>OW964551.2:1250000-2500000 GCA_943138885.2 Tholera decimalis | reverse complement strand
GCAAATTGCATCCAAATCCACCCAGTACTTTCGAAGATTAGCGCGTTCAAGCAAACAAACAAACTTTTCCGCTTTATAATATTACTAGCTTCCGCTCGCGACTTCGTCCGCGTGGAAAAAAATCCCCCGAGATTGAAACATTCTTCATTAGTGCTCCGCTCCTATTGGTCTTAGCGTGATGATATATAGCCTATAGCCTTCCTCGATAAATGAGCTATCTAACACTGAAAGAATTTTTCAAATCAGAACCGTAGTTCCTGAGATTAGCGCGTTCAAGCAAACAAACAAACTCTTCAGCTTTATAATATTAGTATAGATATAGTATAGATTAAACGACTGACGACATCGAAAAAAAATATTCCTAATAATTGTTGTTCCAAATTGTAGATGTGCTTGCAAATTTAATATATATTTTTTTTTATAAGATGTTTTATTGATTATAAGTCAGGTAGTTGAATTAGTAATAAATACTTATTACTAATTAAAAAATAATGAAAATTATGTGATTTAATACAGAGGACATACTTAAAAAACAACCAATTATTTAACCAAATTAAAGAATAGGCACGGTTTAAAAATGTTTTTTATCGTACGCAATTCAATCTTGAATATGTGCAATTTATAAATAAAATTTGCAATTTCTAACGAAATAACTAAATTCCGATATTAATATCGGAATTCCGATATTGAGATCTAATATCGGAAATTAGTATCGGAATTGAAAACTTTCCGATATTACATGCCCTATTCTAAATTGACCTACGTCATTTGACAAATGCTTGCACTGTATGGACAGGCCCACTCAAATCTGTTAGCATCTTTCTTCAAAAGACCGCCTCAGACTGAAACCTACAAGGTTCCCATATAATTAAACCAGTATAGATTGTATGGACTGAGTTTGTTTTGGTGTTTCTTCTCAGGGTAGTCAGTTAGAAAACACCGGCCTCATCTAGTTAATATTTCCAAAAAAAATATTGTGTAAAAGTGTTATTTAATAACCAATTTGCAAAATAAAGATCACTCTTATCATTTAACTAGCTTTTGCTCGCGACTTGTTCGCTTAGGAGGGTTTTTCCGCGTAAATCCCGATCTCGTGGGAATTCTGGGTTAAAGAATAGCTTATGTGTTTCTATAAGATGTCAACCATCACATCGTAGTATGTAATTTTTATGTTACATCAATAGTTTTCTCAATGCAAGCCAAATAATGACGACACGCTCGTCCTGGCGCAGGGAGAGTCGCACCAGGCGGCGGCCGACCTGGCGACGCAAGCGGTTGCGACAGTCGTTCGTAGGATCCGGCAGTTGGGACTCGACGTGGCGCTGCACAAGACAGAGGCCATGTGCTTCCATGGCGGTCGGAACGCGCCACGGTCCGAGTCCCACATAACGGTGGAGGGGGTTCGCATCGGCGTCGGGAGGACGATGAAGTACCTGGGACTCATCCTCGACAGCCGGTGGAACTTCAGGGAGCATTTCCTGAGTTTGGCCCCAAAGCTGAACCGGGCAGCAGCCGCCTTCGGGCGACTCCTGCCTAATCTCAGCGGGCCAAACGCCTCCTGCCGAAGGCTGTACGCCGGCGTCGTGCAGTCCATGGCCCTCTACGGGTCCCCAGTGTGGGCCCTGTGCATCCGGACGCGACCACTAAAGTTGGTCGCATGCCAGAGGGTCATGGCTATCCGAATGATCCGGGGATACCGCACGATCGCCGGTGAATCGGCCAACCTCCTTGCCGGATTGCTGCCCTGGGATCTGGAGGCGACTGCCCTCCAGCGCGTCTATGAATGGCACGTGGAGGCGCAGCGCCGGGGCGTATCCCCGCTGCCTCGAGAAGTCGAGGCGCGGCGGGAAGAGCTCCGGCGTGATCTCAGGGCAGTATGGAGGGAACGACTGTCGCAACCGAAGGCCGGGCACGCCGCAATTGCGGCGGTAAGACCCCTCTTTGAGGAGTGGCTAGATCGGCGTCACGGCGTCCTGACCTACCGCATGACGCAGGTCCTCACCGGACACGGAAGTTTCGGGAGGTACCTGTGTCTGATGGGAAAGGAGGAAACGCCTGGGTGTCACCACTGCGAGGGTCTCCCTGAGGACACAGTCGAGCACACGGTGCAGGACTGCCCTGCTTGGGCAGAGCACCGACGTGTCCTCACGGCGGCAATAGGCGGAGACCTCTCGCGCCCGGCATTGGTCGAGGCCATGCTGCGGGGCGAGAGGGAGTGGGAAGCGGTCGCCTCCTTCTGCGAAGCAGTCATGCTTCCGAAGGAGGAGGTGGGCCGCGAGAGGGAGAGGATGGCGTCCTCCCTCCAGCCCAGCCGCAGTGGTAGACGCCCACGGCGTCGGACGTCGGCCGACGATCTCCGGCCACCATAGGCGCGGGCATGCGGATAGCGAGTAAAGGGCAACTCGCTGTCCGACCATGGACCATGCCCGGGTCGACGGCGCGTCGTGTTCCACGCGCGCCTCAAAGAGCGTCAGCAATATGACGAGGCCCCCCCGTAGAGGGCCGAAGCCTGCCGGGGTCGTGGGACTCATCCCGTTACCGTGACCTCGGTACGTAAAGGGTTATTGAAGGAACACCGTGGATTTTAGTCAGTAAAAGTATGACAGTCCCACCAACCCTGCCCGGGGTGGGAGGACTTATTTGATAATTTTACCAAGCTAAAAAAAAAAAAAAAGCCAAATAATGAATTTTTATGGGTAAAATTTTGCTATTTGGATTCATTTCAATTTCCTTAAAAAATTCCATTGTTTTTCAAAATAGATTATAGCGTTTCATTTTTATAACATAACTTTCTATTGGTGGAAAAATGGTTACAATCGGTCCAGTAGTTTCGGCGCCTATTGGGTACAAACAAACAAGCAAAAAAATCCTCTTTATAATATTAGTATAAACAGTATACAACGTGTAATTTAAAGGGTATGTACATACCAAGTGCATGGCTTCTTTGGATGATAACAAACGATATGGCAAGGGTTTTGTAATCCTAATTCTACGTGTGTAGAACTTATTACAAATTCCAATACACAATACCAGAGACTGAATTTTTCAAATTAGGAAGAACGAAAAGAATTATCGTGTTATTGGCAAGTGACGTGGAAAGTTATTGACCCTCGTAGTGCTGTGACACGTTTGTTATGATTGGTATTCAAGAAATATATTAAACCAATAATTTGGTATCAATTTTTTGAGTCAGTTATTTTGTGCTGAAACTGAGAGACTCCATACCGGATGTTGTCTTCAGCCCTTTTGGATAGATATGGGGTTTCCGTTACACGTTGTATATTGATTACTAGCTGTGCCCGCGACTTCGTCCTCACGGAATAGTGACTTTCGGCATCATTTTGATTTTTTTAGGCTAATTTTTTTGAAAACAAAACTCATACATAATTTGAATGTTGTATTTATTAATATCTAATCAAAAGTCTAAAAAATAAGATTCAAGCTTCTAGCTTTAAAAATGACGTAATTTCCATACAAACTTTCATCTCATATTTCTACCCCTTACGGCCCTTTTTTCGCATTAAAAAGCAGCCTATGTCCTTTCTCAGGCTCTAGACTATGTCCGAACTAAATTTTATTAGAATCGGTTACGGAACTACTGAGTTTAGGCGTGATTGCGTAACACACAGACAGACAGAGTTACTTTCGCATTTATAATATTAGTAAGGATTATTACTTTACTGATGACTCTGCCTTGGAGTGTATATGTGGCGCACTTAATTTCCTGTCCCGCGTGATCTGTCACCTGCTCACTGCAGGACTTGATAGAAGTTACCAACGGTGCCAAACTTGTTGCCCAATTCTAGGCAGACTCCATTTAATTATTTGCCATCAACACGCTAAGAAAATTACTTACTTGTGTCAACTGTAGAACTTCTGACAGTTTTATTATCTTTTATATTAGGTAAAGATGCTGTTGTTTTCTTCGTCATCTGTTTCATTCCCGTTTCTGAGTGGTCAGCAATATCAGACTTGGGACCCGCAGTAGCCGTTGTTTTAAGTTGTTTCATTAGCTTACGATCTGGTGAGACGGTAGTCAAAGGCGATCCTACTGAAAAAATATAATTATGACATAGTTGTTGCTTTGTAATGTGGAATCTAGGGCCTCCACCAATAATAATACAACATTTTTTTTACACGACTGCGCGATACTAAGGATGGTAATGTGTTTCTCTGTTTATGTATGTATGTAGGTACATATGTGGCATTGTATAGGCCAAACTCGTCGGCCGATATTATTCAGTGATCCGTTTGCGAAATATTAAGCTTTAAATTGCTTATTTTCGTTAGAGTCAAGTGTCCCTCCCCCTACCAACTAAGTGGTACAACATATTTATAACGAAGTTAAATGGATAACTATCAGACCTAAGTTAACTTCATAAAACTTCCATTGAAATTACTTAGATCAAGTTCTTATTTGTGTATACAGGTTATTTTGTTTTTTTTTTAGAGCATGGTACAAAACTCTCGTTCATTTAATCCTGTTCGCACTTGGCGTTGTAGTAAACTATGGAACCCTATACTGCGTGTGGCCTGACGCGCACTTAGCCGGTTTTTTTTGTTAAGAAATCATTACTCTCGTGGCATATCAGTCATCAATATTTTGAACTTTTCAACAATCGTATTCGCTGGTGTGGTGTCACTTAATAGGGTAGTTTCCTAAAATATTTTATTTACTCCGTCACGTAGTTTAACATAAAACATTGGACAAGTATTTTTTTTTTCACGTAATAGAAAAATTAAGACGATACAGTGAGTTGAAATTTCGCGTGACGTCACACCTCGGTAAAATTCTTAGCAATGTGTGACGTCAGCAGCCCCCACTCCTGTACTTCGAAGCTTTAAATCTTTTTGAATTTTTCTTGACTTGAAAAAGCAAAAAATACGTGACTAATATTTTTTGAAAATCTACATAATGGACCAAATAAAGAATGAATTAAATAAATAAATAATGGATAAAAAAAGTAAAAGGGCTAAAGAATCGACAAAATCTGCTTACCTGGACATGCATTATTCAGATCCACATTAATTATACAGGGCTCTGGCAACAAACATGTACCTGTTAAAATTTAAATCTTGTAAATGTAAAGAAATTAATTGCAGCTATATTACCTTTCATAACATATACCGTTCCCGCAGTTGGGATATATAGACTTTTTAACTATGATGCGGGTCCATCACGCGGGCCCATTGCAAGTTGGAAGGTGTCGCATCACTTATAATGTTTCCCACAGACTTAAAGCAACGTTGAACTTCGGCAGTAATGAGCTGCGTTTCTTGAAGCGCTTCTTACGCTTCCTGTTATTGGCTAAGACTAAGGCTGTTTGTTACTTATACCCACGAAATGCTATGTACAGAAGCTGTTGGATGACCTTGATAAATAAATAAATAGGCCTCTTTAGATAAAGTTTGGCATGGAAATAGTTTAAGACCTTGGAATGGACATAGGATAGTTTTTATCCCAAAATTCCCACAAAATCGGGATTTACGCGGGAAAAACCTCCGACAGGAACGAAGTCGCGGGCAAAAGCTAATAAAATATATAAATATAGTGTATTCTTTAACATCGTGTGGTGAAAACACAAAGGATTTAAAAATTATAGGATAACGAAATGATAGGCAACCCAGCTTTATTTTTTAAGTGTTTAGTCATCTGTGCAGGAGATTATAGTGCAAAAGTATCAAGAAATCAGGTGGAGGACCAATGGCTTATCGTGCTTTTCAAGGCACAGCGGTATCACACCGCTCAACTTAAATATACTGAAGAAATAAAATATCTTACGCTCATCTGTGACGTTGGTCGCATTAGCTGTCCCATAAAAGACGACGATATCCCTGCACGGGCCAGCCTTTGTTTGTATCATTACGAGTAGTGACGTTGCTTTAGAATATAATTTTGTATGAAACGGGTGTTCAAATGACATTTTTCCAGTACTATTCCATAGGCGATTCGTATCTGATGATAGAAATACACAAGTTAAATACAAACATTGGAAAAGAAAGCATTAGGAAAAATTTGCGTCTAACACACGCAATACGGTGATCGCTTAGCACAATGCTGTGGCAATGTGGCATTATGCGAGTCGATGAAAGAAGCGCGGCCGATGCTGACGTAGTGACGTCAACTGGCTGTATAATGTGTTACATTAAAGCAATTATAATTATAGCAAAATACATAAATATCAAATAAATAAGTATATAAAATAATATTAATTATGCAATAGGGTAGTTTCCTATAATATTTCATTATATCCGTCCTATACGTTACGAAAACATATTGGACATGGCTATTTTTAATTTTTTCACTTAATTGAAAAATGAAGACGATACAATGAGTTGAAATTTCGCGTGACGTATTTTTTAGCACTATGTGACGTCAGCAGCCCCCACTACTGAACTTTGAAGCTTACGATCTACATAATTTTTTATTGATTTGAAAAGGCAAAGAATACGTGAACTAAATTTTTTGAAAATCTAACGGACCAAAATAATAGGTTGGGGAAAAGTTTCTTCGCATTTTTTAAGAAAATTCAAAACATTTTTTAATATGGTTTATTTACATTTAACTAAAGTATGTAGGTACCATTTTGTTCGATAACTTTTTGCCATCTTGGAGGTAGGGACATGATCCCATTGCTATATAAATTTTGAGACTTCTGATCAAAATACCGCGACAAGTGGTTTTAGCAGTCCTCTCGTGATGTTAACCTGACACTGCCTAAAGAATTCTGAAGAGACCGAAACAGGTAGAAATCTGAAGGTGCAAGGTCAGGACTATACGGCGGATGCATTAACACCTCCCAGCCACTTAATTTTTGCTGAATGGCTAAAGATGTGTGAGGTCTAGCGTTATCATGATGAAAAACCACACCCCTTCTGTTGATTAATTCCGGCCGCTTTCTCTCAACTTCTTGCTTTAATCAGATCAGTTGTTCGCAGTAGAGTTCAGAATCGATGGTCCTGCCTGGTGGTAACAGCTCATAATGAATAATGCCCTTCCAATCCCACCACACACACAGCATCACCTTGTTGCGAGTTAACCCGGGTTTCACCACAGTCTGTGAAGCCTGACCGGCCTTTGACCACGACCTTTCAATTCAATTCATTTATTTGTGAGCATAGGTTTTCGCACGTTCTTGATCCACTTTTCAGCACCAGTTATCAGCTTCTTCAAAAATGGTTCGGTTTCATTACGTCGTAATAAAGAATCACAAATGAGTACACGGTTCATTAGGTTTTTTCAGTGAGCTCGTGAGGTACCCAAATATCGAGCTTTTTTGTGTACCCAGTTTTTTTCAAATGCACCAAAACTATTTTGTGGTCAATTGCCAGTTCTTCAGCTACGTTGTAACTACTGATATCTTGCTCCACTTTTTCAAAAATGGCATCCATTTCATCCGTAATAGGGCGACCAGAGCGACGTGCATCTTTGACATCAAAATTTCTGGATTGAAAACGCTTAAACCAAATTTGTGCTACCCTCACAGACACTGCACTATGTCCATAAATATCGCAATTTTTTTTCGCGGCTTGCTTTGCATTTTTACCTTTTTTGTAGTAAAATTTTAAAATGTATCGATTGGATAATTTGAATTTGGAATTATGTTCTTTAAAATTTAAACTTTCAATGATACCAAAACCAGCCAGATACAAATAGTATAGCCAAAGAGATTTTATTACAAGTTCATACATACTATAATGCGAAAAGACTTTTTCCCCAACCTTATATATAATATAGTTAACGGAATATAGTGCAAGTAGTGGTGGTAACTGTCATGCCTATAAAAGGACGCTTGATTGAGTCATGAATCATCATCATCATCAGGCAAGCCCAAGTCTGACCCGTCTAGCTACCGTCCCATTAGCTTACTCAACGTCCTCGGTAAAATCTATGAAAGGCTTATATATAAGCGGCTCAAAGATTTTGCCGAAGCAAAGAGTCTAATACCCAATGAGCAGTTCGGATTTAGAACCGAACACTCATGTATCCAACAAGTTCACCGCATAGTAGAACACGTCAGCGCCGGCTTCCAACGGGGCGCAATAACGGGAGCCTTATTCTTCGACATAGCGAAAGCGTTCGACAAAGTCTGGCACAATGGCTTAATCTATAAGCTATACCAACTCGGCGTGCCTGACCGTCTCGTGCTCATCCTACGGGACTTTTTATCGAATCGCACCTTTCGTTATCGAATTGAGGGGGAGCTTTCCTCCCCCCATCCCATTCGCGCAGGAAATCCTCAAGGCTCCGTACTATCCCCGCTCGTTTTCACGCTATTCACTAGTGATATTCCCAAGCATAAAAATACCCAACTAGCCCTATTCGCCGACGATACGGCTATCTATTATACCGGTCTTAAACCCGATGCCATCGCTCGCACTCTCCAAACTTCCGCAAACACTCTGGCCAAGTGGTTCCGGAAATGGAGAATCGAAGTCAATCCAGACAAAAGCCAGGCAGTCCTCTTTTCTAAACCGTGGATAAACCCAGCCTCCCCCCGTCCGATTACCATGTACGGCAAGCCGATCCCTTGGGAAAAGCAAGCCAAATACTTAGGCGTGGTCCTCGATAGACACCTCTCCTTCGCTGAGCACATAAAGCAGGCACGTTCACGCGCCGCTTTCGCTCTAGGTAGGCTCCACTTCATTCTTAGCTCTCGCAGCAAGTTATCACTCAGGTGCAAGCTGCGTATTTTCACCGCGGTCATCCGTCCCATCATGACCTACGCCTGCGCTGTTTTCGCACACGCAAAGCCCTACCTCCTCCACAAGATGCAGACCCTCCAAAACCGATTCCTCCGTAGAGTCACGGGAGCCCCCTTTTATGTTCGAAATGAGCTTCTTCATGTAGACCTCAAGATGCCCACCATCCAGCAGTTCATGAAACGCGTCTCCAAGCGTTTCTTTGAAACTTCAATCCAACATAGGAATCCCCTTATCGTATCGGCCGCCCAATACGAACCCTCGCGTATCTCTAAGATTCGCCGACCAAGGCATACCCTAGTCACTCCCGATGACGCAATCACCCTGCTCCAAGAGAGCCGTAGGGAAACAAGTACAGTAGCACACAAACACAAAAACCGACCGTCCTTCCGTCCTCGCCGCCGAGGCCCGCCGCGACGTCCCCGTAATAGTCCACCCCGACCCTTGCCAGAGCCAGCGCGCGACGCTGAGCCAGTAGCTTTAAATTCCCTTATTAATAATAATAATGATATGATCCAGCTTGTCCCTAGCTGCCCTCCCCCTGCGACGCCCTAAGCCGAGGTCCGTACCCCACAGGGGGTGCCCTTAGCGTGTAGTCGCATAGTTTGTAAGTTTTTAATAAGCCCTGGATGGAGGCTTTAATTAATTTATTAATTAAGGCAACCACAGGCAAGCCCGGTTAAGCAGCCGACAACCTCAGAGGTTGACCTGCGAGATGCCACACAAAAAAAAAAAAGTCATGAATCATCAAAAAAGAATCACTCTCCGCCCGACGCTCGCCCGATACGGTCGTGCCGCTCTGCGCTGCCGATTCTTCCCTGTCTGTGTCATATCTTCGTCGCTCTCACTGTGACGTCATTAGTAGTCACCGACTACAATTCTTGATCCTTAATCCGGAACTGCCTTGAAAAAGCAGTTACCATACCATAGTTTCGTGGTCCAGGGTTGGAAACCTCACGGTGTCAACGAAACCAAGGGCGTGTTGACCCGCTACACCCACTAATCCTCTCAGCAGAAGATACCTGAAGCAGTTAATTGGAGTCGAGAGCTAGGTTTTGGCCTTGGGTCATCTCATAGTCAAACCTAGTTACTGAGTTTCCTTCTCAGTTACACCTAGTGTCGGTTGGGTGTGTCTACCCATTCGCACTAGACCCAATAGGACCCGGTTCGCACAATAAAACTGGCGACCGGTTACAAGCTTAGGGCTCACCATTAGGTACTCACCTTTCAGTCTCAACCCGACAGAAGATTACACATCCCCGGACCCATCCATCCGGGGAGTGAGGCTATTTAAGCTTTTAAATAGGCCCCCTGGGAGAGAAATCTCGAAAATTTCTCTATAAATTCTGATCCATCCGTCAATCATGCCACTTCGAAATATTGGAGACATTGTTAGAAATCCTCAGGGAAAACCCTACCATTTCCACCAAATATGGCGGAAAATTGGTAATTGTCCCCCGGCTAACGAAGCCAACGTCGCTGATTTTAGCGACGCGCTCGATAGCCCGCTATCTCCCCCGTTCGCTAATCAAGGCATCCTGGTTGCCCGTTACCCAGAAACGTGTATTGTCTCCTACCCCATTGTTCAAATGAAATCATTTATTCAAATTTTCTTACAACTAGATATATACTTAAAGTCATGCTTAGCTTAAGGTAATTGTATATGTGTATATTATCTTATCTTATCGTATCATTTTCATTGTTCGTCGAACAATGAAAAAATTCGGCCGCCGCACATACGGCAAAATTACCACCTTAGCCGGTCAAAAATAGATTTCTCTAGTTTAAAATAAATTCTAAAATTGTTTGTATTCTTCGAGTCAAGTACTTGGCCATCATATTGGCCATCATGAATATCCTTTGTTATGTTTATAATAAAAGAGCCAGAGACTGACAGATAAGCGTTGTGCAGTACATATACAGCTAGTTGCATTTGAAACCCGAAAGCATTAAACCGTGTTATTTTCGTTCATCTCGTGCAAAAACCTAAATATTTATTATGGACATAGAAGCCACAGGTATGTTACATAATATTTTTTTGTAAACTAGTTATAAACATATGTATAATATACAATATTGTGTATATATATTTGCATATTTTTATTAGTTTTTCCGTTATTGTTGAATATTTGTACAGTAGTACACTAATATAGCCCTCCATATTTTAATTAAAGCTCGTAAAGTCCTTCCAAAGGTTGTCTGGAAGATATCGCTCTCAGCGATAAGACCGCCATTGTAACCAATTTTATTTACAATACAGTTATTTAAGTGTGATTATAATATAATAATAATATATAATACAATATTCCACAACTTTTCACACAACGCCATCTAGTCCCAAACTAAGCAGAGCTTGTGGTATGGGTACTAGACAACTAATAAACATACATATATATTTCTAAATACATACATATTATAGATAAATTACACCCAGACAAAGAACAAATTACCGTGCTCATCACACAAACATTTGTCCTAGGTGGGAATCGAACCCACGACCTTGTGCACAGCAGTCAGGGCCACTGACCACTATACCAACGGGCCTCCAATTCAATTATTCAATTCAATTATTGGTGTACAATAAGGTATATTCTATCTATCTATCTATAAACTATAATGCAATAATAAATGAGGATTTCATTCCACTCCTAGTTTTCATAAAAAATATATATTTCCTTAGACTTTCAAAAAAAGTTCCGCTTAGTACCACTTTTTGCCCTTTTTTTATTCAGAATGAGCTCACTCTTGGCTTCGATCTCACCTGATGGTAAGCGATAGATGACGTCTACGATGGAACGAGCGAGCCCAGAAGATGCCTATTTACTCTTACTTTAAAGGTTGAAAGGTCATAAGTGGCAGGGAACACAGGAGCCGGCAGAGAGTTCCACAGCTTGGAAGTGCGCACAATAAATGTGGAGGAGAAACGCTTGGTACGACAAGACGGTATATCAACCAAGTGTGGATGGTATCCAGCCGTGCGTCTGGTAGACCGGTAGTGAAAGCGAGATGGAGGGATCAGGTCATGGAGCTCCTGCGCACACTCCTCGAAGTACAATCTGTAGAAAACCGACAGGCATGCAACGGTTCGCCGATGAACCAGGCTATGAAGCTTGCTCGATACCGCCTCCTCACCTACTCGTATAAGCCTTGTAGCTCTGCGCTCGATCGAGTCCAGTGCAGCAAGTTGGTATTTTGCAGAGCCATCCCCCAAGTGGCTGCAGTACTCCATGCAGGAACGGACCTGTGCTTTATAAATATTCAGAAGCTTTCCAGGCGAGAAGTACCGCCTCACCCTGTGTAGGATTCCTAGCTTTTTTGCTGCAGTCTGAGCTCTAGACTCGATGGTTAAGCCAAAGTTGAGGTCTGACGTCAACTCCATGCCCAAAAGCTCCAGGCGGCTGTTAACTGGCACAGATGCACTTAGGAAAGTAAGGGATAATTGATATGGGCTCCTTTTCGCGCTGAAAAGACATGCTTGTGTTTTCAAAGCGTTGAATTTGACCAGATTGTCGTCGCCCCATTGGGAAACGAGATTTAAGGTCGAATTTATGCGCTCTACCATGGCCTTTCTGAGAGTGGAAATTTCGTCCCTGCCAGCTCTAGCACTGAATAAGTATCTCTCTGCGACTGTGCTGTCATCCGCGTACCCAACTGCTCCCAGCTGAAGTAGGTCATTGATATGCAGCAGAAAAAGAGTCGCAGTAAGAACAGACCCTTGAGGAATACCGGCATTAGTTGCCATATGATCCGACGAACAGCCATCGATGACCACTCGGATCAAACGCTCACTCAAGATATTACACACTTGTGCGTTTGTTGACTACTAATAAAATTAATTCTGGGAACTCAAATCAACGCATTGTGACACTTATTTTTTTTTTAACGTGGTAAAATTGTCAAATAAGTCCTCCCACCCCGGGCAGGGCCGGAGGGATTGTCAGACTTGTACTGACTAAAATCCACGGTGTTCCTTCAATAGCCCTTTACGTACCGGGGCCACGGTAATGGGATAAGTCCCACGACCCCGGCAGGCTTCGGCCCTCTGCAGGGCGGGCCTCGTCATGTTGCTGACGCTCTTTAAAACAGCGCGCCGTCGACCCGGGCATGGTCCATGGTCGGACAGCGAGTTGCCCTTTACTCGCTGTCCGCATGCCCGCGCCTAGCATTGTGACACTAGGCCCTTTTTTTTCATAGGTAGTCGAAGTGGACCAAGTCACTCAGAATTGAATATTAATTTAATAAAAAATGGATCTGGTTTTAGTGTTAAAAAGCGAAAACGTTTATAAACAATCATCGTCTCAGTTAACTCGTTACGTATTGAACAAGTTTAGTGAATATAAACGGTCACAGTATAAATAAAATCAAGCGTGTTCTGAAAGTGTTTGTTTCAAATTGTTACAAATATTGTCATGATGACAGTGATAGTAATTAAATATGTAACTGTTAACAACGTAATTTACGTATGATTTATAATTATATGTCAAGTAAAATACAGAAAATTTTATTTTCCATACTATTTTATTTCTAGCTATTAGGTTGATCTGAAATCTTAAGTCTCGACAGAAAGTAACCTTATAGGTCAGGAATATTTCTAAGCATAAATGCACATAGTATTTCACATCTTAGATTTTTGACCGCCTAAAGTGGTGATTTTGCTGTATGTGCGCCGCCCGCCGACAAAATCGTACCGAACGCCCAATTCCCAAATTTCTTCCTTCTAATTTCTTCTTTCTTCCTTCTAATCCCATTGTTCATAAAACAATGGAAACCGCGCAGGAGTGCGCTGCACCTGAATTCAACGAAATGTATACGTCGGCACCGGTATCAAACCCACCTTCCGACCAAGACGAAGCCTCTTCATACCCTTCGTCCTCCAAAGACGACTTTCAAGTCGTCACCGGAGGCAATAGGAAGAAAGGGAAAACATCGCAGGCCAGCAAGGCCAAAAAGACCACCGCATTACCCCCGTCGCCAACCCACACACCAGTAAGACCCGCTGGCCCCGTCCCAACTACCTCTACTCGCACGCAGAATAGTCGTCCCTCCAGCCCGATAGCCCAAACTTCCTCAGCCCAAAGGAAGCAATGCCCTCCGCCGCCCTTATACATCCAAGATAAGGCGAAATGGACTGAAGTGTCCAAGATGTGTGTGGATCGATAGATCGACTACCTATACAAAGTCCGTGCCAGCCAAACACGTTGTTCCTAGCTGCCCTCCCCCTGCGACGCCCTATGCTGAGGTTCGTACCCCACAAGGGGTGCCCTTAGCGTGTAGTCGCCTAGTTTGTAAGAGGCTTTAATTAATTTATTAATTAAGGCAAACACAGGCAAACCTGGTTAAGCAGCCGACAACCTCTAAGGTTGACCTGCGAGATGCCACACACGAAAAAATAAGTTATGAATTATTAGTTGGCCAGTCGTTGGATGGTGAGGTTGACAGTGTCCACGCTACATTGCGGTGAGTTTGTTCCATTTTCTCTGTATTTTTATGGTGATTCTTACTGTTGACGATTGTTTGTTTCAAGTCGAGCCCTGTTATTTTGTAAAATTACAGTTGGAATTCAGTTAACTGATATTGTTAATTAAATTTGAGGTTATTTCCCACTTGTTTATTTTTTATTTATTTTACGACTGGTCGCTAACAATTTATAAAATAAACATTTTATAACACATGAAACTACTCTATTCAAAATTAAATAAACTCCAAGTAACACTTACCTCGTGTATATACTTGCTGAATGATCATATCTGGTGACCAATTGTAGAATCTTACTTTTGCATTTATATAATCCACGCCACTTTTGTAGGTGAAATAAAATGGTATTTTGGTGGATGGTATTTCATTTACATGTACTTTAGGTGTACCTAAAAAAAAACATAAATAAAATCAATCAAGCAATCCAATTCATTTCAATTTATTTTATTTCGGATAATTTCATATTTGTTTGTTAATAACATGTGAGCTTACAACCTAGTGTTAGTAATAGCCTATTAACAACTTATAACTAAAATAAAGTTTAAAAACCTAAGCTGCGTGGGACACGCCGAACCTGGGGTAAGTTTATTTGACTGCATGCAGTCGCATCCATCGCCTCAAGATCGGAGAGTCCCATCTATCAGCTAACGTTCTCAGAATGGTGTTGGGGCTGACGCGTATTCGCTTCAGTTTTTGTTTTATTCCGTTTGTCACGATAATATCAACGTTATCGTCAACTAACTCGTTTGTCAAGTGATTACAAGCGTGAGGTTCGGGGTTCAATTCCCGGGTCAGGTAAAAAGTGCTATTGGGTTTTTTGATAAGAAATTTCTCAGTAGTAGACCGGAGTTGGGAAGTTGGCGGTGTGATACCCCGTGCCTCGGCAAAGACGTTAATCCGTTGATCTGATTGGTTGGTTGGCTGTTTGGTTGTCGTTACGGGTAGTCGGAAGCCAGATAATGATTAATGACACTGGTACTTGGTTGTGGAGGTCAGATTGGCAGTCAGTCACGCAGATGGACAGAGACACGAACGAAACAATGCAAGGAACGCAGGAGATAACGCAGTCCCGGCCCACAAAGGCAACTGAATGAACAGGGTGGGTTTTAAGTCAGTAGAAGTCTGACACTCCCTTCCACTCCACCCAGAGCGGGACGAGTCATTTGATAATTTTCCCACCAGGAAAAAAAAGAGGGCTCTGCTGAACTGTGGGGCAATTCAGGCAACGAAAAATCTATCTATATAAATAAAACGAAAAGTCCTGACTAACTCATCAACGCCCAGCCCAAACCCTTAGACCTAGAAAGCTGAAATTTTGCACAGAGCTTCCTTTTATAATTTAGACAAGGAATGAGGACGGATTTTTTGAAATTCAACCCCCCTCCCCCTTTTTTTTCTGGGTGGGAAAATCATCGAATGACTTCTCCCGCTCTGGGTTAAGCGGAAAGGAGTGTCAGACTTCTACTGACTAAAAACCCACCCTGTCCCTTCAGCTACCCGTAAGTTCCGGAGCCCCGGTATCTTGTTAGTACTTTTACGCAACCCCGGCGGGCAATGGCTTTATGAAGTCCCGTCACTAATGCTGACAGTTCCTAGAGGCGCGCGTGGAACACGATGCGCCACCGACCCGGGCCTGTTCCTTGCCGGACGGTGAGCTACGAAATTTAACCCCTAAGGGAGATATATAGGGCATGAAAGTTTGTATGCAAAATCGTCATTTTTGAAGTTTGACCCATGAAAATTGGTGGTTATCATTCTGTTTAAAAATTATATTTATTGAAACACTGAAACATTTTTTAATTATATAAAAATGTTTTGAAAAGTCATCCCAGAAGAGGGTTAAATTGGGGATGAAACATTTGTATGGGAAACCCGTAAACTTTAAAGGTTAGCTTTAAAATTTACGGGTTACTACTGATGCAATATAAAATTATGTGCTATATGATTTAAGTACTCATTATTACCAAAAAAAAGTCCACTAGGGAATATATCTAACCAAGTTACCCACCACAGTTAAGTTACAATAGGAACTTTTTGTTGTAAAATTTAAATAGTAACATTCGTATCGCAGTATTAATTCTTACCCAAATAAATAGTTTTATCATAAAGAGTATTTATATAGCAGCAAAAAAAAAAAAATCATTCGATTTCTACACTCTTGAGTATAAACATGCAATAGGTAAGCAAATCGTAACGCATATAACCTAGGTACACTTAAAACTACTGGAACAATTTCAAGAATTCTTTCGGCTATGTTAAATTATATTATCAGGCAAGCAATATGGCTATATTTTAATTTGAACCATTTATTGATTAAATGTTCACCCATCCGTGAACTGACCTCGCCAAGTGTTGCTCAACCTTGAAGATCGATCTATTATGCTGTTATTATATAGCCAAGAGCTACGTCATAACAGTTATCACAAAACATGTAGTTATGTGTTGTTATTCGCATAAACGCTGTCTGTCTTGCCCATGTTTAGCGTTCCGTAGCCGAATGTCAAACAAACAACAACAGCTGCGAACAACTTAAATCAAATGGATGGACGCCAAACATGGTTCCCATTCATGGTCACTCTAGTTTTCTTTCATTTACGTATTTGACCGTGTCGAATAACGTTGCCATGAGCTCTGATTTGGAAGAAGAACTCTTACTTTATGCAGCTCCACAACGTTTGGGGGTCATAATATCAGAGACATGTTAACACGTACAGTTCGTTCGACGTCTCGGCACGGAATGAAAACAAAATGGACGTAGGTTTGCGCATTCACGCCAGTGGCGTCATGCCACGACATGGATTTTGGTGGGACTGGAAATCCAGAGTTTTACGTCAAGTCAACGGATTTTAACATTCACGATCAAAATTTGACTGTAAATCACGCCATTTGACGCGATGGCGGGACCGTGAATGCCCAGCTTTAGAGTTACGGGCCGAACTTAAGACCAGGCACGAAAATAATTTTCACGCAAGTTCCGCCCCCATGCACCCTGGTTAGGCCGTTGTGTACTAATCGCTAACAGAAATAAAGTTGAATTTCGCGTGCGCTCTTTCACCATGTTTCGGTTCGAAACTGCCGTTGTATGCTAAACGCTAACACTGCAGTAATAAAGTTGAATGTCGGGTGCGCTCTTTCACCATGTTCGAGTTCGAAACTAAATGTCGTAAGTCTCAATTCTTATTTCGTTTATAACTAAAGTAATAATTGATCTAGAGAAAAAATATCTTATATTTGGATAATAAACTATATTTTCTTACTGTCAATACTAATTTTAGACATAAAAGCCGAGTAATCTTGATTAAATTTTGAATAATCTTTAAAAAGGCATGATTTTCGATTAAAAAATGAATCGAGCTAAAATGTTCCAATTACGTAACTGGTCTTAGACACGTAAAGAAAAAGATCCAATAAATCATATACTAAAGTTCCATTTTGATTGTATGCGTGATTGTTTCAGAATATTAATGCAAAGTTACATACAATTCAGGGAGCCTCCTCTTAAGAGTCCCGAGTTTGAACCCAGTGAGGTCCCACATTACTTCGGTTAGTTTATATCATAACCACTGCTCTCAGAACAGTGAAGCAACAGATCGTGAGGAAACCGACCATCGTTACATGGTGGACATCCCACACATACGCACAAAACGTTTTGGGAATACTTTCATTGTGCGTACGGCTAAGGAGTGGAATTCCCTGCCGGAATCTGTGTTTCCCGATAGCTATAACCTAGGAGTCTTCAAGTCAAGAGTGAATAGGTTACTTGTAGGTAAGCGTGTCCCATCTCCGACCACATCCTCACTTACCATCAGGTGAGATGGTGGTCAAACGCGAAACTTAACCATAAAAAAAAAATTAAATAAATATTTCCTATGACCAAAATGTCACCGTGGTGCATTACAGCCCTTTCCCTCTTATAGAGGTGGCCTGTGTCCATCATTGGAACGAGAGAGGCTGATTGTGTATTCCGTTCAAAAACATTAAAACTTAACTAAAATACTAAAAGTGAGCATTTGTTCGGACGTGATCCTGACCTGAAAATATGTACGGAGCCCTTTAATGATTATGAATAGGTTAACAGGAAAACAATTTTGCTTACGGTAATTCGATTTTACCGTATTGTTCATAGGCTCGCGTCTGACCACTATCTCACCTGATGGTAAGCGGTGATGTGGTCTAAGATAAAGCTCGCTTACCTAGAAGTAACCTTGTAGGAGTGTCTATTGGTAGTTCAAAGATAAACACCCACTTCACAATCAAAGTTTATTAAAAGACAGAAGTAGAAATATTCAGTCTAGAGTGTAGGCACAGATTAGGTTTACAAGAGCAGTAAGTACACTATTAACTATGTGGTTTTTGTTCGCATATAAAATCAATGTGGGCTTCGCGGCGACTCGAGCGCAGCGATGTATAATTATGCGTATATACCTGTGGTACGAAAACTAGCCGGCCTGCCGCATACTACCGAGTATCATCCGGCGATGCTTGTGATTTTTTTTATTTTATACGTTTTTATGATGTGGATGAATGTAAGTGCGTTTTGTATGTATGATGTATGTCTGTGTGCTAAACAATACATAAATAAGTAATATATATACAACGTGTAACCTACCCAAAAGGTCTGAAGACAATATCTGGTATGGAGTCTCTATGCACAGTTTCAGCACAAAATAACTGACTCAAAGAATTGATACCAAATTATTGGTTTCATATATTTCTTGAAAACCAATCATAACACACGTGTTATAAAGGTTACACAACTGACTTCAATAGGTTCAAGACTGTATTTTCTAGCCAGAGATCTGGCAAAAACCAGAGAGTACAAGTTTTGCTGGACTGCTTATGGCAAAGTTTACGTTAAGAAAGACGAAAACTCGCCCACTAAAATTATAAAAAACGAATGGCAGGTTCACCACCTAATGCAACAAAAATGACTAGGTTATGTTATCTTACTGCGATGGTTACATTTGACTGTTTGTATCTGCCTGCTATTAAAAATCCTATGTTGCTGTAAAAAATTCTATATATTGCTTTTTATAATCATGTTTAGTTATGTAATAAATCAGCGCTCAGTCACACAACTAACTCACACATACAATAACTTAATCTTTAAGTGTAAAATAAGTATCATTAACACTTCCTATACTCACGCTAAATACACAAGAACCGTTCACATCACTCAAACACCCAGTCGCAATATAGTTATGTACATATACCTTCTCAACCATCTTAATTATGGATAACACCCTCCAAGTCTCGAATAAAATTGATAATACAGAGATTGCCCAAGCTTTTGAATGTTCCCCTCAAGAAAACGCCAAATTATTAAGAGTGAAACCAACAGATATCACAATTGTGTCTCAAAATATAAGAATTATTTATTCCAACCTCAATGACCTTCAACTTAATCTACACACATCAAAAGTGTCTAGGGATCAAGCATTTTTATGCGGATTTCTTGAGATTGAGATGTGGCTTTGTAATAAATTTATGATTTTATAAATTTATATGGATCCTTTTTGGTGCATTTCATAATTTGAAACAGGAACTGTTAATCAAATTCGAGTAAAAGATGAAAATCAGCTGTCAATATTTTCCCTATAAAAACATACAACGCATTGAAGACATTATTAGTGCTACTGTTTCCCTACTACTGATTAAAACCAAGGTTAATATGGAGCGGCGACGTCATTTAAGCAGGGAAGAAATGCTCAGAGCCGTGGGAATGATAGAAGCTGGTTCCCGGCAACGTACTGTGGCTTTAGCTCTGAATACAAGTCAGAGTGTTATCAGTCGACTTTGGACATGTTACCGAAGCACTGGTACCGTGGCTGAGCGCCATGGAGGACGGTATCGCTGCACCACACGGAGACAAGACCGATACATTCAAATCTTAACTCGAAGAGCTCCAACAATAACCGCCATGATGTTAGCCGTGAGGCTTCATCACTCTTCAGGGAACTTAATTAGCGACCAAACAGTCAGAAACCGCTTGCACGAAGTGAACCTTCATTCCCGAAGACCGCTACGGGTACCACCTATAGCAATGCACAATCGTAGGATTCGATATCAATGGGCTCTTGAACACAGAAATTGGGCAGAAGAACAATGGCGTTTCGTGTGCTTTTCTGATGAGTCTCGTTTTGGTATGAGACCGGATACAAGACGTATACGACACTGGAGAACCCCTGGACGCCAACAGTGATTAAAATCCTGCCAGGAAGTCCATCCTTATAGTGGTGGAACCATCATGGTATGGGCGGGTATTTGGATCGGCGGAAGAACTGAGTTGATTTGGATCAGAGGCAACCTCAACGCTCAAATTTATGCTGAGACGATTGTATCTGACGTCATCGTTCCTCTACAAGTGCAAATCGGTCCCTTATTTCAGTTAATGCATGATAATGCACGACCGCACACCGCAAGAGTTGTAAGACAGACTCTCGCCGCAGCTAACATCAATGTCCTGCTCTGGCCTGCTCAGTCGCCAGACTTGAACCCGATTGAGCATGCATGGGATATGCTACAGAGAAGAGCTCTGCCGAATATGGAGGGTATCCAGTCGCAAGAAGACCTTTTTTTGTTGTTGCAACGAACATGGGCGGCCATTCCACAGCGTGATTTGGATGAACTCATTTTGAGTATGCCAAACCGATGTTCTTGTGTTGTTAGTGTTCGCGGTAGAAACACGGATTATTAATTGTTTAAGTTACCCAATAAAATTTTAAAGAAAACTGATATTTCAGTCTTTTTTTCGAACTTCAATGTTAGTGGTTCAAATGTCAAAAATCCCTTTATTAGGAAAATGGCAAATTTCTTTATTAATGCAAAGGTGACTTGGTTTATCGTTACTGTGACAAACGAAAACACTTTATTTGATGAATCCTTAAAGAAAATTTTAATTAATATCAATCAGGAGAAAAGTTATTACAAAAATATATGTTGATCCCTAGACACTTTTGATGTGTGTAGTAAATCTAGAAACTAAAACTGACATAATAATACTAAGCGAGTGCAGATTAAACCCTCACAAATTGATACCAGAAATACACAACTACTCATCCTACCAAACGACAAACCATTTAAATAAAGCTGATGGAGTGGTCCTGGTCGCGTACCTACATTAAAAATACATACAGCGCTGTAGTAAATGAAGTGATACTTTCACAAGCATCCTGTTTACAAATTAACATCAAGCCTGATTTAGTTATTTTGGGAATTTACCGATCGCCCTCTACTTCAAATTCCGATGAGTTTATTCTCTCCCTTAATCAACACATTACTACAATTAAGCCCGATAAAAACATAATAATCACTGGGGATATAAACATTAATTTAATATGCAATCAAGACGAGCAAGCTGTTGATCGTTCAAAAAGGTTAAGTTATTTAAACATGCTGTCAATGCACGG
Source organism: Tholera decimalis (assembly GCA_943138885.2). Taxonomy (NCBI): domain Eukaryota; kingdom Metazoa; phylum Arthropoda; class Insecta; order Lepidoptera; family Noctuidae; genus Tholera; species Tholera decimalis. The sequence goes on along the minus strand of OW964551.2, from coordinate 2,478,413 downwards.
GTTGCTGCCAGGTCATACACTGCCTACCAGAGGGAAAAACTGCCTTGACCACATTATTCTAAAGTTAAAATCATCACGCAAAACTGGAACTATAGCTATTATCAATACTACTATTACAGATCACTTTATGACTTTTTTAAAACTATCTGACCAGGAATATAAACATAAGAGCACTGTAACAAAAACTACGGTGAATATAGAGAACGCACTAGAATATTTAAAAGAAAGTAACCTCGAAAATCTTTTAGACCTAAATGACCCTGATATGCTTACCGATCGTCTAATAAATATATTACAAACAAGTCTTATCTCCAGTTCTGTAACTAAAACAATTCCTTTGAAACATAGGCTGCTTAAACCAAGGATGACCGCTGGTTTACTTAGATGCATTCGAAATAGGAATGACATGCAAAAAAGACTTAAGACAGATCAGTATAACAATATATTAAGAGTCACATACAGAAGATACCGTAATTATTGTAACTATATCATCAAAAAACAAAAACAAACTTATGATAGAGAGCGCTTAACCAAAGCAAAGAAAAATCCTAAAAAACTATGGGATACAATTAACATTATAACCCAATATAAAGCTAATAAAACACACAACACGGAGCTTTTAAATCTAAAACTAACCGAACAGGAGTCTGCAAATGCAGTGAATGAATACTTCTCTAGCATAGGCAATGTCCTTGCCAATGAAATAATTTCAAACACCTCCAGATCAGACGCTTCTCATCCTGGCGCAATTGACAACCTCCCTTCATCTTCATTTGTAATTCTTCTAACTGACCATACAGAGATATACAACACTATAATGTCTCTAAAGTCAGATAGTGCCCCAGGGTGGGATAGTATCCCAGCTAGCTTCCTAAAGGCCGCCCATGGACTGATTGTTTCAATTATTTCTCATTTGGCGAATTTGTGCTTTGACCATGCGACATTTCCAACAGCTCTGAAGCTTGCTTTAATAACACCAGTGCATAAGAGTGGAGACAAGACAAACCCATCGAACTATAGACCCATATCAGTATTACCATCTATCTCCAAAATCTTAGAAAGACTAATAAAATCACGGCTATTAAATTACCTTAATAAAAACAAATTATTGTCAGCCAATCAGTTTGGCTTCCGGCGAGGAATGTCAACGGAAGATGCAGCTTTGGCTCTTGCCTCCACAGTAACCAGTAAAGTAGACAGTGGAGACAAGTGCCTCGCCGTCTTCCTTGACCTCAAAAAAGCGTTCGACACTGTCTCTGTCTCCACTCTTCTGGACGTGTTGGAAAGCAATGGCATAAGAGGTCAACCACTAGCTTTATTCAAGGACTATCTATGTGGGCGGAAACAAAAAGTCAAAATTGGCGACACTGTTAGTTTAGATGAAACCACTACTTATGGCGTAGGTCAAGGAAGCGTGCTTGGTCCCACTTTGTTCTTAGTTTATATAAACAGCCTCTGTAATATGTACATTGAAGGAGGTCACATCTACTCATATGCGGATGATACTGCAATAGTGTTTAGTGACACAACTTGGAACCAGGTTAAGAAAGCTGCTGAGTCCGGCCTGTCTAAGATAGCATCATGGCTTGACCGCAATCTCTTGACCCTAAATATATCTAAAACCACCTTCATCTGCTTCTCTAAATATAACCTTTCACAACCTTCAACTGACTTCAAAATAAAAATTCACAATTGCCAGACCCCTTTAAACTCTAACTCTGCGTGCACTTGCTTAGAAACTGAAAAAGTCCAATATACCAAATATCTAGGTATAATGATCGACCAACGTTTATCTTGGCATTTGCATACTGATTTGATAATGAAAAGAATTCGGAAACTTATCTGGACATTTAAAACACTGCGTTACGTGACTACTAAAAACCTTCTGTTTCAAATTTACACGTCACTGGCACAGTCGGTACTAGCGTATTGTTTACCAGTTTGGGGGGGAGCAACAAAAACTAAATACTTAGAACTAGAAAGAGCTCAGAGATCATTATTAAAAGTTATGCTGTTTAAGCCTTTTAGGTTTCCAACTGAAACTCTTTACCTAACTTCTGATGTTCTGACGGTTCAAAAACTTTACGTTCTCCAAATTATTAAAAAAAAACATAAATCTCTCACCTACGAGCCCTCGACTCGACAAGGGAGAAGGAAATACATGATCCCCAATGTTGCTGTTAAATCAACTTTTGCTAAGAGACAGTACGCTAGGCAATCGTCTCATTTATATAACTTGGTAAACAAAGAATTGAATATTTATCCACTTTCGTATCGAGACTGCAAAAATGCTCTGACTGAATGGCTAAAGATAAAAACTTACGACGAGATTGAGAATATAGTCCAAACTATAATTTCTTAAATACTTATTAATAATCGGTTCTCCTCACTAACCCTTATCCAATGCTACTTACATATCATAATTATACTATCATTAAACACACATACACTCACACTCACTCACACACCATTATACACCTTCACACTACAGCGCGTTTTAATTAATTATTTCCAAGTTTAAGTTTTACTTTATATTTTTGATTTACGTCACCTTTTTTTCTCTAATAGCTTTTTTTATAAACTGGTTATAAAATAATATTTTGTATATTTGTATTTGTAATTCAATAGCTTATACAAGTTGTAACTACTGGAAGAGCGGAACTTCCTAACACAAGTATACTTCCTACTTAAATGGAAATTCCCTGAAGACCAAATGTAAACGTATTTTTAAGTTATTGAAATAAACATTATTATTATTGTCTTTATTTCCAATATATACATATAAGTTACATTTTTAAATATTCTAAAAAAAAACATTAAAAAATATAAAAAATAGTAGTAGCCCACCGGTATCGGGAACAGGGTCCAAGCTACCGGCGGTCAGGGCTCCATAGAGAGGAACCTCCTGACGATACGCGCCGTGTCCAGGAGTACCGCTTTCTGAAGCAAGCCCTTGATCCAACCGTCTACAGAGAGCCTCCTGAGGTGTTGGTCGAGGCTCTTGGTTATTAAGCCATTGGCTGAAATGACTATCGGTACAATGATTGCCGAGTTCACATTCCACATGTCGACATTCTCGTGTGCCAAGTCAAGATACTTGATTTGCTTATCTTTCTCAGCTTTCACGAGGTTCTCGTCATGCGGGATGGTTATGTCGACAATCATGGCACGCCTCTCGATTAGGTCCACCACCACTATATCAGGCTTATTGGCTACAATAGTCCTGTCAGTGATGATGGACCGATCCCAGTATAATGTGACATGGCCGTTATCGAGAACTGAGTCGGGCACATACCTATAGTACGGCACTTCTGATTCCACAAGAGAATATTTCAGAGCAAGTTGCTGATGAATTATCTTGGCTGCAAGGCTGTGCCTGTGCAAGTACTCTCCATTAGCAAGACGAGAACAACCAGAGATAATGTGGCAGATTGATTCACCCGGACGGTGACATGCCCGACATATGTCAACCGTGCCATCCTTCACAATAAATTTCCGGTAGTTGTTCGTAACTTCGTCCATAATTGCACAGATAAAACCTTCGGTTTCCCCAAAGAGGTCACCGAAGCGCAACCAAGCTACGGACGCCACTTGGTCTACGTCGGACCCATGTAGGGCCCGGATAAAACGTCCATGAAGCTCCTTACTCTGCCATATCCCCCTTCGATCGTTAGTGTCTAGCACTGCAGGTTTGCGCCAGTTCTCATTAGCCAAGGAGAGCGGGGTGAGTCCCTTGTCCACTGCTACTACATCTCGATGCATACCCACTTCAGAAGCAAGGAAATGTTCCCTGAGACTGTATACCTCGCGGTTGTGGAGAGTTTTAGCATTCAAAAAGCCTCGAGCTCCACATTTCCGCGGGATATACAGCCTCATCACCGACGAGCGTGGGTGATGCATTCAATATGCAGTCAGCAATGTACGAACTCAGGAGAGTTATAGGAATCCAGGGCGTCAAGTTCAGTTTGAGTCCATTTGAGTACGCCGAAAGAGTATATCAACACTGGCATGATCCAACCGTTGATGGCACGCACCTTATTTCCGCCCGATAGAAGGCTTTTAAATACCTTCTTTAGGCGTCCAAAGAAGCGCTCCTTCAGCGATTGCTTCATGTCAACTACATTGATACCTAACGCTTTCGACATACCCAAATACTTATAGGTTTCGGTTGGGGAGAGGGATCTCAGGTTTATGGAATTCGAGGGTTGAGATCCCACAGATTCCACAATCTCCCCTCGCTTTACATGCATAATCGCACATTTGTCGACACCAAAACTCCATTCTGATGGCACTACTGAAAGTTTCAGTTACCTTCAGTAGTTCCGTCAGTTGTAGACTAGTGGCGCCAAAAAGTTTTAAATCATCCATGTAAAGGAGGTGAGAAATAACCTGACCACCTCTTTTCAACCTATAGCCTAGGCCTGAATTCTCCAGCAGTGTGCTTAGAGGATTCAAGGCTAAGCAAAACCAAAGTGGACTCAAACTATCGCCCTGAAATATACCTCAATCGATACTTACCGGTTCGCTGTACCTTGGGATATATCGACATCCTGGATAGCGAAGAACTGTCCCCCATTGTCCCATACATGATGTCAGAAAGGTGCGTAAAGTTGTATTAATTTTATACAATTCTAGCACCCTCATGAGCCATGTATGAGGCACTGAGTCATAGGCCTTCTTGTAGTCTATCCAACATGTCGACAGATCTTTTTTGGAACGTCGAACCTGTTGGCTAATGGCCATATCAATGAGGAGTAGCTCCTTAGTACCGCGGGATCCATTCTTACATCCATTTTGAGAGGGAGACATGATGTGATTGTCTTCAATGTGTTTGTTAATTTTAACCCTCAAAATGGATGTAAGAACCTTATAGACCGTTGGTAGACACGTGATTGGTGTATAATTTTTGGGTTCCGCGGTGCTACCAGATTTGTGGAGCAGGTGGGTAACTCCAGTGGTAAAGAACTCAGGTAGCGAGCTAGATTCTAGGACAGACTGGTACTGAGACGCCAAGCGGGCGTGCGATCTTGTTAGCCACTTGATCCAAAAGTTATGTAGTCCATCCGGCCCTGGAGACTTCCAATTAGGCAGCGGACGGACTGCATGGGCTACATCTTGGGGGCTGATAGTGATTGCCCCCATTTCTGGTATTGGATCGCACACTCGCTCGACCTCCCGAGTCCAATCACCTTCGGTGTGACTGACTGGTACCGACCAGATGTTGCGCCAAAATGTACATAAGGCGTCATCATCCGGCAGGCACATATCAGTCGCACCTTGGTCTGGTCGCTCCCAAGCCCTATATACCCACCTTTCGTTACTTCGGAAAGTGCGATTCTGGGTGAATCGCTCTACTCGCCGCCTATACCTCCGGATACGGTTTGCCCATGCATACACCTTCTGCTTTAGGAAGTCGATGCGCTCTGTGACACAGGACATATAATTATGTGGGTGGATATTGGTTCCCAAAAACGCCCGTCTCACAAAGCGCATCACTCTCGGGCGAGTGTTGCCCGGCTAAAGCAAACAAGTTTGCCAATTAGTGCCCTGGCCTCACCAATACGACGGTCGATCCTACACTGCCAAGCTGGTACAGCGGGTTTAGGTCGAATAGCTATATCATTAGAAATTTTAACATTAGCTACACGACATGCCGCAACAGCTGCGCAGTATAAGATAGAGTGGGTATCAGCGAGGACTTCGCAGTTATCAAAATAGTTTGACAACTGCGAATCCAGAGCAGCCACCAGTGCCCTATTCCTGTTATTCATGGGTAAACAAGGTAAGCGTGGTCTTAGTTCAGGCGGCATGTTGCGATATTCCCGAATAGCACATTCCGAAGCACTCCTCAATTGCTCATTACACCGGGTACTTACGTTTGTAACTCTGTCACTACTCTCCTCAACTTGAATGTTGGGCTGTGATGGTGCCACCACAGTCGGCGTCGGATGTGAAGTGACATAGCTACTCATTTCCGAACGGAGGCGATCAAGTACGGTTTCATCCAACATACGGTTACTTTGAATGACACGCACCTGATCCGATAGTCGCTGGGCCGAAACGTTGACAGCTGGCTCAAGTACCTGAAACAGAGAGAGCATCCGACCACGGTACGCAGTCAGGTTAGTTCCCCCCTCTGTAGCCCCATAGTATGAGCGCATGACGTTCTCATTGATGGGTTGAGTCCATCGCATGCGCTGCACACTTCCACCGGCAGCGGGGACCCTATCAGAGGCCGGCGGGCCTAGAGGTCCCAAGCAGGCCGGAGGTCGGCCTCTTCCCCGTCGACGCGCAGGTGGTGGTGTCGTCAGCGGTGAGAAGTATTCGTCGCTCGAGCTCGACGCAACTGCAGCGACCGGAATTTCTTCACTCACGATTGGAGCAGGTCCCAGCGGCTGGGAGGCGGAGCTGGGCAACGAATCCGAAGATCTTGGGCGTGTGTTCTTGTGTAATCTTGCCCGGTTTCTCATCAACATTGTTTACGTTGCCACAAATTTTTCATTTAGGTACATCATTTGGTCTATTTTTTAGTTTGAATGAAGTGTAGTTTCATGGATTGTTGTTTTTTTTTAACTATTTTTGTTCTATCGAACATTTTATTTAACTATTTTATTTCAAAATTATTAATAAAAATCAGGATGAAAATATTTGACGTCCTTGTTGGCAACCAGGCCACAGATTATATTATTATTATTATTACTACTGGAGAGTAGGGAATTATTCCCAAAGTGTTTGTTTGTTTTTCGTCCAAAATTTGGAAGTGTATATAATATTTTCCAAACGATTGACTTTGAGAAAAAAAGGTTTTAGAAATCTCAATGTCGTTTTTAAACCTATCTATAAACATTCGACACGTATCGCTTTGATGAAAATTATTTTTTTCAGTTTCAGCCTGCGATCATTTTTAATTTTTTGTATAAAAATTGTGATGAGCGGTTCACAGCTACCTACTAAGTTTCAAGTCTGTGATTCTATTAGTTTCGGATTAAAGTTACTTTAACATACGGACGAACGGTTCCGTTTTTTGCCATTCGGCTATTCAAGATTCAAAACATTTATTTGTTGAAAATGAGTATACATACAATGCATGCAGGTTGGTCTCAAAAAGAAGAAATTAAATATCTGTCACGTTTGGCCTTTGTGGCATACGAATATACAAAAGGTTATAAGATTTTGACACAAAGCTAAAAATATTATCAAATTGTTAGCAAAAATAAAGAATCAAATTATTTAAACAATACACTATCAATTTAAACTAAATTAAATGGTGCCAGATTCTTATTATAAATGTTGTCAAAATAAATTATAAATATCATTAAATAAAATGTCATTAAATGTTGTAATTTAATAAAGATCGAATTATATATACAATACATTATAAATCTATTATATTATTATCTAAATTATAAAAATGTCAATCAATATTTATTAGATTCCAACTTTATCCTTATAACATTCTAAAATACTGTAATATGTTTTCCCAACTAGCAATTTTAGCCGTTTTTTTCCCGCCACCTCTTTGGAAGTTTATTAAATACTAGTACTCACGCGGGGCTTCGCTCCCGTGGATTCTATCACGGTAAATACATAACTCTCCTTTTTTTGTAGTCGCGTAAAAAGTAGCCAATAACCTTCCTCAAGTTTCAAGCTACTTCCATACCAAATTGCATCCAAATCCACCCAGGACTTTCGAAGATAGCAAATAAACAAACAAACTTTTCCGCTTTATAATATTAGTATAGATTAAAGGCGCCATGCAAAAAACACATTTACGCATCAATGCTGTTTTGGAACTATGTTAACAAAGCATAGTGTTATCGCTTCTGTTGCGTCTGACTTGTCTGCCAATCGTGGAAATAATTGCCGATTACATTTTACAAACATGACAACTTCTAATATGTATAAAGATGGTAACGTCAGTATACTATAATTAATGAAGTAAAGTACAACTGTCTGTCAAATTTAATTTAAACATCGTCCTAATATACCTTTTTAAAACTTTGAAAGGTATATCCTTATCAGTAGAATTACCCCATAGAATAATTAAATACCTTAGGTGTGATGAAATTAGGCCGTGGTCAGCTATAAGCAATGCGTCATTGTTAAGCACAGGAACTAATTTGTATAGGCCATAAGAAGAGTTATTAACTTTTTTGCTTAAAATGTCAATACGTTCTTTCCAGTCAAATTTTTTGTCAATAGTCAAGCAGTATCGACTTCTTCTGTTTTTTTTTTCAATTCCGTCGCAGACTCCCCAAAATGTAACCGATAGAAAACTATATACGATAGGCTTGCAACACGTCGCCGATATTCAAAGCTCTGAAGTCTCAAGTGCATCAAGCTAGTATTTGGCAGAACTGTCCCAAATATGAGAGTAGTACTCCATAAACGACCGAACTTGTGCTTGATAAAGGTTGAGCAGCTGTTCCGGTGTGAAGTACCGGCTCACTTTTCCTAGGATTCCCAATTTTTTGGTAGTCAATTGAGCCTCAGCCTCGATAAACGGACCAAAATTAAGGTTGGATGTCAACGTAACCCCAAGAAGCTCGATGCGATCAGTTATCGGCACGGTTACACCACGGAAAGAAGGAGCTGGTTGAAATTGGCTCCTTTTTGTGGAGAATAGACACGCCTGGGTCTTAGCAGCATTAAACCTGACCAAGTTGGCGTTGCCTCATTCAGAGACAGCCTTCAAAGTCAAGTTCAAGCACCCAACCATGGCTTCTCGTAAATACTGGATTTCTGACCCACTAGCACGCGCGCTGGATATATATCTCTCAGAAACAGTGCTGTCGTCTGCATACTTGGGTATGCAGACGACAGCACTGTTGTGGTGTTGTGTTGTTGTGGGCACCGGGCATTAGTACATCGTTTATATTTTGTCATGATATGAAGATTAGATAAAGTTGGTAAGCGTTGATTGGAATGCATAATATTAGTTTTTGTTGGGGTTTATTTTTAAATAATAATTTAAAAATAAATCCCAATCCAAATATTTTATTATTGATATAAGAGAATTATTAATGTCATTATTATATTTGTCTTTTTTTTATCACAATGAACTGTTATTGTACTGTCGTCAGCAAATAGGGTCACAGGTTGGTCAACAGATTTTGGTAAGTCATTTATATACAATATGAACAGTGGCGGTCCCAACACACTGCCCTGAGGAACTCCATGTTTAATTACTCGCTATGGCATCCTAAAAAGGGACTTTTAATGAGGAAAGCACAAAAGAAATACTTACGAGACTGGTCAGTTTCATTATGCGCATCAGCTGATAGGATGTTTAGAACACTCACGAAGACGAATATAAATTTCATATTTGTAGACGAAAAAATTGTTGAAAAGAATATACCAAGTAATTTTAAAACTCTTTAGAGACTAAACGTGCTCCAATAATATTTTAATAATATAAATGATGTGATGTAACTCATACGTATAAGTTTGCATGCTATGTATCCGTAGTAAAACATGTACGCAATTATTCTAATGTAACATCTATAATACCGTGTTTGCAGCAAATGAAATTAATATTAATTTGAATAACACTCCAACTTTACACCAATATTAAAACTGTAATGACTATAATTTATAGATGAACATAATATCATAACATCAAGCCAAAACCAATTATTTGCCATGTTAGATATTTCTATTAATAACTTGAATTAATAACAGGATAACGCAGTGTTTCTACGTGCGTACGCAATAATAATAATAAAACATAATGATAAATCTGATTGGGTATCAGACGAACAAAATAAATGGAGTTCACTGGAAGAAATTGAATTTACTGAATTGACTGAATCTGATATAACTAGAATAATTGCGAGGTTACACAATTCTAAATCCTGGGGTAGATAAAATACAGAATTTTTGGGTTAAAAAATTAGACTTATTGCACTATATTTTAGCTAAGCATTTAACCAATATTATTTTAGGATAACAAAACATTCCTAAATTTATTGCAACAGGGATAATTTATATGCCACCTAAAATCAATATTTACCTCAGCCTTCTTATTATAGACCAATAACATGCCTACCCACAAGATACAAGCTCCTAACGTCAGTCATTACATCAAAAATTAATAAACACATAGAACAACTTAATATTATAGCAGAGGAGAAGAGGCAGACTTGGACATATGGGGTGTAAGGAACAACTAGTTATAGATTCAGTTATTCACAAGTATGCAGCCACGAAAAGTAGGAACCTACATTGCACATAATTATATAGACTATACTTTGACAGTATACCAAACTCCTGGCTTAACCAAATATTAAAAAATCTATAAAATTAACACTAAAATAATAGAATTCTTAAATAGTATCATGCTGCTTTGGAAAACCATACTTCAACTCAATTGCCGTCACAGTAAGTACTATCACAACTAGAAAAATATCTATAAAGAAAGGAATCTACCAGGGAGATTCTCTGAGTCCTTTATGGTTTTGTCTCGCTCTAAACCCCCTATTTCACATACTAAATCATTACCAGGCTGGATATCCACTTAAACACAACACAGAAGAAACTGTCATCTCACATTTAATTTATATGGATGATATAAAACTATACGCAAAGTCTGGAGGAGAGACGAAACAGTTAATAGATGTCACAACCGAATTTAGTAAAGACATCGACATGCAGTTTGGCTTAGATAAATGCAAGACAGTTCATATTACTGTAAGAGGAAAAATAAAACCAGGTGACTATACTATCAACCACACAGACACAATTAAAGCTATGGAATCAGCAGATTTGTATAAATATGTACAACTTAAGGGAATAGATCATACAGCAATCAAAAATACGTTAAACACAGAATACAAGAGAACAGTGACCGCAATATGTAAAACATCATTCTCGGCAAAGCATTTAATAAAAGCATTTAATACCTATGCGATCCCAATATCTCTGTGTTTATATGATCTATGGTCTTACCTGCCCCGCCCCATGAGGTATTGTAGTACGTTAAAATTGACTGACATAGAGCAAAGTAAACTTGCCTTATTAGTTTTGAGTCTGCAATATGTATATCGCAGCTTTTTAAATATGAATATAATCGAATGCTTACGAATTTGACTATTTAAAGCTTCTATATGTAGTTTGAAAGAAAGGGTGTCATCTATAATGATACCCAGGTATTTTATTTTGTTAGTCATTTTAATATGGAGACACATGTACTGACCATTGAGAGGGACTGAACAACAATGAGCATACAAGTTTGAGGAACTGATAGGTGTTTATTTCCGCATCGAAAATTTAAATGAAATTTGTCTTTTCCACTATAAGGGTTACCTAGAGAATTATGTTGAAGCCAATTATTTACAATAATGAATCCATGTTGCGCAATTTCGTACACTTCATTTTCTGAGTCAGCTGAAAAAGTAGAGTAGTGACGTCAGCGTAAGATATAATAATGTCATGGTGTAGCTGTGGATTGAAAATATCATTTATATATATCAAGACCATAGTAGGCCGAAAATAATTCCTTGGTTAACACCAAAAGACGTATTTTTTCTTCATTGCCGAGTATATTGTCAATCATCTTTACGTCATTAATCTTTACGCATTAGGTACGCTCTTCTTAATAATTTTTCAGAGTTTCAGCTGGATGCCTCTTACACCTAAGATTTCAAGCTTGCGTTACAGAATGGGAATTGAAACTGTGTCAAACACCTTCACGAGGTCCGGGAAAATTCCTACTGTATGGTTACCCTTGTCAAGTTCCTGTGCTAGATAGTCAGCGAGACGATGTACGGTATTGGCGTTTGATACTTTAGGCCTAAATCCAAACTGCCGCTTAGACAGGATAGATTTATCCTCCAGATATTGAAACAATCTTTTGTTCAAAATATTCTCTAATATTTTGGACATTCAGGGCAGTATAGATATGGGTCTATAGTTTGTCACTTGTTCTTTACTGCCTGACTTATAGAAAGGCACAACAATCGCTTTTTTAAGACATTTGGGAAAAATAACTGAAGGAAAATATTCGTATGGTCCTAAAATATGCATGAACTGCTTTAGAATTTTATTGGATATATTATACCAACCAACTGCGCAGTCGTCTTTCAAATTCATAATTATATTTTCAACCTCAGTCTCATCAGTATCGGGCACGCCGCAATTGCGGCGGTAAGACCCCTCTTTGAGGAGTGGCTAGATCGGCGTCACGGCGTCCTGACCTACCGCATGACGCAGGTCCTCACCGGACATGGATGTTTCAATCAATCAATCAATCAATCAATTAATGTATTTATTTGTGTACACAGGTGTTAAGGTCTTAATATTTTTATAAATGTATCTCTGTGTCCTGCCACAGACTGTAGCATACAAATTTAAATTACAGTCATCAAAATCATTACATTCAAAAAGTCACAGTATAATATCCACTAACACATTATATAATACAAAACAGTCAATAATAATAATCAATTTCAAAATAATCGATAAAAACATAATAATCAAATAAATAAAAAATAATCAGCCAAGTTAAATTCAAAATAAATGCCTACTTAGTCAACTTTTCAATAGTAATTAGTAAACAATAATTAAATTTACAACAGTCAAATTCATAATAATTAATTTAATTAACAGTTACATAATTTTATCTTCTAAGAATTCTGTCACACTATAATAAGCTTTTTGCGCTAGAAATTTCTTTAATTGATTTCTTAGAGCAGTCTCATTTAGTTGTTTCCACTGTTTTGGCAACTTGTTATAGATAGTTGGACCCATACATACAATACTTTTGCGCATAAGTGCAGTTTTGGCTTTGTGTGAACAAACCCTACCATTATCTCGTCTGTTACGCGAAATTGTATCTTCCAGAAGAGGAAACAGCAAAGGATTTGCTCGAACAAACATTATAACCTCTAAAATGTACAAACACGGTAGTGTAAGTAGTTTGTGCTGTTGGAAATACGGTTTGCAGCTGTCTGACGTTTTTAGCTTAAACATAGACCTAATACATCTTTTTTGGCTCTTAAATGCTAATCCATTATCTGTAGAGTTTCCCCAGAAGATAAGTCCGTATCTTAGTTGTGATGCCACTAAACTGTGATACGCTGTTATCAAGGCATCTGTATTCACAATCGAAGACAGAGAAAATAATGCATAGGCAGATTTACAGGTTTTCTTACACAAATTCTCAATGTGTTCTTTCCAGTTAAGTCTGGTATCAATTGTTTTCAATCAATTGGTTTCGGGAGGTACCTGTGTCTAATGGGAAAGGAGGAAACGCCTGGGTATCACCACTGCGAGGGTCGCCCTGAGGACACCGTAGAGCACACGGTGCAAGACTGCCCCGCCTGGGCAGAGCACCGACGTGTCCTCACGGCGGCGATAGGCGGAGACCTCTCGCGCCCGGCATTGGTCGAGGCCATGCTGCGGGGCGAGAGGGAGTGGAAAGCGGTCGCCTCCTTCTGCGAAGCAGTCATGCTTCCGAAGGAGGAGGCGGGCCGCGTGAGGGAGAGGATGGCGTCCTCCCTCCAGCCCAGCCGCAGTGGTAGACGCTCACGGCGTCGGACGTCGGCCGACGATCTCCGGCCACCGTAGGCGCGGGCATGCGGACAGCGAGTAAAGGGCAACTCGCTGTCCGACCATGGACCATGCCCGGGTCGACGGCGCGTTGTGTTCCACGCGCGCCTCAAAGAGCGTCAGCAACATGACGAGGCCCCCTCTGCAGAGGGCCGAAGCCTGCCGGGGTCGTGGGACTTATCCCATTACCGTGACCCCGGTACGTAAAGGGTTATTGAAGGAACACCGTGGATTTTAGTCAGTAAAAGTCTGACAGTCCCTCCCACCCTGCCCGGGGTGGGAGGACTTATTTGATAATATTACCACGTTAAAAAAAAAAAAAGTCTCATCAGTATCCAGCATTGCAAATGATGTTAAAGTGTTGCGACACATAAAAGGAGTGCATGTTAGATAATGTGGTTTACCCTGAACTTTTTCTGCTAGACATTTTCACTCACTCAACTCAGAACTCAGGGGTCTTGAGCTATTGGGAGGCACAGACTCCGGCAGACCTGAAGAAGGTTCCTTTTGTTTCAAAGTATATGTTACATCTTTAATATACTTCCAGATTTTTTTACTATTTGGTCCAGCCTTTTACAATTCAATTTCATCATAGTTGCAAAAAATTTTTTTGAAAGGGTCCTTACAAAATTTACGATATCTTTTGTTAGACAGTTGCATCATTGCATCTCTGTGATTCATTCAACGAATAAGACCTATCGTGATCCAGGGTTTTATGTTGCAATTTTTGTTATTCATCTGCGATATAATTGTATTTTTCTGAATTGCATGTCGTACATTTTCTATTACATACAATATGTAAAACTGCGGGTCAGCAGAATAATTATAGTCTGGATCAAAGTTGATGACGCGCATCCTCAAGTTTATTTTTATTCAATTTAGAAATTTTGCGAGTGTTTTGCTCATTCGTGTTACAATTTCGTGTCTTGACTTAACAACAAGTGCTAGTGAGGGGAAATTTGATTTTAGCATGACGTGATCCAAGCAGGAACCACTATGGTGTGTAGGAAAGCTGTGTGCCCCCGAGAAGTTCATGGGCCATGACAATGTCTCCTCTTAAAAGTTAACTTCCTCACTCCACTCGCTTGGTCAGACGGCACCAGTCGAAACGGACTTAGCCATGTTCAGGCTTGATCGGACAAAGCTAAGACCCTAGCTCCCCTCCCCCAGCGACGCCCTAAGCCAGGTCCGTACCCCACAGGGAATCACCTAGTTTATAAGATAATCTTAAGGCCTGGCTGAAGGCTTTAATAACTATAATAATGGCCACTAAGGACAAGTCCGGTTGAGAAGCCGACATCCTCGTAGATAGACAAGCGAGAAGCCACTCACTAAAAAGAAATTAGCCAAGTGCGAGTCAAACTCGCCCATGAAGGGTTCCGTAGTAACTACGCAGAATAACTTGGATTTTTCGTAGTGTTTGTATGACATGCAAAGTGATATTTGCGGTTTTAGTAAATGTACTATATCTCAAAAACTGCTAACCCGCTCTCATTCAAACTAATTTGAGAGGGGGGTCAATCTTCATATCAATTTTAAAGATAAGATAAAATACGAGTAGATAACGCACACGTATAGGTTTGATTTTAAATTTTTCCGGTGTGGCATTTTCATAAAAACTTAAAATAAAACTGAAAATAGACTCTCTATTCCGGGTGGGAAATTCATCGAATGATTTCCCCCGCTCTGGGTGGAGCGGAAGAGAGTGTCAGATTTCTACTGACTAAAAACACACTCTATTTCTTCGTCATCAAGTCATTCGACGATTTTCCCAACCAGAAAAAAGAAACAAAAAAAAAAGGTGATAGAAAGTAACATAATTTAAAAAAAAAAAAAATTTTGGGCTTATGCAAGAAAGTCTGACACTTTTTTCACTGCCACCCCAATTTTCACTATACCTAAACATTGCCGCTAGCAGAAGCGCTAGGCGTGTCGCCGACTCACGAGGGCGCCCCGGGCGTCGGGGATCGCGAGTCAATCTCCGGCCACCATAGGCGCGGGCTCTGTTTTCTATATACTAACATATATTTTCATAAACAATACCCCGGAACACAAAATTGGCACATGGAGACCATTTGAAGTTTAAGTCAATCAATCAATATATTTATTTGTGCTCAGTAGTCTTAAGATCTAAATTGCTATAAGTGAATGTGTGTCCTGGTTTAGTCAGTAGAATATAAATATAGCATAGGTTTTTTGAGATACCTACAAAGCAAATTATATTAAATAAGATAATAATTTGAACAAAAAAAAAGTGTCATAACCAGGGAACACAGAAGCCGGTAGAGATGTTTAATGTTAATATGTTTAATATTGTTAATGTTTTTTTTATATAAGAATATTAAAAAATGTATAATGCTCGGCACGTATCTTGAGCGCTGACCAGAAGCGAATTTTGGGTATTTAAGTAATTGTATTTTGCCTTAGTGTACGATGCGCAGTTTCGGGAGGTACCTGTGTCTGATGAGGAAGGAAGAAACGCCTGGGTGTCACCACTGCGAGGATCGCCCTGAGGACACAGTAAAGCATACGGTGCAAGACTGCCCCGCTTGGGCAGAGCACCGACGTGTCCTCACGGCGGCGATAGGCGGAGACCTCTCGCGCCCGGCATTGGTCGAGGCCATGCTGTGGGGCGAGACGGAGTGGGAAGCGGTCGCCTCCTTCTGCGAAGCAGTCATGCTATCGAAGGAGGAGGCGGGCCGCGTGTGGGAGAGGATAGCGTCCTCATTCCAGCCCAGCCGCAGTGGTAGACGACCACGGCGTCGGACGTCGGCCGACGATCTCCGGCCACCGTAGGCGCGGGCATGCGGACAGCGAGTGCGGGGCAACTCGCTGTCCGACCATGGACCATGCCCGGATCGACGGCGCGTTGTGTTCCACGCGCGCCTCAAAGAGCGTCAGCAAAATGACGAGGCCTCCCATGTAGAGGGCCGAAGCCTGCCGGGGTCGTGGGACTTATCTCATTACCGTGACCCCAGAACGTATTGAAGGAATACCGTGGATTTTAGTCAGTACAAGTCTGACAGTCCCTCCAGCCCTGACCGGGGTGGGAGGACTCATCTGATGATTATACCACGAAAAAAAAAAGTGTACGATGCGCAAAGCGATCCCCACCCTACTACCGAGCGCTCAAGATACGTGCTGGTATCTATAACTAACATGTACATAATGAAACAACAATCAAATTCAAAACAGAAAAAGTTGTTGAGTAAAAAATTACATAGGTATCTCTCCCGTGAGTCATGAATAGTAGAACTTGTAATTCCATGCTTTTTAGCTGACTTCTAAAAATTGAGGTTTTTAGGTCGTCGCGTATACAATGTGTTACGGACACCCCATATCTATCCAAAACGGCTTAAGTCAACTTCTGGTATGGAGTGCATATATGCACAGTTTCAGCTCAAAATATGTGACTCAAAGAATTGATACCAAATTATCGGTTTCATATGTTTCATGAATACCAATACTAACAACTTCGATCTTCTTAATTTGAAAAATTCGGTCTCTGGTATCAATGTATTGAAGTTTCTGATAAGTCCCACACATGTAGACATAGGATTACAAAACCCTTGCCATATCGTTTGTTATCATCCAAACAAGCCATGCACTTGGTACATAATTATATACCCTTTAAATTAAACGTTGTATACATGTCGCAGCCAACTAGCTTAATTAGGCGTTCAATCAGCAGCCTAGCCTCCTAACTAAACAGCGCCGTTCAACTAGCGGCCTGAATGATATTCAGCCTTAGTGTCTGTTACAACATTTAATAACTTGGCTGGCTAATGGTTAGGCCATTCGTACGATAGGGTGACCATGTGACAAGAATAAAAAAGATGAAACATCTGACATAGAATTATATTAATGTATGTACAATTATACACCCATTAGGTACTCGAAGACGGCTCGACCGATTGAGATGATTCAAACGGTATTACATTATGTTTGTTCCCAAGTTGATTAAATTTATTATTAAAACCTTATGCTGATGGTGGAATCCATGAGGAAATGAGGGAACTCTTCAAATATTAAAGGCACACCTATAGGGATTTGGGTATTCATTATAGTAGCTTGTGCAGTTGATTTCGAAAAGCATCATTTGGTAAAGTAGAACTGATGATGAAGACCACAGATGGCTACCGGAACTGCTCAATAATAAGTATTTAATGAGATTACTTGAACATGCATGTTAAGTACTTTATAGTCATCACAATGCATATGGCGAAGTGTAGCTGATGGTAAAGTACCAGGAGAACTCCTCAACAATTAACGGCCCGGCAATATTTTGTAAAAGGTAGGTATATCACATTCAGATATTACAGGATTTAAGAGTCAGGTCACTTTCATCCCAACAGAGTGGTTTCATAGTTATTATACCCGCTACAATAAGATACTTGACAAGGATTTTGTTATCATACGTACCCAGAATACCCCACAATAGGTACGATTTGACCTGGCGTTCACTTTAACAGACCTTAACTTTATTACTTTAACGTTGGGGGCTCGTTAGTGCTCCAAATGAACGCAAAATGTCATAGTTTGCGTCCCTGACGTTACGTTTAATTTAATCATAATAACAGAATAGAACGTCGCACAATGATTGTTGATACAGCGGCCCCTCATTACGAGAACTTCGTGAATGACGAGAAAGATAAGCAACTTAAGCGTCAATATTTATAAGGTAAGGTATAAGGTAAGCAATATAAGGTCGCGGTTACACTATTATCGTGAACGCACTTCAGACACAAGCACATTTAGCTTAGTTGGAGGGGTTAACAAGATTGCTAGTGAGGTAAATTCTTAAGCATCATGACCTCGCGAGTATAAGCAATCAGTGTGCCGATAGGAAACCGTTAGAGAGTTGTTACATATTTCTTAAAATAACATAATATTTTGTCGTTTTAAAGTTTTCACACAGTCAATTAACATAAAACGTCAAATTTATTTTTTATTCATAAAATCATTAGTGGAGTAATGTGGAATTAACTTGAGAGAAGATTTAATAATTTAAGTTCAAATGTAGTAAAGTTAAGTGTTTTGTAACAGTTAATAAAAGTATAGCATCAAAGTTGGCGTTGTGTGAATATTAATACTTATAGCTGAATGTATCTCACAAATATTTATCCAAGCTTTCCAGGGTAGGCCCTTGGATGGATTACCATCCAAAGGCTGAAATCCTTTTTTTATATTTTATTCCGAGTGAGCCCACTCTTGACCTTGATCTCGCCTGCTGGAAAGCCATAGATCAGGTCTACGATGGAACGAGCGAGCCCTGAAGAAATCCACAAAATTGAAAGTCTGATATTTAGTTACTAGTTTGACATATATCCAAGGATACCTGGCAATCATTTTTGTCATGGAGGTAGGATATTGAGCTGCATAACGTTAACATGGAAGCTGATCTCCGTATACCTAGGTAAATTATGTGGACTGAGGAAATAAAACAATCATTGAAAAGTATGTATTTCAATGTTAATTCATGTAAATAGCTGTTCCCCAAATATGTTGTGTTTCCCGATAGCTATAACCTAGGGGCCTTTAAGTCAAAACTGAACAGGTTACTTTTAGGTAAGCGTGCTCCATCTTCGACCACATCATCGCATACCATCAGGTAAGATGATGGTCAAACGAGATCAATAAAAAAATAAAATTAAACATTACTTCTGAAGCAGTCTTAATAATACTTAAAACAGAAAGTACGAGTTTGTTAGAAAAGGTACTTTTATGAGCACACTTTAAAGTCGTTCAACCGGCCGCAATTTTAACAACATACTATAAACGTGTCACTTATCGTTTAATATGATTGTGTTTATTTCCTTATAAAACGTAGTTTCGATCGCGAGAGTGGTAGAGTGACATTATTGTTTAACTGGCTTCTCCCCGCGACTTCGTTCGTGTGGGACGATTATCCCACGTAATTCCCGATCCTGTCGGAATTTGGGGATAAAATGTAGCCTATGTTATTCCAGTTTGTCAAATATCTACTTACCAAATTTTATTCAGATCCGTTTAGTAGTTTTTGCGTGAAAGAGTAACAAACATCCACACATCCATCCTCACAAAATATCGCATTTATAATTTTAGTAAGATATACATCGTGTAACGGAAACCCCATATCTATGCAAAAGGACTGAAGACAACATCTGGTATGGAGGCTCTATGCAAAGTTTCAGCTCAAAATAAGTGACTCACAGAATTGACCCCAAATTGTTGATTTCGTATGTTTCTTGAATACCAAGAATAACAAACGTGTCACATCTAGTGATGTGACACGTTTGTTATTCTTGGTCATCACTTTCCACGTTACTTGGCAATAAAACGATAATATTCTCTTCGTTCTTCTTAATTTGAAAAATTCGGTCTCTGGTATCATTGTGTTGAAATTTCTAATAAGTTCCACACATGTACACATAGGATTAGAAAACCCTTGCCTTGTCTTTTATTATCATACAAAGAAGCCGTGCACTTGGTATGTATAAACCCTTTAAATTACACGTTGTATACAAGCTCTAATGGCCGTAACGTTGGTCGCGATCCAAACTGCTTCTAATTCAGCATTATTTTGACAAGCGTTATGTTAAGCAATTTGTGTAACAGCTGTTGGTAATTGCGGAGGAGTTCGTGGCAAAATAATAACAAAAATCGGCCAAGTGCGAGTCAGGCTCACCCATGAAGGGTTCCGTAGTAACTATGAAAATATAATGTAATAATATATCATAAAAAACCTTACAAATGTAATTCTTAAAACTAGCTTATTTACAATTTTTACAACTACGCCAAATAACTTTATTTTTCAAAGAATTAAAAAGTTATATTAGCGGTTTTAGAAAACATGCATCTCAAAAACTGCTGACCCGATCTCGTTCAAACTTATTTTGGTTGAAAGTTTACATTAAGATTTACAGCATATATTTTTTTTAGATTTTTCACTCTATTATTATAGAAGTTAGAAGGGGGGGGGGGACACATTTTACCAATTTGGAAGCGTATATCTTTTAAGCCATTAAATTTATTAAAAAGTGGTTCTAGAAACCTCGATGTCATTATTAAATATCTGTCTATAGATACCACACACGCATAGGTTTCATGAAAAAAAAAATTCTTTTTCAGTTCCATGTATGGTATATTCAAGGTATATTAAAATAAAAGAGGCTCCTTTTATTTTAAATATATTCTAATTTTTTGCTTAAAATCAAAAAGCTGTTCACAGAATACATCTACGTACCAAGTTTCACATGTATAGTCCTAATAGTTTCGGAATAAAATGGCTGTGACATACGGACGGACGGACGGACAGACAGACAGATGAAGAGACGGGTTCCATTTTTTGCCATTCGGCTACGGAACTCTAAAAACCACTTGGATCGATCGATGGATTTGTGACCATCTTCACATACGAGTATCAAGATTCCTTAGTGCCCCGGAAAGCATGTTTGGCTGTCATTAGTACATGATCTTTGAAAGTCGTTACGGGTAGTCAGAACCCAGACATTCTGACACTGATCTTGCCAATGGATATCGTGCTACCCAGCTACTGGGTTGTGTAGGTCCAGAGAACAGATAAAAGAGGTTAGAAAGGAAATAGTTCATGATTTGTATGAGAACGCGTGTCACCGCTTGTCTCCCACTCTTTAGCTCCACTACAAGCAAGAGACCCGTTACGTATGCGAATTACGCACACAAATAAATTACACACACTTAAATCAAGAGCTTGCTACTGATTGTAACTCTTTGTCGATAAACTTGCGCCGTGCATCACGGCCAATCAGGGCAAAGGACGAAACGTCAATGGTTAAAGTGTTGAGGACGCGACGCATGTAGTACATTATAAGCGGACTTGATCATTGCGTTGATTAAGCGAGTACATATCGGGTAATGTATATTTTTTGTAACTTGTTGCAATAATGTTGTTAATGTTTGGAATTTCATAGTGTGCAGAATATTTTTTATGTTTTTTACAAATAAAATTGTAATTAAATGTTATTTTCGACTTACCGATGGAAAGATATACCTCCTCGCTCTATACTTGCAGTCTGACTTTTTGTTTTACAGGTTATAATTGCACAACACGGCATATTAAAACAGAGCTCTGTGTTCCGAAGTAGTCCGAAGCGCACTGAACGCGGAGAATTAATTAATCGGTCGAGCTTGATTTTCGAATCATAGTTGTGGCGCGCTCGCCACGCCCACATTACTATTCCAGCCTTATTCATCTATTCCGTGTGTAGGTCAGACAGACAGACGCTCCGTGTAAAACACTAGTACTCAGCTGCATCCGGTTACACTGGAAGCCGACACGACATAGTTTGGAAAAGGCAAAGATGACAGTCACAGATCAGCTGTTATTCAGGTTGAAAATGAATTGGATCACTTACCTCCTCAAAAGAAATGGGTTGAATGTTGAGGGGAAATTAAGTATAATTGTCTGTCAATCTGTCTATCACAGATCGGTATCTCATTAATTTGAATCCCAACTAATAGTATAAATGCAAAAGTAACTCAGTTTGTTGCACTTTCAGAACTAAACCACTTAACTGATTTTGATGAAATTTGGTACAAAGGTCGCTTGAGCCCTTGGAGAAAGAAGTATTTTTATGAGACATATAAGCCGCTTAACCAATTATAATGGATTTTAGCGCAGATAAGTTTAGTTGATAACCCACACTGGGTATTTTTGTTTAAATATCATCTTATAAAGTTGTACCCTTAGAACAGATAAAAGATATTAGAAAGGAAATAGTAATTCCTGATTTGTATGAGAACGCGTGTCGCCGCTTGTCTCCCACATTTTAGCTCCACTACAAGCAAAAGGCCCATTACTTATGCGAATTACGCATACAAATAAATTATACACACTTAAATTAAGAGCTTGCTACTGATTGTAACTCATTGACAGGCCCGTTGGTATAGTGGTCAGTGGCCCTGACTGCTAAGCGCTAGGTCGTGGGTTCGATTTCCACCTAGGAAAAATGTTTGTGTGATGAGCACAATCATTTGTTCTTTGTCTGGGTGTAATTTATCTATAATATTATTATTATTATTATTTATTATTATTTAGATATATATATGTATGTTTATTAGTTGTCTACTACTCATACCACAAGCTCTGCTTAGTTTGGGACTAGATGGCGTTGTGTGAAAGTTGTGGAATATTATATTATTATTATATTATTATTGTCGATAAACATGCACCGTGCATCACGGCCAATCAGGGCAAAAGACGAAACGTCAATGGTTGAAGAGTGGAGGATACGTCGCATGCAGTACATTGTAAGCAGACTTGGTTATTGCGTTGATTAAGCGAGTACACATCGAGCAATGTATGGTTTTTGTAACTTGTTGCAATAATGTTGTTAATGTTCGAAATTTCATAGTGATCATAATATTTTTATGTTTTTTACAAATAAAATTGTAATTAAATGTTATTTTCGACTTACCGATGGAAAGATATACCTCCTTGCTCTATACTTGCGGTCTTACTTTTTGTTTTACAGATTATATATGCACAACACGGCATTTTAAAACAGAGCTCTGTGTTCCGAAGTAATCCGAAGCGCTATAACGCGTTGAATGAATTAATCGGTCGAGCTATGATTTTCATATCATAAATGTGGTGCGCTCGCCACGCCCACATTACCATTCCAACCTTATTCATCTATTCCGTGGGACATATTATAGTTTTAAAATAACTCTGCGACAAACTAATGACCAAGTACCACGCGCACGGTTATGATATACCGTATGCCACCGGTAGCTCTGCGAGGTAACACAGCTCCTCACGGGGTTGCAGAAATGTTCTAACGAGATACCACGGCCCCGGAACACAAGGGAAACTGAAAGAGCAGGATGCGTTTTTAGCCAGTAGAAGTCTCACACTCCCTTCCGCTCCACCCACAGCGGGCAGAGTCATTTTATGATTTCCCCACTGAGAAAGAAAAAGAAACAGCTGCTTGAAGTTATGTACTAATCATCTTATCAGTAAGTTATAATCTTAAAGTAATGGAAAATATTATTTCAGTAGGTTTTTTTCTCAAATTAACGCAAGTGAAACCGCGGCATGTAGCAGTAGAACGACGGCAAGAATAACTTAAAAATGCCGAATGTATGTTTCAATAATGAAATGAAAATGCAATATAAGCTTCGAGAAAATGTCAAATTATATGTATTTCAAATTTCAAATTGTGTTTAAACTTCGAATGTGTAAGTTACTTATAAATTTGAAATTTAAAATACATATTTAAACAGAACACACACTCGACATTAATTCGACATTTATAAGGTATCTTTGCCGACGTTCCAAAATTAAAATGCAAATAAATTTAGACATCTGTCTGTCTGTTCAAATTTGTATACATTAAAATGCTAATACTAAAGCACAATAAAACTAGCCAAGTGGGAAATTTACAGTTAGAGATACTAACTCATTTTTCTCAAAAGAATTACATATTCACTTAAAGAGAAAATATAACTGACTTTTCAAAATCTTATTTGCTAGTAATCTTAATCTTTAAACTACCATTACAAATGACGCTTTGACTTATAACATATCAGAATGTATTACAAATGCATAATGTAAATGTTTATTATGCATAAGACAGTTGTCTGACTGCCGGCGAGACGACTAACTATCGGCGATTTACTCGCTCAAGAAACGCAAAAAAAATATACATTCCGTGTAAACGAAAAAGATGCATACAACGTGTAACGGAAACCCCATATCTATCCAAAAGGACTGAAGACAACATCTGGTATGGAGACTCTATGCACAGTTTCAGCTCAAAATAAGTGACTCACAGAATTGACTCCAAATTATTGGTTTCATATGTTTCTTGAATACCAGTAATTGACTATGAGGGTCATCACTTTCCACGCCACTTGCTAATAAAACGATAATTCTCTTCATTCTTCTTAATTTGAAAAATTCGGCCTCTGGTATCAATATATTGAAATTTCTAATATGCTCCACACATGTGGACATAGGATTAGAAAACCCTTTCCATATCGTTTGTTATCATCCAAAGAAGCCGTGCACTCGGTATGTATATATCCTTTAAATTACACGTTGTATATTAACAGTTGCTCTCTAACTGTTCACACTGCCTACAACGACTCGATTCACTAGTTTTATCGCACAAGAGCTGCCAAATAATACTCGCTCAGCGATGCTCGCTTGGCGGTCAGAACTCACGCCCAGAGACCAACTAGCGGTCCAGCGGACCAATTAGCGAGTAATCGCCCATCGCACTCGCACACTCACTTATAGGCCAGCGACAAAACTATCGGAACCACACGCTCGCTTCTTGCTGCTGCTGCACTCGGTTTTGGTTTCCAGCTCAACTCGTTTCTCGTTCATTGTCGGCGGTGGGAAACCCGCCTTAGGCATAACAAAAAAACAAATAATCGAATACTTACCATTAACCTAGTTCTAACTTTTTTTGGTTTAAAATACAGAATCTCTTTTCTTTAGCGATACTGTCCCGGAATCACTCCATACAAATAACAATAATGTTAAAAGCGCTTCTCCTCCACATTTTATTCTACGTACAGCCAAGTTGTGGAACTCTCTGCCGGCTTCTGTGTTCCCTGCCATATATGACCTTTCAGTCTTTAAAGCGAGAGTGAATAGACATCTGGGCTCGCTCGTTTCGTCGTAGACTCATCTATCGGTTACCA
Source organism: Tholera decimalis (assembly GCA_943138885.2). NCBI lineage: Eukaryota > Metazoa > Arthropoda > Insecta > Lepidoptera > Noctuidae > Tholera > Tholera decimalis. The sequence goes on along the minus strand of OW964551.2, from coordinate 2,453,192 downwards.
TCAAGCGTGAACGAGCCAATTACTTGTGTTCCGTATAACATAGAACATGGAAGTGTCATTGTGCCCTATGTAATAATTATCCTAGTAAATATAACCTTAAACACTAACTTTACGCTCTTTTTCCAATCAAAGCGTCAATAGCCGATTAACTAGGGTGTCGGACTTGTGATCGAGAGGTCCCAGGTTCGAACCCCACCCATTACACTTTTTCCGTGAACCAACTAAAGTCACAAGCATATTTAGCTTAGTTGGAGGGGTTAACAAGATTGCTTGTAAAGTGAATTCTAAGCACATTCTCTTTTAAAAAGAAAAAAAAAGTCTCGATACAATCAACGTTGTAACAATTACTAAACATAATCAGTTTGCGGTTTTGAGGTATTGTTGCTAAAAGAATTGAGTTACTTAGCTAAATATGCTTGTGTCTGGCTAAATATGCTAAGTAATTAGCTAAATATAAGAAAAAAAAATAAAGAATTTTATTGGACCACAGTTACAGTAATTTTCATAACCTAAATAATAATATTACGAGTATTATATTCTTGTCTGTAACTATACTTTGTTATGGTTCCGTAGCCAAATGGCAAAAAACGGAACCCTTATAGTTTCATCATGTCTGTCCGTCTATCTGTCTGTCTGTCTGTCTGTCCGTCCGTCCGTCCGTATGTCACAGCTATTTTATTCCAAAACTATTAGGACTATACATGTGAAACTTGGCAGATGGATATATTCTATGAACTGCTTTCCGATTTTAGGAAAAAAAAATTAAAAGTCATTTAAAATAAAGGGAAATATTAATATATAATACTGAAAATATTTTTTTTTAATGAAATCTATGCGTGTGTGGTATCTATAGACAGGTCTTTAAAAATGACATAGGGGTTTCTAAAACCACTTTTTCATAAAGTCAATCGTTAAAAGATATAAGCTTGCAAAGTGGTAAAATGTGTCCCCCCCCGCCCCCTCTAACTTCTATAATAGTGGAGTGAAAAATCTAAAAAAAAATGTCTGTAGATCTTAATGCAAACCTTCAACTGAAATTGGTTTGAATGAGATCGGGTGAGCAGTTTTTGAGATACGGCATATTTTCTAAAACCGCATATATAACTTTGTAATTCATACAAACACTATCAAAAACAAAGTTATTTGGCGTAAGCTAGTTTTAAGAAATTTGTAAGGTTTTTTTTTCGTCATATTTATATATATACATATTATATTATATTATTATAGTTACTACGGAACCCTTCATTGGCGAGTCTGACTCGCACTTGGCCAATTTTTTTGTTAAAGAGGATGTCAACGGCCTCCAAACTAGGCGGTGCCTGTATCTTGGAGACCAGAGTTACCTATTCTAAACAAAAATATGAATACAATGGTCTTAAAGTTATAAAATAAAGTGCCTAATTTAAAAATATGACAAAACATTAAAAATAAAGCAACACAATTGTGTGCATCTTATATAAAATAATTCACTTAAAGACAAATTGGACATGAATTTATTTTATGGTTTGTGAATGAGTATGTGTTAGAGCGGTGTGCGTTTATTGACGGTAGGATGTGTGAATGTATGTGAGTTAGCATGTATGAGGATGTTGTGAGGATACAATACTGCTAGTGTTGCTAAGTCATGTGGGGGCTAATTAACGAGTAGGTATTCAATTAATCAATCGATAAGCTCGTTAGTTACTGCTTGAATAGTCGGATCACGTATAGTGACTGACGTTATGGGTTGGAGGCTTAAAGTGCTGTGGGAACAAATGTTTCAGGATATTACGAGTTTATTATTCAATTTTATCTTTGAACAAGCGGCCCGTACCGGCTTTGCTTGAGTGGATTTCCGTAGGCGTCATGTGATCGAGCGCTGGCGCTGGCTTGAATCTATGATAAATATCTTCTAAGGTATTTATTTGATTCATATAGTGTAAATGACAATTTTAATCTGCATTAAACACCAAACCTAATGAACGTATTTATTTAAATAAGGACTAATTCTGAAGAAAGCTGCTTCAAAAATAACGTAGTGTTTTTAATCAATACTTTGAACACAAAGGTAGTTATTGTGAGTCAACTGTAGGAGATAGAGATATGCTATTATGGACTTTTTTGGAGCACTAATGTAGATCACTAACTCTCTAGTGCATTACTTCGATATACCTCTGCTGGTTTACGCAGCGCACGTGAGTAGAGCTCCCAGTAGGCAAGATTTTTTACGACCTCTTCGCCAAAAACGTTATATTTCAGTCATCTGTACATATACTATGTATTCCTCTTTTTATGTTTTTATTTGCTAAAATTCCTCCATAAAGTAAATAAATAAATAAATCGTTAGTGATCATGTTAGCTTAAAAACTTAAGACGTATGGATGTTTGTTAATCTTTCACGCAAAAACTACTGAACGAATTTGAATGAAATTTGGTATGCAGATAGATAGATAGAATACTCTTTATTGTACACGAATAATTTGAACACACACTTGATTTACAATACTGCAAAATATGGTTACAATGGCAGTCATATCGCTGATAGCGATATCTTCCAGACAACCTTTGGACGGACTTTAGGAACATAAAACAAAGAGGGGAGGGGAAAGTCAGTGTACTTACTTCAAATATATAACATACACAAAAAGTAACTAAAGTAGTTAATATAAGTATATATACAACGTGTAACGGAAACCCCATATCTATCCAAAAGGACTGAAGACAACATCTGGTATAGAGTCTCTATGCAAAGTTTCAGCTCAAAATAAGTGACTCACAGAATTGACCCCAAATTATTGGTTTCATATGTTTCTTAAATACCAGTAATAACAAACGTGTCACAGCACTATGAGGGTCATCACTTTCCACGTCACTTGCTAATAAAACGATAATTCTCTTCGTTCTTCTTAATTTGAAAAATTCGGCCTTTTTTATCAATGTATTGAAATTTCTAATAAGCTCCACACATGTAGACATAGGATTAGAAAACCCTTGCCATATCCTTTGTTATCATCCAAAGAAGCTGTACACTCGGTATGTATATACCCTTTAAATTACACGTTGTATAAATATGCTATAAGGAGAGAAATACAAGGTATAATCATTGAAGTATAAAAATAATTGACAACAGAGCTTTTAAAAGCAGCAAGTGACTGTGCTTGTCTAACTGACACCGGCAATGCATTCCACAGACGAGTAGCCTGCACCGTATACAGATAGTTGACATCCTGAAATTACATATACACTACTTTTTATGTCTGGTTTCCCACAGGATCGGGATTTACGCTGGAAAACCCTCCCACTCGAACCAAGTCGCGGCCTGAAGCTTAACCTACACAAGGTTACATAGAAACACGTTTATTTTATATACATTATCTTCGTTCCACAACTTTGGAAAATACTTGTTCTCCTAAGTTTAGGGGAGAAAATGACGGAACAAAGGGAGGTTCGTGTAAATATTGGCTGTTTCGTACAGGTTGCGGTGGCGGCTGTATTAGCCACCTTCTTTATACATAAAACCAGTCGATTTTGTTTTTTTGTTGTACCAGTTTCAATATTGCATGGCGACTGGGAGCTTAAAAACTAGTGACCAATAGGTGCTTTTTTTGTAAGAGTCTCATGTTTAATCACCACCTCACATGTTGTTAAGCGATGATGCGTAGAAGCAACCTATTCACTCTTGACTGAAAGACTCCCAGGTTATAGTTATCAGGAAACACAGACTCCAGCAAGGTATTCCACTCCTTAAAATGAAAGTATTTCCAAAACATTTTGTGTATAAGGGTGAGATGTTCACCATGTAACGATGGCGCATCGCCGTTTGTCTTGTAGTCCGATGATGGAATGAGTTTCGTGGAACTAGATCTAGATTATGCGATTCTATCGCACGCTCCCCGATATGTAACCGATAGAAAACCGACAAACTTGCAACACGTCACCGATGTTCAACGCTAAATGTCACGAGTATCTCAGGTATTGTACAATTATCAAATAAAAATGATTTTCTACATGGGATGCAGGAAACAATGTTATTAGAACATTAAATTATAATTTTACGAGACAACACTAATAAAGAGGCCATATTGCTATATTACTAACGACAACATAGCTTTTTGTTATCGCAACATGTCCACCGCCATGTTAGCCAATCATTTTTGTAACAAATCTTCAACAGAGAGATAATGTTCCCTGAAAATAGTACGTGCACGATGGCGATGTGCCATCGTTACATGGTGGACATCCCACCCATACGCACAAAACGTTTTGAGAATACTTTCATTGTGCGTACGGCTAAGGAGTGCAATTCCCGGCTGGAGTCTGTGTTTCCCGATAGCTACCCTGGGAGTCTTTAAGTCAAGAGTGAATAATGTTACGAGCTGGGGTTCGGGATAGAACTAATTTACACCAATTAAACCAAAATTAACACTTTAATTCAATAAACACAAAATAAAAATTAACACAATTATTTGCACCACAATCTTCTAATAAGACTGACTGTCCGCGTTCCTTTGCGATCTATTTATACTCTGATCTGTGTTCTAGAACATTCTTCTACCATCGACTCACTGCCTATACTTCCATGAATATACCAGAAGCTACTTGAGATACACAGTACTGCTACTCGCCGCTAGATGGCGTTAGTGTCTCGAACGTATTTGAAGTCAGTCGAACTTTCTCTATATACTCAGTACTGCTACTCGCCGCTAGATGGCGGTAGTGTCTCAAACATTCTACATTTTTGTCGAAGTTTCTCGACGTACTTCGCTAAGCGATTGGCGTAACAATCGATTACTTCTAGGTACGCTTGCTCTACCTTCGACGACATCATCGCTTACAAACTTGTGACCTCTCGATCACAAGTCCGACACCTTATCCATTACGCTATTGACGCTTCAAGCTTTGTTGGCACAAAAGTTTAATTAATTTCTAAATTTAGTAAAGGTTAAAGCCCATGTTCGGCGGCAAACTAAGCAATGTTTTCGGCGCCTCACTACAAGCTGTATTTTGTTCTGATTTATTACACCGCGATAATTGTTTTGTTAATGTTGTTGGACCAAGATTGCGGTATCATTAAGGAAAGGAACATTAAGATAGAGATCACGGCGTTTATCGCGTTTATTCGTAATTAACGCTGTGTTTAGAACAGTATGACAAAACAAAATTTCGTCATTAGGATACGGTTGTCACAATGGTTGTAGGATTGGCTGCTAATTTAAAGTGTTAATAGCCTAATGGGTAAGGTGTAGGCCTGGTGATCGAAAGGTCCCAGGTTGAAACATCACTCATTACACTTTTAACATTTTCAACAGCCATTTAACCCTTTGAATTTAAAAAAAATCTCTCTTAAAACGAATTTACAGTCGTCTATGGAGTACTGCTCTCATCTTTGGGATGGATCTGCCAAGTACCAACCAGATGCGCTTGAGTCTATTGAGAAACGGGCCAAAAGACTCATTGGCAACGATACACTGGTCGAATCAAAGCTCCAGAGCCTTGAACATCGACGACGAGTTGTTAGTCTATCGCGGTTTTCTATCGGTTACATTTCGGGGAGTGTGCGATGCGCCATCGTTACATGGTGGACATCCCACCTATACGCACTAAACGTTTTGGGAATACCTTCATTATGCGTACGGCTAAGGAGTGGAATTCCCTGCCAGAGTCTGTGTTTCCCGATAGCTATAACCTAGGGGTCTTTAAGTCAAGAGTGAATAGGTTACTTTTAGGTAAGCGTGTTCTATCTTCGACCACATCATCACTTACCATCAGGTGAGATGGTGGTCAAACGCAAGCCTATTATAAAAAAAAAAAAATAGTATTTATGCAAACAGTGGTTTGATCTTGACGATGATCAGTCAGTCATTCAGGACACGCTGATAGGTGATAAGTCACATTTACCGAGGTATTCATAGTTCCTTATAACACGTAGCTACGTCTACAACGTATAACTTAAAGGGTATATACATACCGAGTGCACGGCTTCTTTGGATGATTATAAACGATATGGCAAGGGTTTTCTAATCCTGTGTGTACATGTGTGGAGCATATTAGAAATTTCAATACATTGATACCAGAGGCCGAATTTTTTAAATTAAGAAGAACGAAGAGAATTATCATTTAATTGGCAAGTGACGTGGAAAGTGATGACCCTCATAGTGCTGTGACACGTTTGTTATTACTGGTATTCAAGAAACATATGAAACCAATAATTTGGGGTCAATTCTGTGAGTCACTTATTTTGAGCTGAAATTTGCATAGACTCCATACCAGATGTTGTCTTCAATCCTTTTGGATAGATATGGGGTTTCCGTTACAAGTTGTATACTTAACTTGACTTTATCTATACTAAGAGGCCAGCCTTTCTATTTTATTTCATACTAGTACTCACGCGGGGCTTCGCTCCCGTGGATTCTAGCACGGTAAAAACATAACTCTCCTTTTTTGCAGTCGCGTAAGAAGTAGCCTATAACCTTCCTCAAGCTTCAAGCTACTTCCATACCAAATTGCATCCAAATCCACCCAGTACTTTCGAAGATTAGCGCGTTCAAGCAAACAAACAAACAAACTTTTCCGCTTTATAATATTAGTATAGAGAGCAGTTGAGCACTTATAAAAGACGTCAAAAGCTGGTGTACGGTTCTAAATTAGTTTGGCTAACAAAATTTACCTCTTTTTATACTACTTAATTACTCTGGATATACTGAACCGATTAGGATAATTTTTCACCAATAGAGAGATAAGCTATTAATAATTTACCCATGCTCTTTTTTGCTCCAAGAAACTTTACACGCGAGCGAAACCATGGGAAAAAGCTAGTAGGTACTACATAATATCGCCTTCTTGCACGATCTCAAGCATGCAATGCTTTAGAGCCAGAACCAACAACAAAAGCCCATTACTTTGAAGGGCAGAATAGTTTCTGAACAAAGATAGTTGTAAGATTCTAAAGACCAAGTCTGTAGACCGTCCCTGCTGATGTCTAGGGCTGTCGCATATCATGGCGAGAGTGCACCTGTTGAAGATAGATATGTATACTCTTAATGGTACATCATCAACTGCTTAGCCCTTTTTCCACTTATGTTGGAGTCGGCTTCCGGTCTGCAGCTAAGTACAAGTGGTATACTTTGAGCGACTGCCTGTCTTACCTCTATAAACCAGTAACTGGGTATCACGACATCCCATGGCAAGACTAGTGACAAACTTCCTGGAATAAGATAAAGACAGATAGATAGATAGAATACTCTTTATTGTACACCAATAATTTAAACACACACTTGATTTACAATACTGATTTATAAAACTGTCTTGATCACGTTTTACTAAAGTCCAAATTACCCTCAACCACATTAATTCTTGAATCATACAACACTGACCATAAACCTATTGTACTAACGTTAACGAATACGAACCTAACTCCAATAAATAAATTGACACTCTCCCGTCCTAATCTAGATGCGATTAAAGCTGAACTTGAAAACATAGATTTTTCGGATATTTATAGTATAAATGATTCAAATGAAGCCCTGAATAGGTTTATTTTGAGCATATCTACCGTAATAACTAACCACACTAGCAAAATAAAAATTCCTAGGAAACAAAGAATTATAAAGCCCTGGATTACCTCGGGCTTGTTAAAATGCATTAAAAACAGGGATATGCTCCATAAAAGATCCAAAAAATCACCTAATAACCTAACATTAAAAGTAACATATACACGCTATCGAAACTTTTGTAATAATTTGCTCCGGAAACTTTGAAAAAACTGAACTAGAAAAATCAAAAAATAATCCCAAAGCTTTTTGGAAAACCATACAAGATATCACTCATACACGCAAAGAACGAATCAGTCCTGATGAGTTGCTAAACTATGTAATAGTCCTCACTCTTCCGTAAACCAAGTATGCTCTTTCTTTAGTAATATTGGCAAAAATTTTGCGGCAAACGTAATAAATGGCCCTGCTCCGAATAGGACACCCGCAGACAGTGATCCATGCGTGGAGTCAATGTCATCTCCTCCAACAAACTCCCTGGTTTTACTTGACACTGATGAAAGTGAAGTAGAAACAATAATTTTACAATTACGTAATGACTGTGCTGTAGGTTGGGACGGTATATCATCAACTCTGCTGAAAACTTGTCGCCACATACTAGTGCCACCAATAACCTATATCTGCAATCGTTGCTTACAAACGGGAACATTTCCTGCCGGACTAAAAAAAGCTATAGTTCATCCAATATATAAGAGTGGGAACAGAACCTGTGTCAACAATTACAGACCCATATCCATCTTCCCTTCACTTTCAAAAGTTGTTGAAAAGATTCTTAACAAACGACTTAAGAGCTTTTTACAAAAACATAGTTCTATTCTAAGACAAGGTTTCGACGGAAGATGCTGTGCTGGATCTTACGCAATTTGTAGCAAGAAAACTTGACAATGAGGAAAAGTGTTTAGGTATATTTCTTGATCTGTCGAAGGCTTTTGACACAGTTTCTGTTCCCAAACTTATCTCGAAGCTGGAGTTGTTGGGTGTACGTGGCATTGCACTCAACATCTCCAAAGATTACCTCAAGGATCGCTCCCAGCAAGTCAAAATAGATTCGTACCTCAGCAAAGAGGAATTTGTGACTTACGGTGTGCCGCAGGGTAGCATATTAGGTCCGACATTGTTCCTGATCTATGTCAATGAACTTTGCAGAATGATTCTCCCAAACTGTAAGATCTACGCATACGCGGACGATACTGCGATCACTATCTACGGGCCAACTTGGGAGGCGGTTAAAATAAAGGCAGAAAAAGCCCTTCGTAGTATAATGAACTGGTTCCACCAAAATCTACTCACACTAAACGTTGACAAATCTTGTTACGTTACTTTCGCAATTGGTCGAAATACCAAACCATCGCATGACTTTATCATAACGGCTCACTCTTGCATAAACTCAACATCATGTTCATGACCAAAATTAGCTAGAAAAGACTGTGTGAAGTATCTAGGTTTGCAAATAGATGACGGCCTAAGATGGGATAAACAGCTTGAAATGATTACAAGCAGAACAACGCGTCTTATCTATGTTTTTAAATCCCTTAGACAATCGGCTGACATAGGCATTCTAAAAATGGTTTACTTTGCGCTGTGCCAGTCGATTATTGGATATTGCATCACTGCATGGGGTGGTGCATTTAAAACAAATCTGCTGAGGGCAGAGCGGGCTCAACGAGCCGTACTTAAAGTAATGTTAAAGAAACAGTACAGATATCCAACCAAACAACTGTACAATGAATGTAAGGTATTAACTGTAAGACAGCTGTTTATCTTGCAGTCTGTCCTCAGAACACACCGGGCCATGCCAAGATCCAACCCGGAATAGAATAGAATAGAATAGAATAGAAATCATTTATTTGCCAATAATGTAGGTAACAAATATGGTGTTAATTTATGGAGAGTCCCGATACATTTGGCCTTACGGCATGCAAAATTAATTAATTAATTTAATCATTGCTAATTGCTACGTTAACATTTAGATAACATTTCTATACAATTGAGATAACATAATGACTTAGAATTATCTAACATTTTTCGCTTACTTATAGCATAAAATAATCATCATAAAATCAATGGTATTACAAAATTATAAAAAATACACTATTATTGATAAAAACTAATAATAAAAATAAAATATTACCACACATATAATTCGAAATTAGGCACTTATCTACTATAGAAATGTCCTAAAAATAATAATATTTTTACATCAAGAAGATTAGCAGAAACTTTTATCATCAAAAATATCTTTAAGTGAGTAGTAACGTTTGTCTAACAATAATTTTGTTAACTGTTTTTTAAATTCGGTGGTGGGTAAGTCTTTTAAACGTATTGGTAATCTATTATATATGAGAGGACCCATAGAAAAGATATTTTTTTAAGTAATGACGTTTTGTAGCCACCTGTATAAAGTTGGCTTTTATATTGAGACCTCATTGGTCCTTTGCGTATTCTTATATCCACCATTGATATAAACAATTGACTGTTCATCTTAACGAATAGGGCTACTTCAAGTATATACAAGGAGGGAAATGTTAAGATCTTTAGTGATTTAAAACTAGGTTTACAGCTTTCTGCAGGTTTAAGACCTGTCATTGCTCGAATACAACGTTTTTGGGCCCTAAATATTCTTTCTCTCTCACTACAGTTTCCCCAAAATATGACACCGAACCTCAGTAATGAAGCAACTAAACCGTGATAAGCTGTCACTAACGTATTCATATTTAACTTCTTTGAGAGATTATGGAGAACATAAGCGTTTTTACTTAGTTTTTGGCACACGATTTCAGCATGGTTTTTCCATGTCAGTTTATCATCAATACTCCTAAAAATTTTGTAACTGAAGTGGTATCTACTATTTCGTCTTTATATTTAGTTATGATATTATTTTGCTTTAGCCGTTGGAAGAAATGAATTATTTTAGTTTTTTGTAGATTTACAACAAGATTATTTTTATTAAGCCAATCTATTATTTATTCAAGTGTATTATTTATTTCTCTTTCGTATTGCGCTTTATTTTCACATTCAATTATTGCTGTGCTGTCGTCAGCAAATAAAGTCATTGAATGATGTATTTGACGAGGTAGGTCGTTAATATATAGTAAAAACAACAAAGGCCCAAGCACACTGCCTTGTGGAACTCCAAATTTAGTCATTCTGCCTTCGGATAGATATTTTAATTCTCGTTTAGTTTTATGTCATATTCTCGATATTTCTGTGAACTGTTTACGATTTAAGCATAATTTAAGCACACGGAAAAACGCAGGAACACTCCGTCAGGTATTAGACATAAAACCTCATTTGCGAAACACCAGTTTTACGTCATTGGTACACACATATACAATAAACTACACAAAAAACTAAACTTACTTGATTTAAAAAGGCACACGCTAAAACATAAAATCACTCAATGGCTATTGCAGCAGGATTACCTCACAACAAAGAATCTCCTAACATATATTTCGTAATATTTCACTAAAAAACTACATTATAACTATATAATCGCTAAATCAATTAACATAATCACACACTTGCATCATCACACACATATACACATCATCACACACACACACACAACATTCTCACATACGTCTACAGAAAGATACTTTGTTATATGTACTTATTTCATAATAACTTTTGTGTATAAAATCAACACAGTGTTCACTTGTGCATAATACTGTTTTTAAAATGTAAATGGCTGAACTCTATCTCTTAAGATACAGGCCTGACCTAGTTTAAGAGATAGAGTATAAAACTGTGCTTAAAGCGTAACAAATTGTTACATGCTATATGCTATACGTAATGTCAAATATAGAAAGTGCAATGTGTTATCCTGTTGTATGAAATAAATTATTTTTATTATAATACTATAAAATATGGTTACAATGGCGGTCTTATCGCTGATAGCGATATCTTCCAGATAATCTTTGGATGGACTTTAAGAAAATAAATCAAAGAGGGGAGGGGAAAGTCAGTATACCTATTTCAAGTATATAACATACACAAAAAGTAACTACTTAAAGTAGTTAATATAAATATATATATAATACAATACATAAATAAGTATAAATAAATATATGTTTTGTATATATAAATATGTCATAAGGAGAGAAATACGGTATAATCATAGGAGTGTATAAAAATGATTGACAACAGAGCTTTTGAAAGCAGCAAGTGACTGTGCTTGTCTAACTGACACCGGCAATGCATTCCACAATCGAATAGCCTGCACCGTAAACGACTGGTCGTAAAATTTTGTGGAATGTGCAGGCATTGAAAGTGTCAAATTTACCGATGATCTCAAATCTCTAGTATGTGTGTCATGAAGGAACTTAAAACGTTCTTTGAGGTAAAAGGGAATTCTTGGATTGATCAGAATATTGTAAAGTAATGATAAAATATGCGCATTCCGACGAAGACGGATAGGCAGCCACTTGAGCTTAATACGAAACTCAGAAACATGATATACAAATACGGGGACCAAAGCCCCATTCACGGATCAAACCCTGCAGCTGACATTATTTACGAGCTCCTCTCGACCCGTGCGATTGTTATTCAAAAGTTAGCCACAAGCTCCTGTCTGTCTATTTATTTATTATTTTTAATAAATAAATAAATATTCTATTTTTAATTCTTATGTATATAATTAATAAACATATTATATAATTAATAAACTTAAAAATACAATAATAACATTAAGGTACTGTGTGAGCGCGCGGCCCTCTGCTCGCGTCTCGTATAACTGTTTACATTATATTTAATTTATAGTATTTAGAAAAGTGTTCATTGTACGTGCGATTGGTTATCAAAGCAAAGGGTAGGTATTCAGGTTGACTACAATACATATACTATGAAATATAAATTTATTTGGCGTAGTTACTACGGAATCCCTCATGGGCGAGTCTGACTCGCCCTTGGCCAATTTTTTTTTAATGTTTTCCAGTGACTATCAATATTTTCGGTAAATTAATTGGAATGTACCAGCCCTATCTAGAAGCATCTCAATGGTGATTGTAACCTGCAGCGCTCTACAAAGTGCTTTACACGTTGTCTTGTGCCATCCGTGCTGCTCCCTGCGTCGCCATCCTTTTGAAGTACGAGAGCAATTGCACTTCATCCACACGACTTTCGTCAGGTGGAAGCTCATAGTATATTATTCATCAAGCTTTTTGAAATATAAAAATTTATACAAAATATTAAAACTACTCCAAAACAAATAAAAAGAAACTACTACATTCAAAAGTGAAAAACAAACGTAATAAGTTAATAACATACGTACCTAACTCAAATAACAAAAAGTTTACAGTTATTTCGATAACTGAACCCCATTTAAATCCCATAAAAAAAATTTTTATTATGTTCAATTGGGTCCCGCCTGCTTGTTATTTTTTAGGGTTCCGTACCCAAAGGCTAAAACGGAACCCTATTACTAAGTCTCTGCTGTCTGTCCGTCTGTCACCAGGCTAAATCACATAAACCGTGATAGTTAGGCATTTGAAATTTTCATTTTACAGATGATACATCTTTATACGTGTGTATACGTGTCTTCACAAAGTAATGTACCTGTCTGGGTTCAAATCTACGACCCACAACTCACAAGTCGTGCTTCTAACCACAGGGCCACCGCTCCTTTCAAGTACATAAAAACTTACACAAAATAATCAATTCAGAGCTTTTAATTTAACGTTTAATTAAAAACATATATCGTAACTAATTACAAAAATGTAATGAGAAAATCGTGCTCTGTTCACACACTAAATTAAATTAATAAATAATATTTAAGGCTGGCAACAATTTCAATTTATTGGAAGTCGGACGCAAGCCAATTTGAGTTCAGTGCTAGTTCCAGCGCGGCAGCGTTCCACCGGATTGGAATCGAAGGTAATGGCCTGCGCCCGCCGGATCGTATTGGTTTTTGTACCGGATTAAATTAGTAAAAGAAATAACCGTACACCTACGTATTTCGACAGTTTCATAACTTGTTTCTGATATTTCATTCGGAATAAAAAAGTTTAACAAACGAAATTGTAGGTAATTGTTTTTGGGCGAAATATTAACAGTCGTTTGGGTTTATCTTTAAGGTGAAGCAACGCATGCTGCGGTTGGTCCGTGGATGAGTGACTATCTTAATAGATCGAGATTATCGGAAAGCAAGTTGGTCCCAACTGTCATATGTACATTTTTGACAGTCGTCACTTTTTTTCATTGATAATAGGCACGCGTTTGACCACCATCTCACCTGATGGTAAGCGATGATGTGGTCGAAGATGAAGCACGCTTGCCTAGAAGTAACATATTCACTCTTGACTTAAAGACATCTAGGTTATAGCGATCAGGAAACACAGACTCAGTGGTCAGTGGTCAGAAGTCAGAAAATTTGTCACCAGTCTTGCCAAGCGGTACTTATAGTCTTACAGCTCAGTAACTGTGACCTCCACAATCAATGGGTTGTGTAGGTCAGGTAGACAGTCGCTCCATGTAAAACACTAGTACTCAGCATGACTTAAACTGACAACCGAACTGGAAGCCGACCCCAACATCGTTGGAAACCAGGCGAAGTAAATGATGGAAACATTGACCTCGTGCAAAGTCGTGTGTACAGTCGAAAGAAAAGTAATATAGTATAGTAGTATGTTTACTAACAGAGGGCGTTCCCGTTAACCCGCAATAGTATAGCATCCATACATGCTTTTTTTTTTTTTTACGTGGTAAAATTATCAAATTAGTCCTCCCACTCCGGGCAGGGTGGGAGGGACTGTCAGACTTTTACTGACTAAAATCCACGGTGTTCCATCAATAACCCTTTACATACCGGGGCCACGGTAACGGGATGAGTCCCACGACCCCGGCAGGCTTCGGCCCTCTGCAGAGGGGGCCTCGTCATGTTGCTGACGCTCTTTGAGGCGCGCGTGGAACACGACGCGCCGTCGACCCGGGCATGGTCCATGGTCGGACAGCGAGTTGCCCTTTACTCGCTGTCCGCATGCCCGCGCCTACGGTGGCCGGAGATCGTCGGCCGACCTCCGACGCCGTGGGCGTCTACCACTGCGGCTGGGCTGGAGGGAGGACGCCATCCTCTCCCTCACGCGGCCCGCCTCCTCCTTCGGAAGCATGACTGCTTCGCAGAAGGAGGCGACCGCTTCCCACTCCCTCTCGCCCCGCAGCATGGCCTCGACCAAGGCCGGGCGCGAGAGTTCTCCGCCTATTGTCGCCGTGAGGACACGTCGGTGCTCTGCCCAAGCTGGGCAGTCCTGCACCGTGTGCTCGACTGTGTCCTCAGGGTGACCCTCGCAGTGGTGACACCCAGGCGTCTCTTCCTTACCCATCAGACACAGGTACCTCCCGAAACTTCCGTGTCCGGTGAGGACCTGCGTCATGCGGTAGGTCAGGACGCCGTGACGCGGATCTAGCTACTCCTCAAAGAGGGGTCTTACCGCCGCAATTGCGGCGTGCCCGGCCGTCGGTTGCGACAGTCGTTCCCTCCATACTGCCCTGAGATCGCGCCGGAGCTCTTCCCGCCGCGCCTCGACTTCTCGAGGCAGCGGGGATACGCCCCGGCGCTGCGCCTCCACGCGCCATTCATAGACGCGCTGGAGGGCAGTCGCCTCCAGATCCCAGGGCAGCAATCCGGCAAGGAGGTTGGCCGGATGCACAGGGCCCACACTGGGGACCCGTAGAGGGCCATGGACTGCACGACGCCGGCGTACAGCCTTCGGCAGGAGGCGTTTGGCCCGCTGAGGTTAGGCAGGAGTCGCCTGAAGGCGGCTGCTGCCCGGTTCAGCTTTGGGGCCAAACTCAGGAAGTGCTCCCTGAAGTTCCACCGGCTGTCAAGGACGAGTCCCAAGTACTTCATCGTCCTCCCGACGCCGATGTGAACCCCCTCCACCGTTATGTGGGACTCGGACCGTGGCGCGTTCCGACCGCCATGAAAGCACATGGCCTCGGTCTTGTGCAGCGCCACGTCCCAACTGCCGGATCCTATGAACGACTGTCGCAACCGCTTGCGTCGCCAGGTCGGCCACCGCCTGGTGCGACTCTCCCTGCGCTAGGACGAGCGTGTCGTCAGCGTAACATACTACGCTGACGCCATCAGGGAGGTCGCCGCGCAGCACCCAGTCGTATCCGATGTTCTACAGGGGCGGCCCCAAGACCGATCCCTGTGGGACATCGCACGACATCTCTCACCGGTTCCACTCTCCCCGGTGACCGGGGTAGATGACGGCTCTGTCCGTCAGGTAGTCCTCGACTATGCGACGGAGGTAGGTCGGCACCCGGTGATACCGGAGTGCCTCCCTGATGCAACTCCAGGGCAGGGTGTTAAAGGCGTTGGTGATGTCCAAAGACACCGCCAAGACGACCCTGCCCCGGGATACCGCGTCCCTCGTCGTGAGGGCTCTCACGCGCATGATGGCATCCACCGTCGAGCGCCCCCTGCGGAAGCCAAACTGGCACTCCGCAAGATCCGGGCCCACCCGATTCAGGTGCCCGAAGAGGCGGTCTGCAATTACTCTTTCCAAGAGCTTGCCCGCCTCGTCGAGCAGCACGATGGGCCGGAATGCGGACGGAGAGTCCGCAGGGCGCCCGGCTTTCTGGATCAGGACCAGCTTTCCCGTCTTCCAGCGAAGCGGAAACTGGCCCCTCTCCAGGCATGCGCTAAAGAGCCCCCCTAGTCGAGGCCCGAGAGTCTCCGAGGGCAGGACCCACGCTTTCCCTGGCAATCCGTCGGGTCCTGGGGCGGTATTTTTGGCCTTGAGCCGTTGTACCGTCACTCTCAAGTCTACCTCGGTCACCTCTGGAGCGTCGTAGACGTCGTCGTCGCTGTGGTCCGCGTTTGCGCCAGCTTCAGGTTCCGTCGGAGACGGAGCCATGGTTCCTATCGCGAGGGGAGCGTGCTCCCCTCGCGATAGGAACAGGGCGCTCACCACGTCCTCCAAGAACTGAGGCTGGAGACTCTGCGTCAACGGGGGAGCCCAGGGGCGGAGCTTCTCTCGCACCCACTTGTAGGGGCAGCCCCATGGGTCCCCGTCCAGAGTCGCCAGCATCTTCTCCCGGGCCAGTTCCTTGGCCCGCCAGATCTCGTCTCGGAGCACGGCCTTCGCTGCCCTGTAGCCCTCGTACAGCTCCGCCTCTACAGTCGCCGCATCCGGAGTTCGGGTGCGGTGCCTGCGGAACCTGGTGTACCGGCGTCGCGCCGCAATGCACGCTTCGCGCAGCGCTGCTAGCTCGCTCGACCACCAGTACAGCTGACGCCGGGCGCGTCCTTGCCGGACCCGGGGCATGGCCACGTCGCAGATCTCCGACATGGCCTCCCGGAACCACTCCGCCTCGTCGTTTATGTCGGCAGGCCTGTCCGGGGGTGACCCCCAGGCCTGCACGATCGAGGCTTCCAGGAATAGCTCCCGGTCCATCTGCTTCAGCGCCCATCGCGGACCACTCAGGTCCCGTCGGACCGGCGCGTCTGGGGTCTGGGCGGAGACGTCGAACCGGATATACCGGTGGTCGGAATAGGTCTCCACCTCCTCCACAACGCGCCAGTCGATGACGCGCGGTGACAGGCTGGGGGTGGCGAACGTAACGTCCACCACGGACTCGCCCGTAAACCGCACGCACGTGGGGACAGAACCCCGGTTCTCGATCACCAGGCCCTGCGCACGGGCCCAGTGCTCGAGCATCCTGCCCCGCCTATAGTCCGTGGACCGGGAACCCCAAGCCGTACTCTTGGCGTTGAAGTCCCCGAGGACGAGGGCGGGGAGGGAACCGAGGGCGACGACGACGTCTCCCAGCTCCGTTAGGGAGTTCTGGAACTCGGCGAGAGTTCGGTTCGGGGAGAAATAAACGCCTACCACAGCGATCTCCCCGAACCGTGCTGCGACGATCCCACGCCCTCTTTTGACGCGATCCAGGGGCGGGGTACCGGCGGCAGCCGACGAAACGAGGGTCACCGAGCCGTCCAAGTCCGCCACCCAGTCATTCCTGGGCAGGACAAAATACGGCTCGGCGACCACGGCGACGTTGATCAACCACTGCGCCATGCTCTGGAGCAAAAGTTCCTGAGCAGCGGCGCAGTGGTTGATGTTCACCTGGAGGAAGCGCAATGGGCCCATTAATCGGGATCCATTGCAGCCTCCTCCAGGGCCCCTCGCGGGGGTTCAGCCACATCTTCGGCGACGGCGGTGGCAGTGGGGACGGCGGCGGCGGCGGCGGCGGTGGCGGTGACGGCGGCGGCAGAGGGCCTACCTCTGCGCCTGGCTTTGGTGGGTGGGGCGCAGGACTTGCCCCCAGCCCGGTGATCGGCCGGCTTGCCAACCGCCTCACATGCGAAGCAGTGAGGCGGGGCGGATTACGAGCCGGCCTTGTGACCGGGCTGACCGCAGCGGAAGCACTTATCGCTGCGGTCTACCTCCGAGGTGCACACGCATGCCGCATGGTTGCCCACTTGGCAACGGGAGCATCTCAGGGGTCTGGGGTCCAGGACTTTCACCTGCGCAGACACCCAGCCAACCAGGAGCCTTCGGCCCTCCTGCAACTTTTTCGCCGCCGGGACGGGGCAGTTAACCGTAATGGTTTGCCGCCCCGTGAAGCCAGGACGCAGGGCGCCCGCCCTCACCTGATCGGGAGGGCACTCCCCAGTCCTGGCAACGGTGGCCACCACTTCCTCGGCCGTCACGGAGTCATCCAGACCCAATATGCGCACTGGTGGGTCTGGAGACTCGGGCCTCCTCCGCGTTTAAGGACGCTCTGAGCCGTTCGGCCAGAGCGTCAGCGGTAGGGCCACTGGCCGCGCCGGGGATCTCCAGCATCCGAGCCCCCGTCGCAGTGACCCGGTGACGGAGGCCGCCGACGATGCCGAGCTCTGTGATGTCGATCGCCTCCCGCGCCTTCGCCAGCACGTCGCGGTACGACACGCCCCTCTTCACCGCGTCCGGCTGCAGTGTGATCACTACAGCCGCGGTCTTGGGTGCGCGCAATCGCGCCGCGGCGTCTCGCCGCCGCCGTCTTTCCCTTCTCCTCGAGGACCTGGCTGCGCCAGCAGCCTTCCTCTTCTCCCCAGCCACTTGCCAGTCGGCGCCGGCCGGAGGAGTCTTTGGAGGAGGCTGCTGGGACGGCTGGTTCCCGGCCTGGGCCTTCTTCCCTTTGGCCGCCTGTTTCGGCCCCGCAGGTGTCGGGGTCGGAGGCGGCTTTGGTGGGCCCTGTTTCGGCTTGGCCGGGGCCGTCTTCGCCCTCGCAGGAGCCGCCGTCGCTGGGGCCGTCTGCCCAGTGGCCGTCTTCGCCTGAGGCGGCCTCGTCGCCGTCCGGGGAGGCTTGGACGCGGCCGCAGCCGCGTACGAAGGCGCCGCCAGTGGGGGTCGCAGCACGCGGCTCTCCAATACGGAGAACCGCTGCTGGAAGGCGGCCAGCTCCTGTCGCACCAGGTCGAGAACCGAGTTCTCCGCTGGTGTGGGCTGGCCTTTCTCCTTTTGGCCCCGCGGCGGCGCATTCCGCTGGCCGTCTCCCCGGATTGCGGCCAGGTCCGCCTTGAGGGCGGCGTTCTCCCTCTGGAGAGCCTCCATGGCGGCAGTCAGGCGGGTGACCTCCGGCCGCAGATCGGACATGTCGTCCCTTGCAGCCGGAGCCCCGCCGTAAGTCCGCGCGGCCGCCATGATGGAGGCCGTGGCTTCGCCGATCGCGTCCTCCTTACCAGGTTCCGCTTCCGCGAGATGGTGAGGATGGCAGCTGCCACGGCCTCTTCTAGTTTGGCCTCGCTCGAGGCCAGACCAGTGTTGGGCTCTCCAGAGGAAGGCCCCCTCCCCGAGGTCTTGCCTCGGCCTTTACCCCGCACGCTAGTGGGGATCTTACGGGCCGAGACAAGCCCCTCCTCCAACGACGACTCATCATCGCGGGGGCGCTTGAGGAACTCCTTCCTCCTGACGGCGCCCCTCTCGTCGCTCCTCACTGCGCTTCCAGAGACTAAGCTCTGGAAGCTCTCGGCGTCCGATGCCGAGTCGGTCTCCGACCCAAGCACCAACGCCCCCTTCCTTCGCGGAGCGGCAGTCTGTGCTCGCTCGGAATTCGGTGCCGGTGAAGTGGACGTGCTGGACAAGTCCAGCGACTCCACCTCACGGGCAAGTGAGCCTCCCTGACTCGATGCGGCGACTGCCGGAAATCTGGGAAAAAAGTTGTTGCTGTCCCCCCCAGAGTACGGTGGGACTGACCGGACGTGTCCGGTGCGGGACTCCCCAGCTACGGAGCAGCTGGGACCCGCCTGGGTATCTTTAACAAAAACCTTATCTGCCATTTTTTTTACTTTTTTAGAGAGGTGAGTTCCTCTATCCCTACACCCCATTTCCCCTCCCCTGGTTCACTTCACGGTTACGTCTAAAGATTAGACGCATACCGGAAGTGAACCTTTCCTCCCCCTTGACCCGATCTCTGAGACCGGGCCCCGCGCCGCCTAGAAGCTCGAGCTAGCTGCTCGATCCTCCAGGCGGCGCGCATTTCCCCCGGTGTCCCTCTTGGTCTGGTTTCTCCCTCTGGGCCCGTCCGGCATGAGTGCCTCTACCGGCATGGCCCCAGAGATCATCGAAACACGCAAGCCCCACCACGACGACAACGTGGGGACACAGTTGGTGGGGATCCATACATGCTAATAAAATTATTACCATTCGATTTTTTTTTTATATTATAATTTTCACTAAAAATGTTAAATTAATACGTAAAAGAAATACTCTGTACACGCGTACTTGAAGGACGGCAACGTCGCAATTTATTTATCAATGCGTACGTAATTTAACATACTGTATATGAATGACCTCTCTGTTGCATTGATGGCGAGCGTTACTCATGAGTATGATGTCCTGTTCCTCGAGAAACTCCGATAGGTTGTCTGGATTTATCCTCAGTGTAATCGCCTGATCGCTCTATCTTTCTATTTTTTATTGCTGATAGCCACGCGTTTGACCACCATCTCACCCGATGGTAAGCGATAATGTGGTTGAAAATGAAGCACACTTACCTAGAATAATTAACATATTCATACTTGACTTAAAGACCCCCAGGTTATAGCTATCAGGAAGGAAGGAACTTATGGAAGGAGGAAGGATTCAGTTTTTAGGCGCGATGTTTTTAGGTGTGATGATATTCATGTATTTAGAATATTTCAATTTAGAATTTTTAAAGCATCTATTGCCTAATGGCGAATGTGTCAGACTTGTGATCGAGAGGTCGCGGGTTCGAACCCCACCCATTACACTATTATCGTGAACCCACTCCAGACACAAGCATATTTATTTATTTATTTATTTATTTAGGATCTCTAACAATAGATATACACAGTTCATAAATATTCAGGTTATACAAATTATGTGTTTTGTAGGTGTACTCTTTCACTTATAAGAGACCAGCATGCTCGAGATAAAATTAATAACTAAGCTAAAAAATATTAGTTAATTGAAAATTAAAAAATAATAATTGTAGAAATGAATTAGATATACATAAAAAAGATTAACACTAATTATAATACATCTTTTATATATTTTTTATATTGCGTAAGAGATTCACTAATATCTGAATTGGTTATTTTGGACAGCATGTTGTATTGCCTACAAAGTCTTGGAACCGCGGCGTAGTGACCTAGGTTGGTTTTTGAGCCAGGAATATAAAATAAGCTGTAAGTATTATGCCTGGGAATGTGAGTTGGTGTTTTAATCATTAATGAACCCAGAAGTTCACTACAGTCTATTGATCCATTCATTATCTTGTGAATAATATATATTATGATATTTAGCTTAGTTGGAGGGGTTAACAAGATTGCAAGATATTAATTCCACTCACATAACTAGTTCTCTCTAAAAAAATATATAGCCCAACAAACTTCTCGTAATAAGTGAATGGTATTTATAATTTTTTAAATAAATGTCTTAAACCGTAAGATAAAACGCCTGCAATTCACTCTTTTACAAAGTTTAAAGTGCTTAAAGACGTCCGGTTTGAAGCTTGATATATTTTCAACCTACATTATGCAACTTGAATACAATAAGATTAAGGATTATTGGTAATATCCGTCAAGTATTTTATGGGCGTTGATGTACCTGGTGTACCCATACGAAAAAGATTAAAATATGGTCGCGATTAACCACCATTTTACCCGATGGTAAGCGATGATGTGGTCGAAGATGAAACACGCTTACCTAGAAGTAACCTATTCACTCTTGAATTAAAACCCCCAGGTTATATAAGCTATCAGGAAACACTTAAGGAAGGAGCAAGGATTTAGGGCTGAAACTGCGTTAAATGCGCGTACTTCCGTGGGACCGCAGCGATCTCCGTCGCAGAGACCGGATTATTACGCAGTGTCGCTAATTCAACTTTCACGGTGTGCATGTACAGTCGTATCAATGAAGAAAACATTGTCTCTTTAACCTTCTTTTTAACACAACACAGGTTGACTGGTAGAGTATGCTGGTACATAAAATTTAAATAAATAAATTATATTGTGCAACCCGAATCACATAGCGATATTGTATAAACAAGCCCGTGCGGGTCTCCGCAATGGAGTACTCGTACTTTTGTATGGGACCGCGCGGGCGTTCGCTTGCAACAGACGTAACTCGCTTCTCGCTGTCTGTCTGTCCCTATGTATGCTTGGATCTTCAAAACTACACAACGGATATTGGTGCGGGTGGCGGTTTTCAATAGATAGAGTGATTCAAGAGGAAGGTTTTAGTGTATAATAAATTAAGGTTTTGTGTAAATTGGATGAAATACGACGATATTAGTTCAACAAGTCGGAAAAAATTAAGCCGATCGGGAGCTTAAATCGAAAACGCAGCTAAAACCTTTTGACTTATATCAAAACAATGTATGATGGGATTTTTCCTCTTTCATAGATTTACAAAAAAGTCCGCAATAGCATATGTCTATATCCTAAGTATCTCGCAACAACCATTTTTTTCTATTACAAATTACAATAAAATGATGGGTTATTTACGAAGCTATTTTTAACAGTACAGTATTATTTCTTATCCAATTAAATACGTTAGATACGTTGAGCATTTAATGTTAATCAAAATTGCTTTTGACATTATATCAATAAAAGGAATATCTCATGAGTTATCGCAAAATAAAAATTATCGGACGAGAAATTAAATAGTTTGTCTGATAGTGGACATTTTGGAAGTTTAATGAAAACCTCAGTTTCTTCAACAAAAACAGCTTTAATCTTCAGATTTTATATAATTACAATGAGAGGCAATTATTCGTGGCGTCGCACCCGTGTACTGAATTATGAATGTAAAAAAAGTGATAAAGTCAAAGTGTGCGGGTGAGAGTAAAAAACTTATAAACAAAATTTATAGCATCACTTGAATGTGCGACTTGGTGGTATTACAAAACTGTCAGGCGCAAGTATGTCGCAGACATTTTCCCCCCCGTTGAAAGACTCCTTTCAACTTCTTCAGTCGTTTTCCGGTGAAGAGGCAGGCAAGGGACAAATCCGAGTGAGAGGCCTCCTGAAGCAGCCTCTGGTAGTTTTCACGTCTGCGACTCGTGAGACGCCATCGGTCCCAGGGAACAAGCGGCTAACTCGTCCCATTCGCCAGCTGAGTGGTGGGACGTTATCCTCCTGGAGAAGAACTAAATCTCCAACTTGCAGGGATGCTGATTTTGTACGCCATTTGGAGCGCTGCTGCAGTTCTGCTACATATTCCTTTTGCCAGCGCTGCCAAAAATGTTGATGGATTTGCTCAAGCTTCTTGTAACGTTGAAGGTTGTTCTGGCTCTCGTGCTCGAGCGATGGACCAGGCAATGCATTTAGGGCACGCCCTATCAGAAAGTGGCCGGGAGTTAGGAAATGGTAATCGTTAGGGGATGGGGAAAGTGGGCATAAAGGTCGACTATTAAGCACCGCTTCCACTTGTGTGAAAAGAGTACATATCTCCTCAAACGTTAAATGATTGTTCCCCATAACGCGCTTTAAGTGGTATTTCGCGGATTTAACTCCGGCTTCCCAGATGCCGCCGAAATGTGGAGCATACGTGGGAGAGAACACAAACCTTATTCCTTCATTGGTGGCAAAATTAACCACAGGTCCATGATTAGCTTTAAGAAAACTACCTATCTCTCTAGCTGCTGCAACAAAGATGCGGCCATTATCGCAAAATATCTCCGCTGGCTTGCCCCGTCGCGATATGAACCTTCGTAACGTCATGATGAACGCGTCTTTAGACAAATCACTGACGGCTTCCAGGTGCACACATTTATATCGGAAACATACAAACAAACATAAATAGGTTTTGATTTATCGTGCACCTCGACCCTTTCTATTTAACGTGAGGAACGGACCAGCGAAGTCAACGCCAACAGCACGGAATGGAAAATCAGGTGTGATTCGCTGTGCAGGTAAGTTTCCCATCATGGGAGTTAATGTTTTACCTTGTATACGTCTACATCTGACACAGGCATGAACTGTGCGGCGGGCCAAGTGCCTACCGTTTATAGTCCACACAGTCTCTCTTGTACAGGCTAGCAACAGCTGAGGCCCAGCATGCATGTTGTGTAAGTGTTCGTATGTAAAATATAATTTTGTGAACGGATGAGAGGCGTGTAAAAGTATGGGATGTTTTTGAGTATAGTTGTAATTAGATAATTCTATTCTACCACCCGACTCTCATTACCTTGTCATCGTCCAAAAAGGGTGAAAGTGACAAGAGTGTTGACTTGCTACTTAATGATTTATTTTTTAACAAAATATTGTACTCTGAAGCAAATGAAGTTTGCTGAGCAATTTTACATAAACAAATAAAAGATGATTCTAATTCACTAACTGTAAATTTACCAAATAGTTTATCTTTAGGACATGTATGTCTCATGTTATGTATAAATCTATTGACATACGCAAATATGCGTCTCAATTTCAAGAATGACGAAAACTTATCTATTTTTAGAATTCCAGTTTCAGGTCCCTGAACCACAGTGGGAGTGGATTTTATCTCAGGTAAGTCTGAGTCATTTATAAATTTGTACAAATAGGGCCAATCAGATTCAGGCTGTATTAGAAAGCTTGGACCTGACCACCACAATTTAAAATTGATGATTTGATCTGGACTGACGCCCCTTGAGATCAAGTCAGCCGGATTCTGATCAGTCGGCACATAGCGCCACGACGAATTATCGGTAAGTTCATTAATTTCGGCTACCCTATTAGCTACAAACGTTTTTAACCTTGCAGAATTACCATTCAACCAACTGAGAACAACGCTAGAATCGCACCAGTAAACGATGCGATTGACTTCATATCGCAGAGAAGTGATAACTGTCTTGCATAATTTTGCAGCTAATAGAGCAGCGCAAAGTCCCAGACGCGGTATTGTCGTCGGCTTCAACGGCGCCACCTTAGACTTAGCACACAGTAAGTTTACCTTTACATCACCAGCTAAGTTGTGTGACCGTAGGTACACACATGCACCGTAGGCGACTTGGGAAGCGTCACTGAAGGTATGTATTTCTATATTACTAGGAGCTTCGCATAGCGTTAAACGCGGGATCTGTAGGTCTGATAAAAAATGTAAATTGTTAATGAACCCTTTCCAGGATTCCAGAATATCGGAACTAACTGGCTCATCCCAGTCCTTTTTATTGAGCCATAAGGACTGAAGTAACATTTTAGGTATAATCACACATGGACTGAGAATTACAAGAGGATCAAAAATCTTGAATGATGCAGATAGTATCGATCGCTTGGTAGCTACATCATTTTTATTAGGAATTTTAATTGATATTTGAAGGGTATCGGTTTTGGGATCCCAATTTAATCCTAAAGTATTAGAAGACTCACTTAAACTAACCTTATCATTTGGATCAATGACTGATGATGATAAAATGCTTGGTAAATTCGGTCTGAACTTACGTAGTTTAAATCCACCAGATCCTAGGGTGTCCGACACCTTGCGTTGAATATATAGTAACTCGGACTCATTGTTGGATCCAGTGACTAAATCATCGACATAATGATCGTGTTTAATGATATTACCTATAAGCTCGTCATCGCAATCCTCTGCCAATACTGACAGACACTTGATGCTCAAATATGTAGCACTTGCGAGACCATAAGTTACGGTTTTAAGGCGTAAGGTTTTGATAGGATTGGACTCGTCACTTCACCAAAGTATTAATTGCAAATTGCGATCCTTTTCGTTTAATCTAACCATCCTAAAGAATTTTTCTATATCAGCTGTCAAAATATATTTATACTGGCGAGCTCGAATCAAAATAGAAAAGATTGAGTCTTGAACATTGGGGCCGACCATCTGTAGGTCGTTCAGAAAGAAGCCTGAGGAAGTTCGTGCCGATCCATCAAAGACAACACGAGTCTTTGTCGTTTCACTATTTTGTTTAAAAACTGCATGGTGGCATAAATAATAGGATGGAACGGGATTGATAGTCGGACAGTCCTCTAAATGGCCTAGCTCCAAATATTCTTGAATAAAATTTGAATATTGTAACTTTAGTTCTGGATTCTTACGGAAACGTTTTTCTAAATACAACAATCGTTTCTTAGCCACTGCGTAAGAATCTCCTAAACAATCTGGAGTATCAATTAGGGGCAGCCTAACACAAAATCTACCCGATTCTAAACGGTACGTATTGCGATAAAAGTAGTCTTCACATGCCATCTCAATTTTGCCAAAGTATTGCTTATCTGGAACCTGCTCCAGTTCCCAAAACTTTATCAATTCGGAATTAATATCGGAATTATTGCATTCGTCACTATCACTTATTGAAACAAGACACGGAATTTTTTTTAGGTGACGAACGATTCCTTAAACTTGGAGAAATAGGGCCGGCAACGAGCCAACCTAGCTTAGAGCTACGTAGTTTGGGCATGTTATGACCTAATGCTAACTGATCACATCCTAATAGGTCCCAAAATAGGTCCGCACCTATCAAAATGTCTACAGCCGAAGGCTGATTAAAATTAGGATCAGCTAACTGTATGTTTCTTGGAATATTTAATTTACTAATGTCTATAGATTGTTTAGGAATAGCACCTGTTAATTGGTTCAATACATAAAATGATTGTACGACACTATAGTCATTGTTAAATGAATTTAATCGGGCAATGCAACTTTTGTTTACATGTTCTGCTAAGTTGTTGCCTATACCAATAACATTAATAGTATTTACAGCACATACCAGTAATGACAACTTGTTCATGAGTGACTGGCTAATAAATGAGGACTGGCTGCCACAATCTAATAAAGCACGCACTCGAAATTGTTTGTTTGTTTGAGGATTAATAACATTAACCATGGCTGTTGACAAAAAAACTTGATTTTCTATGGAATTGTTAATTGAATTATTGACTGATATTTCAGTTGGATCGCGATCTGTGTTAGTATTATTGCTACTGACTGTACTAGCATTACTTGTGCTAGTATTGTTAGAATTAGGTAAATGCAAGAGTGAATTGTGCCTACGCTTGCACTCACGACATGGACCCATCTTGCAATCACGTGCACGATGCCCAGTTCGTAGACAATTAGAGCACAAGTGCAACTTAAATACTTCATCTCGTCGTTCTTGAACACTCTTCGCTAGAAAGATAGGGCAGTCGTATATCCAGTGGTCACCTTTACAGACGACGCACTGTTTAGCGACAGGGCCAGTGTTCTGAACTGTAGATGAAAATGATTTAGTACTACGAGAATTATTATGATTATTTTGGCGTGATTGTGTTGCCTTGGGTATATCAGAGTTATTTTGATACATAGTTTCTAACACATCAGCGCGATCAGTTAGGAACTTATTGAAATCCTTTAGAGCGGGGAGATCGGACAAACTATTACGATGTTCTTCCCACTTCATGGCTGTACGACTATCTAATTTTGGTATGAGAAATTTAATAATTATCATGTCAAGCAATTCATCTTGTTTAGCTAAGCTTGACAATGCTCGCAAGTTTTTAGTTACGTGGTCAACTAGAAACCTCAGTGATTTGTCTGATTCACGTTTGTGTTGTTGCTGTGTTGATTCAAAATATAACAATGAATTGAGGTGTTGATTTATAAGTTGGCGCTTGTTATCATAACGATCGCACAAGAGCTGCCATGCACTTTCATAGTTAGTTTCACAAATCTCTAAATTAGAAATGATTCACGCGGCTTCATTCTCGAGATACGATACTAAATAATGGAACTTATGAATAGGCTTGATACGCTCGTTGTTATGAATGAGCGACAAATAGGTGTCTCGAAACTCAAGCCAACGGAAATAAGCGCCATCGAACCTTGCAATTTGTATTTGTGGTAATTTAAAATCAACATGGTGACATTGAGATGACTGATCGTAATGACATTGTGATGAATTGTGCAAATCTGATTCGCGAGGAGTATTCTTAAACTTATCAAGTTGCTCTTCAGCGATCGCAAGATGTGAAGTAAATATCTGCTCAATTTCATCACGCTCATCGATCTCAGAATCCATATTGTCGCAATTAATGACCTCAATCTGAACCTGTAGTTCATCAAATTTGCTAGACATAGCTCGTATTTTACCAACATTAATTTCTAACTCTTTAGCTTGAGTTTTTGTTAATTTTGAAGAGCAAACTACATCTAAGTATTTTTTAAATTTAGTTAAACGACCCTTGACCGAGCTACGTTTAGCGGATAGTTCCTGCAATAGTTTTGCATTACTGTCTTTATCCTCGCTTAAAGACATCTTGTTTTATTAATAATTAATAGTAGCAACCACATACAATAAACTACCACTGAGAGCTTTAGAAAATGATTATAGTTGATTGAGTAATCTAAACAGTAACACACTAATGCCAAATGAAGGAATAAAATTGTATGTTTGAAGCCTTATCTGATACTCCTTCGGCGGCACCTCGGTCCCAAACGCAGCCACGCGGCAGCAAGCGCGCCAATAGCGCGGCGGCAGCACAGCGGCGGCGGCGGCGACGTCTCGGCGCGCGGGCGTGGCGAGGCGCCGACGCCACCGGAACGCGGCTAGCGGTAACCGGCAGCAACCTGAAATAGTCGGCCGAAAGTATTTGAAATAGTGTGAACTAGAATAATGACACGCACTATTGGGAGGACGCCTAAGCTTAGGGCCTCAGATT
Organism: Tholera decimalis; assembly: GCA_943138885.2. Lineage (NCBI taxonomy): Eukaryota > Metazoa > Arthropoda > Insecta > Lepidoptera > Noctuidae > Tholera > Tholera decimalis. The sequence goes on along the minus strand of OW964551.2, from coordinate 2,424,575 downwards.
ACCCAGTAGAACGGAAAATATCGGGAATATAGTTGCCAATTATTATTTTCAATGACCTTACAATTTTACTTATTGCGACGTAGGTAGTTGACACTGAACAATGAATTTTAATTTTACTATTTAAGGATATTTACTGGTTATTTACTTGAAATAAGCTTTAGAATAGCTAGATACTTTGATAAACTAATGAAAATACACAAATGGAATATGGAATGTACCAAACAGCGACACCTTTGATAGGAAAATAGGTTTAGATATTTAGGATATTGTATAGGAAAGGCACTTAACTGATAGGCGAGACTGTTGCTTCTGGCTACACTGGTCCTCGCTGGTGGCTGTGGCACTAATAGGTACACGAGCTGCTCGCAGATGTTGACGGAATCCTCGAGCTGGCGTGGCAGGCTGACGGTGAACTTCGACGTCGTAGAAGCTAAGGCTGGGCGCGGCGTATTATGCTGACCGACCTGGCTGGCTTAGTTGTCTTCTATTAGTGTTCTTGAGTCTGTAGTCCTCCACGTTGAATCTTTGATAGTTTTCCTTTTGATGAGGATTCTTTGTCTTCGTAGGTACTCGATACGAATTTTGCGAATATGTCCTGTCACGGTCGCCAATTTTAATGTCTGATAGTGGACATTTTGAAAGTTTAATGAAAACCTTAGTTTCTTCAACAAAAACAGCTTTAATCTTCAGATTTTATATAATTACAATGAGAAGCAATTATTCGTGGCGGCGCACCCGTGTACTGAATTAAAAATGTAAAAAAAGTGATAAAGTCAAAGTGTGCGGGTGAGAGTAAAAAACTTATAAACAAAATATAGCATCACTTGAATGTGCGACTTGGTGGTATTACAAAACTGTCAGGCGCAAGTATGGCGCAGACATAGTTAAAATATCGATGAAGCGAAGAGAAGATGTCGCTCACAATATAAGCAAATCATTGATTTGAATAGTAAAGATATGGTCGTTAGAACATTTGACGTATGCGGTCGCCCTACAAAACACACTAACGCCATCTATTAGAACTACGATGTCAATCGGCGTGGTCTGCTCCTAGACGTAACCTTGTAAGAGCGGGGTGTGGTATTTTTCGAGGTACAAAGAAATAAAAAAAACTTTTGTTTCTCGAAATTTATATTTGTTGTACATAAAAATACATTTTAACTTGCTTATAACAAACAATAAAAAATAATTTGGTACATAATTTAATCATATAGTAATTAAATTATTAAATATTTTTATTTCATCGGCTATAACGCGCGCTGCTGCAAAGTTATGTCGCACTTTTATGCGGCTTCGCGTCGTCTTGGGCAAAGGTTGAGACAAATCAGAAAGAAAATTGTTTTAATTAATGTTAGAAGTTGATTTAATGACATATTTTTAACTTACCGGTGATATGAAATGTTATCATCTTTTTATTGTGCTTTTTGTCATATATCACGCAACCCTTCACGACACAACTCGGCATTATTGCTTGTAAAACTTACGACCGCTCCCGAAGATAGCCGATCACGTTCTTGTTCACTTCGATAAAGGGAAGACCACTTTGGGACCAAGTTCGAGGCGTCATTATAACATGCGGTCCACCCAGTCCTTACGCAGTAATATATATGTCAATGAAGCAAATATAAACTCTATTATCCGAGTCGCTAGTATTCTATATCCTAATTCTTCTTCTCCTTTGTTCCAGAGCTTCCTACGTGTCAGTGTTGACAATAGTGGCGTTCTCCCTGGAGCGGTACCTGGCCATCTGCCATCCTCTGCACCTATACGCCATGGCAGGTCTGCGGCGTGCACTACGCATCGTAGCGGCACTGTGGCTCGTATCTTTGTTGGCTGCGTCACCCTTTGCACTGTACACTACTGTGAGCTACCACGACTACCCACCAGGTAAGAATCAGAATTATCATTAGAACTTAAAACGAGATATCCCTCGACAGTTGAAACCCATCCTTCCGGTTGATTATCGTATTTGGTTAATTGTCGTATTTGGTAATCGAGGGCCTGGAATCCAGTTGTTCAAATGTGTAAAAACCGAAAAAGAGCCCTAAAAAGTTCGCGAGTCGACACGATGAGTTTTGTGTGTCGGAAACAGAATCGAACTTCTAGTGATACATGTGACAGTGGTAGCGGTGTCGATTACAAAAAAACGAACGAGAAAGAGGATAGACCGATTCGTCTACTCATAAACGTCCACCCGCAATTACTTCAGTTCATCCGTGATCATGGCGCTCGCAACAGTGACTCGAAACAAAAGATACACATGGTAAATATCCCGTTTTAAGTTCTACTGATATTATTAGTGATCATGTTAGCTTAAAAATGATCAGAATTATTTATTTGTTTAACATGATGTCTCAATTCTACGTAGTCATCGCTCATTCATCATCGAAGCATAAGCATAAGCGTCAATAGCCGAATAGCCTAGGGTGTTGAACTTGGGATCGAGAGGTTGTGGGGTTGAACCCCACCCATTTCACTATTGCCGTAAACCCACTCTAGACACAAGCATATTTTAGCTTAGTTGGAGGAGTTAACTAGATTTCTAGTTCTATTTCTAGACAAGTGGTAGAAGTGAAACTTGAAACTTTCAAAAAAAAAAAACCTTCAAAATTTGTACCTTAAATCCCCACGAGACCCTACTCCAAAGAAAGGGTTATGTTTTTCGCGCGTATCTTGTATGTATGTATGATAAAGAATATTACAAACATACATACATATATGTATGTATGTTTGTAATATTCTTTATTACCTCATATGTCCAGAACCACTGAAAGGATTCACATAATTAAGGTATCGTTGGTTTTGTCTTAGCAGCCCAAGTGTTCTTAGATAGGTGACATTTGAAAAAATCAAACATGGCGGCTATGCAAAGTCATTATACATAGTGAAAAAAAAATTTTTTTTTCGAATACCACAATATGGGTATCAATTTAAAGGGCTTATCACAAGGATTTCAAAAAGGTATATCATATTTATCATTAGTGTAATACTAGCAAAAATAATACAAAGAGAAAGTTTAAAAATATGGACTAGAGCTCTTTCACTTTCTGAATCCGGTGGGGTGCCAATGTGACATGACCGGGAAAATTAAAAAATTGTTAATTAATATTTTAACTAAAAGTTGAAAAAAAAAATATTTAAGAAATCTAAAAAACCCGACTGCTTAACTGAAATGCAAGGAACAAGCACATTTTTATTTTAAAAAGTGACAAGCAGGCGGACCCGAAAAATTAAAAAAAAATACGTTCAATTGGGTCCCGCCAGCTTGTCACTTTTAAAATAAAAATGTGCATGTTCCTTGCATTTCAGTTAAGCAGTCGGGTTTTTTAGATTTTTAAATAACTTTTTTGTTGTATGTATTTTGTGTATGTTTGTTGTTTATAGTGTTAATTTATTTAAAAATAAATTGAGGACCCATTTACTGAGGAAAGGTTATTATAGTATAAATGAATTTATATAGATAACGTTTGACATAATTGTAAACACGTGACAAATATTAACACGACATTTATTATTTCTGTAGGTACTTGAATTTTTTAATTGACTGTTATTGTTTTTATTAATTGACTTTTTAATGTATTTTAATTTAATTGCAATGTTATTTTTTCTTATAAATATTTTCAACATTGTGTTGAAAATACAACATATCTATATATATAAAAATGAATTGCTGTTCGTTAGTCTCGCTAAAACTCGAGAACGGCCGAACGGATTTATCTTATCGTGGTTTTGAAATGTTCGTGGAGGTCTAGGGAAGGTTTAAAAGTTGAGAAAAAATGGAATAATTGTCGGGAAAACCCTCAAAACAGCCCTTTTCTATTTCCTATACAAACGTTTTCTAAATAAAATGGAGAGTAGGGTAGGGGTAGGGTAGGGTTAGGGTAGGGGTAGGGTAGGGGTAGGACAGGGTAGGGGTAGTGTAAGGTAGCGGTAGGATAGGGGTAGTGGTATCGGTTGGGTAGGGGTAGGATACCACACGAACGAAGTCGTGGCGGGTCGGCTAGTATTGTTATAAAATAAATTACTTATGACCCATCCACAGATTAACCTCGGCGAAGGTTGCTTAACCTTGAAGATAGATCCTTGCGGTTGAATGATAAACAAAGATAGGAATAATATTTATTTGCAGACACATAGCGATGACTATATGTGGGTCAAGTCATATTAACCGGTCCCCTTTTGTTTCAGTCCAAAGTTTTGCGTATACAGTCTGTTTTCTTGTTACTCTTATATCTTTAAACCTGCTCCAGTTGTATTAGGAAATTATATCGCATTTGTGCGATCGATCTGGAAAGAAATAAGTAGTAAATCCTCTACAGCTTATGTTTCAAGCCATACCTTCTATCGCTTCATTTTCGACCACAGCACATAGGGACCCGTAAGAGTATTTGCTCCATCCCTCAAGGATAAGAATCTTGAATATTTCTTAAATTACTTTACTGTCATCTGAGAAAAATCTTCGTCTAGAACCCACATAACTTTAAGAGTTTTTCTCAATAGCAGTATCGTCTGTCTTGCTACAACATCTGCTAGATCTATCTCTAGAGACTCTCGGAATCTTGTAACTTGAAGGAAAAATGTTGAATGAAATATTGTGTACGTACTTAATAATAACAAGATAAAAAAAATGATGTCGTTTATGAAGCTGGGGTGGTTTTACGATCTTTCATCGCAACAAATCTTCAGCTATCTGCGCTATGGTAACTTCTTTGCTCCTGAATTCCAGTTTACGATTAAAAAATCTGCTAAAATCGCTGTGATTTAACCTCTAAAGAACCGCCATTATTTACGTCAACCATCCGTCAAGCACCGCGGGCGGGCTCTTATCGTAAGCGTAATCTGACCCCGGTCACAAACGATTTAAAAACTTATCTTTACTACAAATACAGTTTTAAATCGGTCGGGGTTTGGTGGCACAAATTTGTGCCAGCGGGGCTCAACTAATACTTGTTTACTGGCACGTTTTTGTGGCACTGGGGCTCTAGAGGTTAATTTGTCTGCTTTATCGTAACTGTATTAGGTACCGGCTTCAATTATAACAAGATTCCGTTGATCATCTATATTTTATTTGCAGTGACTATCTATTTGACCTCTAAAACCCAGTAACTGGGTTACCTGGACAGGTCTAAAAGTAGACTTTTGGCTTCTTCTACTTGTAACGACCGTCAAAGATACAAAAATGACAGCTAAGAATTACTACTTAAAGTACCGAAGAAATTTTGGTATCTTAAGATGGTAACTTGGAGAGATGTTAGAAAGCGTTGTTGAACTTTGAAGATTGATACATGCTGCTATTGTTTATAATTACCGCGATCTTCGTTATCCGCTACGGTTGGATAACACACCTTATATTCCTTCTAAAACATAGTCTCTCGCTGCGTCTATTTTTCTGTCTGTTCGTAAATAAGTCTAAAACTACTAACTGATTTTCACACGGTTTTCATCACTGCATAGGTAATTTATGACGAAAGTTTCAGTGTATAAGTATAATATATTAAGATTTTGTGTGAATTTTCAGAATCAGACCGTATGATACAGGGCCAAGTCTCCAGTAAAAAAATGAATATATTCAAAAGTACATACGAGCACAATGACAAGTGCTGGTAGAAACTCTTGGAAAATCACATATTTTGGGGTTAACCTTCAATTCGGAACTTACCGGTGTGATAAATGACAACTGAAACGGTTAATATCTAGTATTCCTAGGGCGAAGAATTCTACGCAGTACATATCTGGGAGGAATAACAAACACTTCATGTCTCGATCGAAGCAAAATATTGTCAAGTGAACGCTGAAATGAGATATTTCGACATCCCATATTTTTATTATCTATTGCTCCAATCATGACCGATGACTGCCATTCGTCTTTCGTTCATTGCGTTTGAAGGTCGAATGTCACGGTTAGTGCTAAAACATTCTGTTTGATTTCTTTCGTTTAAGTCGGCCATCAGTTTCAGGACCTAAAAGGGTCCTAAAATCCATCATGTCAATGAAATAGACGAATGATGTCCAACGTCCCTGTTTTTAGCGTTTCGTGACCACAACTTTTTTTAGAAGATTACTGTGTATCAAGGTATTTATTTTATTTTTAGATATTGAAGCTATATTTTTCTTGAAAGTATTGCAATCACAGATATAAAGGGAGAATTTTTTACGGTGACTTCGAGGATTAAAAGAGTTACCGTGGAATTTCTTTCCGGTTCTTCTCCATAGGAATGAACAATTTCGAACCGTGCACTAACTTCGGACTTTGTATAAAGTGCCCATGTAGAGGTCTATGTGAAATAAAAATATTTTTGATTTTGATTACACTTTATTTTGTGCGTACGAACACCATGTAATTACATTAAAATGATACTACAGTAAATGATGCATCATTATCATAAGTGATAAGGTATCACCGATACGATAACGATGAGCTTAAAATAATTATATTGTCATAATTTTTTATATATGAATATATTATTTACTAGCTTTTGCCCGCGACTTCGTCCGCGTGGAATAGTTACTTTGGGCTAACGTTAAATTTAACCCCGATTTTGAAGCATTCTTCATTGGCGCTCCGCTCCTATTGGCCTTAGCGTAATGATATATAGCCTATAGCCTTTCTCTATAAATTGACTATTTAAGTAAAAAATATTTTTTCAATTCGAACCAGTACTTCCTGAGATTATCGCGATCAAACAAACAAACAAACTCTTCAGCCTTATATTATTAGTATAGATAGCTGTTGCCCGCGACTTCATCCGCGTTTCCGTCGTTTTTCGTAAAAAAAGTAGCCTATGTCCTTCCTCACGGTTCAGTGATTTTGATGTAACAGACAGATTAACTTTCGTAATTTAGTAGGGAAATATAATATGTCAATCTATAATACTGTTGAAAAATATCGCCATGCGGAATCGCACAATATTATTGTTAATAGCTGTGCCCGCGACTCCGTCAGCGTGTAACTCCTTGTGAGTTATTAAGTTAATGTATTGGTAATATTGTTTAGATCACGTTCACATGATGCTTAAGTACCTATAGAACGAAAATACTTCAGCGCAAAGCTTCCGGGTAAACTATGTTGAAAGTTGACCCGTCCGGCACGTGAACATAAAGATTTCTAGAACTGCTAACCCGGGAAATAGCGACGTACTGAACTGAACTGATCATGCGAGAAAAAACTGACACCGAGATCTACTCCAGCAACACGAAAAGTCTGCCCTTGAACCTTATTAATTGTCATTGCATAACACACCGATACTGGGAATTGCGTTCTTTTAAATTGGAATGGAAAATGATTTGGTATTATGGGAAATCTGGGAATAAAGACGGTTTCTCCTGCACCGCAAACTGTTAAAATTTGAGGCTCGATTATATTTTGTTGCAACTGGGTTAAATTAAAACTAATATAAAAAAAGTGAACGTAAATTAGCCAAAACTTACCTATCGGTATACCAAAATAACTAATACCTATTTTATAAAATAACAACAAAAGGAATCTAAAAATAAATTATCAACGACTAAAAGTCGCGCTGATAAGCACGGTTTGTTAATATCAATTAAGTATTGTCTGTCAATAAGGTCGAACGCTCTGAACGTCTATTCGCATCAACAGGCAAAACTTGTATGAAGCTCGCGCTTTTTTTTTAGGTAGGGCCACTCGTAGTTCAGCACACTAAGGCTGGTCACTACTCAACCGCGAAGCTCGCGCTCGGACGCCCCCTTTTTATACCTTCGGCCGCAAGACGCGTCGAGCGCGGCGACCGATTTTCAAAAATAATCCTTATTGCATGATTCAGTATTCACGCGCGATGGCTTATTATAGATAGATAGATAGATAAAATATACTTTGGAACGACTTTTGAAGGACAACCTTTGGAAGGACTTTAATTAAAGTGGGGAGGGCTAAATTAGTGTACATATATATATATATATAAATACAATGTAATACATAGGTAATTAAATAATACAATACATATAATGTGTTCTTTAACATCAAGTGGAGAGAAAACAAAAGAATAGTCATAAATTGGAATGAAACTTTGCAATTTAGGTAGATCCGGAGCATCATCTATAATAATTTATGCCCAACCTTCAGGTATCAAATGAGCCGGTAGTAAGGGCAGAACGCCAGAAAGGGCAACTATCCGTCTTGTCGTTTTTGACTTAGTGAGATGTAGTTTCTTTCCTTTTTTCCAAATGCTGTTTGAAAAATGAAAATAGCAGTGTTTTATTTGCACATTTTCAAAAATCTTAATAATAGCATTCTTTGATGCTATTTCAAAATCCAATAAAAACGTTACTGGTTTCATATCTGGTAACTGGCTTTGAAGCATACTGAACAGAATATGGTAGCTGTTTTCGGTTTTGTCGGTCATGAGCACATAAATCAATGGCGCTACATTAGTACTATTTGTGTGGCTTCCGACATCTCCGTGAATAGTGAACAATTGTGAAAAACAATTTGGACTAACTTTAAAAGTGACTTTAAAACGATGAGCCATAGAATTTAGTGAAATGTGCAGGCATTGAAAGTCTCAAATTCTCCGATGATCTCAAATCTCTTACATGTGTGTCATGAAGGAACTTAAAACGTTCTTTGAGATAAAACGGAGTTGTAGGATTGAAGAGAATACTGTAAAATAATGATAAAATATGTGCATTCCGGCGAAGGCGGATCAGCAGCCACTTAAGTTTAATGCGAAACTCAGAAACATGATCATATTTGCGCAAACCAAATATGAATCTGATACAAAAATTTTGGAGTTGTTCAAGCTTATCTAGCTGCACATCAGTAAGATCTGGATAATTTGCATTATTAGCGTATTTCATGTATAACTTTGGTGTTTCTATACCGATTTATATGATTCGTTTTTATGGAATAATTAATAATGTTAACTTTTTCAATTAGGGGTGACTGAGAGTGTTATAAACGTAAGAGTAGACAAATATTATAATCAGAAAGCTTCGAACTGCTAAGCTATCGGGCGTTCCACGTGTTATGGTGAGTCAACCATAAAAGATGGACATAATTATGCTGTCGTGGGATATTTTTTATATAATTTTAAGGAGAACATTTCCGTCATGAAATGATTTCTGTGTAGCTTAACCATTAAGGTTGCACACACGACGGAAGCTAAAAAAATGAAGTAACTTCTCCCGTTTTCTCAACATTTTCCTTTCACTGCTCTGCTCCTATTGATTATTGCGTGATGAAAAGTATACTATAACCAGCTCAGGAGTATGATAAATAATTCTACCAAGTTTCGTTAAAATCCGTCGAGTAGTTTTTGTTTCTATAACGGTTATACAGACAGACAGACAGACAAAAATTTTACTGATTGCATTTTTGGTATCGATCCATAATCACCCCCTGATAGTTATTTTGGAAATATATTTCATGTACAGAATTGACCTCTCTACAGATTTATTATAAGTATAGATTATAGACACCCACACACGTCTAGGTTTGATAAAAGCCAGTTAGAGGGAAATGCAGCTGTATGGGCTCCGCATGAGGCGAAATACAGTGTAATGTTGGAGCGCATACAAAATAAATATCTTAGATACATGTACCTCAGAATTTATGGGGTGTACCCTCTTTATCCCTTGATGTATCCACCCTTGTTTGTTTTAGGCATGGTGGGATACAACAGGTTGGAAACGAGAAGGGATCTAGCATTGGCATCGTATGTCCTTGGAGTATTGCGGGGTAACACAAACAATCCGAGTGTGTTACAGAACATTGGTTTGTTCGTGCCCGATGGGTATGCGCAGCGCCGTAGACGACCTGACTTGTTTGCACTACCGCGTGGTCGAACAAAACTAATTGCCAATGTCCCACTATCGCGGACTATGCGCACACTGAATCGGGTTGCTCACGATATAGATCTGTTCTCTTGTTCACTGAGCGAGTTCGCAAAAATAACTTTACATATTTTATGCTATGAAGTAGTGAGATGACTATTTAACGATTATTTCTATTGATAATTATTGTATGCTATTGATTGATTTCTTTTTTTCTTTTTTAATTTTTATTGACTGTTGATTGATTGTTTTTATTATTTATTATTTTTGATTGACTATTTTGATTGATTATGTTTTATTTTTATTGACTTTTTGATAAATTATCATTTTATTCATTTTTTGATTGACAATTTTGATTGATTATTTTTTATTTATTATTTTGATTGATCATTTCTTATTGTTTTTCTATTGATTATGTATTGATTATGATTTTTATTGATTCTTTTTTTTTTGTAATGATTGATTATCTTAACTATTGAATTGTATTAAGTCTATTTAATGGGCTAATGAACATATTTTTTATTTTTATTTGTGATTTAAGCATTTTGTATTTTTTTTTCTACACTATCACTTTGGGAATGCCTATAAAGATAGTATGTATGTACTGAAATAAATAAATAAATAAAAGATAAAAATAAAATAAATATTTTTGTATCTGTGTGTGTTTACAGACAGGTTTCCAAAGTGGTGAAATGTGTGCCCCCTCTCACTTTTATGATAATTAAGTATAAAATCTGAAAATAATACATGATGATCTTAATGAAAACTTTCTAAAAAAAGTTGTCAGAACGAGATAAAGTCAGCAGTTTTTGGGATGCAGCATTGTTTTTTTTTTATTGAATATAGGCTCGCGTTTGACCCCCATCTCACCTAATGATAGGTAAGTGATGATGTGGTCAAAGATGAAGCACGCTTACCTAGAAGTAACCTATGCACTCTTGACTTAAAGACTCCCAGGTTATAGCGATCAGGAAACACATGGTTTATAAAACCGTAAACATAACTTTGTATTTCATACAAACACAATGAAAAACATAGTTATTTTGCGTAGTTACTACGGAACCCTTCATGGGCGAGTCTGACTCACACTTAGCCAATTTTTTTTTGTAACTATTTTCCCCAATTGCTCGAAGACGGCTGGACCAGTTTGGAAAGAACTTTTGTTTGAAAGGGTATACTTTCCAGTTGATCCTATTGTTATCAAGTCACGATCTGATGATGGAATCTTGGAGAAATCGAGGGAACTCTTCAAATATTATAGGGAGACCTATAGCGATTTGGGTATTTTTTATAGTAACTTGTGCTTTCTAAAAGCACCATTTGATGACGAAGAACTGATGATGAAGACCACAGATGGCTACCGAAACTACTCAATAAAAATTATTTCATGGGTTCCGATTCGATTACTCGAATATGGTTACTAAGCACAATATGTTCATCACAATGCATATGTTGTAGTGAAGCTGATGGTGAAGTACCAGGAGAACTCCTCAACAATTAATGGCCTAGCATCGGGTAAAGCAATATTTTGTAAAAGATTATCAGTAGGCTAGTTGACATTTAGGCTTTTGTAACTAGGTAAATTTTGTTACAAAGTTTTTTTTATGACGAGCAAATCTTCTGTTTGTTTCTAGTCCAATTTCTACCATTAATACCTACAATTCCGTTGTCCCCAAGGTTCTGGCAACGCGTCCCTGGAGTCAGCCTTCTGCGCCATGCTGGAGATGCCGTCCTGGTACCTGTGCGAGCTCAGCAGCCTGCTGTTCTTCATCCTGCCGGGTCTCATTATCCTGGGCCTGTACGTGCGCATGGGCCTCCGCATTAGGTATGTGCTGGGGTATGTATATTTTCGTTAATTTATGCAAGTTACTTCTAGCAGCAATGTCCGTGTGTAATTTTTACTCGACTGCAAAGGAAGGGTTATGTTTTTCGCGCGTATCTTGTATGTAATATTCTTTATTACCTCATATCTCTAGAACCTCTGAACGAATTCACATAATTGAGGTATCGATAGATTCGTCTTAGCAGCCCAAGTGTTCTTAGATAGGTGACATTTGAAAAAATCAAACATGTTGGCTGTGCGAAGCCATTATATAGAATGAATGCTTTTTTTTTTCGAATACTGCAATATGGGTATCAAATTAAAGGGCTTAACACAAGGATTTCAAAAAGTATATCATGTTTATCATTAGTGTAATACTAGCAAAAATAATACAAAAGGAAAGTTTAAAAATATGGACCGAGCTCTTTCACTTTCTGAATCCGGTAGGGTGCCATTGTGACACGACCGGGAAAACTATAAAAAATTTAATTAATTTTTTAACAAAAAAGTTGAAAAAAAAAAGTTATTTCAAAATCCAAAAAAACCCGACTGCTCAACTGAAATGCCAGAAACAAGCACATTTTTTGCTTCTGGCATTTCAGTTGAGCAGTCGGGTTTATTTTTTTTTTTTATATAACTTTTTTTTATAAGAGTTCTGGCAATGTGTTTAGAATTCCTATTACTAGTTATCTTATTAACCCCTCCAACTAAGCTAAATATACTTATGTCTGATTATAATTTAAAACTCGGTTAAACAAAGTAAAATAAACCGTTATTAATACGCAAATAAGTTTTCCTTGCAAACCGTACTTTTCAAGTGATATTTTGACAGATAGAGGTCATTGACGTTCCTATTCTTATTTGAATCGCATAGTAGGTACCTATACAGCAAACTAACGTCTACCCGCTGTTTTGCTTGCGTGAAAATTTTTCTGTTTTCAGTCTAATCTAACCCTGTAACAAATTTCCTCAAAATAAGTTGAATGGTTTTGACACACAGAAAGAGTTTTTATTTAACGATAACTAGCAATGTGGGTAGAATTCACATTACTAGCAATCTTGTTAACCTAACTAAGCTTAATATACAACGTGTAATTTAATGGGTATATACATACCAAGTGCATGGCTTCTTTGGATGATAACAAACGATATGGCAAGGGTTTTGTAATCCTAAGTCTACGTGTATAGAACTTATTACAAATACCAATACATACCAGAGATACCAGAGACCGAATTTTTCAAATTAAGAAGAACGAAGAGAATTATCGTGTTATTGGCAAGTGATGTGGAAAGTTATTGACCCTAGTAGTGCTGTGACACGTTTTTTATGATTGGTATTCAAGAAATATATGAAACCGATAATTTGGTATCAATTCTTTGAATCAGTTATTTTGAGCTGAAACTTTGCATAGAGACTCCATACCAGATGTTGTCTTCAGCCCTTTTGGATAGATATGGGGTTTCCGTTACACATTGTTTTTGTGTCTGGTGTGGGTTTGCGGCAATAATCTAATGGGTGGGTTTTGAACCTGCTATCTCTTGATCACAATCTGACACCTTAGTCATTAACTAACCTCCCCTCCGCATACACGTACTCCTACACAACACTCACAATTTTCCTGTCACACACTGCAAAAGAAGCTTTCCCACGGAATTGCGATTTACGCGGAAAAACCCTCCCACGTGCACGAAGTCGCGGGCTGAAGCTAGTTTAGACCACCATCTCACCTGATGGTAAGTGATGATGTGGTCGAAGACGAAGCACGATTACCTAGAAGTAACCTATTCACTCTTGACTTAAAGACCCCCAGGTTATAGCTTTAGGTAACACAGACTCCACCAGGGAATTCCTCTCCTGAGCTGCAGGCAAATTTTCGCTTGAGTCGTGACGAGCCCCTTTATCTAGTCTATAAGTGGCTGAAACTTTATTTTTAGTGAAGCGCAGTTAGTGAAGCGCAGTTATTACATAAAAAAACATAAAACATTTTTTATTACCAGAAAGATTATATACTCATTACAATTGAAATTCCCTGACTCCTGAACTAGTTGTAAACTGTATGACAGGATAAGTATCAACTGCATGCCTCCTCTTTAGGTCTAACTGTTCCAGAAACGACACAGCCTAAGTTCTCGTTCTAACGAGATACCGCATCCCCCGATCACAAAGGCAACTGAACGAAAAGGGTGGGTTTTTTGTCAGTAGAAGTCTGACACCTCTTTCCACTCCACCTAAATCCGTAAACAGTCCCCTCATTATGATGGATGGAGCCCATTAACCCGTGGTTCGTCGCTAGGCAATTATGGATTCCCTAGCAACAAATCACGGCTAAAAATACTCATTATTCATAATATACCCAATTTAATGACGTAGTTCTATATTAATATCGATTCACTGTAGTTTGTTCTGTTTATTTGTACTCTGAATTACAAATAAAAATATTTACGGTAAAACACGTAGTACTTAATGAATAATTAAAGCTCGAAATGAAGAGAACAAAATGTTAACTTTTCTGTATCTTAAAATCTTAACATTTGACATAGAATTTTACACAACTTAAGTAGTTGTGTAAAATTCTATTTCAAATGTATTTATGTTGACTTTAAAAATCCACTGTGATCAAACGCATGTTATAATATGATATAATTGTTAGTGAAAAACGTAGAGTAAAAATACTAAAATTTTAAGATGAAGCTTTCAGTAGCCGTACTAGGTAGAGCCTGTATTATGGGTATAAGCGTCAAACACCTCGAATATGTTTCACAATAATTATACATCGCTATTTATGATTTTTTCTTATACAGTTTAATAACTGATATGATGTCTTTTGACAGCTGCTTCGGCACCGTGCTTTTGTTTCTATACAACGTGTAATTTAAAGGGTATATACATAAATGTCTTCAATTAATGTAATTGGCCTTCGGCCGTGTTATTTTGAAGTAAATAAATAAATAAATAAATAAATAAAAAGTGCAGGGCTTCTTTGGATGATAACAAACGATATAGCAAGGGTTTTGTAATCCTATGTACATGTATGGAACTTATTAGAAATTTCAATACATTGATACCAGAGACCGAATTTTTCAAATTAAGAAGAACGAAAAGAATTATCGTGTTATTGGCACGTGACGTGGAAAGTGATGACCCTCATAGTGCTGTGACACGTTTGTTATTATTGGTATTCAAGAAACATACGAAACCAACAATTTGGGTTCATTTGTCACTTATTTTGAGCTGAAACTTTGCATAGAGACTCCATACCAGATGTTGTCTTCAGTCTTTTGGATAGATATGGGGTTTCCGTTACACGTTGTATACAAAAGTGTCTAAAGGTCGGTAAAATATGTAGAATGAAGATATAGGTCTGTATTTGGTTTTACTATGTAGTAATTTTTATCCAATAGCTACGATTCGTGGCTTAAGTGCATTACGGCACCCGGAAATCTTACACAGTTTTAAAACGAAAGTACTTATCTAAAGTAGGTCACGTGTCCAGCTGGTTCCAGAGTGGTTATTTAAGCGTCAATAGCCTAATGACTAAGGTGTCAGCCTTGTGATCGAGAGGCCGCGGGTTCGAACCCCACCCATTTCACTATTATCGTGAACCCACTGCAGACACAAGCATATTTAGCTTAGTTGGAGGGGTTAACAAGATTGCTAGAAATGTGAATTCTACCCACATTGCTAGAACCCTTTAAAACAAAATGGGACGCTTTTTTGTGCTGACTGTGATCACTGGAGTGGTTTTCGTGAGACAGAAATCCCACACTCCCTGGTCTGTCCCCAAAAATCCAGGTGCCTTTTGAAGCTTTCCCCTCTGGTTGCGCTGATATATGATTCCTTTTCGTTTATATTAATTGTTGGCAACACGCCTAATAACTAATTGGTTGACACATTTCTCCTTCCGCTTTACCATCTCCTTCGCACAAATCTTTGGCTATTCGCGGGTGAAAGAGATGGACAACACGACTTGAGATCTCCGATGAGAATCGAAGAAACTTTAATGGCTGACAATTCGCTGTTAATCGCACATGCCCTCCATAAGAAAAAATCGATATCGAAGAAGTTTGGTGTTGTTTAGTGTATAAAGTGGTTCCGTCGTGCCAGGAGACAAGCCGGGACGTTTAAGGTTAGTGCATCCACATCCCAGGCGACGCCTGTCTCTTATATCTTTGTTCCAATCCAAGCGTCGCATTCCTTACAACTTTGTGTGAACCAAATTTCTAACATTGCATTCTTTAGCTATACCGCTCATCCACTCTCGATAATTAAAAAAAATGGTCGAGTGTCCAGCTACTATCTAGGTACAAATTAACTTAGGCAAGTAAAGGTCAATATGTTACCAGACAGGTCGCTCAGCTGTACAAGTTTATAATTATTTACTTAGGTAAGACCCTTTGAGAGAAATTTACACCTTACATAAAGGTTGCTCTCAAAAGCCAAAGATAGGCTTTAAATAACACTGGTATACAAACGATATGGCAAGGGTTTTCTAATCGTATGTCTACATGTGTGGAGCTTATTAGAAATTTCAATACATTGATACCAGAGGCCGAATTTTTCAAATTAAGAAGAACGAAGAGAATTATCGATTTATTGGCAAGTGACGTGGAAAGTGATGACCCTCATAGTGCTGTGACACGTTTGTTATTACTGGTATTCAAGAAACATATGAAACCGATAATTTGGGGTCAATTCTGTGAGTCACTTATTTTGAGCTGAAACTTTGCATAGAGACTTCATACCAGATGTTGTCTTCAGTCCTTTCGGATAGATATGGGGTTTCCGTTACACGTTGTATTGTAACTAAATTCAACATCAAAATATTAAATGAAGTATAGGATCTGATTAGCCTTCCAGTCTAACTAGATGAAGTTGAGTACTAATGTTTTATATAGAAAGACTGCATATCTAATCTCCACAACTCAATAGTTAGGCAACACAAAACCCATTGGCAAGATTGGTTTCTGAACACCCGTAACAACAACCAGGACCAACTGCTTAACGTGCTTTAAGATCATTTTGTTAATGTCAGAGGAAAGCTATATAATCAAAATGAATCGCTAAATGTGTTGCTAAGCGCAAAACACGAAAATGGCTGGACCGATTTGGCTGATTCTTTTTTATTGTGTTTGGTTTTGTCAGGAGAAGGTTCTTATGAAAAAAAGTAGGAAAGGTCTCAAGGGTAGGGGTAGGGTAGGGGTAGGGTATTGGTAGGGTAGGGTAGGGGTAGTGTACGGTTTGGGTAGAGTAGGGGTAGAGTAAGGTATGGGCAAGGTATCGGTAGGATAGGGGTAGTGGTATCGGTTAGGTAGAGGTAGGATACCACGCGAACGAAATCGTGGCGGGTCAGCTAGTAATAATATAAAAATATCTGATGTTATTGAATGATATAAATGGCTTCAAACACTTTAAAAACAAAATATGATAAAATAGTTAGTTTTCACAACATTAGAACTTTACAATTCAAATCAATCGGACGTCAAAATCTTGTGTTAAACCCGTGTTGGCAAGCCGTGTCGCGGCATCTGGCCAATCATCTAATGTAGATCCATATTGAGCGATTTTTTTAGAAGTCAAAACAAAATTCAAGTCTCAACAATTTCCCAAGTTTAATATTTTATACAATCTTTTCATAAAAGTTCGATTGAGCCATTTGTATCTAGCAGGTGGTAATATGAGTATCATTTATTATAGCGCGCCAACTTTAATACTTTAATACCAACAATAATGGTGAACGAATTGTGCCTATTTACACGAAAAACTTCTGGCAATTTGGACACTATAGCGGACAGGAGGGACAGCCCCATACTGGGACATTGGATACGCCTACATGCCACTGTGGCGTATGATAATTAGTTAGTTTGTATAAAGATACAAACTGACTAATTATTATACGTTAAATTCAATTAAAAAAACTAATGTTAGTACTTAAGACTATCAAAGAATAATCTTAAGTACGAACATTAGTATTTTTTTTTGTATTAACATAGGTTCCTTCTAGGTAAGCGTGCTTAGTGACGGGGTCTCAATGGGCCATTGCCTGCCGGGGTTTGCGGGAAAGTTTTATCGAGATACCGCGGCCTCGGAACTTTAGGGCCGCCGAAGGAACAGGGTGGGTTTTTAGTCAGTAGAAGTCTGACGCGCCCTTCCGCTTAACCCAGAGCGGAAGAAGTCATTTGATGATTTTCCCAATAAAAAAAAAGCGAAAAAAAAGGTAAGCGTGCTTCGTCTTCGAACACATCATCGCCTACCGTTTGACTACCATGAAGTCAAACGCGAGCCTATTAACATTAAACAAAACTCTGCCTACACAAGTGGCCTCTACGTTGCCGCATATGTACTGACATATACATACTATGTATGCATACATGTACTGATGAACACGTCTTTTCTTGTCTTCGCATAGTTGGGTAAAAACAGAGTACATTATTATCTACATGTAGGGTAAAAGCTCGGCTTCCTTAAGTTTGTCCCAGATTTGGGCAAGTGTCTCTTCTCCAGTGTCTAATGCAATCTGGCCGGAAATTGCCGTGAACCCGGATTGTGGTTGATTGAGTCCGAATCGATGAAGTGTTACGTGTTCGACGCGACCAAGATTGCGTCACACTGTTTGCAATTCAACGATTGAAAAATGCAGCCAGTTAATATTTCAGCAAAATATCTAGTACTCATATGCTTTTGACAGCGCTATCTAGCCTCAGCAGAGTTAGTTTTTAATTCCTTATTTAATTCTGTTATGGTGTACAATGAAGAGTATATCTATCTATCTATCTTGGGAGCCAACGTAAAAATCTATTTTCTTTTCTGTTTACAACGTGTAATTTAAAGGGTATATACATACCGAGTGCACGGCTTCTTTGGATGATAACAAACGATATGGCAAGGGTTTTCTAATCCTATGTCTATATGTGTGGAGCATATTAGAAATTTCAATACATTGATACCAGAGGCCGAATTTTTCAAATTAAGAAGAACGAAGAGAATTATCGTTTTATTGGCAAGTGACGTGGAAAGTGATGAACCTCATAGTGCTGTGACACGTTTGTTATTATTGGTATTCAAGAAACATATGAACCCAATAATTTGGGGTCAATTCTTTGAGTCACTTATTTTGAGCTGAAACTTTGCTTAGAGACTCCATACCAGATGTTGTCTTCAGTCCTTTTGGATAGATATGGGGTTTCCGTTACACGTTGTAAAATATATTGTTACGCCAGTCGCTTAGTGAAGTACGTCGAGAAACTTCGATAGAAATCTAGAATGTTCGAGACACTAACGCCATCTAGCGGCGAGTAGCAGTACTGAGTTGTGGACGACTTGCCCACGTATTTATAAATATTTATCACACGGATCGAAGATACGTTTTTAATTGGACTTTAATATTTTGCGAGGACGAAATAAAACACCACCATTTTTCATTTTTCGTAGCACTCTGACATCTTGTTTTATTCGTAATAACTTTTTTACAAGTGTTGCACAGATAATATAAAAATAAGGTGGCGGATACACTCACATTACAGAACATCCTCCACACCCAGAAAACAAATTCAACAATGTGTATCCGACTTTACATTCATAATGAAAAATAAACTGACACATACAGCTAAATCAACTTGAATTTACAAGTACCAGTAGGTAAAAGAATAAGATACACATTCTCCTTATTAAATAAGGATACATAAGTTTTATAAGATTTTACCATTCTGTATTAATATTAAATTAGCACTGGACAATAATACCTACATTAATCAAATGAACAATAAATGAAAATCAGTTTATGATTCCAGCATGACAATTTTATACAATACTAATTGTCTAATCTAAAAATACACATTAATGGTACTTGTCTTAACATAATACTCTGTAGATATTACTAATTTTTGGGTACTTAATCAACAACATAATATAGGTAAAATATAATTAGTTACTATAAACTTGGCTGATCATTAATTACTCATAGGTGAACATACATACACCATGTGCCCTCTGAGTCTTATACTTATACATAGTTACACTGAAAGACACAACATCATTAATTACAAATTATATTATGTACTCATCTACAAAACAGAAACAAAATTAAGGTTCTTTTTGCCTTATACTAATTTAAAATTGTCTGACAAGATGACTGACAAGGAGAAATCTGACCGATGTAGTTACCAAATTTAAATAAAATGCTGTTCATGATTATCTAACATTTAGCAATATAAATTATATAACATATCTACTTGGCATTCTGAGAGTCCTACCTGTACGAGTTGTCTTTTGTGTACTTCCCTCGCTTGTCGGAATTTCCTGCATCTCGTCCTTGGCAACCTGTGTACTACTTGGGTTGATAACAATTTTAAATTTCTTACCAATAGGTTCCTTGCTACACTTATCCTGCGGTCCCTCCACCTCCGAGGAAGAAATTTCTAGTCTATATAAACGTTGAACAGGTCTTGTCTTGTATCCAGCAGATGTTTTTACTTTTGCAGCTCTGCTGATACCATCCTTTCCAATAAAAGTTTCTATTACAAGTCCTAATGACCACTTTACCCTTTTATCTTCTCCTTCAACTAAAACTACATCGCCTACTTTTAAACTTTCGTGTTTGTGATTACCTCTCTGTGTCAATGTAGTTAAATATTCATTTCTAAAACGTTGACGAAAATCATCCCTTAGTTTTTGTAAGTACCTTAGCCGTTTGTTTAGGCTTGTTGTATCAATATGATCCAGATCGGTCACGTCCGATTGAGGTAGAGCTTGTAAGAAGCATGACGGTGTGAGGGGTTCTAGCGAGTTGGCACTATCGTCTTCGACATAGGTCAGTGGTCTATTGTTGATGATGGCCTCACAATCACAGAGTATTGTTTCCATTTCTTCATATGAAACTGTTGACCTACCTAGAACACGTCTCAATATTCCTTTCATTGTTTTGATTAGGCGTTCGAAAAAACCACCCCACCAGGCTGCCGTAGCGACATTCATTTTCCATTTTATGCGCTGTATAGTTGATTGCCGTTGCACTTCATTCCAATCCACATCATGTAAAAGGTTTTTTGTTCCTGTGAAATTCGTACCGTTATCAGATATCATTATTCTTACACGTCCTCGACGTGCTATAAAACGACGAAACGTTCTTAGGAATGCCTCTGTTGACAAGGATTGTGTAAGCTCTAAGTGTACTGCTCGGTAAACAGCGCATGTATAAAGTACGATCCAACATTTTGTACCATCTAACAGATATAGCGGACCCGCCAGATCTACACCTGTCACCTCGAAGGGGGCGTTTAATTGAACCCGTTCTATAGGAAGCGGCGCTGTAGGTGTTTGTGTTGGCTTAGATCTGTGTCGTTTACATATTATACAATCATTTATGACCGACTTCACTAGAAGCCTGACGCCGACGATCCAGAATCGTTTTCGTAAATCAGTGATCATCATGTTGGTGCCAGCATGTAGTAGCTGTATGTGACAATGAAAATGTGAAATTTCTAGTCTATATAAACGTTGAACAGGTCCTGTCACGGTCGCCAGATTGTGGACGACTTGCCCACGTATTTATAAATATTTATCACACGGATCGAAGATACGTTTTTAATTGGACTTTAATATTTTGCGAGGACGAAATAAAACACCACCATTTTTCATTTTTCGTAGCACTCTGACATCTTGTTTTATTCGTAATAACTTTTTTACAAGTGTTGCACAGATAATATAAAAAATAAGGTGGCGGATACACTCACATTACAGAACAGAGTATATCTAGAAAATAAACTCCTCCGTTTTTTTTTGTCGGTTAAAAAGGGTGGTTTATCCTCAAAAACCACTCAATAAACGAATAATTTCAACTGGAAAGTAGTCTACCATTAATAATGCATAGGCATACTTTACCTGACTGACCACTTAACGTTAACTACAAAGGTTTAATTTATTCCTCGATACAAAATTAAACTCGTTGATTTTGGTCCGTTTGAGGAGGGTCCACACTAACATAAGTATAATTTTATTATGTTAATACATATATGTATGTGCCGAGGCTGAAACGAAGATAAATATACATTCGTCTGTTATTCGCTCGTTTCTCGGATATATTTTAATAACCGGATAATTTGGTAGGTTGGTTTGTTTTGTGTTTCCTTAGAAATCATTAATTTTAAGAATTACTTTTCTTGAATAAATGTTTACTTTGTATTTTTATTTCGTGGCAATAAACTTTACTTACGTACTATCAACTTTTACTTAACTATCAACATAAAGTAACATATTTAAGGTTACTTTTAGGTAAGCGTGCTCCATCTTCGACCACATCATCACTTACCATCAGGTGAGATGGTGGTCAGACGCGAGCCTATTATCAATTTAGTATTCCGTTAAATTGTATTTGATAACTCTTGGAATTCTAATTAGTATGCTTTGACATTGTATATAATAATTCTTGACATTATATGTCAGTACAGGATCCCTTGAAATTGTATTTGATAACATAAAGTTAATGTTTTTTTTTTGTCCTTGACATTATATGGTTTTTATCAGTTGGTTTTAATTTAATTTAATTTCTTGAAAATACTTGTACGCTAGAATCAGCAGAATATTTTGGACGTAAAATTGTACACAATATACAATATTCTAACAAATGAATTTATTCTCATTATTATTATTATAAAAAGAAATTTTTTTTGCGTTTATACACGTCGTTAGTCGAGTGGTTGCAAGCGCGACTGCCGAGCACGAGGTCTCGGGTTCGATTCCCGGGTCGGGCAATAAGTGTTATTCGGTTTTTCTGTAAGGAATTTCTCAGTAGTAGCCCGGAGTTTGGAAATTGGTGGTGTGATGACAGACAGATAGATAGAATATACTTTAGTGTACACCAATAACTGAATCACACTTTTGAAGTGAAAACTTCTTTAGCGGCGTTCTGCACTTTTTTTGTAATGGGTAAAAAATGTTAAAATCGCGTCAGGACACGTGACCTGATCGAAAATTCGTAAGACGGACGGAGAGTAGACAGCTGGCGCGGCGTAGGAGAGGAAGTATCCCCCTCTCTTTCTACGGCGCGGCGAAAATGTATGCCTGCGCCTGCTGTTTCGAGAGATAAACCGTTTAATGTAATATAAATTGTCATGTTTGTGTACGATAGCGCAATAAATAAATATTGTATTCTACCACATAAATGATAGTACTTTTATACTGATAATTAAAGCAATTCGTGCAAAATTATTCTCTAACCATTCCAAAATATCAAAAATGCACAACGTTAACATTCAAGTTTTCACTTCTGCCGGCACTCCCGGACTGTAAAACGTCATTTTTTTTTAATTGACAGTAGGTTCGCGTTTGACCACCATCTCACCTGATGGTAAGTGATGATGTGGTCGAAGATGGAGCACGCTTACCTAAAAGTAACTAAAAGTTCACTCTTGACTTAAAGACCATATAGCCATGGTTATAGCTATCGGGAAACACACTTAAATAACAATATAGTAAAAAAAATTGTTACAATGACAGTCTTATCGCTAAGAGCGATATCTTTCAGACAATCTTTGGAAGGACTTTACGAGCTATAATTAAAATGGGGAGGGCTATATTAGTGTACCACTGTACAAATACTCATCAAAAAGGAAAAACTAACAAAAAATATATACATATACAGTATGTTAGGTTAAACTTATTGAGGGAGGGTATTCAGTATTCGATTCTCGTCCCAAATATCGACACGCCCTATCAACAATGTCGGATCTGAAAATATGTAACTTTCCAGCACAGCAGTTTAAAGTTTAAAAGCATGATAAAAATGTTATTTTATGGATTACGATTTTGAATTTTGGAATGAGTGTCATATATCCAATATCCATATATATAATCGTAATCCATAAAATAATATTTTTATCATGCTTTTAAAGTTTAAACTGCTCGGCTGGAAAGTTGCATATTTTCAGATCCGACATTGTTGATAGGGCGTGTCGATATGTACCTACATTTTTGACGAATTTTATTTAGTACCTAGATATTTTTGCCTGTTCTAAGCCAAGTTTAAAGTATGATGGGAAAATGAATTCTACCTAAAGGTCATTGACCCGCGCACATGTTCTGCGATAATATTAAAACGTTAGCGCTAGGATGTATACACGTTGTGAGACTTTTGCGAAAAAAAAAAAACTACCTCAAATGGCTTAGCATGATCCTCCGTTATGTCGAAAATACTGCAGCTATAATTTTGAAATAAATATATGGTAAAGTTGAGGATTATGTTTAGGTACTATGTTTGACGAAAACACGATTCCATAAAATTATCTTCATAGAAAAAAAATTCTAAAGTTACCTCCAAACCGAACAATAAACCGCTGGTATTCAAAAATAACTTCAAATTAGATAATGAAACTTTGCATATTAATTGAACTAACTATAAAGCAGGTCTTAGGTTATTTACTTTATTTTTTTTTAATTACCATTATTTTCACCGTAAAAAGAAATAAACTAAATTATCGGTGTTTTGGAGTCTTTTCCCTGCCACCCTGTCTCGCTTGCTCGCGTGACCGCAGCCAGTAGTGTGCGAGCGAGATAAAGAGTGAGAAGCGCTGAGGTAGTATAGGCCCTTAACCACTGCGCCTACCGTGTCGGCAAGCTACAAGGTTTTATTCTTTATTGCACATAAAAACAACTTACAGTACGTTGATACAGGAGTTTTCCCCCAACGAACCTTAATCTAATAATAGAGTCACATAACAGGGAAGGATCCAATAATGATGTGCAATTCTTTCATATACATAACAAACAAAGTTTCCCGCCGCGTCTGTCTGTCTGTTTGCGATAAACTACTGAACAGATTTTCATGCAAATTATATAAATTACATAGATTGGCTTGTGTGGATAATTTAGTGTATAATTAGTGCTGAACTTTCGGTCAGTTAATCCAACATGCATTTAGTGCTGTAGTAAACTACGGAACGCACTTGACCGTTTTTTTTTCATACTTGTATAACCACACGGCTTCATTCCAGTTTTTATTTTGCAAAAATAGGTACAGTACACGGTGTTATACATTTCGCTAAAGATTATCTCTTACAAACGAACAATTTAATCTCTTTATAACTTTAACATTTTCTAGAACCTTTCATTTTATAACTCAAAAGGTACTTGTTGAATTATTTTGTGCGAACAGCGCTAAAGTTTAAATTCAATGCGATTTATTTCTCAAATCTATTCACAATCATGTAGTTTGACTATTGTTGCTCGTTCTAATTCAGATTGATAGCTCTTTTGTCACTTTCAAATTGAATACTGAGTTATTTTAAATACGTTATTTCAGATCTCATAAAAGATGCAGACGTGAGATTAAATTTATTTTAAGCAGCGTTATCGCTACGATTTTATATGATTCATCATCTGAAGACCGAGAGTACCAGTACTGCCTTTCCTGACCTCTAAAACCCTGGACCTGGGTAACACAATACGCCTTGGCAAAACCAGTGTTAGATTTAGTGAACTCATATACAATGTGTAACGGAAACCCCATATCAATCCAAAAGGGCTGAAGACAACATCTGGTATGGAGTCTCTATGCACAGTTTCAGCTCAAAATAACTGACTCAAGGAATTGATACCAAATTATCAGTTTCATATGTTTGTTGAATATCAATCATAACAAACGTGTCACAGCACTACGAGGGTCAATAACTTTCCACGTCACTTGCCAATAACACGATAATTCTTTTCGCTCTTCTTAATTTGAAAAATTCAGTCTCTGGTATCAATGTATTGAAATTTCTAATTAGTTCCACACATGAAGACATAGGATTACCAAACCCTTGCCATATCGTTTGTTATCATCCAAAGAAGCCATGCACTTTGTATGTATATACCCTTTAAATTACACGTTGTAGAGGAGCTTGTGGCAAAATAATCACAGGTCAGTCTTCAAGGTTAAGCAATGGTTGCCGAGGTCAGTATTTGGATGGGTGACCATCCTAACATGTCGAGATTCCTCCGGGTCTCAGGAAGCACGTGAAGCCGTTGGTCACGGCTGTCATTTTTACATTTTATCTATATTGTATTATATATATTGAATCATTTATTTGCACGAATGTAGGTACTTTTTTTTTTTTTTAACGTGCTTAAATTTTCAAATAAGTCCTCCCACCCCGGGCAGGGTGGGAGGGACTGTCAGACTTTTACTGACTAAAACGCGTGGAACACAACGCGCCGTCGACCCGGGCATGGTCCATGGTCGGACAGCGAGTTGCCCTTTACTCGCTGTCCGCATGCCCGCGCCTACGGTGGCCGAAGATCGTCGGCCGACGTCCGACGCCGTGGGCGTCTACCACTGCGGCTGGGCTGGAGGGAGGACGCCATCCTCTCCCTCACGCGGCCCACCTCCTCCTTCGGAAGCATGACTGCTTCGCAGAAGGAGGCGACCGCTTCCCACTTCCTCTCGCCCCGCAGCATGGCCACGACCAATGCCGGGCGCGAGAGGTCTCCGCCTATAGCCGCCGTGAGGACACGTCGGTGCTCTGCCCAGGCGGGGCAGTCTTGCACCGTGTGCTCTACGGTGTCCTCAGGGCGACCCTCGCAGTGGTGACACCCAGGCGTTTCCTCCTTTCCCATCAGACACAGGTACCTCCCGAAACTTCCGTGTCCGGTGAGGACCTGCGTCATGCGGTAGGTCAGGACGCCGTGACGCCGATCTAGCCACTCCTCAAAGAGGGGTCTTACCGCCGCAATTGCGGCGTGCCCACGAATGTAGGTACTTACAATAAAAATACAGGTAGTAAATACAGTTTTCAGAAATTAGCCATGTACATTCTGCCTTGAGACAGGCACGCAACATTAATACAATTACTTATAAATCAGGTATAATATAAAAATGTCAACTTAGTAATAATAATGAATACATTTATAATCTAGAAAAATATTGCTGCATGCCAAATAATAATCACACAGTTAAGTAACACTATTAAAATTTTAATTAAATGAATGTTTTAAATCTATTTAAAATGTCAGAAAAAAGAGTACATGAAAAAAAGAGTCATGTATGTCAAGATTAACTTGGTTAATATAATTGATATTAAAGGTAAATCAAGAATAATACAATTAAATACGTTAAATTATAATTATATTCCCAGTTGTTGTTAGAAGCCTTAACATTTTACACTGGTCTTGCTAACGGGTGTTGAGTTAACCAACTCCTGGATTGTTGAGGTCAGGTGGGCAGTCGGTCTATGTTCCAATACTCATCAACATCCGTAAGCCGAAGAGTTTTCAGATGCATGTTATAAATAATTTGTTATTATTGTTACGCCACTCGCTTAGCGTAGTTCGTCAAGTAACTTCGACCGAAAACTAGAATGTTCGAGACACTAACGCCACCTGGCGGCGAGTAGCAGTGCTGAGTATCTCGAGTAGCTTCTGGAACATTCTTGGCAGTATAGGCAGCGAGTCGATTTTACAAGAATGTTCTAGAACTCATAGATCGCAAAGGAACGCAGACGGTAGTCTTATTAGAAGATAAGAGGCGATATCATCGAAACTCTACAAGTGAATTTCAGTACGATTTAAGTGTTAAGTGACAAGTATTGTAGTGCGAATAACTGTTTTAATTTTTATTTTGTGTTTATTTAATTAAGGTGATAATTTTGGTTTAATTGGTGTTAATTATTTCTATCTCGAACCCCTGCTTGTAACATTATTGTAACCGTTCTACAAGCATTAATGACTCCATTACTACCAGAAAATAACTATAAAATTTACAACAGTTCGTGCGCCACAATATCTAACATGACATCATGTCATTATCATTACTGCGATGGAAGGTAATAACGTTCACCTTCATTTAATTAGGTAACCTGTTACTGACGATACAGCTGGCGCAGTGGTTAGGTGATTGGCTGTTGTACTGCGTATTGCGGGTTCGATTCCCGCGTTCTACAAATCTATATGCTTTGTTGGTAGTGGTATTGATCTGGCTGTTGTTTTGCCGAGATTATTGTAACGTTCCTGTTAGGGTTGCGGGTATATTCTAACGAGATACCGCAGCCACGGAACGCAAAGGCAACTGAAAGAACACGATGGGTTTTTTGTCAGAAAAAGTCTGACACTTTCTTCCACTCCAACTAGAACGCGAGGGGTTATTTGATGATTTTCTTCCCGGAAAACATAACCCTTCCTTTACAGTCAGGTAAAAAGACCAACAGTTTAACAGTCTGAGTGTGTAAAGATAACCCATCACTAACCCACCTAGGAAAGCGTTGCTTATCCTCGCTTAGCACTTTGTAGCTCTAATATAAACCAAAGATTAAAATCGACTTTTAAAAATACACAGTTTCAAAAGCATAATATTTTTCCACAAAACCCCAACTTCTATTTTTTATAATTTCATTTATGAAAACTAAAATATCTGCCCAAAATATTGTAAGCACTCATCTGGATTACCGCAATACCTATCCAAATCTCATTAAAACCGATCCCTTTTAAAAGCAGTAATTCCCACGTAGTACTTTATAACAGTTACTATGCAAAGGGTTCGTTACTAAGACCTCGTTAAAAGATTTTAATTGAACACGCGCGTATCTTATATCTAAAGGCAACATTATTTTTTAACCTACACATGACTATAACATAAAACTAAAATATATCTGTATCGATGGTAAAAATATATTATGCTTCTGTCCGCGACTTCGTTTGCGTGGGTTACTTACTAAATTTCCGATCCGTTCAGTATTTGACGTGAAAGAGTGACAAACGACCATTCATACATCCATCCATCCAAAATTGCGCATTTATAATATAAGTATGTTTTTTTTTATTGATAATAGGCTCGCGTTTGAGCACCATCTCACCTGATGGTAAGTGATGATGTGGTCGAAGATGGACCACGCTTGCCTAAAAGTAACCTATTCACTCCTGACTTAAAGACCCCCAGGTTATAGCTATTGGGATCAAGATAAGTGTCACCCAAAAATCAGCTACGTGAACTCCACTGGCTGAAGCAAACATTCGATCATTAAGTGTACAGGTGATAAGACATGAGGTCCAAGATAGAAGATGAGTCATTGTCTGAGGGGTCACGCTGCATATACATTTGAGATGACCCGTTTGTAATTCCCCATCTGTAGAGATTATCTTTGCTATGGCCGAATTGGGTTCGCAGTCGGTTGAGGCATTTTCAAGCCGGCCACGGTAATACGTGGCCAGAAAGGCTCACAGACGGTTCGATGCAGCCATCCGGTGGGTTGAGAAGTTCCAGCTAAAGTTCACACCTTGCTGTAGATGAAAACTGTAACAAAGAGAATATTATATAATATTGTCCTACTTTTAATTGTCTATATTTCTTCAATTTCTGTGTAGTGTTCCGTAGCCGAATGGCAAAAAATTGGCCAAATACGAGTCATACTCGCCCGTGAAGGGTTACGTAGTAACTACGCAAAATAACTTTGTTTTCCAAAGTGTTTGTATTAAATACATAGTTTATTACAGTAAGAAAAAACTGTTCTGAACATTTTGTCGACTTATGTACAAATGGGCTGCGCCTGCGCTGTTTTGCAGATTCAGAGTTCAAAAAGTAGTTCATTGTAATGAGAATTCCCAGTGTTTAATTTATTGCACACAATATATTATGTCGTACCTAGAATGTGTGTTTTGTTCTTAATATCTTAATTATTGTGGCTTCGAAGGTTTTCCAAAGTTTCCAATTATCTCTGTTATTGTACAGAGTCTGTTATAATTATGACATGAATTTGCTAAGTACCAGCTAACTCTTGGTAATTTGAAAGTTTTACAAGTAGATGACGAGAAGAAATCTTTTATTATTCGTGCTAAGTACTGAACTTAGCTTAACTTTACATAAATTAACTTAGTTAGTAGAAAGTCGGCGTTAATGGTTGTAAGTGAACCAACATTAAATTAGCTTAGTTGCTTTTTTAAAGCAAAATTATATTATTTAAAATAAAAACGCGCCCGGTTTTTATTTAAAATAGATTTTTTTTATTTAAAATAGCAGTGTTCGCGCGGGTCCTTAAGACCCTACGAGCGATTTTAGGGTTCAAAATACCAATTTACTTTTATATTTTTTTTTATTTAAACTTTAGCTATTTCTTTGTTAAGAAATAATAATGTATTTGAATTTTAAACGAAATATGCAACTTTCTTTGAATGAGGTACTGAGTCTTGTTTAATTTTCTCCTAATGCATATCAAGTGTGTGTTTATGACAACACACTGTGTGTATGTGAAGCATCAATAACCTCATGACTGAGGTGTAGGACTTGTGACCGAGAGGTCGTGCGTTCGAATCGCACCCATTACATTATTGCCGCGAACCCACTCCAGACACGAGCATATTTAGCTTAGTGCGAGGGGTTAACAAGTTTGCTAGTAATGTGAATTCTACCCACATAGATTGTCCTCTTTAAAAAAAAAACAATATTATTTTCAACAAGATCTCTAAGCCTATTTGCTTAAAATAACAATCACCTAGTAGGTAAATGTATGGCAAGAAGGCCAGGGCGCCGCAAAAATATGGCAAATTCCCAAGGGTGTCACAGTTAAAATAAGTTTGGGAAGCTCTGCCCTAGTTAATATTCAAGCTTGTTTTATTGCAAACATTAAAAGCATTCTTCATTCGAATCAAATCTAGAAAAAGAATGACCTCGTTTTTCAAGCTAAGTAAAGGATAACTCGACGTAAAAATATTGAAAAAGCCATCTGATTCAGAGTTTGAATTCAGATTTCTTAGTAACTGTTTTATTAACTCTCGTTATTACACGTGTCAGCAGACCAGTAAATAGCTGTTAGAGAAGTATTTTTAATTACTAATTTCTGGAATTCCCTGCCTAGGTCTGTGTTTTAAACGCTATAACGTGGGGGTCTTTAAGTCAAGAGTGAATAAGTTACTTCTAGGTAAGCGTGCTTCATCTTCTATTACATTATAGCAGCTTTATTTTTATTATTACTGACTTTCATTATATTATATACAACGTGTAACGGAAACCCCATATCTATCCAAAAGGGCTGAAGACAACATCTGTTATGGGGTCTCTATGCAAGATTCAGCTCAAAATAAGTGACTCAAAGAATTAACCCCAAATTATCGGTTTCATATGTTTCATGAATACCAATAATAACAAACGTGTCACATCACTATGAGGGTCATCACTTTCCAGGTCACTTGCCAACTAAACGATAATTCTCATCGTTCTTCTTAATTTGAAAAATTCGGCCTCTGGTATCAATGTATTGAAATTTCTAATAATATGCTCCACACATGTAGACATAGGATTAGAAAACCTTTGCCATATTGTTTGTTTTCATCCAAAGAAGCCGTGCACTCGGTATGTATACAGGGTTAATTGTAAAACACCAAAAACCTCTCAGGTCTATGTTACTAACATCATAATCAACAACTTTTGTTCTATGACTTAAAAATTCGTCATATTTTAGTTCACCAGATTTTAATATAAAAATATTTAAATTGAACGCCCTAAACGCATGTAGCGTCTATGCAAAGCAAAAGAAAGCGATAGTATAAATTGCTTTCCTTTGCTTCGCTTAGAGTTCGTTCACATTTAGGGCGTTCAATTTAAATATTTTTATTTTTGTATGAAATACTGGTGAACTAAAATATGACGAATTCTTAAAAGTCATAGAACAAAAGTTGTTGATTATGATGTTAGTAACATAGTCCTGAGAGGTTTTCAGTGTTTTAAATTTAACCCTGTATACCCTTTAAATTACACGTTGTATACATACCAAGTGCATGGCTTCTTTGGATGATAACAAACGATATGGCAAGGGATTTGTAATATTTATATATATAGTATAAGTCTACGCATAAGCATAAGTCTACGTGTGTAGAACTTATTACAAATTCCAATAAACTGATACCAGAGACCGAATTTTTCAAATTAAGAAGAACTAATTATCGTGTTATTGGCAAGTGACGTGGAAAGTTATTGACCCTCGTAGTGCTGTGACACGTTTGTTATGATCGGTATTCAAGAAATATATGAAACCAATAATTTGGTATCAATTCTTTGAGTCAGTTATTTTGTGCTGAAACTGTGCATAGAGACTCCATACCAGATGTTGTCTTCAGCCCTTTTGGATAGATATGGGATTTCCGTTACACGTTGTGTAAGGAGCGCTTTCAAATAAACCATACAGACCTTTATTCGTCTTCTTACTTAACACATTCTAATACATAATGTATCTAAGGTATCTAAGCATAATATAACACAAAATAAATAAACTCTCAGTTAGGTCCCGCGGGCTAGTGAATGTGTCGGGGTAGTAATACGTGTAAGTCTTACCTTATCTAATAAATCTTACATGATTCTATGACACCTATCTGAACAGAGCGATGCGACGATTAACGAGAAAACGTCAACAATAGACGTTGCAGCCGCCAGTTAATACTAAAAATAAGTCACAAACTGTGTTCCATTATCGAATTAATTTGATATGTATTATACGAATGTCGTTAATCAGAATTTCATCAAATGATTCTTCTCACTCCGGGTGAAGCGGATAGTAGTGTCACACTTCTACTGGCGAAAAACCTACCTTGTTACTTAATACGTTCGCTGTTAGTGAGCACTTACCCTGACACCACATTACGACAGTAGAATTTTCCACGACATACTGTTAAAAATAAGTGGCCCGTCCCTCGACATACTGTCATAAGTCATAACGCACTATTTTAATTTACCGCCTAACGACGTACTGTCAGCGAACGTGTTAAAAATACAAATAATTACATTCTTTACTTGATAAAGTTGAAGGTGGACGATATTTATGTTTCACAAATACTATAACGTTCTGTCATATCCTTTTCACGTCTTAACTGTCTCTGGGAGTTTTTATAGTCGTAATAAAGTTTTTGGATTATTTACAACGACTTTGCGCATCCCTAAATGATACCAGCCAATGTAATATGATAACTCTTTAATTAAATCACGACTACAAAGAAATACAGCATTATAATCAACTTATGATAAATCAGCAATTTGACACGCGCGCCAGACAGCGGCGCGGGCTCATGAATGGTATCGGTTACGTGGCCAATAGCCTGTTCGGAGTATTAGACGAGCGATTCGCAGAACAGTACAAGAAATATATACAACTTTTAAAACAAAACGAGCGTCATCTTGATAGCTTATTAAGAAATCAGACTTCCATCATCGAAGCTGAATACCTACAACGTATTGAAAAAAACCGAGCAAACTATCCAATTACAACATAAAACTTTAAACAAACACTTAAATCAATTAGATAATGCAGCCTTTGTCATTAAGCAAGAAGTCGAGGGCTTAGCTAAAACACGACTTTGCTCAATCAGTACTCACGATCATCAACTTGCTCCAAAACCTAAGAAAGATTCAGGATACTCTGTTAGATATCGTCACAGATATCTACCACGGGAAATTTAACGCTCATCTGTTAACACCGGATCAGTTACAACGCGAGCTACAGTTTATTTCAGGACAATTAACAAAGGTTACTAGGTAGGGGGAAAGTGCTATGAATGGGACAAGTTTAGAATGGGACAAATTGAATTTCCCGCCCTATGAGCGATCTAGTCGATTTTCGGTTTTTACAATTTGGCAACATTGACCTATAGACAATATTGACGTTAGTGACATTTGATTGTCAAAACAAACAAAATGGCAAAACGTTGTTAAATTATTTCGTGCTTTTAAGAAAATTATTTATTGTTCTAAACGCTCGTTCCATAGGTTGTGTTAATAATATTTGAAGGTTATAGTATTGCAAATCGAACTGCAATTTAACTACCTAAAAGGTGAGTGCACAATTAGATCAAAGTTATTTGATTTTATTTTGCGGTGAGGTTATATTTAAAAAGGCATGAAAGTCTTGTTTGGGACAACTACATACGTCTTGGAGGGGACGTCCCTTTCATGGCTGTCCCATTCATGACTAGGATTTTTTGGTGGTGATATTTGTTGCTTATCGCTTTTTTTATACAATTTGTTCCAGGACAAGTTGCCGAAGTGTTATTTAATATGCCTCCTAAGAAACGAGATCGAGTTCAGCCTACGAAAATAGAAGAAGCCGTAAAGGAAGTGATAGAAAAAAAAATGCCTTTACGATCTGTTGCAAGTGCCTATAATATCAGCAAATCTCACTTAGGTCGACTCGTAATAAAAGCTAAGGCAACGGAAGATCATTTCAAATACCGACCCAATATCGGAAATCGTAGAATTTTTAGTGTAGAACAGGAAAATATGTTATCGGAGTATTTGAAGATATCAGCTAAAATGTGTTTAGGGTTGACAACCGTTAAAGTTAGAAAATTTGCTTATCAATATGCTTTGAAATTAGGCATTGCTCCTGATAAGTGGCAAGCTAACGAAATAGCAACGATTGATTGGCTAAAGAAGTTTTTGAAGCGACAAGGCACATTGAGCGTTAGAAAACCTGAAAACACATCCTTAGCTCGAACTACTGCTTTTAATAGATTCAATGTTACCCAGTTTTTCAATAATTTAGAAGAATGTTACAAAAAGGTTAAGTTTCCACCAAACATGATTTGGAACGCCGATGAAACAGGATGTACTACAGTTGTCAATGCACCAAAAGTAGTCGCTGAGGCAGGTCTTAAACGCGTTGGGCAGATTAGTTCTGCAGAGCGTGGGGCCTTAGTCACTATGTTGTCATTTGTAAATGCAGCGGGGGGTAGTATTCCTCCGGTTTTCGTATTTCCAAGGGTACATTTTAAATCTCACATGCTACAAAATGGCCCTAATGGAGCTTTGGGTTTAGCTAATCAGTCTGGTTGGATAAGTGAGGATTGTTTTCTGGAAGCTTTAAAACACTTTGTACAACATGTCAAGCCTTCTAAGGAAGATCCTGCATTAATAATACTTGACAATCACAAAACACATATAACCATAAATGTTATTTTATATTCTCGACAAAATAATTTGATATTATTGACTGTTACATCAAGCGGTTGTAGACGATGGCTCGTCTACAACCGCTTGATGTAACAGTTTTCAGCCCGTTCAAATCACGTTACAGAACTTCGATGAATAACTGGATGACATCCAATCCTGGAAAGGGCGTTACAATTTACAATGTCGCTGAATTTGCAAAAGATGCGTGCTACGCCGCTTTCAATATGCAAAACATAACATCAGGATTCAAAAGTACAGGAATTTATCCATTAAATACCAATATTTTTAGCGATCACGACTTCTTGCCTTCTGAGATGAGTAATCGTCCATTAGAAACAGAAATGGTACAAAGTAATGACATCACACAACCAATAAATACAGACAACCACCAAGAAATCAATAGCGATGAGCGTGATTCTCCTGTGTTACCAACATCTTTGGATATGTTCTCTGATAATGGAGATCCTTATAATCTAACAACTATAAAAAATTCAGAGCCCGATACAACTGCATTATCAACATTTGTTATTGGATCGGTATATGATAATCCTGTGCCATCGACCTCAGCTGTTTTGAATCCAGAAATAGTGTGTCCATTTCCTAAGGCACCACCACGCAAGCAAAAACAATTCAAGAGAAGAGTGACAACTAAAATCATTACTTCAACTCCAGAGAAAGATAGACTTCTAGCAGAATCATTATCAAACATGCTTAATAAAAAACAGAGCATCACAGACGTATCACATGTTAAAGAAATTTTTAAAAACATATTAGCTGATAACGAAAAATCAAAAGAAAAACAAAAGAACAAAATAAAAAGCTGCAAAAGTGAGGTTCAGATTAAAAAGAAAACTAACAAAAAGGTACAAAACAAGATACAATTGGAATCATCCAGTGACTCCGGCCGAACAATTTCTAATTTAGATTCTAGTGAGGAATTTTCTGACTGCGATTATGAACCTTTGCATAAACTGAGAAAATCTACAAATAATGACGATGTTTGTTGCGTTTGTAAACAAAAATTTTCTACCAGTAAGGAAGACTGGTTCCAACGTAAACTTTGTCAAAAATGGGCAAATGAAAAATGTGGCATCAAGGGCACGTTTATTTTTTTTTGTAATCTGTGTCATTAGATTTAAGTTTAAGCAAACTTTGACCTTAGATTTATTAGAGTAAGAATAAGTATAACTTAATAACACTATTAATTTGTTGATCTCTAAAATACTATATGTGATATAAATGTTCCAAAAAATGATTAGTATGTAGGTAAACCAAAAAAATCTATAATAATTAGTAAGAATTTGTTCATTTTTGGTTATATTTTAACATGTCCCTTTCATGACGAACGTTGTCCCATTGAAGACCAATTCGTCATGAATGGGACATATCTTAAGATTTTTTTATTTAAGTTTTATGCACAAATGTTTGAAGAAGATAACATTTTTCGTTTATAATATCAAAGCTGATTAAATATTGTTACGGTACATATAAAAACTTTTTTATTCTGCCTCATATCTTGCTCAAAATCTTTCAGTATGAAAAATTGTCCGATTCATAGCACCTCTCCCCTACATTGCCCGTGGACAACCTACAGTCTGATCTAAAACATGTTTATAGTATGCTGAAAGTAAAGGCGAGAATGATGCAAGAATACTTCATATTCGAGATTACCTTTCCATTGACCAGCCGAGATAGCTATAAAATCTATAAAATTATACCAGTTCCACAGCAAATTCAAAATGATATGATTAGCGTAGTACCAATTGCAGACTTCGTAGCTATTAGATTGAAAAAGGATGTTTACTTCACCATATCATTTATAGAGCTTCAGTTATGTCTGCATAATGATATCTCATATTTGTGCCAAGCTAACAAACCGATTAACCATTTAAGC
Source organism: Tholera decimalis (assembly GCA_943138885.2). Taxonomy (NCBI): domain Eukaryota; kingdom Metazoa; phylum Arthropoda; class Insecta; order Lepidoptera; family Noctuidae; genus Tholera; species Tholera decimalis. The sequence goes on along the minus strand of OW964551.2, from coordinate 2,388,175 downwards.
ATTGTTGAAAAATTCTGCAAGCGCGATAGCAATTTAAAACAATGCATTGTTTTGAAATTCCCTTGTCAAGACAGCTGGCTCGAATTAAATGAGCCAGCGCGGTTCATGTACTTTTGCTGCAATACCTACGCGGTGAGGATTATATGTCAAGATCAAGTTGTCTTTAAACAGGTGACAGGAGTCGGTATCATTGACCTAGATGCTAAATGCTTTATAAAAAGTAATGAGTTTACATTGTATTGTCATACCCAATCAGCTAATACCATTAAATCTAACTCCGACATTGTGACCCCTCAAATAGCCGAAATAAATCACATTATCAATGTTTCGTTAGCCCAGTACACCGCGTACCAAGACCGCATAAACAGCACATTAGTCGTTCTGGGAGAACGAATAAAACAACTGAAATCTGCCAATACCTACTCACCAGATTACACTCTATCTACGCACGACATTCATCAGTACACTATTTATTACTGCCTGCTGGGTGTAGCCGTTTTGGTGGCAACGTACTTCATATGGAGGAGGTACCGAGCAGTCTCTACCGTAGAACTATGCCCAAGTGTATCAATTCGCAGAGTACGGCTGACCGTCAGCCAAGTGAAGTGAGCTTAAGTGCAAACACCGAAACAAAACGGGACATAGCTACGTCACCTTAGCCTAGAACGTGTCGTTTTAGATTAGAAGACGTCTAAAATTTTGTATCTTTTTGGCCCGGGAGCATGTACGGTGAAACCATACATCAATAATGCACTCGTGCAATTTTACCTTATTTTACGCATTAATAGCAGTCGACTATTCAGTACACGATTGGCGGTCATCGCGTGTGCTCCCTCGCTCCTTTGTATACCTTTGGTCCGAAAATATATTTAGCTTATTTATTATCATCCGCCGTATCATTTAGCCATCTTCCTAACTTCTACAGTAGATGACTACAAATAATGATGAAATGGTTGGTTAGGTTAGGTTAGTTACCATGGTTTAGTTTAAAAAAACAATACACTAACGCTTTTCCAATTCTTAAGGAATTAGACCTAGGTAGATACTGTAGCCTTGAATCTACATTGCCTGCCTTCTTTCTCTATTCCCGTCCACATATGACCCGTCAGCCTTTAAAGCAAGAGTGAACAGGCATCTCGTAGGCTTGTTCCATCGTGGGCCTAATCTATCGCTATATTGATATTGATCGCGATAGGTAAAGCAATGTGATCTCCAAAGTTAAGGTTCTCTCTCGGCATCTCGGCATCGTTTGCAATTCGAGAATTAGGTCTATAGGTTGGTGACCGTTCATGAGAGACACTTTTAGTACTTAAAGTATATTGAACTGTAGATGCCGGCTATCATGGTTTGACGGTTGGCAGTCGTCAGAAGTCTGAAAATTTGATACCAATCTATTACCTCTTGTGATGTCTGGACAAGTACCTAGATCTGGGTAGACTAGGGCAATTAAACTCTTTATACAACGTGTAAAATAAAGGGTATATACATACCAAGTGCACAACTTCTTTGGATGATAACAAACGATATAGCAAGGGTTTTGTAATCCTACGTCTACATGTGTGGAGCTTATTAGAAATTTCAATACATTGATACCAGAGACCGAATTTTTCAAATTAAGAAGAACGAAGAAAATTTTCGTTTTATTGGCAAGTGACGTGGAAAGTGATGACCCTCATAGTGCTGTGACACGTTTGTTATTACTGGTATTCAAGAAACATATGAAACCAATAATTTGGGGTCAATTCTGTGAGTCACTTATTTTGAGCTAAACTTTGCATAGAGACTCCATACCAGATGTTGTCTTCAGTCCTTTTGGATAGATATGGGGTTTCCGTTACACGTTGTATAAAAACTGATACACAAACTTATTTAAAATGAAGGATAATAATCTCTTCTTCAGTTTATTGGATTCTAGCTTAATCGGTTTCCTTGATAATCCTAATAAAATAAATTGTAGCTTAGTACTCCCAGATCCAATTGGAATATTGCAATGAATTGGAACGCTGGTTTCCAATTTAATTGAAAATTCACAGTTGATTTGATATGTAAGTTGTGGTTGGTTCGTATTGAACAAGTATCTAATGAGAATGGAATCGGGAATCGTTATTTTGCGGAAATACAAAATGAATCTCCTGATGTTGTTCCATGGAGGGGCGAAACACGTGTCGAGTGTGGTTTGCATGTTGTATTTTTATTGCATCACTTTCTGCATCTTCTTAATTTTAACATAGTATAAAGCAAAGTCGCTTCCCTGTTTCTGTCCCTATGTATGCTTAAATCTTTAAAACTACGCAACGGATTTTGATGCAGTTTCTTTCAATAGAAAGAGTGATTCAATAGAAAGGTTTTTAAGTATATAACATGCATAATATAGTAGAGGAACACTGATAATTTTTGAGGTTTCTAATGTGATGTCGCAAATAAACACATTTATTTGCGCTTGCTTTGCAAACGCTGGCTGAACCCTACAAGATAGATCAAAATAATGTACTACAGTATTGTATACCTTAAAAAGTTCAACAAAAAAGTCCTCGATGGCATCTGTCTGTGGGTAACTCACATACATTCATGAACATTAAATACATAAATTACATTAATAACACTTACACACATATTTACAATATCTACATTATTTATACAACTTAAATAATAAATAAATAAATACAATTAAACAATCACATTACACATCATTAACACTAAACTACAATCTAATATTTAATAAAATAACAAACAGTTTTGTTCATCCGACAATCTCGTAATAGTACACTGGACATGCACACCGGGCTCTTTGTCTGATCGCGTGATGTGACGTAGTCCGCTATGACGTATGCGCACGCGCATTCCACAGGCGCGCGGGCCCGCGCGCTCAACCAGTCACGATCTATATGATACGCTGAACGCACGCTCGCTTAAATTCTGTGCCGCGCATGAATGTACCCACGCTTTTAATATATTGTGGCTTAAGACTTTTTATCCGTCGGCTTCTGCTATTGTATCTTGCTTGTGCTTCTAACTCTGTGCCTTCTAAACAAGTGTAAATGTTGACGTGTAGTGTGGCCAATAAATAGTGTACATGAAGAGGACTTATTATTTACCCGAACTGTAAGTGCCCAAATAACCACACACACACCACACCCACACGCAACCCAACCAAACTGGTGACCCCTGCAAGAACACAAAGTAATAGTGCAAAGATGAGCAGCGACGGTAGTGGCTCAGAAACTTCCCAGCGCAGCCAGCGCCCTAACCGCTGGCCGAGCAAGTGCGAGCGCGTTTCCACTGAACCGGACCATCCGTCATCGGAGTTGTTTCGAGTAGGTGTACGGATACCACCTTTTTGGCCTGAAAAGCCAACAATTTGGTTCTGCCAAATAGAAGGTCAGTTTAAGTTAGCCAGAATAACTGACGATGACACCAAATTTCACTACGTCCTCGCACACCTGGATCGTCAGTACTCTGTCGAGATCGAAGATGTCATCACTTCGCCTCCCGCGACCGACAAGTACGAGAAGCTGAAAAGCGAACTTATCAAGCGTCTATCTGTGTCCAAGGAGAAGAAGGTGAAGCAACTTCTCCAGTCAGAGGAATTAGGAGACCGCAAACCCTCCCAATTCTTGCGGCACCTGCAGCACCTAGCGGGACCAACTATACCAGAAGATTTTCTCCGGACAATTTGGACGAGCCGCTTACCTGGTAACCTGCAAACCATAATCGCGTCACAGATGAGCTTAACCCTCACCGAACTTGCGGACCTCGCCGACAGGGTTCATGACCTCGCACCTGCATCTCCTCAAGTAGCAGTGGCATCCACGTCACGTGCCAGTTCATCGACGGACATGATGAGCCTCATCATGGAGCTAACCAAGAAAGTTGACGCTCTGACTGCGGAAGTTCACGGCCGCTCCCGCCCACGTACCAGACAAACTTCGGGCCCCAGAAGTCGCACACCATCCAAACGCTCGCAGTCCAACTATAGGAAGTTCCCGCATTGTTGGTATCACTACAAGTTTGGCAACCAGGCGAAAAACTGCATCCAACCGTGTGACTTCAAGTCGGGAAACGCACCGGGCAGTCAATAATGGCGACTGAAGATTGCCCTTCCACAACGGGTCGCCTGTTTGTGACAGACCGCGGATCGAAAGTCCAATTTCTAGTGGACACTGGAAGCGATTTATGTGTTTTCCCTCGATCTGCGCTACCACAATGTCGTCGTGTCAAGACGGAATACCAGCTGTGTGCAGCCAATGGATCAACAATTGACACATACGGGTATCTCCAGCTTGTGTTAAATTTAGGCCTTCGTAGGGATTTTCCTTGGCGGTTCATTGTTGCTGACGTCACAAAAGCCATTATAGGTGTAGATTTTTTATCGCACTATAACTTAATTGTCGACATTCGCAATAAACGTTTAGTAGATGGAACCACACAATTGTCAGCTGTAGCATCAATCGCTTTTACAGATAGCCTTATTTCAAGTGTGAAGGTCGTGACTGGTGAGAGCAAATACCGTAATTTACTGTATGATTTTCAGGAGATCACACGGCCAGCAGGAGCTCCAATCACACCAAAACACAACACGACACACCACATTCGCACTACACCAGGCCCCCCTGTATCCTCCTCCCCACGACGACTAGCCCCGGATAAATTGAAGATTGCCAAGGCAGAGTTCGACGCTATGTTAGCTAATGGCACGGCTCGACCCTCTAAAAGCCCCTGGTCGTCACCTCTCCACCTCGCTCCGAAGAAAGACAATGGCTGGCGTCCTTGTGGAGACTACAGACTACTTAATGCAAGGACAATACCAGAAATGTACCCAATCCATGTCAATCAATGTCCCAATACATACATGACTTCTCCCACAGTCTATCTGGTTGTAAAATCTTCTCCACTATTGATTTAGTGAAAGCTTACAACCAGATACCAACGTTTGAGCAGGATATCCCTAAGACTGCAATCACTACACCATTCGGACTCTTCGAGTTTCCGTTTATGACGTTCGGTCTGAGGAACGCCGGTCAAACTTTCCAACGGTTTGTCGACGAGATGACTCGTGGTCTGGAATTTTGCTACCCATATCTTGACGATTTCTTGGTGTTCTCGAAAGACGAGGCAGAACACGAACAGCACCTCCGCCAACTCTTCACACGCATGAAGGAATACGGCGTGCTCATTAACACCAAGAAATGCGTCTTTGGGGTGCCAGAAGTAACATTCCTAGGCTACCACATCTCGCAACACGGTACTAAGCCATTGGAAAGCAAGGTGCAGGCAATTAGAGATTTCCCAGTACCCAAAACTGCCAGGCAGCTTAGAAGGTTTCTGGGCATGGTGAATTTTTACCGGAGATTCATACCCCAGGCTGCCCAGACTCAAATGCCTTTGCATGCCCTGCTGACCGATAACGTCAAAGCCTCCCAGCCGGTCGACATAAGCGGAGCCTCGTTGAAAGCCTTCGAAGAGTGTAAGGACAGCCTCTGCAATGCAGCTCTGCTGGCACATCCTGACTCACAGGCAAAACTGGGATTAGTCACTGATGCGTCTGATTTAGCTATCGGCGGAGTTTTGCAGCAATTTAAAGATGGTAATTGGCAGCCCTTAGCATTTTTCACTCGCAAGTTGAGCCCTGCACAAATTAAATACTCTCCTTACGACAGAGAGCTCCTTGCTATCTATGAGAGCATAAAGTACTTCCAACATTGGCTAGTCGCAACCAAGTTTACTATCTATACTGACCACAAGCCGCTATGTTACGCTTTCCATCAGCGGAAAAGTAACTGCCCGCCACGCCAGTATAGGTATCTGGACTACATATCGCAATTCTCAACCGACATTCAGCATATCGCTGGGAAAGATAATGTCGTCGCTGACACACTTTCCCGTGTCGAGGAATTGCAAAGTCCTGTAGATCCAGATACACTAGCCAAGGCTCAAGACTCCGACCCTGAACTTGCTCAGCTTTTGATGAACTCAGATTCATCCCTGCGTATTAAAAAATTGAGTGTCCCTGGAAGTCGTACCGAATTGTACTGCGACGTCAGTACAGCGATTCCACGACCCTTCATTCCCAAGTCATTACGCAAACAAATTTTTGACTCGTTGCACTCGCTGAGTCATCCTGGTGCTAACACAAGCGCTAGGCTAGTAGCACAACGCTACGTTTGGCCACAGATGAGGAAAGACTGTCGCGATTGGTCTAAGGCATGTTTGGCTTGCCAGCGTACGAAGGTGAATAGACACGTCACCACCCCCTTGGGTACTCACGATTTACCTTCGGCGCGGTTCAAATATGTTCACCTAGACCTAATCGGACCATTGCCCCCTTCCAATGAATATCGGTATTGTCTGACACTCATTGATCGCTTCACGCGATGGGTTGAAGTTGTCCCTATTACCGATATATCAGCGGAAACTGTGGCCAAAGCGTTTTTGTCAACGTGGGTAGCACGATTCGGATGTCCTACCGACATTGTCACTGACCGCGGTAGACAATTCGAGTCTGCTCTTTTTCAACACCTGGCAAAAACCATTGGTGTTAAGCATCGCAAGACCACAGCCTACCACCCTCAGTGCAACGGGTTAATCGAAAGATTCCACCGGCAGCTTAAAGCAGCAATAAAGTGCCATGCGGATATCAGCTGGACCGAATCTTTGCCATTTGTTCTGCTCGGCATAAGAAGTTCTTTCAAGGAAGATCTTCAATCGTCTTCCGCCGAGCTAGTATACGGCGAACCCCTCAGACTGCCAGGTGAATTCTTTGGACATAAAGTTGACAAGTGTACGACTGATATCACTGATTTTACAGCCCGTATCAGAGCATTTGCCAACAATTTACAGCCAGTTCCAACGACGCACCACTCAAAAGACAGAATCTTTATTCACAAAGACTTGTCATCCTGTTCCCATATTTTTCTTAGGGACGATGCGTTGAGAGGTGCACTCCAACCGGCATACACTGGTCCCTATGAGGTGATCGAAAGAGGTGCCAAAGTTTACAAAATTAAAGTTAAGGGCAAAATCGTCACTGTAACTATAGACCGGTTAAAACCAGCATATATACTGTCTGACACCAACGACACCCCTAACATACCTAAACCCGAGCCAATCCCAACCACTCCTGTAATAAAAACCACCCGTTCTGGTCGCAAAGTCCACTTTCCGGATTACTATCGCCCGTAGCACGCTCTCTGGAGGGGAGTGATGTGGGTAACTCACATACATTCATGAACATTAAATACATAAATTACATTAATAACACTTACACACATATTTACAATATCTACATTATTTATACAACTTAAATAATAAATAAATAAATACAATTAAACAATCACATTACACATCATTAACACTAAACTACAATCTAATATTTAATAAAATAACAAACAGTTTTGTTCATCCGACAATCTCGTAATAGTACACTGGACATGCACACCGGGCTCTTTGTCTGATCGCGTGATGTGACGTAGTCCGCTATGACGTATGCGCACGCGCATTCCACAGGCGCGCGGGCCCGCGCGCTCAACCAGTCACGATCTATATGATACGCTGAACGCACGCTCGCTTAAATTCTGTGCCGCGCATGAATGTACCCACGCTTTTAATATATTGTGGCTTAAGACTTTTTATCCGTCGGCTTCTGCTATTGTATCTTGCTTGTGCTTCTAACTCTGTGCCTTCTAAACAAGTGTAAATGTTGACGTGTAGTGTGGCCAATAAATAGTGTACATGAAGAGGACTTATTATTTACCCGAACTGTAAGTGCCCAAATAACCACACACACACCACACCCACACGCAACCCAACCAAATGTCTATCTCTTACAGATAACCCACAACTACCATTTTTTATCCTTTACTTTTTACGAGAAATATGAGCATATTTTACGAAGCGATTTTAAGCAATACAGTATTAATCCTTATCCAATACATTGTGTATTTAATATAAATCAATATTGCCCTTTCCAGAATATAATTTAAATAAATAGTTTCGAAGATATTACAGATTTAAAATGCAAGGATATGTTGCTTAGATTTGAGCGTTGAATGTTTTTCCCATGGTAAATTATGTGTCGCACTTTCAAGAGTAATCATACTAAAGAGAACATGTATGTCGAATGACAAAAAGGCTGTCAACGTTGTATATAAAGACATTCTATTGTATATTTAATATAAACATTGCACCCGTGCGAAGCCGGGGCGGGTCGCTAGTGTGCATATATCTACGAATGGCAGGCCGATGTTGCATAGTACATGCAAGAAAACGAACAACCAACTTTATTTGACCAAATATATGTTTTTTGGTTGTGTCATTTAAGCAAAAATAAAAATGAAAGTGAATTGCAAAAAAAAATGCAAGAAAACACAACTGCTTTTGATCGAATTAAAACCTGATATTTTTCCGTAGGATTATTTTGAAAATCAAACCTTCGATTCAATTTAGCATTACATTTTACCTACGGCTATGCCCGTTTGATAGTCGATATTAATTCTAGAAGAATATAAAAGCATCCATGGACCGACCGCAGTACTTTGCTTAACCTTTAACAGTGATCCTTATTAACAAAAAAATAACATTACTATTCTAATTACCTTTCAGTTAGTCAGAAAGAGAACAATTAATAATGTTTTTAAGTTTCTTAATTTTACGTTTTCTCTGAGGTTAATATTTGAGAAAGCAATCTTTTCAGAAGTCTGCATTTGTTGGTAAAGTCTTACTAATTACAAGCTAACGTAAGTTAATGCGTACAAATTGCTTTTGATTGTGCAAATGGCACCAGTGTTATTTTCTGAAATGGTTTTAGACTCATATTTTTGCGTTAAAGAATACTTATTGTGAGCAAGAGCTTGTTCCACCCATACGCACGAAACGTTTTGGGAATACTTTCATTGTGCGTACTGCTAAGGAGTGCAATTCGACTGGGAATTCCACTCCTTAGCAGTACGCACAATGAGTCTATGTTTGTGTGATCGCTACAACCTGGGCGTCTTTAAGCCAAGATTGAAAACCTTACTTCTAGGTAAGCGTGCTTCATCTTCGACCACATCATCACTTACCATCAGGTGCGATGGTGGTCAAACCTGAGCCTATCATCAACAACTAAAAGCATTTATTTTGTCAACATATATTTATGTAGAAAATAAACTATTGAATTTGTTAGTTAAGTAAGACCTCAAGCAAGACTTACCAGTCCAGTAATCAAAGTCTAGTAGCATGTTTCGGCCTTTGACTGACGAGTTCAGGTAATCTAATCCTTGGAGAGACTGAATTGAACAGTCAAACGCTGGAACTCAGTACAGTGTTATGGGGAATTGAGTTGTTAAATTGGGTTTTCTATTATACCTAATTAAGGTCAGACTGGTAGAAACTGTGTAATTTTTTTGGGTATTGAGTACTAGCTGTAACCTTGACTTTTCATTGTTGAAACTATTTTATTTATTTGGAAGAACTGCAACATTACAAAAGCTACTAAGATACGGCTAGTACAAACACTCATATTCCCCATCGTTATACAGAGACGTGGACGTTCCGATACAGTGAGAACAAAATAGATGCTTTCGAGATGTGGTGCTAGAGACGAATGCTTAGAGTATCTAATGCGAATGCGTAGACGGAATTACGAACTCGGAATCAAAGAACGTCTATCGAATGTAGTAAAAACTCGCATTCAAAAACTATCAGGACACATCTCAAGTCGTAACTACGAATCCATAGAACGTCTCGTCATCCAAGGCAAGATAGAGGGCACCGCACCGCGGGGACGATTGTCAATACTTTGGACCGACCAAATAAATAATAATTATTTATTGACAGTTTTAAGTAGTACATTCAAGAATTCCCTAGCTCCTGTGCTGGTATTTACAAGAGCCAAGTTGTTCCCCATGACAATTATAGGTTACATTTTTAAGACAATAACGAGAGAAAAGAAAAATACAAAATGAATTAAATTAAATGATGCTGGAAGAACTTAAACAATAATAACGATAAAAAAAATAGATGAATTTAACAAAGCAACTTAGAATTATATTTTATGTTTAACGATGCTTTGAGTGTGTGTGAGTTTTTGTGATTGTGTGTGTGTGTGTTTGCGTAGGTGCTATAAAGACCATGGGCATTTGCGTGAGTGAGGTTTTTCACAATGATGTCGGCAAATTGGGAGAGATGGCGGGGCATTGTGAGGCGAGCTACATTGGCTACTCCAGCATTTACTATATGTTGACCACGACCACTCTGGCAAAAGTGATACGTAAAAGAAATGTCTTAAACCATGCTGATACATTGGATAATACATTGGAGAACAAAAAACATACCACACTAACCATCGAGGGTTTATCCGTGGTATGCTAGCCGCAGCAACTTGTCGCAGTGTGATCTAGAAAGTTTATCTTTAGAACCTTTGAGCAGTTTTTTACATTAATAATAATTATGTTATAGATATATTTTTGCAGATAATATAGGATGGTAGCATGCCTTCCCACAACCTTGCTCCATACACCTTATTATATTTTGGTATACTAAAGTACTTTTTTTTAACTTAATTCTTACGCGGTTATTCTGGCATATATCCTGTGGGAATTCCGGTATAATAATAATATTATATTTAATTCAGACCATTATTCAGAACATATTTAATTGTTATTACAAACTTAAAACCTATGTTAGTAGTGTTTGTTAGTGTGAGTTAGTATACAAAATAATTAACACAGAAAAAATATCACACTTCTTCTAGTTAGGTACAGTCGCCAGCACATCAAGTTACTACACTTTGACCTTGAACGCGTTTGAGTAACAACAGCGAGAATCGTGCGAAAGAGATGTATAGCTTTTTGTCAGTTCTTACTTGTAATGTTTTGTGCTGCAGTGCGTACTTGAGGATGTGTGTGTGTGCGCGTCGTAGTGTAGAATAAAATACTATGCGATAAGAAATAGCGTAGCAGGTTAAATACTTGAATCGAATCGAAATAATGGCATGGTAAGAAAAGCAGGCGGCCCGCGCATTGCCTAAAATACTTATGAAAGCTTATCTATTATCAATTTGTTTTATTGAAATTATATTTTACTTAATCCTTCATTTTTACATACTTATTTGTTTCTATCACTACATAGTATAAAACAAAGTCGCTTCTCTGTCTGTCTGTCCCTATCGGATTTTGATGCGGGTTTTTTAATAGATAGAATCGATAGAGTGATTCTTGAGGAAGGTTTTAGTGTATAATAAGTTAAGGTTTTGTGTAGATTGAATGAAATACGACGATTATACTTCAACATATTGGAAAGAATTAAGCCTATCGGGAGCTTTAATCGAAAACGCTGCCAAAACCTTTTGAGTTAAGTATAAAAATACAATATACGGCGGTATTGTTACCTACTCTTTTATAGATCTACAAAAATACGCGATGGCATATTATGTCTATCTCACAAAAATAACCCACAATAACAATTTTTTTCTTTTACAAATTACATTAAAATGATGGGTCATATACGAATCTTTTTTTCACTCCTTATCCGATTAAATACTTCAGATATGTTGAGGATTTAATGTAGATGAAAAATGCTTTTTACACTATATCAATAAAATGAATACCTTATGAGTTATCAACTTATCACCGATAAATGAGTGTGGTGTGGCAAATTACCGGACGAGAAACTGATTAAACAAAATTATATATAAGTAAATTATAACCTTTATTACCCGAGCGAAGCCGGGCCGGGTCGTTAGTTACCTATAAGTATTAAGTAGGTATTACCTACTCATATTACCACATTTTTCAATAACCTTTTCCGGGTTTTGTTACCTACTTACTGGCGGGCTGGCGGTCAACTGTTTTCGTGCGTTCCTTGCTCTTCTGTTCTAAGTAAGTATTTTTACGAAATTTGATGCTGGAAACCCATAACACAATCTGCTTGAAAGAAAAAATATGGATACTTAGGTACCCCATCAAGAACCTGTGTGAATTTTAGCCAATTAATTATACCTATAAAAAGTCTCTTGTCAGTTCGCCGTGTTTGAGATAACCTACAGAAGTTTGCTTTTACATGCAAGTTCAACCTTATTGCGCTAGTAATAAGATACGATTTCGAAGATTATGAATTTTCAAATAAAATTGTAATCTATTATTATCGTTACTTAATTATCATCAGCATCAGCCTATAGCAGTCTAATCTATTATTATCGTTACTTCATCATCATCCTCTCCTATTGCACGCTATTTAACTCGATTTTCGGAAACTCTCGTCCAGCTGCTACCAGCCATCCTGCGAATGAATGTTGCATGTAACACGTTGTCAGGAGTACAGAAAAGGACATGGGATCCCGTAATAACCTATTCCTATGGGAACTCGTGTGAAGAAAAAAAAACCTTACAAATTTCTTAAAACTAGCTTATTTACATTTTTTGCAACTACACCAAATAACTTTGTTTTTCATAGTGTTTGTATGAATTACAAAGTTATATTTGCGGTTTTAGAAAATATGCTGTATCTCAAAAACTGCTGACCCGATCTCATTGAAACCAATTTAGGTTGAAAGTATACATTAAGATCTACGATAGGATGCGATAGGTTACTACGCGGTTAAATAAAATAAAATGCGGAATAACAATCTTAATTTTTTTATTTAATGTAGGTAATAAATGGTAAAATATTTGAAAAATTGAACACTTAAAAACAAATACCTACTCTAAATTAAAATATACTTACAACAAAATTTATAAAACCAAACTATACAATAGACTAAAATTAAGTAGATAATATTTATTTTTACAAGCTTTTTTTTGTAGAAAGAAAAAAAAAGTTTATTTGCTTATTAGATTGACTGGGCTGTATAAGGCCCGGCACCCACAGGCGGCACGGAGCGACAATTTAATTGATACGTCACAGCCTGCTTTTGCATCCTTCGGAACGTTCTGGCATGCCGTAGTATCCCGAAATGTGAATGCTAACCAAGATAATATAAGACCTCAAATCATTTGCGCTTACCCTGGAAAATCCCTTGTCGTGCCATGCCGCCAATGGATGACGGCCCTAATTTAAATTATCATCAACAATTAGTAATGGAAAAATGCTCAAGAATATAACAATGGTGCGAAAAGAAGTATAAAATTTCAATTTACACTATCTTTATCACGTTATTAGAAGAATTATCCATACTAATATTATAAATGCGAAAGTAAATTTGTCTGTCTGTTACGCCTTCACGGCCAAACCGCTGGCTAATTGTGATGAAAAATATGGAGATTTATTTATTTATTGACACACCAATGACTTCTTCACTAGTTATTTAACAAATAAAAAAAAGACATGAATGAAATAGTTTGTGGTAAATTAAAAAAATTAAAAATTAAGAGATCATTAACGTTAAAATCTTGAGCTAAAGTTGCATTGAAAGTTGAAACAAAGCAAAGATAACATTGGAATTTCAGTGAGTCAGAATACCATAAATAACACTAAATTATTACAATATCATTAAGTTTGATTAATTTTAAATATAACATTGACAGAAAAAGTAAAAAGAAATTAAAACATATAAATAAAAGATAAATTATTTCCTAATACATTAATTACAATTTTTATAAATAGCGTTCATTTATTTAAACTTAAATTACAACATAATTTCATTTGATTGTGATCAATAATCACATTAAAATGGAGAACTCAAATTAAAACAATACAAATAACAATATTAACTAACAAATTAATGTCATCATATCATAGTAAAATTAATTGCAATAACAATAAATAGGATAAAAATTAATTAAAATATGAATGTAAAAACTTAAAAATTAAATTAAATGAAGTCACTGTGGATCCGACAGCGAAAGCAAAGTATTTAGCAAGACAGATTGTAATTTTTCCAACAGAAATAAATGAAACAACTATGAACCGAGGGTCATGATATAACGCCTGAATTTATTCAGACTATTTGAAAATATGTCCAAGTCATTGGTACGCGTGCTCAACTTATTATAACTGCACAAGAACCTGTATAAAGGAGCGGAACGGCCAGATAGTTTGAAGCTAGTTTATTATGACGCAACATCAACGGACGACATGTCTGGTATCTTTCCCAAATCAAGGAATGGAAGAATAAGCTTTTGGGAAACAGTGGTTGGAAATACCTAAAAAACTTTATTTTGATAAATAAAAAAATTACAATATTAAAATACAACTTATGGATTGTAAAACTGTGCTACTATTTAATGTGAAAGTTTGTGAGAATGGATGGCTGGATGTTTGTTACTTTTCACGCCTTAACGGTTGAACGGATTTGGCACTTAAATAGACCATGACCTGGATTAACACATAGGATGGGTTCATTAATATCTTCTTGGCAGGGCGGCAGCACTTCTTTCCGGCATCCTTAAGGCGAAGACTGACTGTGTCCATTGAAATCTAAAACAAAGAAAATTTTGTCAATTTTAATACTTACCGTATATTCTTTAGTATGAGAAATATGAGTTTATGGAAAAATAACTTTAATTCCTACACAATAAAGATCAGTATACGCTACACATCGGCGACGTGTTGCAAGCCTATCGGTTTTCTATCGGTTACATTTCGGGGAGTGTGCGATGGAATTGCAGTCTAGTTCCGCCAAGCCTGTTCCATTACCGGACTACTAGGCAAACGGCGTCGCGCCATCGTTACATCACAGTCTAAAGATCATATCTTTATACTGTGGTTACATGGTGGACATCACCCATACGCACAAAACGTTTTGGGAATAGTTTCCTTGTGCGTACAGCTAAGGAGTGGAATTCTCTGCCGGATTCTATGTTTCCTGATAGCTATAACCTGGGAGTCTTTAAGTCAAGAGTGAATAGGTTGCTTCTAGGCAAGCATGCTTCATCTTCGACCACATCATCGCTTAACATCAGGTGAGATGGTGGTCAAACGCAAGCCTATCAACAATAAAAAAAAAACATCAATTTGAAACATTCGTTAGAATAAAATTTAAATGAGTATAGGACGGTTAAAAATATTCAAAATATAAACATAATCAAATAAACAATTTGTCGAATTGAGAACTTCCTTCCTTCTTTGTTGAGGTGGGTTGTAAAGAACTGAAGATTTATCTAATAGTAATACTAATAAGTAGTAATAACAATCACTGAGACTGGCCGCGCGGCGCGCGTAAAACCGGTTTGCGTCGCCCTTCCAACTACCTACATGTCTATTAGGTAGTAGGTATTATTATAATCAATTTTGTTATTCACTTTTTAAGAAAGCTACACATGGACTCACGCTGTTGATGTTATTCGTGTGGTCAAAAAAGGATCGGCGGAGTGTGCAGCGACCAGTCCATAGCCGCATCGTCTATCGCCGTAGTAGCTCTCGCGTGGAGTTGCCGGCGGTAGGCTTCTATGGTTCTTCCCACCGCCGAAGCAGTTTAAGTTTTTTTCTGGAACGAAACAAATAGCTATAGTTTATTTGCCCATGATTACTCAATTACTATAGGCAAAGATGTATTAATACTTATACAGTACTAGCTTCCCCGCGTTTTGTCCGCGTGGAAAAATATCCCCCGATTTTGAAACATTCTTCATTAGTGCTCCGCTCCTATTGGTCTTAGCGTGATGATATATAGCCTATAGCCTTCCTCGATAAATGGGCTATCTAACACTGAAAGAATTTTTCAAATCAGAACCGTAGTTCCTGAGATTAGCGCGTTCAAGCAAACAAACAAACAAACAAACTCTTCAGCTTTATAATATTAGTATAGATGTTAGGTTAAACGAGGGAAAAGCAAAGCACGAAATTTAAATTGAAAAGTAATTCAGACTGAAATTTCAATCAATTAAAGAAATCATCAGGAAAATCAAAAGTTAATGAAACCATTCAAGAACAATTTTAAACACAAGAAATGTTACCATGTTGTTAAAAAAGGACATTTGTGGAAGAATACCTATGAAATAAAAAGAAGTCACTTAAACGCAAATAAATAATAATAATAGTCATGTATGGGACAATGGAAGACGGTCCTCTGCTACCCAGGATGTCGACAGATCCAGGAAAATAGCGAACCGATTAGGATTGAGTGTGGTATTTTTCAGGGTGATAGTCTGAGCCCACTGTGGTTTTGTCTGGCTCTCAACCGATTTGAAACTTTTTGCCCCCAGCAACTTGCAACTCATGGAGCTACTGAAGGTAACGGAAACCTTCAGTAGCGCCATCAGGATGGAATTTGGGGTGGACAAATGTGCGATCATGCATGCAAAGCGAGGGGAGATTATGGAATCCGTGGGAACTAAACTCTCGGATTCCATCCACCTAAGATCCGTCGGCTCAACTGAAACAAGTATTTGGGTATGCCTACTGTCTGACCCTGTTCCGATACCAATGGGCTACTGTTTTTTATATTTTTAAATGTTTTTTTTTTGTTTTTATATTTATTTAATTATTTAAAAATGTAATTAATCTGTATATAAAATGTAATAAAGGAAATAATAATAATAAATTTATTTGTTAGAATATTATTATTACAAGGTATTACATACAATTTTACATCCAAAATATTCTGCTGTTTCCAGCGTACAAATATTTTCAAGAAATTAAATTAAATTAAAATCAATTGATAAAAACCATACAATGTCAAGGATAAGGAAAACAGTAACTGTTATCAAATACAATTTCAAGGGATCCTACATATAATATCACGAATTATTACATACTATGTCAAAGAATACTAATTAGAATGCCACGAGTTATTAAATACAATTTAACGGAATACTAAATATGTCAGGAATTATTAAATACAATGTCAAGGCATGCTAAATATAATGTCAAAAGTTATCAGTTGAAATGTCAAGGAATACTAAATATAATGTCAGGTATTAATAAATACAATGTTAAGAATTATTGAATACAATATCATAGGTATTAGATTCAATTCAATTATTAGGAATGTAAAGGCAAGTCGTCATCCAATTTAAATTTAGAATCAAACTTTTCATTTAAGAACTCATCTGTTGAGTAGTAGCACTTTACCAATAGGAAGTTAAATAATTTCTTTTTAAATGTCATGAAGTTATGATCTTTAAAAACATTAGGTAATTTATTATAAACACGAATTGCCATACAGTAAACATTATTGGAAAATAGTTTAATTATTAAAAATAAAAGAATGGTTTGGTTGGTTAGTTCAAAACTACATGATGCAATATGATTCAACCATATGTAAAAATGGGCAAGATAAGTTTCCATATATTTATATCTGGATCTGGAGTTTTAAATCATTGGAAAATCAAGAATATTTGGCAGTACGCTTCATTGAGCTTAAAAAGCTAAGATTAAATTCTGGTGAAATGTAGGATTTTACGGGTTACCAAGATAATGGGTGTACCAGGTATACTACAGAAACCCTTCAATTGTATCACTTTCATAAAATAGTACTATTTTATGAAAGTGATACAATTGAAGGGTTTTCTTACAAAAATGATGTAACTAACAATTTTAAGGTTTTGTTTTTAATGATGGCAATATGATCTATAGGAAAAGTTACACTAGACAGTTTAATTCGATTTTGTAAAAACAGCATAATTACCACAGAGTAACACTGTAAATTTTTTACAAAAACGACGTTTCTGAATGCAGTTATGTAGTTTTTGTGAAAAACTAAAACATCATTATGTCAGTCATAGCTGTCAAAAATGTTTTGTGAAATATATGTTATGTTCATTAATCAATTAATAATGTTCAAAAACGATTATTAAAAACAAGAAAGTAAAAGGGTGAGGAACATAACAACCACAAAAACAAACTGGTGGCAGCTCGGAAAATCGGTCCTGATTGCAGGTTTGTTTTGATAACATTGTATTTATTTTTTTCGTTAGTATCTTGAAATAGTAGGCCTAACTCAGTCTATTACATTGTTTCAGATGCAAGCATTACCAATGTTTTATTAAAGTGTCACCCAGAGATCGTGAAATGATACTTGCCAATTTCAATAACCTTGATAACAAGATTGAACGATGCGAACGGATGCGTATTTGATGGCTTTGATATCTACCTCTCCAGCTGCTAGACATACAGTTTCTATTCCGCGAAAATTCAGAATGAGTTCTTTCAAATATAAAGTGCGAATGGGACTGGAAGATATTCAGAGATTGAAACATTTTTTGAGTGAATAAACTACTTAATTATGATTAATTAGATGTCTTTCATTGCAAAACTTTTACTTTTATTTTTAAAAAATTAACATATAGGTATATGCATTTTTTTTACAAAAAAAAAACGATATTATGATATCATTATATTCCATAACAGTAGGTATAAATAATAAAAAATGTTACATATTCAATACAATACATTAACATGAATAAATGACCAAAAGTTCTAAGTTATTAAATGAAAAATATGGATTACAGAAGGTTTTTTTTATTCACTGTAAAATTGTTGCTAAAAAGTTGTGCTGTTACAAGCACAATAAATATCAATTGATATTTATTGTGCCTAATGATAAATTATGTGAAGCTTAAATGTATGAATAAAAAGCTTTTTGGCCATTTGACAAATTGAAAACAAGATTTGAAACAACCTCTATTTAAAGTGCACACAGATGTTTGCAGTCCTATCACTTCTTCGTCTGTTGATAAACAGGGGTTGTTGTGATTTTGTGGATAAATCGGATGAAATGTTTTTGTTGTTTCGAAACTATATTACAAAATGTGTTTAATTTCAATCTGAGAATTATTAACTTGTATTGTGATAAGAGAGAGAAATTTGTTTCCAAATAATTTAAAGAGTTGTGTGCTCAAAAAGGTATTAATGACCACTAAACAGTACTTTATACTGTGGCTTTCAATGTTAATGCCTAAAGTATATTAAGAACAATGAATACAGAATGGAGTCGTTTCGGTACTCAAGTCTAAATATGACATATCATTCTAGATTGTTCTGGGGAGCACTGGGATAAATAAAACACCTGAGTAATGGAATCAGAACAAAGCACAATTAAAGTATGTATTTAAAAGTATTTGGTTCTACTGTTTACTTTGTTTGCAGAACAAAAACAAAATATATTTCTAAAACTGTTAATAGTAAAGGTGTGGGATGTGGTAAATAAAATGGTGTGGATCTGATAATGCACTTTACATGCACCTCTGACTTCCCTTTAGAGGATTACAGGCGTGATGTTGTCATGTTATAAAGAATATGTAAGTACTATTGAATATTGACGATCTAGTGTAAAACATACATACTTAAATAACACTGAAGATCATAAACTTTAAAATAAAATGTTTACTGTGAACCAAAGTAGCTTAGTCAGAGAACAACAAGTTATTTTGAATTAGTAAATGCTGATAACAGTTCCTGAGAAGTTAACCTGAGAGATTGTAAATTAGTTCACACTCCACTTTCAAAATATTATAGATTATAAAGCGTTAAGTTCCATTAGAAATTACAAGGGCCTTATTGTAACAATCTTATGGGATACTTGATGTAAGAGATAAAAGGGTCCTGAGATATTGAAACCAAACATATGTATAAATCTCAAGATAACTTTTAAACAAAATTATTTCATAATGTTATAAGTAGATATTTGTTGACTTTGACTAGCAATAGGGAAAGTATCCAGTGTTACTTGTTAAAATTATGTGGTCAATGAACAGTGTTATTTATACAAAATGATAGCAAACCATGACCGCATCTTATAATGAAGTAAAGTAGGCGATGGATCAATGTGAAGCAGAAAAAAACTGTGCTTAAAGTCGAAGTGATGACTATTGGCTACTATTTGTTTTATGAAAATAGTTGATGTAAAGGCATTGCAAGCAGTCTTACTGAATATAATGATGAGAAATAATTAAAATGTTTTATGTTTTTACAGATAGCCAGCTGGCTGATATACTGAAATGTTTCTCCATGGAGCGTTACACCAGTATGAGAATGAAATTCGGGATGATGATGTTGTAAACATAATATGAGTATGCAATATGGATTATTAGCTTGGTTATAAGTAAATAAATAACATTTATAGTTTCATTAATTGATGAAAATGATTGGTCTGATTAGGTTTTGCTGGGTTTCCTACTGGATTAACCTAATCCTGCGCAACAAATGTTGGACCATGATACTATTGTATTCCCAGAGATAAATATCCTATTTATCTCTGGGATCTGGTGTGTTTATTCTGTATAATGATGTTTGATATAATGTGGAGTTTTATATCGTAATTAAAAGAAAGAGATTTATTTTTGAGGGGGCGTGTTGGAGTATAGCAAACATAAATCAATCATACTTCAACATCTATCGTTCTTTTTTCTAACCCATAAATATTGTTTTTAATGTTCCGAGCCCAGTGTCACCACTTGACTGATATTCCTTATGTGAAACAGTACTGTATTCCCTTAGCCCTGCTTGGGATCACACGTCTTACGTTATATTATTGAAACACACCTTCCGGTATATGTAATATAAAGTAAAGGATAATAACCTCTTATTAATTAAATACTTGAATTCCTTTGGTATCTACACATTAACCCCGACAATTTACACATAAACATCGCTAGATGGAATAGAGGTAACTAGATTCAATATAAAAATACAAAAATTACAAAAAATATTACTCACCATTATGGCGGCTAGTCAAATATCCATCAGCCGGAATCCACTCAATCGAAGCGCTTTGATGCGCTCTCTCTGAATTTGCGTCAACTGAGGCGGCATATTATTATGTTTATAATTTCTTTAAATACATTTCACAGCACAGCACAACACAACACAGTATAAAATATATTTCGTAAAGATTCGGTAAAACTCGTGAGTAGTGGCGTACGCGCATGCGCGAGAGGGTGTGGCTTATTCCTAGTGAGACATGATTGGCTCCCAATTATTAGTATGTGCAACCATTGGGCAATTTTAAAAACGTTGAAAACTTCACCAATCAAGTGAAGGTTACTTTCTTTCTAACACTGCAAAGCGCGTCATATTTATAGATATGTATATGGTATACGTTGACGTGCTGGCGACTGTACATGATTCCGCTCTCACATGTACCTACACCCACCCAGTACCCTAGAAAAGGACCATCAATTATCCTAAAAACCTTCAATATCTTCTAGTAAAAGTTTATTAAAATATGGGTCGGCCTTCTTGCCTATTGCCCGTTTAGAACGACTTGAAGACAACACAAACAAACAAAATTCAGTCGTCATCTTGTCTCACTTTTATTTTGTAACTTTAATCTTTATCAGTAATTGGTATCCATAGTTAATAAGACAAGATCAAACAACATTTTAGTAAAAAGTTTCTGTATAATACCTCTAATTGTACAATATTAATTATACCTATTACATTTGTTTTGTTCGTCAAGAAATTCAATATTTTCAGTGTTTTTTTTTTTCTAGGACAAAATTAATCGTGTCCATTTTACAAGCAAGGAAAGTTCAGTTGTTATCCGAATTCCAGAAAAAACGCAATTATAAGGAATAATAAATATTTATGGCTTTCGGTTATTATTTATTTATTTTATTTATTTACTTCTAAATAACACGGCCGAAGGCCAATTATATTATTTAAAGACATGTTAAATTATATAAAAAAAATACATTTAACAGTCATACACTCATCTCACAGTACTCCAGGCATACAGACAAGATCTTCTTCCATTCATCCGCAAACACATCACTATCAGGTTTGGCATCCAAGAGGACATTGAGCGCGGAGAGTGTGCGAGGTATAGGGGACTGGGCTCGAGCGACGGTACGACTCCTGGACACAGCGAACAATCTGTGTCTCCTATTCCGGTTAAAGTTGATCGGAGCAAACAGATGGCTTAGTTCGTCATGGAGATCAGGAGCATCTGTTTTTCCGCGAAATATTTTAAACATATTAATGATTTGATCATTTTTCCGTCTAACTTCTAGAGAATTCCTCTCTAAAACTAAAGTGTATTTCTTTTCAAAATGATTCCAGACACATGCGCTAGACTCCAACTTACTGCGAACTAGTACGTTAAAATATAGATCTTATAACACTCATGTTCTTAAAGTCCTTAGCATTGCGTAGTACGAAACCTAAACGTTGAAATGAATTTTTTGCTACTAATAATATGTGATCATGGAAAGTGAGTTTGCTGTCAAAATGTACACCTATTATCTGGTAAGTAAAACATGGTTTCGGTGGTTACTTTTGAAAGTAGTAGTAACAAACATAATTATTAGATACTATAAAAAGAATGACAAAAAAAAAATTTGACCGTCATAAAGTCGACCCAAATGGGCTAGGCTACCCAGTAACTGGTTAACACAATACCTCTTGGCAAAACCAGTGTGCAGTGTCAGATTTTGTTGTTTCTGAATACCCGTAACGACTGTCAAAGGTGTTCAAATAACAGTCTGAACCAACGACTTAACGTTTTCTGCGGATGAAGAAATCTCGATATTTTAAGGTGTTCACTCATCCAAAGACTGACCTTGGCAAACGTTGCTTAACCTCGAATATCGACTTTATTTAGCCAAGAGCTCCTGCAAGTGTCCCTAGATGACAGTTAGTATACTCAACTATTGTATCTAATTCGAAATAGTACACTAATTGAAAAAAAATTGGCCAAGGGCGAGTCAGACTTGCCCATGAAGGGTTCCGTAGTAACTACGCCAAATAACTTCGTTTTCCATAGTGTTTGTCTGAATTAAAAGTTATATTTGCAGTTTTATTCAAATCAATTTTCGTTAAAAGTTTGCATTAATATCTATAACATATATGTATATTTTTAATTTTACTCCATTATTGTAGAAGTTAGAGGGGGACACACATTTTACCACTTTGGAAGCGTATATCTTTTAAACGACTAACTTTATGAAAAACTGGTTTTAGAAACCTCAATGTCATTTTTAAAGACTTGTCTATAGATACCACACACGCATAGGTTTCATGAAAAAATATATTTTTAGTTTCAGTTCCATGGAACTGAAACTTACTTCCGTTTGTTTTAAATATTTTTATTTATTTTTCTAAAAATCGGAAAGCGGTTCACAGAATACATCTACCTACCTAGTTTCACATGCATAGTCAGACATAGAGAGAGACATGACGAAACTATAAGGGTTCCGTTTTTTTCCATTCGGCTACGGAACCCTAAAATACTTGTCACCACAAGATGCTTTAGATATCAATATAGAGTGTTTTATGATTGTTTGATGGCTTTCAGAATGATGTCAATTGGTCTATAAAATGACGTACATATGTAGTAATGACGTAACTAGGTACTTCTACAGAGAATAGAAACAAATATATAATTAAGGAAATTATTATTTCTTTTTTTCGCAGAGATTTCGCAGTAGGCTCAAAATCACCAAGGTGGAGAATTAACGTTTCCAGCAAATAAATGTTTAAATTTAGTTTATTTAAGCAAATCGTCATTGTAAATATTATTTATCTCTATTTATATTAACTATACATAATACGGTATACTGCTTTAGAAAAGTATATTCATTATTATATGAAGAAATAACTACAAAAAATCATTTCGAGAACGCGTCCAATGTAGCAATGTGCAGAAACTAACATTGGAAATATTCATAAAATAACATCATGTAAACACTTTCTCTTGCTTAATAGCTTACAAATTTATCTAATATCAATTAATTATATTCAATAAAAAAGAAAGAAAAGAAATTAAAGAAAATCAAGTAAAAATATAGTGTCCGGCAATGTATGCGTCATTTCAGTGAACGAAATTTTGATTCTCGGTTAAAATTGAGTTTTTGAACGCAACTTTTAGTTGTCTGTGATACAGTTATGGGAACGACGTAAACAAATGGCCGCTGAGAGTATTTTTCGACAAAATAATTAAATATAAGTGGTAAGTATTTTTCAATTCATTAATTATAGATCGTACATCAATACGTCGTCATACCGGGAATGCGTTTATCAACTCGGAATATTGAAAAATACGTTTTGTAGTTTTTAATAGCAAATAGTAACCTCAAATATTTTGCAACAACAAAGCCAAACATGATGTCAAAGATGGCTGACGTCTAAAAAGGGCGCGTTTGTTTGACAAAGTCATTTCGGGAACAGTCATTTCGGGAATGTTCTCAGACATGACGGAGCGTTCGCGAAATGATGACGACGTTCCCGAAATGACTTTTTCAAATAAACCCGCCCTTTTATTATAACTATTGGCTAATTAATTAAGAGTATGTTACGTTACCATATTTTTTAATAAATGTTTAATTTTTTTTAGCAATATGGAGTCTCATATGGCTGAAAAAATAAAATAAAAAACGTACAAAAAAGCAAGTAAACAAAAATAGTTCGGCTTACTTGCGACAATGAGAGAAAGCTAATGCCAGGAAAAGGAATTTTTAGATAAGATGACGGAGGAAGAAATAAAAAGGGCGAAGCTTTTTTTTTCTGATAGTACGCTCGAACTATCAGAAAAAAAAAGCTGAAAAGAAAGTTAAAAACATTGCTGAGATGACTGAGAGAGAAAAGCGAAAGCAGAGAAAGAAGCATCAAAAAAGTACAGAGAAAACAGCCTCAGATATAGTAAATTTGTTTACGGAGTCTTTCTATACTGGTAAAAGAGATTCCTGATATTGCCATTTCTAGAGCAAAAGTGGTTCCGAAAACTTTAGATTCCATACCAGGTATCATGAATATTACAAAAATTACATAGCAAAGAGGACCAGAAGTTATAATTAAAATGTACCAACACGAACGTTTTGAAAAGCAACTGAAAATGTCTGTACTATCTGGTAGTTTATACCCGAACTCTGGCCCAAAAATATGGGAATACCTTCAAGAAAGTCTCCTGAACCGGATGAGCTTATAGATACAATTGATGTACGGTCGGCCAAGAAAGTGGTGTACCAGTTTTGATTTAGTTTCCCGGTCATCGAAAATTACAACAAGGTTCGTTATAAAAAGATATTACTGAAAGAGACAACATTATCATGACGTAAACCTATGTATTTAGTATTCATACGTCATATGTCACATATAAGTACATGACATTTTAACCTTTAGTATAAATGAAAAGGACATTAGTTTCTACAAAGCAATTGAAATGTTTCCAAACAAAAGTAATAAAAACTATTTAGACAACCGAATTCCATTTGAAAAAGAAAACTGACAATTGACATTTTGTCAAATATATGCAAAAAATCGATATATTTTCCGTGTTATTTTTCAATCAACTGCATATAAAATCATCTCAATGCCTGCCAACTTGACCATTGCCGAAAGAGCACAAATAATTGCCCAATTTAATGAGGGAAGCAGTATCAGTGCGATATCCCGGAATTTGAATATATCGAGGCGTTCTGTCCGCTTTTGGATTCGTCGTGAAGGAGAGGAGGGAAGTTTGTTGGATCACAGAAGAAGTGGTCGCCGGCCTGCACTCTCCAATAACGATAGAGAATTCATGAGACGGGAATATGAAATCAATGGTTTTAAGCCCACAAAACATTTTGCGGAGATGTTCGATGTGAGTGCCCAAACAATAAGGAATCATCTACATTACATGGGGTTGCACCACAGGCATTACGCCAAGAAAATATATTTGACGGATGCTCACAGACTTGCTCGTCTGAACTTCGCCAGAGAGCACTTAGAGTTTGATTGGTCTAATACAGTGTTTTGTGATGAAAAAACGTTTAAATCCAGTCAGCATGGACGTCTTCACCTTTGGCGATATAATTCAACACGGTATAAAGATGATCATGTAATCCCAAATAGAGAATCAGGTCGAATTTCCGTAAATATTTGGGGCTGGATGAGTACGGATGGTGTAGGAGAATTGTGTTCTCTACCTCCTCGAGCGACGGCTGTAAATTATATCGACGTGCTTCAGAATGCAATGCTACCGACAGTCCGTAATGTTTACCCGGAGAACGAAGTGCCACAATTTGATTTTGTTCAAGATAATTGATCAATTCATAATGCGAGGATCGTAAGAGCCTGGTTTCGTTCACACACTGACGTAAGGGTAATTCAGTGGCCCTCAAGATCGCCGGACCTCAACCCGATAGAAAATCTTTGGGGCCTTATGGTCCAACGATGGTCGCATCAAAATGAAAGAACCAAACAAGCTCTTATTAGTCACTGTAATTATATCTGGGAGGAAATGCGGGGAACCGATATTTGCTCACGGCTTGTTGGTTCAATGAGGTCTCGTCTTTTAGAGGTTATAGAGGCCAACGGCGGTTACACCCGTTTCTAATTTTTAAAAATTTTCAATATCTTCTAAATATTATATATGCTATGTTTTTGTTTGTTATAAGTATTTTAAAATTGATTGTAGAAATTTAATAAAAGGATAAATCTATTTTTAGCTGTTTTTTATTGATATTGTAATTACAAGTTTACAGAAATTGTAGGTTTGTGGACTCGCCTTGTGCCTTTACAATTTTATGTAACTTGTTGATTACAATTCTGAATTTGTAGATACAATTTTGTCATCAAAATCTACAGCCCCCCGCCGTTGATTTTACGACGTCATTGGTTCCATCAAGTTCAAACTAAGAACAGCTGTCACGTTACAAACAGTAATAGTCGTTATCAATAATCAGATAAAGACAGCAATAGAAGTTGTCAGATCGATCTGCAAGCGAAACTAATCTTTATCACCTATGAATCTGCAAGCGATATTCAACCTTAGGGTGGTACACCACTTTCTTGGCCGACTGTACAAGATTTACTGCAATTGAAGGATCGGAGAATTTACATCATCATTTATAAATGAAATGAAATATTTATTTTGTAAATTAGTTATAAATAAAACTTTTACACGTCATATTTTTTTGCGTGTTAAGTTTAGTTAACTAGATGAGGCCGGTATTTCCTAACTGACTACTCTGAGATGGAACACCGAAAGAAACTCAGAGGTCAGTCTCTTAAAGTCCAGACAATTTAATTCATCATCATCCGATGAGGAGGATTTAATGTCGATTTCTGTTCGTCAGCAGACTGCACAAAAATCAGTTACTGTGGAAGCTGGTACATCTTACAATCAAGACACGGAAAACCTACATCCAAATTTAATATCCCCTGGTACCTTTATATTAATTCATGTATAAACACAAAAGAAAACTATCAATTACAGATACGTTGCCATCTGTAAGACAGGTGTCGATAAAGATGATGGAGAAATCCTTGTCAATTTCCTGAATTCGGTGCGTAATAATGCAAAAAAAAAAATTGATCCGAATGATAAATCGTACATTGCATTTGAGCAAATAATAAGTACTATTCCAACACCATTACTTAACAAAGAAAAAATAAAAAAGTTTATTTAATTTTAAATACAAAACTATAAGTAGAGTGTTTAGATCATCTGGCTGTGTAGAGCAATTAAAAGACATTAAAGTGGTTTAAGTTAAATTTTGATCCTTATGATTCTTATGCCTAAATAAATAAGTACGACATCCAAAAATATTGCTTTTGAATTGATAAATCTAAATTGTATCTATATCGTCATTTAGGGAACACACGTATCATTCCGTGAACACTTCATCATTTCCGGGAACATTCCGAAAATCATAGATAACACATTATTATTTTAAAATATTTAAAAAAGGCCCTTGTAATATTAAAATACAGCAAACTTCTCATTCCTATAGCTTGTTTATTTATATATCTGACAGCGATATTTGTCTTAATTCGATAATTTAGACAATGAAATAGTTATATAGCTCCAGGTGTACAGATATCTTGCTTTTTACCGTCTTTACTTGCAATTTCATTCGATTTTTATAATTTAAGTTTATAAATAACATATATCCGCTATTAAACAAAGTAAAAAAGAAATACTTTTTTTATATTTTAATATTATTAAAAACCTCACAAAAATGTTCCCGGAATGATGTTTTTCAGCGATAGCTCTCTTTGAAAATAAAATTATAAGAGTAGTAATCAATTCTGTGCTCTGCCGACGTAAATAGTGTCTAAACGTAAGTTTAATTATAATTTAAATTAGTTTTCAAAGTAATAGCTGCTAAGTAAATTCATCATAAAACAGAATTCGGAATTTGCCACCTTGGTGATTTTGAGCCAGTAGTGCTATTAGGTTGGCTAACTTCCAACCTCCTCGGAAAGCCAGTAAATCTGACACTGTGTTATAAGGAGTGGTCGGCGTAGGTAGTGCCATTCCGTGGGATATACTTTCTCTCTAGTTGGAGCAAGCAATATACGTATATTTAAAAAAAAATCATTAAATCGATTGAGTAGTTTCGGATATAAGCGTGAACGAACATCGTGACACGAGATTTTTATATATTAAGATTAAAAAGCTGAAGAGTTCTTTATGTTTGAACGCACTAATCGCTCCGTACTCACATACGGTAACAAGCTCGATGTGAAATTCTTTTTGCGATACGTAGCCTCTTTATTAAGGAAACTTATAGACTATTAAACATCACGCTACAATTGATAGGAGCGGTGTAGAAATCATAAACGTGAATCACGCGAAACAGTTAATATTTACCTCCAAATAAAAAAAAAGATATTTAACCTTAAGATATTAACCCGACTATTACCTGTTGTCAACGATAATTCGTTTATGATCGATACTACTGCAACGCATCTACTATTGCAGCGTCGACATATCGCGACTTGACCACGCGTGCGAAAGAGACAGCACGTCACTGTATCTTTTTTTCTTTCTTTGCAGTGGTGTGGTGTGGTGCAGGTATACAGCACATCCCTCCAACCGCTCACTCTTGTTCTTACGTTCATTGAGTGCGCACACGCTGCTATTTTGAGTGATACTGAATACTGACCCTGGCTCATTTTACGCATTTTGGACCATATTTTTACAATTACTTGGATTGTTTTTACTGGATTTCGAGTTGCTGCTGTGATTGGATTTGTTGCTTCGTCAATCACTTTTGTTCTTCGGAAAGAAGATAAGCTATGAAATATTTATATACAGTTTCAGACAACAGTTTAAGGGTATATATTACGAGCGTATATTATATTTATTTCATTGACAAATCTAATTTCATACCTATTCTGAACCGTACCTACCATAGATGATACATATAAATACTGAGAGTACCTACTATGAATGATCGCTATCTTGTTTTGTTTTTTTTTAATTTATGGCTCATTTTTCTCTTTGCTAAGGCCCTAAAGATTTGTTTTTGACTCAACAATGAATTTGCCGAAAGTCATAGATGTGTAACTTCAAAATAGCAGATCCAAAATGGCGGCCAGTTTTTGTTTAGCTTTTGATTTCAACTTAAGTTAACGTTTAATTAATACTATTACTTTGAAATATGGTATCAGATTATTTTGTTGATTAATTCTTATGTTACTCAATTAATTTTTGAAAAGTAGTAGTCGCCCAAAGATCGAAATTTGACCATAAGTAATTTTTTTTTATAAATTTCATCGTATGTAAATATTATCAATTTTAACTCTGTCTCTGTGTGTGCACGCAATATGCTTAAAAATGGATTTCAAGAAACTTAGGATCTCTTAAATTTAATTTAGTGTTAACATTGAATGAGACTATTTTCTTATCAACTATTAATCAGATATTTTATTATTTCTAGAATTTGGAAACACTTAGCGTGATCTGTTCATCTTGTGGTCATAATGGCACAACAAGTGTAGGCAAAGACTGAAGAGTGGATCCTCTTCCTGATATAATGTACAATTTCACAAAGCATACAATATATTGTACACAGTGCGAATCCGAATTGGTTGCAAGAAGAGTACTGTGAAGAGGTATATTCAAGCTCCTGTCCAACAAGGTACATCTAAAAAAGCTACGAACGATTTTAATCTTGACCTTATAAATTTCCTCATATTATGCAATATTCCATGGAGCAAATTAGATAACCCAGCTTTCAAGCAATTTTTTAATAAGTACTTATGCTGCAAGTGCTCTGATCGTCCTATTCTCCCAAGTGAAACTAGCCTAAGAAAAATGTATTTGGATAGATCATATAAAAAATTATTACATCTATTTATGAAAACATTTCCAGTGAAAAACTTTGGATCTCCTTGGGTGAGACAACATACTTTTTTGGGCGCTATATACACTTTTTGGTGAAGCCGTTGAATTCAGTTACCATGAAAAAACCGTATTTAGTTGTATGCAAAGTACCGGAAGAAGTCAATCGACGCACTATATCACAATTCCTAGTCGATTTTAACAGAAATAAATGTAAATCGAAAGTAACTAATATCCAAGAACTAAATTATCGTGACACTGAAGATATGCTTGCTGTCCCTGTATAGACAATGGAAAAAAAAACTATTACATTCACCCACTCACTCCACACACACTCACTATACATACACACTATACACACACCTACATCTCCACTTAATACTAATCCCACTAACAATATTATTATTTTTTTTTGTACTTCGATTAATTTTTATTTTTATTTTCTTCTTAAATTTTAAAAACATGTAAATTATAAGGTGACTCCTGACCACTAATATATAGAGCACTTGAAATGTTAACCCAAAGGGTGGAGACCTGGTGTCCTGAAATACAGGCCCTGGCATAGTTTAGGCACCAGTCTCCCACAATGTTTATTGTATGGTTATTGTATGGATTGTTTGGAGAACTTGTGGAGTGAACAATATGAGACTAAAGTGCTTAATGTTTTGTACAGATGTGTAGATGTGTACAGTGTATCGTATATGTTGTCAGCTGGACGAATTTAAAAATCTTTTTTTCCTAACATGAAACACGTGACGTGTTTGGGTCATGCTCTGTATCGAGTGGCAGATAAAGTTCTCATAAAGCTCTGAATATCCAGACGTAGATTCACTAATAGCAAATGTGAAAAAAATATTTTTAAAATCCCCTCAGAGTCAAAATTTTCAAAGGAAAGTGTCCCAGTGTGCCGTTACCTCCGCAGCCTGTAATTACGAGGTGGGGTACATGGTTAGAAGCAGCGGAGTATTACGATAAATATTTCAATAGCATAAAATGTATTGTAACTTGTTTGAGGGCTTCAGATGCTTTATGTTTAAAAAACGCTAAAAGATTATCAGAGAAACCAAATATAGAGAATGATTAAAAATATATTTCTGAAAATTATAAAATTATTCAAATAGCTTTGAAAAATTTACAACAATACGATCTGTCAATAATAGAGACATTTGAAATTTTTGATGTGGTACGAGCAGTAATAGACTGGATTGCGCCAGACACTGTAAAAAATAAGCTTGAACAAGTTATTTGTAGAAATCCAGACTTTGAAATGATCAGGGGTTATAGTGAAAACTTATCACAGGGCGAACTATCTGATGCCGATGTATTATATTATCAACATGCACCGCTGACTTCAGTTGACGTCGAATGTTCATTTTCTATTTTTAAGTGGATTTTGAATATAAAAAGAAATTCATTAAAGGTAGAAAACATTGAAAAAGTTCTAGTTATATATTTTAATTCACGTAATAACGAAATGCCTTTTTGTGATTCGGAGGAAGAGATAGTATAAATGTATTTAAATAATAATTATGTTTTCATAAGACGTAGTAAGAAATGTCAAATACTATCTCATCGCTTTTGGTTTCGTATTATGTATAATATTATATATTCTTATTCAATTTGTGTTAAATTAAAGATAATTTATTACATTGTTAAATTGTACTTTTATAAAATAAATATTCATAAATATTTCGATTTTGTTTTTTTGGTGTTTAAAATTTTCAATGCTCCTTTTATTATATTAATTTACATACACAGTGTACGCACAACAACAATTTACAAAGATATTATTATAAAGATTATTAAAACACGCTTCAGTATAAGGGTACTGAATAATTAAAAGAAATACAATAAAGAGTAATCCATCTATCTCGATCATTTTAACATCCCGGAATCCCGGGGTACGTCCATGTTAACATATACATTTGAGGTCATTCATCCCAAATGGCACTACCTACGCCAACCACTGGTTATAACCCAGATACTGGGTTGTGGAGGTTAGACAGGCATTCCATGTAAAAACACTAGTACCTACTCAGCTGCATTCGGTTAGCCTTTAAGCCGATCCCGACATATGTAGTTGAGAAAAGGCTAAGCGGATGATAATTCCGCATAATCCCGCTCTTGACTTCGATCACACCTGTTGGTATGCGTTAGATGAGGTTTACGATGGAACGAGCGAGCGTGCGTGGACCTCAGTGGCATGAAAATACGCCAAAATTGTTCCAGAAAAGGATGGTACGGCAGTGTGTGCTTCGCGCTCGACTTGACGGAGGCACTGCCGTGCCCCCAGATTTTCTGTCAAAACACCTTAATGTTAAAAATTCGAAAGAAGACTTTTTTAAACAGCAGTGGACTGTAGTTTAAATGTAATTTCCCTCTATACTACTTAGGGTTCCGTTGCCAAATGGCAAAAAATGCAATCCGTATAGACTCATCATGTAAGTCGGTCTCTCCGTATGGATGTATGTCACAGCCATTTTATTCCGAAACTATTAAGATTACCCAGTTGAGAAATGGTAGGTTAGGTATTCTGTGAACCTTTTTATAGTTTTTACACTAAAGCAAAATAATAAGGGGGTGTTTCCACATGGAGATAAAACTAAAATATTTTATTCTCGTACTCGTGCAGGTTGATGTTCCAAAAACCGTGTGTGAGTGTGTGATGGAATTACATTACACAGTTTAATTCCGCCAAGCCCGTTCCATCATCGGACTACGAGGCAAACGGCGAAGCGCTATCATACCACATCCCACTCATACGCACAAAACGTTTTGGGAATACCTTCATTGTGCGTACGGCTAAGGAGTGGAATTCCTTGCCGGAGTCTGTGTTTCCCGATAGATATAACCTTTAAGTCAAGAGTGAATAGGTTACTTTTAGGTATGCGTGCTCTATCTTCGACAACATCATCACTTACCATCAGGTGAGATGGTGGTCAAACGCGAACATATTTTTAATAAAAAACATTAAAAACAAACTTTTTTTTTTTCAAACTCAATAGTTTGAAAGATAGACACTCCCAAAGTGGTAAAAGTTTTTTTTTTGTTATTACGGATGTGTCCGCTCTTGACCTCAACCTCGCCTGATGGTAAGCGATAGATGAGGTCTACGATGTGACGAGCGAGCACAGAAGATGCCTATTTACTCTTGCTTTAAAAGCTGAAAGGTCATAAGTGGCAGGGAACACAGAAGCCGGCAGAGAATTCCACAACTTAGAGGTTAGAGGTCACTAGTTAGAGGAGTCCCTCTACGGAACCCTTCATGTCCCCTTCAGACACTTTAGTACGATTTACACTCAAAATTATGTTCTACTAGCGACCCGCCCCAGCTTTGTACTAATAATATGCATGTAATTATACTATATAAAGCTTTATATTATACTATATAAAGCTAAATTACCACTGACTCACTCACTCATTGACATAATTGTTCTCCCAGATGGTGGATGGGGAGGTGGGTATATTTTGACAGATTCGTAAACGAGTAACTCTCAAACCTACGGGAAAAGTGCCAAACCTCCCCTTTTCACCCCCCTTCTCCCCCCTCCCTATCGTATCTCGGAAACTACGAGACCCGTAATTTTTTCTTATTACGGATTCGTACTTCGTACTTATTACGAAGTCGCCCCCCTTGCCTCCCTTCTCACCCCCTTTAGGCGGATCTCGGAAATTAAGAGACTAGAAACATTTTTTTTTTTAGATTCATTTAGAGGGGCAATGCTTTGGTCAAAATAATTGTGCAACCCCCCCCCCTCCCCCCCCCCATCAACCCCACACATTTTTTTTTTTTTTTTAAGTGAACACGCGAGGTGCTTGCACCTCGCGCCACACGCAAATACTATTTGTATTATATAAAGCTAAATTACCACTCACTCACTCACTCATTCACTGACTCACTCATTGACATAATTGTTCTCCCAGATGGTGGATGGGGAGGCGGGTATATTTTGACAGATTCGTAAACAAGTAACTCTCAAACCTACGGGGAAAGCGCCAAACCTCCCCTTTTCACTTTTCACCCCCCTTCTCCCCCCTCCTTATCGTATCTCGGAAACTACGCGACCCGTTTGTTTCTTTTTTTACGGATTCGTATAGAGGAGGCTCGGTAAAGTAAAAATCATTTTTCAAAGTCGCCCCCCTTGCCCCCCTTCTCACCCCCTTTAGGCGCATCTCGGAAATTAAGAGACTTGCAACATTTTTTTTTTCAGATTCATTTAGAGGGGCAATGCTTTAGTCGAAATAATTGTGCAACCCCCCCCATCACCACCCTCCATTTTTTTTTTTTATTTGTACACGCGAGGTGCTTGCACCTCGCGTAACAAGTACAAGTAACTCTCAAACCTACGGGAAAAGCGCCAAACCTCCCCTTTTCACTTTTCACCCCCCTTCTCCCCCCTCCCTATCGTATCTCGGAAACTACGAGACCCGTATTTTTCTTTTTTTACGGATTCGTATAGAGGAGGCTCGGTAAAGTAAACACCATTTTTCAAAGTCGCCCCCCTTGCCCCCCTTCTCACCCCCTTTAGGCGGATCTCGGAAATTAAGAGACTTGGATCATTTTTTTTTTCAGATTCATTTAGAGGGGCAATGCTTTAATCGAAATAATTGTGCACCTCCCCCCCCCCCCTATACCCCCCCCATCACCCCCACTTTTTTTTTTTAAAAGAAAGCACGCGAGATGCTTGCACCTCGCGCAACACGCAAATACTAACCCCCCCATCATCCCCCCTATTTTTTTTTTTTTTCACAAGCACGCCAGGTGCTTGCACCTCGCGCAACACGCAAATACTAGTTATTATACTATATAAAGCTAAATTACCACTGACCATCCACCATCTGGGAGAACAATTATGTCAGTGAGTCATCACTGACATAATTGTTCTCCCAGATGGTGGATGGGAAGGTGGGTATATTTTGACAGATTCGTAAACAAGTAACTCTCAAACCTACGGGAAAAGTGCCAAACCTCCCCTTTTCACCCCCCTTCTCCCACCTCCCTATCGTATCTCGGAAACGACGAGACCCGTATTTTTTTTTACAGTTTCGTATAGAGGAGGCTCGCTAAAGTAAAAACCATTTTTCAAAGTCGCCCCCATTGCCCCTTCTCACCCCCTTTAGGCGGATCTCAGAAATTAAGAGACTTGGATTTTTTTTTTTCAGATTCATTTAGAGGGGCAATGCTTTAGTCGAAATAATTGTGCAAAATCCCCCCCCCCCCCTCTCCCCCCTTCACCACGCCCCCCTTTTTTTTTTTTTGAAAGAAAGCACGCAAATACTAACTCTCAAACCTACAGGAAAAGTGCCAAACCTCCCCTTTTCACCCCCCTTCTCGCCCCTCCCTATCGTATCTCGGAAACTACGAGACCCCTATTTTTTTTTTACGGATTCGTATAGAGGAGGCTCGCTAAAGTAAAAACCATTTTTCAAAGTCGCCCCCCTTGCCCCCCTTCTCACCCCCTTTAGGCGGATCTTGGAAATTAAGAGACTTGGAATTTTTTTTTTTTCAGATTCATTTAGAGGGGCAATGCTTTAGTCGAAATAATTGTGCAAACTCCCCCCCCCATCTCCCCCCCATCACCACACCCCCCTTTTTTTTTTTTAAAGAAAGCACGCGAGTTGCTTGCACCTCGCGCAACACGCAAATACTAAACCCCCCCATCTCCCTCCCCACTTTTTTTTTTCACAAGCACGCCAGGTGCTTGCACCTCGCGCAACACGCAAATACTAGTTATTATACTATATAAAGCTAAATTACCACTGACTGACTCACTGACATAATTGTTCTCCCAGATGGTGGATGGGAAGGTGGGTATATTTTGACAGATTCGTAAACAAGTAACTCTCAAACCTACGGGAAAAATGCCAAACCTCCCCTTTTCACCCCCCTTCTCCCACCTCCCTATCGTATCTCGGAAACTACGAGACCCGTATTTTTTTTTTACGGATTCGTATAGAGGAGGCTCGCTAAAGTAAAAACCATTTTTCAAAGTCGCCCCCCTTGCCCCCCTTCTCACCCCCTTTAGGCGGATCTTGGAAATTAAGAGACTTGGAATTTTTTTTTTCAGATTCATTTAGAGGGGCAATGCTTTAGTCGAAATAATTGTGCAAACTCCCCCCTCTATCTCCCCCCATCACCACCCCCCTTTTTTTTTTTTGAAAGAAAGCACGCGAGTTGCTTGCACCTCGCGCAACACGCAAATACTAACTCTCAAACCTACAGGAAAAGTGCCAAACCTCCCCTTTTCACCCCCCTTCTCGCCCCTCCCTATCGTATCTCGGAAACTACGAGACCCGTATTTTTTTTACCGATTCGTATAGAGGAGGCTCGCTAAAGTAAAAACCATTTTCAAAGTCCCCCTCCCCGCCCCCCTACTCCTCCCCTTTAGGCGGATCTCGGAATCTAAGAGACTTGGAACATTTTTTTTTTCAGATTCATTTAGAGGGGCAATGCTTTAGTCGAAATACTTGTTCAACCGCCCCCCCATCACCCCCCCCCCTCTTTTTTTTTATTTGTTTTTTTTTTCACAAGCACGCGAGGTGCTTGCTCCTCGCGCAACACGCAAATACTAAACCCCCCCATCTCCCCCCCCCCACTTTTTTTTTTCACAAGCACGCGAGGTGCTTGCACCTCGCGCAACACTCAAATACTAAACCCCCCCATCACCCCGCCCCACTTATTTTTTTTTTTCACAAGCACGCGAGGTGCTTGCACCTCGCGCAACACGCAAATACTAGTTATACTATATAAAGCTAAATTACCACTGACTGGCTCACTGACATAATTGTTCTCCCAGATGGTGGATGGGAAGGTGGGTATATTTTGACAGATTCGTAAACAAGGAACTCTCAAACCTACGGGAAAAGTGCCAAACCTCCCCTTTTCACCCCCCTTCTCCCACCTCCCTATCGTATCTCGGAAACTACGAGACCCGTATTTTTTTTTTACGGATTCGTATAGAGGAGGCTTGCTAAAGTAAAAACCATTTTTCAAAGTCGCCCCCCTTGCCCCCCTTCTCACCCCCTTTAGGCGGATCTTGGAAATTAAGAGACTTGGAATTTTTTTTTTCAGATTCATTTAGAGGGGCAATGCTTTAGTCGAAATAATTGTGCAAAATCCCCCCCCCCCTCTCCCCCCCTTCACCACGCCCCCCTTTTTTTTTTTTGAAAGAAAGCACGCGAGGTGCTTGCACCTCGCGCAACACGCAAATACTAACTCTCAAACCTACAGGAATTGTGCCAAACCTCCCCTTTTCACCCCCCTTCTCGCCCCTCCCTATCGTATCTCGGAAACTACGAGACCCCTATTTTTTTTTTACGGATTCGTATAGAGGAGGCTCGCTAAAGTAAAAACCATTTTTCAAAATCGCCCCCCTTGCCCCCCTTCTCACCCCCATTAGGCGGATCTTGGAAATTAAGAGACTTGGAATTTTTTTTTTTCAGATTCATTTAGAGGGGCAATGCTTTAGTCGAAATAATTGTGCAAACTCCCCCCCCCATCTCCCCCCCATCACCACACCCCCCCTTTTTTTTTTTAAAGAAAGCACGCGAGTTGCTTGCACCTCGCGCAACACGCAAATACTAAACCCCCCCATCTCCCTCCCCACTTTTTTTTTTCACAAGCACGCCAGGTGCTTGCACCTCGCGCAACACGCAAATACTAGTTATTATACTATATAAAGCTAAATTACCACTGACTGACTCACTGACATAATTGTTCTCCCAGATGGTGGATGGGAAGGTGGGTATATTTTGACAGATTCGTAAACAAGTAACTCTCAAACCTACGGGAAAAATGCCAAACCTCCCCTTTTAACCCCCCTTCTCCCACCTCCCTATCGTATCTCGGAAACTACGAGACCCGTATTTTTTTTTTACGGATTCGTATAGAGGAGGCTCGCTTAAGTAAAAACCATTTTTCAAAGTCGCCCCCCTTGCCCCCCTTCTCACCCCCTTTAGGCGGATCTTGGAAATTAAGAGACTTGGAATTTTTTTTTTCAGATTCATTTAGAGGGGCAATGCTTTAGTCGAAATAATTGTGCAAACTCCCCCCCCCATCTCCCCCCATCACCACCCCCCTTTTTTTTTTTTGAAAGAAAGCACGCGAGTTGCTTGCACCTCGCGCAACACGCAAATACTAACTCTCAAACCTACAGGAAAAGTGCCAAACCTCCCCTTTTCACCCCCCTTCTCGCCCCTCCCTATCGTATCTCGGAAACTACGAGACCCGTATTTTTTTTACCGATTCGTATAGAGGAGGCTCGCTAAAGTAAAAACCATTTTCAAAGTCCCCCTCCCCGCCCCCCTACTCCTCCCCTTTAGGCGGATCTCGGAATCTAAGAGACTTGGAACATTTTTTTTTTCAGATTCATTTAGAGGGGCAATGCTTTAGTCGAAATACTTGTTCAACCGCCCCCCCATCACCCCCCCCCCCCTCTTTTTTTTTTATTTGTTTTTTTTTTCACAAGCACGCGAGGTGCTTGCTCCTCGCGCAACACGCAAATACTAAACCCCCCCATCTCCCCCCCCCCACTTTTTTTTTTCACAAGCACGCGAGGTGCTTGCACCTCGCGCAACACTCAAATACTAAACCCCCCCAT
The DNA here is from genome assembly GCA_943138885.2 of Tholera decimalis. NCBI lineage: Eukaryota > Metazoa > Arthropoda > Insecta > Lepidoptera > Noctuidae > Tholera > Tholera decimalis. Next base: position 2,349,670 of record OW964551.2, on the reverse strand, counting down.
CACCCCGCCCCACTTATTTTTTTTTTTTCACAAGCACGCGAGGTGCTTGCACCTCGCGCAACACGCAAATACTAGTTATACTATATAAAGCTAAATTACCACTGACTGGCTCACTGACATAATTGTTCTCCCAGATGGTGGATGGGAAGGTGGGTATATTTTGACAGATTCGTAAACAAGGAACTCTCAAACCTACGGGAAAAGTGCCAAACCTCCCCTTTTCACCCCCCTTCTCCCACCTCCCTATCGTATCTCGGAAACTACGAGACCCGTATTTTTTTTTTACGGATTCGTATAGAGGAGGCTTGCTAAAGTAAAAACCATTTTTCAAAGTCGCCCCCCTTGCCCCCCTTCTCACCCCCTTTAGGCGGATCTTGGAAATTAAGAGACTTGGAATTTTTTTTTTTCAGATTCATTTAGAGGGGCAATGCTTTAGTCGAAATAATTGTGCAAACTCCCCCCCCCATCTCCCCCCATCACCACCCCCCTTTTTTTTGTTTTTCGAAAGAAAGCACGCGAGGTGCTTGCACCTCGCGCAACACGCAAATACTAACTCTCAAACCTACAGGAAAAGTGCCAAACCTCCCCTTTTCACCCCCCTTCTCGCCCCTCCCTATCGTATCTCGGAAACTACGAGACCCGTATTTTTTTTACCGATTCGTATAGAGGAGGCTCGCTTAAGTAAAAACCATGTTTCAAAGTCGCCCCCCTTGCCCCCCTTCTCACCCCCTTTAGGCGGATCTCGGAAATTAAGAGACATGGAATTTTTTTTTTCAGATTCATTTAGAGGGGCAATGCTTTAGTCGAAATAATTGTGCAAACTCCCCCCCCCCCCATCTCCCCCTCATCACCACCCCCCCCTTTTTTTTTTTTAAAGAAAGCACGCGAGGTGCTTGCACCTCGCGCAACACGCAAATACTTACTCTCAAACCTACAGGAAAAGTGCCAAACCTCCCCTTTTCACCCCCCTTCTCGCCCCTTCCTATCGTATCTCGGAAACTACGAGACCCGTATTTTTCGTTTTTTACGGATTCGTATGGCTGAGGCTCGGTAAAGTAGAAATCATTTTTCAAAGTCGCCCCCCTTGCCCCCTTCTCACCCCCTTTAGGCGGATCTCGGAAATTAAGAGACGTGGAATTTTTTTTTTTCAGTTTTATTTAGAGGGGCAATGCTTTAGTCGAAATAATTGTGTAAACTCCCCCCCCCATCACCACCCCCCTTTTTTTTATTTAAAGAAAGCACGCGAGGTGCTTGCACCTCGCGCAACACGCAAATACTTACTCTCAAACCTACAGGAAAAGTGCCAAACCTCCCCTTTTCACCCCCCTTCTCGCCCCTTCCTATCGTATCTCGGAAACTACGAGACCCGTATTTTTCGTTTTTTACGGATTCGTATGGCGGAGGCTCGGTAAAGTAGAAATCATTTTTCAAAGTCGCCCCCCTTGCCCCCCTTCTCACCCCCTTTAGGCGGATCTCGGAAATTAAGAGACGTGGAATTTTTTTTTTTTTTTCAGTTTCATTTAGAGGGGCAATGCTTTAGTCGAAATAATTGTGTAAACTCCCCCCCCCCCCATCACCACCCCCCCCTTTTTTTTATTTAAATAAATAAAAATAAAATTCATTTATTTCAGGTCCAAGACCCATATAAAATAAAATAAAAATACACAAATTAAAACAATTGCTCGGCTTCCTAATTTAAAATACAAAGGGAGAAATTTACATACAAAAAGATTCAGATATATTAAAAGTCAATTAAGTTAATAATAATAAATAAAAAAAATAAAAAATCATGTCAAATTATCAAATTAAATGTCAAATTAAATTCCAAATTAGAAGTCACATTAAATTACCAAACTACAGCTATAATAGAAAATGTCAAATTATTATTTTTTTTTTATTTACATTAACAATATGCCGGTCACAACAGTGTCTCACATAAAGACAATCGAGCCTCCCCGCAATCATTGCCAGGACAGAGTTGGAGCTGTCTCGCACCCTGCGCACCAAGGACGCGCACCGTTTGCGCATGGTGGCGTGGAAACAGTCGGTGCGCGCTTCCGAAAACATGCCCGAGGCGCTGCAGAAACGAGGCAGTCTCAACACTGCCCTGAACGCATTGTTATACTGGACGCGGAGGGCATTGTAGCTAGCTTGTGTATAGCGAGCCCACAGGCTGCACGTGTAGAAAGAGGTGCAGTACGCCTTGAAAAGGGTGATCTTAACTAAGTTAGAACAACGTGCAAACCTGCGGGCGAGCATGTTTGCTCTTCTCGACAAAGCCCTCCGCTCCCGTTCGATGTCAGCGTGGTCTCTGAGATCAGACACAACCCAATGCCCAAGGTATTTAAATTGTTCCACTCTATCCAGAGGTAAACCACAAAGATGTACTGGAGGCACTGTTTCTGGACACTTAGCACCACCTGCCTCAAAGACCATGCATTTGCTCTTTGACACATTATACTTAAGGCCATGTGCACCCGCGTACTCCTCACAAATATGCAGCAACCTCCGCAGACCACAGACCGACGCACTCAGCAGCACCATGTCGTCAGCATAGCTTAAATTGTTGACGCATACCTCGTCAACATGACAACCGACATGCTCACTGCTGAGCGCAACGATGAGTGCATCCATGTAGAGGTTAAAAAGGGTGGGTGAGGTCAAGCCGCCCTGCCTCACACCACACACCAGACGATATGGCTCCGACACCGCCTCCGCCTACCTGACATGGTTAACCTGATGCGTATACCAATACTTGAAGATTGCCACAAGTTCGGGAGGAAGGTTAATACTCTCCAGCTTATCCCACAGGATATCATAGGCAACAAGGTCGAAGGCCTTGGATAAGTCGAGGAAACACGCATATACGGGGGTTTAACGTTCCGTATAGTATATGACGGTATGCTTAAGAGCCAGTATGGCGCTCTCCGTGGACAGCTGCGGTCTAAAACCAAATTGGTTATCATGCAGGTCCACACATTTACTCAACTGTGTATTAAGCAAACCGTCAAACACTTTGGCTATGATGGTAGCCAGCGAAATTGGCCTATAGTTCGCCTTATCAGCAAGGTCACCGGTTTTGTTTTTCACAACAGGCACCACCACAGACCTCATAAGATCCGAGGGCAGGTAAGAGTGGCTCACGCATAGAGAGTAAAACATCGCGAGGACTCGATGAATATGAGGGCCAGCATGTTGCAGGTGTTCAATGCTGAGACCGTCATGCCCAGGGGATTTGCCTCTCGTCATGTTCTTTATGATTAAAGCCACCTCTTTGGCCAAAATTCGAACCCCCACGACCCCATTAGCCGCCTCAGCATTGAACATCTCACTAGCCGAACCCAGAGGGGACTGCACGGAAAAATGATCCTTAAAAACATTCGCGATGGTTTTGTGATCGCTAACTCCATCGACGCTCACAGGAAGACTCGTCCTACCATTCGCTTTGCTCGTGTGTTTCCAAAACCCACGGAAATCACCACCAGAATGCTTCTCCGCAAGGGTGTCCATCCTAATCTGATCTTCACGATCTTGGCATGCCTTCAATCGTGATTTGAACACCCTTCTGCTCTCACACATTTCTGCATACATGATGCCAGCCCTAGGCCTACCACACGCTACCCACTGCGAAAACTTTAGCCGAGCCTTACCGTGAGCCTCTCTGACAAACTCGTTTAAAGAAAGCACGCGAGGTGCTTGCACCTCACGCAACACGCAAATACTAACTCTCAAACCTACAGGAAAAGTGCCAAACCTCCCCTTTTCACCCCCCTTCTCGCCCCTCCCTATCGTATCTCGGAAACTACGAGACCCGTATTTTTTTTTCCGATTCGTGTAGAGGAGGCTCGCTAAAGTAAAAATCATTTTTCAAAGTCGCCCCCCTTGCCCCCCTTCTCACCCCCTTTAGGCGGATCTCGGAAATTAAGAGACTTGGAATTTTTTTTTTTCAGATTTATTTAGAGGGGCAATGCTTTAGTCGAAATAATTGTGCAAACTTCCCCCCCCCCCAATCTCCCCCATCACCACACCCCCTTTTTTTTTTTAATGAAAGCACGCGAGGTGCTTGCACCTCGCGCAGCACGCAAATACTTACTCTCAAACCTACAGGAAAAGTGCCAAACTTCCCCTTTTCACCCCCCTTCTCGCCCCTTCCTATCGTATCTCGGAAACTACGAGACCCGTATTTTTTGTTTTTTACGTATTCCTATGGCGGAGGCTCGGTAAAGTAGAAATCATTTTTCAAAGTCGCCCCCCTTGCCCCCCTTCTCACCCCCTTTAGGCGGATCTCGGAAATTAAGAGACTAGAAACATTTTTTTTTTTCAGATTCATTTAGAGTGGCAATGCTTTGGTCGAAATAATTGTGCAACCCCCCCCCCCCATCAACCCCACGCATTTTTTTTTTTTCAGTGAACACGCGAGGTGCTTGCACCTCGCGCCACACGCAAATACTATTTGTATTATATAAAGCTAAATTACCACTCACTCACTCACTCATTCACGGACTCACTCATTGACATAATTGTTCTCCCAGATGGTGGATGGGGAGGTGGGTATATTTTGTCAGATTCGTAAACAAGTAACTATCAAACCTACGGGAAAAGCGCCAAACCTCCCCTTTTCACTTTTCACCCCCCTTCTCCCCCCTCCCTATCGTATCTCGGAAACTACGAGACCCGTATTTTTCTTTTTTTACGGATTCGTATAGAGGCGGCTCGGTAAAGTAAAAATCATTTTTCAAAGTCGCCCCCCTTGCCCCCCTTCTCACCCCCTTTAGGCGCATCTCGGAAATTAAGAGACTTGGAACATTTTTTTTTTCAGATTCATTTAGAGGGGCAATGCTTTGGTCGAAATAATTGTGCAACCCCCCCCCCCCCATCAACCCCACGCATTTTTTTTTTTTTAAGTGAACACGCGAGGTGCTTGCACCTCGCGCCACACGCAAATACTATTTGTATTATATAAAGCTAAATTACCACTCACTCACTCACTCATTCACGGACTCACTCATTGACATAATTGTTCTCCCAGATGGTGGATGGGGAGGTGGGTATATTTTGACAGATTCGTAAACAAGTAACTCTCAAACCAACGGGAAAGGTGCCAAACCTCCCGTTTTCACCCCCCTTCTCGCCCCTCCCTATCGTATCTCGGAAACTACGAGACCTGTATTTTTTCTTTTTACGGATTCGTATAGAGGAGGCTCGGTAAAGTAAAAACTATTTTTCAAAGTCGCCCCCCTTGCCCCCCTTCTCACCCCGTTTAGGCGGATCTCGGAAATTAAGAGACTTGGATAATTTTTTTTTTCAGATTTATTTAGAGGGGCAATGCTTTAGTCGAAATAATTGTGCACCTCCCCCCCCCTATACCCCCCCCATCACCCCCACTTTTTTTTTTTTTAAAGAAAGCACGCGAGGAGCTTGCACCTCGCGCAACACGCAAATACTAAGCCCCCCATCATCCCCCCTATTTTTTTTTTTTTTCACAAGCACGCCAGGTGCTTGCACCTCGCGCAACACGCAAATACTAGTTATTATACTATATAAAGCTAAATTACCACTGACTGACTCACTGACATAATTGTTCTCCCAGATGGTGGATGGGAAGGTGGGTATATTTTGAAAGATTCGTAAACAAGTAACTCTCAAACCTACGGGAAAAGTGCTAAACCTCCCCTTTTCACCCCCCTTCTCCCACGTCCCTATCGTATCTCGGAAACTACGAGACCCGTATTTTTTTTTTTTTTACGTATTCGTATAGAGGAGGCTCGGTAAAGTAAAAACCATTTTTCAAAGTCACCCCCCTTGCCCCCCTTCTTACCCCCTTTAGGCGGATCTCGGAAATTAAGAGACTTGGAACATTTTTTTTTTCAGTTTCATTTAGAGGGGCAATGCTTTAGTCGAAATAATTGTGCAACCCCCCCATCACACCCCCCCCTTTTTTTTTTTCACAATCACTCGAGCTGCTCGCACCTCGCGCAACACGCAAATACTAGTCATATTATATAAAGCTAAATTACCACTAACTCACTCACTGACTGACTCATTGACATAACTGTTCTCCCAGATGGTGGATGGGGAGGTGGGTATATTTTGACAGATTCGTAAGCAAGTAACTCTCAAACCTACTGGAAAAGTGCTAAACCTCCCCTTGTCACCCCCCTTCTCCCCCCTCCCTATCGTATCTCGGAAACTACGAGACCCGTACTTTTTATTTTTTACGGATTCGTATAGAGGAGGCTCGGTTAAGTAAAAACCATTTTTCAAAGCCCTCCCTGCCCCCCTTCTCACCCCCTTTAGGTGGATCTCGGAAATTAAGAGACTTGGAACATTTTTTTTTTCAGATTCATTTAGAGGGGCAATGCTTTAGTCAAAATAATTGTGCAACCCCCCCCATCACACCCCCCTTTTTTTTTTTCACAATCACGCGAGGTGCTTGCACCTCGCGCAACACGGAAATACTAGTCATATTATATAAAGCTAAATTACCACTGCTAAATTACACAAAAAAATGGGAGGTGGTGATGGGCCCCCCCCCATCACCGCCTCCCATTTTTTTTTTTCCACAAGCACGCGTGGTGCTTGCACCTCGCGCAACACGCACTAGTATACATATAAACCGTCATCTTGAATCTCTCTATCTATTGCTGAAAACTTTATCAAAATCTGTTGCGTAGTTTAAATGGTCTTAGCGTATAAAATATGGTAGTGACTTTGTTTTATACTACTTTTGTTTTGTACAGATTATACTAAGGTTGTTTGTAACTTACACAGTTACACCCACACAAAAAGCTGTAAACAGAAGCGGTTGGATAACCTTAATAAATGAAATCAAGTAAATAACATTGGCTGAATATTTCTTAACGCAACACTTTGCTCAGTTAGTTAGTCCTGCGGTGTGTACAACAATGTTCATAAATAACTCTCAGACTCTTTATGATCCTGGCCTCATCTAGTTTACATTTACGAAACAATGACGTGTAAGTGTTATTTATAACCTATTTGCAAAATAAACATCATTATTTCATCGCAAGTACACACATCATCCAGCCTCTCTGAGCTGCAGTCTGAGATAACGGTAATTAGGTGTCTGTCATCTGCCGTATTTGTGTTGTGTTGTGGTTGTGCGTAAGTTGTGTGGGAAACGTCATATAAGTAGGTTGAATATCATCTCTTCGATGTTAGAAGATATTTCAAGAAAGGAAGAAAATAACAAATGCATTTTAAACGTCAATAGGTTAGGCGATTAGCGCTAAGATAGAAAGTAGTAAAAAAAATTGGCCAAGTGCGAGTCAGACTCGCCCATGAAGGGTTCCGTAGTAACTATGCCAAATAACTTTGTTTTTCATAGTGTTTGTATGAATTACATATAATTGCATATTTTCTAAAACCGTAAATATCAAATACTAAAAATATCAAAAACTGCTGACCCGATCTCGTTCAAGTCAATTTTCGTTATAAGTTTACATTAAGATCTAGAGCGCACATTTTTTTAGATTTTTGCCTAAACCTATACGCTTCCAAAGTGGAAAAATGTTAGGCCCCTCCCCCTCTCTAACTGCTATAATAATAGAGTGAAAAATCTAAAAAGTATATGCTGTAGATCTTAATGTAAACTTTTAACGAAAATTGGTTTGAACGAGATCGGGTCAGAAGTTTTTGTGATATAGTATATTTTCCAAAACCGTAAATATAACTTTGTAATTCATACAAACACTATGAAAAACAAAGTTTTTTGGTGTAGTTATTACGGAACGCTTCATGGGCGAGTCTGACTGACACTTGGCCAATTTTTAAATGGAGATTTATATAAATTCCGTTATTCAGTACACATTAAAGAAAAATTAAACTCATTTAAAGGAAGTTAAAGTCTTAAAAAAACTGTTTAAACAAGTAAAACTAAAAATTCAGAGCATGTATTAGAAGATAATAACATAATTTTCTAATTGGGGTGTTTAAGGGTGTGCGTTAATTACGATACATGTTGTAGAGGCCCATGTTTAACCCCGTTTCCCCCTATTTCTTTCCCAAATTTCGTTAAAATTAGTGCTGTGGTTTAGCCGTGAAAGCGTAACAGAGAGATGAACGTATAGAGAGTATGTATAAAGACACCAAATGTCCCAGCAGGGTTGCGGGAACGTTCCAACAAAACACCGCGGCCCCAAACGTAACGGCAACTGAAGGAACCGGGTGTTTAGTCAGTGGAAGTCTGACTTATTCCCGCTCCACCCAGAGCGAGTGAAGTTATTTGATGATTTTTATTCCCACTGGGGAAAAATCACGAATTGCAAGAAAATATTCTTTCAATATTTATTTGCTGCACTTATGCGGATACCATAATAACGATAAAGATAATTAGTAACAAAACTATGTCGAGAAAATTAATTACTGTTTCGGTAATCTCTGCTCATTTAATCCGATTTTTGTTACTTTGTTAATTGGTCTATACTGTCTTCTCATACCTATAAACTTTCTATTATGCATACATTTTGAGTATCAATTATGATTTTAAAAGAGTAACTGTGAAGTATTTTGAAACGACGTCGATGACAGACGTTTTATATGCCCATGTGCACACACCTAATGTGAAATAAAATATTTTGACTTTGATTTTGATTACCTCCCAACAGTCAGGTAGCTTACCTATAATCGCTGACGATAGGCCATATAACCTACATGGTGTATGAGAGCTCTAAGACCTTATGAACCGGAAAGTTCTCAGCGTTGTTCACGGGCTAGGCTCCGGACACGGGCATTGTTTAACACTCGGTCTTTGTCTCTTCTTGGACGCGTCGAAATTTCCAAAATTAATTATTGGGATCAAATGGGGATCAATAAGTCAGAGTCCTTAGAATAGACATGATCAGAATAGCGGTCCCTAAATCTCGGAATTATCGAATATCGGTTTAATTGAGAACTAGGTTAGGTATTCAACTCAAATTAATGATATTCACTGCTGGAATTTGAAGTATGTTATATCACATATTTGTGAACAATAAAAGTAGACAGTCTTTAACCATCTTCCTCCTTTATTTGGGTTCAATTACCAACAAATTCAGACAAAAGGTTCAAGGTTCGAGATTGCGGGAATACAAGATACCGCGGCCCCGGAACGCAAAGGTAATTGAAGGAACAGGCTGGGTTTATGGTCAGTAAAAGTCTAACATAGGGAATGTTTGACTTTCAGTGACTTAAAACCTAGCCTGTTCTAGCGTCCCTTAAGGCAGCGTAATAGGCCCTATTTCGTTCTTGATCTTCATAAATGACCTCTGCAACATGAGTCTGGACTCTGGTAACATTCTCTCCTTCGCTGATGATACTGCAATTACATTTTATGATGACTCCTGGACTAAGCTGCGAAATACTGCTCAGACTGGTTTTGACATACTGCACAAATGGCTAATCACTCACTCACTCACGCTAAACACCAGTAAAACTAAACTCATAACATTTTCTATAAATAATGGATCACAACCTTTGACACCCATTACTCTTAAAGCCCACTCTTGCCAACTCAATCCTACTTCTTGTAACTGTCCATCAATTACGTCTATTGATACTATTAAGTATCTAGGTATAATTCTTGATAAAAACCTCAACTTCAAAGCTCATATCACCCACCTAACTGGCAGAGTTCGGAAATTGATTTATCTTTTCAAAACCCTTAGAGACGTGGCCAATGCCTCCATATTACGAACTGTATACCTCTCCCTGTGTCAGTCGGTAATATCCTACTGCATTACGAGTTGGGGTGGTGCTGCTAAAATTACACACAAACAACTGGAGGTGGCTCAGAGAGCCATCCTTAAAGTAGCCACATTTCGACCTAGACTTTACCCAACATTTGACTTATACCAGAAATGTCAAGTCCTTACGGTTCGTCAACTATTTATAATCAACACCATATTACACCAACACAAGAACACCTCTCACACATAACCGACCGTTATCTAGACGTAAGGACGACATATGCCATGTTCCATTTCCACGCTTTACCTTCACAAAACGCTTTTTCTACTATTTGGGCCCCTTTTTGTTTAACAGAATTAGTATATTATCTATCCCTCTGTATCAATCTTCTTACCAAATATGCAAAAAGGAAATAACATTTTTTCATGTATCACTTTCTTAGTAACATTGTTATTACTCTTTCCGCTCCGTTAACATACTATAGTTCAGCTAACGCCCAATCATACTTCATATTCACTACTACATACATCACACTCACGCTCAGCACATAGATCACACTTCATAATATAAACATACACACACTTCACATTTTAATTATAAAGTAGATTAGGTAATATAAAATAGAAATGTAGACATCATAAGTATTAAATAAAATGCAGTCTCTATAATATTGTTTATTGTGGGAATTAGGGACTGATTCGCATACTACTACGGAACACTTCATGGACGAGTCTGACTCGCACTTGGCCATTTTTTATTCAATAAGAAAAATAGCATTGTCGAGTCAATCGCACAAACACTAATAGGCCTGTTCGTTAAAACTTTCTAACTATATTCTAAGTCTGAATAGCTATTGATCAAACGTTTCTTTATTCCAATATTGTATAAGTAGGTTTTGTAACTTTGAACTTTTATATAAATAAGCTTGTTTGTTAAATTCTGATATTTTTCTTACTTCTCCGCTTTTGAATATTTACTTATACAATATACTATTACTTGACTCGCGACTTTGTCTGCATGGAATTCGAAAAAATTGACAGCCCTTTAAGCCATTAAAGCACTCACAAATAAAGCTCCTTATTACTATTTTTTTTTAACCTCTAGAGCCCCAGCGGCACAAAAACGTGCCAGTAAACAAGTATTAGTTGAACCCCGATGGCACAAAATTTGTGTGCCAGCGGGGCTCAACTAATTAGTTGACGTAAACAATGGCGGTTCTTGAGAGGTTAAATTGTATCAATAATTTCCGAGATTACCCCTAGTTTACATACAAACTTAAAAAAATTATGTGTTTACAATAATATTCCACAATATTCCACAACTTTTTTCACACAACGCCATCTAGTCCCAAACTAAGCAGAGCTTGTGGTATGGGTACTAGACAACTGATAAACATACATATATATTTCTAAATACATACATATTATAGATAAATTACACCCAGACAAAGAACAAATGACCGTGCTCATCACACAAACATTTGTCCTAGGTGGGAATCGAACCCACGACCTTGCGCATAGCAGTCAGGGCCACTGACCACTATACCAACGGGCCTGTCACATATTAGTATATTAGTATAGACTAGAAAAAGCTCTTTTCAGTGAAATTAAAGTAGCTTATTGTTCGGTCCCGCAACCAGCGCAACGAAGCTGGATGGCCGAACTGTCCACGATTACGTGGAGCCCTACTTTGCTTATAAAATATTTATAGATTATACACTTACCCAAGGCTCGGAGACGACGGCGCCAACCTGTTCTCAGATCACATCCGTGGTGTGTGGGTCAGTGTATTTGAGTGTGTAATGTTGTCAAGTGGTGGTGGACGATCACAAAAGACGCAAGTTTCCACAGCGTGGTCCAGGCCGGGGTGAAGCACAAACTTCGCACCAGATTGCTTGCATGCAGCTACTTATCACCAACATTCACGGGCCGGTTCAATCTAACCTCAATTCGGCTTTATTGTTCCAAAACACAAAATTATCCCAGAGTTTTATCCACACGAGATTACAAGGTCCAACAAATCATTAATCGCGACCAACTTGTCGATAACAAAAGGGATTCACCCGGATTCACAATTACACTCAATAAACAATAAAAATCAATCTCTCAACGCAGAGTTTTTGCTAACAAGAATAAAGGGTTATGTCGTGTCAAAAATCAATAGACAATTGCCATACCAAAAAAGATGCGTTCGTAAACACGTATGGGACGGAACACTTATATTCATACCAGAAAAAAACTATTTCCGTTTTCAAGAGGGACAAATAAATAATATCTCGTATGAATAATAGGTATTAGATTGCGTTTTGTTTATACTCAAAGCATTTAATGTTCTCGTCTAAGATTTTTGTTGTTAGTTTTAAAATTGTTGTAGCTTTGTAATTGTTGTTGTTGTTTATTTTTTTTTGCTTCAAGAATAAACAGTCAATTGTTCCAAAAGTCACGCTCTGCCTCGTTGGTCGATCGTGGATGCAAGCGCGACTGCTGTGCACGAGGTCTTGATTTCGATTCCCAGGTCGGGCAAAAAGTGCTATTAGGTTTTTCTCTAAAGAATTTGTCAGTCAGGCAGCCATTAAATATTAACGGCCTTAAATATTCATTACATTATTATGTAAATTCTTTCGGCACCTCATGCTATCAGGCAAAATTGAATGATGAGTAATGAATGCAATACAACGCCATTATCTTGCCATTAGCGCACTGAGTTCCGCAAGATGGCCGCGGATGGCGTATGGCTTAATAGCAGTCGCCGTGAGGTGCGGTCACAGTGACAGTGATAGATGATGTCAGGTGGGGCCGCTGTGTTAGTGAGTAGAGAGTCATCTGACCTGCACAACCCAGTAGCGGGGTAACACGACTTTGACCAAGACTAGTATCAAATTTTCTGACTTCAGACCGCCCGTAATCACTGATAAAGATGTACAAATGTCATGCTTTCAGAGCCACTAAAGAGTCTTTATATAGACTGCCAGCCACGCGGAGATTTCCCGTAGACTTTATCACGAGAAACACATAACTCTGCTTCTTTTGCACTCGGGAAAACCTATAACATTTTTTAAGCTACTTCCATGCCAGATTTCATGCAAATCCATCCAGTATTATCATAGATTAGCGCTTTCAAACAAACAAACCAACTTTTCCGCTTACCCGCCTGCAAACGAAAGAGGTTATGTTACTATCGTGATAGTTCACGGGAGCGAAGCTCTGCTCTACTGGTAGCACATACAGTATCTTGCCTGGTTTTGTTAACTTGATTCTCATGCCTACAAAATTCAAAGTGAATCTTACTTCCCTATCTAACTGACACGTCAACGGAAATTCCTTTTTCCTTCATCGCATTCCACAATGAAGCTATCACACAAGATTCATAGAACTATCACTTTAATAACACTTCTAGTAAAATCAAAGGATAATAACCACAAACATTGCTCTTTGATTCCGGAATTCCGCTCCGCGTATCAACGGAGCTGCCCTAAATCACGCAAAGCATTTCGGTGAGTCATTTGACTTGATTCACTTTTGGCTGTTTGGTAAAGGGTGGCGACTCATTTTGCGATCTGTTAGTGATCGGACTATCGTTTGTAAAGTTGGCTCACTTGAAAGAGAGAAAGAAAAAACATTATTCTTCTTCGAGAGCCGATGGCAATCTAAATTGGTCTGGCCGAGAATAGAGTAACGAGTTTAGCAGCGTCGGAAGCGTCCATCAATTCTAGTAGTGAGCAATGGACGGTAAGACATGCAGGACACGATATCAAGTGAGCATTATCCGGGTTACAGGAATGTTCTCAAGCAGTGATTCCCAACATTTATTTAATCTAGGACCAATTCGGTTACTATATTGATAGCTGGGACCAGATGAACTGAAGAAAATTTAATTGTGAATGGAAATAAAAATTCTAGCTTGCCTATTATTTGAAATCAATAGAAACACAATATTAATGATAGAAACTTAAATATACTTGTGTCAATGTTACATTTTAAACGACTTCAAAAAATGAGGTTCTGTATTCGACCAGTATGTATGTAGGTATATATGTATGTAAGTTTGTATATCCGCAATTTTCTCAAAAACGATTGATCCGATTTCGATCGCGTTTTCGTTGTTTGAAAGCATATTTTACAAGTAAGGTTTTAGTAGCATTTGTAGCATCATAAGTTAGTAAGTTTGATATTCAAAATCTTTCGAAGACCATAGCGGACCACTCTAGTGGTCCGCGGACCACAGGTTGGGAACCAATGTTCTAAAGAGAACCCGCGGCCCCGGACCACAGGGTCAATTGCAGGAACCAGGTGGTGGTGTTATTTCATGATTTTCACCAGAAAAACAAAGGGCAGAGTCATCAATGAATCTTCACCCTGAGCAGAGTCTTTGTTTCGATCAACCTAGGTCCGGAGTCTATTTAGAGACTTTCAGGTCAGCCATAGCAGCTCATACCCTAATGTTTTGTAATGACGACGTTCAAGTTTAGTGTTAGGTGTAACTTTTAGTTTTACTTAATTTAATAAAAATAAAAAGATTCCAGCGATCTGAGAACCTCCTCCTTTTTTTGAAGTCGGTTAAAAAAAACGTGTAACTGTACTAAAATACAAATAAACAAATTGTGAAAATCCTAAAAGTCAGTAGGTGCCTCACGGCTGCGCCAAAAAGGTCCATTTCAACACTAACCCATTGAATGCCGACATTGGCTACACGGCCAAAGTCGGTTGCCACCATACATTTGGTTATGTACGGATATATTTTACTTATTTTAGTTTTTGTTTTTTTTTTTTACTTAGAGTCAATAAAGTTACTCTTTTATTAATGCTTGTTTTATTTGAGATGCCATCCTATATTAAAATACTCTATTGGTGAGGCCAGTTACTGTACATTCTATAGAAACTCGTAGTGAACTTCTACGTACATATCCGTAGCCGGCGCCCTGCTTAGAAACCATATACGGATATATACTACTAGTCTGGTTACTATACTATATGTATACTGGTCTTCCAATGAACCTATTTTTCTTTTTTCGGTGGGAAAATCATTAATACCTCATCTCACTCTTGGTGGAGCAGAAGGGAGTGTCGGACTCCTACTGACAAAAAGCACTCCCTGTTCCTTCAGTTGCCTTTGTGTTCCGGGGCTGCGGTATCTTGTTAGAACATTCCCGCAACCCCGGCAGGCAGTAGTCCTGTCAGGCCCCGTCAATGCAGCTGACTGTTATTTGAAGCGCGCGTGGAACACCACGCGTCGTCGACGAGGGCCTGGTCCTTACCGGACGGTGAGCTACCCGCAATGAAGTTAAAATGAATGAAGTTTATTCTGTTCAATGTAGGACCAAATTCGCACTATGTCAATATACTGCACTAAGTTCTGGAATGTATAACAAAATTAATAAAATAATCTCACTATACAATGTGTAACGGAAACCCCATATCTATCCAAAAGGACTGAAGACAACATCTGGTATAGAGTCTCTATGCAAAGTTTCAGCTCAAAATAAGTGACTCACAGAATTGACCCCAAATTATTGGTTTCATATGTTTCTTGAATACTTCTTAATTTGAAAAATTCGGCCTCTGGTATCAATGTATTGAAATTTCTAATATGCTCCACACATGTAGATATAGGATTAGATAACCCTTGCCATATCGTTTGTTATCATCCAAAGAAGCCGTGCACTTGGTATGTATATACCCTTTAAATTACACGTTGTATAAACTAAATAAATATAATTTGAAAATTAAACTAACTAATTGGCTTAAGTCCTTAAATTACGAAGAGACAGAAAAGGTCATGTTTATTGATAAATAAAATAGACAGTGAATAGAATATAATAGTTTTAAGAAATAGTTAAGTAAGTATAAACAAGTTTAATTAAGGGATTTCAATGTTGCATATGTTTGGGTCATAATTATTGTAACGACACTAGAGTGGAGAGCCACCGAATCCCGAAATACGAGTTCGTCTCAGTTTGGGAATCAGTGTGCAATGTTTGGTTGCTACACTGTACAATGATTTAACCATATACTGTTTGCCATATAATTTTGTTACATATCAACTTTTTATACCTTTTTGATGAAATATATTTAAAAGCGGTAACTGGACATGTTGAAAATTAGTAGATTAAAAATATATTCTATAATAATCCTGCCCGCAGCTTCGCTTGCGTGAAACAGTTTTTTTCGGGAAATTAACGTAGTCTATATCACATTCAACCAGCCCTTCACACCAAAAAACACATCGAACCGTTGCTACGTTTTAACTTCAAAGAAGGACTTGCAAACCAACACTCTTTCGCTTATTTATATGATTTTAGTCATAAAAATAATATGTAAAGCATTGTCACGTTCACGTCCTAAGATTTTATGAACAAATCTCAGCTCTCGTACCTACATAACATTAACATACTCTTAATGTTCTGCATGAATTTTTACACAAGACACGACTATTTAGAGTTTTACTGTAGGTATAATTTGTAATAACATGAGGAGCTATTGGCTATGTAATAATAACCTTATGGGTTGATCTTCAAGGTCAAGCGTTGTTTGCCGCGGTCGGTTCATGGGTTCATGGACCATATTATAAATCGATTTCTTTGAAACTAAAATAAAGTCTATGTTAGTTGCTAATAATGTAGCTTTATATTGATGTAACATTTTTTGAAATCAGTCAAATACTGTAACTCGAACTTATAACCCCAAAATAAATAAAAACTTTCATACTTTTTAGTGCGTGGTTTTATAGTATAGGTTTTATTTATTTATTTTATTATTTATGTACACACAGTAAAATACATTAGGATAAGCATAATTATAATATTTGAGTACAAAGGTACTGCTTATTTCTTAAGAACTTTCTTCCAGCAGACCTGCGAAAGGAGAAGTTAAAAAGAAATGTAGACAATAGTGTGTGAGAACAAGCAGAGAAATAAATATGAATACATATGTGAAGTCTAAAACTAAAATATTAAATATACCCACACATACTTACAATGCAATAAAAAAAAATTCAGCCATGTGAGTAACCTAGCCCTTATTTTTAACGGAATGAGATATCCAATAAAACAATATTTAAGGTTATTTCTCTCTTTGAAGTGCAAGTCTTTTTTGTAAGTTTTGAAGTCGGTTCAATTTTTTGTAAAATAAGTTTTTATTTTATGCTTTTTAGTGTATCATTGTTTGTGTTACTTGAGAAACCTACATACTGTACGCACTTACTTTTTAAAAAGAGAGTAACCTTACCCTACCTATAACTTTTAACCCACTTAAACCATATTTCAGACGTGATTCAGAAGGTCTGTGCCTCAGCTGTGGTGATATTAATAGGCTAGTTATGCTAAACAGTACATAGATGTACGAGGGCAGCAATCGCAGGAGATTTGCTGTTTTAAATTGAAGAGTAACATCACTTATCTCCGAAGGTCTTCATCAGAACCTTGCTTTCAAACAACGAAAACGCGATTGAAATCGAATTAGTAGTTTTTGAGAAAATCTCGGATATACAAACCTACATACATAATATATACATACTGATCGAATACAGAACCTCCTTTTTTGAAGTCGGTTAAAAATATGTTTTATTCCAGGATGTGAATGATCAGAATGAAATTTAGTACTTAAATAGTTGTATTTACGTACCAAATTTCATTCAAATCCGTTCAGTACGTTTTGCGTGAAAGAGTAACAAAAACGTTCATCCATCCATTCATCCATCCTCCCAAACTTTTGCATTTTAAATAATATTAGTAAGATTATACGAACATTTTCTACTATGTACATACTACACTAATGAGTTATAATAGATAATATATTTCTGCTTTATAAAAACGACTACCATTCATTCGATCTCCGTTTATTGACGCTATTTATTTTGTACGTCACCCTTTGCTTCGCATTTTCCAAACATTAAGTCTGCCTTTAAACACATATATTTTGTTCAATGAATGTACTTTCTCAATTGCGTCGATTCGCTTGACGACATTTTTATACAAAGTGGCACAGAAGCGATAAAGCTATTTCTATAGCTTTTTACAAATTCAAGAAGGTATTTATTGTGTTGTGCTACAAATGAGCTTCGCCATCAATGCTCAAAACGGTCTTTAAACTTCAAAAAGCCAAGTCGTGTTTGTGTGACAGAAATTATACAAAATTTAGTCTCAATATTATAATTTATTGTGGCTAGACACGAGAGACTTGGGTTTTACATGGAATTTAAGACGTTCTCCCTTCTTACATAATGAAATTTACTGAATACCTTTGAGTCCAAAAATACCAAAATCTGTTATTTCACTTGCGGATACTTGAGAAAATTCCCAGTTAGGAGTTTTGTTTTTTTTTTTTAAATAAACTAGTGGTGATAGATACTAATTAAGGAATGGACTTAGTTACGACATTTTTTGTTTTTGGTAGGTTGTGTTTGACAACGGTAAGCGATGATGTGGCCGAAGATGAAACGCCACTTACCTTTTTTTTTCTGGTTAGGAAAAACAACAAATGACTTCTTCCTCTCTGGAGGGAGCGGAAGGGAGTGTCAGACTTCTACTGACTAAATACCCACCCTGCTTTTTCAGTTGCTCTTCATTCCGGAGCCGCGGTGTCTCGTTAGTACATTCCCGCAACCCCGTAAGGCAATGGCCCTATCGGCCCCGTCAATGCTGCTGACTGCTCTTTGCGGCACGCCAGAACATCTGATTCGGGTCTGGTCCTTACTGGACGGAGGTTGCAGATCGGGTCGCAATCCCCGACACCCGGGGCGTCTCCTGCGACGGAAGCGTACTTACCTTAGTACACTATTCACTCTTGACTTAAGGGCCTATACTACCTTAGCGCTTCTCACTCTTTATCTCGCTCGCACACTACTGGCCGCGGTCACGTGAGCAAGCGAGACAGAGTAGCAGGGAAAAGACTCCAAGACACCGATAATTTAGTTTATTTCTTTTTACGGTGAAAATAATGGTAATTTTAAAAAATTAAATAACGTATGACCTGTTTTATAGTTAGTTCAATTAATATGCAAAGTTTCATTAACTAATTTGAAGTTATTTTTTAATACCAACGGTTTATTGTTCGGTTTGGAGGTAACTTTGGATTCTTTTTCTAACAAAAAAATTTTATGGAATCGTGTTTTCGTCAAACATAGTACCTAACATTATTCCTCAACTTCACCATATATTTATTTCTAAATTATAGCTGCAGTATTTTCGACATAACGGAGGATCATGCTAAGCCATTTGAGGTAGTATAGGCCCTTAAAGCTGTATCAAAAAACTCGAAAAGCAAACCTGTGCCCTCTTAAGTTCGTATTACAGAAAAAAATTGGAGCACTAATCTCCGTTTAAAACTAATTTTGATTCGAGATTTAATTTTAGAATGTTCCTCAAGGGTTTGGTTTATTATAAATCGTTACTTAGTTGAGAGATTCAACTTTAAGTTGACCTACGATCACGCAAGTGAGGTCGACACTACGCTTGAGTAGAGAGTTCGTTGTCAGATAATGATTACTTCTTCGCTTTTCTGTTTATTATGTGATACAAAATTAGGAATTTTTGGCGAAAGGAAATGATGATGAAATTATGTTTCATTTTGCAAATTATCAAAATTACACTTTTACACGTTATTTTTTGCATTTTAAGTGAAGCTTAGCTGTATTAGATTACAACAGTGATTTCTTCAACGTAATATTGAACAGAAGGTTGAACTTCAGTAATGAAATAATTAAATAATGATGTTTATTTTGCAAATAGGTTATAAATAACACTTTTACACGTCTTTTTTTTTTCGTAAATGTAAACTAGATGAGGCCAGTGTTTCCTAACTGACTACTCTGAGAAGAAACACTGAAACAAACTCAGAGGTCAACAACAGAGGTCTCTTTTAAAGTCCAGACAATCTATAGTGATCAAATCATATGAGAGCCATGTAGGTTAATGTCTGTGGCGCCCTTTAGAGGACAGAATCAAACAGATTTGAGCAGGCCCGTCCAAGCAGTGCAAGCATTTGTCAAATATCACGTAGCTCAACTTAGAACCTTAAGGAGCTGGAATGATTTGACGAACAATACCAAAGTAAGGACATTTGGGTGGGCCGTATAAAGCACTCAAACTGCCAGACAGTGTGGTAATCTATTAATAATATTCGTTGCTATCCCACATTACTCTCATATTCACAACATAGCTTTTGCTTTTACACAAAAAAAAAAATATTACTTGAAAAGAAAATAATATTGTCATCTTGTACAAACAAAATTAAAAATGTTAAAAAATAAAAATAAAAAAAATGAAAGTATATTCTATTACTTAAAAAAGTAAATAATATTGTCATATCAAAATGTATATGAAATAATCATCACAATAAAAAACAAAAAAAAAATGAGTAATAAGAAAAATCAAACAAAACAGAATTTCAACAGATGTAATTGGAGCAGCTTAATCCCAGGCATTTTTGTCCGCAAGATAGTCTTTAACAGAATAAAAAACTTTCTGGCAAAGTTTCTGCTTCACAAATGATTTAAATTTATTGAGGCTTAGTTCTTGCACATGACTGGGAAGTTTATTGTAAAAGCGTATACATTGACATTTAAATGAGCCCGCAATTTTCTTGAGCCTAGTTGAAGGAACAATAAATGTGTGTTTATTTCTAGTATTTATGTTATGGATATCACTGTACTTTTTAAACATATTTTTATTTTTATGAGCGTACAAAATATTTTCATAAATATATTGACAGGGCACAGTCATTATATTAATATCTTTAAACTTATCTCTGAGGGAGCATCTAGGACTTAATTTATAAATTGAACGAATAGCCCTTTTTTGTAAAACAAAGACTGTCTGAATATCGGCGGCATTTCCCCACAAAAGAATACCGTACGACATTACACTATGAAAATAGCTAAAGTAAACTAATCGAGCCGTCTCTAGATCAGTTAAATTTCGGATTTTCCTAACTGCATATGCGGCAGAACTCAGTTTTTTGGATATTTTATCTATATGTGGACCCCACTGAAGTATTCCAAGGACCCGTAAAATCATGACAAACTTAAGAAAAGGTACAGTTTTATAAGGTGTGGTAAAATCTGTAACGCTGCCATCTGTTAACCACGATTTGAAAAAATCAAAGATCTCTTTTTCTTTATTGCATTTTTGAATAAATTTCATATTATAATTTCATATTTCATTAATAGTTTTTAGAAACATTTTTTTGCCTCACTGCCACGGATATTCGGGATCCACTCAGTTTTAAGAACGCTCACGCGTTCTTACGTGCGGTAGGTTAGGATTAGATATTTTTAAATGTTACGAAAGATTGCCTCAACACGAATCCATACTTCCATAATTATCCATAATATATGTCTGTCTGTCTGTTAGCGTTTCACGCCTTAATCGCTGAACCGATTTAGTTACATAAAATTTGGCATGGGAATAGTTTAGGACTCTGGAAAGGACATAGGATAGTTTTTATCCCGATATAAAGTTCCCGTGGGATACTTTTCGAATTGTATCTTTATTGCTCTTTCACGCAAAATCTACTGAACGGATCTCAATGAAATTTGGTAAGGAGACAGTTGGAAAAAGTAACTCTGTCTGTCTGTCTGCCGGTTTGTCTATCTGTCTGTTACCTTTTTACGCCTAAACTGCTGAAATGATTTAGATGAAATTTGGCAAGAGAATAGTTTAGTACCCTGGGAAGGACACAGAATAGTGTTTATCCCGAAATTTGCAAAAGCTAGTAATATTATAAATGCAAAAGTAACTCTGTCTGTCTGTCTGTCCTTTTTAGGACCCTGGGAAGGACATAGGATAGTTTTTGTCCCAAAATTCCCACGGAATCTGGATTTACACGGGAAACCCCTCCCACGTGAACGAAGTCGCGGGCAGAAACTAGTTTGTTATAAATTCTGTAAATATTATTTCCATAGAGAAACGCGCTGTATATATTTTATCTTATCAATTTGTTATTAAAATAAATTGTATTATATCCCGTCATTCGTCGGTCGGAACAGTGCACAGTGTAGACAAAGATAATAAAACGTAAACAAAACCAGACTGATGCATAGACAATACATATTCTCGAAATTCTCTTGAAGCCCGATTTTAATCACGATTTAGCTGAGTATAGTTTGATTACCGTTCTGAAATAAAACCAATACTCAATGCAGATTCTATGTTTAGTTTAAAGTATGGTCAGTACGTCGATTCTGTAAAATTCGAACAACAACTCGCATCTCACATAGTTTTTCACTGTCACTTCGCTTATGGTTCAAAGTGACCTTGATTTTGCATTCTATAAATAGCGTCGAAGTGACGGAGGAATTACCTTACCGAATGCCACTTCTCACGTCATCTCATACTTTATCTGTCAAAATCTTTAGTTCAACTCGCTGACACGCTCGCAAGGGTAGCGCTAGTGTAAATTCGAATTAACAATCGAGTTTTTAGAATGCCAATCAATAAACTCACAGCGGATTCAGATTCGAAGTTTAGAATGAGGTCTTACAGAATAACACAGCAGGTGATTTAAGATCAAACTGGACTTGAGTAACGTTCTGTGATACGCACCTAAGGCTCCTAATAAGATGCGGGGTGAGCGGGAATGGGATGCAGTCGCCTCCTTCTCCAAAGCAGTCATGCTAGCAAAGAAGAAGGCTGAATGCGTGAGGGAGAGACAACTCACTCTCTTACGCCTCAGTCGTCGCGGGAGATACCTCGGGCACAGAGTACTTGCCCGGGGCGTCGGGGATCGCAAGTCAATCTCCGGCCACCGCAGGCGCGGGGCTTGCGGGTGGCGAGCAGGGGTAATTCCCCGTCCGGTTAGGACCAGGCCCGGGTCCACAGCGCGTCGTGTTCCACGCGCGCCTCTAAGAGCAGTCAGCACCATTGACGAGGCACGATAGGGCCATTGGCTGGGGTTATGGGAATGTTTTAACAAGATTACATGATGGACATCCCACCCATACGCACGAAATGTTTTGGGAATACTTTCATTATGCGTACGGCTAAGGAGTGCGATTCCCTGCCGGAGTCTGTGTTTCCTGATAGTTATAACCAGGGAGTCTTTAAGTCAAGAGTGAATAGGTTACGTCTAGGCAAGCGTGCTTCATCTTCGACTATATCATCGCTTAACATCAGGTGAGATTATGGTCAAACCAACTATAAAAAAAAGATACCGCTACCCTGGACCACAAAGGTAACTTATTCAATACAAGTCTGACACTACCATCCACTTCACCTAGAGTGGAAGATGTCATTTGATGAGTTTCCCACCGAAAAAATAAAATAAAAAAGGTTCCTAATATTTTTTTTATTATTTACATAAACACACACCTCGCCTTATGTGACCCAATGCGACAGCGTAGCAATAAGAAGAAAAAAAAAATAGCCTTCCCTTGCAGTCGGGTAAAAAACAATACAGCATACACAAACATACCACAAAAAGTGCTGACCTTGTAAAGTCACCCAGAGAACAAAAAATAGGTCTGTCTCCCTAGCAATTACGTAAAGTGTGTTGAGTGCACGCGTCAAAGGCGCCTGCCTCAGAAGGTTGAAGATAAACATATTTGAGTATGACTTTTCTAAAATCGAAGTTATTTTCAGAACTACCCACGCCAGCAAGCCGGGGAGCCCTGGCACTCTGAACGGCGTCAACGGCAGCGTGCACGGGGAGGCACGGCAGGCACAGTCCAAGAAGACCATCATCAGGATGCTGGGTAAATACCCTCAACCACTACAATGTATCATTAGAACTTAAATGTAAATTAGCTTAATTATAAAAAATTGGCCAAGTGCAAGTCAGACTCGCCCATGAAGGGTTCCGTAGTAACTACTATAATATAATATAATATGTATGTATATTTATTTGAAAAAAAAAAAACACCTTACCAATTTCTGAAAAC
This sequence comes from Tholera decimalis, assembly GCA_943138885.2. Lineage (NCBI taxonomy): Eukaryota > Metazoa > Arthropoda > Insecta > Lepidoptera > Noctuidae > Tholera > Tholera decimalis. Next base: position 2,326,111 of record OW964551.2, on the reverse strand, counting down.
TAGCTTATTTACATTTTTTACAACTACGCCAAATAACTTTGTTTTTCATAGTATTTGTATGAATTACAAACTTATATTTGCGGGTTTAGAAAATATATCTGAAAAACTGCTGACCCGATCTCGTTCAAACTAATTTTGGTTGAAAGTTTACATTAAGATCTACAGACGTATATATATTTTATTTTTATTTTTCGCTCCTTTATTATAGAAGTCAGAGCATATCTTTTAAACGATTAACTTTATGAAAAATTGGTTTTAGGAACCTCAATTTCATTTTTAAAGACCTGTCTATAGATACCACACTCGCATAGGTTTCATGAAAAAAAATATTTCCAGTTTTAGTTCTATATTTTTTAATTTTTTTCTTAAAATCGGAAAGCGGTTCACAGAATACATCTACCTCCCAAGTTTCACATGTATAATTTTATTAGTTTCGAAATAAAATGGCTGTGACATATAGACAGACGGACGGACAGACATGACAAAACTATAAGGGTTCCGTTTTTGGCATTCGGCTACGGAACCCTATAAAGGTGTATTTACCATGTGTACCTATAAATCCCGTTTTAAGTTCTAATGATACTGTTAAAGATTATGTTATCTTAAAAACTTATCTTACTAATATTAGGTATAAAAATGCGAAAGTTTGTGTGGATGAATGTATATAAATCTGTGAATGTTTGTTACTCTTTCAGTCAAAAACTACTGAACAGATATGAATGAAATTCGGTAAGTAGATAGTTGACATCCTGGAATAACACATAGGTTACTATTTTACACATTATATATGACAGGAATTCTCAAAATTCTCCCACGCGAACGAAATCGCGGGCAGAAACTAGTATCCTACACAAATGTGCCCATCATAATCTGCTTAGTACTTTCCCTTTAACCGCATACAGCTGAGTACTATTGTTGTACAGACGCCAGCACATCAAGCTACAACAATCTGTCAAATTTCTTTAATAGATTTTCAACTTTATCGGTAAGGAAATTAGGTTCAAGGTTGATTGGGAAAATTGGACAGTTTCGGGTAGCTTCATGTGCTGGCGTCTGTACATGTAGGAACTGCCTATCTGACTAGGATTGCCATCACCAAATTTGCCGGCCCCAGACAAAGACTGTGATTTTCCCCAAATGTCCGGTTTATAACCGGACATTTGGGGAAAATCACAGTTTTTCCCCGGACACCGTAGAAAAATACATTTTTGAACTTGAAACTAAAAACAACGATGTTTAATTATGGTTTTATCTATACTAATATTATAAAGCGGAAAAGTTTGTTTGTTTGTTTGTTTGCTTGAACGCGCTAATCTTCGAAAGTACTGGGTGGATTTGGATGAAATTTGGTATGGAAGTAGCTTGAAGCTTGAGGAAGATTATAGGCTACTTTTTACGCGACTGCAAAAAAGGAGAGTTATGTTTTTACCGTAATAGAATCCACGGGAGCGAAGCCCCGCGTGAGTACTAGTTTACTGATAAAGTGATAACATTGTAGAGCTTTAGAACGTTTTAAATAACAGTGTCTTCCTTTTCATTTAATCAACGTAACATAAACAATGAGATGAAATACCATAGGAAAATAATAATAGAGATCGTGCTTTTTAGGTACCCGTACTGGACGCTTATTGAGAAAATCCCTCCGGACGCCCTCCAAACTAGGACAAATCTGGGAAAACCCGGACGGATGGCAACCCTATATCTGACCTCCCAACCAGTACCAGGATAAAACGATACCCCCTTAACAAGATTGGAGTCAGATTTTCTGCTTTTCGACTACCCGTAAATACTGTCAAAGGTGTAAAAATGCTGTTATTGTCTAAACAATAACACATTGAGCTATTCACAGGCTCCTAACGTGCTATAAACTTAATTCCAACTGCTTTCTTAGTTTTATTTAATGATAATAATAAGCTCGCGTTTGACCACCATCTCACCTGATGGTACGTGATGGTGTGGTCGAAGATGAAGCACGATTATCTAGAAGCAACCTATTCACTCTTGACTTAAAGACCCTCAGGTTATAGCTATCAGGAAACACAGACTCCGGTAGGGAATTTCACCCGTTAGCCGTACGCAAAATAATCAATAATCAAATTTTATTTCCAAGATAAATGTACATTGTTTCTTAAAATATATAGTTCTTAATGTTAGTACTTAATTGTACACAAAAGTAGTAGCACTTGAGGCTGAACTAGGCAAAGCCTGTATTTCGGCTCTCAACGGGTCATTCCCCTTGAATATCTGATACAATGATCTTCTGTATGCAATGGACAGCATTCAAAATTCCCTTTAGCAATCCTTACTTTATATTATAAATGCGAAAGTAACTCTGTCTGTCTGTGTGTTACGCAATCACGCCTAAACTACTCAACCGATTTTAATGAAATTAGGTACGGACATAGTCTAGAACCTGAGAAAGGACATGGCTACTTTTTAATGCAAAAAAGGGCTGTAAGAGGTTGAAATAGGGGATGAAAGTTTGTATGGAAATTACGTCATTTTAAAGCTAGAAGCTTGAAACTTATATTTTAGACTTTTGATTAGATATAAATAAATAAGGCATTCCAATTATGTATGAGTTTTATTTTCAAAATAATTAGTCTAAATAATTAAAAATGCTGCTGAAAGTCACTATTTCGCGCGGACGAAGTCGCGGGCACAGCTAGTGTTATATAAAAATAAGAAAGTAAAAAAAATAACAAAGAATAAAATATGTATAGAATGAAAGAAGAAAGAATGAAATATAAGACAGTGAAAGTTACTATATCATAAACTATGCCATATTATTATAATATTTCTAGCTGACCTGGTAAATATAATGCATAATTATAAATTATATCTACTGTAAAGCCTACAGCCTATTCAGACATCCAAATATACACATTAAAATTCGTTTCGGATGGGTTCGATAACTGTACAAATACTGTAACACGATATTTTGATGTATGTATATTGTTATTATAATATTTTCTAGTTTTCTTAATCCATTATTTCGGTCGTGTGTTTGAAGTTCTTTAGTCTTGAAGTCGATATTATCTATGTATGCGGTATTTGACGCGTAGAGGCGCGCGTGGATTACTACATGTAACCGACCCGATATTCCTCAATTAATGTTGGCACATCAATTGGTAACGAGCTTTACTTTTCAAGCTGGAGTAGACTTGAATTGCGTGAATAATTAAACGAGATACCGTAGCTTCGGAAAGGGAGGGAAACTAAAGGAACAGGGTGGGTTTTTAGTTGGAAGTCTGAAACTCCCATCTGCTCATCGCGTTATTTGATGACTTTCCTGCCGAAAAAAATGTTAAAGTAGACTACTAGACCTCTAATTTTTTTTTAAAGAGAACTATCAATGATGTTGTTTTGGTAAATTATCACCATTAGTTGGCGCCACTGAGTCGAGAGGTCTTCTTCTTTGAAAACATAAACACGATATTGACGTCAATTTAACAGATGTCAAAAACTTAAGTCTTTGACAGATGGCTGGACCTGACGCCTCATTGCTGCCACCTGGTTAACGTTGTTTTAGAAAACCCTTATTTAGGTAGAATTCACATTAATAGTAATCTCATGCTTGTGTCTGGAGTCAATCAAAGGCAATAGTTTAATGGGTGGGGTTAGAACCCGCGACCTTTTGATCACAAATCCGTCACCTAAGCCATTACGCTTGAAATTGTACGTATGTAAGTTGTGCTCTAGAAAATAAGTAAGTAAGTACTGAGCCCGCAACTTCCAGCGCATGGAAGGTTTTTCCACGGAAATTCCGAATGTTGCCCAATATCTTCCAGTGAAAGTCCAATTTAAATCGGTTCCGCCGTGTCAAAAATTGGCCCGGACCAACAGGAGAAGAAACGGACTAGTTTCGGTTGAATAAATGTACCGATTTAAGCAAAAATGTTCCAAACCACACAAACCTATTATGTTAAAATATACCTTATTTTGGAAATATATAACTCGAAATTGTCGAGGTTGTGGGTTGGAACATTTTTGCTTAAATCGGTCCAAATATTAAATGAAAACACAGTTATTTTAAAATCACAGACAGACACTTAAATTTTATATATATATATAGTTAGATCAAGCTAAGGTTTGACACATTCGACTATAACAATTATTTAACTATTATTTTCCCTAAGGGCAATTCAAGGGTCTCATAAAGTTCACACTTTATGAGACCGTTCTCATAAGTGTGAACTGGAATTGTCTAAACCGCAATTTGGTTCAACAATTAATTTAAGCGCTTATCTTTTTAAACTTTGGACTAAAATAATTTTTGTAAAAACATTTTTCAGTAAAATACCCATTTCCACTAATGCTAGTGAACACAATGTCACTGGATTTTCAACTTTCGTACGATAATGCGAACGTTGAAAAGCCTTTATTACGCATTAGATTAGCCATTATAACAATATACATATCTAAGTCAATTAGCATTTTTCATCAGGATTTTGCGGTTATTGATGCAATAATCCACAACGTGTTTAGATCACATCAGTTAGTGTGTAACGAGTTTTGAGTAATACTCGTTTTTTAAATAATTTGAACTGTTGATTTTGCTACCAAATAAGGCTAATTATATTTTAAAAATTATATATTTTTACTATTTTTTTATTCCGGATGGGCCTACTCGTGATCTCGATCTCGACTGATGGTAAGCGATAGACGAGGTCTACGATGGAACAAGCGAGCCCAGAAGATGCCTATTTACTCTTGCTTTAAAGGCTGAAAGGTCATAAGTGGCAGGGAACACAGAAGCCGGCAGAGAATTCCACAGCTTGAAGTGCGCACAATAAATGTGGAGGAGAAGCGTTTGGTACAAGACGGTATATCAACCAAGTGTGGGTGGTACCCAGTCGTGCGTCTGGTAGACCGTCGGTCATGGAGGGATCAGTTCCTTTTATTTCAAAGGGAACTAGCAATGTGGGCGTTAACCCTCTAACGAAACTAAACATATGTTATAATTTAGCCAAAAGCTCCGTATCTGTAGGTGAAATAAGATAGTATACAATACATAGCCATTAAAATTGTTTGCGTGCGATATCTTTAGGTAATGATACCAATACCTACATCTTCCTGTTATCTGCGTCACCATGGCAACGATCGCAGTATTTAACTACCTCTCCGATAAACCGCAGTTTATATATAACTTAATCCGCTTAACCCCGCCTGAATCTGTGTTTTCTGATAGCTATAATCTGGGAGTGTTCAAGTCAACAGTAAACTAATAAGTTACTTCTAGGTAAGCTTGCTTCATCTTCGACCACATCAAGAGACTCATTGCCAAGGATGCACTGGTTGAGTCAAAGCTCCCCAGCCTTGAACATCGACGACGAGTTGCAAGTCTACCGGTTTTCTATAGGTTACATTTCGTTAAGTGTGCGATATAATTGTTCGATCTAATTCCAGCAAGCCCCTTCCATCAACGGACTACAAGACAAACGGTGATGCGCAATCGATACATAGTGGACATCCAACCCATACGCACAGAGCGCTTTGGGAAAACTTTCATTGTGCGTACAGCTAAGGAATGGAATTCCCTACTAGAGTCTGTGTTTCCTGATAGCTATAACCTGGGGGTCTTTAAGTCAAGAGTGAATGAATAGGTTACTCCTAGGTACGCCTGCTTCATCGTCGACCACATTGTCGCTTACCACCAGGTGAGATAGTGGTCAAACTCGAGCCTATCATCATATATAAAAAAAAACAAAAACCCAAATAATAATAATAATTTAATTATTATTATTTTCGAGTATATTTTATTTTATCTCAGCTCTTTGGCTGGTTTTTCTACCACTTTTACGGGCTAAGCCAAGTAAAAGCGGCGTGTGTTGTGTATTTTATTGTGTTTTTGTGTTAAGTTATTTCGGCCTCTTCTAACTGCATGAATTTTCTCACAATTCTGCATGTATTCAAGATTGCGGCCTTTTGCAGTGATATGTTGAGAGTTTCTTTAAGGTCTAATAATTTTAAACTATGTAGGATATGATTGGGAATAACGCCTGTGGTGGAAAGGACTATAGGAACAATATATACTTTTTGCTGACGCCATATTCTTGTAATTTCATCTTTCAATTCTATGTATTTGCTGATTTTTTCAGTGATTGTTTTTTGTATGTTGTGTGTATTAGGGACTGCGATATCTACCAGGTACGTAACTTTATTGATTTTATCCTGTAGTGTTATATCTGGCCTGTTATAATGAATGGTTTTGTCTGTGAGAATGGCGCGGTCGTAGTATAGCTTATGTGTCGTATTTTCTAAAATAGTTTGTGGTGTATAATTGTAATAAGGGGTGTTAGTGTTCTGTATGAGTGAGTATTTGACAGCTAGTTTTTGATGGATGATGTTTGCTACCTGATTATGCCTATGAGTGTAGTCGGTTTGTGTTAGTGTGGGGCAGGCACCAGTGATATGCTGTATCGTTTCTGGCTGGGATTGACATTTGCGACATTTGTCATTCGTTACGGTGGGATCTTTTATTATAAATTTTCTATAATTCTTTGTGTTAATGATTTGATCTTGAATAGCTATAATAAATCCTTCAGTTTCTGGGAATAAATTACCTACCTTTAACCATTTGTTGGATGCTAATTTATTTATATGGGATTGCTCTAGGTCATGAGGGTGGCGCCCATGAAGCACTTTTTTCTTCCAGTCTTATTATTATTATTATTATTATTATTATATACTACAAATGTATAAAAATAGCCCAGAATACCGCAGCATCCAAGTTTATAATAAACTACCTAAATGTATAAGGACCACCAAAACACTATGTATATTTAAGGCTAAATTAAAATCATTACTAATAGAAAAATGTTATTATAGTATTCTAGAATTTATGGAAGATAAAAACCTCTAAATTAATATTACTTATAATATATACTCTTATTCTATATAAAATTTAGCATTGTCAAACTAGCCATAGGATTAATTTTAATAATATATAAATTGTATGTACCTTATTTTGCAACATGTTAGTTTTAAGTTAATTTGCTGCGCCCTCTAACAGGGTAATGTATACATTAGTTATAAGCCATGCCTGTAACTGCGTGTACATTGTGCAATGAATAAATAAATAAATAAATAAATAAATAAAAAAATAAAAAAAAACAAAAACCCAAATCTCTACTATGACCCAATTTAGATGTAAACACACAAAGAATGATGCACATTTTGTCATTGTCACGGAGACAAATGAGGGTCACTTCCCGTCAATGTGAACGAAATACCTAATCCCTTTGTTTACATACTAAGCTTTATCATCGTGTTCCGCGCCCGTGCAGTATCGCAGAAGACATTTTTTTTTTGGGTAAAAAAAGGAAGTGCATCTATGATCGAGCGAGTTAAGGTACAATCCGTGAAAGAACTTTTATTCTCGGCACCCTTTTTTTTTTTTTATCGTGGTAAAATTATCAAATAAGTCCTCCCACTCCGGGCAGGGTGGGAGGGACTGTCAGACTTTTACTGACTAAAATCCACGGTGTTCCTTCAATAACCCTTTACGTACCGGGGTCACGGTAGCGGGATGAGTCCCACGACCCCGGCAGGCTTCGGCCCTCTATGGGGGGGCCTCGTCATATTGCTGACGCTCTTTGAGGCGCGCGTGGAACACGACGCGCCGTCGACCCGGGCATGGTCCATGGTCGGACAGCGAGTTGCCCTTTACTCGCTGTCCGCATGCCCGCGCCTACGGTGGCCGGAGATCGTCGGCCGACGTCCGACGCCGTGGGCGTCTACCACTGCGGCTGGGCTGGAGGGAGGACGCCATCCTCTCCCTCACGCGGCCCGCCTCCTCCTTCGGAAGCATGACTGCTTCGCAGAAGGAGGCGACCGCTTCCCACTCCCTCTCGCCCCGCAGCATGGCCTCGACCAATGCCGGGCGCGAGAGGTCTCCGCCTATCGCCGCCGTGAGGACACGTCGGTGCTCTGCCCAGGCGGGGCAGTCTTGCACCGTGTGCTCTACGGTGTCCTCAGGGCGACCCTCGCAGTGGTGACACCCAGGCGTTTCCTCCTTTCCCATCAGACACAGGTACCTCCCGAAACTTCCGTGTCCGGTGAGGACCTGCGTCATGCGGTAGGTCAGGACGCCGTGACGCCGATCTAGCCACTCCTCAAAGAGGGGTCTTACCGCCGCAATTGCGGCGTGCCCGATTCTCGGCACCCTAATTGTTTAAGTAGGTAATGAAATCTAAAGCTCATTAGGTATATTTAAAAAAAAATTGGCTAAGTGCAAGTCAGACTCGCCCATGAAGGGTTCCGTAGTAACTCTAATAATACAATATGTATATTTATTTACGAATAAAAAAATACCTTAAAAATTTCTTAAAACTAGCTTATTTACATTTTTACAACTACGCTTAATAACTTTGTTTTTCATAGTGTTTGTATGAATTACAAAGTTATATTTGCGGTTTCAGAAAATATGCTGTATCTCAAAAACTCCTGACCCGATTCCATTCAAACCAATTTGGTTGAAAGTTTACATTAAGGTCTACAGACATAGATTTTTTTTTAGATTTTTCACTCCATTATTATAGAAGTTAGAGGGGGGGACACATTTTACCACTTTGGAAGCTTATATCATTTAAACGATTGACTTTATGAAAAAGTGGTTTTAGAAACCCTTATAATATTTTTAAAGACCTGTCTATAGATACCACACACGCATAGGTTTCATGAAAAAAAAATATTTTCAGTTCTAGTTCCATCTATGGGGACTAGGGCTTTCAGTCTCGATGCATTACTGAGTCCCGGGAAAAAAAAAACGAGACTAGGTGTGGTCTCGAAATTCCCGAGAAAAACGAGACTTTCGAGACTATTTCATAACTAGGTTTCTTATTTATAAGCTATGCAATTAGAGAGTCAAATCAAGATATTTTAATCAAGTAGGTAGTTACTTTCATAAACAAATGCAAATTAAACATAAAACCATTTGTTACAGTTTTATTTTTTCATTTTTGTAGTGGGCACGTAAAAACAAAGGGCATTTAACCCTAATTTTGTTACAAAAGTAACCAGCATTAGAAAAAGCTCTTTCTGATTGTACGCTAAAGGGATACTACTTAGTACCACTTCGCGCTTTCACAATGAAAGGGGATAGAACACAGAAATCTTTATCTATGGGATATAACCATATGGCGTATCGACGTCACCATTTTGTTTTTTTAATCGCGGTGCATGATGAAAGTGTGGTATGCATGGCTAGAGGAACAAAAAATGTCCAGTAACACGGTACCCCAAAGTGTCACGTAAACGTTTGAAGTTTGGCTAAGACATTGCAGGCCTGAATCACCTGACTGTCTGATAAAAAGATGGTTTGCTTCGGAAGGCACGTATAAGCCGTTGGTCCCGGTCGCCAAATGGCGGTCGTCAAAATAGTACACGTCAGAGGCCCTAGAGGTGGTCTAGAAACTCTGACACTAGGGTGTATGGGGTCGTTAGACCTCGCTTACCCACACGATAAGAAGAAGAATAAAATGAACAATAAGTGTTTTGGTACATGTCTTTCTTTGGTACATTGATTAGGCTTGGCATCAAGAAACCTTATCCAACCTCCTGCTGAATTTATGGATTATGTAGTATAGTAGTATATATGATACGTGTTAGATATATTAGAAATCTTTTAAAATGTCACATCTTAGTATTAATATTCACTTATGTTTGATATCATACTTACAGTTATAAATAAATGTTAACGTAAATGACAGACCTTTTACCTTTTGTTTAACTACTGCTTAAAAACGTTTTCAAGCTGAGTAACATGTCACATGATCCACCACGCGATAGTGACATGTCGACTGCGTTTCATTGCGATGCGATTTAGTGGATAAATAATTATTTGTAGTAGTATTCTCGTACTCCTAGTAGCGTGTAATGAACCTACTCTCTTTCAATAAATATTAGTAATGATAATCAACCTGGGAACGATTCTTTAGATACAATCTGATGCTTATAGACACGTAATAAGTCTACTTCTAATGATTGTCGTTGTAGTCATAATTATGTCGATGTTTACCTTCAAATATCTCGGTAATGTGACATTTTGGGGTAGCATGTTACTGATATTTTTTGTTACATACATGCCACTTTAAGTATGCGCCATGATTTCTAAAAAAAAAAAACAAATTTGCGGTGGGTCGACATGCCAGTCTCCATACAAAAAAGTTCGAACCCTTTCAAATTAATCAAAATAGTTCCATAATTCAATCTTTATTGCAATCATAATTATGTGTTAACTAGATCTTAATATTATAAGTAGTAGCACACATGGATCCTTTCGGGCACAGCAATTTACATTTATAATATGTAGACAAAATCTGTGTTATTTGTCAATGAGGTTATTCAGCCTCCACAGATAATACTAAGCTTTACTCTATGCTCGACCGTGCTGCCATTGCCATATCCATAATAACAATAATATAAATTGACTGTTGGTTTAATAAATTATTTAATACAGTTTTATGTTACTGAAGTCTCAAAAGTCTCGTTATTCCCGTGACCGAAGATGTTAGTCTCGGGTCTCGAAAATACTAAAAAATCGTCGAGACTCGAAATTTTCAAGACCGAGATTCCCGGGATGAAAGCCCTAATTTATTTATTTATTGCATTCGGACAACATAAATCCATGATGTTAGTAAATATACACGCTTAAATCTAATGTTAGTATGAAAAATCAATTACAAGTACAAATAATAATAATAATATAATGAAATAATTAACAAGTCGAGTACATCTTGCATGAGGGATGAACAGGCAAGTATTTATTTGTTCATCACCCATACAAAATGTCTCAAAACAGGGGAGTAAAAATTCACGGCAACAGTTTTCAGAATGCTGTTATTACTGACCCGCAACCTGGTCACGAGAGATGCCGTTTTTTTGCGTAAGAGGGCTTGAAACCCATCGGTTTGGTACTGCGCAAACATCTCAGACGCACTACAGTAGCGGGGCAGTCCTAACAGCATTCTAAAAATATTGTTGTACTGGACACGTAGGGCATCTAGAGAACTTTTGGTGTAGCCGACCCACAGACCACCCGTGTACAGGCCCTGACAATAAGCCTTAAATAGGGTTATTTTGACCTGGTCCGTACAGCGAGCGAATCTGCGCGTCAACATATTACCTCTGACCGCTAGTGCCCTACGCTCCCTCTCAATGTCTACATTGTCCTTAAGATCGTCGGTAATTATGTGGCCAAGATATTTAAAATTATTTACTTTGTTTATGTGCAAGCCATTTAGGGTAAAACTAGGTGTATAATCTAGGCATTTACCGACGACCTTAAAGACCATGTATTCACTTTTTCGTCCGTTGTACACAAGTCCATGCTCAGCCGCATACCTTTCACACACCCTAAGCATGTCCGCAATAGATCCCGCAGTGGGGCCCAGCAGCACCATGTCGTCTGCGTAGCTGATATTATTTATACTGACGCCACCCACCCGACATCCTACACGCATGCTGCTGAGCTCCACTATAAGGTCATTAACATATAAGTTGAAGAGCAGTGGAGATGTTAGCCCCCCCCTGCCTCACACCGCACTCCAACCCGTATGAAATAGACAGCATTTTAGCCCATTTAACGTGATTCGTTTGGTTCGCATACCAGTACTGCAAAATTTTCAGGACATCCGTCGGTATATGCCTGTCTCCCAGCTTTCTCCAGAGTACGTCATATGAGACAAGGTCAAAAGCCCTAGAAAATCCTAATGGGGACCCCCCTTTATTTTAAATATATTTTAATTTTTTTCTTAAAATCGGAAAGCGGTTCACAGAATACATCTACCTACTAAGTTTCACATGTATAGTTTTAAAAGTTTCGGAAGATAATGGCTGTGACATACGGACGGACGGACAGACAGACAGACAGGCAGACGGACAGACATATCTAAACTATAAGGGTTCCGTTTTTTGCCCTAAAAATACAAAAAATCTGATACCGTAAACAGAAAAATTTCGCTTCCCGGATATCTTTGATTTCACAGAAAGAGGGGAAAATATCTCCAGTAGCATGAAAGGAGATGTTTAATTATAAAAATAAAAATACTCAAAAAATTGTTTAGAGACGGGTATAGCTGTGATAAATTATTATTGGGGAAGATTTTAATTATGATAACTCTTGTTTTAGAGCACCCATGACAGTCGTGTTTGACATCACGTTTGACAGATTTAAGTTTCGTGACGTTTCGTATCTTTCTGTAAGTCGTAGGGATGGGCAAGTGAAAAAAAATTATAGAATCGATATTTTTAAGCTACATCGAGTATTATCGAGTAAAAATATTGATAAATCAATGCATCGATATTTTTCATAAAGGGAACGCACGTAGGTAATATTGACTATTCTGATACGTGGTTTTTGGCACCACGCGATCGTAGCCACAAAAAAAAGAACAATCTGAAGGTATGACGATCTGGTGATCAACATTTGAACTACTTCCCGGATATGACAAGATTAGTGTAAATAAGACCAATTATATTAAAGATCGTCGATATTTATCAATTACTTTACGAAAAAAATATCGATATTTTGATAAATCAATACGTCAAGCTCACATGTCAAAATGACATTCGCATCACTGTTCAACAGCAACATGGCTGATCCACCATATTTGTTGTCACTCCTTGACCGAGTTACAGTCGTGACCTTTAAAGACTGTAAAAGATGTATAAATGACAGATGTATAGATGGGCTTAACAGCTGTCATATCTACGATGGCCACTCATCAATGAATCGAACTCGGTAAGCGTTGCTTAACTATGAAGATCTTATCACTACTAACAACCAAAAAATCGCTTCCTACACTACGTGCGCGGGGTCTATTATTTTGATGTTCCTCTTCCAACCAATACTCATATACCTACACTTCGACGGGCTCCAAGGACAAATGTGTTATGTTGCTAAACTTTTCAAATATATATACATCACGAAGGCTTAAACTGTCTAGAGCTAGTCTAAGGGTTGACAGGGGCGCACAGATATGGGTTTATAAATACGTACTCGATTGATTTGGGTCGCGGCAGTCACAAGTGATTGAGAAATAATTTATGTGTCACATAGTTCGATCGTCGAGGTTAAGCAACGCTTATCGAGGTAGGTTTTTGGATGGGTGACTAACTTAACATACCGAGAGTCTTTGACAGTCGTTACGGGTAGTCAGAAGCCAGAAAAGCTGACATTAGTCTTGTGTTGCCCAGTTACTGGGTTGTGAAATGAAACTAATAGATTTATTCTCAGATATTTTTATTTGGTGTCACACTAGCGCAAATAAAATAATTCACATTATCTGAATTTCATGCCTTTTAAGAAGAAATTTATTTATTGATAACGTTACAGACATTACATTTTACAAACTTTCGAGTAATTACACATTTGTACATACCTTAGGTAAATTATAGGTTTAAAACACACTCATTCACAGTACAGGTACCTCACGCAGGTACAATACTACTATCACTACCGTATTCTTATTCCTCTGACCGTTCACTTCGGCTCTCGTTGCAAGACTGAGTCTGCGCTGGTGCCGCATCCTCCGTCTAACCATAGTATTCCGTGGTGCGGGGGTGTGGCACCAGCGCAGCCAACGTTAGAATTATAAATGAAGGAAGTGACGTGTTGGCATATTTCTTAATAAGTAAGATATGATATTAAAATGATCTTTAACACTATAAAATAAGATCAATTATAAGTAGGCATTTAACATATATTTGGATATTTATTATTTAGTTCCTAACAGTTGTGGAGGTCGAATAGATAGTCGCTCTATGTAAAACCCTAGTGGTCAGCTCACCCCAATATAGTTAGAAAAATCAGCTTGTTGCAAGTGAACCGAGTTTTTTATGCGTAATAAAATAATCATTAACCCTATGTATAATATTGACCATCAGATATTTACAAACAACTACGGTTAGTATGTTTCACTAAACAAACTTGAAGACGTAAGTAGGAAACGTTTTAGAAAATGTAATCCATCCGCTTTTTACTCTTCTTAAAACGGTAAAAGATCTGTCTCTATACAACCCACACCGGTTCTTTTACAACCTTCATTGTGCTTAATGGTTTTAGAATTTCTTTCCACAAAATGCTGCATTATTTCTTAAGTTAAACTCTTGAAAGAGCGCGGTGTACTCACCATCCACTGCACTTTTCTCCACAAGCATTACAAATTTACAAAGTCGTTTCTGAACTGGCTTAAGTATCTTCTAGCTTAGCTTTGTGTTACAGTACGATAGAGTATGCTGTATTCTGAAAGTGCTTTGTGATAAAAAATTGGCCAAGTGCAAGTCAGACTCGCCCATGAAGGGTTCCGTAGTAACTACGGAAAATAACTTTGTAAGCAAAGTTATATTTGTGGTTTTCGAAAATATGCTATATCTCAAAAACTGCTGACCCGATATCGTTCAACCAATTTTCTTTGAAATTTTTTGTTAATATCTACAGCGTATATTTTTTTAGATTTTTCACTCTATTATTATAGAAGTTAGAGGGGGGGGGGGGGCACACATTTTACCACTTTGGAAGCATATATCTTGTAAATCATTGACTTTAAGAAAAAGTGGTTTGAAAAACCTCAACGTCATGTTAATAGACCCTTCTATAGATACTACACACGTATAGGTTTGCTGAAAAAAAAAATTTAGTTTCAGTTCCATGTATGGGGAGCCCCCCTTAATTTTATCATTTTTTTTTATTTTTGTCTTAAAATCGGAAAGCGGTTCATAAAATACATCTACCTACTAAGTTTCACATGTGTAGTGCTAATAGCATAGGAATAAAATGGCTGTGACATACGGACGGATGGACAGACAGACAGACAGACATGACGAAACTATTAGTGTTAGGTAGGACACGACTTGAAAAAGAGTTTGTAAGAGTAGCCTCTTCTTTGTACTGAGCCGGTACAATGTCCCACTTCAAATGAGGTGAGGAGTACTGAAGCTCGGCGATACATTTGAAGATACGAATATGACATTTCATATTATTGTGTTAGTATTGTCAACTAGCTAAACACGCATAATAAATAGTTATACAAAGTCATTCAATAAAAAGAATAATACAAAAACTTACATGAATATTAATTGTCACTTAGATAGAATATACTTATTAACTTATTTGTTAATGACAAACAATTAAAAACAACAATTTATCAAAACTTTTGCACTGGTTACTATTGAATTTAAAATTTGGAATGCAGATTCAAAATTTTAAATTTAAATCGTACACGTTTCAATTCACGCCTCATCGTAGTACATTTATTTAGCATCAGAGTGAATAAAATATATCATTACGTCTCAAGTCACGTCTTGTTTCGTCCATCGGTTCCGCGACATAAAATTTGAAGTAGTACAGACGCCAGCACATGAAGGTACCCGAAACTGTCAAATTTTCCCAATCAATCTTGAACCTAATTTTTTAAACAATAAAGTTGAAAATCTATTAAAGTAATTTGACAGATTGTTGTAGCTTGATGTGCTGGCGTCTGTACATTTTATAGTGCCGAGCCGCTCTTACATTTCGACGTCATGTATGGGACAAATGTACTGCCTCTTGTAAGTCCTACTCAACACTAGAAACTATAAGGGTTCCGTTATAGCCATTCGGCTACGGAACCCTAAAAAGCTCTGGACTGAATGTTAATGCAATGAGCTAAACACTTATATTTATAATTATTTATTTCGGACTAGGTGGTCCATACCGTGTCTTAGTTATACAATGGAACTTAAGAACATGGAGCGACTACCTACATGACTTCTAAGTACTTATGACGAACACACCGGAACAGCAGCTCAACCTTTACCAAGCGCAAGTTCGGTCGTGTATGGAGTACTGCTCCCACCTCTGGGACAGATCCTCGACCAGCTTGATGCACTTGAGTCTAACGAGAAACTGGCCAAAAGGCTCATTGGCAAACTGACATGAACTGGTCGAGTCAAAGCTCCAGATCCTTGAACATCGGTAATGAGTAGCAAGCCTGTCGATTTTTAGAGGTTACATTTCGGAGAGTGTGCAATGGAAATGCACAATCTAATTCTACCTAGCCCGTTCCATCATCGAACTACAAGACAAACGATGATGCGCCATAGTTACATGGTGGACATCTCACACATACGCACAGAACGTTTTGGGAATACTTTCATTATGCGAACGTGCAGGCAAACGTGTTTCATCTTCGATCACATCATCGCTTAACATCAGTAGAGATAGTGGTCAAACTTGAGCCTATAATGAATAAAAAACATAGCTAGCTGGGTAACACTAATCCTTGGCAAGACCAGTGTTAAATTTTCTGGTTTCTAACTACCGTAGTGACTGTCGAAGGTGTACAAAGCCGGGATCAACAGCTTTAAAAACAGCTGCATTTTCTCAAGTAATTATTTATTTAAACTACACTAAAACACAAACACACTGTTATCATTAGAACATAAAAAGGGATATTTACCATGTGTAGTTTTTGTTTTGAGTTTCCGATATTTCGACACTGTTGCAAGCGCCATGATCACGGTTGAATTGAAGTAATTGCGGGTGGAAGTTTATGAGCAGACAAATCGGTCTACCCTCTTTCTCGTTCGTTTTCTGTTAGCGACACCGCTACCACTGTCACATGTATCACTAAACACTCGATTCTGTTCCCGACACACAAAACTCACCGTGTCGACTCGCTAACTTTCTACGGAACTTTTTCGGTTTTTACATATTTACCATGTTAGCTTAAAAACTTATAAACACACTGTTCTTTTTTAATTTGGGACTTTCACTGGAAAAGGGGGGAAGTTATAGGGCAACCTAAAGCTTTTTGATCCCGGTATTCCGACATGATTAGGATTTACAGGGAAAACCCTGCGCGAACGAAATTGAGGTAAAAGATAAAAGGTTTTAAAGTTCAAGAGTGAAGGCTGATGATGTCAGCTGTTGCTTAAAGTGTAACACGGCGTGACGTCACGAGAAATTTCAACTCACACAATTTCAAATACATATCCAATATTTTTAGTAATATTAGTAACATCTTTTTAGGGTTCCGTAGCCAAATGGCAAAACGGAACCCTTATAGTTTCATCATATCTGTCTGTCTGTTCGTTCATCCTTATGTCACAGCCATTTTATTTCAAAACTATAAGGACTACATATCTGAAACTTGGTAGGTAGGTAGAACCTCTTTCCGATTTTTAGACAAAAATAAAAAAAAATATTACATAAAGGGGGACTCCCCATACATGGAACTACTAATAATAAAGTGAAAAATCGAAAATTGGTTTGAACGAGATAGGGTCAGCAGTTTTTGAGATATAGCACATTTTCTAAAACCACAAATATAGCTTTGTATTTCATACAAATACTATGCAAAACATAGTTATTTTGTTTAGCATAGTTATTTACTACGGAACCCTTCATGAGCGAGTTTGACTCGCACTTGGCCAATTTTTTATTAATTAAAAACTCGCGTTTGACCACCATCTCACCTGATTGTAAGCGATGATGTGGTCGAAGATGAAGCACGGTTACCTAGCAGTAACCTATTCACTCTCGACTTAAAGACCCCCAGGTTATAGCTTTCAGGAAACACAGACTCCGGCAGGGAATTCCACTCCTCAGCTGCACGCACAATGAAAGTATTCTCAAAACGTTTTGTTTTGAGTGGTATGTCCACCATATAGCCAGGATGCTAAATATAATAATAATTTTTCAACCCTATTTAAGTACTCATAATGTTTAGTTCAATTTAGCAGACTAAATCTCGGACAGACGCTAGTGAAACAATAACTCAGTCATTTGGTCTGGTCGCATGGTTTAGTATAGTTTTATTAGTTAGAACCAGACTAGACTAATGCGAGTCTCATGTAATATCGCCTTAACTGTCGGAAAAGTTTAAAGTGTAGTAAGAAAGATAGTTGAAACGGACGTGGGTAGTGTGAAAGTGTGAAAATTACAGTAACTTATTAACGATGCAAAGAGGAGACATTATAATTACAGTAGGTAACTTATTAACGATGCAAAGAGGAGACATTATAGTGCGCAAACGCTTCCCTTCCTCTCTTATTCTGATTTGCAGGCCGAGAAAAGAGTCGTGTTGTGTGTTTGTGTTGCTGTTTCCTCCTTCGTCGTGCTTTCCGAAGGAGAGGAGAATTATCATACGGTTGAAAAGCAGCGTCTGTCTTTGCAGTTTTTTGGCATTTTGCTAAACTGAGCACACACAATGTGCAAATCAAACCGACCTTATCTCGCAGTGATTTGTTGTGATTTGTTTTCACTTTTATAATTTTCACTCACATTCGAAGTCATACACACGAAAAAACACATATTCACGAAAAAAGACACACGATAACACAATAATGTGTAGGCAATGCTAACACAAATTATTCCACTTAGACACTGTAGAAAGTAATAAAAACTATTTGATAACACAACGAAAAAGTCTGCGGCGTCACAACAAAAACCGCAGATGCATTTTGTAAACATTATTTTTCGTTCATTTTAGCGGAGTTCCTCCTTTAAAATGTTACTAAAACCGGTCAAGTATGAATCGATTAGTCGAATGATACAGCCACATCGCGTTACTTGCAACATAAACGTAAAATACCATCGTCTAATGCGAGTCGTGACGTTATGTACAAACGGTGTACCGTTGGCACTTGAGGGGTTAAGTTTTTGTTTGTGTGTCCTAATTTTTATTTATTTGGCAATAGCTTGATGGCTAGGGTGACGGGCTTGTGATCGAGAGGTCGTGGGTTCGAACCCCGCCCATTTGGTGGGTTGGCGGATTATTGGAAGGGTTAACACAATTGCTAGCAATGTGAATTATACCCACATTGCATTTTTTTTTAATAATAAAATTATAGAGTCCTCAACAAAAGCAATTTTTATCCGCCGAATTGAAACCATTGTCCCTAATAATGTTAAGTATTAAACAATCTCAACCTCATTCAACATCCAATGTAATAACGGATCCATGACTCCATATCGCTCATTTGCGACAAGAACGTGACAAAGTAAAAATCTCAATTTGTGGTAAAACGCATTTGAAAGTTTAAAATTCCTGTAACTTTTTAATCATTATGTTTAGACTATTCAGCTCAATACAACATAACTTCAAGGTTTTCGTTTTTTTGGATCAAATTGCATTCAGATCTTTAAGTCGGTTATTACATTTATTATGATTATTTATTTAAAAAAGGGTCCTCCTTGTTGCGTTATTCTTGTAAAAAATGTGCAGTATTGCAAAACAAACAGATATGTACCGTTTTTCTTGAAAAAAATTTGAATAAAAATCTTAAACTTTACAAGTTATGTCATATTGTTACGTTTTTATTGATAATCTGTAATCTAAATGTATGGAACATTTTAATTGAGACACGTTACTGTTGTAGAAATCTCTTTATTTTTGTATTTTGTTTTACAAAATGAAAGATATTTTAGCGAAGTTATTGTGTAACTTTCACTGAAATACAAGTAATAATCACATTTAAAAAAATATTATAATTATAACCAGACACTAATATCTGTAGTTTTACTTTTACTCACAACCGTTAGCAATTATAACATTATTAAATATTTAGGAATACCGTATAATCATAAACATCACAAGCCTCTGCTTACCTCAGTAATATTAGGAAACTAATCTTAATTAAGTCTCACATGAATCAAATAAACATCTTAGCAAAACAAATCACAGATAGGTAATAATTCAGTACAAAGATTATCCTCTAATCTTAAAATATTAGGAACATAACATTATTATTATTGCTTTTTAATGGCACAAAGTTTCAAGGCATTTCTGAATTCACAGTTCACTTAACAATAATAAAATCTGAGTAAATGAAAAACAAAACTTAACACTTAAATCTACAAAGATTCGTAAAAAGGTCTGTAGTACCTTGGAATGTGGTTTTTATTGATCAGTTCCATTAGATCAGCTTTCTTTCTTTCAGCTATTCCGGGTTTAGTTGTGTAGGCTTTTTTAACCTCAATATCAATGTCTTTCTTCTTCTTAATGACTATAGCTCTTTTAAAATCCTCTTCTGCGTATGAGTTTTTGTAATAAATTGCCCGAGCATCATCCTTTATGACTTTTATCATCTTGATTTCACTAATTTTGACTGGAACGTTTTCGTCATCTTTTTGTATTGCAATAGACATTAAACTGCATACATTCTTCCAGTCATAAAAATCTTCAAAGCACATTTCGTTCACTCGGAATGGTTCACTCTTTTTACGAGCAGATTTGATAGCACTGATGAATGCATCGGGCGTGTACATAGGTCCTCTTCGCAATTCTCTTCGTACTTGTCTTTCTATTTGTGAGTGTGCCGAATCCCCTTCATTTTGGGTATGTCCTCTGATTAAATATTTGTGTGTTATTGACTTTATATTTGGAAATTTCTGAACCGCGAAAAGGTACATGGCCACCATAAATTTGTTTTTTTTGTTGGCCAGCACAGTTATCAGAATAAAATACTACATTCATATCTTCGGTACCATTT
Organism: Tholera decimalis; assembly: GCA_943138885.2. Classification (NCBI taxonomy): domain Eukaryota; kingdom Metazoa; phylum Arthropoda; class Insecta; order Lepidoptera; family Noctuidae; genus Tholera; species Tholera decimalis. The sequence continues at coordinate 2,305,633 of OW964551.2, read as the reverse complement.
GATATCTGCTCGAGATACTTAAATACACACGTACCTATTTCGTTCACACCTCTGCTTGCATTTGCTTCATCCCATACAAAACATTCTACAGTATTCTTCTGGACGTCATATACTGTGAAATTGAGTACATTCAATTTGGATCTGTAGTAAAACACGGATATCTCGCCTTTCGGACACTGAAATACTGCTTGCAAATCATATACGCATACTGTCAGTTCTTCGTTTTTCTTGTCTTTTTCTTTTTCTAATCGTGATAGCCTCTTCTCTTCATGATGTTTTTCATAAGCGTCCTTTTTAGCTTCTTTTTCTTCGGGTGATGAATTTTTAAACGCTTCGCATACGTCACACATATCTTTTATTGGTGTAAAAAATGATATGTTGTGCTCTTGAGTAAAAATCCGGTAGAACATTACATAGTTGATGAAAGGAATTTTCTTTTCCTTACAGATTTCGACGTAATCGTGGTGCAGATCAGCAATGGTTTTGCTTCCATCAATGAAGGTTCTTCTTGAATGGGCTCGTGTATAGTGAGATTCAATTTTGGGTATTGAATCTATGAACTGCTTGGCTCCTTCTTTAATATTATCGTCAATTTTTGGTTGCTTTCCATGTCGTCCACGGTTATCTGTCATCAATGAAATATTTGTTTCCTTATTTTTCTTGCTTAATGCTGTTGTTATTGGGCGATTATTGATACAAAGCGTATTTTTGTAAAACACCTTGCACACTCTATATTTTTTCCCCTTCGAAATTAAATAAAAAGCATTATTAGTTCGCTTTAGTTCAATAACCTGTCCTTCATCATCGAGTTTGACATAACGATTTGCTGGAATGGCTTTTTCAACGGATGTAGCAATGAAACTCCATTGCTTCTCGATCTCTCCTAAATTCCAGTAATCTTTCAGTATTTCACGGCGTTGTTCTTCGGAAAATTTTTTTTGACAGTTGAAAATACAGGTTTCCCTACAGGGTTCAACAGTTTTTTGTGACGCTTTTGATTCGTATGACTGTCCTGCATTTCTTAACTGTTTAGTAATGTTTTTTTTCCATTTTTCTTTATTCAGTGGTCTTTTCTTTCCTTTTTTTGTAGGTGTAGGGTCTTCATTTGTGCTAATCTGTGGTTGATTTTTAGGTGCAATTGCTTCATTAAATGGTCTTTTTTTTGCTTTTATAGCAGGTGTTGTTTCTTCATTGGTGCTCATCTGTACGTCTGCAGTCGGATATCTATTTTCAGATACAAATGTTGATGTTTCTCTTCCTGTGGGCACGATGCTTGCAATGGCATCCAGCATTTCTTGTCTCATTCTATCGTCATTTCCTGTCATCATTTGTTTAGCTGTGTTATCTATATTTTCATTTAAAAACGTATTTTGCATTATATTTCTTGTGTTCTCATTTTTTTGTTTGTCATCAGTCTGTATAGTACGTATATCAGTCTTATTAGGATTTTCGTTGTCCATAATTATATCTTCATCTTCACTAGAACTCTCAATTCTTCGTTGATCTTGAACTAATTCGTAGTCAGGATCCTTCACTGAGTCGTCAGAATCTGCAGCAAAAGTTTATTTTAATTTTTTATTATTATAATACTGGGTCATAGCATAGCGCTGTCATTAAAATACAGAAACTAACAATTATTATCATAGAGAGAGGGAGAGAGAGAACTTTTTATTGTATACACCAGGAAATCATCATAAATCATACTCGTTCTTAAATTTCATAAATTTCCCATTGTTTTGATGCATTCCTAGTAAATAATAATATTGTTGCTCATTGTGATTCCCACAAACCTACTCTTTGAAAAAAATACTATACTTCGTGATTTATTAAATGAAACTTATTTGTGTACACGGTGAATAAAAATACTGCTATATTGTTATTATAAGTGAACATACCTTCAATAATCGATGGTATTGATGATGAAGAAGTGCTGCTGCTCAAAGAACTAGTCGAGTCGCAACGAGGCCGGTTACATTGCAGTTGTTGTTCTTCCGGTGCTGATTCACATGCTAAAAATTAATTGATTGTTTAATTAATTTGTATTTAAAACGTATTTCGAGAATCGGTATTATCTTTTCATTTTTATAACTTACGTGAATGTTCATTAATTCCTCGGACAAGATTTACAATCTTCCTAGACCGTGATTCCATCTGAAAAATAAATTGTAGTTAGACAATGTTTTTATCATTTATAATGCAACATTGTAAGCTATTCGTTGTAAAAATTTATTATTTTTTATCAAGAATGTGTTAACTTGAGGTAACCAACATTAAGACCAAACATTTTATACTTTTTTTATTAACTGTAACGGAACATCTTAAATTAACCAACAAAAAACAATGTTTATTTCAGCAACAACGGTACAATCCTATGTAAACCATAGCATGCGATTACTATTTTTACTACAATAATGACCCACATACAAAATGTCCCGTTATAGCTGCAAAAATAAATCACTAAAAAAACAATAAGCTGTATTTACCTTTCATCAAAACCGTGACACCGTGAGCTGTTACGTTTTTGCCGCAATCGGGCAGCACTTTCCTCCTCAAGCGAGCGGCGACAACTGACGTGAACCGATCTTGCATTAAACTTAAGGGCGGAAAGAGATGGCGCTAAACCGATAGTCGCCGACCTTTTCCCTCATTACTCGGTCATTTTCGGCGCTAGAAATATCGCGTTTTAGCAGCAAGTAGAGCGCGATGCGCCGGATTCTACTGTATCATTATTCCATAACGATACATATTTTCGTTAACACGTTCTTGTCGCAAATGAGCGATATAGTCACGCATCTGTCTGTTTAACAACGTGGAATACGCAGTGAATATGATTCCCGTGTCATAATTAAAACTTTTTCGGCCGATTGCTTTCGGCTCTTGCGGTCAGCTTCCAGTCTGACCGGAAGATTAAAAAAAAAAAAAAGATTAAACTGGGTAACACGATACCCTTTGGTTAGACCAGTAACAGATTCTCCTGACTACCTATGTCGACTATCAAATATGTCGAAATAACAGCTAGAACAAACGGCTCAACGTGCTTGCTGAAGCACGAATTATATAGAGCCACCAGTCCAAAAGCAGTTTTAATAGGTATGAAAGGACAATATAGGCCAATCAACATTGTGTGATGCAATAACAAATAAAAAACAAACAAATATATCTATCAATACCAAAGACTATAAAACCACTTGGCCGCGCATACGTTGCCCCGACGACGACGAAAACTATGAGTCTTTTTGCTCTGGCTACGATACACGAACCATTTTAGTTGTGACCAAGTATTAGGCCTGTGTGCATGCTGAACAATTACAAATTTAAAATTTTTGTATCTAATTTATAATGCATAATAATGCTTTCATGCAAGTTACAGTGATGTGGAAAACATTCCTAGACATCTAGATACCAAATGGAAAACATAACTATTCATCAGTAATGAAATAATACGAAAATTATTTATCATTTAACCAGATTATAAGCCACCGCAAAGGTCTACTTAAAGTGGTGGTTTGAGTGATCACGGATAAAATTGAGTCACGCGTTGATTGATGTCTTTTGGAAAAGTCTCTTTCTTTCATGAAGAAATTCTAATTCTTTTATCCCTTTCTTTCCCTTTGTATTTTTATCGTATAAATCTGTGCGTTACCTTTAACGGCTGAATACGATATCGATAATTATAAAATTAAACTTATTTTTTTTTAATTCAATTCAGATAGTTGTCATAAAATACCTATCTACATTAACCGACTTTAAACAAGGAGAAAGTTCTAATATTTTTTCTTCTGTGTGACATGCATGTTTTCATTTTAGATTTCCCAAGATTCCAGACTAAAAAGAAAAGTGGATGGATAAGGTTACTAGGGAATATTGGTTTCTAGTTTTGTTTTTATTGAGAAATTTGTTGAGAAAAGTCAAAATAATATAAGATACCTATATCCAATCTTTCTAGGCTTCAAATAGTATGACGGAGTCTAATACTAACTAACTTGGGCCTTTGCATTACAATATCGCCCTCGTAAGTTACTTTGGTTCCGGGGTTGCGGTAATGTTCTAATGAGATACCACGGCCCCGGAACTTAAGGGCAGCTGAAGAAACATGGTGGATTTTTAGTCAGTAGAAGTCTGACACTCCCTTCCGTTTTGCCCAGAGCGAGAGAAGTCATTCGATGATTTTCCCACCTAGAAAAAAAACAAGTTACTTTGTTTCGATGTCGAGTCCACAGGTTAAGTGTATATAGGAGGGAGGAGTTATTAGATAAATCATCTAATGACTCACCACCAAAAAAATAATGATTACCGAGTGCCTGCTGAAGCTACAGTTGTTGACACAACTGATTTTAATGAAAATATATTATTATTTATTATGGAATTTTTACTCAGCATTTTTATAATGTAAAAATCAATTTTATCGATATCGACTACTTTCTCTTAATCAAGTAGACCAATCTCTAACCAGGCATATCTACGCAACTTGACCTTGAACTGACCAATTCGGCATTTCTCTGTCGTCCCCCGGCCCGGAGTAGTGAGTTGTGTTCTTCAAAGAAATCGGCCCATACGCTCTCAAGTGGTTATATACTCTCTGATCTATACTATAATATTATAGAGCGGAAATCTTACCTAACTTTAAAAGAAGAAGGTGTATGTATTTATCGTGATGAAGTCCATGGGAACGAAATCCCGCACGAATGCTAGTAATTTAATGAGTGTGCAGCTTAGGAGTGGAATTTCTTGCCGGAGTCTCCTGATAGCTATAACCTTGGAGTCTATAAATCAAAAGTGAATAGGTTAGTTCTAGGTAAACGTGCTTCATCTTCGATCACATCATCGCTTACCATCAGGTGAGATGGTGGTCAAACGCTATATAATATAAAAGATGTATGTCGGTGCAAAATCAAATGAAAAAGATGTGATTGTTAGTTTGCTAACTGTTAAAACAAAGTTCTTTGAACTAAACATTTGTGAACCGTTACCGGAAATCAAATCCACATTTATTTACTGCGCGAGAATTTTGCAACCATTTGTTTTTCCTTTATGCCAATACCCATCTCGTTTGTAACGTTTCGACAACTAATTAAAACACAACTCCATACACAGTTACCAGTTATCCTCTAGTTTTTATACAATACTAACTTTGTTTTTCCACCTAAATGACGGTTACGCGGAAATTGTGTGAAGAACTATAAAAAAATATAAACTATAAAGAAATGAATATTCTATAATAATAAATAGCTTAATGGTTCCTATTATATTGTCATCCAGTACACAAATTAAGCTCCGTTAGCAATACTTGTGACGAGACTGTCTCGCCCTTCCCTAGATTTCAAAAATAACAATGTTGAGACGAACAGTTAAACATCGGTAAGGGAAATTAAAAACTTTTTAACAAAAAATAAAACCGGCTTCCATTCAAAACACTACAAAGGCAAAAATAACTTTAATTTCGGTAGTCGATGTTATTGGTTTTGTATTTTCTTTCTTTTACACCACCGGTTTTATTTTTTGTTAAAAAGTTTTTTTTTTCACGCTTTTTATAGTGGGTCGGTTTGTAATTTATCTAGTTAAAATACTACTTATCACCTTTTACAAAATATTGCTTTTCCCGATGCCGAGCCGTTAATTTGAGGAATTCTCCTGGTACTTCACCATCAGCTCTACATCACCATATGCATTGTGACGAGCATAAAGTGCTTAACATCCATATTCAAGTAATTGAATCGCAATCCACGAAATACTTATTATTAAGTAGTTTTGGTGGCCATCTGTCTGCATGATCAGTTCCACTTCCCCAAATGGTGCTTTTCAAGAGCAACTGTACAAGGTTCTGTAAGAAATACCCAAAATGCTATAGGTGTGCCTATAATATTTGAAGAGTTCCCTCGATTATTCCAGGATTCCATCATCAGATCCTAATTTCATAACAATGGGACCAATGGGGAGAAAGTATACCCTTTAAAACGAAAAAACAATTTTCTAAATCGGTCCATCCGTCTTCGAATTATGAGGTGAACTATTTTTTATGTAAAAAAAGTTCAGGACGAACTGAGAACCTCCTCCTTTTTTTGAAGTCGGTTAAAAATACGTATAAAATTGTATGTCTGTGTATACTCATACATGCACATACCATTTTATAATTCAGTTATCTATGTTGATAATGCTGATGTTTTTATTTATTTTTTTAATAAGAAAACTCCCATTCTGGGTAGAATTCACATTACTAGTAATCTTTTTAACACCTCCAAATAAGCTAAATATTAAATTAAATTAATATCTTTATTGGCATAAAGTATGTTATAAACAATGTGAAACCCTGGCTCCAGAGCTAGGTTTATATTTCAGGTTCCAGTGACTTCTTTCAATGTTACAATTTAGCATATGCTTGTGTCTTGTATGAGTTCATGGCAAAAGTGTAATGTGTGGGGTTCGAACCTGCGACCTCTCGGTCACAAGTCCGACACCATAGCCGACGCTATTGACGCTTATAACATTGTTAGTAAACAGATTGTTTAAGACTTTCTAATGGCATTCCATTTGTTTCAGCGGCTGTAGTGGTGGCTTTCTTCGTGTGCTGGGCCCCCTTCCACTTCCAGCGCCTGTTCTTCATCTACGGCACCTCCACTCGACACTACCACACTATCAACGAGTACCTTTTCTACGTCGCCGGAGCCTTCTACTACATCTCCGCTACCGTTAACCCTATACTGTACAATGTTATGAGTCATAGGTGAGTTTTATACTTTTGGAGTTTTGGCATTTCTACAGAGAGATTCTAAAATTTCAACACATTTAACAATATTGCTCAAGCTATGGTTGTGGCGGTCTCTATGCATTATAACGATGATTTACGATGATTTATTCGCAAAAAGGAACGGCATTCATGATATGCAGGGTATGTGGTAGTTCCAGAAGTCTCGTTAGAGTATTAAAAGACAAGATAAACAGTCCGTTCATTTCATATTGGGCAGGTGTACAAGAATATATTTTGTTCTGTTTACTAACAGATTACAAACGCACTGTCAAAATACGAATAAATCAAACTTATCGATAGTATTTTGGAACTACTAAAACTAAGTAATGACTTTATGGACCTCCGAGTCTAAAATCTTATCTGAAATGCGATCTTTAATTAAGTCGAGAGTGACTACTGTGCATAACTTACTTCTAGGTAAGCTAGGCTAGGGCTTCTTCATCTTCGACCACATCATAGCTTGCCGTCAGGTGAGATATAACATAATATAGTCTTTCTTTATTTGTATTAAAAATGATTACATAAAACCAGTTGAATCCCTGACTCCCGTGCTATGTGATAAACCTGTGTTATAGGAGCCAGTGCCCTAAAACACGAATAGTTTTGCTATCGACTGGCTGAGAGGAATAGAGCCGATTGGTTTGGTGACTCTTAGGCGAAAATTCGTCTCTGGAATAACTATTAAAAACTTCCTTGCAGGAAGAAAGGTTTGATACGAGAAGTTTAATGCATATTTTATACATAAAAATCCAGGAGTGCTAGAGGTTTTTCACGCTCACGGAATGAGTTATTTTTTATAACTAGATTAGAATAGAATAGAATAGAATAAACTTTTATTGTAAAAACATGAGTATACATCGAATGTGTAAGGTCTTAAAATAAAACAATTAGATCTACATGTTTTGCCATTCATGGCGTACAAAAATAAAATAATTCCGGTTTACAATAAACCAAAAAAATAAAATAAAGACAATTTGAGTTTACAAAGCAAGCTATGAAATTAACAAACTAATTCTTAATGATAATAAATAATGGAAGTTAGTATTTATAAATTTTGGAGACAAGTTGTGAAAATGTTGTAATTGTAGGTTCATCTATTGGATTAATTGCGGTCATTTAAAAATTCTGATATGGAATAATAGCATTTGGCTATGAGATATTTTTTTAGATGTATTTTAAACAAATCAGTAGGCATTTGTTTAATAGTTTTAGGGATTTTATTATAAATGACTGGTGCTAAACCAAAAATACTTTTTTGCATCAATGCCGTCGTTGATTTTGGTACACATAATCTATTATTATCCCACCGATTACGAATACAGACGTCTAATAATTTCTTAAATAGTTTTGGATTGGTTCTTATAAAAATTGCTATTTCATAAATAAATACGGAAGGTAGAGTTAAAATGTTATAATCAATAAAATACTGTTTGCAACTATCAGTTATTTTCAATCCAAACATAGCCCTAAAACACCTCTTTTGTGACTTAAAGATAATTTCTGTCAATCAATCAATCAATCAATGTATTTATTTGTGTACACAGGTCTTAAGGTCTTAATATTTTTATAAATGTATCTCTGTGTCCTGCCACAGACAGTAGCATACAAATTTAAATTACAGTCATCAAAATCATTACATTCAAAAAGTCACAGTATAATATCCACTAACAAATTATATAATACAAAACAGTCAATAATAATAATCAATTTCAAAATAATCGATAAAAACATAATAATCAAATAAATAAAAAATAATCAGCCAAGTTAAATTCAAAATAAATACCTACTTAGTCAACTTTTCAATAGTAATTAGTAAACAATAATTAAATTTACAACAGTCAAATTCATAATAATTAATTTAATTAACAGTTACATAATTTTATCTTCTAAGAATTCTGTCACACTATAATAAGCTTTTTGCGCTAGAAATTGCTTTAATTGATTTCTTAGAGCAGTCTCATTTAGTTGTTTCCACTGTTTTGGCAACTTGTTATAGATAGTTGGACCCATACATACAATACTTTTGCGCATTATTATTATTATTATTTTATTTTATTCGTAGAAGAGTTCTAGAGTTCTCTTTGTTACTAACTTAACCAGCGTCACCTCGACTAAGTAGTTAATTTACATATTATAGAACAAAGTGAACAAAGATATTTGCGATAAACCCAAAAACTGCTGAACAGATTTTTATTCGGTTTTCACCAATAGATAGAGTGATTCTTGAGGAAGGTTTTAGTGTATCATTTTTTAAGGTTTTGTATGCAGAATGCTATGAACGCTAGTTCTTAATATGTGTATTCTCTTCAACAGATACCGCATCGCATTCACAGAAACCCTTTGCTGCGGCAAGGTCAGCATAAAGAAGAACAGATATCGTGAGCACTCCAGCATCAGGGAAACCATGGTCAACCACACCTCTGAAGGCACCCACCTCGTCAGGGTCCGCTCCGAGGTCCAGGACAAGAGGAACCGCCTCGACAGGAGAAGCAGAAGATGCAGCTACTATGGAACAGAGACCACCAGCCTCTGCAGTGATAAATGGAGACAAGAGACGCCAAAGAAGATGAACAGCATCCTGATCAAAGATCGGAATACCGTTACGTCTTCTTTGTGTAACAATAACGATAGTCAACTGCTATATAGTGATTTTAAGTTCGATGGTGATGTTACTTAAGCTGTAGAAGCAGCAGATTTGGCAGCAGATATTGTGATACAAATATTTATATATAAGTAATAAAGAATGGAATCAGGCGTTACTTTGCGGAAATCCATACCAAACTAAGAGTTCAGGTAAATATCTTGTGTTAATTCTGCCAAAAAATATCGTGCAGGGCAATCTGGACAGAAATTAAAGGAGATAGATTTAGGGTTGTGTGGCGTTGTGGTTTAGGTGGTGAAATAATAAAATCAGAAGACCACAGGTTTACAGCATTTATTTGAAAAAGGGGGGTGGGTTCGGTTCACACAGGGTTCCCTCACTGGTCGAAGGTATAGAATGGTACTGCCCTGGGCTCAGGCCGCGACGCACGCAGACCGGCGGGCAGATCCCGTAGCAAGCAGCTCGCGCGCAGACGGGCGCAGAGGTTATGCGGGCAGGCCACACAATAGCGCGCAGACGGGCGCAGAGGTTATGCGGGCAGGCCACACAATAGCGCGCAGACAGTCACAGAGGCTGCGTGACACCCGTCGAGCGGCGGACGTAGAGGTGGTTGATAGTAGAAATCCAAGGCAGTAGAAACGAAGGAGAAGGAAGAAAAAAACCCTGGAATCCAAAAAGGGTGCTTCCGTAAGCGTGGTGCAGGAATCGTGAGCGCCAGCGATGCGTGCGTCTCCCAGCCGTAAGCTCCACGGAACAGTACCCGGGAAATGGATGGGAAACTCACCATCGCGGCGGCTCACAAAGGTTAAATAGAGATAAGCGTGCGCATACCGCGTGCAACGATATAAAACGTAACCGCGTGCAAGGCGTTTAAGCTCGTAGCTGCTATGACACTGCAGAAAAGTAATACTGCGGCATGCGGACGCTTCACAATTTAGAAACACTAGTGGAAAACAGATGACAATGAAATAGCGTAGTTATGTTCTCGACAGAAGCCATCTTGACAACCGGGCAATTATATTAATTTACAAACACTGCAGATTACGGTGAAATAAGAGGATTACAATTTGGCAAGATGGAGAGAAAATGGCAGATACGATGAGCACTTACCCTTGGCACAGAGGGGTTTTTATATAAGTTACTTGCAACAGTAGGCGGCGAGAAAAGAAGCTTCGCGCACTAGAGATTAGAATTTATAGCTGGTCACTACTGCATAAGTGTTGTCACTCCGTGAAACCATAGACATTAGAGATTAGTGTGGTAGTCGACTTCTAGTTTAATCGACTACAACGCTACAGTACCCCGCCTGTTAGCGAAGGATTTTCCCTAGGATAAATCCGCTAGAAGGCCTAAACCACTATTACTGACTACCTATACGTTCATACATCCCATTCATGTGCTTCCATACTATTAATCATTCATCCATCCATTCTAAGTCCATCCCTAACTTGGAAGTAGTCCTAAGTCAGTGACGTACAATTACATACGAGAGGTAAGCTAATTATAGAGTAGTTTAACTCGAGACAGTCAGTAGGAAAAACAGCAAGATAAAGCAAGTGTATCTCCATAGGGTTAGGTAACCTTGGTGGACTGTTGCAGGCTATAGATAATGTTAGGTTTCAAAGCAAGAAGTAAGTTCATCGTTGAATATTAAATTATCAAAGTTCTAACAACAATTTAATAATAAGTTAAAGTTCTATTTTATGTTTAGGTTTAAAATTAAATTATGTTAAAGTTCAAAGCTAAGAGTATTTAAAAAAAAAATTAAAAAAAAATTTTTTTTTTTTTTGAAAAGGTAAAAAAAAAATTTTGTTAAAGTTAAAAAAAAAATTTTTTGGTGATGGTCCATGTATATGTTCAAATTGGTTAAAGTTTCATTACTGGAATACGCATCATATGTAGAAGTCCATTCGAGTGAGTTTCCGAACGTGAGTGTAATTTATAAAAAATAAATCAAGTCCATATTCATACTGTTGCGAGAATATCCGCACGTTATAGACGAAATTCTAAAAGACAAGTATCCAAGGTTGGCAACTACGTCGAGATGTCAAAGTCAGTACGTAAACGTCAAAAATATAATATGTCAATGATCTTAAATTAAATAGGTTATGTTATGAATCACGCGGAAATATTTTCTAAGAGGATTAATTAATTTAATTAGGGCAGGTTGAATCTAAGTGATATACAGGCTACGTTTGTTCAATTTATAAAAAGGTGTTATGAAGTTAAAGTTAGGTTTCTAGTTTAGTGTTTAGGTAAAAGAAATTAGATAAGTTTGTTGACTAAATGTTGTTAGAATATTACATGTAGATGCTACTATTAAACGATTAGATGTACCTAGTGCATGTTAGGTTTCGGGTTTAGTGCTTAGATTAAAGTTAGATTGTTACTAGGGTAGAATGGAACATAATTTAACCGTGGTGGTAGAGATACCAGCAGTTATAAAGTTTTATGAATAGTATAAAAGTTATGTTTTAATCTGGTTTAGGGCCTAGATTAATGTTAGAAATGTTACCAGGGTAGACTGGTACTTAGTTTAACTGTGGTGGCAGATCACCAACAGTTTAGTTGAAAACAATACAATGGACTATGCTATATATTGTTTTATGAATAGTTTTAAGGTTAGTAGTGAGAAAGTTTTACAGTTATAATTAAACTATAAAGTTATAGACTACTATGCAAGTAGTTAATGGGTAGGTACGGTATTTGTATAGAAATTTACCGGCTTGAAGCTGTTTTCAGAACAGTAGGTTAGGAATTAATGTAAATTAACTAGTGTGCGGACACCCATGTTTCAGGGGGCCGTCTTTAAGACATCCATGAGGACATAATAACATAAATAAAAGTTAAAGGTAGTGTACTATGGAGACTACTCTGCCATGATACTAAAGAATCGCCCTGAAGGCCCACTATGTAGTTTCTCATAGTCACGCCGTAAAGTGAAATAATAAAAGAAATTAGGTGTGTAGTGTACATATGTGTGTGTGTGTGTGTGTGTTCAGCAGAAAGGTGGTAATGGAACTGAAGTTATGTTGGCTTATTGCAATGCAGTCAAGGTATTTAGTTCTATTAAAAGACAAATAAATATAGTTAATTTTAGAATAATAGATTGATAACTTTAGTCAGTAGGTTTTAATTAGGATTACCACACTTTAGGTGGCTGTGAAATATGATTCTAGGATAGCTATAACCAGAGTTATAGTTAACTTAGGTAGTTAGGTACAAGTCGACCCTCCACGACCAGTATGTTAGTCGGTCGTGGGTGTGTGTTCCCTTGGCATCGTGTGACCCTGTATGGGGTCAAACACTAGTAGTTAGCTAGGCCTACGGGATGCTCTGTCAGAAACTTTTATAAAGATCTAGACTTGTTAGGTATTTAGCATCCTTTAGGTTATCTAGAATTTCAGAGATATAAGGTAAATTATAAGCATCCTTCTTAGTTACTGAATTTAGCTTGTGACTGTCTAAGCAGAACCGCAATTTGTCATCCCTTTTAGGTGTGGGAGGTATAGGTGAAGACCAAGGACTTTCACTTGAAAGTTGAGCGAAGGAATGTTGGTGTGAAACCAGTAACTTCACTAGTTGAGTTATTTAGTGCAAATTGAACAACTGGAATATGTAGATCCCAAGAGCGTTGGTCATTATTATTGTAGGTAGAAACAGCTGTTATGATTGTCTTATTTAGAAGACAATACTTAGAGAAACAGCATGTCAGTACAAAAAGATATGCGTTATGGCGTCTAGAGACAGGCAGAGGGCCAAAAATGTCAATACTGAGCATCTGGAATGGCCGAGAGCATTCTTTAGGTTTCCCCATGACCTCCAGTGGGGCATGGTTTACTTGTTTATGAGCTAGACAGATTTTACATGAAGTTACAGCTTTCACTACGTCACTGTGCATTCCTGGCCAGTAGTAATGAAGAGTTAGTCTTTTATAAGTTTTAAAAATGCCTAGATGACTTGACGTGGGTTCTGCATAGTTTTCAATAAAAACTTTAGAGCTAGATTATATGATAATTAGATTATATTATATTTTGTTTATCAGATTGTATTATGTTTATTAGATTTAATATATTTATTAGATTTATTAGATTATATTTCTTATTAGATTTATTAGATTATATTTACTATTATATCTATTAGATTAGATTATATTTAGAATTGGGGTTCTTGTGGCACTTGCTTCAGCCTGCTGACCACTGGCAGAAAGATGTGATGTACTAGGGGTGAGTTTACTTAGGAGAGCATTGTTAATTTGTTTCCTAAAGTCAGTGAATGTGCCCTTCTCACCGCCTCTAATGACAACCTCATATTCCATTTCGGCCTTTCTTAGGTGGATAAATTTGATTGGGTTAGCGCTCATTGTGATCTTTACAATTTATAACAAAACCCTAGTAGCTGACTAACAAATTATATAAAAGTAACAAATTAATAAAATACAGAAGAAAAATATAGTAATTACCCACTATTTACCGCCACGATGTGTGAGTCAGGTAAATAGCGACCAGTGAAGAAAACCTTGTGAACCTTACCGAGTGGGCGCCACTGTGGCGTTGTGGTTTAGGTGGTGAAATAATAAAATCAGAAGACCACAGGTTTACAGCATTTATTTGAAAAAGGGGGGTGGGTTCGGTTCACACAGGGTTCCCTCACTGGTCGAAGGTATAGAATGGTACTGCCCTGGGCTCAGGCCGCGACGCACGCAGACCGGCGGGCAGATCCCGTAGCAAGCAGCTCGCGCGCAGACGGGCGCAGAGGTTATGCGGGCAGGCCACACAATAGCGCGCAGACGGGCGCAGAGGTTATGCGGGCAGGCCACACAATAGCGCGCAGACAGTCACAGAGGCTGCGTGACACCCGTCGAGCGGCGGACGTAGAGGTGGTTGATAGTAGAAATCCAAGGCAGTAGAAACGAAGGAGAAGGAAGAAAAAAACCCTGGAATCCAAAAAGGGTGCTTCCGTAAGCGTGGTGCAGGAATCGTGAGCGCCAGCGATGCGTGCGTCTCCCAGCCGTAAGCTCCACGGAACAGTACCCGGGAAATGGATGGGAAACTCACCATCGCGGCGGCTCACAAAGGTTAAATAGAGATAAGCGTGCGCATACCGCGTGCAACGATATAAAACGTAACCGCGTGCAAGGCGTTTAAGCTCGTAGCTGCTATGACACTGCAGAAAAGTAATACTGCGGCATGCGGACGCTTCACAATTTAGAAACACTAGTGGAAAACAGATGACAATGAAATAGCGTAGTTATGTTCTCGACAGAAGCCATCTTGACAACCGGGCAATTATATTAATTTACAAACACTGCAGATTACGGTGAAATAAGAGGATTACAATTTGGCAAGATGGAGAGAAAATGGCAGATACGATGAGCACTTACCCTTGGCACAGAGGGGTTTTTATATAAGTTACTTGCAACAGTAGGCGGCGAGAAAAGAAGCTTCGCGCACTAGAGATTAGAATTTATAGCTGGTCACTACTGCATAAGTGTTGTCACTCCGTGAAACCATAGACATTAGAGATTAGTGTGGTAGTCGACTTCTAGTTTAATCGACTACAACGCTACAGTTGTCACCGACGAGAACGAAAAGTGGTTTTAGAAACCTCAATGTCATTTTAAAAGACCTGTCTATAGATACCACACACGTATAGGTTTCATAAAAAAAAAAAAATTTAGTTTCAATTCCATGTATGGTGGGGCTCCCTTAATTTTATTCATTTTTTTAATTTTTGTCTTAAAATCGGAAAGCTGTTTACAGAATACATCTACCTACTAAGTTTCACATGTGTAGTGCTAATAGTTATATTGCATTCCTTCTGCATGTGCATATATTTTCCGGCGCGAGGGTGGTGCTGCATAATCTAGTTTTTGGCAGAATTAACACTAGATATTTTACTGAAGTATTAGTTTTATACATATAAGTAATGTTTAGAATGTACGTTTTAATAATTATTTTAATATTCTCTCTTTGTCTAATTAGTAGGATCAGACCGTGACCTGACCTTGTCTGCGGTTGAAATAGCATTGAACTTGAAATTATGTTTGTCATTGTGCTATTTTGGCAGTTAATTGTGATTAACTCCAAATTATTTTAGTAACCTAGAACTAATTAATTCTAGTCAAAACAGTGGTGGACCTAGGTTTATGGCCGCGATGTGAAATACAGCGAAAGAACTCTATAATAATAAATGAGCTTTATTTTGAATTAAAAAATCCACAATAATAAATACTTCAATAATTTTAAATGTCAATAACTTACTATGTTAGTAATTGTATTCTAGTACAGGAAAGTCAACTGTAAAAGTTGGTTAGTACAAAAACTCACTTACTAACACGTTAGTACTTATAGTTTATGACTGACAGAGTGTTCTCTATGAGATGCCTTTACTATACTACTAGAATTCTCATAAATTGACGTCGTATTCCACGCGCGTCTCGAAGAGACGTCAGCACTAGTGACGGGGCCCCATTGCCCGCCGGGGTTGCGGAATTATCTAACTAGATACCGCGGCCCCGGAACTTAAGGGCAGCAAAAGGAACAGGGTGGTTTTTTAGTCAGTAAAAGTCTGACACTCCTTTCCACTCCAGAGCGGGAGAAGTCATTCAACGATTTCTCACCCGGAAAAAAAAACTGTGTTCGTTACAAGAATACAGCGATGTCTACTTACATATCCAATTATTATCCGACACCACAAGTACTATGATTAAGTTCACATTCCACTAGCCGTTCCAATTTACCAGCATCCCTAGGGAGGGTGCAAGAATACAATGTGAAGGGTTGATCGATATAGGTATCATGTGAGTGCGATTGCCTATGCTTAACTTATGAAGGGCTATTCCCAATGGATCGGACGGAAATTAATTAAATTTCAGAGGAAATTTCTTTTCCCCATGATCAAGTTATCGGAATCTGGGTTAGTAAGGAGCTTTTGAATTTTTGAGATCTTTTTTTTTAATGATAGGCTCATGTTTGACCACCATCTGATAGTAAGCAATGACGTGATCGAAGATGAACCACGCTTACCTAGAAGTAACCTCTCCACTACACTACCTATACACTATACCTACTGAGAAATTTATATTAGAAAAATCCAATCCTCTTTGACCCAGGACTTGAACTCGTCACTTCTAGCTCTGCAGTCGCCGTTGCGGCCACTAGATCACTGAGCACAAACATAGTACAATAACAACAAAAAAATATATTTAAAAAATCTAAAAAACCCGACTGCTCAACTGAAATGCAAAAAACATTTTTTTTTTTTTTATATTTTTGTTTTATTTTCATCTTTTAGTATTTAATTCCGTTTTAAAACGTTATATTTCCTAAACGATTACTTAAAATGAAAAATCGTGAAAGAAACCTCAAAATCATTTTTAAAGATCTATTTGATGATTTTTAGGTAAGCGTGCTCCATCTTCGACCACATCATCACTTACCATCAGGTGAGATGGTGGTCAAACGCGAACCTATTCTAAATAAAATAAAAAATAAAAAAACCCACTTGCCATAGTTTGTTGATTTTACATTTTTTTTTATTTTTGACAATAGTCTGGTTGTAGTTGTGGTGTTTTTATTTTATTTTAATATATCCAGTGACACTCGCGCCATCAAGACAAATTCAACGACGTATCATTTATTAAAATCCGTTCACTGGTTTGATAGTTACGAGGGAACAAATGAACGGACATACATAAATACGCGCTAAAAACATAACCCTCCTCCTTCCTTCGCTGCAGTCGGGTAAAAATAGGTCACATATTTGTTTGAACGTACATATATATCTTTATAAATAGGGAATCACTGCCCTCAGTATTGAAGGAAACGACGCGAGGAGGGGGAAAGTAAACACCCACTATACGTAATACTGCTAACATAAAAGAAGAACTTATAAGATTAAAACACCTGAATAGATTTCCGCATCGAGCTGATTTGTTTAAGCTAACTACCGTTCTTAATTATGCCTATGATATTGAGAATATACAACTACAATGCCCACTTAATATTATCAATGCGAAAGTAACTCTCTATCTGTCTGTTTCACTTTCACGTCTAAACCATTTAACCGATTTTGATATAATTTGGTACAGAGATAGACTAGATCTTGGAGAAGGACATAAAATAAGGGAAGAATCTTGTACTAATAAATTTAAAATTTACTTAAGTAAATATTTGTTTTAAAATTAAATGGTCGACTTAAATAACTTTTTGTACATAGATATAATTAAAATAAAAAAAATATTTTAATATTAAGTGGTTGTTTTATAAATAACTTCGAACAAAAATTTCTTGTAACTGTTAAAACACTAATGTAAATTATATCTTAAGAAGAAATAAATTACAGAAATTCTGAAATATATTGTTGCTATTTTATTAATATTTTTAGTATTACCTACAAAACTTTGAAAAACTATCCGAGTGTGTGTCCAGTCACACACAGTTTAGGGTATAGTCTCTCCTGGGGATGCGGGAATGTTATAACGAGACAGCGTCCCCGACACACAAGGTGAATTGAAAGAACACGGTGAGTTTTTAATCAGTAGATGTCGCACATCCGCTCCGTCCAGAGCCGGAGAAGTCATTTGATTATTATTTCCACGAAAAACGATTCCATAGTCTGTTGCCTTTACAACGTGTAACGAAACCCCATATCTATCCAAAAGGGCTGAAGACAACATCTGGTATGGAGTCTCTATGCACAGTTTCAGCACAAAATAACTGACTCAAAGAATTGATACGTAATTATCGGTTTCATATGTTTCTTGAATACCAATCATAACAAACGTGTCACAGCACTACGAGGGTCAATAACTTTCCACGTCACTTGCCTATAACACGATAATTCTCTTCAATCTTCTTAATTTTAAAAATTCGGTCTCTGGTATCAATGTATTGAAATTTCTAATTAGTTCCACACATGAAGACATAGGATTACCAAACCCTTGTCATATCGTTTGTTATCATCCAAAAAAGCCGTGCACTTGGTATGTATATACCCTTTAAATTACACGTTGTATAACCATGGAAATAACACCATGCACATTTTGAGAATGCTTGTAACTATCATATGGTCCATGCGCGTGCACAGGATTATGACAGGGTATGCGGCGGAGTAATCGGTCACAAAAACTTTTTCTTTTATAGATTTTTAGCATAGCCACAGCCACGCATCGCCACCATGCTACGATGCGTGGCTGTGGCTATGCTAAAAATCTATAAAAGGCAAAGTTTTTGTGACCGATTACTCCGCCGCATACCCTGTGAGGTCTTGGGTTCGATTCCCAGGCCGGGCAAAAAGTGCTTTTGGGTTTTTCTGTCAGAAATATCGATGTTCTCAGTAGTAGCCCGGTTTGGAAGTTTGGTGGTGTGATAACAACCATCGAGCCTCCAGAAATCACTGTAAGCCGTTGTCTTGTCTCTAATCTCTCTCCGATCGTGTCGGATTGTTGAGAATGAGAGTAAATAAACAGTGAGTCCGCCTGTACCTGTACATTGTGCACTATAATATCTCCTGCGCAGATGGCTGATCTCCGCTAGTATTCCTCCGTCCTGCCTGGGCCGAAAGCAGGACTATTATTATTGTTATAAGCTACTAGCTGACCCGCCACGACTTCGTTCACGTGGTATCCTACCCCTACCCATACCTTACTCTACCCCTACCCTACCCAAACCCAACACTGCCCCTACCCTACCCCTACCCTACCGTACCGTACCCTACTCCTACCCCTACCCTACCTCTACCCTACCCTACCCCTACCCTTGAGACCTTTCCTACAATTTTTTTTTTTTCATAAGAACCTTCTCCTAACAAAACCAAACACAACAAAAAAGAATCAGCCAAATCGTTCCAGCCGTTTTCGTGTTTGCGCAACACATTTAGCGATTCATTTTTAGGGTTCCGTAGCCGAATGGCAAAAAACGGAACCCTTATTATAGTTTCAACATGTCTGTCCGTCTGTCTGTCTGTCCGTCCGTCCGTATGTCACAGCTATTTTATTCCGAAACTATTAAGACTATACATGTAAAACTTGGTAGGTAGATGTATTCTATGAACCACTTTCCGATTTTAAGAGAAAATTTAAAAAATATTTAAAATAAAGGGGGCTCCCCATACATGGAACTGAAACTGAAAATATTTTTTTTTTTCATGAAACCTATACGTGTGTGGTATCTATAGACAGGTCCTGAAAAATGACATTAAGGTTTCTAAAATGACTTTTTCATAAAAATAATTGTTTAAAAGATATACGCTTCCAAAGTGGTAAAATGTGTGTCGCCCCCTCTAACTTCTATAAAAAAAGATTGAAAAATTAAAGAAAATATATACTATATACTATAATATAACTTCTATAATAATGAAGTGAAAAATCTAAAAAAAACATATGTTGTAGATATTAATGTAAACTTTCAACCAAAATTAGTTTGAACGAGATCGAGTCAGCAGTTTTTGAGATACAGTATATTTTCTAAAACCGCAAATATAACTTTGTAATTCATACAAATACTATGAAGTTATTTGGCGTAGTTGTAAAAATTGTAAATAAGCTAGTTTTAAGAAATTTGTAAGGTTTTTTTTTTCAAATAAAATAAAATATTAAGTATATTATATTATTATAGGTACTACGGAACCCTTCATGGGCGAGTCCGACTCGCACTTGGCCAATTTTTTTTTATTATATAGTTGTGGCTTAAAAGGCTGCTTACTCTCCTGCTAAATTAAATGTTACTTAGTAGGTAATGTCTACCGCATGCCAGACAAACTGTTGGCCCTAAACACAGGAATTAACACAGGACCGCATCAGACCCCGAGAGAGATGGTGGGATGGCGCGGATAGATTCCATTAGAATTGATAAGTAAAGGACCCATAACTTTAACCGTTGGAAAACATTGAATGAGGGCTTTGTCAAACATTGTCATCACTGACATCACAGTACGTGCCAGTAATGATAATAGCTAGGTATTTGTTACGTATATTATTGAGGATCTTTGTTTTGTTATGACACAAATAAGCGAAAGTATTATTTATAGACTGGATTTTTCGGCGTTCGATCCTGTGTACATAGCCCGCCAAGGAAATCGGAAAGCTATAGTAGTCCTGCATTAGTCGTTTTTATCATGAAATGTTATTATTTTAAAGATTCAAAAGTAATAAAAACGACTAAGTATGAATTTATCGACTAAAATGTTATACACAAGTTGGTCTACTATACTCATTATCTTCAGGCATAGTAGTTTTCCGGTTTGTTTTAATATACCTACAAATTCTTAAAGTCCTTCCAAAGGTTGTCTGGAAGATATCGTTTTCAGCGATAAGACCGCCATTGTTACCATATAATAAGCAATATTGTTAAATAGGTGTGTTTAAATTTTGGTGTGCAATAAAGTATATTTTATCTATCTAAATATAGACCCCACTTAGAATGATAGTAAACTAACTCAAAAAAAAAAGTAGGATTATCATCAAAAAAATTGGCCAAGTGCGAGTCAGACTCATATGAAGGATTCCGAAGTAACTACGAAAAGTAACATTGTTTTTAATAGTGTTTGTATGAAACACAAAGCTATAGTTATAGCATGTAGTCCTAATAGCTTCGGATTAAAATGGAAAATTTGACATACAAACAGACAGACACAGAGATATGACGAATCTATAAGGGTTCTGTAATTTGTCATTCGGCTACGGAGCATATAGGGTTTCGCTTTATTGCTTGTAATTTGAATCCTTATTACCATGGGGAGCCGACACGAACGGGCAATAACGAACGACCAACGCCGACACGTGAGCACCGAGGCATCACACCGCCGACTTTATACTCTACGCTACTACTAAGAAATTTCTAATAGAGAACACCAATAGCCTTCACACGCCTTTTATATCTTTAAATTAAATCGTGCTTGAATAGCCAGTAATACCAGAGTGAGTGGTGCGTTGAAAGGCACTTATCTTGCGTTTGACTTTCAATTGGATCAAAAAGACTGATTATCTGTTTTAAGATCGAAGCTGAACTTTGAGGGAAAATGGAATCCAATAAAGGTGAACCTTCTAGGTAAAAGCTCGAATTAAATTAATTAGAAAAACTACTAACACTAATGGTTAATATGGGTAGGTACTTGAATGTTACCAACTAATGATTACAGGTACTTGACTACAGGATAAGTACATACAGGATGAAATTGAAAACATGCGACAAATTGAAATGGGTGATTCAGAACGGTTACCTAATTATTTTAAATTGCCATCAATGCCACATCTAGTAAAAATCAAATCATACATTCATGTTGTGCTTGGTTAACTTACGATCGAGTTTATTTTATCTGTTTACCCAATTTGTTTTTATTTTTACTCTGTTTTTATGTTTTGTTATTTTATATGTACATAGCCAGATATATTCTTTATTGTAAACCATAACAGTAAAACAAAATTATTGACTTAACAATTAAAAAGGGTGATACAATGGGCGGTCTTATCGCTAAAAGCGATCTTTTACAGACAACCTTTGGATGGATTTGACACAGAAGGAGAAAATAAATACGCGAGTAGTCCACGGTGTACTATTTATCTATATAAAATACAAAACAATAAATAACGTTCTCAAAACATATATATACATATAAATATTAAAAAAAAGACAGAAACAAAGACATACATAATAACAACAATTTAAGGAGAGAGATAAATATCTTTTACTAAGTTTTTGAAAGAAGATAGGGTTTGTGCTTGTCTTACTGACACGGGTAGAGCATTCCACAGCCGTACTGCTTGCGCTGCGAACGACTTACCATAGAAATTGGTGGCGTGACTCGGTACCGCAAGCCTTAAGTTTTCTGATGACCTCAGAGATTTTGCATGTGTGTCATGAAGGAACTTAAATCGTTCTTTAAGATAAGTGGGGGTTTTAGGATTAAACAGCACACTGTAAAGCAGATACAAAATTTACGTACATCTGTGCGCTCTAATTGTTAATTTTAGTTTTAGATATTGTTTCACAATAAGTGAATTATGTACCTATGTAATTCTTATGAGAAATAAAGTTATTCTTAAACCTAAAAAAACCTAACTGTTATTTCGGATTAGTGCAAACTAAGTTATTGTCTTCACGTAGATTGATTCATTAGTACAGTTGATTCATAGGTACTTTGTACCTACGTAGGTTAGTACTACTATGCGAAATTAACGATAATGGTAATACGAGGAATTATTAACTTGATACTTTTATTGTTTTCATGGTTTTAGCAACTTTTTTATTTTTAATTAATTTCCCTTATTGACATTCTTGTTGAGAACATCACTACGCTCGCGGAGACAGCGGCGGTTTTCATCCTATCACCACCATTAGGATATACCCCGTACCTTTCTATTCTGTATATTTTGTTTACAATAATAATAAAATACTTTATTTTCAGACCCAAAGTCCATATAGATACACATTTACACATAAATAAATTTATAGCTCATTGAATTATATATTTAAAATTGTCACGTCTATTCAATTTCATTCTGTGTAACGTTAATAAAAAGAGAGGCATGAAATGAAGTCACATTTACCTACTAAGTATGTATCATTTTCAGGCTACACACAAAAAATCAGATTAATAGAAGCAATAGTTTAGTCACAGGGCATTTTTGAAGTTTTTTCTTAGTTAAAACACGACTTTTACGACGATTATACAACGTGTAACAGAATAAACGCAATTTCTGAAAGTAGTTGGCTCAGAATCGGCTTCTGAATCGAATTCCGTCATAGGAAAAATCTTTCATTTAACTTAAAATGGAAACACAGTATCATGACAAATTAATACAATCCTTAATTCAAGGAAATGCGCTCGTGTGCGTGTCGGCCGCTAACATTGCATGAGCGTATGCGTCTGCGTAAGGATATTGTATGACGCACATAGGTTTTGCGTTTAGTAATGACAACTATTTTATAATAAAAACTTTTTTGCAAAAAAAATAAAACCGACTTCCATATCAAAACACTACAAAGCCAAAAATAATTTTAATTTCGGTAGTCGGTGTTATTGGTGCTGTATTTTCTTTTTTTTCACACCGCCTTCCGAAATTAAAATTATTTTTGGCTTTGTAGTGTTTGGTTTTGTAGTCGGTTTTATTTTTTTTGCAAATAAGTTTTTATTTTCGCGTTTTTTAGTGGGTCAATTTGTAATTAATCTAGTTATGAAAGCCAAAATATCAACTACAAAAAACTAAAAACACGCGAACAAAAAACACAATGCAGAGTAAACGAAAAGATCATCAATGTATTTTTTTTTTACTTTTGTTAATTTTTCAGAAACGGCTTGTCCGATTTCGATAAAATTTTCATGGGATCATTTGGAAAGCCCCTTTCCAACAAAAAAAGAATTTTTCAAATCGGTTGGCAAGTGAAGGAGCTATGCCCGAACAAACATAAATAAAAAAAAAAAATAAAAAAAACAATCATCCGAATTGAGAACCTCCTCCTTTTTCAGAAGTCGGTTAAAAAACTAGCTGCTGCCCGCAACTTCGTTCGCGTGGGAGGAATTCTCGCGTAAATCCCGATCCCGTGGGAATTCTGGGATAAAAAGTAGATAGTAGCCGATTCTCAGACCTACTGAATATGCATATAAAATTTGGTAAAAATCAGTAAAGCCGTTTCGGAGGAGTAAGTTTAACAACTCATTCGTTCATTCAACATTCGTGATTTAAAAACTATATCTTTATTCAAATGTCGATTAAAAGAGCATTACCTTTCCTCTTAACTGTGTTAATTATTTATGTATATATTTATATGTACGTATATTCTAACATTATGTATGTATGTATATTCTAACATTATGTATTTATTTAAGTATTTGTTATTTTTATTGCATTATAAGTATGTAGTAGTAGTAGGTATATTTAATATTTTAGTTTTAGACTTCACATATTAATTTTCATTTCTCTTCTTGTTCTCACACACTATTGTCTACATTTCTTTTTCACTTCTCCTTTCGCAGGTCTGCTGGAAGAAATTTCTAAAGAAATAAGCAGTACCTTTGTACTCAAATATTATAATTATGTTGTCCTATTTTATTTTACTGTGTGTACATAAATAATAAAATAAATAAATAAATAAATAACATTGTGACACGAGAGTTTTATTTATTAGATAACTAGGTTTGGTTTTTATTTATTTAGTTACGGATGTTGTTTTGGACTTATAATTTAATATTCTAATTAGGGTGTCTGAGGTATTGCGTTTAATCTGTTACACCTTGTATAATATATCTTCCCGAGTAGCTGGCTAAGTACTTATGCATAGTTATCTAGGGTCGTAGTCATTATCTTCTACTGTTTGTTTTTCTTATTGTTTTTCTATTGATTATGTATTGATTATGATTTTATTGATTCTTTTTTTTGTATGATTGATTATCTTAACTATTATATTGTATTAAGTCTATTTAATGGGCTAATGAACATATTTTTTTATTTTTATTTGTGATTTAAGCATTTTGTTTTTTTTTTCTACACCATCACTTTGGGAATGCCTGTAAAGATAGCTGTATGTATGTACTGAAATGAATAAATAAAAAAATATATACTTAGCCTCTTTCCAAATATGTCAGTGTCGGTTTCTAGTCTAACTGGATGCAACTAAATACTAGTGGTTTACATGGAGCGATTTTCACTAATAAAGTGCAAGTAATTGTGTATTGCATGCACTGATGTATTAAAAGGAGGAAGGTACGGTACTAGACACAGCGTTTGGTCCTACTAAACTAAGTGATTGCCCGTAGTTGGCGCTCAGTTGCGCACGGAATGTTGTTGATCACATAGCTCAAGAAATTCTCGTCTCTTCGTGTTTTTAAGGAATTTTTTTGAAATAAATAGGCATCAAAATTGTTACGATTTTAAGTGAAAGAGACTTTAATTAATGCCTTTTATTGTTATTAAACAGATCGTAAGTTGATACATCGCACACGCACAGTACAGTATGTCAAAAGGTGGAGAGCAGGAAACGGAACTAAAGTAGTGTTACCACATATTAGACTCAAAACTATTATTTATGAAATTAACCACAAATAATTTATTACTACTTTAACACCCTCCTTTAATTTCTTAAATAACTAATCTTATTATTGAAAGAAACAGAATTTCACTTAAGTACTTGAAGTATTGTTATACAAACAATCTCTATATGTAACTTAGTACCTAAGTCCTTAAATTTCTAAGCAAGATTATATTTAACAATATATTTTATTCATCAACAATACAAATGGAATATGTATGCTTACTTACATCTTCACACTTTATATAACATCCAACAGTTAAGTTTTTAACCAGTTAAGGTTTTGGTAAATACCTACATATTTTAAACTGAATACAATCACAAATATTATTACTAACAAAATCTAGCTTTCATAATTATTATGAGATACACAATGTTGCATTAGAGTCGAGACTACTAAATAATGTCTACATATCAACAAAACAAAAAAAAATATATAGCTGCCACATCTAGTTGTCTAATGTTAGCAAATACACTTGTCTAACACATTATAGTATTCTTATGTTTTACAAACTTATGCTTGTTCAAAGCTTTTGTCATTACATCAGCAGGTTGTAAATCAGTTGGACAATACGTAATACGAAGCTCATTATTCATGTATAGTTCATGAATGTAATGAAACCTGACGTCTATATGTTTGGACCTTTTGTTAAATATACCTGTTTTAATCAATTGAATAGCACTTTGATTATCTATATAGAATTGAAGCATCTGAATATTAATATTAAGTTCTTTTAACACTGATTTTATGAATATTGCATCTTTACAACACTCTGCAGCTGATATGAATTCTGCCTCTGTGGAGGAAAGTGCAATTACAGATTGCCTTCTTGAGCACCAGGCAATAGGACACCCAGCCAACATGATAATATACCCTGTGGTACTTCTACGAGTGTCACAATCACCAGCATAGTCAGCATCACAGTACAAGTCTAAATCTTTTATGTTACCTCTTTTCTTAAAGAACAATCCATCACTAATAGTACCTTTTAAATATTTGAAAATCCGTTTTATTAAAACTACATCCTGCTTAGTAGGTTTTTCTATTTTGCGACTAGCTAACCCAACTGCATAAGCTATATCAGGTCTTGTCCTGGTTGAAAGATATAGCAGGCTCCCAACAGCCTCTCTATAAGGAAAAAGATTCTTGCCTTCCTCATTCAAGACTATTCCCTCTTGAACTACACAAGGTGTGTCAGCGGCTTTGCAGTCCAACATATTATATTTTTCTAGTATGTTTCTGGTGTAGTTTTCCTGAGACAGCAGAACTCCATCATCTTTATATGTAAGTTGTAAGCCTAAAAATGTTTTAGGTTTTTCATATACTTTTAATTCTATTATTTTATTTATTTTATTGAGTACCTTACAGCCATCTTCTTTATTTTTAGAAATTATTATTCCATCATCAACATAAATACCAATAATAACAGTAGTTTCTTTGTTTCTTAGTACACATGGCTCATTTTTAACTTGTTCAAACTCTAAACTCTTCATTATTTTAATAAATTCTTCATTCCATCTTTTTGGTGCCTGTTTTAACCCGTATAGGGATTTTCTAAGTTTACATACTTTCCCATAACATTCTTCAAAACCTTGAGGTACTTTCATATAGATTACCTCCCCTTCTTTAAGATTTCCATTTAGAAATGCGGTCTTGACATCAAATGTCATAAGATGGTAGTTATTGATCACCGCTATAGAGAATATAATCCTTAATGCAGATTGACATGCTACGGGGCTGAAGATTTCATCATAGTCTATATCTCTTTGTTCAAAACCCCTTACAACAATCCTGGCTTTATATGATCCATCTTCTTTAACTCGAAATACCCATTTATTAGTTAGAATTTTAGCATCTCTGACATCTTTTTCATCCACTAGTTCCCACACTTGATATTTCTCTAAGGATTTTATTTCTTCACTTATTGCTTTTTTCCAATTTTCTTTTTCAGGTGACTCCATGGCTTCTTGGTATGTGAGTAGAACATAATCATCAAATCTTTGTGGAACTCTTCTTGTCCTTTTATCTATTACTTGCTCATCCTTTTTATTTCTATCCTCTTCTATTTCTGTGTTTTCCTGTATTAATGTTTCTTTTTCTTTTTCAGGTACTATGCTGCTTTCTTCAGGACATATTGGGTCTGTAAGCAGATATCCACCATGACCAACTATCTTCAACATTTACATCCAATTTTATGCTCTGTAACTGCTGCTGTCCATCTTCTCTTATTATGTTATTAGTTATTGTATTAAAGACAACATCTCGAGCAAATACAATTTTCTTTTTATTTTCATCATATAACCTATACCCATTTTTAGAGTAACCTACCATTATTAATTTCTGTGACCTTGAACTTAGCTTTTTTATAGGTGTTAAATCTTTTGCTAATGCTTCACAACCAAATACTTTTATGTTAGAAATATCCGGTTTCTTATTATTCCATACTTCATATGGACTTTTAAAATCAATCACTGAACATGGCAACCTATTGAGTAGATATGTAGCTGAGTACATAGCTTCTCCCCATAGTTTTTTGCTAAGGTTTGAATTTAATAATAATGCCCTAGCTTTCTCCATCAAGCTTCTATTTAGACGCTCGGCTTTGCCATTAAGTTGTGGGCTATACGGAATACTGTAATCTAATTTTATACCAATTTTATAACACCATGCTTTAAATTCACTGCTGGAGTACTCACCTCCATTATCACAACGCAGCACAGAAACTTTTGCATTAACTTCTCTCTCAGTTTCCCTAATGTAATGTTTTAAGCAGTCACTAACTTCACTTTTATTTGATAACAGATAGGTTTTTGTATAATGACTAAAGTCATCTAACACTGTGAGTATGTACTTTTTTCCATCAAAACTTGTGGTTTCTACAGGACCATTAACATCACTATGTATTATTTCAAGTACCCTAGTAGCACGTTCTCTAGTCTTATTAAATGGTTTCCTTACCTGCTTAGCTTTGACACAAATTTCACATAAGTCCTGCAATTGTTTTATATCAGCCTTGCTGTATGTGACATCCGTAGCAGCGTCCACCAATTTCCCCAGTACCTCATTACTTGGGTGACCCATTTTAATGTGCCAGTCATAGACACTTTCCTTTTTATTTGCTAACAGAGACACTTCACTACTACCTTGTTTTAATTTTAAATGATACAGTCCTGTTGACTGTTCCTTTTTACCAAATATTTTAGTGCCACACTTAGCAGTAATCTCAACATTGTTATTTTTAAAAGTTACAACGGCACCATTTTCTGTAGCTGCTGAAATTGAAAACAGATTTTTACATAGATCTGGAACGCACAGAGTATTATTTAAGACACAATTGTCACCTTCAAAAGTGCCACTTTGTACAGACAACATTTTTTCATCTTTCTTTGCCAAACATATAGATGTCTCTTGGCATTCCAAATTACTTAACAAGTTTATATTATTTACCATATGTGATGTACAACCTGAGTCTACAACAAAGTCATAACAGCAATTATTCACTGCATTGTTACTTTTGTAACCTAAAAATGAAACAGAACTTTTATTGTTGCGAAAGAAACAGTTACTTTCTTTATGATTGTTTTTCTTACAAATAGAGCATACTTTCTTACAATCTTTTTTTACATGACCTATTTTATTGCAACCAAAACAACGTATCTTATTATTATAATCAGAATGGTTACCCACTTTATTAGAAGACTGTGAATCCTGTTTCTCCGCTCTCTTGAATGACTTAGATGCTCGAAATGCAACCTCATTGTCTTGTGAACTTGTATGTTTTTCTTGTTCCTTAATTAATCTTAATTTTAAATTTGCAAGGGTTTTTTCTTCTTTAGAGGTAGAGTCCCATGCCGTTACAAAATGTTCATACTCAGTAGATAAAAATGTTAGAATTTTTGACTCCACTAAGCTATCGTCCAAGGAGATGTTTAACTGTCGCAGCCTATATACCAGGTTATCCAGATGAGATAAATTTTGCACCATATCTTTATTTTTGTCAAACTTGTAGTTAAAGAAATCTTGCATGATTTTATTTTTGTGTCTGTCTTCAGTGCCGCCGAACATTTCACATAACTTTTTGTACATAGCACTTGCAGATGTGCATTGGAACAACATTGTTATTAACTTTTTGTCCACAGTTTGCAATAAAATGTATTTAGCTTGTGCGTCCTTTTTGCAAAATTCAGCTTTCTCTTTATCTTCAGTTTTAATACTTCCTTCAATTATATCTTGGAGACCTTTGGCTTGAAAGATAATATCTACCTGGAATCGCCAGAGTTGATATGTCTCAACATCGCTGAGCTTTTCGATATTTTTAAGTTCTTCGGTCGTCACCATATTTTTATTACAAAACACGTCGCGTACGTGTTTTTATAATCGGACCGAATCGCAAATACGCTCACTGGCCGAACTGTTAATAACACAGGCCAGCTGGGCCCATAACCCTGTTACGATTTTAAGTGAAAGAGACTTTAATTAATGCCTTTTATTGTTATTAAACAGATCGTAAGTTGATACATCGCACACGCACAGTACAGTATATCAAAAGGTGGAGAGCAGGAAACGGAACTAAAGTAGTGTTACCACATATTAGACTCAAAACTATTATTTATGAAATTAACCACAAATAATTTATTACTACTTTAACAAAAATGACTTCTTGTGTAGCTAAACAGTGTTTTGATTACACCAGGAAGAAAAGTAAGAGACATGAGTCATGGGATATCTTACTGCTTACTTACCTACTATGTACATGCAACCTCATTTCATTCATAATCGCAAACATTCGGCAACAGAGGCGATTTCGCTCGCTCTACAGCGCCGTCTCCTATCTCTGTCCTTGTCTATCGACAACTGCTATTTGGGACTGATAATGACACTGAACACAGATGTGTGAGTTTCCGTGCATGTATTAGTATGCCGGGCCCAGGTTTACTGATTGCGATGTTAGAGAGTAAAGCCGGGTCCGCTGCGACGTGTTTTCGTGTTTGCACACAGTATAACATTGTTTGCTAACAGAATATAGGCGTGGCCTAACAGTTTTGTTAGCAAAAACACAATAACATGTTTGCCGAGACGAATGGATAACATCCCCCGCGTTCGCCTGCGGGGAGGGGGAAAGTGATGCATTTTGTTTTCGCGCTCACTATCCCTATTTTTTAATCTCAAAAGACAGAATTGCCACACTTAATCTCATGTCAGGAGGAATCACATCGTTCCTCCACGTTGTTTTCTTCTCTATATCTGGTAAAATTAATGATAACAGCTCTTGATAATCACTTTCTGAACATCTAAAACGAAACAAAAACATTACAACAATAGGCGCAGCGGACGGGTGGTTTTACTAACATGTTTTGCTAACATGTTTTGATAACATGTTTTGTTAGAAAATTGGCGCAGCGGACCCGGCTTAACATATCTTCCTCCTTTTAATACATCAATGATTGCATGGCTGATATTCGAGAATAATAATTGAGTTGTGAAATATGTAAGTGTGTAATATGTAACATATGTCTTTTTTTACCCGACTGCAAAGGAAGGGTTATGTTTTTCGCGCGTATCTTGTATGTATGTATGTATGTTTGTAATATTCTTTATTACCTCATATCTTCAGAACCGCTGAACGGATTCACACAATTGAGGTATCGTTAGATTTGTCTTAACAGCCCAAGTGTTCTCAGATAGGTGACATATAAAAAAAATTAACATGGCGGCTGTGCGAAGCCAATATACATGGTGACTAAAAAACTTTTTTTTTTCAAATACTTCAATATGGGTATCAAATTAAAGGGCTTAACATAAGAATTTCAAAAAGGTATATCATGTTTATCATTAGTGTAATACTAGCAAAATAACACAATGAGAAATTTTAAAAATATGGACTCACTTTCTGAATCCGGTGGAGTGCCAATGTGACACGACCGGGAAAACTAAAAAATTGTTAATTAATATTTTAACTAAAAAGTTGAAAAAAAAGACTTATTTAAAAAATCTAAAAAACCCGACTGCTCAACTGAAGTGTAAGAAACAAGCACATTTTTATTTTTAAAAGTGACAAGCAGGCGGACCCAACCCGTTTTAAAAAAAATATGTTCAATTGGGTCTCGCCTGCTTGTCACTTTTAAAAATAAAAATGTGCTTGTTTCTTACACTTCATTTGATCAGTCGGGTTTTTTAGATTTTTTAAATAAGTCTTTTTAAATTTTTAAATTCTTGTTAACCGACTTCTAAAAAAGGAGGAGGTTCTCAATTCGGATGCTTGTTTGTTTTTTTTTTTATGTTTGTTCGGGCATATCTCCGTCGCTTGCCAACCAATTTTGTGTCAGAAAGGAAATACTTTCCAAAAGGTCCCATGAAAATTTTATCGAAATCGGACAAGCCGTTTCTGAAAAATAGACAAAAGTCTGAAAAAAATATTTACATTGACGATCTTTTCGTTTACTCTACTGGTGAAGGTGATAAGTAGTTGACATTTTGGCTATTGTAACTAGATTAATTACAAACTGACCCACTAAAAAGCGCGAAAATAAAAACTTTTTTGCAAAAAATAAAACCGACTTCCATATGAAAACACTACAAAGCCAAATAAAATATTAATTTCGGAAGGCGGTGTGAAAAAAATTAAAATACAAAACCAATAACACCGACTACCGAAATTAAAATTATTTTTGGCTTTGTAGTGTTTTCATATGGAAGTCGGTTTTATTTTTTGCAAAAAAGTTTTTATTTTCGCGCTTTTTTCTGAATCAACCATTAATATTTTGTTAAACTGAACTCAGTAAGTGCCTGATGCACAGAAGTAGTGCTTGCAAAGTTTGCAAGCACTACTTCAACTCTCAACTATCGAGGCAGTGATGCTACCATAGAATTTTAAAAAACTTGTTCATTATATCCATCGGTGCTACCTTTATAGGAACTATGAGTAATTTGACCGTTTTTAGGGTTCCGTAGTCAACAAGGAACCCTTATAGTTTCGCCATGTCCGTCTGTCTGTCCGTCTGTCCGCGGTTTAGCTCAAAAACTATTGGTACTAGAAAGTTGTACTTTGGCATGAGTATACACGTTAATAACGCCGAAAAAGTGGTAAAATAAATTTTTGAAAAAAAAACAATTATTTAGGGTACCTCCCATACATGTAAAGTGGGATGATAATATTTTTTTTTCGTTCTTCCCATAGTGTGGGATATCGTTAGATAGGTCTTTCAAAAATATTAGGGGTTTGGTAAAACCGTTTTTTGACTAAGTAAACCGTTCGTGACTTATCAAGCTTTAAAGTACCAATTTTCGTTAGAGTCAAGTGTCCCCCCCTCTATCAACTAAACGGTTGTAGTTAGAAATTCAAATGTCACGGCAGTAGTACCTATATATAACGAAATTTAAAGGAAAACTATCACACATAAGTGGGCTTTACAAGTTTACGAGTAATAGTCGACCAATTGTATTTGACTCTAAAATTTCGAACAACTCTATAGAAATGTCGATAGATGGCGCTAAGCGCCAGTTGTATCATGCTAGCTTCTTGTGACGATTGAGTAGTGTAGCTCTGTGTCCGTATTTAAATTCAAAACACCGGCTATGACAAGTTTTATACAAATCTCTAAAAAAAATTAAACTTTCCGTGGAAAATTGTCGGATCAGGTGAGGATTTGTATAGGAAGTCAAATTAGTTAGGTAGTCATGTTTGGCTTTTAGTTAGAGCATAGTTCCAAACGATCAGTTAGCGAATGCGACACGCACTTGGCTGTTATAAAAACTACGGAACCCTACACTGCGCGTGGCCCGACACGCACTTGACCGGTTTTTCTTAATCAGTCCACTGATTTTCTAGTTTTATTGTTTTTGAAAGTGTTAAGATAAAGATATTAATCGAGCATGTAACATTGTTCATCAATCAATCAATCTTAAATAAATAAATTATAAATAGTACGTTTTGTTTCTTTTTTCATCTCTTACGTTTTTTCATCTTTTAGGCTTTCCACGTCTATGCAGGTTCGCGTACTTATATTAATTGAACCTAATAAACAAGGATAGTTTTTCAAGCATTTATACAAACAAGATGGACAAAAAATATCCTCTATATGACAGATATGACGGACCACAATATTATAAGTACAATGCGTTAAATTAAAATAGGTATATTGATACGATTATGTATTTTTCTTAAATTTCTTGACTGTAGCACGGAATCTGTCCCAGTCAATCTCACCTTATCTGTAGTGTTCTCCTTTATAATAGGTAATAAACTTTGATAAAATTCAATCTAGGTTGTATTTCAACCTCGCTTTGCGATAACCACCGTCGTATGGCTTCGCGACGAAGAGAAAATACATATATTGGGGTAAAGTAATGGTGCCATTTTAATGCAGCTAGTAAATTATTACAGTCTATGGCAAAAGTCTTGCCTCTTCCGTAATGCTGTTTACAATTCACTGCCGCATAAAAGAAACAGAGACAGGCCATATAAAACTAGGGTTGCCATACGACCAGAACTTTCCAGACATGTCCGGTAATATAGGTCTTTGTCCGGGATGCGGAGGGAATCCTATACCGTCCGGATTTTCTACAATTGAATGAAAGAGTGAAACATAAAAAATATACTGTCTTTTTTTTTAATTAAGGAAAGTTAGGAATTTTCATCAAATGTCCGGAATTTACTCCGGATTTTCGATTTTTTGATCTGGCAACCCTATATAAAACCAGACTTGTACGAGTAACATTGAAATAAACCCACATAAAGAACACGGTATGTCACCTTATGTAGACTCCTTCAATTTGTTATGTATTTGTAAATAACATACGATTTGAACTTTACCTTATTAACAATAAAGTACAATATCGCCTGACAATGGTAAGTAAGATATTCACTTCCACAAGAAAGACGACTTCAAATTTCATTTCATGCAAGGATTTTGTATTTAAGTCATTAATTTAGGAATATATTAGCCTTTTTTTTTTACGGGGGGAAATCCTCATGGACTACCTCCGCCTGGGGAATGGCGGAGGGGCGTGCCGGATTCTTACCGGCTAAAACCACCCCGGTGTCTTCTCACACGTGCGCGGGGGGCCGCGGGAAACCTAATTCTTCCGCAGCCCCGCACTAGTGCTGGCCGGGTCTGTCCCGGCCTCGTCTCCTGCACGGAGTAGTGAGGTGTTGAACTACCCCGTGCATCGCCTCAGAGGCGCGCGCCGACACCCGCGCGCGCCTGCGACTCGGGTCCATCGAATAGGGGGTGGGGGACTTCCCCAAGTCCCTCGCCCCTGGACCCATTCATGGGGGCTGGAAAAGGGCGTTGTCCGCCCTTCCCCTGCGCCCGGTGCGCCTTCTGCGGCCAGGGAAGGGAGTGGAGATCTCCCTCTCCCTTTCCGCAGTTTCCTTCTGCGACATCACGTCCTCGCAGAAGGACACCACCGCGTCCCACGACTCTGCGCTGCCGACCATACTCTGCACTACGGCCGGCAGCGACAGATCGCCTCCTACTTCATTTGTGAGGACACGGCGCTGCTCCTCCCAAGCTACGCACTCGGCGAGCGTGTGTTGCGCCGTGTCCTCCCCGCAATGGACGCAGTGGTGGCACCGAGCGTCCGGCTCCCTGTCTATGCGGCACAGGTACTTGCCGAAGCTTGCTTTTCATTATGTAGGCTATTTTTATTCATTATCTGCTTTATTGCTTCAGTGGTACCAGTATTGTTTAAGGACTGCCCTCCTCAGCCTAGTCGCTGCGTTGCTCAATAAAATATCTAAGCAAGGCTGGTGTCAGATTTTCTGTTAACGACTCTCAAATAAGTACAGACGACAGCCTAGACCAACGGTTTAATGAGTTTATTTCTTCTTTAATGTGATGGCTGCAACTATTCAGCAACTCCCGAAATATTAGAAAAAAATGTGTACCAAGGAGGTGGGATCACTTGGCTAAGCAGCTAACTGGCTACACTGTGAGATTAAAATATTATCGTATGGAGACAACAGAGCCTATTTGCACATTCCCAGGCATAATACTTGCAAACTATTTTACTACGCCGCTGCTCGAAGACTTTGTAGGCAATACATGTTATCCAGAACAGTGATATGTTAGTCAATCTCTTTTTAAATATAAAAAAATGTATCAAAGATATTTTATAAGTAGTATTTTTATGTAATAAATATCTAATTCTCTTCTATTTTGTATATTTATTTTAATTTGCTAGCTTCATTGTTAATTTTATCGTGCAAATCAAGAGTGAAAAGGTTACTTCTAGGCAAGCGTGCTCCATCTTCGACCACATCATCACTTACCATCAGGTGAGATGGTGGTCAAACGCAATCAATATAAAAAAAGAAAAAAAATAAGCTCTGGTCTCAAGTGAAAAAGTACGCCTACAAAATATATTTTTTTAACCTGTATGTGTATAAACCGTGTATATACAGTATGTTAACTAACAGAGGGCGTTCCCGTTAACCCGCAATAGTATAACATCCATACATGCTAAAAAAAATATTACCATTCGAAAACAAAATGTTTTTTTTTTTTTTTAAATATTAAAAAAATCACTAAAATGTTAAATTGATACGTAAAAGTAACACTATGTACACGCGTACGCATTCATAAATAAATTATGACGTTGCTGTCCTTCCAGTACACGCGTACTTGAAGGACAGCAACGTCAAAAAATCGCTATTTTGGCGGGGTTGTGGGAACGTTCTAACGAGAAATCGGGGCTCCGGAACGCAAAGGCAACTGAAGGATCAGGGTGGGTTTTAAGTCAGTAGAAGTGTGACACTCCCTTCCACTCCACCCACAGTGGGAGTCATTTGATGATATTCCCACCCAGAAAAAAAGGTAAATCGCTATTTGCAAAGGTTCAAGCCTACATGGATCTTAGTGGACTGAAAACAATTGATGGACTTGGAGTTATGATGATAGTGTAGGCACGGAGGAATCTAGATATAATAGTCATAAGTAAGTCATAAGTCATTTATTTCAGAACAATATACATTGTGTAGAAATAGTGTAAATCAATTTTTTACAAATTAAAATATATCAAACAAAGAGAAAAGAAAACATGTCAAAAATAATAAAATAACAAATTGAAAATGATAATAATCCTCATTCAATCTAAAATAATGAATAATACAATAAAAGAAATAGTCAAATAAATTGAAAAAATAAAACGAAAATAAAATAAGCAAAGATCAGTGATATATGACATCTAGTTTTATAAAAAATTGTATGGTCACCCATCCGCATGCTGACCTCGGCATGCGTTGCTGAACCTTTAAGAGCGACTAATGCGGGTGTTATTATACAGGGTGGCAGGGACATCGACGCACAAACGCTGACCATGGATTCAGTACATGATTCTGGACACCCCTGCGTTGAAATTTTTCGTCGGCTTTTTCTAAAACTTTCAGTTTATTCTGCAAGTTTTTTTTACTGAAACCTTCATAAAATCATTGTTTCTATCTAACCCAATGAGATTTTACTTAATAAATTCACTTGTTTCACTTAAAACAGCAATGTAAATAAAACTCGAAAGGGCTACATAGCTTTTTTTTTTTAACGTGGTAAAATTATCAAATAAGTCCGCCCACCCCGGGCAGGGTGGGAGGGACTGTCAGACTTTTACTGACTAAAATCCACGGTGTTCCTTCAATAACCCTTTACGTACCGGGGTCACGATAATGGGATAAGTCCCACGACCCCGGCAGGCTTCGGCCCTCTGCAGAGGGGGCCTCGTCATGTTGCTGACGCTCTTTGAGGTGCGCGTGGAACACAACGCGCCGTCGACCCGGGCATGGTCCATGGTCGGACAGCGAGTTGCCCTTTACTCGCTGTCCGCATGCCCGCGCCTACGGTGGCCGGAGAGGGCTACATAGCTAGGGCTATTTAGCCGGAGTTCATTTGCGAGGTCAACACAGATGATCAGGTAGCCCTTTCTAGTTTTATTTACATTGCTGTTTTAAGTGAAACAAGTGAATTAACTGTTTTTTTTTTGCACGAAAGATTTCGACGTAGGGGGGTCCAGAATCATGTGCTGAATCTATGGTAAGTGGTTGCGCGTCGATGTTCTTGCCACCCTGTATAGCCATGGGCTCCTACATCAAAGTGGTGCTATCAGAGATAAGATAAAAATATTCTTTTTATTTCACATTTGTTTATTAAAGCAACAAGCTTATGTGTTCCGATACACTTAAGCTTGCTGCACTAAAGAAAATACAGACAAAAACCTATTTTTTCTTCAAAAAACCGAAGACTTATTACAGCTTATTTGCTATAGCATTTTGTTATTCTGAATATTTAAGATACGTAATAACTTTGAGAGAATAAATTGATTCTCATTTCAAATTCCTGTAATCTCATTGTTTGTAGCAATCCTTAGAGATTTCTGTTATCTCTCGCCAGCATGACGCCTGTAAGGCGGTGAAATCAGACCAACTAGGTGGAATTCTGGGAATCCCGGAGGGATATAACAATGTTATACCTTGTTATACCGCGAAATATCTCTAGTTTTATCCAAAAGTACAATGTAAACCGAAACACGATGTGAGATTGAACAAGTTTACAGTTTTAAGCCCTGGAATATTGTTCGTCTTATTTTTTACTTATTAAAATTGAGTCACGTCTGCCGCGTGACCATTGAGATACGAGCAAAAAATTAACACTTTCTGGAGTCCTGACATAGCCAGACGTCGCAGCAGACCACGTAGAAGATGGCGGGATGAGCTGGAAGAAAACAACTAAGCTACTTTCCACAAATTCTTTTGTGGAACGGATTGTATGGACTTCAAAAGAGACTGATCTGTGAGTTTGTTTCGGTGTTTCTTTTTAGGGTAGCAAGTTAGGAAAGGCCTACTCTAGTTTAAATTTACGAATAAAATTGACGCGTGAAACTGTTGTTTTTCATAAAATAAGGTTTATTTTATTTAATATCTGTCTCTGTTTGTCCTTGTGACACAAATAATTCAATAGAAATATTTCTAGACTCAGTCATTAGGCTTCTCTACAAATTGTGCGCCCTCATTCGTCTTTCATAACAAACTAAATCACCCATATAATTTACGTGATACATTGTGAATGCAACTCTTTCCTGGGTTTGAGATGAATCGGAATTACTTTGTCAAAGTCAAGCAAAAGCAAGCATTTTATATGAAACTATTGGGACGATAGACGTTATTAGAGAGTGTTATCTTGTGAGGCGTTGGAAAGAAATCGTTATCTTGTGCATTTTATATTCCATGAACTATTGGAAACTTTTAGATTAATTCGAACCCATTTTCAATTCAATTTCAAAGATCTTTATTAACATAAATATTAACAATAATGCACTGACCTTAAGTTACACTAACACAATATAATAAAACACTTTCTTAGGCTACACTTAGCCTTTGAAAGCTTATAAAATAGCTTTATAATGTGCTATTTAATCCTTTCACTCCTTTTTATCTTAAAGACCGCTTTCGGTTTCTCTGAGACACACATTTAAGGTTCTTGAGATCATCGGAAAATATTTAGAATTAAGTATCCGTTTGCATTCCGCTTCTTTCTTCGATAAATCTTTCACTATCCAAGCGGCCAGTTTGTGGAATGCATTACTCATAGATGTGAGGCGTGCTCAAACATTACCTACTTTCAAAAGAATGGTGAAGGAGCATTACCTCTCACTATAATTTTTTTCCCCTCCTTTCTCTATTATGAATTTGATATGTATTAGTATATATTATATTTTGTGATATGCATTTTATATTATTATGTTTAATTAGTATTATATCGAATAGGGAAGCGATTCCATTTGTAACTTCCTTACATTAAATTAATTTAAGTAGTAGAGTAGCTTCTGCATGTTAAGGTTTTTGTAGTGAAAATAAATAGGCAATGTTACTATCTAGCCCTTCAATTATCTTCACACCGAAAAACACATTGAACCGTTGCTCCGTTTTGACGTAACAGAAAAACAAACAAAAGTCTTTCGTATGTATTATATTAGTACCTTAGGATTTCTTTATAATAATACACAAAGCATAGTAATGTTCTTTTCTAAGATTTTATGATTAAATCCCAGCTATTGTACCCACATAACATTTTATTATGCATTATAATAATTAAATAATATTGTTTATTTTGCAAATAGGTTATAAATAACACTTTCACACGTCTTTTTTTTCGTAAATGTAAACTAGAAGAGGCCAGTGTTTCCTAACTGACAACGCTGAGAAGAAACACTGAAACCAACTCATTGTAGTCATTTACTCAATATTTTGGTTTACACAAGAACGTGTGGCTAAAATACAATCGTACGGGTTAATCTACAAGGTTTAGAAACACTTGCCAGGATTGGTCTTTTGATTCATTTTAGCACATCAAGATTCATCCGTGCTTGGGAAAGTACGTTATTAAGACGTGGGGCCGGCTGTCATTTGTACATCTTTGGCAGTCATTACGGGTAGTCAGACGCCAGAAAATCTGACTGGATGATGGCGGTCAGTTAGACAGTCGCTTCATGTAGAACACTAACTCAGATGCTCAGACGATGAGGTTTTGGCATACATTTGAAAATCTGCAAGAAAAAGTATCTAGATTTATAATATAATATAATATTCCACAACTTTCACACAACGCCATCTAGTCCCAAACTAAGCAGAACTTGTGCTATGAGTACTAGACAACTGATAAACATACATATATATTTCTAAATACATACATATTATAGATAAATTACACCCAGACAAAGAACAAATGATCATGCTCATCACACAAATATTTGTCCTGGGTGGGAATCGGATCCACGACCTTGCGCATAGCAGTCAGGGCCACTGACCACTAGACCAACAGGCCTGTCTAACGTTTAATGTTTTACTGTTTATTTAATGCCGTCATTAACTTGTAAACGAATGACAGCGCTATAGTTCAATCTGGAAGCTAAACGATTGCTGAGGTTTGTTCTATACATAGATAAAATAAATAACTTTGATTTCTGTGGTTCTATACATAGATAAAATACTTTGATTTCTGTGGTTCTATAGATGGGTAATCATCTTCATCCATTAGTTAAGCTCCTTGTTCTAAGTTTAACTATACGTCATCTGACAAATGCTTGCACTGTATGGACAGGCCCACTCAAAAATGTGAGCGTCATCTGAGTTTTTTTCGGAGTTCTAGATGACATTTACGAAAAAATTACGTGTAGTGTTACTTAATAACCAATTTGCAAAATAAAAATTTTATGCGCCATTCGCATTATTTTATCTATACTTATTGTTATTAGTATTTTTAACCGACTTCAAAAAAGGAGGAGGTTCTCAGTTCGCCTTGAACTTTTTTTATGTATATCATAACTCGGAGACGGCTGAACCGATTTAGATAATTCTTTTTGCGTTTGAAAGGGTATACTTTCTAGTTGGTCTCATTGTTACGAAATCAGGATCTGATGATGGGATCCTGGAGAAATCGAGGGATCTCTTCAAATATTATAGGCACATCTATAGCGTTTGGGATATTTCTTGTAGTACCTTGAGCGGTTGATTACAAAAAGTACCATTTGGGGAAGTTGAACAGATGATGAAGACCACAGATGGCCACTGAAACTACTCAATAATAAATATTTCGTGGATTGCGATTCGATTACTGAAGTAAGGATGTTAAGCACTTTATGCTCGTCACAATGCATATGGTGATGTAGAGCTGATGGTCAAGTACCAGGAGAACTCCTCAAAAATTAACGGCTATGCAACGGGAAAAGCAATATTTTGTAAAAGGTGATAAGTTGTTGACATTATGGCTTTTGTAACTAGATAAATTACAAACCGACCCACTAAAAAGCGTAAAAAAAATTTTTAGCAAATAATAGAACCGACTTCCATATCAAAACTAGAAAGCCAAAAATAACTTTAATTTCGGAAGGCGGTATGAAAAAAAAAAGAAAATACAAAACCAATAACACCGACTACCGAAATTATACGTAAACTTGCAACATAATATTACACGTCACTCACTGACCCACTCTTTCCTGTTTTCGTTCACCCACGCGACCAATCCTCCACCCTAAAGCCCGATTTACACTTCAACAAGTACAGTAGCGAGTTAACTTGCGTCATTGGCGAATTAAGTTGTTAATGTACTACTACTTAACTCGCTTTTGCCGTTCAAACTACAATAACAACTTAACTCGCCGATGACGCAAGTTAACTCGCTACTGTACTTGTTGAAGTGTAAATCGGGCTTAACCCGCTCGCAAACGCGCTCGCATACTGGCGACACGTATAACGTGCGCCCGCGCCCCACTAAAACTCTAAAAAGTGATAAACTAATGGTGTCGTGTAGTTGAATACTCAATCTCTCTTTCCTCTCGTGAAGCTTGGAGAAATATCGTCTGAAACGGCACGTTGGGTACTCATATCGAAGGGACTCATAATCTACATCATCCTGTAAGTACCTTTTCCTTCCAAAGATCATTATCATTTATTATCATCGTCTGCTTAGCCTTTGACCAACTATGTTGGGGTCGCCTTTCAGTCTAACCGGATCGGTCTGCCTATCTGACCTCCACAACCCAGTAACTGGGTAACGCGATACCGCATGGCTAGACCAGTGTCAGATTTACTGGCTTCTGAGTACCTGTAACGACTGTCAAAGATGTACAAATGACAGTCGGGAACTAAAAGCTAAAGCACCTTTGTGGGACAAAAGACATAAATTACACAGCAACAGAAATGTGATTGATAAATATTGGAAGGAGATTAGTTTAGAAATGAAACATGATGGTATGTAAATAGAATATTTTTTTTGTTTTTATTCCATTATACAGGGTTAATTGTAAAACACCAAAAACCTCTCAGGACTATGTTACTAACATCATAATCAACAACTTTTGTTCTATGACTTTTAAAAATCCGTCATATTTTAGTTCACCAGATTATATTATTATACTATATAAAGCTAAATTACCACTGACTCACTCACTGACATAATTGTTCTCC
The DNA here is from genome assembly GCA_943138885.2 of Tholera decimalis. NCBI lineage: Eukaryota > Metazoa > Arthropoda > Insecta > Lepidoptera > Noctuidae > Tholera > Tholera decimalis. The sequence continues at coordinate 2,263,306 of OW964551.2, read as the reverse complement.
CAGATGGTGGATGGGGAGGTGGGTATATTTTGACAGATTCGTAAACAAGTAACTCTCAAACCTACGGGAACTAAGAGACTTGGAACATTTTTTTTTTTCAGATTCATTTAGAGGGCCAATGCTTTAGTCGAAATAATTGTGCACCCCCCCCTATCCCCCCCATCCTCTCCCCCCCTTTTTTTTTTAGGAAATCACCCGAGGTGCTTGCACCTCGCGCAACACGCAAATACTAAACCCCCCGTCTCCCCCATCACCCCCCCTATTTTTTTTTTTGTCACTGGCACTCGAGGTGCTTGCACCTCGCGCAACACGCAAATACTTTATACTATATAAAGCTAAATTACCACTGACTCACTGACTGACTCATTGACATAATTGTTCTCCCAGATGGTGGATGGGGCGAGGTGGGTATATTTTGACAGATTCGTAAACAAGTAACTCTCAAACCTACGGCAAAAGTGCCAAACCTCCCCTTTTCACCCCCCTTCTCCCCCCTCCCTATCGTATCTCGGAAACTACGACACCCGTATTTTTTTTTTACGAATCCGTATAGAGGAGGCTCGGTAAAGTAAAAACCATTTTTCAAAGTCGCCCCCCTTGCCCCCCTTCTCACCCCCTTTAGGCGGAACTCGGAAATTAAGAGACTTGGAACATTTTTTTTTCAGATTCATTTAGAGGGGCAATGCTTTAGTCAAAATAATTGTGCAAACCCCCCCCCCATCACGCCCCCTTTTTTTTTCATAAGCACGAGAGGTGCTTGCACCTCGCGCAACACGCAAATACTAGTTTTCATCTATACTTATAATAAATCTGTAGAGAGGTCAATTCTGTACATGAAATATATTTCCAAAATAACTATCAGGGGGTGATTAAGGATCGATACTCATGCCAAAAATGCAATCAGTTAAATTTTTGTCTGTCTGTCTGTCTGTCTGTCTGTCTGTCTGTCTGTATAACCGTTATAGAAACAAAAACTACTCGACGGATTTTAACGAAACTTGGTACAATTATTTTTCATACTCCTGAGCGGGTTATAGTATACTTTTCATCACGCTACAATCAATAGGAGCAGAGCAGTGAAGGGAAATGTTGGGAAAACGGGAGAAGTTACTCCATTTTTTAAGCTTCCGTCGCGTGTGCAACCTTAATGGTTAAAGCTACACAAATCATTTCATGACGGAAATGTTCTCCTTAAAATTATATAAAAAATATCCCACGACAGCATATGTCTAACTTTTATGGTTGACTCACAATAACACGTGTAACTCCCGATAGCTTAGCAGTTCGAAGCTTTCTGATTATAATATTTGTCTACTCTTACGTTTATAACACTCTCAGTCACCCCTAATTGAAAAAGTTAACATTATTAACTATTCGATAAAAAAATTGGCCAAGTGCGAGTCAGACTCGCCCATGAAGGGTTCCGTAGTAACTATAATATAATATGCAAATTTATTTGACGAAAAAAAACATTACAAATTTCTTAAAACTAGCTTATTTACATTTTTTACAACTGCGCCAAATAAATTTGTTTTGAAAAAAAAACCTTACAAGTTTCTTAAAACTGGCATTTTTACATTTTTTACAACTGCGCCGAATGAATTTGTTTTTCATAGTGTTTGTATGAATTACAAAGTTATATTTGCGGTTTTAGAAAATATGCTGTATCTCAAAAACTGCTGAACTGATTTCGTTCAAACTAATTTTGGTTGAAAGTTTATATTAAGATCTATAGACATATATTTTTTTAGATTTTTCACTCCATTATTATAGAAGTTAGAGGTTGTGTCCGCCACACACACATTTTACCACTTTGGAAGCTTATATCTTTTAAACGATTGACTTTATGGAAAAGTGGTTTTAGAAACCCCGATGTCGTTTTTAAAGAACTGTCTATAGATACCACACATGCATCGATTTCATGAAAAAAATATTTTCAGGTTTAGTTCCATGTATGGGGAGCCCCCCTTTATTTTAAATACTTTTTATTTTTTTTCACAGAATACATCTACCTATCAAGTTTCACATGTATAGTCCTAATAGTTTCGGAATAAAATTGCTGTGACAGACGGACGGACGGACAGACAGACAGACAGACAGACGGACAGACATGTCGAAACTATAAAGATTCCGTTTTTTGCCATTCGGCTACGAAACCGTAAAAAGAATCATATAAATCGGTATAGAAACACCAAAGTTATACATGAAATACGCTTATAATAATAAGCCATCGCGCGTGAATACTGAATCTTGCTATAAGGATTATTTTTGAGAATCGGTCGCCGCGCTCGACGCGTCTCGCGGTCGAAGCGTTCTCTAGGTACTTAAGCCTCATGTGAAGGTGATCTAAACAATATTACCAATACATTAACTTACGCTGACGGAGTCGCGGGCACAGCTATATTGTATCATTACGCTAAGGCCAATAGGAGCGGAGCGCCAATGAAGAATGCTTCAAAATCGGGGTTAAATTTAACGTTAGCCCAAAGTAACTATTCCACGCGGACGAAGTCGCGGGCAAAAGCTAGTTCTTGTTTAAAATAGCTGAGCCCATTGTTTACCATCGTGTATGAAGGAAGAATCCTGAAGAAACGACATCTATTTCAAAATTGTCTTTTGATATATTTTATTTCATTTACAATTTCCCGTAAGTAGGTACTGTCCATGATCCGGAATCGTAACACGATTCCGGATCATGAACTATACAAGCGTGACTGTATTCGCTGCCTGCTTGACGTGAAATGCCCCTGTAAATAAATTATTGAGAATATTAAGGGGGGGCCTCCAGCTTTAGGGGGCCTCAGTGTTTTTATTTTTTTTTTCCTATCTACGTATAGGTACACATTTTAAACCCCAATCGAGCCAACCCCATGTAACCCAGAACTTTGTGAATCCGAAGCAATCGGAACCTACCTAACACAGGAAGTTTTTAAAGAGAAATTTGGTAAATTTTAGTTCTAGGTTACGTAGGGTTGACTCGCTTGGGTCTTTGGATTTTTTGGGTTATCGCTGGGTTATAGAGGGCCTTATTGAGGATTTGGCGGGGGGCCTCCGAAGTTTCAGCTACGCCACTGCCGATTAGCTTTTATTTATTATTTTAATTCCTGATGAGCCCACTCGACCTCAATCTCGCCTGATGGTATGCGATAGATGAGGGTCTAAGGAACGAGCAAGCGCAATGCCTGTTCACTCTTGCTTTAATTAAAGGCTTTTTAGAAATTTATTTTACTGGCCCACCTGTGAAATCAAAACGCGGAAATGAAATACCAACAACGATATGGCCACGGTCATAGATCTAAAATCGAATTACACGAAGATTTATTCGTTATCTACGTAATCAGTCACCATTTGTCAGAATAAGTCGGCCCGTAAAACAGACATTATTTTAAAATTAATCTATACTTATAATAAATCTGTAGAGAGGTCAATTCTGTACATGAAATATATTTCCAAAATAACTATCAGGAGGTGATTAGGGATCGATACCGATGCCAAAAATGCAATCAGTAAAATTTTTGTCTGTCTGTCTGTATAACCGTTATAGAAACAAAAACTACTCGACGGATTTTAACGAAATTTGGTACAATTATTTTTCATACTCCTGAGCTGGTTATAGTATACTTTTCATCACGCTACAATCAATAGGAGCAGAGCAGTGAAGGGAAATGTTGGGAAAACGGGAGAAGTTACTCCATTTTTTAAGCTTCCGTCGCGTGTGCAACCTTAATGGTTAAAGCTACACAGAAATCATTTCATGACGGAAATGTTCTCCATAAAATTATATAAAAAATATCCCACGACAGCATGTCTATCTTTTATGGTTGACTCCCAATAACGCGTGTAACTGCCGATAGCTTAGCAGTTTGAAGCTTTCTGATTATAATATTTGTCTACTCTTACGTTTATAACACTCTCAGTCACCCCTAATTGAAAAAGTTAACATTATTAACTATTCCATAAAAATGAATCATATAAATCGGCATAGAAACACCAAAGTTATACATGAAATACACTAATAATAAGCCATCGCGCGTGAATACTGAACCATGCTATAAGGATTATTTTTGAGAATCGGTCGCCGCGCTCGACGCGTCTCGCGGCCGAAGGTATAAAATTTCGTTCTATAGGTACTTAAGCCTCATGTGAACGTGATCTAAACAATATTACCAATACATTAATAACACACAAGGAGTTACACGCTGACGGAGTCGCGGGCACATCTATTAACAATAATATTGTGCGGTTCCGTATTGCGATATTTTTCAACAGTATTATAGATTGACATATTATATTTCCCTACTAAATTACGAAGGTTAATCTGTCTGTTACATCAAAATCACTGAACCGTGAGGAAGGACATAGGCTACTTTTTAATACGAAAAATGACGGAAACGGGGACGAAGTCGCGGGCAACAGCTATCTATACTAATAATGTAAGGCTGAAGAGTTTGTTTGTTTGTTTGAACGCGATAATCTCAGGAACTACTGGTTCGAATTGATAAATTATTTTTGAATTAAATAGTCAATTTATAGAAAAAGGCTATAGGCTATATATCATTACGCTAAGGCCAATAGGAGCGGAGCGCCAATGAAGAATGCTTCAAAATCGGGGTTAAATTTAACGTTAGCCCAAAGTAACTATTCCACGCGGACGAAGTCGCGGGCAAAAGCTAGTATAAAAATAAAAATATTTAAATTGAACGCCCTAAACGCATGTAGCGTCTATGCAAAGCCAAATAAAGCGATAGTATAAATTGCTTTCTTTTGCTTCGCATAGAGTTCGTAACATTAAGGGCGTTCAATTTAAATATTTTTATTTTGGTATGAAAATCTGGTGAACTAAAATATGACGAATTCTTAAAAGTCATAGAACAAAAGTTGTTGATTATGATGTTAGTAACATAGTCCTGAGAGGTTTTCAGTGTTTTACATTTAACCCTGTATATACGTGTAGAACAATCGGTTATGTGTGAAATACTGTACAAAAATGTTTCTGACTTTTGTTGCTAAATTTGAAAATGGACCCGGACGTTGTGCCATCCTTGTCTTACGAGTTGAACAGGAGTCAAGTGCCTATCAAAACACTCTTTGTCAATAATAATGTTATGCAAGACACACATAGTTTTCACGATTTTGTCAGCAAATTCAATATCGGTTTCAATGTACTTAGATAGTAAATGCCATTTGGAATATAATCTGCCAAAAGCACAATCCACTGTTTTTCTTGCCGTTGATGTTACGTTGCTCCTCTGTTAACTCACGGCCTCCAAAGGGTTTCAATAAATATGTTTGTAATGTCCGACGAACTCGAAGACATGATGGTCACTAAGAACAGATTTACCATAAAACCTGTATATTTATGTTTGCACCCTTTTGTCCGACCTGGAAATCGAACCCAAGACCTCGTGCTTAGCAGTGGGTGATCATCTTATAAATATTTTTTTCTAACTAAAATATACCCTTATCTTACTTCTTGATAATGCAGCTTTACACTGATGGAATAATATTTATAATCTGTACAGTGATTTTTGAGTTAATCTATTAATAAACAAATAAAAAACAAATCATACAAGTTTTGGTAACGAAAATATATTATGTACAGGCGCGTCTAAAAAGTAGATGGCAAAATAATTGGGCACGACTTTTTAGTTACCTCCTTGGGAAAAGTTGGCTTCGAGTTACGATTCGCTTCATTTAACTTTGAGATATTGCGGAAAATGAGTCAGTTTATAGAGTTTATGACTTATGAAAGCGGGACACTTGGTTGGGGGGCGTACAACTTTTGGTTGACAAGATGATAACACAACTTATAATTGTATAACTTATTTAATACGTCTTCGAATACTGCAAAACGAGCTCGTCTGTTGGCTGTGGGAGAATGGGAGTCGGGTCTGTGGCTTCAAGCACTCCCGTGATCATTGGCACAATGATGGATGGCGCATCATTTAGGGTCGCTACTTGTTTACGCTTAGGCGTACCTTATGTTGCTCCACATCGGTGTCACTGCGGTACAGCTATTGACAGCCTCGGGCACCATGGTCTGTCCTGTTGCAAGAGTGCAGGGCGCATAGCTTGGCACGCCAGCATCAATGACATTATTCGTCGAGCTCTTGCCACCGCCAGTCCACCTGCGATATTAGAACCAAGTGGTACGTGACAATGGGAAGAGACCAGATGGTATGACGTTGGTGCCTTGGAAGATGGGTAGGCCTCTAGTGTGGGACGCAACTTGTGTCTAAATAAAAATACATAACAAATGAAAAAAAAATAAAAAAATATATATAAATATGTAGGATCATCAGAAGGAGTGGAGTGGTTTGGAGTCCCCATTAAGATAAACAAGTTGGCTTAAGCAAAATCTGATATTTATTTACTGAGTTTACTAATAATGAAATAATGATGTTTATTTTGCAAACTAGACGAGGCCAGTGTTTCCTAACTGACTACTCTGAGAAGAAACACTGAAACAAACTCAGAGGTCAACGTCTCTTTTAAAGTCCATACAATCTAGGTAAAAGATAAAGCAAATTACAAAGAAAGAATATAGTTAGGCGAACAGACCCTTTTAAGGTCACAGTTCGTATAGTGGCCAAGCCACCCAATTACAAAGAATACAGTTAGGCGAACAGACCCTCTCAAGGTCACAGTTCGTATAGTGGTCAAACCACCCAATTACAAAGTGTATCCGCTTGCTAATAGCAGGGTTATACAGCTATTGTAAATATACAGCAGCGCTGTACCAAATAAACCGACAGTCTTGTCGGGAGCAGGGAAGCTCTTTCTTGAGTCAGATCCGAAGACAGACTGCTGAGCTTACCAAGTGCACGGTCTTTTATAAGACGATACCCGCACTTTGAAATTCCTCCAACTCTGTCCATTGGCGCGAAGAAGTGCGTCACGTGTTTACTTGATACAAAACGTACTAAATCTAATGAGACTTACGTTATAAAATAATCAAATAATACAAGAGTAATTATCGATAATAAACAATGGTGATTTCACAAAGTTTAAATTAAAGAAACATGTCATCCATTGTTTTGATCAAAACTATCAGTCACACTTATCGAAATAAGTTGCCAAAAACCAATTAGTGCGTACACTAAGTACTTAATAAATTATGTTTCGATTTATCAGACAGTAATTAATACTGAAAGATCACTTAAATTCATATCAAGAAAATCAACTCGAAACAAAATATGATGAATACCCACAATAACTAATTGTAATTGACAACCAACTCCGACACGGCCAGAACTGACGTTCTACACGACCTCGTGTGATCCTGAAAAATAAAATCTCACGTGAATATCGATCGGCCTTTCTGACAATCAAAAGCCTTAACAAGAAGTATGGTGAAACTAAAAATCCCGTGTTTATTAAATAAAATTATTATCAACAATAGCAGTTGCATCGCAACCATTCAAAAAGCTTTCAAAAAGTATTGTGAAACGAAAAGTCCTGAGTTTGTCAAATAAAATTATCATTATCAATAGCTGTTGCATCGCAACCATTCAAAATTACTAAACTGTTACTGACAACACATAGCTTTACTGGAGACATAGTCTCCCAGCCGAAATCACACCATGGGATTCGACGAATAAGGTCAAATAGAACAACCCGCATAGGCGTCAAGATAGAACAACCCGCATAGGCGTCAAGATTAACCTCTTGGAGTCGAATAGAACAACCCGCATAGGCGTCAAGATTAACCTCTTGGAGTCGAATAGAACAACCCGCATAGGCGTCAAGATAGAACAACCCGCATAGGCGTCAAGATCAACCTCCAAGCCCAGACAAGAGTCATCATAGACAACTTGCCAATTCAGCAATGCTATGTCAGTAGCAGATGAGTCATCATCAGTGTCAGTATTGACATCACTAACAGTAACTGGACATTCAGGCATTTTTCGTACACGATCATGGGGATATTTGTAAAATCTATCTTTACTCAAAGCTTTCAACAAGTATCTATCACCATCTAATACTTCTAAAAATCTACAAGGACCTTTATATTTAGGGTCTAATTTAGTTTGGTATCGTTCCTCATTAGCAATAAGTACAAAGTCTACTTGGAACTTTTTCAAAACAGTTTTAGTCTCATCATAACGGGCTTTATGGTATTTGACATTTTTAGTTATACTCAGGGCTGATTGTGTCGACTTCCAATGCGAGCCGGCCAGAAGCTCGTAACGACCACGTGGGAGTACCACCACATGATAGCCCTCGCATGCAGGAGTCCAGCTTCCCTGTCGATTGTGCCAGATTTCTAAAACAAAAGGCAAATAATTTAGAACGGTACGAGGCGCCTTGCAACCTCGGTTGTCATAGGTGTCCTGGTCTTCTTGACTTGAACGAAGTCGTTCAGACATCGTCTTCCGACTCATCTCACAAAGAGTTTCTTTGTTTGGACTGGAACTTTGAGTGGAGTTGCCATCTGATATGCCTTCTCGGATGTCATCAGATGTGTATTGCAACCCATATCTATCTACTGGTAACAAACAAACAAACAATAAGTAAGACATTTTACAGTGAACTTTCGGGTAGCCTGTTGTACCGAACCTCAGGTAAAATGAACCAGACCAAAAAGCAGCAATACATGATGAAGAAGTCAGCTTTACAACGTCTACAATAAACAGCCAAGCCCATAAACTGACTGATTATTGCGTTTGAACTGAGCCAACTTTAACTTTCACTAATTATCCATCCCAAATAATCAATCAATATCAATCACCAAAAACGAACACATCTTAAAGATTTATTGAAAAACCCTAAAGCTGGTTTTCATTAAAACTGTAACGCAATAAAATCTAGAATGTCATGATTGGAATTGAAATCCAAGTTTCAATTATCTTACTACCCTATTCAGATAACTATTCTGTATTCAAAATAGTCGTACCTACAGTTATCAGATGTTCATGTAGGTATAATAGCACGACACCACGAATAAATCAACATCGAGACTCAATCCATGAAATTAAACAGGCAATGTAACATTAGAGGTACTTTCTACTTCTTGACTACTTAACAGTAAGAATGTTTTAACAAAGACGACCGCATGTCTTGAATAATGATCGCTACTACTACCTCACTACATTTCTTGAAGTTACTAAAACATTACAACAACAAGTTACTAGAACATTACAACAACAAGTTACTAAAACATTACAACAACAAGTTACTAAAACATTACAACCGATCGCCGATTCAGATCTTTGTTTGGCAAAACAAGTGCTGACTTTATGATCCAGTTTCTTACAAAAAGAACAATGTTTGGACCTATGCAGAACAAAAAGTCTTTGAATTCGAAGTACTAGACGTTACTACTCGTATCCTAATCAACTTTAGATCGTTTACAAAAAAATACACTGCTACCCTGCTTTGGCAAAGAATCCGTAGTGAAGTTAGTTTTAGTATTATTAGTCGGAACCGAACGTGAAAAAGTACTTTTAGAACTAACCGGTTTAATTCGGAAACGATTTAGCATTTGTTGCAGCCACTCTGATATTAGGATCAGTAATACCACGTATAATAATTAGTGAAATCAATTCGTCACTAAGTCCCCGCACTATACGTAAACAAAGCAATGAACAAGGTGCGTAATCCGCATACGTTGGATACTTATTAGAGTTCGCATTCATGTCGGCCAATATATTCGCAAATATAACGGCCTAAATTCCCTCTTAAAATTACTCCACGTACGATCGCTAGATACCCTCTCGTTTAACCAAGATCGAGCGTCACCTTTCAGACAATCGAAAGACTCATAATCACTCCAGTTATTAATGGATTTTGCACGATCGAGAATTTGGATCAAAACGTGAAATGTAAAAACATTGATTCGATCTACCCGTATAATTAATCGAACAGATGGCGTCAACAATACGATCGGTTACTGTAGAATGTTCCGCTGCTCAGTTAGAACTACGTTCTGAATCACATAGCCGTGATCTAGAACGAGAGCGTAGACTTTGATTTTCATAATAAACAGGCGACACTAACTGCAAAACAATCCGACAATAACAAACGTACAGCTAACCAAAACCAACTAGCGAGAAGTACTTGCAAAGCAATCTGACAATCGTGACCTACATTCAAGTACCCTCTTAAAAATAAAATCACACGGACTATGAACCAAAAACTCAATTAACGGAAACAAAATAAGTGTGCTGTGAAAGAACTATCCCAGTGCGTGAAAGAACTATCCCAGTGGGTGGAAAGAACTATCCCAGTGGGTGTGAAAGACTATCCCAGTGGGTGTGAAAGACTATCCCAGTGGGTGTGAAAGACTATCCCAGTGGGTGTGAAAGACTATCCCAGTGGGTGTGAAAGACTATCCCACTTCTGATGTAGGATCATCAGAAGGAGTGGAGTGGTTTGGAGTCCCCATTAAGATAAACAAGTTGGCTTAAGCAAAATCTGATATTTATTTACTGAGTTTACTAATAATGAAATAATGATGTTTATTTTGCAAACTAGACGAGGCCAGTGTTTCCTAACTGACTACTCTGAGAAGAAACACTGAAACAAACTCAGAGGTCAACGTCTCTTTTAAAGTCCATACAATCTAGGTAAAAGATAAAGCAAATTACAAAGAAAGAATATAGTTAGGCGAACAGACCCTTTTAAGGTCACAGTTCGTATAGTGGCCAAGCCACCCAATTACAAAGAATACAGTTAGGCGAACAGACCCTCTCAAGGTCACAGTTCGTATAGTGGTCAAACCACCCAATTACAAAGTGTATCCGCTTGCTAATAGCAGGGTTATACAGCTATTGTAAATATACAGCAGCGCTGTACCAAATAAACCGACAGTCTTGTCGGGAGCAGGGAAGCTCTTTCTTGAGTCAGATCCGAAGACAGACTGCTGAGCTTACCAAGTGCACGGTCTTTTATAAGACGATACCCGCACTTTGAAATTCCTCCAACTCTGTCCATTGGCGCGAAGAAGTGCGTCACGTGTTTACTTGATACAAAACGTACTAAATCTAATGAGACTTACGTTATAAAATAATCAAATAATACAAGAGTAATTATCGATAATAAACAATGGTGATTTCACAAAGTTTAAATTAAAGAAACATGTCATCCATTGTTTTGATCAAAACTATCAGTCACACTTATCGAAATAAGTTGCCAAAAACCAATTAGTGCGTACACTAAGTACTTAATAAATTATGTTTCGATTTATCAGACAGTAATTAATACTGAAAGATCACTTAAATTCATAACAAGAAAATCAACTCGAAACAAAATATGATGAATACCCACAATAACTAATTGTAATTGACAACCAACTCCGACAAATATATTTGTATTCTCAATTAAAATCGATACAGCGCAAGTAATTTTCTTGGTATTTCTCTTTTGGTCTTGTAGCGAATCAAAGTCTCTTTGGTTTAGCACAAATGTCTTTGGTTCGCATTTTTATAAGTTAAAACATTATGAGAGTCTTTAGTCTATGGCTAAAGAAACACAAGTGCGCCTAAGCTTGAAGGATTGGCAGAATTAATTAATAATATTAAAATTGTAAAACGCTAAGTTTTCTGTAGCATGAGTACCTAGTTACGTGTTTTCTTTTTGTAACATAGCAAAAACTGTTTGAAAAACATTTTATCTTATAAAAATGCGTCCAAAAAAAAATTGGGGTAAAGCAAAAAAAATTTTGTTCGCCAAATTTTGATGTAAAATATTGTATTTAATATACACAGAGGGCATTCCCGTTAACCCGCAATAGTATAGCATCCATACATGCTAAAAAAATATTACCATTCGAAAACAAAATGTTTTAATTTTTTTTGTTAATATTAAAATATTCACTAAAAATGTTAAATTGATACGTAAAAGAAACACTGTACACGCGTACTTGAAGGACGGCCACGTCGCAATTTATTTACGAATGACGCGATCTGCGACGCGAATGCAGCGATCTAATTGATGTGCTTATACTATTGCGGGTTAACGGTAACGCCCTCTGTTAGTTCACATACTGTATATGTAGCACTTTCTGACTCATGCTTATTAATTAAACATAGTTAGACGCGTTATAGACCAATATCATTATCTGCACATTTCCACATCTTTCATAGGGTCGGCTACCACAAATATAGACAATACAGACAATCTCAACTTTAATAACGCAAAACTAAGCACAACACAACCGTACACGTCGAGAGCTCAACCCAAAGAGAGGCGGTGATCGCGCCATGTCGAGTATGTCGACCGGTGTAACCGCTTCGTTTCCCGCCACAGCACCACTCGCGCTAGCTTCACTCGGTGTTGCCAACACGATGTGTAGTCATCCATCCATTGAACGACCGACCAAGCGTTGCTTAACCTTGAACCCGTACGTATTGTTAATATTTAGCCACGATAGAGAGAGTTTCTTCATGCTGAATTATTGGTCTATGACACCAATATCTCAGTACGATAGAACTCGGATAGCTACGTGTACCTACACACGCAGGATAGAGAGTAGCAGCGGTAGTAACCGTCTTTTTAACCGACTTCTAAAAAAGGAGGAGGTTCTCAATTCGGATGTTTGTATTTTTTTTTTTTTTTTTTTTTTTTTTTATGTTTGTCCACGCATAACTCCGTCGTTTGCCAACCGATTTGAAAAATTCTGATTTTGTTAGAAAGGGTATACTTCCCAAATGGTCCCATGAAAATTTTATCGAAATCGGACAAGCCGTTTCTGAAAAATCAACAAAAGTCTAAAAAAATGTTTACGTTGATGATCTTTTCGTTTACGCTGCATTGCGTTTTTTGTTCGCGCATAACTCCGTCATTTACGAACCGATTTGGAAAATTCACTGACCCACTAAAAAGCACGAAAATAAAAACGTTTTTGCAAAAAATAAAACCGACTTCCATATCAAAACACTACAAAGCCAAAAATAATTTTAATTTCGGAAGGCGGTGTGAAAAAAAAAAGAAAATACAAAACCAATAACACCGACTACCGAAATTAAAATTATTTTTGGCTTTGTAGTGTTTTGATATGGAAATCGGTTTTATTTTTTGCAAAAAAGTTTTTATTACGTGGCCATTTCTGAGTGCTGGAAGCGCATTAAATAATTTGTAGTATACCACTTTATATCTTTAACTCAAGAACACGAACTAAAACCTCGCACGAACGAAGAAGCTTTAATGTGAATAAATATTGAATAAAACATCAAACTCCTTTTGTAGGGTTCCTTAGCTGAATGGCAAAAAACGGACTCGGTGACCGGAACCGGAGATTCGTCATATTATCGGTCTTATTGTCCATCCGTATGTCACAGCCACTTTATTCTAGTCTACAATGTTGAAACTTGGTAGGTAAATGTATTCTGTAAACCGTTTTACAATTTTTATACAAAAATAAAATAATATAAAATTAAGAGGGATGAATAAAAATTAAAACATGGAACTGAAACAAAAAAAAAAACAAAAATATTCATTAAACCTAAAACACTTTTGCCTGCCACTTTTTTCAAGCGACGAACACAATATATGAAAAACTCTTCGTTTAAAATCTTACTGAAATAACATCTTCCTGATTAATCTTACTGATGTAGATATTAAGAGGGAACGCAGGGCTTTGGCGGTCAGAGGTAACAGACTGGTCCGCAGATTCTACCGATGCTCAGATGATGTTAAGGTCACCTTTTTCAAGGAACAATCAGATTCAGATTCAGATAACTTTATCAACAATGTCAGACAATGCCAGAACAATGTCAGAGTATTTACACGGAAAGTCTTTGGGTTTATTACACCAAAAGCTCGTTGGTTTCCCTGCGCATCCAATATCTTCAGGTTGATTTGGTGCTGCTTCATTTCCGCAGTGTTATCATTTGCAAAAAAACGGTATCCCTGATCTAGCCAGATCTTACAGGATATCATCTTCAGAGGTCCTTTGTTAAAAATTTGATAATTTAAAGCAATTCATTAAGGTAAGAACTATATGAATCATGATATCTATGCTTATAATAAATCTGTAGAGAGGTCAATTCTGTACATGAAATACATTTCCAAAATAACTATCAGGGGGTGATTAGGGATCGATACTGATGCCAAAAATGCAATCAGTAAAATTTTTGTCTGTCTGTCTGTCTGTCTGTCTGTCTGTCTGTATAACCGTTATAGAAACAAAAACTACTCGACGGATTTTAACGAAACTTAGTACAATTCTTTTTCATACTCCTGAGCTGGTTATAGTATACTTTTTATCACGCTACAATCAATAGGAGCAGAGCAGTGAAGGGAAATGTTGGGAAAACGGGAGAAGTTACTCCATTTTTAAGCTTCCGTCGCGTGTGCAACCTTAATGGTTAAAGCTACACAGAAATCATTTCATGACGGAAATGTTCTCCTTAAAATTATATAAAAAATATCCCATGACAGCATATGTCTATCTTTTATGGTTGACTCACAATAACACGTGTAACTCCCGATAGCTTAGCAGTTCGAAGCTTTCTGATTATAATATTTGTCTACTCTTACGTTTATAACACTCTCAGTCACCCCTAATTGAAAAAGTTAACATTATTAACTATTCCATAAAAAAGAATCATATAAATCGGTATAGAAACACCAAAGTTATACATGAAATACGCTAATAATAAGCCATCGCGCGTGAATACTGAATCATGCTATAAGGATTATTTTTGAGAATCGGTCGCCGCGCTCGACGCGTCTCGCGGCCGAAGGTATAAAATTTCGTTCTATAGGTACTTAAGCCTCATTGTAGCGTAAATAAAATTAAGTGCTCAGTAAAACACAACCGCTACTTAACACGTTTAATTTTGATTAAAAGGAAAAAGATAGAAAACAAGTACTTAATTTAAAAAACATAAAAAAGTTAAATATTAGTTATTATTGGGAACCTTTCAGTGATGGCGTGGGTTAACTTAGCGGAAAGAAAAAAATGTTATCGAAAGTATTATGCAAATATTTTTAACTTACCTAACAAAAAATCGATTGCAATCGGTTATAGCTAGGCGAATACGCATTATTAGTAATTTTAATTACAAAAACACTAAGAGCATCCAACGCGTCTTGATAGGCCTTAGGTTAGAAAGAATTTTTGACGTGATAATTTTTAGATTAGAAATATACAAACTAGGTGCACTATTTAAAATAGAACTCTTGCTGCGAAAACTCGGTAATTCCTGGACGGCTGAACACGACTGTGGGAAGTAACGTAGAAATCACGGAGCCACTGCGCTGCGGAGTCCGCATCTACCTCGTACTCGCTTCAGGCCTTTGAGATGGAAGTCTCAGGCACAGGATGTGCTCGGATATCGGGCGAGAGCGCCGCGACCTCCGTCGTCGATAACCGACGTCGCTTGCCCGTAGGGTGGAGCCAAAAATTGGCTTGTAACGGGATCTAAACAAAAAAGTAACTTCAGACCACCGATGCAAGCTGAATCTTTGATTAATTATGAAACTAGTGCGAAATGGATCGAAAAGAAAAAAGGCGACAATACATACCAAATTAACCAGAAAATCACCCACAGACTATCCTTTTGCTAGGACACTTTATATTTTTTTATTGGCTTAACACCAACAGAAAAAAAACTTTCACTTCATAATTTCGATATTAATCAAAAAATAAGGTCGACCATCACATATCGGGTCCCAAAAATGTAATGACGCCGTCAAAAGGCAAAACATCCGAGGATATTTTTCACGATTCCTTGTTCAAATGTGAATAACAGCTATGAAGAAAAAATTTTATTGAAAAGTTTGGATTAGAATTGGAGGAAGTTTTAACCGTAGCGGTTTTACGCTACAGTACCCCATTTCCAGTAAAAAAAAAAAAAAAATGAGAGTAGCAACCCTAAAGGTGAGTGGCAACCCTAAAGGAAAGGTGAGTGACAACCCTAAAAGAAAGGTGGTTGACAACCCTAAAAAAAAGGTGGTTGACAACCCTAAAAGAAAGGTGGTTGACAACCCTAAAAGAAAGGTGGTTGACAACCCTAAAAGAAAGGTGGTTGACAACCCTAAAAGAAAGGTGAGAGATCAACCCAAGTGAAAGTATCAACCCAGTGAGAGGGTGACAACGCTATAACAGATTGACATCACAACAACAGATTGAAAACACAACAACAGATTGAAAACACAATAACAGATTGAAAACACAATAACAGATTGACAACACAAAAGGGATAGCATCAACCAAGAGTGAAAACCATAATATATACAAATTAAATAAACTAGCCTAACTAACTTTAAACTAAATACATCAAATCAACGACATCGAAGTGCAGCTGATACTGAATAAAATTGAAAGCCGGCCTCCAGTTTA
Organism: Tholera decimalis; assembly: GCA_943138885.2. Taxonomy (NCBI): domain Eukaryota; kingdom Metazoa; phylum Arthropoda; class Insecta; order Lepidoptera; family Noctuidae; genus Tholera; species Tholera decimalis. The sequence continues at coordinate 2,247,018 of OW964551.2, read as the reverse complement.
GACGTTAACAGTGCGAGCTTCAGATGCGTCTCCTAAACCTACATTAGAATAGAAAAACAAACGATAGAACTAGAATAATATTCTTAAATAAATAGGAACAAAGAACAATATTCAAGACGAAACAAATAAGAGTTGAGATTAAGAAATAACCTAAAAATAACTTCAAAGGAAGTCAAACAAAAACTCGAAGTCGAACACAAAAGCTCGAAGTCAGATAATAACTCGAAGTGAGACACGACACAAAGTCCAACACGACTCAAAGTCAAACACGACTCAAAGTCAAACACGACTCAAAGTGAAACACGACTCAAAGTCTAACACGACTCAAAGTCAAGAGCTTAAGTTATAGAGGGATAAGTTAGAAGGTTAAGTTAAAGAGAGAGGGTTAAGTTGAAGAGGGTGGACCTTAAATCAAAATCAAAAATACGACGCTTAATGAGAGGAAATGGTTATGAATAAATATTAACTCCAGGGAGGAATGAGGGTCGAAATAATAAAAGAGGTGTCGTTAATTGAAAACTAATGGCCTAACATAAGTGATGCTGATTAAGTTAAGAATATGGAACAAATTAATTCATTTAAGTATGTCTTTTATATGATATTGTCCAATATGATGAGAATCACAGTCTTGTAGGACATATGTAGTCATGGAGATGACTCTGATCACACGACATTTAATGAAACGAGGAGCAAGCTTTCCTGTAAAGTATTCAGCAGCTGACGATTTTGAAAAATTACGCCTCCATACAATGTCGCCGGCATTGAGTGTAATAGCCGTGCGGTTCGTATTGTAATTTCGTGAATTACGGAGAAAAGCAGAAGAAAGATTGTCCGCTACTTTTGCGTAAATCTCGGCGAGCGAAGTCAGATTACTCGCGTGTTGTTCCCGACTTTCAGCTAAATTAGTGCTTAGAGTCTGGATATTCGCACGCGATGAATCCATACAGACTTCTCTACCGAATATGAGAAAGTTTGGCGTAAACCCTGTGGCTAAATTAATACATGAATTGAGGTAAAGTTTGACCTTGGGTAACAATTTAGCCCAATTCCTTTGGTTCTCGCCAACCAATATGCTCAAACAAGTAACGACACTTTGGTTATAACGTTCTACCGTGTTTGCTTGTGGAGTGTAATAAGGGGTATACGTAGGGGATTCAATGCGAAACGATCTAAGAAAATTTAAAAACTGATTACTACGAAAAACGGTAGCATTATCACAGAGAATAGACCGTGGAACTCCGAAGTTAAAAAATATTTCAGATTCCAAAGCTTTTATAACTGAATTGGCGTCAATCCTTTTAAGGGGGACTAACCAAACATATTTAGAAAAAACATCGACCATAGATAAAATGTATTTGAACCCATAATAAGCGATTGGAAGCGGTCCAATAACGTCGATAGAAATCATTTGTAAAGGTAAAGAGACTTCCTTTGGATAACACATATGACCACGTGGTTGGGAATTCGCGATCTTATAAGCTTTACAAACCTCACATTGCCTTAAAGTCTCAGAAACATCTCGAAACATATTTGGCCAGTAAAAGTTATCCTTGAGCTTAAAATAAGTCTTTGAAACTCCAGGATGTATAGAGAGAGGATTATTATGAGCTTCCCATATAGCGGATTTAACCTTTTCAACGGGTAAAACTATGCGCCAAGGATCAGAGCACAATGGGTTAGTGATTGGCATGCGTCTTGACAGAACACCGTTCCGAATGGCGTAAGCTGGAAACGTTTGAGGGGAGTCACGAGCCCCTAAATACACCTTTTTATACCATCTATCATTGGTATGGTCAGGTCCTTGATCGAATGTAACCGGACTCGCGTACATTCTAGATAAAGCGTCTGGAACGACGTGTTGCGACCCTTTGCGATGAATGATATCAAACGTGTAGAACGACTAGTACCCGGAGTGGGCCTAGGTGGAATGGGAGGAGGTCTAGAAATAATAATACTTCCGTGTAAAGGAGTCTCAACGATAGAACCTTCTTCGGACATTTTTAAACACAAAATAGAAATAGGTTAAATGAAAGAGCGGGACTTAGCAGGAAATCGATAGATATCGTGCCGTAATATCGATGCGGGAAGAAGACAACAACATGAACGTCAAAGGAATCGGCTGGGCTAAGAATCCAACAAAAACAGATACTAGCAAATAGCAGAAAAGCAAACAGACGGGCTAAAAAAAATAAGAAAGGTAGACACTAGCACACGACCATTCAAAAAGCTTACCTTTGGTCACGATGCCTAACCATCCACACATCAAACACACTCTACGGGAAACTAACTACCGCTACCTACTGGGATAAAATAAAACTCGGGATAGATAAGTATATTTTGGGAGAAAATAAAAGAATTGGAAATTGGGTATAGTTACAAAGTTAATCTTTAAAATTGAATTTCACAAACATCACACAATTTAGCAAAGAACATAAATTCAGTTAGCAATTCTGTAGTCCAGTCGTATGAATCGGGAAAACATTCAAGACAGGTAATCCTTTTAACTTCCATACGGGTATTTGACCAATTCTAAAACCTGAAATTCACAATAAGAAAGATGAAAATTAAAGATTGCTCTCAAGAGCAACCACACACGAGATAACAAAAAAAAAGGTATTTTAGTAATAATTAATATGCAAACTTACTTTAATTCGGGCGCCATATTGTAGCGTAAATAAAATTAAGTGCTCAGTAAAACACAACCGCTACTTAACACGTTTAATTTTGATTAAAAGGAAAAAGATAGAAAACAAGTACTTAATTTAAAAAACATAAAAAAGTTAAATATTAGTTATTATTGGGAACCTTTCAGTGATGGCGTGGGTTAACTTAGCGGAAAGAAAAAAATGTTATCGAAAGTATTATGCAAATATTTTTAACTTACCTAACAAAAAATCGATTGCAATCGGTTATAGCTAGGCGAATACGCATTATTAGTAATTTTAATTACAAAAACACTAAGAGCATCCAACGCGTCTTGATAGGCCTTAGGTTAGAAAGAATTTTTGACGTGATAATTTTTAGATTAGAAATATACAAACTAGGTGCACTATTTAAAATAGAACTCTTGCTGCGAAAACTCGGTAATTCCTGGACGGCTGAACACGACTGTGGGAAGTAACGTAGAAATCACGGAGCCACTGCGCTGCGGAGTCCGCATCTACCTCGTACTCGCTTCAGGCCTTTGAGATGGAAGTCTCAGGCACAGGATGTGCTCGGATATCGGGCGAGAGCGCCGCGACCTCCGTCGTCGATAACCGACGTCGCTTGCCCGTAGGGTGGAGCCAAAAATTGGCTTGTAACGGGATCTAAACAAAAAAGTAACTTCAGACCACCGATGCAAGCTGAATCTTTGATTAATTATGAAACTAGTGCGAAATGGATCGAAAAGAAAAAAGGCGACAATACATACCAAATTAACCAGAAAATCACCCACAGACTATCCTTTTGCTAGGACACTTTATATTTTTTTATTGGCTTAACACCAACAGAAAAAAAACTTTCACTTCATAATTTCGATATTAATCAAAAAATAAGGTCGACCATCACATATCGGGTCCCAAAAATGTAATGACGCCGTCAAAAGGCAAAACATCCGAGGATATTTTTCACGATTCCTTGTTCAAATGTGAATAACAGCTATGAAGAAAAAATTTTATTGAAAAGTTTGGATTAGAATTGGAGGAAGTTTTAACCGTAGCGGTTTTACGCTACATCATGTGAACATGATCTAAACAATATTACCAATACATTAACTTAATAACACACAAGGAGTTACACGCTGACGGAGACGCGGGCACAGCTATTAACAATAATATTTTGAGGTTCCGTATTGCGATATATTTCAACAGTATGATTGATTTCCCCACTAAATTACGAAAGTTAATCTGTCTGTTACATCAAAATAACTGAACCGTGAGGAAGGACATAGGCTACTCTTTTTTACGAAAAACGACGGAAACGCGGACGAAGTCGCGGGCAACAGCTATCTATACTAATAATATAAGGCTGAAGAGATTGTGTGTTTGTTTGAACGCGATAATCTCAGGAACTACTGGTTCGAAATGAAATAATATTTTTTAATTAAATAGTCAATTTATAGAGAAAGGCTTATATGCTATATATCATTACGCTAAGGCCAATAGGAGCGGAGCGCAAATGAAGAATGCTTCAAAATCGGGGTTAAATTTAACGTTAGCCCAAAGTAACTATTCCACGCGGACGAAGTCGCGGGCAAAAACTAGTCTAAAATAAATGGATTTTATTTTATTATGATTATCTATACAACGTGTAATTTAAAGGGTATATACAAACCAAGTGCACGGCTTCTTCGGATGATAACAAACGATATAGCAAGGGTTTTGTAATCACATGTGTGGAACTTATTAGAAATTTCAATACATTGATACCAGAGACCGAATTTTTCAAATTAAGAAGAACGAAGAGAATTATCGTTTTATTGGCAAGTGACGTGGAAAGTGATGACCCTCATAGTGCTGTGATACGTTTGTTATTATTAGTATTCAAGAAACATAATTATGAAACCAATAATTTGGGGTCAAATCTGTGAGTCACTTATTTTGAGCTGAAACTTTGCATAGAGACTCCATACCAGATGTTGTCTTCAGTCCTTTTGGATAGATATGGGGTTTCCGTTATACGTTGTAGATATAAAAGAATCGTCTAAAACGTCGTAAATAAGCGCATAACTTCGGAACGCCTGCACTAAATTTGATAATTAATTTTGTTGTGTACGTTATAAAGAGAAAATAAAAATTACGTCAAAAAATATAGCTGTCAGTCAATTCTATAAAAAAATTCGGCATAGGTACCGAGTAGGTAATATCTATCTCCAAATATGTAAATAATAAATAATCAGTCAAATTACATTAAAGCTGTATTACACAGGAACCAAGATAATACAGGTGAATACATCTCGACGCAGCTCAGAGCCGAGTGATAGCCGCCAAGCAACTGATTACCCACCGTAACTAGAACTAATGAATACCAGATAAGCCGTGTGTGATTGTCGTAACTAGATTACAGCGTGAACCGATGTGCACTCATCACTATGTCGCCGCTGATTGAATGCTGGCTGCTCGTACTTATCGTGCATATCAAGGTGAGTTTTGATTTTTCCTTGTTGCACATTATTTTTTCTACCGCACACCTTGTTGAAATTCTTTATTATTTCTTATTCCGAACTTACCTTTGATCCCCATTTGAGTAGACGCAAACGGAGGTCCGATAAAGTCTGTCAGACCCAATTGGCTCGCAGTCGTACAGTGCTTTGTCAATACCAAATAATACCAATATAATAAAATAAATAGGGTACTCAACATTAATCCCCATACTTCCCGAAACTGCAAAAAAACTCAATTAATGGCTGTCCACGCTCACGTATGAAGAATTAGAAAATCTAGTAAAATTATAAAGGCTGCATAACTTCCTTCCACACTACATCGCCACTACTATTCATACATCGCATTTGTCCACGTAACTACATTACCTCTACACACGCTACAACATCCACACACTGCGGTGTGTGGATGTTGTAGTGTTATTAAACACAACTTGGTTACCCTATACGCACAGTAGTGTGTATAGGGTAACCAAGTTGTGTTCAACACATCCACACATAACATTTTTTCACACAACTACATTTTACTACAAACACACTCTCGCACTTCACATATTCTCAAACATCCACTCAAAACTCACAACACACAGAAAGAATCGCTAAATATTTTATTTGTAAGTTAATTCTTCTTCGTTTAGTAGTTAATTGAAAAATAATTCTTATGTCAGTTAATTCTTTAATATGGTCTCATTCATAACCTAGAGTTTTGGTATTCAGAAAAACACCTTGAATAGATAGATTAAAAGGTCGTAAGCTATTTACCTCCATGTGTGAACCTAGGCACTGAGGTAGGTTATGATAATTCAGAGCTGTATTCAGGAAATTGGACGTGCAGGTAGTATGGAGTCTAATTGAACAGGTCATGTACCTATGTGATTAACAGTCAGTTTATTCGAAACTTTCTAAACTGGCAGCGGACCCCAACATCTCTATTATTAGCTATGAATTAAAATTATATTAATAGCTAGAACTATGCACTGAAAATAATGAAGACAAGAAATAATAAATAATAAGAAAGAGAAACTTGTATTTTTATGTTAACTTTACAATTTCCCGTGAGTTCCTCCAGGCCACTTCTGTGTATTTTATGAAGAAGGAATCCCCTCCATAAATAACTGCTCAAATTTTGTAAGTTAAATAGGCTGTAAGTAGTCCCAAGACAGTTTCCCGTGAAAATTAACCTTTATTATTTCCTGCTTTTCGAAACGAAAAGTCAGCTTATAAAGCCTCCCGCACACAGGCGTTAGACGAGAATGCGACAACGATTTAGAAACCTAGTTTTATAGAAGTTGTTGCATCTGTAGAAAAGTCCACTTTTCAAGATAGAAGTGTGTCGGAGGGCAAACACGCTCCTCTTAGTAAATTATTGTTAGGCTCATCGGCAACGAGAAACTGGTCGCGACAAAGCTCCAGGGCGCATTATCGCTTCGCTCCTGTCTATGGATGCCTTAGTAATTTCTGTCCAATACTTGCAGACGACATGTTGCAGCTGTGACGCAAGAGTGAGTATACTTAATGATATTGTTAACAATACAACTAGCTTTTGTACTAATTTTGTCTATGAGACGTTTTATTTGTTATGGTCGTCATATTTTTTGTAAAGCAATTAGACTCAAGTCTCCGCGCAGGTACTACTTAAAACTTTGCCATTATGTTGAATCATTATATTGTGCATCTTTTATACGACTTTAAAAAACTATCCTCAAAATACATATTTGAATTAAGATATTGTCAATTTATTTATTTGCATTACAAAAAACAGTCACATAATAAAACCTATCAACTTAATCCTTATTCCACAAGTAATCAAAAGAAAAAGAAAGTTTGAAAGAAACATTACAGTAATCAAAGTGAAAAATAAAATAATTAAATTTGCAACCGATTAACATATTATTACATTCTCAGAAAAGTAGTATAACAGCTTGTCGCTTTAATATACCTACAAAAAATAACAATGTGGACAAAATCAGAAAAATAGAAGGGTTGGTTATAGTTAGCCAACTATTCAAGTCAAACTTCCGTCTTATTTTTATTCCTACTTTAGTCTCTGTTACGTTCAATGAATTGTACTTCCACAAGCATACCAACACAATGGTAAATCGTACCTAAATTGCTTTTTGATTGGCATTTGAATGTAAAACCTGTCACATTGTAACATAGGTATGCTTTCAGTGTTCAGGAGAGCCATGTTATGCCGGGGTAAGTCATCAATACCACTCGACATTTTCCTTAATTCAGGTCACCAGACATTTCGACCATTGAGAAAATCGAAACCCGCTGCCGTCAGACGTACCGAAATCATGTACTAACTAGGTTAATCGTTTAATGTGATTTACAAACGTCTCGTAGACATGTGTGAGGAAGTTTGAAAGTGGCGCCTTTTACGGAAAAATTGAAAGGAAGTTGCCCATCTTGGTTCCATACCAATGTCATCAATGTACCCTGTCATCACGTGTCCATACCAAGATAGGCAACTTCCTTTCTTTTCAAATATAAAAGGGATGACGCGCATGTGTCTAAAGCAGTTGTGGGTTTGAATGTTGATGGAGGGAGCGGTAGAGGAAAGCCAAAGAAAAGATGAATGGAATGTGTGAGGAATGATATGAAAGAAAAAGGAGAGAGAGAGGTAGAGTACTTAGGTATCTGTACGATGCTGAGATATCTGAGGAGGAAGAATGGAAGAGGAAAACGTATTGCGCCGACCTCAACTACTGGGATCAGGGCAGAAAGATTATGACGAGACATGTGTGATGCGATGACGCAACTACGCATTTTCATAGAAATCATTTTATTGATGTTCGTTCAGTCCATTTAATGGTTGTCTGGTGGCTATCGCTGTCAAAGTTAGATTCGTCCTTGTACCCATAGAATTCTATTTGAGAGTTTGATCTAAAAGGGTTGTGTAACCTAACTATAAGAGTACCCTCACTCTTTTTGATCTACAATAAAGGACCTACAAACTATCTTTTCTATCTATACATACAAGTACATATAAATAAAATTGTATTGTATGTCAATGATTTCAATATAACTGTGTTTTCTCAAGTGCTTATAGTTATTTACACTTTACTAAAACTAATTGTTTTTTATTATTGACTGTCTGTCTGTTCTTCAATCTAGAATTAAATCTAGCCTACTATCTTGAATGTATGAACCAATTTTAGTGGGTCTTTCAATGCAAGATTATAAGGTAACACTACGTTTCTTCCCGGAATTAGTGCGGTTTCGGGATTTATGCCGGAAGAATCTCCAGCGTGAACGACATACACCCCTCCAACTAAGCGAAATATGCTTGTGTCTAGAATGCGTTCACAGCAATAGTATAATGGGTGGGGTTCGAACCCGCGACTTCTCGATCACAAGTCCGACACCTTTATTAAGCTATTAACACTTACATTTGAGAAGGTTCTCTTTAAGAATGCCTACAAGTTACATTTGTTTTGCAGTTCAATGGAAAAGATTGCATCTCTAGAGTAAGTATTACAGCATGGTCGAAACTTAAATGAAAGTTTGTGAAGAGTAATAAGGATTTAAGTATGTTTATCGATTGAAATGTTCTATTGGACTATCTATTGTATATAAAAGTTCTATTATATACAACAAGTGGACGGCTTCTTTTGATGATAACAAACGATATGGCAAGGGTTTTGTAATCCTATGTCTACATGTGTGGAACTTATTAGAAATTACAATACATTGATACCGAAATTTTCAAATTAAGAAGAACGAACAGAATTATCATGTTATTGGCAAGTGACGTGAAAGTTATTGACCCTTGTTGACTTTGACACGTTTTTTATGATTGGTATTTAAGAATAGAATAGAATAGAATATTTATTTGCGTAAAACATGGTATACAAGGGTGTTAAATAACATATGAAACCGATAATTTGGTATCAATTATTTGAATCACTTATTTTAAGCTGAAACTCTGCATAGAGACTCCATACACGATGTTATCTTCAGCACTTTTGGATAGATATGGGGCTTCCGTTACAAGTTGTATATTATATTGGTTCTATTATACAATGTGTAATTTACAGGGTACATACATACCAAGTGCATGGCTTCTTTGGATGATAACAAACGATATGGCAAGGGTTTTGTAATCCTAAGTCTACGTGTGTAGACCTTATTACAAATTCCAATAGACTGATACCAGAGACCGAATTTTTGCAAATTAAGAAGAACGAAAAGAATTATCGTGTTATTGGCAAGTGACGTGGAATGTTATTGACCCTCGTAGTGCTGTGACACGTTTGTTATGATTGGTATTCAAGAAATATATGAAACCAATAATTTGGTATCAATTCTTTGAGTCAGTTATTTTGTGCTGAAACTGTGCATAGAGACTCCATACCAGATGTTGTCTTCAGCCCTTTTGGATACATATGGGGTTTCCGTTACACGTTGTATATAAAAGTTCTGATATTTACAAAATACACAATTTTCTTGGGTTATCGACCATTTTAACCAACTTCAAAAAGGAGAGGAAGCGGTCTGATTTCGGTGAAAAGCCTAAAGAATAGGTTTGATAGGCTTCTCACCAGATGATAAACGATGATATGGTCGAAAATGAAGCACGCTTTATTTTCTGTGGGAAAATCATTAACTGACTCCCGCAGTGGGTGGAGCGGAAGGGAGTGTCAGACTTCTACTGACTAAAAACCCAACCTGTTCCTTCACCTGCCCTTATGTTCCGGGGCCGCGGTATCTCGTTAGAAAATTCCCGCAACCCAGAAAGCACGCTTACCTAGAAGTAACCTTGAATAAGGTATTTCTAGGCAACCTCTTGACTTAAAGAGTGAATCAGTTAAACATGCTAATTACATATGGAACTAAGTTTACTTCGTCTTTTAGTGCAGTGGCTCTTATTGTCACAAGAATATAGAATATGCAGACTTCGTTGGATAATGTATTCTTCTGAATTTTGTTTGCAGTGTGACGGTCTCTTATGTTCCTCTGGAGTAAGTATAGACGAACCGATTATAGTAATTTGTAAGTACACGTTGTAACTTGTTACTTGACGCGGTAAATGAAAGTCTTTTCTTCATTGTTATATTTTTTCTTAGTAAATTTATTAATATAATTTTAAAACCACTGCTAAACCCTTTTTTATGTACATAAAAAAAAAAAACAAAAACTGACTTATGCGTCGAAGTACTCCACATTGCTGTCGTCCGGAAACGTGTCCAGAAGACTGGCAGCATTGCCAACTTATTCTTTGGGCAAAGAACGAGTCAGCCCTCTGGACACACAAGGAATCTATCAGCCCGCGAGACAATTTTCTTATTGATATATTGTTGAGCGACGTCTGTAGAGGAAATGTTTTGGAAGGTAAATAAAGTAGATTTTACTTCGACAATTGTAGACGCTCGAATATTTTTTCAATAATTATTTCGCCATTGTTCTTTACTCATTTACTAAAGAAATTGGAACTGATGATGAAGACCACATATGGCTATCGGAACTACTCAATGTATTCAAATTCATGGGTTGCGATTCGATTGCTTAAATATGGTTGTTAAGCACTATGCTCGTCACAATGCATATGGTAATGTAGAGCTAATGGTCAAGTACCAGGAGAACTCCTCAAAAATTAGCGGCCATGCATCGGGAAAAGCAATATTTTGTAAAAGGTGATAAGTTGTTGACATTATGGCTTTTGTAACTAGATAAATTACAAATCGATTAACAAAAAAGCGAGAATAAAAATCTTTTAAAAGTTGGTTTTGTTTTTGATAAAAAGTTTTTTGTGTGTACCTACATGACACACAAAAAACTTTTTACATTAAAAATAAAACTAATAATGCGACAGTTTGAGAGGATATAGGTATGTATGTTTGTTGCTCTTTCACGCAAAAACTGCTAAACGGATCTCAATGCAGTTTAATGGTAAGAAGATAGTTGACATCCTGGACATAGGCTACTTTTTATCCCAAAATTCCCACGGGATCGGGATTTACGCGGGAAAAACCTCCCACGTGAACGAAGTCGCGGGCAAAAGCTAGTAAATCAATAAACGTCTTCTCTGTTTGAGGCTTTTTGCGTCATTCCTTTTATAGTTGAAACACTGGGAAGTAGCGACAGGCTTATTGATGAATATAATATGTATGTAGGTTTATTAAAGTATCTACTGATTAAGCTTAGTTTGATTAATAATAATAATAAATAATAATAATAATAAATAATAATATAATAATAATAAATTTTTTATTTCCAAATTTACAATTTTTACAAAAGTATTTTGCCGCTAATACACAATATTAGAAAAATTGTAACATTTTGCTCGGTTAATAACCTCTGGCACTTAAGCTAAGAGTAAACTTGTGTTATGAGTGCCAGGGCTCTCTCTTTTGAACATAAATGTTGGTTTGAGCGTCAAGGCTAAGGGATGCTTTACGTGGTCCTTGGGCAACCATCTTAATATTGTTACGAGCTGGGGTTCAGGATAAAAATAATTTACACCAACCAAACCAAAATTAACACTTTCTAGAATATTCTTGTAGAATCGACTCACTGTTTTTACTGTCAAGAATATTCCAGAAGCTAATCGAGATACTCAGTACCGCTACTCGCCGCTAGATGGCGTTAGTGTCTCGAACGTATTAGAAGTCAGTCGAACTTTCTCAAATATACTCAGTACTGCTACTCGCCGCTAGATGGCGTTAGTGTCTCGAACATTCTAGATTTCTATCGAAGTTTCTCGACGTACTTCGCTAAGCGACTGGCGTAACAGTATATCGAGATTGTCTCGTGCCTCGGAAAGCACATTGAGTCGTTAGTCAAGGCTGTCATTTGTACATGTCTGGCAGTCATTACGGGTAGACAGAAACCCGCAATCTGACACCAATCTTGCCAAGTGGTATCGTGTCACTCAGCTGTTTTCTGGATGGGAAAATCATGAAATGACTCCTCCCGCTGTGCAAGTGTGTGTGGAGTGGAAGGGAGTTTCAGATTTCTACTGTCTAAAAACCCACCTTATCTTTCAGTTACCCTTGCCTTCCGGACCGGACCATTAGAACATTCCGGCAATGCAGGGTGATAGTGCCAGCTGCTCGGTTGTGGACGTCAGATAGACAGACGGTCCATGGACGCCAGCACATAAAGCTACCCGAAACTGTCAAATTTTCCCAATCAACCTTGAACCTAATTGCTTTAACAATAAAGTTGAAATCTATTAAAGTAATTTGACAGATTGTTGTAGCTTGATGTGCTGGCATCTACAACACTAGTAATTAGCTGCTTCCGGTAGACTCGAAGCTGACCCCAACATAGGCTAAGGCTAAACCGATGATGATAATAAAATATTAAGGTAATTTTCGTTTTTTTTTAGTAATTAAACTTATTGTTTCTTAATCTCTATCATAAAAACATTTACAAAAATAAAGTAACTGATATCAGTAGGATTGCCAATTTTCTTGGAATCGTTGGGTAATTTAACGTAGTACCTGTTCATTAGTGTGCGGTAAGGACCCCAGGACATGATTGATGGTAATGAATGGGCTTTCTAAACAAGTCGGTGAGGTCATGACCTCCAGAAAAATCAAGCAGAGAAGGGGCTTAAAGCACAGAGGGTTTTAGTAGATTTAAATTGCCTTTACAACATGTGTAGTGTTTGAGGCGTCTTTTCTAAAGCCTAGTATTTACTTAGTCTAGTAAAATAAATCTTGTCTTAAATTATTTTATTAATATGAATGTAAAGACTATGTGGGTTTTTTTTTGTTCAAATATTTGGATGATGTAGCAGTGTAAGTACTTTAGACGGCCTTGCCCCAAATGTCTAGTTTTGGTATTGTTCAACAAAAATGAAAGTCTCTCAATAGACGAACATTGATAGGTTGATTATGCATGAAAATATTTAAAACAGTTTTAATATAAATTTTTTCATTGTGAGGTTATTAATTTATTAGTTCTAAGTTCAGCTACACGATATCTGGCAAACGTTTACACTGTCTGGACAGGTCCGCTCAAATCTGTGTGCTAATTTCCTCAAAAGAGCACCACAGACAAAAACTTACAAGCTTTTCATATGATTGGACCAATACAAATTGTATGGACTTTAAAAGGGACGTTGATCTCTGAGTTGGTCTCGGTGCTTCTTTTCAGAGAAGTCAGTTAAGAAACACCGACCTCATCTAGCTAAACTAAAACGCAAAAAAACATGACGTGTAGAAGTATTATTTATAAATAATTTACAAAAAAAACTATTTATTTTATTTTTTAGAAACGTTTATTTTTACTTTTTCCTTCCAATTGCCAGATTATTCGCAGGTGGCATCGATTTAATTTTCATAGGCTATCGCCATCACCATAATTGTGGATATATTTTTGATAAAAGTCGCACGATAGAAAATTCAGTTAAAATTACCCATAATAACGATTATCTAATGTTCTAACAATCGTCAGCCCAGATAAAGCTTACAACCTTTAAATGGCGAACTACAAAATTGTTCATCGCCAGAAATAATATTTAAACTCGGCTAATGGACCACCATTACATTGATATAAGGTACTAAAGCAGTGCTATCGGGCCTATTGATGCTAATTTATTGAGAAACGCGGCCATTTTTGATATGTCATAATTACGTAAGACGCAGGATATCATCTTTTTTCATTGTTTGAATATAAGTTCTTTTGTTGTATTGTTTTTATAACTTGTTAATTCACAAAATTCACATTTCTAGCAAGCTTATTAACACTTCCAAATAAGCTTAACACGTTGAACGCCACACGGCCCACTGGTGAGCCTAGCTAGGCTCAGTGGGCCGCATAGCGTTCAACGTGTTAATAAGCTTGTGTCTGGAGGTGTTTCACGGCAATAGTGTAATGGGTGGGGTTCGAACCCGCACTCTCTCGATCACAAATCCGACACCTTATCCATTAGGATATTGAGGCTTTTAGTCAAGTCCGAAACCCCAGTCACCTCACTGACGCGTTGTGTGTTTTCAATAATAACGTTATCTTTCTTTTCTTGATGATTTGAGTAACCAATCACTATTTAAAAGTATACTAAATTGGTAAAACTTTACTTAAAATATATTATCCAGTGTTGTCTGATTGCAAACGATATTTAATGGAATCAAATGACGACTGACTTTTGCATTTGTGATAGAGTTAACACGTTTGCTGACAGTGAGCACTTACCCTGACAGCACATTACGACAGTAGAATTTTCCATACTAAATGACAAATCAACGTAGTACTCGTGCACAAGCAAGCAATATGAAACAAAATACTCGTATTACGGCAGTAAGAAATATGGAATTGCTTTATATAGGTATATGACAGTGGATACTGCTCTTCATAATACTTATATGAAAAATTATCGTGAGACGACGTACTCTTAAAAAAATACTTACGTACTCTCAAAGTGACCCGTCCCTCGACTTACTGTCATAACCAGAGAGTATTTAACCTAGAGAGCTTATAGGCCGATTTCTTTGAAGAACACAACTCACCAATACGGGTTGGGAGGCGAAGAAAAAATGCGCTACTGCAATTGGTCAGTTCAAGGTCAAGCTTCATAGACATGCCGAGTTAGGGATTGCTCTACTTGATTGAGGGAAAGTTATCGATATCGATAAAATGAAGTTTAACATTATAAAAAATACTCAATAAAATCACATAATAATATTTATCATTATCAGTCTCAATTACAAAAAGAAAAACAAGTATGCTGTTATTATTGATTTTTAAAATGAATTAATTTGGTAAATGTTTTTCGAATTAAAGTTTTAGAGTCCTGATTGTTTTTGATAAAAAATGATAACCGAGCGTCTATACAACGTGTAATTTAAAGGGTATATACATACCAAGTGCATGGCTTCTTTGGATGATAATAAACGATATGGCAAGGGTTTTGTAATCCTAAGTCTACGTGTGTAGGACTTATTACAAATTCCAATACACAATACCAGAGTCCGAATTTTTCAAATTAAGAAGAAGGAAAAGAATTATCGTGTTATTGGCAAGTGACGTGGAAAGTTACTGACCCTCGTAGTGCTGTGACACGTTTGTTGTGATTGGTATTCAAGAAATATATGAAACCAATAATTTGGTATCAATTCTTTGAGTCAGTTATTTTGTGCTGAAACTGTGCAGAGAGACTCCATACCAGATGTTGTCTTCAGCCCTTTTGGATAGATATGGGGTTTCCGTTACACGTTGTATATTTCTGAATTATGCAACTTGCTAATTCAATCAAATGATTGGTAGTTTCTATTTCATATTGATGAAAATTAATATCCGGGAATAAATTATACCCAATCAGTGATTTTAAAACCGATCTCATAAAATAATTGGAATTATATTTCCGAGACAGCACTTTCGAACCACTCTCGTTGATCGTCTTTTTAAGGTAAATTTCACAACGACGACAAATTTCTATTACTGTGGTGAATCCGTACAATAACTTGTTTTTAGTGTCTTTATGAAATTGTAAGGCGTTTTGATTTGTAACACCAATCAACGCTCTAATACAAGTTAGGCATTTTATTTGCTTTATCAGAGTATGAACAATGTAGCCGGCTATATATTATTTTTATATTTTATTTTTTTATATTTATTTTATACTAGTACTCACGCGGGGCTTCGCTCCCGTGGATTCTATCACGGTAAAAACATAACTCTCCTTTTTTGCAGTCGGGTAAAAAGTAGCCTATAACCTTCCTCAAGCTTCAAGCTACTTCCATACCAAATTTTATCCAAATCCACCCAGTACTTTCGAAGATTAGCGCGTTCAAGCAAACAAACAAACAAACAAACTTTTCCGCTTTATAATATTAGTATAGATTCCATAATAAATATATTTTCATTAAAATCAGTTGTGTCAACAACTGTAGCTTCAGCAGGCACTCGGTAATAATATTTTTTTGGTGGTGGGTCATTAGATGATTTATCTAATGACTCCTCCCTCCTACATACACTTACCCGTGGACTCGACATCGAAACAAAGTAACCTGTCTTTTTTTTCCTGGGTGGGAAAATCATCGAATGACTTCTCCCGCTCTGGGTAAAGTGGAAGGGAGTGTCAGACTTCTACTGACTAAACACCCACCCTGTCCCTTCAGCTGCCCTTAAGTTCCCGGGCCGCGGTATCTCATTAGAATATTACCGCAACCCCGGAACCAAAGTAACTTACGAGGGCGATATTGTAATGCAAAGGTCCAAGTTAATTAATATTAGACTCCGTCATACTATTTGAAGCCTAGAAAGATTGGATATAGGTATCTTATATTATTTTGACTTTTCTCAACATTATATCAATAAAAACCAAACTAGAAACCAATATTCCCTAGTAACCTTATCCATCCACTTTTCTTTTTAATCTGGAATCTTGGGAAATCCAAAATGAAAACATGCATGTCACACAGAAGAAAAAATATCAGAACTTTCTCCTTTTTTTAAAGTCGGTTAATGTATCAAATCAAATCAAATCATTTATTCGTGTGACTTTTGGTAAATACAGAATGTCAGATAAAAACATGAAAGCGCTCAAAGGCTACCCATTGGGCTTACACAGGTTAATAGTTTGTAAATTATTAATATAAATCACAAATTGCTCAACTAATACAAAATCAGAAATTAAAACAATGTCAAATTATCCAGATTAAAATATACAATAAACAAAGTCAGGAATGAAAACAATGCCAAATTATCCAGATTAAATATATAAATATCAAAGTCAAAAAAATAAATAATAAAATGTGGTTAAAGATACCAGTGTGAAATTACATATAAACCAGTCATTATCATTATATTATCAGATGTCACAATTAAATGTCAAAGAATATATAATAATAATTATATGCAATAAAATAATATTAAAAAAAAATATAGCTCTATTTTGTCCTCCAGAAACTCCGAAATATTATAATAAGATCTACTTATAAGAAAGCTCTTTAAATGTTTTTTGAATAAAACTACGTTTAAGCTTTTCATTGTTTCTGGTATGTGGTCATAGATGATTGGCGCCATGCAAAAAACACTATTACGCATCAGTGCTGTTTTGGACTGCCTCGAACACAACATGTTGGCATGTCGTCGACTACGGTTAATTCTGTCGGATAGTTTGGGGAATAATTTTGGGTTGGTTTTAACAAATACTGCAACTTCAAAAATATACAACGAAGGTAATGTCAGTAGTTTGTGTTTTATAAAGAAGGGCTTACAGGTGTCAGTGCTTTTTAACCCAAACATAGCCCTGATGCACTTTTTCTGGGCTTTAAATATTACTTCCCTATTTGTTGAGTTTCCCCAGAATATAACGCCATATCTTAAGATTGAACCAGCCATACCATGGTATGCTGTAACAATAGCATCTGTTCCTATTACTGGCGCTAGTTTATAAAACGCATAAGCCGATTTACTGAGCCTCTTCGCCAAGTCTATCGTATGCGCTTTCCAGTCTAGTCGTTGATCTATCGTCAAGCCTAGGAATTTATGTACTGAATTGTCAAAGGTATATTTTTACGTTGGTTAAATGTCATTAATTTTGTTTTGTCAATATTTATCTTAAGGTTATTGTTATTAAGCCATGTTATAAGTGAGTGCATAGTATTGGTAACGTCAGAATTATATAATTTCTTGTTTTTACACTCAATGGTAACCGTGCTGTCGTCGGCAAATAGTGTCATATGATGTTTTGTAACTTTTGGTAGGTCATTTATATACAATAGAAATAAAGGAGGGCCGAGTACGCTCCCTTGTGGCACACCATATGTGACTGTTCTATCACGCGAGCGATATACCCTTTCGTTCTTCGTTTCAGGATCAACTTGTGATATTTCTACATACTGCTTGCGGTTCTTTAAATAGGACTCTATAAGCTGTATGATATTTCCTCTAATTTCTAACTTATTAAGTAAAATATTGTGATCTACGTAGTCAAAGGCTTGTGTCATGTCACAGTAGATTGAACATACTGGTATATTGTCATCAACATTTGCTATTACTTTATTAAGAAAGTCGTATATGGCCATATTAATAGTTTTGCTTTTTCTAAACCCTTTTTGTTTTTCAGTTAAAATGTCACGTGTTACTAGATTGTTATGAATTTATTCATATATAAATTTTTCAAATACCTTTGAGAAAATAGGCATAGTCTATATGACTCCGTTTTATCGCTTTCGCCTTTCTTGTATAGAGGCTTTACTACGGCAGTTTTTAGTTTACTCGGATATATGCCACGCGTAATGCTTAAATTAACTATATAACTCAAAGGGCTACTAATGCTATCTGCCACATATTTTATCGATTCTGTCGATATATTGTCATAACCTACACTCTTAGTATTTTTAAGGATTTAATAATTCGTTTTATATCGTCCGCGTGGCAAGGTGCCATAAACATTGAGTTATTAGATTTAAGTACGTTTGAAGTAATTTGTTGTCCAGTATTATAAGCAGGTTTAATATTGTCAATGAAATAATCGTTAAAAGTATTAGCTATGTCACGTGGATGTTTTATTATTTTATGTCCCATTTTTATGCTCATAATTGTATTCTTAGGTAACTTTGGTTTTGACTGATTTATGATATCCCATGTCGCTTTTGATTTGTTTAATGATGATTTTATTTTATAAATATTTTGAGCACGCTGTATAAGTTTAACTATCCGCTTATATGTAGAGGAATATGTTTTAAGTTTTGTTTTGTTTGCTTCACTTTGGTTGAGACGATAACGCCATAAAAGTGCTCTTTTCTGTTTACTGCAAGTTCTAATTCCACGAGATACCCATCGAGGTCTTTGGTGCAATCTTATTTTGATTTTTCTTAATGGGAAGCACAAACGATAGAACATGGAAAATGTCTCTAAAAATAGGCTGTAAGCATTATCCGGATCATCGCAAAGATATACATCCAAAAAAGAGATGTTTTCTAGACATTCTTTAAATTTCTTCATATTGTCTAAACCAAAGTCTCGTCGTGTTACATACCAATGATCTATGAGGAAAGTATTTTTTATATTACACTTTAAGATTTGACTGGTATGGTCTGACAACGCCCATTCGATTACATCGGCTTTACATTTATTTCCAAGATTATGCGCAAAGTTGTTAATGCATGAATTACTTTTTAATCTAGTGGGTCGTTTAATTTCCAACTTTAAGTTATAATTAAGTAGAAGACATTCCAAGGCTATAGATATATTGCCACGTTTTAGTGTCTCTATATTGAAATCACCACATATTATAATATTTCGGTTTTGTTTCTTTGTAAGTAATTGTAATAATTTTTCAAAGCGATCAAAAAATAAGCTTAAATTATTTGTTTTTGGGATTCTATAAATACTATTATATAATGTAGATAGGTATTTTATGACAACTATCTGAATTGATTAAAAAAAAAATAAGTTTAAATTTATAATAATCGATATCGTCGTCGTCGATATCGGTATCGTTATAGGTAACAGCATGGATTTTTACGATAAAAATACAAAAGAAAAGACAGGGATAAAAGAATTAGAATTTCTTCATGTAAGAAAGAGACATTTCCAAAAGACATCAACGCGCTACACAATTTTGTCATTGACCACCCAAACCACCACTTTAAATGGACCTCTGCTGAATAGTTATGTCATCCATTTGGTATCTAGATGTCTGGGAATGTTTTCCACACCACTTCAACGCGCATGAAAGCATTATTATGCGTTATAAATTGGATACAAAATTTTTAAATTTGTAATTGTTTAGCAGGCACACAGGCCTAATACTTGGTCACAACTAAAATGGTTCGTGTATCGTAGCCAATATATAAGAGCAAAAACTCGCATAGTTTTCGTGCGTCGGGGCAACGTATGCGCGATCAAGTGGTTTTATAATCAGTGGTCATAGCGCACTATTTTATTTTCCCGCCTAACGACGTACTGTCAGCGAACGTGTTAAACTAGTTATCTCATCATCACCTGCTTAACCTCTTCCAACTATGTCGGGGTCGGCTCCAGTCTAACCGGATGCAGCTGAGTAATGAAGTGTCTGCCTATCTGACCTCCACAATCTGACAACAAGATACCCCCTGGCAAGACTGGTGTCAGATTTACTGGTGTCAGAAAAGAATAGAATAGAATAATGCTTTATTTGCTCCGAAAGTAGGTACAGAGGCCAGCAAATGAAGCTACCCGAAACTGTCAAATTTTTCCAATCAACCTTGAACCTAAATTCTTTAATAATAAAGTTGAAAATCTATTAAAGAAATTTGACAGATTGTTGTAGCTTGATGTGCTGGCGTCTGTACATAAATAAAAAGATGTTGACAAAAATTGTTTAGATCCTTGTACAATCTACCTCAAAAGGCATGCAAACATTTAAACAGGAGAAATTAACTCTATAATTTAATAATCAATTAAAATATATCAGTCTAATTACAATAAATGTAATCATGTCAAAATTAAAATACAAAAGCTTTAATTAAAATACAATTGTCAAAAACAAAAGTCTAAATTAAAATACAAATGTCAAAAAAAAATATCCAAATTAAAATACCAAGGCCAAACTTTAAAAAAAAATTACAAATATCAGAATTACTAAACACAAAATATGTCGCAATCAGTTACTTGAGTTTCAAATCTTAATTGATTTATTGTTTAAAAATTCTTGAAACAGAATAGTAACCCTTATCAATCAATAACATTTTTAATTTCTTTATGAACATTGGAATTGAATCATTTTTCATCAGACTTAAGTGACCCGTAACGGCTGTTAAAGAACTGGACGCGCTTGAGTATATTGAGAAACGGGCCAAGAGACTCATTAGCAACGATACACTAGTCGAGTCAAAGCTCCAGAGCCTTGAACATCGACGACGAGTTACAAGTCTATCGGTTACATTTCGGGGAGTGTGCGATGGAATTACACAATCTAATTCCGCCAAGTCCGTTCCATCATCGGACTACAAGACAAACGGCGATGCGCCATCGTTACATGGTGGACATCCCACCCATACGCACAAAACGTTTTGGGAATACTTTCATTGTACGTACGGCTAAGGAGTGGAATTCCCTGCCGGAGTCTGTGTTTCCCGATAGCTATAACCTAGGGGTTTTTAGCCATACGGCTACGGAACCCTCAAAAGATAAATCAATTATGGCATTTTATAAAACCAGTCTTACTCCGAAAAGCAGCGATTTTAAGCGATTCTCTGAGGGAACAACGTGAAATATGGCATCATACGGGCTGGAACATTTTATGTGTTTGTTTTATAACACCTACTTGCCGCTAGGGAAATAAGATAGCGCCTCATTTATCCGTATGAGATCGCTCTGTGTAGCTTAGATTCCGCTGAGGTATATTAAGGAGAACAGTGATGGTCAATTGGTTACAGGCCCGACTTACAAGTTATGAGTTCGAACCCAGTCAGGTACATGAATTTTAATTATATCATTACTACTGCTCGCAAAACGGTAAAGGTAATCGTGGGGAAAGCGGCATATCACATTCCCAGGATGAAATATCCGAATATATTCATCCACCAAACTGGACTGGGTTGCATAGTGGTTAAAGACCTATTCTTTCTCATAGTTAGGAGACCTATGTCCTGATAGTGGGAACATTATAGGCTGATTAAGGAAAACAAATACTTATTTCGGTCAGAAAATTATCTGATGACGAGGAATCATGAGATGATTTTCATATCGAAAAAATAAGTCTCTCCGCCTCTTGGTAGAGCAGAAGGGAGTGACAGCCTGTTCCTTTTATTGGCCTTACGTTCCGGGCCCACGGTATCTCGTTAGTGTATTCACGAGCACCCAGGCTGGAAGTTCATGTACTTGGGTACAGCTGGCGGATTTGGGATGTGAGCCAAGCTGGCAAACTTGCTGATTAGTTCATGATTCTTTCTGAAAAGAATGGTACGTATACCTACCTGTTTACTGTATTAGAAAGGTAAGGATGCGGTTATTTGGTTTGACATAGGGCTGATTGATATGAACTTTATTGTGAGCACAGCCTAGGTGTGAAACTCTCTGCCAGCTTGTGTATTCCCTGCCACTTAGGCTTCAGCCTTTAAAGCAAGAGAGAACAGGCATCTTCTGGGCTCGCTCGTTCTAATGTAGATCTTTCGCATACCATCGAGCTAGATTGAGGTCACGAGTGAGCTCATGCGGAATAAAAATTAACTTGTTACGACTTGTGCGACCGAATCAAGAAATTCCATAACGAAAATAAAACCTAATACGGTCGAATACGGTTAGTAATTTCAATTCGGGTTACTAACGGTATATAAGCGTGTTTAGTAAAGAATCGGATGTAACCATCAGTATTCTGGACCAAACCCAGGGTCTCATCCATATCTTTTTGTGATTTCTTTTTTATTGAAAGTACTTTTATATTATATTAAGTTATTCTTTTTTAATTTTGTTTAATAAAATAAGAAACATTTACATTTTTTTTATAGGAGAAAGAAAGTCGAAAATGTCAACGTCGCGAGAAATAGCTTAAATATAAAAAATAATGTGGTATAATTGAATCGTGGAAAAAAACTTAAAACTAAAGGAGAACGGGCATTCTAGCCTAGGAACCAATAACAACAAGCGATATATCATTGGAAAGGTTTTTTATGTACTTCAACTATTGTTATGGTGGAAAGTCCTAAATCGCTGTGTGGATAAAGTTATGGTGCAATAAAGCCAGACTTCATTCACAAAAATGCCATTTCTCACTAATTTCGACCCAGGTGTTTTATGGCACCTCAAGCTCAAAATACCTTATCTATTGTTTTATTTAACGTTTGAATACACCGCGTAGAGTATTGTTTAACAGATAACTCTGTTTTTGTTATACATTATTAGTTGCGCGTGTTTTATAGGGGTGCCTAATACTTTCGGCCAAGGCTGTACCTAGCTCTCACTGATCTCATGCTACAGGCGCTGGTATACTTAAACTTGAAGTACCTACTTACTAACACTACTTTATCCCACACATTTTATTTTTGACAAAAATATGGTCAGGTAGAGCTTGCTCTACAAAATAAAACAAACAAGTGAAAAATACATATGAGATTTATTATCATATCACTATCAATGAATTTTAACTTTTAACAATATTGTACTTTGCTAAAGAAACATTTTATACGGTCATTACATTAATGACAACAGGTAAAAGTTAAGGATTTACTTATGTACGAATGAGCCCACTCTTGACCTCGATCACACCTGATGGTAAGTGTAAGATGTTACTACGATCGAACGAGCGAGCCTAGAAAATGCCTATTCACTCTTGCTTTAAAGGCTGACGGGTCATATGTGGCAGGGAACACAGAAGCCGGCAGAGAGTTCCACACCTTGGCTGTGCGCGCAATAAATGTTGAGGAAAAGCGCTTGGAACGACAAGACGGGTATATCGACCAAGTGTGGATGGTATCCTGCGGTACAAGTTTTTAAGCTAACATGGTCACTAACAGTATCATTAGAACTTAAAACGTGATGTTTACCATCTACAGTTCAAACAGTTCTGTAGTTAAGTTCTAATGATCCTGCGGTACGTCTGGTGGACCGTTAGTAAAAGGGGAATGAAGAGAATAATAGGTCGTGGAGCTCCTGCGCAAACTCTCTCAAGTACAATCTGTAGAAGATAGACAGACAAGCAACGTTTCGCCGGTGAGCCAGGCTGTGAAGCTTGCCTGCCAAAACCTCGTCACCTATGAGCCTTTTAGCTCTGCGTTCGATCGAGTCAAGTGCAGCTAGCTGGTATTTTGCTAAGCCATCCCACAAGTGACTGCAATACTCCATACAGGAACGGACCTGTGCTTTATATAAATTCAAAAGCTGTCCAGGTGTGAACTATCGCCTCACTTTCTGTAGGATGCCCAGCTTTTTGGCGACGAGTTGCAAATCTATCGGTTTTCTATCGGTTACATTTCGGGGAGTGTGCGATGGAATTACACAATCTAATTCCGCCAAGCCACCCATACGTACAATACGTTTTGGGAATACCTTCATTGTGCGTACGGCTAAGGAGTGGAATTCCCTGCCGGAGTCTGTGTTTCCCGACAGCTACAACCTAGGAGTCTTTAAGTCCAGAGTGAATAGGTTACTTTTAGGTAAGCGTGCTACATCTTCGATCACATCATCACTTACCATCAGGTCAGATAGTGGTCAAACGCGAACCTATTTTCAATAAAAAAAAACCTGAGTCTTAGACTGAATAGTTGAACCGAATTTGAGGTCAGACGTGAACTCCATGCCCAAGAGCTCCAGGCGGTCGGTAATAGGTACAGATGCACCTCTGAAAGTAAGGGTCCATTCAAATTGGCTCCTTTTAGCGGAGAAAAGACAAGCCTGTGTTTTTAAAGCGTTGAATTTGACCAGATTGTCATCGCCCCATTGGGAAACGAGATTTAAGGTCAAATTCGTTCGCTCTACTATGGCCTTTCTAAGAATGGCTATTTCGTCCCTACCAGCTCTCGCACTAGACAAGTATCTCTCTGAGACTATGCTGTCATCCGCGTACACAATAGCTCCCAGCTGAAGCAGGTCGTTGATATGAAGCAAATATAAAGTCGCAGAAAGAACAGACCCCTGAGGAATACCGGCATTAATAGCCATAAGACCCGATGCGCAGCCATCGATGAACACTCGAATCGACCGGTCACTCAAAAAGTCAGAAATACAGTTGCATAAGCTAGCAGGGACACCATATCTAAGAAGCTTGCTCAGCAGACTAGCGTACCAGACCCTGTCAAAGGCCTTTGAGATATCGAGGGAAACGGCAAGGGCTTCGCCGTGTTTCTCAATGGCCTCACCCCAGTAGTGCGTAACATACACAAGAAGATCTCCAGCACGGTAATGTTATGTATACAGTATTGTACCTCGGTCGTATCTTATAAATAAATGCCTACAACTGCACGGTACGTAAACATACGATAGGGCTGCCCGCCTTCAGCATTTTAATTACATTTGCCTTAATTACTTTGCGTTTCCATTTACTTTTGTGATTGTAAATATACTTTTTTTATATAAACAAATAAAATAGTTTGTGAATTAAATAGAATCAGAATTTTTAAGTGTTTAATAAAAATGCGTGTTGTTTTTTGATTGGTAGATTTAATTATTAAAAAAATATGTATATTTTTCTAGTATTATTCATACGCACAGTACAATAAAAAACTATTATTAATAATAAAATACCTACCACGTCTTTACTTTGAATTATACAAACTAAAGCCCGATTGACACTTCAATAAGTAGGTACAGTAGCCAGTTAAGAACTCAGACAGTTAAGTAATAAGTAGTAAGTTGTAAGTAGCGTCCAAACGTAGGCGAGTGAGTAGTCATAAGTTGCCCGAGAAGTAAAGAAAATGACACGTGTTTGCGGCCGCAACCTTCAAATTTATGGACTGTACTAAACCCGCCCGTCTACATGCCAGCCAGTTAAGTTGGCGGGGTGCGGGAGACGTGAGAGAGGGGGCTACTTCGCACTGGAATCGCCGAAAAATAGGATCGCGATCTATTTAGCTCAACTTAATCAACAACTTACTACTAAACTCGCTTTTGCCGTTCAAACTACAATAACAACTTAACTCGCCGATGCCGCAAGTTAACTCGCTACTGTACTTATTGAAGTGTAAATCGGGCTTAACAAAACAAAACACACATGCCCCGAGGTTTTAACACAAGCGTACCTACCGTGTCATGATTCATGAACCGCCTATAACTACCTATTTCACTCGTGTCAATCACTTTCCTCTACTCTATTTACTTTATTTATTAATCCAGACATCTTTTTTTTCGGGAGATAAAAGGAAATACTTATCCATTAAAAAGAAACTCATAATGTACATACCCACTAGTAAGTAAAATTATTTTAGTCTTAGGTACCTTTAGTCTTAGGTACCTGTCAGAGTTTCCAGGTAATCTAAAAAAAGTTATCGCTGGATGCGTTATTGGCTTTGTAGTGTTTTGACATGGAAGTCGGTTTTATTTTTTGGTAAAATTTTTCACGCTTTTTAGTGGGTTGGTTTGTAATTTATCTAGTTACAAAAGCCAAAATTTCAACTACTTATCACCTTTTACAAAATATTGCTTTTCCCGATGCAGAGCCGTTAATTTTTGAGGAGTTCTCCTGGTACTTCACCATCAGCTTTACATCACCATATGCATTGTGACGAGCATAAAGTGCTTAACATCCATATTCAAGTAATCGAATCGCAATCCACGAAATACTTATTGAGTACCTAGTTTCGGTGGCCATCTGTGGTCTTCATCATCAGTTTCACTTCCCCAAATGGTGCTTTTCTGCACAAGGCACTATAAGAAATACCTAAAACGCTATAGCTATATATATATCCCCGGATCATTCGGATAGCCATGACCCTCTGGCATGCGACCAACTTTAGTGGTCGCGTCCGGATGCACAGGGCCCACACTGGGGACCCGTAGAGGGCCATGGACCGCACGACGCCGGCGTACAGCCTTCGGCAGGCTGCGTTTGGCCCGCTGAGATTAGGCAGGAGTCGCCTGAAGGCGGCTGCTGCCCGGTTCAGCTTTGGGGCCAAACTCAGGAAATACTCCCTGAAGTTCCACCGGCTGTCGAGGACGAGTCCCAGGTACTTCATCGTCCTCCCGACGCCGATGCGAACCCCCTCCACCGTTATGTGGGACTCGGACCGTGGCGCGTTCCGACCGCCATGGAAGCACATGGCCTCTGTCTTGTGCAGCGCCACGTCGAGTCCCAACTGCCGGATCCTACGAACGACTGTCGCAACCGCTTGCGTCGCCAGGTCGGCTGCCGCCTGGTGCGACTCTCCCTGCGCCAGGACGAGCGTGTCGTCAGCGTAACATACTACGCTGACGCCGTCAG
The DNA here is from genome assembly GCA_943138885.2 of Tholera decimalis. NCBI lineage: Eukaryota > Metazoa > Arthropoda > Insecta > Lepidoptera > Noctuidae > Tholera > Tholera decimalis. The sequence continues at coordinate 2,220,082 of OW964551.2, read as the reverse complement.
GGAGGTCGCCGCGCAGCACCCAGTCGTATCCGATGTTCCACAGGGGCGGCCCCAAGACCGATCCCTGTGGGACACCGCATGACATCTCTCGCCGGTTCCACTCTCCCCGGTGACCGGGGTAGATGACGGCTCTGTCCGTCAAGTAGTCCTCGACTATGCGACGGAGGTAGATCGGCACCCGGTGATACCGGAGTGCCTCCCTGATGCAACTCCGGGGCAGGGTGTTGAAGGCGTTGGTGATGTCCAAAGACACCGCCAAGACGACCCTGCCCCGGGATACCGCGTCCCCCGTCGTGAGGGCTCTCACGCGCATGACGGCATCCACCACGATTTTTTAAAGGCTATACGAAACCTATGAAATACAATAGCATTAGATCCGGTCGAACAAAAAGGTGATCCAGTGGTCACAGATATCAAAGTCATAATGTATGATCCTTCAGTACTAATCAGGGTGAAACTTGATTTTACCAAAGATTGGATGGAGACCAAAGAGAATCAATCCAGTGGTCTGTTACCCACCCTTATTTACGGCAAGATGTCATATTCCTAAAACGAAGTGATTGCACCTTCAAGAATTGAAAACTGTTCTTCCTTAAGATTGTCATAAATAATTTCGATCCAAAAAAGAACAAGAATCGGATTTCTGCCACTTCTGCCTGCAATTGGTTGGCCTAAGGTAATTTCATTTCATTAAGTTAGGACTGTAGGCAAACGTGGCATAAAACAAACCTTATTTTGTTCTTTTTTGCTGATTTTTTTTTAATTTTTTTATTGATGATAGGCTCGCGTTTGACCACCATCTCACCTGATGGTAAGTGACGATGTGGTCGAAGATGGAGCACGCCTGGAAGTAACCTATTCACTCTTGACTTAAGGACTCCCAGGTTATAGCGATCAGGAAACACAGACTCCGGCAGGGAATTCCACTCCTTAGCCGTACGCACAATGAAAGTATTCCCAAAACGTTTTGTGCGTATGGGTGGGATGTCCACCATGTAACGATGGTGCATCGCCGTTTGTCTTGTAGTCCAATGATGGAACGGGCTTGGCGGAATTAGATTGTGTAATTCCATCGCACACTCCCCGAAATGTAACCGATAGAAAACCGATAGACTTGCAACTTGTCGTCGATGTTCAAGGCTCTGGAGCTTTGATTCGACCAGTGAATCGATGCGAATGTGATTTCTTAATTTTGGTTACTATTGCATTTTTGTTATAAAAAATTTTTAGCAAAACATACAACCGACTTCCATATCAAAACACTACAAAGCCAAAAATAACTTTAATTTCGGAAGTCGGTGTTATTGGTTTTGGATTTTCTTTTTTTTCACACCGCCTTCCGAAATTAAAGTTATTTTTGGCTTTGTAGTGTTTTGATATGGAAGTCGGTTCTATTTTTTGCTAAAAAAATTTATTTCACGCTTTTTAGTGGGTCGGTTTGTAATTTATCTAGTTACAAAAACCATAATGTCAACAACTTATCACCTTTTACAAAATATTGCTTTTCCCGATGCATAGCCGTTAATTTTTGAGGAGTTCTCCTGGTACTTGACCATCAGGTCTACATCACCATATGTATTGTGACGAGCATAAAGTGTTTAACATCCGTACTCAAGTAATCGAATCGCAATCCACGAAATACTTATTATTAAGGAGTTTCATTTTAAAAATAAAGCTCAAGACGAATTGTATTTTAAAAATAAAGCTCAAGACGAACTGAGAACCTCCGCCTTTTTGGGAAGTCGGTTAAAAATAAAGTGAATAATAAGCTTTATTAAATATTTATTGCAACCATTTTTACTTTTCAGTGTATTGGATCTAATTGTACGTCGACTGTGAGTACTTAGATTGTTTACTTCTACTGTATTTATAAAAAGCGAAATGCTTTGCAATACATACTAATGTTAGCTCCCCGAGTGTAGTATGTAGACTTTATTCTTAAAGATTTTTCTCATATTACAGTGTAAAGGAACTAAGTGCTCTGCTGGGGTGAGTGATCAAAAATATGTAGCAACCAAGTTCTACAAGCGAACAGTCTTGATCACGCGAACATAAAGACCTCTTTCTCTAGCACAGTCTTGGTGCTAGAATCCACTCTCACTGATCATTTTACAGTTGTCACTAAAATAAATGAGGAAGAGCTTACTAATGACCTTTGCAACGTAAGTTTCGATGCTGTCTACGCCACGAAGGATCCCAATCTGGCTACCAAATATTTAATGGAACCTCTACTCCTAGCTTTAACTAAGAACACTAGAACCATTAAAACTTCACGTAAATGCAGGCCGATCAAACCCTGGATTACTCAGGGATTACTAAAATGTATGCGCCACAGAGACAACTTGTATAAAAAGCTTAGAACAGATCCATCTAATGAAGTTCTCGTGGTGTCCTACAGAAGGTACCGGAACTTTTGTAAGAATCTGCTACAGAAAGCAAAAAGAGATCATGAGAGACTTGAGTTTGAAAAAGTAGGTAGAAATTCTAAGCAGCTTTGGCGTGTAATCAAAAATGTAACAAGCATAGGTCAGCTGAAGTCTTCAGCTCGTGATCTCATAGCAAATAGTCACGAAAAACAGGACACTATGAATCAAATTAATTACTAAGTATTTCGCGAATGTAGGGAGACATCTAGCTGATAAAATACATAGAGCCCCTCAATCAATTATGCTACCTGACCCTCAAAAGGACTCTTTTGTACTGCTACATACAGATGAGCAAGAGGTGGACCGCTTAATCCTGTCACTTAAGAATGATTGTGCAGTCGGCTGGGACGGTATTTCCTCTAGTTTCCTAAAACGATATAAAATATTATTGTACCTCCGCTGACATATGTTTGCAACCTATGTCTTGACTCTGGTGTCTTTCCGGACTGGTTCAAGAAGGCGATTCTTCACCCTATTTTTAAAGCTGGAGATCGTGACCGTGTCAAAAACTATAGGCCCATATCAGTTCTGCCTGCGATGTCCAAGATACTGGAAAAGATAATAAACACAAGGCTGGTTGCATTTTTAGAGGCACGCAATCTTTTGTCGACTAACCAGTTTGGCTTTCGAAAAAATCTATCCACTGCTGATGCTGTACACAAACTGGTTAATCACATAGCTCAGAAACTTGACAGCGGTAAGAAATGTGTTGCACTGTTCCTAGATCTCGCGAAAGCGTTCGACACGGTCTCGATTCCCATCTTATTATCTAAGCTCGAACGCTTAGGTATAAGAGGTATCCAGCTATCCCTGTTTCGAAGCTATCTCACAAATAGAAGACAGAGTGCCAAAATTGAAACCTACTACAGCTCCGACTTAAATGTAACTTTTGGTGTGCCACAGGGCAGCATTCTTGGCCCCAGTTTGTTTTTAATATACATGAATGACCCGTGTAGCCTTAGCCTAGAAAGCGGTACTATATTTTCCTATGCGGACGATACAGCACTCGTGTTTGCCTCGGACAACTGGGAAGAGGCATATCGTTATGCCCAAAATGGTTTCGATACAGTCAGCGAATGGCTTAAGAGGAATTTGCTTACCCTGAACATATCGAAAACTAAAAAAATATTTTTTCGATTCGAAATATCAATGCGTCAGTTACAAGCACATTAAACATTGCCGCCCGGCTGCCACAGTCTAATGGTACTAATGACGACAGCGGCACTCATGATTATTGTAACATTGAACGAGTCATGTCAATAAGATATCTTGGCATAATAATTGACTGTAACCTTACATTCAAAGAGTACATAATACACCTCTCAAACAGAGTGCGCAAACTGATGTACGTTTTCAAATAATTACGCAATTCAGCAGATGCTGCTGTTATGAAAATGACGTACCAGGCACTGTGTCAATAAATTCTGGTGTATTGTATCTCGTCTTGGGGCGGTGCAGCCAAATCGTACTATATTCAGATCGAACGTACACAGAGAGCGGTGCGGAGCGGTGTGCTGCTCTAAGCCAAGACTGTATCCCACCGCTAAGCTGTATGAACATTGCCAAGTCCTTACAGTTAGGCAATTGTTTGTACTGGCCACTGCTAGCAAACAACACTCTATTTCCACCTATTCTCAGGAAACTAATCGCCGTAACCATAAAGTTGCCTTAAGTACTCCCCTTAGAACCTCCTTTAGTCACAGATTCTTTATTTTCCTTGGTCCCTTTCTATATAATAAATTAAACCGAATTCTTTCCCTACACTCTTTGAATAAACACAATCTTAAAATCACTCTACAAGACTGGTTACAAAGTCAATCTTATACTGCTACGGAAGCTCTCTTTTACGTGTTAGTTTAATTGGAATCCACCACAATTTTTCTCTCCACCTACACACACACTCAACCATCCTTACACACATGCACACACGCACACATACGGTCAGCCACCGCCTCACACACACATATACACACTCAAACACCCACACACATACACACATACGGTCAGCCATCGCCACACACACATATACACACTCAAACACCCACACACATATACACATACAGTCAACCACCGTTACATTTATAACAATCTCCCAACAAATTTTATTTTAGTATTCTCAATTAATTAGTTTTTAGTTTTATTCTGTTTTATAGTGTTTTTTCTTTTCTTTGTTTTATTATTTGGAAACTATAGTTCGTGTGAAAACTGATGTATAATATGTTACAATGAATAGGTGGGGACCTGGTGACCTGTATTACAGGTGTTTACAACCTACCACAGGCACCAGCGATCCACAACCAAAAATCAATTGACTACTTCTTTTATGTAAATTATTGTTTATATATTATTTGTATTTATTTGGCTTGTGGTGAGAAATAAACACTTTTTATTATTATTATTATTATATTAGTCTTGCCTTGGGTTATGGTATTACCCAACTACAAGTCAGGTCAGATCATGGAGGTCAGTTAAGCAGCCGCTTCATGCCAAAACCCTAGAACTCAACTGGACCCGGTTAGATTGGAAGCTGACCAACTCTGTTGAGGTTAAGAAAATGACGTTGATAAACGATCCCAAAAACAAAGAATATCACTCGGCTGCCTTTCCACAGCTGATACTTCAAAACACTAGTATCCAACAATTCAGGAGATATTATTGATGGCTAATTAGCGGTTATTATTAACTTCACAATAGCTGACAAATACTTGCACTTGTCCAGGGAAGGGTGGGCTAAAATCTAAATACCTATATATAACTCAAAGGTGGCTGACTGACTGACATAGTGATCTATCAAATCACAGCCCAAACCACTGGACGGATCGGGCTAAAATTTGGCATGGGGGTTCCTTTTAGTACGTAGATACTCGCTAAGACGGGATTTCGCGAAATTCCCACGGGATCGGGATTTACGCGGGAAAAAGTTCCCACGCGAACGAAGTCGCGAGTAACTGCTAGTCTAGGATCACTCAAAGGACCCACGGGATGATCAGTATGGAATTTTAAAGCAACTTTGACCTCTAAGTTTAATTCGATGTGTTTTGTCATGGTAGTCAGCTAGAAACACCGAATTCATTAATACATATAATATAACAGTAAAAAAATGTCTGGACATCTTACTTAATAATTATAATTATTCTAAATCCGAAATTTTGTAAGGATGGATGTATAGATGTTTGGATGTTTGTTACTCTCACGTAAAAACTTCTGTATGAATCTGAACGGAATTTGATTAGTAGATAGTTGATATTTTAAAACAACACATAAGCTAGCGGGGCGAGCGCGCCTAGTTAGTGACGCCGTGTGACACGTACGTAGATAGTTATTGGATAGCTATTCTCATATACAAATACAAATTGTATGGCAAAAATTCCTGACGTGTAAAAGTGTTATTTATAACCAATTTACAAAATAAATATTTCATTTCATTTCAGCTACTTTTTATCCCGGAATTCCCACGGGATCGGGATTTACGCGGGAAAACCTTATTATTATTATATCTTAGTTGAATATATTTACAAAAATAAATGAGGGAAGTTAAGAACAAGTTTTAGAACAAGAATTTAAAAAAATGACTGTCAGTTTGTACATGCTAACCTCCGGAACTTCTAGACAAATTTCAATTAAACTTTATTTGTTTTATAGCTATAAAGTCTGGGTAACATTGAGGCTGTAATTGATTTCGGAAACTGGAATACCTAATGCAAAACTTTACACACGAGGGAAGTCGCAGGTAACAGCTAGTCTAGTATAAAATGACCTGAAACATAGACGTGTAAAAGTATTATTTTTAACTTGCTTTTAAAATAAATCTGGGGGCATGGCAGTGCCCCCGCCAAGTCGAGCAAAAAAGCGGCACGGCCGTACCATCCTTTTCTCGAAGCAATTCAGGCCATTTTTATCATTTTCAATATCACTTTAACAACACTTGCCGAGGTCAATTTCTAAATGGATGATTTTAACATAATTATCAATATTTCTCCGTGCCTCGGATACGATTTTAGCTACTGCGTGAATATTGTCTACACACTAGCTATATACAACCATGACAGTAGTCACTGTCTATCAAAAGGGTCGGGAAATAAACCTTCCTAATGCGATCACGATGTAATAGCAACTGGCTATGTGAATATGCGGGTACAGCCGCATCGCTGTATAGTTACGCATAGTAACGGAACCCTTATAATTTCGTCATGTCTGTCTGTCTGTCCGTCCGTCCGTATGTCACAACCATTTTATTCCGAAATCATTAGGACTACACATGTGAAACTTGGTAGGTAGATGTATTATGTAAACCGCTTTCCGATTTTTGGACAAAAATATATAAAATTAAGGGGGGCTCCCCACACACGAAACTGAAACGAATTTTTTTTTTTCATCAAATCTATACGTGTGTGGTATCTATAACCAGGTCTTTAAAAATGACATTGAGGTTTTTGAAACCACTTATTGTTAAAGTCAACTGTTTAAAAGATTTACGCTTCCAAAGTGGTAAAATGTGTCCCCCCCTCCTAACTTCTACAATAATGGAGTAAAAATCTAAAAAAAATACATGCTGTAGATCTTAATAAAAACTTTCAATAAAATGAGTTTGAACGAGATCAGGTCAGTAGTTTTTGGGGTATAGCACATTTTCTAAAACCGCAAATATTACTTTGTATTTCATGCAAACACTATGAAAAACAACGTTATTTTGCGTAGTTACTACGGAACTCTTCATGGGCGATTCTGACTCGCACTTGGCCAATTTTTTATACACACTTTAAGAAGTTCACATGGACGGACTCATCCCCATAACACAGGATTTTCCTAGCATGGGGGTCATTAATCCTTTTGATAATTGTTTTAAAGAAAAAGACATGTTGTGTCAACACCAATTTATTTGTTTAATAACAACGGTTGGACCAATTACAGTAATGAATACGAGTAAATGCGATAAAGACATGATGATGACGATTTCATGTACACATCAATAACAGTATACGTACATTGAGAACATCTCACACTGTAAAACTTTATTTTATTTTTATTTTTTTGAGATATATAGCTCAATGACAGACGAATTTATGGCCCTTATAACCATAGAACAGATAAAAGAGTAACCTCTTTTAAACCTCTTTTAAAGAGTAACCTCACTCTTTGTGCTCTTATTTTCTTATAAGAGCTCCACAAACATGAACCTACTTTTGATTTTCATATGGTTGGACCACAGAACAGATAAAAGAGGTTAGAAAGGAAATAGTTCCTGATTTGTATGAGAACGCGTGTCGCCGGCCGCCGCTTGTTTCTCTTTCTTTAGCTCCACTACAAGCAAGAAGCCCGTTACGTATGCGAATTACGCACGCAAATAAATTACACACACTTAAATCGAGAGCTTGCTACTGATTGTAACTCACTGTCGATAAACATGCGCCATGCATCACGGCCAATCAGGGCAAAAGTCGAAACGTCAATGGTTGAAGTGGACTTGGTCATTGCGTTGATTAAGCGAGTATACATCGGGCAATCTATATTTTTTGTAACTGTAAATTTTTTTATGTTTTTTACAAATAAAATTCGACTTACCGATGGAAAGATATATCTCCACGCTCTATACTTGCGGTCTAACTTTTTGTTTTACAGGTTATAATTGCACAACACGGTATTTTAAAGCAGAGCTCTGTATTCCGAAGGAATCCGAAGCGCACTAATCGCGGTGAATGAATTAATCGGCCGAGCTATGATTTTACATATACATTACATATACATACACGGTCATCTGACGGGAGCTCTATTCTTTGATATCGCGAAAGCATTCGACAAAGTCTGGCACAATGGCTTAATTTATAAGCTATACTTACTAGGTGTGCCGGACCGTCTCGTGCTCATCATACGAGACTTTTTGTCGAACCGCTCCTTCAGATATCGTGTCGAAGGAGCGCTTTCCACTCCCCGCCCCATCAGAGCTGGCGTTCCTCAAGGTGCCGTGCTCTCCCCCCCACTCTTCACGCTATATGCTAGCGACATCCCAAAAAGTCGTCGCGTAGAATTATCCCTATTTGCCGATGATACGGCCATCTATAACTCGGGACTCAAACCCGATGCAATCGCTCGTACCCTCCAGACCTCAGCCAACGCACTAGGCGATTGGTTTAGGAAATGGAGAATCGAGGTAAACCCCGACAAAAGTCAGGCAGTCCTATTTTATAGAGCTCGCCATAAAAAACCTACCCTTCCCCGCCCAATCACTATGTTTGGCACGCCAATCCCTTGGGAAAAGCAAGCTAAATACCTAGGAGTGATTCTAGATCAAAACCTTAACTTCAGAGAGCATATAAAGTCGGTACGCTCGCGAGCCGCCTTCGCTCTCAGTAGGCTATATTGCATGCTGAATGCACGCAGCAAACTCTCCCTTAAATGTAAACTACGCATTTACACTACCGGTACACACTCTCAAAAATTTCCCGGGTTCGTCGTCCTCGCCTTGTCCTTGACGAACCTGACGATCCCACCACTATCCGTCAAGAGAGCAGTAGGGAAACTAGCACTCTAATTAAAAACATAAACAAAACGCGTTCTGTATACCGGCCTCGCCGACGAGGCCCATCGCGACGTCCGCGCTCTTGTAACGTCAACCCTCCCCGACCTTTGCCAAACGAGCCAGCCCGCGATGCTGAGCCAGTAGCAATAAATACTCCCTTAAATAATATGACCCAGCCTGACCCTTTGCTGTCCACCATCAACGACCCCGCTGAGCCGAGGCTCGTACTCCACAGGGAGTGCCCTTAGCGCGCGGTTGTTTAAATGTAAATACTAGTTTGTAAGCCCTGGCTGGGGGCCTTTAAATTTTAGAGGTCACCACAGGATCGCCCGGTTAAGTAGTATATTAGCCTTATCGAGCTAAACTACGAGTGGCCCTATCAAAAAAAAAAAAAAAAAAAATTTTGTTTTACCACTGATCGTATCGGCCGCCCGATACAGACCCTCCAAGATTTCTCGGGTTCGTCGCCCGCGTATCGTCCTAGACGAGCCCGACGACCCCATCACCATCCGACAAGAGAGCAGTAGGGAAACTAGCACTCTTAGAAGACACACACACACAAAACGCGTTCCGTATTCCGGCCTCGCCGACGAGGCCCATCGCGACGTCCGCGTACTTGGAATGGAAATCCTCCCCGACCTTTGCCAAACGAGCCAGCCCGCGATGCTGAGCCAGTAGCAATAAATACTCCCTTAAATACGACCCAGCCTGTCCCTTTGCTGCCCTCCCAAAATGACCCCGCTATGCCGAGGCCCGTACTCCACAGGGAGTGCCCTTAGCGTGCGGTCATTAGATGTAAGTGTATTTTAGTTTGTAAGCCCTGGCTGGGGGCCTGTAATTTATTAGAGGTCACCACAGGACAGACCGGTTAAGTAGATGCACAGCCTTAGTGAGCTGATCTACGAGTGGCCCTACCTAAAAAAAAAAAAAAGAAAAAAATTGTTTAAAGGTTCAAACGGAAAAAACAACTGAAACGCAACTTTTGAGAGGGTTGAGCGCTTTGATTATGGGCGTAGTTCAACCTATAACATACTCTGAGAATAGTTACCGGATGTATTTCTGAAATCGAGTTCCGATTATATCCTTTGATTTACCCTATTTTGTCTTTGGATTTACCGTAATTATAATAAGAACAATTAAACATACTATTAAACTCAATGACGTATTATAATAGACGCGTCATATTCCCACAAAACACCTCTCAAAAACGGCACGAAACACACACATAGAGAATTACTATCTAATACGTGTAAAGAAAGGGACAGAAAATAAATGCCATCTTTAGGTACACCTGATGTTAGAGAGAGATGAATATACATCTTTAGTTAACAACCTCCCCTAATGTCACGTGACTGACTTCATTCATACGCTAGCCGCCATTAGCCGTGTAGAAGAAAAATTAAAATAAAAAATGTATTTCTGTTGATATTTACCTATGAAATAACACATTTTGACCTCTCACGGAAGCAGTATAATTAGTGCAACGTCTCAAAACACACAAAGGCATACTTTTTTCCTAATTTTCTATTAAAACACTTTTTTTCTTAAGATGTGTAGTGTAGCGATCGCGACACAGGTTCGTGCGTAACTAAACAGACACGAGGCACTTACCTTGATTTCAACTTGCCATTTTAGAGCGCGGACAACGTATCTATAGTTTATTATATATCTTTGATTAAACTCATGTGTATGTATGTACAATCTTGTACGTTAGTCTAGTGATGTGCCAACTCGGAATAAACACAACTCGAGTTGAAATTCGCGTAACTCGAGTTAACTGGGTGAAATGAAACTGAGTAAATGATTTGTTTTCGTAACAATATTTTAAAAAATTGAACAGATTCAGCATAAATATGTATGGGGACCATTATAATTAAAGTAGGTAGACTTTAAATAAAAAAAGTAATGTATTTATTTATTATTTATTTACGTTTTATGTATTTAGGATTTTCTATTAATTAACAACAAAACTATATTTGTATGAATCTGAACACTGTTTGCACTTAGCATGTCCATTCACTGGCGATTCAAATACATCCTTAACAACTGATTTAGGCTGACTGCCAACTGATTTCCTTTTAGGTCCCGGCATTTTTTCTATACAGTACTTAATATTTCGAAAAACTAACAACAATAACAACCGGCATTCCAAAATAACCTCAAATCTGCAACAATGCAGTGTGTTGTTGTGACATTGACATAATTGACATTTGTAGCGAATTAAATGAATGAATATAGTCATAAATGATCGGCAAACTTCGCGCCATCTCAGTGTCTGTCATTCGGCTGACGCGCTAGGGCGGGAGAATTCAAATCGAGTTACAGAGAATTCAACTCCAGTTGACTCGCCCAACTCGAGTTGACACATCACTACGTTAGTTACAGAGTACAATGTGTGCGTATCCTACAGGATGTGAAGTCAGTGGTCCCCTTTGTCATTTGTAGTCGTTACGGGTAATCAGAATCCACGTCCAACCGAACACAACAGCACGATTATTAAAGATGTACTAGAGATGGGTTGTACTAGGTTAATTTGGGACTAGGTGCACCTATTCTTAGTGTTTAAAAATACGTGATCCAGATATCTGTTCCACCTAGTATCAATTATTACTTATCGAATGTGGTCATGGTGCACGTACTTAGTCCAAGTCAAGTTTTTATTGTGACTACTAACTTTGCAGGAAACTGCTAAACAACAAATGAACACGGTATTTTAGTTAAATTTTATGATGACGGTTTTTGAGCTTCACGGACTCGCCTAGGTGCCACCTCTCCTGTACCTACTTGATATTTCTATTGAACTTAGTTTGTTAGCACCAGCAATCAGTGATAAGACTAGGTAGGTAGTGATTGGACTTCATACATAGATACTTCGTAATACTTAGTTTTATCGAGACTAGTTGGTACTCATTCGGATCGAGTATTCTCGGATCAAATCATTACTGACTAGTGTCGGGTATTGAAAGATAAAGATGGGAATAGCGTAGTTAAGAAAGTGCCCTTTTTTATTTAACTACGCTATTCGGTATTCTTCGTGTAGTATAATTATATATTCTTGCACAACACGCGTGCGCGTCGCGTTACTTTTTACCCGACTACGGCAAAGCCAAAAAAGGGTTATGATTTTGACAGGCTATGTATGTATGTATGTGTGTATGTTCATCTGTTCCCTCATAGCTCCAAAGCTACTTATCGGAACTCGACAAATGAGGTATCGTTAGAACCGTCTTGACCGTCCGCTGAACATAGGCTACGTGACGTGTCACAAAACCCAATGTGGCGCCTTCTAGCGCCCAAAAAGTGTTGTGTTAATAAATAAAAATAAGATAAACACATCGTGTTTGATATCATTTGAAAGGGCGTCACATGCACATTTCCAAAATATTATTTAAATTTAACATGGTGCCCTCTAGCGGACAAAAAGTCATGTGTAAAAAAATAAAAATAAGATAGATACACCGTGTTTGGTATCATTTGAAAGGGCTTCACTTGTACTTATCAAAAATATTGCTTAAATTTAATCTTTGCAGATCTTCTTAATGACATAAATCTCCTAATGATCGCGATTAAAACGGCGTAAAACCAATAGCATTGAAATATATGTCATGTGAAAGCTAATGACTAGGTAGTAACTACTTAATTTTATATTATGACGGCAATTATCCAAACACCTGGATAACAGAAATATTTAGAGATTTTCAAAAAGACAGAAACAAACAAATTTTCATGGTGTTTTTTCATTTGAGAGTCTCCGCAGCTGTTTCACTGCACACTAATGAACATAAGTTTTATGTTAATTACATACGATCTGTGCGTGTTCAAGTCAAGAGTGAATAGGTATTTACTGAGTAAGCGTGCTCTACCTTCGACTACATCATCGCTTTCCTCTGGTAAGATTGTGGACAAACGCTAACTTAGCCAAAAAAAACATACCTAGTTCGTATTTGACAATTTAGCTTTTGCAAGTAAATAGTATAGAAGCACAGTGATTTAACACCAAAATAGTTTAAATAATAAAAAGTAAAAAAACTAAAACCCGACTACAACAAAAAAATCGACGCTGAAAAAGTATGAAACAAGATTTTCAGGATGCTGAAATAAACAAGGTTACTGGAAAAATAAGAACAGAACAAAAATAAAAGCCGTAGTCACACGTTTGTTACGTGCCTACGTGATAATTATTCGCGCATATGCTACGTGACCTGCCCACATCGAATCAGCCTTACGTGACCAGAAGGTTCAACATAAAACTGCAACGCTGTTCTGCTGAATCAACGTACATACATCCGTGTAGCCGTGGTTATCGATCACGTACTCCCAATATTGCGGATACAGCATCCATATTGGAGATTGATAAATATCTCAAGATTAGGATAATCTACACACTTCGGTACTAGCATCGTCCGAGTCTAGTCATAAGTTAGGATAAGTTAACAGTTATAATTTTACATTAAACCTTTTAATTTAATTCAATTTCGGTTTTCTTTAAAGTCCTCCGGCTGTCACCTCTATAATTGGCGCAGTCGGTAGGATATTCGAGTGAGTGCGCGGTACGGTATAGACTCCAAAAATCGTTGTTCTGCTGACTCCGTTGCCACTGACGGTATTCTCAAGTACCCGAACGTCGAATATCCGAACTCAAGGAGCCACGGCCGAGGACGTATCCAGCCATCGATACACGAAGAAACCAAATGGAAACCATGTACATGTAAGTCCTTGAAACTTAACCAAGTGTTGCTTCCCGGACCCTCCTTTAACTAGTTTCTTGTAAGTTTTCAAAATTTTTCACCCACGAAATATTGGGGAGAAGTCCGTCTCCTCCAGGCAGATTAGTAGAACTAGAGAAATAGATTCGAGTAGGAATATAGATTTAGATAACTTAGGGCTATATAATTTCTTTAAGACTCCTGTAAATATGGCAAACGATCCTGATACTATCTACAAAGCCTTACGCCTAGTTCCGGAGTTTGATGGAAATTCCAATGTTCTTACCCGTTTCATTAAAATATGTGATCAACTTGTGACGCAATATGTGAAAGACGATCCGGCCTATGAGCTAATTAATTCATGTTTAATTAATGGTATTTTAAATAAAATAAATGGTTCAGCTGCTTTAACCCTAAATTCAAATGGAATACCCGAAAATTGGGCAGGTATACGCAATGCTTTGATAAATAATTTTTCCGATCAGAGGGACGAGACAGCCTTATATAATGACTTGTCTTTATTAACGCAAGGAAGTAGCACCCCCCAAGAATATTATAACAAATGCCAGGCCCTTTTCAGCACAATAATGACGTATGTCTCTTTACACGAAACTGTAGCAACGACCATCACGGCTAAACGCGATCTCTACCGAAAACTAACTTTGCAATCCTATATTAGAGGTCTTAAAGAACCATTAGGGTCCCGTATTCATTGTATGAGACCCGAAAGTCTCGAAAAGGCAAGACTAATCACCGGGGTATAAATGAGTGTTTTCTTGGTCTATCACGTAGATACTACTGGCCTAAAATGAAGGACGACATAGCTAAATACATAAATGAATGTACTATTTGTGGACAGATCAAGTATGATAGGAATCCCATACGACCTCAATTTAATATCGTACCACCAGCTGCTAAACCTTTCGAAATAGTACACATGGACCTTTTCACTGCCCAAAATGAGAAGTATCTGACAATAGTGGATGTTTTCTCAAAGTATGGCCAGGCATATTATCTTCGTGATGGTACTGCTATAAGTATCCTACAGGCAATTTTAAACTATTGTACACACCATGGACTTCCATTAACCATCATTACAGACAATGGAACAGAGTTTACAAACCAAATGTTCGCAGAGTTCACGAGGTTGCATAGGGTTAACCATCATAAAACCCTAGCACATTCCCCGAATGCTAACGGAATCGTAGAACGATTTCATTCCACTTTACTAGAACACTTGCGTATTTTACGACTAAGACAAAAAGATGAACCTGTTATTAACTTAATGACCTATGCGATATTGGCCTATAACAGTTCAGTCCATAGTTTCACTAAATGTAGGCCCCATGACATAATAAGAGGACACTTTGATCCTAGAGATCCTCTTGACGTTAACATGACAGAACATCTAATGCAACAATATATATTGACTCACAAAGACCAGATGAAGACAGTATACGACCTTATTAATAATTCTACGATGAATGACCGAACAAATAGAATGGAACACCGAAATGAGTATAGAGAACCCGAAGTAGAATATCAACCAGAGCAACAAGTCTTCATAAGTAACCCAGTAGCTAGTAGACAAAAATTAGCACCTAGGTATACGCAAGACACTGTCTTAGCTGACTTGCCAATACACATTTATACTTCGAAAAAGAAGGGTCCCGTAGCAAAATCTCGACTCAAACGTGTTCCTAAGAAAACAAAATTGTTACAGGATACTGCTGACAATGGTCGTTCACCTGACCCAGGCACTCGAGATAAAACTTGAAAATTTAGATAAAACCTTTTACGCTAGGACAAGCGAGACTCATCACTCATCATCATTCTTTCCTTCAGTACATATAGCTTACCGATATCGAAGATAGGCTTCACTCTGTGATGACTCAAATTGACTACTTTAAAAGGAAATTAAATAATAACACCGCCCTTTACGAAATCCAGCTAAAAAGTCTTGAACCCGGCCGTAGTAAACGAGGTCTCGTAGACGGATTAGGTTCTATCATTAAAAGCGTTACAGGCAATTTAGATCACACGGATGCTGAATTATATAATAAAAATCTGTACTTATAATAAATCTGTAGAGAGGTCAATTCTGTACATGAAATATATTTACAAAATAACTATCAGGGGGTGATTAGGGATCGATACAGATGCCAAAAATGCAATCAGTAAAATTTTTGTCTGTCTGTCTGTCTGTATAACCGTTATAGAAACAAAAACTACTTGACGGATTTTAACAAAACTTGGTACAATTATTTTTCATACTCCTGAGCTGGTTATAGTATACTTTTCATCACGCTACAATCAATAGGAGCAGAGCAGTGAAGGGAAATGTTGGGAAAACGGGAGAAGTTACTCCATTTTTTAAGCTTCCGTCGCGTGTGCAACCTTAATGGTTAAAGCTAAACAGAAATCATTTATGACGGAAATGTTCTCCTTAAAATTATATAAAAAATATCCCGCGACAGCATATGTCTATCTTTTATGGTTGACTCACAATAACACGTGTAACTCCCGACAGCTTAGCAGTTCGAAGCTTTCTGATTATTATTCTGCTCCGAAATTTAAAACCACCACAACTTTGCAATGGAACTCGGCTAAAAGTAACCCAGTTGCAACAAAATATAATCGAGGCTCAAATTTTAACAGGTTGCGGTGCAGGAGAAACCGTTTTTATTCCAAGAATTCCCATAATACCAAATAATTTTCCATTCCAATTTAAAAGAACGCAATTACCAGTATCGGTGCGTTATGCAATGACAATTAATAAGGCTCAAGGGCAGACTTTTCGTGTTGCTGGAGTAGATCTCGGTGTCAGTTGTTTCTCGCATGGTCAGTTGTACGTCGCTCTTTCCCGGGTTAGCAGTTCTAGAAATCTTTATGTTCACGTGCCGGACGGGTCAACTTTCAGCATAGTTTACCCGGAAGCTTTGCGCTGAAGTATTTTCGTTCTATAGGTACTTAAGCCTCATGTAAACGTGATCTAAACAATATTACCAATACATTAACTTAATAACACACAAGGAGTTACACGCTGACGGAGTCGCGGGCACAGATATTAACAATAATATTGTGCGGTTCGGTATTGCGATATTTTTCAACAGTATTATAGATTGACATATTATATTTCCCTACTAAATTACGAAAGTTAATCTGTCTGTTACACCAAAATCACTGAACCGTGAGGAAGGACATAGGCTACTTTTTTTTTACGAAAAACTACGTAAACGTGGACGAAGTCGCGGGCAACAGCTATCTATACTAATAATATAAGGCTGAAGAGTTTGTTTGTTTGTTTGAACGCGATAATCTCAGGAACTACTGGTTCGAATTGAAAAAATATTTTTTAATTAAATAGTCAATTTATAGAGAAATATATCATTATGCTAAGGCCAATAGGAGCGGAGCGCCAATGAAGAATGCTTCAAAATCGGGGTTAAATTTAACGTTAGCCCAAAGTAACTATTCCACGCGGACGGAGTCGCGGGCAAAAGCTAGTTTTAAAATATAATTGATCGACTTCTAATATGGTGGCTCTGCGGCAGCCTTAGAGCATTTAACCTGGAGATGGCAAGGAGCAAATCACCGAACAATTTTTTCTGCCACTTTCTGCGGGAGCCGAGGAAAACACCTACAGCACACTACAAAAATTTGACAATCGCATACTGATACATGCTTCCTGTTGATACAAACACACACGAAAAAATAATAACCACACAATAGAAAAACACACACACATTGACAAATTTGCGCGTAACTATGCTATTATCCTATGACAACAAACACAAAGTGCTAGTGATGTGATAGGAAGAATGAGTAGAATAATTTATGAATGAATGAACAAAATATATTTCAAAACTCTTTCAAATAAACATATGTCCATAATTTCACAAATAACAACATAATACGTAAAACTACGTAGGAAGGTAGGAAAAAGAACGATTGTATTTATTTTTAGTCAAGATTTTTTTCGTAATTACATAATACTATGTCCTATTTAATTGCTGTACCTGCGCCTTTCCTATAAGAATAGAATTTTTTAATTAACTACAAATAAATGATATTCATAAAATGGTGGTATGGTATACGTCTTACAACAATATAACCTACCTACAGATTTCAGTTCAGAGTAGTATAGAATCATTGAGGTAATATGTACTACGTATACATATTACCTCAATGTATAGAATGCATTTAAGTATTTGAAACTATTTTTGGGGTTGATTATATTTAGGGTCAGGAATTTGAGATTCATACTCGAGCCCCGTTTTTTAATACGGGCCTAATATATATGTGTCAAATAGTAGGCAAAAGTAAATAATAAAATAATACGATCAATCGGATAGGCTTTATTTGTTTTATGTAACACTATAATACGTATTTTTTTTTTTGTGTTTTAAGACTATTTGAGTTCGGTGTTTCCAGAAAAAAGTGAAATATCTTGCGTACGCACTTATACACCTTTGCCAAGTAGTAATGCAGAGTGAGCGCAAAAGATTTCAATTCTGATGAACATTTCGTTCTAGGGAGCTTATCACTCTTTTCATCCGTATTTTAAGAAGTTCCTTCTTAGTAACACCAATTTTGCTCAAGACTAGTTAATTTTTTAGTCAATCAGTGATATTTCTTCTAAATTGTTATGAAGTTCTTGTATCAACCTTTTTATTTAAGATTCGTTTTTTTTTTTATTAGAAATAGGTTCGCGTTTGACCACCATCTCACCTGATGGTAAGTGATGATGTGGTCGAAGATGGAGCACGCTTACTTAAAAGTAACCTATTCACTCTTGACATAAAGACTCCTAGGTTATAGCTATCGAGAAACACAGACTCCGGCAGGGAATTCCACTCCTTAGCCGTACGCACAATGAAGCCTAAATATTTTTTTATTTTTAAACTGCAACTACTTGCGCAGTTTTATTTTCGTCGGAGTCTGACCCATGTCACTGATAGATGATGACGTTATTGGGCCGCATTGGCTGTGTGCAATTGATGGTTGAGAGATGGATAGACTGTGAGACTGAAATGATTGAAGAATGGATTGGCTAAATGAAGAAAAAGAAACTACTACCGTTTCCATGGCAAGCATGGTCTTTGCAATTTTAATTTTTTAAATTGGGTGTCGCACCCTTAACTAATTTCCTTCTATTATTCGCAAGTGCTTTAAAACTAGACTGCGTAAAATGTTCTGAACAGTTTGTACTAGTACGCGTGTGTCCAAATGTTTCTCTTTCTGTATTACTGCAAAATATCCTCCATTTTTCTCTTGTCACAGGATCTTTTGGAAATCTGTTGAAAAAATAATAATAATAAAAGTAATCAGTTTAAATCAGTTCCAACAGAGTCAAACGAAAATGAAGTCCATTCATTTTATTGTGTACGTTATAGCCTTGAGATAAACTACTTGATAAAAAATATTAAATCAAAATGTTAAAAACCCCTCTCAAAATCTCTAAAAGCAATAAATTAGCCTCATAATCGTGTAGAACCAGCAACGTTTACTATAGTTTATTTTATTTACTTAGCAGTTCCGTGAACCGAGTTGTCCAGTACATACACTTAATAGACGATCTCTAAAACTTAAAACCATAGGCAGCAGATTCACACAAAAAATGTAACTGAACATACTGATTCAAAAATCATTTATTTTGTCAATCATTCACTCACATTATCCCATCACTATGCACTTCGCTACCCTGTCAGCCCCTGTACTACGTTTGTGCTACCAACGTACCACTGAATTTTTCTATCGTAATGGCATTCACGATTATTTTGATATTGTCCTTAAATAAAACTATTTTGATGTATAATTTATACTTACATGTGGTAGAAAATATCATAGTTTCGCAAATTTGAAGTGGTAGATGGCTTTTTGTAACAAGAAACTGCACAATTCATAATTTTTTGTGAACACTTACTAGCGACACAATACGATACATAATGGCAACCAAAGAGTATGTAATACACTATGTTTTAATGGCAACGGTCGGCGAATGAAGTAGTTTTATCTGTATATTACTTTACTCTTTGAGTTTTATATAACGTGCATGGTCATATGATCAATCGACTTTGGCAGAGGGGTTCGCCCAGCTATACCATCTCCATGGTTAAATGCTCTAAGGCGGCAGCATGACACGTTACTTTGGCATTTATAATATTAGTATGAAAGTATAGTATAGATGAAGAGAAATGATGCGATTTTTGATAATTTCGATTTGTGGACCTTATGTATATGTTGAGTGTATATGTATATGTGTAGATGTGGGGTGAGTGGAACGGCCAATCTATGGCCAACTATCTAAACAAGGAAACTATACATTTAATTAATATGACCTAGGATAAGAGGACGTAGATCGGTCTAATAATGGATGAAAAAATTTATGACCAGAATGTCAGAATGAAAAAGGACAGACCCCATCTAAAACGTACCAACTGAGTTTTAATACCTACAGTAAGAAAACCGATATAAATTAAAGGAATATAATAAAACTGTCAACAACACTTTATTACCAAAACGACACTATTGAGGGTTCACAATAATTTACCAATTCGACAAAGTTACATTCTACGCTTGGACGTCTGTTTCGATCGTGTCAGGCGCGGCCGCCGCTCTGAGTGTTCGCCAGCTGTTCGTGTTGGGTACCAGGTGCTCGCTGCTCACGCACTCCAGGTGACGCACACACACTGCACTTGATACAGGCGCAGCCCTCCGTCGTGTGCTTGCAGATCACGCAGTCCATCTTTACTAATTTTACTGGGAACGAATTAGTATTTTTTTAAAATTTGGATTAAGATAATCAAAGCTAGATAAAACCATGATAATTGCGCGACGGTTGGCAGGAGAAAATGACAACACGAAAAAAAAGCTCGGGAGATAATGTAGAAATTCTTAGAAAGAAACGAAAACTCACAATATTGGTATACGCTATAATTATTTATAAATATTCCAGAAGATATTCTGCTTTTTATTCGTTATTAAAGCTATTATATTTATTTTTATACGATTTTAAATAATGAGTGTCTTTAGTATGACTCAGGGGGGTGAAACTCCCGAAGAAACTTCAGACACAAAATTTGCCAAAAAACTGGCGACATCTTATGTCTGGGGTCAACTTAGTTTTGTACGTAATGCATTTGTTTAGCTAATAGATGGCAGCAGCTACGATATATTTATACATAAATGATAATCAAAATTGATAAAAAAATATTATTTGTATCGAAAAATTCATAAAACATTATTAAATGTATTTATGCACCTAATTCACTAAATTAAATGACATTACAATTTTACTGCATCATAGACTCTATAGACCTCGCTTGTTTATGAAAAACAAAGAAAAATGGAAAATATAAAACTGTCAAAAACAGTTTTTGACTAGGGATGTGACATTGTACAGAAAATATTGAATTGAAATTCAACATTAGGATGAAAAATCGATTAATAAATAAGCTGCCCACCATTTCGATTACTAATACGGTTTGGGTCTAGAAACCAGCTGCAGGGTAAAACAGATTAAAACTTGTAGGGCTTGGGTCCCCGATTATAACGCTACCACTCTTATTAAAAGGTAATGCATATTTTTCGAGAAAATTACAAAATAAGTTTCTAACCTCAAATCAGCTAAAGGCGAAAATGAAACGTTAAAATGGGTGATTGACAACCAAATCTCTCAGAATATATTGTCTGTGGTGTAAAATATCATGCAAAATCTACGGCAACCAAATATGTTGAAACTTACGAAACCGAAAATTTGGTATCAATTTTTAGAGTATTTTATTTTGAGTAGAAACCCTTCCAATATCGTTTGATATCATCCAAAGAAGCCTGCTCTTGGTATGTATATACTCTTTCCGTTACATGTTGTATAACACAAATTAAAGTTTTATAACAATCAAATTATAAAAAGTTTCAATGAATTTTTTTTTCACATAAATCAACAAAATTAAATTACTCAAATGAAAAAAAAAACAGGAAATCCGTAGGCAACGAGTTCAGGAATAATAGCTTAGGTAAGCGTTTGGATAATATTCGGCTCCAGGGTTGCCAGATGATGAATTTTTCATCTATTACTAGGGCTGTCAAATATCTCGTACTTTTAATACAAAATCTCGTAAAAGTATACATTTTAAAAATCTCAGACCTTAATTTAGGTACACTATGTACTATAACTAGTTAGCCTGGGGTAGGAATATTCCTTAAGTCCACCAAATAACCACCAAATGAAAAACTTTACTCTAGGTGATTCATATTTTCTTTATTATTTTACCCAAAAAAAAAACGAATTATTGACTTAAGTAATAAATGTTGTAGGTACTTGCTACTAGTACATGTGTAGTGTAATACATCTAGCGGGGTTTCCCCAGTCAACGACTAATGATACACTTAGTGATGAGGTAATGAATCTTGTGATGTGCTTAGTCGAGTTTGTGGCATGGACATACATAGAATGTATGTCCATGCCACAAACATAGAATGCCACAGGCATACATAGAATGTATGTCCATACCTAAATTTCTTAAATGTTTTTGGTTTGTATTAGCAACATTGTTAAAATCTCGTAAAAGAGTGTACGAGTTTTTTTCTCGTTTCTCGTACAGAGACTGCTAAATCTCGAAAAGGTACGAGATTTCTCCTACATCTGGCAACGCTGTTCGGCTCCTGGTCTTTGGGGGAGAAGTGCCATCATTGAAAAAAAAAATAACATTAAGAAATGGTCAAAATACTGTTTTCTTTTACACATGTCTGAAAACACGGGAAGTGTGTCATCTAATCGTATGGCGCTTGGTACGGCAGCCGTGTCACGTTATTTTTGTTCAGTGCCACAGCTATAAGTTTGACAAATTGGACATCGCAACGAATCGGTTAATATGGCGCCAGCTTTGAGAACAATCTCTCTGTTGGAGCCGAAGCAGCCGGAAAAACGAGACTTTTAATAACACTAAACACTTTTTGTCACGAAAAAATTCGAATTTGTCGTTTGAAAAATGAAGTTTCGTCAACGCATAATGAATGGCATATATGTCGGTAAAATAGTACAGTTCGTTGACTAACTCCATCTAGTGAATGTTTGATTAAATGAATCAACTAAACCGTTTCAAAAGCACAGAAGGAATGCCATCATAGATGCACAGATAGCGTTAATGTTGCATTATTTTGATAGTATTCTTTGGTAGTTCGCGTTCCGGGCTCCGGGCCAGAAGACCAAACTTAATGTTGGGGGGTTGCAGATGAAAAATCGGTAATAATTGATTGAATGATTATAAAAAAATTGATTATTTATAAAAATAAAATCATGTATTAAAATCGATTTTTAATCGATAATTTCCATAATCGATTTCTTTTTCACATCCCTTTTTTGACAGATTTTAAATTATAATTTTTCAAAACTGCTGTTTGTTGTTGAGTTGCGTTCTTTGTTTTCGTTACTGAATTTGTTTGTTGGGTTTTATTTTGACGACTTGGCTTTCTTTATGTGGATTTTGAGATTGTTGCATACCTGTTAACACTTGGCTTTGAATTGGGATACCGATTTAGATTTCACGACTTACTTTGGCAAGATTCCTGGACTACTGACTGCTCACATTTATATTATGCCCACTAAACATCGTTTGGTGTGCTATTTTGGGTGCATCATTGATGGTAAGTCTAATATTTAAATAGTTTAAAAGTAACAAACAAACAGTTTGGGTCTTTTAATATTAAGTGGTGAGTTACCTTTTCATGGGAGTGGTGCCAGGGAGGAGGGTACAGAAACCCCTCACCCCCTTTCCCTCCACCCCCTCCTCCTGCAGCCGATTACTAAACTTTTACCGAAAGTATAGTTTCCATTACGATAATTTTTATTTTTAATGAGCTATCAATATTTTCTACCTATTATCATTACATCAGCCTATTGACGTCCTTTGCTGAACACTACAACAGCCTGTAAATGTTTATTAGGTAAAACTTTCCTTTATGGCCCGTCGAGTTTTGGGTCGGGGTGGGAGGGGAGGGGTGGGGGGGGAGTAGTGCTATCCCCCTGTACCATTCCCCCCCGCGCAACCCCATGGTTATGGTGATATCCATGGTTAAAGTTTTTAGGTTAGAATAAAAATTTCGGAAAAGTTAGTATTGTTTGGCAGGAGGAAGGCAGTGGGAGTAGAGTGACGGGGCAGGGGGTGCTCCTCTCCTCCCCGGCATTACTCCAACAAAAAGGTTTTCGAAAAACTCATAAATTGGCTAAAAGGTGTATAGTCCCCCGTTGAGACCCGCGAAGCGGGGCTCAATGGTTTAAAAAAAAATAACCACGAAGGCGATGGCCGGGTCTGTTCGCTCGCTGCGCTCGCTCACTAGACCCGGCCATCCCCTTCTAACCTAATCTGTCCGAGTCGGGTTGACCCAAGTCC
This sequence comes from Tholera decimalis, assembly GCA_943138885.2. Taxonomy (NCBI): domain Eukaryota; kingdom Metazoa; phylum Arthropoda; class Insecta; order Lepidoptera; family Noctuidae; genus Tholera; species Tholera decimalis. Next base: position 2,196,039 of record OW964551.2, on the reverse strand, counting down.
CGAGCTCGCTTCGCTCGCTATTGCATCCTAACTTCTCCTAGTAACAGTTGGAACTACCATAAATATTATTTATCATATCGATGCCTCCCACGTAAGTTGTTGTAAGCCACAAAATCGCGATTTTGTGTTTTTCACGTAAAAGTGTCTAATTTCATGTATATTATCCTGTCACAAATATATCAAATCCAAAAAACTATAATTTTGGGTAGTTTTGAGACGCATAATGTCGTAAGTTCCGAACTATTCCGGCGCAGATTATAGTATTATAATTTGCAATCGTTTACAGCGGGCGGTGTTCAGGGGTGAAGAGCGCGTATGCACCACGTATGAGTCACATAAAACAGACTACGTTGGAAATCGCTGTCGGCTGCGCGTCACCCCCGTTTTGTTTAGTGTTGATCTAATAATTGCGTAATAAGACTGTTAGTTAAATATTTTCTTATTGTTTCATAATGAAACGTTATCAAATACAAACCAGAGGACGCAAACTATGTGATATGGTTAAAATGCCAACACACAAAAAAATAAAATTGAGGAAATATCTATGGAAAATGACGATATCACAAGAAATCAAATTGAAAGTACCGATTTTTATGATTCATCTTTCCGAAGTATTCAAGGTATGTTAAAATTTAGTATCTTAATTGGAATATTTTTGTTAATTGAAGTGATGGCGATTTAAAATGTGGTATAGATTACATACAACAATATACGTTGCTGAATTTAGAAGTATTTTATGTTAAGTTATACATACAACATTTTACTTCGGAATTAGTTGTACTAAACTAAAATTGTAAGATGACATACAATGATTTACGTTGCCATATTAACTGTTTTATGGTGAGTAAGTAATACATACAACAATCAACATCGCTAATCACTGGTAATGTGTATGTTGTATGTAATATTTGCGGTTTCCAGATGTAACCAAACTTATGCAGAATAATTATTGTGATTCGTGGGGTGTTGTAAGGATGTTTATGAGACTTTCTGCTAAATTATATTCAAATCTTATTTCAACGGAATATTTCATTGTTTCAGAGTCACCCTTGCCAGTAAATTTTAATGAATCTGAAATCAATGAATTGAATAATATAATAGGTGATGACTTTTTCGGAACTACTTTAGACACTAATACTAACGATCACTCTTGTCTTGGCTCTGCTCACCCATCTCCTGACTGTAGTATTAACCACTTGGATTACGACTGTGATAACCATTTTTGTCCGTATTACGTTGAAAAAGAAAATATACCCTTATTAGATCAAAGACCACTAGCTCAGGAGTCACCTGCGTATTTTTCAGACTGTTCCACTCCTCAAGCTAATAGTTCTCTATCTGTTATTTCTAATAATAGTCCATGTGTAAGCAAAGACAAAGGTAATATAAGAGGAAGACATGTAAAAGACTGGATAGATGTGAAAAGAAAGACTTTAAGGAACTTGGAAAAGAATACCTTTCTAAAAAAGGAGTAGTAAAGGCCAGTAGAAAAATGGGTCCACCTTGTCACTGCCGTATGCAATGTTTTAATAAATTAAACGAGGAAGAGAGGAAGAATATTTTTGAAAGTTTTTGGAAACTGGGAGACAGGAACAAGCAGTGGATGTGTGTGGCTAATTTAGTTTCACGGAAGATTAAACGTCGAATGTATACTAATACTGTTTCAAGACGTAAGTATACTTTAAAATACAAATTGCCAGTTGCCGGTGATGAAACTTTAAATTATGTAGACGTGTGTAAAAAACACTTTTTGAGTACCATCTCTGTCAGCGACCAAGTTATCAATACAGCCCTAGATAAATTAGATACGACAACGGCAACTCTAATCCCCGATCAAAGAGGTAAACATTCAAAACAACCTCGAAAATTGACTGAATGTGTTAAAACCAGTGTTTGTGACCACATCAATAGCTTACAACCAGTTGAGTCACATTATGTTCGACAAGATTCACAAAAGCTGTATTTGGATGGGGATTTGAATTTTTGCCAATTATTTGAATTGTACAAAGAATGGCTTCAGTCTAATACGTACGAAGAGAAAGCCGAGACTGAAAGACAGTATCGCGATATTGTGAACCAAAATATTAAATTAAGCTTTTATATACCAAAAAAAACCAATGCGACCAATGTCATATTCATAAAAATACTGAAAATTCTACGGAACAACAAATAATGGAGTTTGAAAACCACGTCACAAATAAAAAAATATGTCGCAACCTTAAATTGATGATCGCAGGGAAAAATCGTCACAGCAAGTTTTGACTTCCAGAAGGTTTTAAATGCACCTCATGGTCAATTAAGTGTGCTGTATTATAAACGCAAGTTGTCAGTTTTTAATTTTACCTTGTTCGATTTAGCTAGTAAAGAGGCTTTTTGTTACATGTGGCACGAGGGAGAGGGTAAACGTGGTGCCAATGAGGTGTCAAGTTGTCTCTATAATTTTATTATAAAAATGCTTGACAGCGGAGCACAAGAATTTCGATTCTGGTCTGATAACTGTGCAGGTCAGAATCGCAATCGAATTGTATTTGCATTTTATGTGTATATGGCTCATAAATTCAATATTACAATTAAACATACTTTTCTTGAAAAAGGACACACCCAAATAGAGGGTGATAGTGTCCATGCCCTTATAGAGCGCTGTTCAAAAAATAAACTTATTTATACACCGTTGGAGTGGTTTAGCTTGGTCAGATGGGCAAAACAAGACGGTAAGCCGTATAACGTAATAGAAATGAAGCATACAGATTTCTCCAATTTTAAGGAACTATTAACCGGTCGTAACTGGGCAAAAAGCATTAATGGTAACAGTCCAATGGACCAAAATAAAAGAGGTGAAAGTTTGTTCTGGAGATCCTTTCAAAATTGAATATCGGTATGATTTGTCAAACTGTAACATGATGACTATTGCTATTAACACTAATACGCGAAGGCGCCAAAGGGCTGACAGTATGAATCAATCAGTAGCCCCTCTCTATCTTAACCTTCTTTCTATACCAAGAGCGAAATTTAACGACTTAATATCCCTGTGTGACAGCGGGTTAATCGCAGCAACATATCACGATTACTTTAGAAGTTTGTGTGGCGAAGAGATAACTCGAAATGATTCTGATGATTCAGAATAAACTATTTTGTAAAGATTTTTTATCAATTTTTTAATCTCAATTATTCCTAAATCTGATCTCAGACAGGTTAAAGGATATAATAATGAAAAAAATATATAAAAAATAAGATTTTTGTTTCTATTTATTAGACTGATCTTTTCGAAATTATGATTATATACTAGTCTACTATTTTAAGTTTTTTACCTGATTTGAAAACTCAGTTGTTCCTATCTGATCTCATTATAATGATAAAATATTAGTGACAGACATGTTTAGACTCTAATAATGTTGAGAGTTAAACAAGGATTAAAAAACAGTTTTTTATTGCAGTGTAAGTCTTTTAGAAGTTATGATTATTCTATTTTAAGAGGGTTCAATAAATTATTTATTTATGTTTACTTTCAGATTATTATCTAATAGTAATGTTGATTAAAGACCCTATTTTTTTTAAATTTTATTTATGTAAGAAATTCAAGATTTTCAGTATTTTTGAAATTTTTGTTTTAGTTTCTGTTTAGAAGTTTATTTATTTAATTAATAAAAGATTTTATGTTCTTCTAAAGCTTAACTTTTACAAAAAGGTGTAGTTATTGTAACGATTTATTATTGGTTTAGTAATGTATGCACAAAACAGTGTTGTAGGTAGGTACAACAAGTTGATTTATGGACAATAAATGAAAAATCGCAGAAAAAAGGTTATATTTATTTTATAATATCTAATAATGATATACATACCAGACCCTATTTTTTTTTAAATTTGGCGTATATTGTTGTAACTAGCATATACAACTTGATGCGACTCTTGTATTCAAGTGTACATTCATGTAAGTGACAAATACAACAATTCGCAAAAGTCCTATGCCGCGGTAAAGTGTTGTAACAGCAAAATCTCTGAAACCTTTGGTATTTTTAAATTATGTCATACAGTAAACACTAAAGTATTAATAACTATATTCACACACTGAATTGTATAAAGATTAATTGAAAAATGCAGTTTTTATTGCCAATAGTATCTTTGAAACGCTCTCCTGTAAAATTGCAATTTATGGGTTACAACAACGTACGTGGGAGGCATCGATATATTGCGTACTATTTCCCAATTTGTATGGAAACTTTAAATATTATATCTCGAAAGCCGTGAATTTCCGCAACTTTAAAATTTGTAATAGATTTCTATGTATTTATGAGTATAGGAACGTCCAAATCAACATTTACGTTCCGTTCCACAGTGTAAACAAAAATTCATAATATTTTTGTGTAAAAACGTCAACGTAATTACTTAATACAGCACAGCTATAATGCCCACTAATAACACACCAAAAATACGTGAATATGTGAAAATTACGTACTTATATATAATTATTTTTACGTAAAAATATGACATAAAATTAAACAAAATACACTTCTTCTGTCAATGGAACGTGAAATGTCAACTTTGACGTCTACCATGACAACAAACAACCTAAAAATTTGCAAATGGCGTGTTATTTTTCAGTATTAAACGAAACTTTAAAAACGTATATCTCGTAAACAGTGAATTTGCGTAACTTGACAATTTGTAAAAAGCTTTCTATTTATGAGTACTATTTACAGTAAAACTATGAACTTCCAACTCAACGGGCCATAAAGGAAAGTTTAGCCGTTTATTATTTGTTCTCAATCATATAAATTAAATTAACATTCTAATTATATAATTTCAGGCCCTCTGCACCATTTTCCGGACCCAAAAAGCCAAAATGTGGAAAATATTCAAAAATTTGGTCAATGGAAGGCTGTGCTAGATGAAACTACGCAACAGAGAGGAGACAAATATATTTTTAATCATATAAGATTGTGTAACAAACACTTTTTGGAGTGTTACCAGCTACCCAGCTGTCGCCTCACCAAAAATGCTGTTCCTACTCTAAACTTGAACATGATGGTCCACCAAACTGAACAACCATCAACATCTGGGATTGCTATACTGGATATGTATCATCTCAGTAAATATATGTATCATCTATGGTATGACTGACAAAATTCAACTGAGAAGAAAATTGGTGACAGTTTTTCATCAATTTACTTTTCTATTCTTTATTTAAAATTGAAAAGCTGAGGATTTATTTCATAAGAATGATTGGCAGTAATTTTAGAAAGGTTTTATGTATTATAGAACCTTTGCACCCCTTTTTACGAAAACTAGCACTTCGCGCGTGACTTCGTCAGCATGGATTTCGAAATTATTTATAGCCTATATCTCCCCAATAATGCTGCTTTCTACCAAAGAAAGAATTTTTTGAATTGGAATATTAGTTCCGAAGACACAACAATATACAACCCTTACATACAAACTTACAAACAAAACCTCTTTATAAAATTAGTATAGATAACGCGGAGGAGTATTTGGCTCAGTTTATGTGGAGTGTGTTATAGTAGGAACCTATTTATTTTAATTTTCTTATTACATAGTTATAATACTTTCGCAATTTAAATTATGGTTGAATTTCAAACACCAAGTGATTACTGGTATTATTATCCTTTATTCCTAACGATACACATATAAATTACATTTTTAAATATTCTTATAAAAAATAAAAACATTTAAAAATATAATTTAGTATATGTACTATATCTATATATACAACGTATCCCAGAAATCAACGTCAAGCCGAAAACTGGCAATAGGCCAAGTCGTGACAGTTATTAGAAAAATATTTAAAAAAAATTTGTTCATGTAACGTGGCATACCATTTCGGAATCCATACTAAACGCACCATCTTTTAAAGTTACTTGCCAAAATAGTGTACCTAGTACATTCTTTCTTCACTACACGCGTTTAAAGTTGGGTGATGTAATAATTTTGAATTAAATGTTGGGCAAAAATCTAACATTTTATTTAAAACTGAAGTAGTTATGTTTTAACTTTTAACTGTAATTTACAGAAGCGTTTTTTCATGATTACGTCACAGAAAAAAACTGACGAAAAGTTAATATTTGTAGTCACAGGACTTGAAAGATCATCACAAGACGTTACTTTTTGAGATTTATTTTTGTATCCATAAAATTTGAAAAGTACATGAACAAGATATATTTTTTTTTTTTCTGATAGCTGTCATGACTTGGCCTGAAACTGGCAATACCAGTTTTCGGCTTGACGTTGATTTCTGGGACACGTTGTATATCTAGTATTATTATAAATTCGAGAAGCATATTCTGCCTTTTTATGAAAATTACACTGATGGAGGAATATGAAATTTAGCACAACTAAAGTTTAGTAGGTATATGGAGGAGTTCAGAAAGCTTTTATTTTTTATTTAATTATGCATTAGAAAATTATAATAAAACTAGTATTTGCGTGTTGCGCGAGGTGCAAGCACCTCGCGTGCTTGTGAAAAAAAAAATGGGGGGGGGGCGGTGATGGGGGTAGATGGGGGGTTTAGTATTTGCGTGTTGCGCATATTGCGTGTCGTGCTTGTGAAAAAAACAAAAAAAAAAAAAATGGGGAGGGGTGATGGGGCGAGATGGGGGGGGGGTTTAGTATTTGCGTGTTGCGCGAGGTGCAAGCACCTCGCGTGCTTGTGAAAAAAAAACAAATGGGGGGGGGGTTATGGGGGGGTTGCAGAAGTATTTTGACTAAAGCATTGCCCCTCTAAATGATTAAATAATTAAACCAGGTTATTATTATACACAGAAAAGAATAGTTATTATATTTAAAATTCCAATCGTATCCCCCGATAAATATGAATTATATAGATTAGCAATAGTACCCAATAGGTTACTGTATACCTTTATTCCTCCCCATCCTTATATAGCAACCAATGGTAAAGCTTTCAAGTACATAGAGGCTGAATGCCCGAAGTTTGATCGGTATCATCTCTGTGAGGAAGGCGTCTATCACCAATCCAGAGAACACCTCGACTGTATCCAGAGTCTCATCTACAACCAATCCTTAGATAAGACCTGCCGGCCGACCAAAGTAATTCTAACCAAAGAAGCAATGGAGCAATTGAACGATAGGCGCTACACGCTGATATTCCCACAACCTACGAGAACGGAGCCACGATGTGAGCGGCAAGAATTTATTTCACTACATGGAAGCTATCTCGCCACTATACCACAAAAGTGCTCATTACGCACTAAAGAGTTCACCATCATCAACACCAACGATTATATCAAAGGACAACCGCTAAAAATCACCGAGATACCCATGGAACTGGACATCAAAGAATCAGCTCTACCACATCTGAAATTAAATTCACTGCACCTGGAAGGCTTACATGACATCGAGGACAAGATTCTTATGCAGCATCCAATGGACATTGATCATACCGAGATCCATCAAGCAATGTATGGCATGACCATACCAATGTATGTTATACTATTTGGTGCAATCGTACTGGGTTTTTCTATCACCCTACGCCGGTACAATATATGCAGTAAGATAAGAAAGCCGCAACAGGAAGTTGAAACTGCTGAAAACCCTCAATATGCCGAGGTACAAGCACCGAGAATCCGGAATCCTGTACCAACAACATTTTCGCTGAACGTGCTCAAATAGTTGCTGTTCTAAGGGCGGAGGTGTTACGTGCCTACGTGATAATTATTCGCGCATATGCTACGTGACCTGCCCACATCGAATCAGCCTTACGTGACCAGAAGGTTCAACATAAAACTGCAACGCTGTTCTGCTGAATCAACGTACATACATCCGTGTAGCCGTGGTTATCGATCACGTACTCCCAATATTGCGGATACAGCATCCATATTGGAGATTGATAAATATCTCAAGATTAGGATAATCTACACACTTCGGTACTAGCATCGTCCGAGTCTAGTCATAAGTTAGGATAAGTTAACAGTTGTAATTTTACATTAAACCTTTTAATTTAATTCAATTTCGGTTTTCTTTAAAGTCCCCCGGCTGTCACCTCTATAATTCGTTATATAGGATATCAACCGTGACAAAACAATTAATAACGTTGTTTGTTTCATACTTTTTCAGCGTCGATTTTTTTGTCGTAGTCGGGTTTTAGTTTTTTTACTTTTTATTATATGTACTTTGAATTAGGGTTTAAATTCAAGTGACTGACAAACGAATGATTTTGACAAACACGAATGAGCGGTAAAACAGATTTATAACGTGTTGAGTGAATGGAATGCAATTACGCGTTAGTGCTATGAGGCCTAAGAGCAGTTGGATTTCGCAATACTTCATGATACTAGGTATTGTCAAAGTGAGAATAGGTACCGCCTAGTATCGAAATTTACCTATTCTTCGGATCTGTTCTGAATACGACTCATCTCTAAGATGTACTAATGACAGAGGTGATCAGTCTGGGTTATCGTGTTACTCAGCCACAGAGCTATGGAGGTCAGACGCCCCAGGTAAACAGGAACACTCGCGCGATTGGTATTGGCAACAGTGCTGGGAAAATGAGAGTGAGAAAAGAGTAACTGTAGTTTCTTGCCGGTTCACCATAGAAAACGACCAATTTCGAACCGTGCCCTAACTGCTGACGTTTTGTAGGCCTATGTGAAAAATAAAACATTTTGAGTTTCAGTTTGAAGTTGCCTTAGTGTTTCATCAGTTTCGGCTTGTTAGACTTAGTCACTTGTCAATTTAAAGTTAATGAAGTTAGATAAGACCGCCCATTGTACACAAGTTTTAATTTTTGTATCCAATGAAATATTGTAAGGTGTACAACAAAGTATATAATAAATAATAAGTCAAGGAGAAGTCCGAAATCAACACTTATTTATTCAATATAATTCGCGTACAATAATTAGACGCGGGTCTATTCTGTGCCTTAAGAGTAACTAATTAACTCCAATAGCGGGGTTGTGGCGAGGCGAGCTCTGAAGAAGTTCTCTCAGCAAAAGTATACAATGAAGCCACAGGCTTAGGTAAATAAGAAGGATTTTTGTTTCTGGTTTGTTCCTGCTATCATGAATTGTATTAGCATATTTTACAACACAAACATTAAAATTCACTTGTACATAGATTTGGAACTGCTACCTGTAGGCCATAGAAACACTTTTTCCGATGTGGAGATGGAACAAGTGACATGCGTCAGAACAGACCATTGCTGAACCACTGCGCCACCCCTGTCATGAACAAGATAGACGCTGCTTTGGAAGTAGTAACGATAATATTATGATTTAATAGATATAATAAAATACATTATATACTTTTTTGTACCACTCATAATACTTAAATGGAAATGAATAATAAAACTAGTGTATAATGGGAAGTAGTGTATAGTGTAAATTAGAAATCAATTAATTCGCGGTTCCTTTAAGGTTGCTTGAAGTTGGGGGACAATCGTCTTCGATGGTATAGTGGATGGTATATTCGATGGCATGTGATACGGCCGCAACGAAAGTCACATAACCCGAACAGTCAGTTTGACAGGCCCGTTGGTATAGTGGTCAGTGGCCCTGACTGCTATGCGCAAGGTCGTGGGTTCGATTCCCACCTAGGACAAATGTTTGTGTGATGAGCACGGTCATTTGTTCTTTGTCTGGGTGTAAATTATCTATAATATGTATGTATTTAGAAATATATATGTATGTTTATCAGTTGTCTAGTACCCATACCACAAGCTCTGCTTAGTTTGGGACTAGATAGCGTTGTGTGAAAAGTTGTGGAATATTATATTATTACTAGTATTTGCGTGTTGCGCGAGGTGCAAGCACCTCGAGTGCTTGTGAAACAAAAAAAAAAAAAAAAAAAGTGGGGGGGGGTAAATGGGGGGGGGTTGCACAATTATTTCGACTAAAGCATTGCCCCTCTAAATGAATCTGAAAAAAAAATGTTCCAAGTCTCTTAGATTCCGAGATCCGCCTAAAGGGGGGGAGAAGGGGGGTGGGGGGGGGACTTTGTAAAATGGTTTTTACTTTACCGAGCCTCCTCTAGACGAATCCGTAAAAAAAAAAAATACGGGTCTCGTAGTTTCCGAGATACGATAGGGAGGGGGGAGAAGGGGGGGGAAAAGGGGAGGTTTGGCACTTTTCCCGTAGGTTTCAGAGTTACTTGTTTACGAATCTGTCAAAATATACCCACCTCCCCATCCACCATCTGGGAGAACAATTATGTCAGTGAGTCAGTGAGTGGTAATTTAGCTTTATATAGTATAATTATAATTATAGTCATGGCTATTAAAGAGGGCAAAAGAAATAGAGGCCGCCCACCTACCACCTGGACTCCAACTGTACCTACAGATTAAAAGACGTTGGGCCTTAGCCCAGAAATGACACAAGATCTCCAGGAATGGGAGACAATATCAGGGGGCCGACCAGGAGAGAGGAGAAGAGTGTAGAATGGGCGATCTTATCGCACAGGGCAATCTCTTGTAGACATCCTTTCTATCTCCAAAAACAATATATATTTTTTTTTTCTGTAGGGAAAATCCTCTAATGAATCCTTTTGCTCTAGGTGGAGAGGTAGTCTCACACTTCTACTGACTAATAACTGACTTCAATTGATCTTACCTTCCGGGACCGCGGTCTCTCGTTAGAACAATTCCCCAACCCCGGTAGTTATAATTATTACCCAGTTGACATTTCCTAAGTCTATAAAATTTTCGCACAGCTAACTAATCGAAGCTTCTTTAAAAAAAACCGGTCAAGTGCGTGTCGGGCCACGCGCAGTGAAGGGTTCCGTAGTTTTTATAACAGCCAAGTGCGTGTCGTATTCGCTGACTGATCGTTTCGTGCCATGCTCTAACTAAAAGCCAAACATGACTACCTAACTAATTTGATTTGCTATATAAATCCTCACCTGATCCGACAATTTTGCACGGAAAGTTTTAATATTTTTTAGAGATTTGTATAAATAAAACTTGTCATAGCCGGTGTTTTGAATTTAAATATATTCTATTATTACTATTTCAATCTCCAAATTCCTACACTCAACGAGACTTGATTATGAATTTCACAATTCAACTATTTCAATTTTATCTCTAGCCTCTACACACAATCTCAAGAACTTATTTTTTTTTTCTACACACAATCTCAAAAACTTAATTTTTTTTAGGTAAGGCCACTCGTAGTTCAGCACACTAAGGCTCGTCACTACTTGACCGGGCGATCAACAAAAACTCAATTTTTTTTTGATAGGGCCACTCGTATTTCAGCACACTAAGGCTGGTCACATTGGCGTACCGAGAGATATTTCCCAGGGGGGGCCTGGCCCCCAGTAATAGAAGTGATGATCGCTTATCAAAGTTGTGTCAACTCTTAACGTACGAAATGAAAATTTTCACATAAATTAATTTAACATGTATCGCATAACGGAAACTTGCATGAGTGAGTCCGACACGCACTTGGCCAGATTTTTTAATTTTTCGGCCATAATTGTTTGTTACTAAAAATTCTACAACCGTACGCTAAGGGCACTCCCTGTGGAGTACGGGCCTCGGCATAGCGTGGTCGTTGGTGGAAGGTAGCAAAGGGACAGGCTGGGTCCATATTATTTAAGGGGTTATTTATCGCTACTGGCTCAGCATCGCGAGCTGGCTCGTTTGGCAAAGGTCGGGGAGAGTTTCCATTACAAGGACGCGGACGTCGCCATGGGCCTCGTCGGCGAGGCCGGAATACGGAACGCGTTTTATTTCTGTATTTTCTAAGAGTGCTAGTTTCCCTACTGCTCTCTTGTCGGATGGTGGTGGGGTCGTCGGGCTCGTCTAAGACGTTACACGGGCGACGAACCCGAGAAATAATAGAGGGTCTGTATCGGGCGGCCGATACGATCAGGGGGTTTGTGTGGTTTTCAGCAGAGGTGAAGTAACACACTGAATGGCGTTTCAGCACTTGCTTTATGGTCGGAGCAAAAACTTAATAATTTTCATAACAACTTACTTATAGTTTTGGCGGTAACGAAACCATTGTGAGATATAATTCGACGACAACGCCATCTAGTTAGAAAAGAAGTACTAATTGTTACACAAAACTGAAAAATGAGACTGGTTTGACACAATCCTCAACTAATTTAATTACTTAAACACAACTAACTATAATTTTACTGGACAGAAACTGTTTTTAACCGACTTCTAAAGAAGGAGTACCTAAGTTATCAATTCGTCACGTATATATAATATATATATTTTTATGTATCGACACGCCCTATCAACAACGCAGGATCTGAAAATATACAACTTTCCAGCAGAGCAGTTTAAAGTTTAAAAGCATGATAAAAATGTTATTTTATGGATTACGATTTTGAATTTTGGAATGAGTGTCATATATCCGATTGTCTGTTAAGCTAATGTAATGTTTTCATGAAATTTATTGATAAAGTGGTAAAATTTGCACATGAAGCCATTTTACAGGGACTAATTTTATTAGCTTACGTCGGATGTGGTATTTCCTATAGTTTTGATCGGAACAACATCTATCATAAAGGTCGGAAGTGGCACTTACGCCCTTTTTGACGGGACTTTTTTAAAATATTATTTGTTACGTGTGCTATCTACTTAGTTTTAGATACAAAAATATAAAAAAAAAACTACTAGTATTACATTAATACATGTCATTATACATTATCAAATTATAATAATATTAAAATAACGAGGAGGATAATAAATTAAAGTTTAATTAATTATCGCCAGTATAATATTTATTAATTAGGAACAGTGGAACTTATTTATAAGAAGACGACTATATTATTAATTTATACAAGACAACAAAAACAATGAAATAAAAATATTCATAAACTGAATTAAAATAAGCTAATTAAATAATAAAATTAATCATAAATTCACAATAAAAGTCATAAGCCAGTAAATCTGACACTGGCTTGGCTAGACCAGTGTGGGTATCGTGTTACCCAGCTACTGGGTTGTAGAGGTCAGATAGGCAGTCGTTCCACTAATTCTCAGCTGCATCCGATTAGACTGTGAAGCGGACCCCATCATAGTTGGGAAAAGGCTAAGCAGATGATGACAATGCTTGTATTTCTCTCGTCTATCAATAGAAGTAGACCCATCGTATTTCTCCCATGCTGTTTTAAAAATGTTCTCCTACAATTAAAGTATTTAAGCACATGGTTTGACATACTTTTAAAATTAAATAACTGCCAAGCCATAAAAATGAAAGTCCATGCTCGAAATAACTTACTGCGCCGCCTTACATCCATCAAATGGGTAGCGTCTCCTCAAGTCCTGCGAACAACTAGTATGGCACTCTGTCTCTCTGCTGGTGAATATACCTGTCCAGTATGGGACCGTTCCGCTCACGTCTACCTTGTCGATATAGCTTTGAATGAGACGTGCCAGATCATTAGTGATTGCCTTATACCGACCCCGGTACGAAAGCTATATCCATTAACTAGGATTGCGCTTCCAAGTCCGCAGGATTATAGCAAGTCGCATCAAGAGGACCAAGCTACAAGCTGACTCGCGCCACCCAATGCACGGACACAACCCAGTGCCCCAGAGGCTGAAAAGCTGCAAAAACTTTCTCGGGTGCGTTAACCCAGCTTGTTCAGCGAATAGCAACGCCTGCACAGCAAGGTGCGACGTTTGATGGGAAGTCTTCAATCCACCTTATGGCTTCATCGAACCGTCTGAGCCCGTGTTACCGTGGCCAACTTGGAAATACCTTAATAGACTACGAACCCAAGTCAGCCGAAGCAAAAATAACCTGTATAGATAGGGCTTTACAGATGGCTCAGATTTCAAATTTATATGCGGCATGACTCCTCAGACAATGGGCCACCTTCTATCTTGCTACGCCTGCCCTGTTATCTACACTCTTGATGATCTTATCCATGATATTCTGCATCAGCTAGCGGAGTTTGCGTAGCAAAAACTACAAGGTCCTTTAATGACCTGCAGGCTTTTCCCTGATTCTTGAACAATTTGCTTTTAACCACTATCCAGTTTTCTTTATGTGCAAATATTTTTTCCCCTTTATCAGTTTTATATGTTGTCTTTTTACCTTACGTGGATGTTGGTGTAGCACTATTTGCAATAGATGTTACAGAGAGTGTCGGTAGATTCTCGTAATGATCATCAGGTGCTATTAAAACGATATCTTCAGTACAATGGACACAAAAGTTACTATTACAAGGTTCGTGAATCTGAGCTGGTGATGAGGCAGGACGTGCTGCTTCACGAACTTGTACAGGTGATAGAGTAGGAGTAACAGGTTTAAGATTTAAGTTAAATTAATTATATTTGGGTCTAAATTTTCATCAATTTTGTTATCATTCATCTTATCCATTTCCTAACATTCAAGCTTTTCATCAAAACCAAAAACATCCTTCAATAGTATCGATAAATTCTCTAAATCATGTTTCCCGTCATCGAGTACAGACGACTCTCGAAACAATCCTATGAAAAACAAACGTAATTACTTTTAATAATACAAACATAGTATTAGTTTTTAATTTTTTTGTTAGTTATACTTTTGTAAATATTTTTAAGATCTATGTAAAATGAAAAACAATGAACGTGTTAAAATTTAGATTGTAGTCAGTATAAAGAAAATAAAATAAATTAGCGATTATAGTCTGTTATTGTAGATCCAACAAAATTTACTTTATCGTTTACAATAAATAACGTCAGAAAGGGAAGATCCATCATCAGCGATTTAATTGCTTACGACCATTAACATCGAATGTGCCAGATCCTACATAATACATTTTTAAATTTTCGATCAAAAACGGCGGATAAGGCAGATCCAACAAAATACTCCAAAAAGGGTACAGTCAAAAACGTTGGATGTGGTAGATCCCACAATATTGAATCCATAATTTACGTTCATTAATGTCGGATGTGACCGATACGTACTTTATAAATGGACCAATAAGTATTTGCTATCAATCAAGAATATAAATTGTCTTATTAAAATACTGACTAAAACTAAAACTAGATAGTAAATACCTTTTACAACTACAAGTCACTTGATAATAGCTAAAAAGAATGTTTAATAATATTAGATTTTTACCCGTTCAGTGTTTGAGGCACTTACAATAATATCATTATTTTCAATTATAATACTAGATTGTCGTTTTAATCCTGTTATTTTAGAAGATTTGCTCTGTTTGTTCTTTCAAGACATCGCAGTTATAAAAAAGATTAACTGCCACAGTGAAAATAAACTTGTATGCAATTTTCCGCTCATGAACTCAGGAACTGGCAGATCGCTGCTCTGGCTCACTCAATCCGTCCGATCAACAACGACGCTTAGTAAGTACCTACGTTTTTAAACGGACACAAACGTTACTACCGACGATGTTCACGTAATTAACTTCTTAAATTCGTGTAAAATATTTTTATTTTTAATATGAAATATATTATCATACTTTTTCAAGTACTTTTATGTAAAAAAAATAAAATCGGCAAAATGCAGATCCTGCGTTGTTGATAGGGCGTGGCGGTATGTGCACCGATTACTCCGTCAATTGTGGATCGATTTAGAAAATTATTTTTTCGTTTGAAATGGTATGCTTTCGAGGTAGTACCATTGTCACCAAATTAGAATTTGATGAAGGGATCTCATGGAAATCGAAGGAAATCCTCAAATTTTAAAGGCAATCGTATAGCGATTTTGGTATTTGTTATAGTAACTTGTGCATTTTCTCTCAGAAAGCACCATTTGGTGAAGCGGAACTGATGAAGAAGATCACAGATGGCCACCGGAACTACTCAATAATAAGTATTTCACGAGTTGCGGTTCGATTACTTTAAAATGGTTGCTAAGCAATTTATGGTCATCACAATGTGAATGTTGAAATGGAGTTGATGGTGAAATACCAGGAGAACTCCTCAACAATTAACGCCCCTGCATCGGGAAAAGCAATATTTTGTAAAAGGTGATGAGCAAGTTGACATTAGGCTATTGTAACTTAGATAAATTATAAACAGATCCAAAGACACCATCTTCTGAAATTAAAGTTATTTTCACATTGTACCTAGTGGTTTTTTGGAAGTCGGTATTTTTTTGTTAAAAAGTTTTTTTTTTATAAAACTTATTTAAATATGAAACTAGCGCGATACGACGCTTAGCGACATCTATCGACATTTCTATGGAGTTGTTCGAAATTTTCGAGTCAAATACAATTGGTCGACTATTACTCGTAAACTTGTAAAGCCCGCTCATGTGTGATAGTTTTCCTTTAAACTTCATTATATATAGGGACTACTGCCATGACATTTGAATTTCTAACTACAACCGTTTAGTTGATAGAGGGGGGAACACTTGACTCGAACGAAAATTGGTACTTTAAAGCTTGATAAGTCACGAGCGGTTTACTTAATCAGAAAACGGTCTTCCTAAACCCCTAATATTTTTGAAAGACCTATCCAACGATATCCCAGACTATGGGAAGGACGAAAAAAAAAATATCATCTCACTTTACATGTAGGGGAGGTACCCTAAATAATTGTTTTTATCAAAATTTTATTTTACCACTTTTTTGGCGTCATTAACGTGTATACTCATGCCAAATTACAAATTTCTAGTACCAATAGTTTTTGAGCTAAACCGCGGACAGACGGACAGACAGACGGACATGGCGAAACTATAAGGGTTCCTTGTTGACTACGGAACCCTAAAAAGAAACGATTCCACCTAGACCTGAAACATCTATTTGTAGGCCGTACAAACATTTTTTTCGGTGTGGGAATCGAACCCGCGAAACACAGCGGTGTAGTATTTCCTCTGTATCTACATAATAACTATATAAATGTAGAGGACAGTTAGCTAATTGGACCACCTTTTGAATGACCATAGAAAAAAACACAGCAAAATAAACCCGTATATAAAAATGGCACCTAACATAATAATAAACAATAGTATTTTTGACTTAATAAAAGAGGTTTTAGAAATCTCAATGTCATTTTTAAAAACCTATCTATAGACACTACACACCTATAGATTTGATGAAAAAAAATATTTTTAGTTTCAGTTTCATATATGGGGAGCCCCCTTAATTTTTTACATTTTTGTCTAAAAATTGGAAAGTGGTTTAGAGAATACATCTACCTACCAAGTTTCATATGTGTAGTTTCGGAATAAAATGGCTTTGACATATGAACGTACGGACAGACAAACATAACGAATCTATAAGGGTTCCGTTTCTTGCCATTCGGCTACGAAACCCTAAAAAGGAAAATAAAATTGAAATAAACTATCACCGCCAAACCATGACGGACGTTAATCATACATTGAAGTCTAAACACAGTCTGTGTAGAGAGATTAAATAATACAAATGGAGTATTTGTAATTAGGGTTATAGTCCTATTATTTCATCAGCAGAATATAATGTCAACACGCTAGACGACGAGGCGACGACATGATTGTCAATAATTAGGTACCCTTTAGAATATTCTTTAAAATATTAGAACTAACTTGCGCCCACAACTTCGTTCGCGTGGGCCCTCCCACTTGCCGCATGAATCCCGATCTCGTAGGAATTCCTGGATAAGAAGCCTATGTGTTATTCCAAGATGTCAACTATCTACTAACTTAATTTCGTTTAGATCGGTTCAGTGGTTTTTGCATAAAAGATTAAAAGTAAAGTAAAAAGTTTTTATTTTGGAAACATAGACAGTTGACTACATTACAAAGAAAACGATGATAGCTACACAACAACTTACAACATAGAGATATAAGAATAGAGTGCAGAAACGGTTAAATATAACGATAGAGGCGAAGAGAGAGACAGATGCTGACTAATGACTAATCATCGGTCTCTCTCTTGCAGAGTACTGTGATTGGCTAATGTGTTTGCAGTGTGTATACATACGTATACCGTATATAGTACCTATATTGCGCCACCTTTTTGTTTTCATTTTGACTGATTCTTTGGTTTGTAGTATATTTAAAAAATCATGTAAGTATTATTTGAATTCAGTGCCGATAACAAAGGTGAAAAAATGAGTGGGAGAGTGTGAGAAAACTCCCACTTCACCATCTTCAGTAGGGCCAATCACAACGCTCTGCAAGAGAAAGATGGGTGAATAGTCGGCGTCTGTCTCTCTCCTCGCTTCTATCGTTCTCACTCTGATCTCTTTGGTTTACAACTGTGTCGCTGCTATCAACGCCCATACAAAAAAAGAAGATAATTGTTCCAGAATAAAACTAAAAGACATGTAGGTTAACAGCAAAATCCGATGAACATATAGAAAAATCAGAAGTTTCAGTAATTATAATATGTTTGATAAGCTTCATTCTAACGATGTATTATATATCAGAATCAGAATATTTATTTGTGAAACGAAGGTAACAAAAAGGTCTTTGGTATACATAAATATTTGAGCACTATGTTTTGCCGTGAAGGCGTACAAATTTAGTATGGAATGTAATTCCAAATATGTACTTAAAAATGTAAACAAAAAAACTAACAAAAAGAAAAAAATTAAATACTTACAAAATAACAACATACTATTTTTAGCTCAATTCAAAAATAAACAAAATCAACAATAGACAAAAAACAAAGAGACAATATACTTGAAAAATTATAATTATGTAAAAGGTAATTTATTTTACAGTGTACCGGACACCACTGCTTTGCAATGGTAAGTACCCTGCCCCTATCCAATTTTATAATATTAGTCGCAACATTTAATAACATTATCAACCTATAAGGTCGATGGATGTCACATGTCAACTTATCTAAGGTCGATGGATGTCACATGTCAACTTATCTAAGGTCGACGGATGTCACATGTCAACTTATCTAAGGTCGATGGATGTCACATGTCAACTTATCTAAGGTCGATGGATGTCACATGTCAACTTATCTAAGGTCGATGGATGTCACATGTCAACTTATCTAAGGTCGATGGATGTCACATGTCAACTTATCTAAGGTCGATGGATGTCACATGTCAACTTATCTAAGGTCGATGGATGTCACATGTCAACTTATCTAAGGTCGATGGATGTCACATGTCAACTTATCTAAGGTCGATGGATGTCACATGTCAACTTATCTAAGGTCGATGGATGTCACATGTCAACTTATCTAAGGTCGATGGATGTCACATGTCAACTTATCACTTTCCTCACGAAGTTTTCCTTTACCGAATTGAGAGCACTGCTGATGTTATAAATTACAAAATGTAAAGTCCTGCCTGCGTTCGAATTTCGAAACCACGACCTAAAACTCGTATGTCGTGCCTGTAACCACTCAAACCAATACGTTACAACTTAGCTTACTAAGCATATTGACTACAAGGTCGGTCCGTGGGTAACAATATTAACATATTGTGATTCATCAGACTACAAGACAAACGGCGATGCGCCATTAGAGTGGACATTCCACCCATACCCACAATACGTTTTGGGAATTGTTTCCTTGTGCGTACAGCTAAGGAGTGGAATTCTCTGCCGGAGTCTGTGTTTCCTGATAGCTATAACCTGGGAGTCTTTAAGTCAAGAGTGAATAGCTTAATTCTAGGCAAGCGTGCATCATCTTCGACCACATCATAGCTTAACATCAGGTGAGATAGTGTTCAAACGCAAGACTATAAAAGAAAATACTCCGTGCTTAAGAAACTCTTTGAGCCGTTGATCTTGGTCTTGGTCATTTGAACATCTTTGACAGTTCTAACCAAAGAGTGAAGAGAGCCCTCTTACGTGATAAAATTGCAAACCTATTTGACAATACGCCATCTGTAAATTGGCCCCAAACTAGTCACATACCCACACACACATAGTTATTTATATGCATACGTTGACATGTCTAATATAACGTTTCGTCCTATCTCTGTAATATGTTCTAGTAGAACATGCTACAGAAATAGGACGAAATAAAATATTCTCAAGGGAATGTAGATAGTAAAAGGTAGAAAGAAAACAAAGAATTATTATATATTACAAAATACACATTCGCAGAATGCAACAAACCATATTGTGATTGTTCATTTTCAAATTTCAGTTCAAGAACTGTCACTTTATATTTCCTAAGTAGAATCTAGAACCAAGTCTATTTAAATAAAGTTAATATTTGTGATTTATCAAATTGAATTTCATTTATGTGTCTATTTCAATTTGTAAGAAGATTTTAATATTTTTCTCAAACTTATCTCCAATTAATATTACATCAATAATTTTATTTCAAATAATTTTTTTTTTACACGATATAGCGCCATCTGTTGATAATTTAATGTACCCGGTAGACAGTAAATAGTACTGGGGCCAACTTCTAGATGGCAACACTTTCTTTTCTTCGCTGTCAAAATGTAGGTACGTGTTGTAACGGAAAGTCAGAAGCCAGCCAAAATCTGACGCTCTAGATACTATTTTGTAAAGGTCAGCAGAGGCAGTCGCTCCATGTAAAACACTAGTACTCATCTGCATCTGGTTATACTGAAAACTGACCCTGATCCAGTTGGGAAAATTATAGCAGATGATGACGTAAGATGTTAATTTAATGTTCCATTGTAAACATTGATTCATCTTCTTAGTCGTTTCACTCTTAACAGAGTGGTCGTGGTCGTCGATCACTAACAGTTTGAGTGACAAGTTCTGTTATATGACGCCATTCTTATCAGACCGCAGCCTTTCTGGTAGAATCATAAACTGGGCACTTTGTTGCCGCCTTAATTTGGTCTGTCCATCTCATTAGGGATTTACCGAGCGCTCTTGTATGTTCAACTTAAACCTTGGTACCGTAAACGTTCGTAACAAACCCAAATAAATAAATACATAGTTATCAACGTTTTACTAAGTTCTGTTCCCGTTCCCTACCACGTAATGACCCGTCAGCTTTTAAGAGTGAAAAGGCATCTTCTGGACTCACTCGTTTTTTTTTTTGTTTATTGATGATAGGTTCGCGTTTGACCACCATCTCACCTGATGGTAAGTGATGATGTGGTCGAAGATGGAGCACGTTTACCTAGAAGTAACCTATGCACTCTTGACTTAAAGACCCCTAGGTTATAGCTATCGGGAAACATAGACTCCGGTAGGGAATTCCACTCCTTAGCCGTACGCACAATGAAAGTATTCCCAAAACGTTTTGTGCGTATGGGTCGGATGGCCACCATGTAACGATGGCGCATCGCCGTTTGTCTTGTAGTCCGATGATGGAACGTTCCGTCGTAGACCACGTCAACCGCAAAACAAAACTCAAAAACGGTTTGAATTTTTTGTTTTCATATTTTCATTAAGGCACGAGAAAGGTTTACTTATATGAAAAGAAAAGATGGTAAAATTGCGGAGAAAATATTAAAAAAAAAAAACATTATTTTACCTTACAAACTTTTCTTAGTTTTTAAACATTTGATCCATTAAAAGACATCAGAAACGTATACCCTGGAAAGTACTCAAAATGTCCGCGCATACGCAGGCAATATCTAGTATGCGAACTAAACGTTTTGGAAATACCTTCATTGTGCGTACTCCAAAGGAGTGGAATTTCCTGCCAGTCTGTTTCCCGATAGCTATAACCTAGGGGTCTTTAAGTCAACAGTGAATAGGTTACTTCTAGGCAAGCGTGCTCCATCTTCGACCACATCATCACTTACCATCAGGTGAGATGGTGGTCAAAAGCGAACATAAGTATTATCAATGAAATAAAAGCGAGTAAGGATTTATGGTGTTTCCTATTAGCTTCTTACTATGAAAACCTTAATGAAAACATTAGTTACTTGCGTTTTCCACGCTCACAGTCCTTTTTATTCCGGGTGGGAAAATCATCGAATGACTTCTCCCGCAGTGGGTGGAGCGGAAGGGAGTGTCAGACTTCTACTGACTAAAAACACATCCTTGTCCTGTTCCTTCAGCTGCCCTTAAGTTCCGGGGCTGCGGTATCTCGTTAGAACATTTCCGCAGCCACGGTCACAGTCCTGACGATTGTATATTAGTTTGGCTAAGAATTGTTTCTCATTCACGTCTTTTTTTTGATAAGCCTGCTCTTGACTCTCTTGTCTCTTAATCACGCCTGATGGTACGCGATAGTAGAGGTTTATGATAGGACGAGTGAACAAAACTTAGGTTAGAATTAAATATTAGAATAAATAACTTGACAAACAACTTGTTGACAATTAAACATATCGTATAATTATGTTTTACTAGCTTATGCCCGCGACTTCGTTCGCATGGGAGGTAAATCCGGAATTAAAAGTCTATGTGTTATTCCAGGATATCAACTATCTATTTACGAAATTTCGTTCAGATCCGTTCAGTAGTTTTTGCGTGAAAGAGTTACAAACATGCATCCATGCATCCTCAAAAACTTTCGCATTTATAGTATTATAATAATAAGATTTTTGTTATCGTTCTCGCTTAAGCTACAATTATCTCTTCTAAATGTCTTAATGGGAATAACGATATTTATTAAAACCGAAATGTTTAAATGGTTACATAAAATAATTATAAGGCATATAAGTAATGGACTAATACCAAGAAAGTAAAAAAAAACCCTGACTCATAAACTAGATTTATGACTTAGTTCTAATTGTTTTTTATTCATTATTCTGATTTCTTTAGTGCATCGGAATTTCCTGCAAGTCTTTTGTAAGTATTTTACAAAAAGCCCAATACTACAATAATCTGGAAGTACAAACCTGCATTTCTACCAACAAGATAAAAGAGGCTTTACTTATGCTTAAATTCGTTACTTCATTCCATTAACTACCATCAACTTAACATGGACTTTAACCTCATTTATTTTGAGTTCATTTTTAAGAGACTATTTATATATTTTAATATTATGTGGTTCAACGTAATTTGAGCTTTGTCACGATTGACATAGAGTTGTTGTTTCAAAATTTGATAATTATCTCGTATTCTAGTATAAGTTTTTTACCTTAGCAAAAAGCTGGGTTACTTAAATTTACTTAAAAGAAAAATCTCAACAATTATTTGGATAGCGAGATACATAATAAACACAGTTAAAACACAACATTGATTAAATTTTCTGCCTTCAGGCAACTGCAAAATGTAATTGCTTCACAAACAAACATTCTGCGTGAGAATAATATTTTTTTAGTGTTCCGTAGCCAAAGGAAAAAATGGGATCCTATTACTAAGCCTCCGCTGTCTGTTTGTCATCAGGCTGTATCTCACGAACTGTGATAGCTAGACAGTTGAAATTTTCACGGATGATGTCTTTCTGTTGCAGCTTTAACAATTAATACTAAAATCAGACTAAAAAAATATTTTAGGGGGCTCGTACACAACAAACGTGATATTTTTGACGTTTTTTATATATAGATAATGGTACGGAACCCTTCGTGCGTGAGTCCGACTCGCACTTGGCCGGATTTCATCAAAGTTTCAGTTACCGACCACCGTGTTTTATTTATTTATTATCCACTTTACATCTATCATTACAGGGTAACCTAATACGATAGTGTACCTATTCTAGTATTACAATAATTTAATTATTTTTGTAACAAATTACAAATAAAGCACTCCTAGTGAATTCACCCAGTGAACAACAGAATAAGTCCAAAACGGTTGCGATGATGTTGAGAGTGCGGAGCGCACGCGTCAGTACGAATATATTTGGTAATAACGTGGCTGGTAATTATTATCAGGAGGAGCTCGTGACTACCTAATAACAACCGCACGGATCCTACTTCAAGGTTAAGCAACTCTTGAGTAGGTCGATCCGTGGATGGGAGCCGTCTTAACATATCAACCTCTTTTCATCAAGTTTCCTCTATGCATCGGAAAACCACAATTCGGCAAGAGAGCAGTAGGGAAACCAGCACTCTAAAACTACACATAAACAAAACGCGTTCCGTATTCCGGCCTCGCCGACGAGGCCCATCGTGACGTCCGCGTACTTGTAACGTCAACCCTCCCCGACCTTTGCCAAACGAGCCAGCCCGCGATGCTGAGCCAGTAGCAATAAATGACCCCATTAATAATAATATGAGCCAGCCTGAACCTTTGCTGCCCCCCACCAACGACCCCGCTATGCTGAGGCCCGTACTCCACAGGGTGTGCCCTTAGCGTGCGGTTGTTTAAAAGTAAATATAGTATGGAAGCCCTGGCAGAGGCCTTTAAATTTAGAGGTCACCACAGGATCGTCCGGTTAAATATTAACCAGCCTAAGTAGTAAACAGTGGTTACGGGAAGTAAATATCAGAAAATCTAACACTAGAGTTGTCAAAGGGTATCGTGTTGGGTTGTGTCGCTCCATGTAAAACAAAACAACAAACAAAAAAATTGACCAACTGCGAGTCAGACTCACCCATGAAGGGTTCCGTAGTAACTATAATAAATATAATATAATATATTTTTTTGACAAAAAAAGCCTTACAAATTTCTTAAAACTAACTTTTTACAATTTTTACAACTACGTCAAATAACTTTGTTTCTCATAGTGTTTGTATGAATTACAAAGTTATATTTGCGGTTTTTTTTATAAATAATAGGCTTGCGTTTGACCACCATCTCACCTGTTGGTAAGTGATGATGTGGTCGAAGATGGAGCACGCTTGCCTAGAAGTAACCTATTCACTCTTGACTTAAAGACTCCCAGGTTATAGCGATCAGGAAACACAGACTCCGGCAGGGAATTCCACTCCTTAGCAGTACGCACAATGAAATAAAAAAAAGATAATCCACGGTTTTAGAAAATATGCTGTATCTCAAAAACTGCTGATCCGATCTCGTTTAAACTAATTTTGGTTGAAAGTTTATATTAAGATCTACAGCAGTTATTTTTTTTAGATTTTTCACTCCATTCTTATAGAAGTTAGAGGGGGGAGGGGACACATTTTACCACTTTGGAAGCGTATATCTTTTAAACGATAAATTTTATGAAAAAGTGGTTTTAGAAACCTCAATGTCATTTTTAAAGACCTGTCTATAAATACCACACACGCGTAGTTTAGTTCCATGTATGGGGAGCCCCCCTTTATTTCAAATATATTTTAATTTTTTCTTAAAATCGGAAACCGATTCATAGAATACATCTACCTACCAAGTTTCAGATGTATAGTCCTAATAGTTTCGGAATAAAATGGCTGTGACATACGGACGGACAGACAGACAGACATGACGAAACTATAAGGGTTCTGTTTTTTGCCTATCGTCTACGGAACCCTAACAAGCCTTAGCTGCATCCGGTTAGCCCGGAAGTCGACCCCAACATAGTTGGAAGAGGCTAAGCAGATCTGTATTTTATATTTCTATGAGATCACCCATCCACTTGACAACCTCGGCAAGAGTTGTTTAACCGTGCATATCAAACCGTGCGTTTGTTGTTATTTAGGTACAAGTCTAAAATCTGTGTATCTTCTGAACAAGCCTGACCAAACCATTTTAGCATACTTAGTTAAATTGAGGTTATCAATATTTATTTCATAAATTAGTTCTAAGTAACACATATTATATTCATGTAATTTTTTTCGTCGTTTTAACTTTAGCTAAATGAGACCGGTGTTTTCTAACTGACTACTCTGAGAAGAGACACCGAAACAAACTCAGAGGTTAATTCTGGTCTCTGTTAAAGTCTACACAATACGTATTGGTCAAATCATATGAGAAGCATTTAGGTTTATTTGAGGAAAGAAGCACACAGATGAATCGAGATTTGAGGCAAGAAGCGATAACTCTGCTTTAATATATGACTAATGGTTGTTTCAGTGTGAAGGCGAAGACTGCGTGTTCCGGTCGAAATTGTGGCTGTAATATATTGAGATGAGAATAAAATAACTTGTTTTATTTTCGGGTGAAAGTCGTCCAAAGACTTCTCCCGCTCTGGGTGGAGCGGCAGGGAGTGTCAGACTTCTACTGACTAAAAACCCACCCTGTTCCTTCAGCTGTCCTTGCGTGCCGAGGCCGCAGTAATTCATTATGACATTCCCGCAACCCCAGTGGAAAAAAAACAATTGTCTTACTGCTTTAACTAGATTTGCAAAGCCGTACGGAAAAAAACCATTTTGTTGCCTTTAAAAGTAATTGAGTAGCAGAGATGAATAATTATAGCTGCTCTTTTACTACGAGTAGTGGGTACTGTTAATGGATGGTATTCCTGTAATGGAAAATTTATGTAAGTTTAATTTAGGAATATTTTAGTAATCTACACCTACATATAACGAAAACTGAAATGGCAGTGTGTGATTTCAAAATGATTGCGTTTTCTCAAATATATCGAGGGGTGAAAGGCTATTTGGTTTAAGCGACATTTTTGCAACTTTACAGGAGAGCCATTTAAAGTTTGAAATTTTGGAAAAAAAAATCATAACAAAAAATCTTCTTCAGCTATTTGAACGGGGTAAACTTTATTGAAATTCAATTAAAAACATCGACTTGTTGATGCTAATACCAAATAAAATGGATCTTTAATTACAAAGATAAATGTCGCTTAATACGAAATGCCTTAAGCCCTTATTTTTTAGAGTATGGAAAAAAGATTTAAGTGACTTCATAACTACAATTGGCTACAGGGAAAAAAAATTAAGCGACGACGCAGTATATTTTCAGAGTAAGCCAAAAAGAATGAAGTGCCGTAGCCCAAAATTAATAGTAGCAAGCTATTTATCTCAACTACCAATTTAGACTAAAATGACTGGCAGGCTAATTTACTTATGTGACTTATATATTAAAATTGTAACGTTTGATGTCACATTTTTTTTTATCTAATAATATCAATGGCTGTTAAAACAACCTGGATATATCGCAATCACCA
The DNA here is from genome assembly GCA_943138885.2 of Tholera decimalis. NCBI lineage: Eukaryota > Metazoa > Arthropoda > Insecta > Lepidoptera > Noctuidae > Tholera > Tholera decimalis. The sequence continues at coordinate 2,169,354 of OW964551.2, read as the reverse complement.
ACAATCTCAGGTGCTTATATTGAATAAATAAATAAATACTCACAACACAACATCAATTAAAGTATTTATTTAGAATAATAATTATATAGAACAGTCTCAATGGGAACATCAATTATATTTAAACTAATAAAAACAAAATATGAAAATCAAATGAACAAAGAAAACTTGTAGTAATTATTAAACACAGCCAATGCTGATAATATTCATAATGCAATAAGAAAGAACGTATTTACTTATCATTTTCTTCGACTGTATCCTCTACATCAGTTTCCAGTAAAACATCTTTTGAATTATAGTGTTGCAGATTTAAATATTCTTTATGAAATATCTTGGGTATAACCCAGTGTCGCACAATTTCTTTAGGTCCATGTATTTGGCTTTGCATGTATTTTGTTTTGTAATCGGTAAACTTGAATTATATCTACGATTGATAGCTCTAGGTCTCGCAATAATTTGTATGACCTCTTCCATCTTTTTTCGACATACCAAGTTCCTGTGTTGTTAACGTATAATAAATGTACTAGTACTTGGTTTAAGTAGCACTCTGCGTGGAAAATAGATGCAGCTGAAAGAGCTTAAGCGACGCTCCATGTCGTATTTGGGTGACGGACAAATATTTTATGTGACATCACACCGTGTAATTGGTGGAAGTCAAAATGATTCAAATAACATCTTAATAAAAATTAGAAACAGGAAAAACGCTTTAACCCTTATTGAATTATTTATCTGGGAAAGGATAACTGGTTTATGTCTCGGTTTTTAATATGATTGTATGGTTCAAGTACATAATTTAAAAAAAAATGCAAAATCCACGTCGGTTAATACACTGCCACTTCGGAAACAACCCAAAAATAGTATTGTTTCAAACGCCAAAAAAGTGCTCTGATTTTAATGAATCCGGCATCATTCGACGGAGAAAAAATCGCTGATTCCGAATATGTATATAACTCAATATCGCCCAAGATGTCGCTTAAACCAAATAGCCTTTCACCCCTCGATATAATAATACCTATCACTTTTACAAGTCATAATTTTTTTCAAAATTTTATCTTTTGATGCCGATGTCTACTCTGAGAAGAAACACTGAAGGTCACAGTCATTTTTGAAGTCCATACAATCCGTACTGGTCAAATCGTATGAGAACTTGGTAGTCTGAGGTCAACTTTTGAGTAAATATGTACACAGATTCCATATAAGTCTGTCTAAAGAGTGCGAGCTTTTGTTAGATATCGTATAACTCAGCAAACGACTATCTGTCTTTCTGTTTGTCCGAACTAATCACTGGAACGGCTGAACTAATTTTAATACGTTTTTCACTGGAAGATAGAGAGAGGTTCTAGGGCGACGGACAGGCTTCTTTTTTCCCAGAATTCGCATGGAATCAAGATTTACGCAGGTGAAACAACCCACGCGATCGAATTTGGCAGTTGTTTCATACGTCAATAAAGCCAATTTTAACATTGCCATGTATACATAATTATGTAACAAGTTCAATCTTTTGAAATCCCAACATGACTTCACATAAGTTACGTTTTCGTTGAGTACCACGAAATGCTTCACGGGGCGTATGCACAGTTACCGGGTGATCCTATAATTACCCGGTAATTGGGTCGCGGATACGAAATTGGTTGTTCCGGGTAACTTGGTAATATGACATTGTTTTCTTGGCAATATACCGATGACGTAATATAACAATGAAAATACTTTAACAAAGGCATTATGGTGCTTTGGAAAGTCTTAAGCCTTTAACTAGTTTTAGTCTTTCTCGTCGATTGGCTAGCAACAGGTACTGCGCTAGTTTGTGAATTGAGTATTTATAGTTAAAAACATGATTATGATTATAAAAACAAAAAGAAATGCAAGGAAGCTTGTCTCCCTGCATTTTTTTTTTGTTTTTAGTTATATGTATAGTTTTTATAGGTATGAGACCATACCCATTATTAGAAATCTTGTTTACTTCTCCAACTAAGCTAAATATGCCTTGTGTCTGGCATCAATTCCTGTCAGGTACAATCGATAGGACACACAGGACATGATATTAAGTATACCACCGTATTTATTTGTATTTTTTATGTACGATGAGCCCGCTCTTGACCTCGATAGCAGTAAGCGATTGTCGAGGTCTACGATGGAACTAGCGAGCCCAAAAGATGCCTGTCCAATCTTGCTTGAAAGGCCAACGTGTCAAATGTGGTAGGAAACACAAAAGCTGGGAGAGAATTCCACACTTTGGCTTTGCGCACAATAAATGTTTATATTAATACCCTTGCCTACTCATCAAGAAAGGCAATCAATATCCTCTTGGGACACTAACCACAAACTTCCATAATTAATGAATAACAAATTAGTAGCGGCCGATCATATCCTTGAATTTCAAAGTGCTTTTCAATATTACCGCTATCCCTTCAGCCCAATGACCGTAGATAAGTGCGGGGTGCGGAAGGGTATTGTCATAGGGCCATAATTAAACTACCTTTGTGTAGTTGACAAGTTGTGACATGTCTCCGATATGAGGGAAGTAGCTACCTGTCAGTTTGGTTTGGCATTTCCTCTATCATGCAGCACAAACTTTTAAATGGGTCGATGGTGTCCAAACTCAGTGTGAGTGCGATCAATCAATGAATCATAGGCCTAAGCCACGGACCCTATCTAAAGCCGTGTACGCACTTGGGAAGAAATTTGTAGCGTTGCATGATACGCAACAACTTGGTTCGCGCGTGCGTACCACTAACGAACATCGAACACTGTTCGTCGAACATGTTTGCGGCGATCCTATTAATATGTTCTGTATGGATGGTGTTCGAACAGCTTTAAAAAATGTTACGAAACAAAACTATTCACATAGAAATTGCCGGGGTACAGGCGGGGCGGCAGAGGGGCAGCTAATCCTACCTGTACTTCAGTTATTTTTTGTGCGCGAACTCGATTCAAACTGTGTTCGCGTTCATGTTCGAATATGCCGTCCATACGTACGAACCAAATGTTCAAGTTTGATGTGTGTGTTCGCTATGTTTGTGTTCGTACGTGCGCACACGGCTATAGGTATACATGATATTTGTTATACGCAGGTCACTTATTGTCTGTGGTAGGATGGAGGTATGCATATGCTGTATCTCACGGCCTCCTCTACAATGTGAGGAAAAGTGAGGTTATGGAGTTTCGGGTAGGTGCTAGGAAGTCGGAACTTTTACGTTACTATGCCTGTATATTGTGGCACTAGTAAGGGTGTCAAAGTTCAAAAACCTTGGTCACATAGTGACTGAGGACTTGAATGATGACCTGGACATCGAGAGGGAGCGGAGAGCGTTGTCAGTTCGACGTAATATGCTGACTCGCAGGTTTGCACGATGTACTAAAGAAGTAAAAATAACTCTTTTCAAGGCATATTTCCAGTCATTTTACGGCTTATAACGCTCTCCTTGTCCCGTATAATAACGCTCTTACTATTCTGTTGGGGCTTTCACGTTTCTGTAGTGCATCAGGCATGTTTGCTGAAGGGAGAGTGGATTACTTCAAGCAATTATGCGCAAGAGAGTGGCATCCCTGATGCACAGGATGCGGGGAAGCGTCAACAGTATCCTGAGAGTAATTGTGGACAAGCCAGACTGTCCGTTCCTATTCTACTGGACCCATTTGCACAAAGGTGGGACTAGCGGATGGACTGAAATACTTGCATTAGATTTTAAAATACTCTATTAATTACTGATAAATTGTTACTAACAAAGAATAAATTGTTACTAATAAGATATCTTAGTAACACATTATGGATAATATTGCGTTTGAACACCATCTCACCTGATGGTAAGTGATGATGTGGTCGAAGATGAAGCAAGCTTACCTAGAAGTAACCTATTCACTCTTGACTTAAAGACCCAGGTTATAGCTATCGGCAAACACAGACTCTGACAATGAAAGTATTCCCAAAATGCTTTGTGTGTATGGGTGGTGTCTACCATATAACGAAATAATTAATAATAATATCGTATATGTGTTTATTCTGTCCTTAAAGTAAATGAACCTTCAATATTACAGACTATCCTTATACCCTCCTGGAAGCTCACACCACATACCCACAAAGTATTTACACAAGTAATATTAAAACCTTCACAAGTGCAACACAAACAATACTATTCACAACAATAATATTCTATTTCTGATGTACCATTACTTCTCGAACGCGTTTTTAGGGTTCCGTAGCCGAATGGAAAAATTCGACACCCTCATAGATTTCTGATGTCTGTCTGTCAGTCGTCCTTCCGTTGTCACAACCATTTTATTCTGAAATTGTTAGGACTACGCAGTTGAAACAGGGTTAAGATTTTGCGACAATGGGACCAACTAGAAAGTTTACCCTTTCAAACAAAAAATGATTTTCCAAATCAGTCCAGAGCCGTCTTCGAGTTATGAGTAAAATACATAAAAAAAATTAAGACGAAGGGAGAACCTCCTCCTTTTTTTGAAGTCGGTTAAAAATTACATTGAGATTCCTAATAGGTACCATATTTTCATGGGCGAGTCAGACTCCAACTAGCCAACTTTAAAAAAAATAAGGGGTTCGCATACAAGTGGAACCTTATTTTTAGATGTTCAGCGATGATGTGGTCGAAGATGAAGCACGCTTGCCCAGAAGTAACCTATACACTCTTGACTTAAAGACTCCCAAGTTATAGCTATCAGGAAACACAGACTCTGGCAGAAAATTCCACTCCTTAGCCGTACACACAAAACTATTCCCAAAACCTTTTGTACGTATGGGTGGGATGTCCACCATGTAACGATAGCGCATCGCCGTTTTTCTTGTAGTCCGATGATGGAACGGGCTTGGTGGAATTAGGCTGAACATTGAAGTAAATATTTTCATTAAACCGAGGTTCCGAAAACAATTTTTCATGGGCAAGTCAGACACGCACTTGGCCAGTTTTTTTTGTACATTTTTATGGTTTTATAATTAAGTCCCTGTATGTTGAGGTCTGGTTATGATAAAGGATATTCTAGTACAAGGCTCGAGTAACACTGATGTGTGTGAAATTAATTACTTTTTTGTTTACCCGATATTAAAAGATTTATGAAAATTTATCTAACGGTGAAATACAGTGTACACAAATACAATGTAAACTACATAAAAATGTACATAATTTATCGAGAAATTTTGGTAAAAATACCGGCCGAAGTAATTAATTAGTGAAAACGATAAATTATATTTATTTTGCAAGTTAGTTATAAATAACACTTTTTTGTATCCATAGTAATATTGTGAGGTGTACAATAAAGTATATAATAAATAAATAACACTTTTACACATCTTTTCTTCTTTTATTGGAACTAGTTCAGTCCGGAACTTACAATAATAAAGGTTATATTATTGATAGTTTTTCGCGAAAACTGGCAAAAGACTATTAAAGTGAGTTGATTAATTTGAAACTTTGAAGTAGACAGAAAATAATACGGTTTTCATATCAACGCCACGGGCTATTTCCTTTGACCTAGAGAGCTACAATTTAACAAAAAGGTTTTCTTTACGATGTCTACAAGGAGTTTTAAAAATTACTTTCCAAATTCAATCCCTTACGGGGAGAAATAGGTTTACAAGATAATATGTAAGGAATATTTTCGTGTCAGAATCACTTGAAATATGATCAGAATGCATCAAATGTGAAGATCATTTCTACAATTAATTATCTTACAGTATTTTGTTATTTCTTTTTATTCCAGATGTGCTCACTCTTGACCTCGAGCAGGTCTGATGGAAAGCGATAGTTGAGGTCTACGATGGAACCAGCGAGCCCAGAAGATGCCTGTTCACTCTTGTTTTAAAGGCTAAAAGGTTGTAAGTGGCAGAGAACACAGAAGCCGGCAGAGAGTTCTACAGCTTGGTTGTGCGCACAATAAATGTGGAGGAGAATCTCTTGGTACGACAAGATAAATGATAATGATAAAGCATGTACATGGACGCATTTAAGAGTCATCAGAGACCAAAAGAACTAACGTTAACCAGCAAAAACATTAAATGAGGAGCCTGTTAATGTTAGTTATTAATAATTCGCTCACACCTACGACTCCTGCTTCGCTTCGGCGCCTAATTAAAAGTTGTGTGCATTCGCACTGCCGGCGCCGGAACTGCTAGGAACCGGCTCTTATTTACATTCGTATAAATTAAGTGTGAAAGTTTTGGTGCATGTCACTGAGTTACGATGTGCCCTGTATGGATGTGGAACGAATTCGGAACAGACATTTGTGATTATTGAGCTGTGCTTCCTTTGTTAGATGCCCTTAGTGGTTGCAATTCTAAGGATCTCGTGTAACATTGTCCTGCTGGGTTAACAATTTGACCAGCGCATTGTTATCATGCTTGTAGCGACATCTATCTCGCAACGTACGAACTAGCAATAGAAATCTTGTATCGCGCAAGTAGAGTTTACCGCACATCTAGCCTGCATACACATTACCCGATAGCAATCACCTGTCTGGTCGGAGGAGCCTCCCTTTTCAATAGGATTGCGGGAATTGGTACCGTATTCCACATAATCCCGAAATGTTACTTTGTTTCTGTCTGGTAAAATCATCGAATGACTTCTTCCGCTCTGGGTTAAGCGGAAGGGTGTATCAGACTTCTACTGACTAAAAACCCACCCTGTTCCTTCGGCTGCCCTAAAGTTCCGGGGCTGCGGTATCTCAATAGAACTTACCCGCAAACCCCGGCAGGTAAAGGCCCTATGAGGCCCCGTCACTGGTTTGAGGCGCACGTGGAACACGACGCGCCGCCGACCAGGGCCTGGTCCTTACCGGACGGTGAGCGACGGAGGAGCGAGCGAAGGAGGCGACTGCATCCCATTCCCTATCGCTCCGCACCATGGTCTGAACCAGAGCAGGGCGCGAGAGGTCCAAAAACATCCACTAACCTGGAATGAAATAGTCTGAATATGTTACTGGTATATTTAAAAGCTGTTTAAATGCTCCTTTCTTGCACAGCTATTTATTAAGAATTAATATTATTCACAAAAGAAATTCGCATGATAATTATTTATGAAACTTTCGGAATTAGTCATACATAATATATATAAGTACATGATGATGTATAGGAAAGAAGGCCATAATCTTGAACATCTTGTAATTACCGGCAAGGTTGATGGCAAACGATCTAGAGGTCCAACAAGGTGGGTTGATCAGGTCCGTTTAACCCTGGACGTCCAACAACACGTCGCTCTACACGATGCCAAGAACAGGCATAGATGGCGGACACCATCAGGGAAAAGCAATTTCCACGGGGGCTTCACGACCCTCAGCATTGAGGAACTCGACGCCAGGTGGAGGATGATTGATGTAAGGTGGTTTTTAGAGAAATTTAAAGGTGGTTTTTAGTGAAATTTCTGATCCGATTACTCTGTACAGGAAGCAGTGTTAAAAACAACAGCTGCCTTTTATGGACGCACTAAATAACCTCAATGACAGCTTTTAATAAAAAGTGTTGTTCAATAATACGATAAAGAACACAAAAACACTTCGAATATTGACGGCTACAAATCAAACTGAATAATATCGGAATATAGTAATAATTATATACAATCCGAAATGTATTGGAAAATTAAATAAACAACAGAATTTCCAATCTGAGATATTAAGCGTAATATTAATTATTTATCAACATTTCATTCACATAGGTACAAAGGCGGCCTTAATGCCGTAGCCATTCTCTACCAGGCAACTATGAGTGATGAAAAGACAGCGTGGGAGATGCAATAGCGTGCAGGCAAAATACATTTCATTTTCGTACCAAATATTTAACGGGACGATTCTGCGGCTCCCGTGCTTCTATAGTGCGTTAGGTTTGTTCGCTTCTGATGCACAAACAGGATGCCTTTGCGGCTCGCTGGCGCAAAATCACTGTATATCTTCTCAATTGGTTGCTTCGAAGTACGCGCAGCGTCGTGCATAGTACTTATAGCAGCCCTATAGCGAATAAATTGACTGATATCTAATAGTTATAAACTGGTACAACAGAGTAAGTCGCTGTTGACAATTTTTTATTAATTATTTGTGTGTATTTTATGGCATGATAAATATGTATATCTGTTTTCTTAATATAAATATGATTATATTTAATTTAACTACAAACATACATCTTCATTTCATCTCAAAGAACCTCTTCCGGCAAACCCTTACGAGCAGTTCGATTGTCAAACTCAGAACGTCAAAATGATTTTGATTGATAAATGCTGCCGAAATGACACCTAATCATTGATTTAAATAGTAGGTAAAGATACGGTCGTCAGAACATTTGACGGACGCAGTCGCCCTATAAAACACACTAACGCATCTATTATAACTAAGATGTCAATCGGCGTGCTCTGCTCCTAGACGTAACCTTGTAAGAGCAGGGTGTGGTATTTTTCGGGGTACAAAGAAATAAAAAAAAACCTTTTATTTTTCGAAATTTATATTTGTTGTACATAAAAATACATTTTAATTTGCTTTTAACAAACAATAAAATTAATTTTGTACATAATTTAATCTTATAGTAACATAATTAAATCTTTTCATTTCATCGGCTATAACGCGCGCCGCTGCAAAGTTATGTCGCACTTTTATGCGGCTTCGCGTCGTCTTGGCCAAAGGTTGAGACAAATAAGAAAGAAAATTGTTTTAAATAATGTAAGAAGTTGATTTAATGACATATTTTTAACTTACCGGTGATATGAAATGTTATCATTTTTTTTATTGTGCTTTTTGTCGTATTTCACGCAACCCTTCACGAAACAACTCGGCATCTTTGCTTGTAAGACTTACGACCGCTCCCGAAGATAGCCGATCGCGTTCTAGTTCACTTCGATAAAGGGAAGACCACTTTGGGACCAAGTTCGAGGCGTCATTATAACATGCGGTCCGCCCAGTCCTTACGCAGTAATATATATGTCAATGAACCTAATACAGTTTTGTCATTTGGAAAATCGTGTAAGTTAATAAAATGACACAACATGTAGTCCTCTAGCTAGGCCCTCGCTATGAGCTGAAGTTCCAACGCTACTTATTCAGATACGCAGTCGCCATTTCCCGCACAAAAAAAATACCTTCATATTGCGAATATTGCGGACACCCACTTTTAGAGACGCCCAAGTCCTTTGCTTTCTTAATTGGTAAAACGCAATACCAGTTGTTTTGTAAAAAGTTTTCCGAAAAAAATCTAAAAAATTTCGTTATTTTTATTTTTTTTATTTTTTTTTTATTTAGAATAGGTTCGCGTTTGACCACCATCTCACCTGATGGTAAGTGATGATGTGGTCCAAGATGGAGCACGCTTACCTAAAAGTAACCTATTCACTCTTGACTTAAAGACTCCTAGGTTATAGCTATCGGGAAACACAGACTCCGGCAGGGAATTCCACTCCTTAGCCGTACGCACAATGAAGGTATTCCCAAAACGTTTGGTGCGTATGGGTGGGATGTCCACCATGTAACGATGGCGCTTCGCCGTTTGTCTCGTAGTCCGATGATGGAACGGGCTTGTTGGAATTAAATTGTGTAATTCCATCGCACACTCCCTTACTCACTTATTGACTCAACGCATAGGTTTGCTGTGCCAGTTTTTACCGTAAGCAACATTGCCTGGGCTTTTAATCGAATCACTATCAATTCTGACGCCCCAGTTACCCCCGCGACGCCGGGTAGGGTAAGTAGAGCGGAGGTGAGAATATCGTTATAAATTATCCTATTTTTTGATAACCTGTCAAGAAGTTAATGGTATGTATATTCCTATTCAGCATTTAAAATATACGATGAAAAGGCATGAATGGATTTTTTAGGGTTCCGTATCCAAAGGGTGAAAACGGGACCCTATTACTAAGGCTCCGCTGTCCGTCCGTCTGTCTGTCCGTCTGTCACCAGGCGGAACTCATAAACCGTGATAGACAATTGAAATTTTCACAGATGATGTATTTGATGTTGCCGCTATAACAAGAAATACTATAAAACAGAATAAAATAAATATTTAAGGGGGCTCCCATACAACTTACTTTGGAAATCGATTATGCTTTTCTTGCAATTAATTAAGTATCTGATTATCAATGATAAGTTGTGTCACTGATGAGCCCTGTCGGCGAAGTATCCTGTCGGCGAAGTGTCCCGTCGGCGAAGAGTCCCGTCGAAGTAAAGTCTTGTCGGTGTTCAGTCTGTCGACGTAGTGTCTGTCGGCGTTTAGTCATACACTCCAGCAGGAGCTAGTATTCTAAATTTGAAAATTTGTGAGGATGATGGATGGAACTATTTTACTCTTTTACCCAAAAAGTAATGAACGCATCTCAAAGAAATATGAAATTAAAAATTCTAACAAGATTGGATTTAAGTGGGAAAAATTGCGGGCACAGTTAATAATTTGAGGACATATATCTATGTAAGCACATAAATTCTTAACCTTACATGTAACCTACACACACACACACTACTCAACAGTAATATTATAAATGCCCGAATATTAAAAAGGCAAAAATGTCAATTTTTTGTAAGCCTATGGAATAGCTAACGTTGACACGTTATTTATGTAATATCACGGTTCTCTGCTTTGAAATTTGTTATTTTTTCGGACGCTTATCAGTTTAAAGGCCTAAATAAAAAAACTTGTTTTGGGTGCATGTTTATTTTAATCACCAGCATTCATTATATGTAGAAGCTCCAGTTAATTCCGTCAAAAACTAGATGAACAATCTTGCATGCAGTATGCAGCACCACCCTCCCTCCCTCCTGCAAATATATCCACCTGCAGAATGGATGCAATAAAAACATACCACATGCAAACAAACAACACTCGACACGTGTTTCGCCCCTCCACGGAGTATCCTCAGGAGATGTTGACTCGTCGACAGATTCGTTCCCGGCGCGCGGCGCGGCGCAGCAGTCGACGAGTTTCCACAAAATAACGCCTGATTCCATTCTGTAAAGAGCATTGATAAGATAATACGTTTTTATTTCTTGTTAAGTTTTAAACAAACTATTTAATGCAAAATTAAACTAAGTACTAAAAAAAAGTTATTTTAAAAATCTAAAAAAACAATCAGGTGGGAGCCAACTGAACATAATATAATTTAAATAAAAACAATGGAACGGGTCACGCCTGATTGTCACTTTTTAAAATAAAAATGTGCTTGTTTCTTGCGTTTCAGTTGAGTATTCGGATTTTTTAGATATCTATACTTATAATAAATCTGTAGAGAGGTCAATTCTGTACATGAAATATATTTCCAAAATAACTATCAGGGGGTGATTAAGGATCGATACTCATGCCAAAAATGCAATCAGTTAAATTTTTGTCTGTCTGTCTGTCTGTCTGTCTGTCTGTCTGTATAACCGTTATAAAAACAAAAACTACTCGACGGATTTTAACGAAACTTGGTACAATTATTTTTCATACTCCTGAGCGGGTTATAGTATACTTTTCATCACGCTACAATCAATAGGAGCAGAGCAGTGAAGGGAAATGTTGGGAAAACGGGAGAAGTTACTCCATTTTTTAAGCTTCCGTCGCGTGTGCAACCTTAATGGTTAAAGCTACACAAATCATTTCATGACGGAAATGTTCTCCTTAAAATTATATAAAAAATATCCCACGACAGCATATGTCTAACTTTTATGGTTGACTCACAATAACACGTGTAACTCCCGATAGCTTAGCAGTTCGAAGCTTTCTGATTATAATATTTGTCTACTCTTACGTTTATAACACTATCAGTCACCCCTAATTGAAAAAGTTAACATTATTAACTATTCCATAAAAAAATTGGCCAAGTGCGAGTCAGACTCGCCCATGAAGGGTTCCGTAGTAACTATAATATAATATGCAAATTTATTTGACGAAAAAAAAATCTTACAAATTTCTTAAAACTAGCTTATTTACATTTTTTACAACTGCGCCAAATAAATTTGTTTTGAAAATAAAACCTTACAAATTTCTTAAAACTGGCTTTTTTACATTTTTACAACTGCGCCGAATAAATTTGTTTTTCATAGTGTTTGTATGAATTACAAAGTTATATTTGCGGTTTTAGAAAATATGCTGTATCTCAAAAACTGCTGAACTGATTTCGTTCAAACTAATTTTGGTTGAAAGTTTATATTAAGATCTACAGACATATATTTTTTTTTAGATTTTTCACTCCATTATTATAGAAGTTAGAGGTTGTGTCCGCCACACACACATTTTACCACTTTGGAAGCTTATATCTTTTAAACGATTGACTTTATGGAAACGTGGTTTTAGAAACCCCGATGTCGTTTTTAAAGAACTGTCTATCGATACCACACATGCATCGATTTCATGAAAAAAAAATATTTTCAGGTTTAGTTCCATGTATGGGGAGCCCCCTTTATTTTAAATATTTTTTAATTTTTTTCTCAAAATCGGAAAGCGGTTCACAGAATAAATCTACCTATCAAGTTTCACATGTATAGTCCTAATAGTTTCGGAATAAAATTGCTGTGACAGACGGACGGACGGACAGACAGACAGACAGACAGACGGACAGACATGTCGAAACTATAAAGATTCCGTTTTTTGCCATTCGGCTACGAAACCGTAAAAAGAATCATATAAATCGGTATAGAAACACCAAAGTTATACATGAAATACGCTTATAATAATAAGCCATCGCACGTGAATACTGAATCATGCTATAAGGATTATTTTTGAGAATCGGTCGCCGCGCTCGACGCGTCTCGCGGTCGAAGCGTTCTCTAGGTACTTAAGCCTCATGTGAACGTGATCTAAACAATATTACCAATACATTAACTTACGCTGACGGAGTCGCGGGCACAGCTATATTGTATCATTACGCTAAGGCCAATAGGAGCGGAGCGCCAATGAAGAATGCTTCAAAATCGGGGTTAAATTTAACGTTAGCCCAAAGTAACTATTCCACGCGGACGAAGTCGCGGGCAAAAGCTAGTTTTAAATAACTTTTTAATTTCAGCTTTTTAGTATAATATTTATTAACCATTTTTCAGTCCTTTTTTACGAATAAATTCCGTTTTTAAAACGCTATATTTCCTAAACGGTTGCTTAAAATGAAAAGTGATGAAAGAAACCTCATAATCATTTTTAGAGATATATTTAAGGATTCCCTACTTGATATGATTTGTTTTTATTTTGATGTATTCAGTAGCACTTGCGCCATCAAGACAAATCCAAGACGTATCATTTATCAAAATCCGTTCACTGGTTTAATAGTTACGAGGGAACAAAGGAACGGACATACATACATAAATATGCGGTAAAAACATTACCTTCCTCCTTGTTTCACCGCAGTCGGGTAATAAAGCATAACACGTCTTCAACGCTGTCGGCTGTTAATTTACCAAAATAAATTGACGGCAGTGTATCCCTAATGCTATATTTAGCCTATGGCCAAAGTAACAATGCCACACATCTACTACACCGTCCAGTGTCTAAATAAGAGCACCTTTAATGACCTCCTATAGACGCCACTGAGGCTGCGACTAGCGTAGCTACCTACTGAGCCCAAAATAATATTTAGGTAAATAGATTACCATCGATCGAAGGCCAAAGTAATAACCCAGTCACGGAGAGTGTCAACTAGCCTTTTTGAAATTTCGTTGAAACAGGACACAACATAAGGGCAAGAGCTTCGACACTAAACGGCAACGTTAGAACCGTTTGAGGTTTTTTGCAGCCAGCACAACATATACTTGGAAGACGGGATGGCGCGAGAGTATCGACACACGTTACATCCCACACTAGAGGCCTACCAATCATCCTACGAAACAATGGCATACACTAATTAATTTATTGATTAATTAAATTTGCAGTTTTAGAAATAACTGTGACTAACAAAGATATATGGAATACATTTGTGGCACCTGTGGCATTTATAATAAAAATAAATTTTAGTGTAAAAAGATAGCGAGTAAATGGATTAAAAGTTACTCTAAAGGAACCAACTTATTTACATATTCTTGCATTGAGCCCGCACATACACACACGCACACACTCACACGCACATACACACCCACAGATTCACTTACCCTCAAACACACATATATACACACTCAGAGAATGGCTACAGTTTATATTCTTTTTTTTTTTCATTTATTTATTGATAGTCGAACAAACATGAGATAAATGCCCAACTTTTTCCTTTCGAGGTATCTCAAAAATAAAACAAACCGCAAAAAAACAGAGTTATGGTATATTTGTGGGTATGTTTTAAAGAGTTTCCAAAGCCCCAGGACGCAAGGGTATTTGAATGAACCTGGTGAGTTCTTTATCAGTAGTAGTCTGATATTTCTGCTCCATGATGATTTCATCTCCTAAAAAAATTTTTATACCGCATTCATTTATTGTACCTACGCCATTACTCCAGCACACTCGCAGCTCGTGTAGAACATGCATCAGAGAAAAGTTAGGAAACTACACAGCGCTTAGTTCTACTTATATAATGACGAGTAACTTATTGATGTGGAACTGTAAAGTTATCTGGTCAGTGAGGGAACGTAACTCAAAGGATTTATATCAAATTAAGGCCGGTCGTCCGCCCACTATTTCACAGTAACCGTCTTTAATCTTAGAAATACTGATTTAGTTAAAGCCGGCTCACTAGATTGTGTGAAATGCCGTGAGGAGTAAACGTTTGTGCAGATGTACCTATTTTGTTTAGCACTTTTGAACAGTAGATAGACATACATATTTATAGCTATCTGCAGCATGTTTTTACCCGACGGCAGTGAAGCAAGGAGGAGGTTATAAAATTACTGATTATTTACTGGATATAAAATTAATCACCACAACGGCAACCAGACGCCATATTGTCAAAAATAAAAAATCTAAAATCGATTAACTGTGTCATGTGGGTTTTTTTTTATTATTATTAAAAATAGGTTCGCGTTTGACCACCATCTCACCTGATGGTAAGTGATGATGTGGTCGAAGATGGAGCACGCTTACCTAAAAGTAACCTATTCACCTAGGTTATTGCTATCGGGAAACACAGACTCCGGCAGGGAATTCCACTCCTTAGCCGTACGCACAATGAAGGTATTCCCAAAACGTTTTGTGCGTATGGGTGGGATGTCCACCATGTAACGATGGCGCTTCGCCGTTTGTCTCGTAGTCCGATGATGGAACGGGCTTGGTGGAATTAGATTGTGTAATTCCATCGCACACTCCTCGAAATGTACTACTAATACTTACTTAATACTTTCATCGTGCGTACGGCAAGGAATGGAATTCCCTGCAGGAGTATGTGTTTCCGGATAGCTATAACCTGGGGGTCATCAAGTCAAGAGTGAATAGGTTACTTCTAGGTAAGTGTGCTCAAACGTGGGAGATGGTAGTCAAATATGAACCCATTTTGTTTTAAAGAGAACTGTCAATATGGGTAGAATTTACATTACTAGCAACCTTGTTAACCCCTCCAACTAAGCATCAACTCGCTCATCTCATCGTAGACCTCATCTATCACTTACCGTCAGGCGAGATCGAAGTTAAGAGCGGACTCATACGTAATAAAAAAATGTATATGTATTGTGTAAACAATTGTTAACTAACCTAAATAAATAAATGTCAAACATTCTCAGTTAGAGAGGTCACAATATAATTACTATGACGAATATCTAAGTATCAAAAGGACTTCAAGTAGCACTTTCAAATTTCATACTACAAGGAAAATTAACTCTCAGCTTTCTTGATGTCAAAGGGAAGCACATTTATTTAATTTGTCGCAGTTTCCTCAAGAGCATTAAGCGAAAATATTATGATAACTAATAACTCGGAGTTAGCATTACATGAAGTCGTTACGAAACAAAACAAACTCAGTAACTTAAACTTAACTGTTTAACTCGGATTCTGAGTGTAACTTGTTGACTTGGTGGTGGTAAAGTTATTATTTGATAACTTAGCCCAACCTTTATTACAAACCCTTTTTTTCGATGGGAAAATTGTCTAACGACTCCTTTTTAGGGTTCCGTAGCTGAATGGCAAAAAACGGAACCCTTATAGTTTCGTCATGTCAGTCTGTCTGTCTGTCCGTCCGTCCGTATGTCACAGCCATTTTATTCCTATCCACATGAAACTTGGTAGGTAGATGTATTCTATGAACCGCTTTCCGATTTTAAGAAATAAACATTTAAAATTAAGGGGGAACCTCATACATGGAACTGAAACTGATAATTTTTTTTTTTCACGAAACCTATACGTGTGTGGTATTTGTAGAAAGCTCTTTAAAAATGATATTGAGGTTTCTAAATCCACTTTTTCATAAAGTCAATCGTATAAAAGATATACGCTTCCAAAGTGTATAACAAAATCGTCTAATGATTCCTACCGCTTTGGGTGGAGCGCAAGGGAGTGTCAGACTTCTACTGACTAATAATCCACTCTATTCTTTCATTTGCCTTTACGTTCCAGGGCCACGGTATACGTTAGAACATTCCCGCAACCCTATCAGGCTATAGAGCCTATTTAGCCACGTCAATGGTGCTGAGGTGCGCGCGGAACACGACGCGCCGCCCACCCGAGCCTCAAACTCAAACTGTTTTATTTCACATAGGCCTACATGAGCACTTACAAAACTTTAGTAGTTAGGTCGCGGTTCGAAATTGGTCGTTTTCTATGGAGAAGAACCGGCAAGAAACTCCACAGTTGCACTTTTCAAATCAAAATATCATTTTTACAATGTATCCGTCGCAGTCATCTGGTTGAATCTGCTATTTGATTGAATGACTAGCGCGTTCATTGAATGACGACATTCAACATCTTGACTGAACGTCATTTAGTGAAGTCGTTGAATGGGATATAGTCGACTTTATAATGTTTGGTTAGTTTAGGTTAGGAATAATAGGTAAATCCTTGCTGTCACACTATTTTATTACAAATAAGGCACACACAAATTTACTTAATAAATTTAATCGAAAAATTATCAACACAGTGCTATCTGTGCGAGCTGTTTGACGCCATATTTGTTTTTGTGACTACTAGCGCCGCAGTGGGAAAAAATGAACTTAATTTGAATCACCTGACTGATTTTATGTTCGCTCTGTTCAAAGAGCTATGTAAAATCCGCTAACTAGTTGGACGTTGAGTGACGCTTGTTCGATCAACGTTTGGGCTAGTCATTCAATCAATAGCAGATTCAACCAGATGACTACGACATATCCATAATACAGGTTAATTAGGTATGAGAGGACAGTATAGACCAATTAATACAGCACAATGGAATTACAAATAAAAAATTGTAAAACAAATCTAAGAGTCTACACGTCTAAGTCACACAGTCTAAGAGTGTTCTCCCATTCACAAAAAAAAGCTTTATATTATATTTAAATAAACTTGAGAAGCGACAACATTAGACTTCAATAATGAAGGATAAATTAATAACAAAAATGAAACAAAAATAAAATCTGTCAAATCGGATGGATTATGGTAGGGAAAAATAAAAAGACACTCACGAAAGTGGAGTTGTTAAAATACACTAGTCGATAACGCAATTAAAATAAGCCAGGGAAGCCACATGTGCAGAAGGAAGGCATCATCGCCAAGCAGTCATGTTTTCAACGTAGTCCCGAATCTTATGCCTGGTCCTTGCCAGACGGTGAGTTACCGCTGTTCGCCGCCTGCCGACCCTTAGGGGTTGATTTAAGAAAAATAGAAAGGCTATGTCCTTCTCTAATTTCTAATATAACGTACATACTAAATGTCATTACAATCCGGTAAAGTTATTTAGATGTCGGTGTTAAAGACAGACTGAAAGAGTTATTTGTGCATTTATAATATTAGTATGGGTTTTTCATGAGGTTAATATTGTAAAGTGGACAGGTTTATGAATACTTTGGTTAGACACGTGAATCACATATCAGACACAGATAGATAGATTAAAAATTATTAATGTAATTTGTAAAGAACAATGGCGGATCCTCTAACAAATTTTTGTTGGCATAATTTTGTAGCGTCTATTAATGGAAAATATACAAGAGTATAGAGTTTCAATTCATGATCACTTTTGCCCTAAGCTCCACTATTAAAGGAACTCTTGAAAAAAAGATATTCATTGAAGAAGTTTTAGAGGTTATGTCTGGCCATTATTACGTAAACCGATTTATTGAAAGCAGACTGGTACCGTAGACTTGATTATATCCATAGTCGACGCTAATGTGGAAAACATAGACCTTTCTGAAATCGAGTTATGTATTATATTTGAGTACATTGAATATCTCCTGAGAATACTCCGAGAAAGGACAAGACACGTGTCGAGTACGTGATCAGGATGAATGTTGCATTATTGCACCTTCTGCATGTGCATATATTGTGAACAGAAAGGCAGTGCTGCATATTTTATTTAAACATGAACAGTTATGTAGTTTTTAAAGAAATCAAAACTAAATATTGACTATAAAATATTCATTTGTCATACATTTTATATTACAAGAGTGAATAGGTTACTTCTAGGTAAGCGTGCTTCATCTTCGACCACATCATCGTTTACCATCAGGTGAGATGTGGTTAAACGCAAGCCGAGATCAACAATAAAAAACATGAGTACGTAATTTATTATTCTTCTTTCTCTACTTATTTCAGTTACCTATACTTAATATTATTAAGAGGTACAGTTTGTCAGTTTGTGAGTACGTACAAACTAATCTCTAGATCTACTGAACCGATTATGAGATTACTTTCACCAATATAAAGCTATATTATTCCTGAGTGACTTTATAAATACATTAGTCCTATATATTTAGTAAAAGGCTTACTAAGCAATCTGCGCCGGTTACCGAGCTGTTTAGCAGAAGCTTTCAGAATGTTATTGAAGCTCTAAGTTAAGCTATACGTTATCTGACAAATGCTTGCAATGTCTGGACAGGCCCATTCAAATTTGTGTTCATCTTTCTTTAAAATATTGCCTCAGACTGCAACCTACAAGGTTCCCATATAATTTAACCAGTATAGATTGCATGGACTTTAAAAAAGACGGACCCCTGAGTTTGTTTCGGTGTTTCTTCTCAGGGTAGCTAGTTAGGAACCACCGGCCTCATATAGTATAAGTTTACGAAAAAAAAATGCTATTTTACAACCAATTGGCTAAATAAAGATTATTTATCATTAAGAATTTATCTTCGTTATTTTATTCCCTCCTAAACTAGTTCATCCGTTCGATCTGTTAGCTCATTCAACCATTCGTTCTATTCACCCGACGTGCTAACCCCTTTTAGCTAAATCACCAATCACAATAAAACATTGGGCGCTGAGTGGTATTTTGATGTTATGTTCACAAGGTTAAATCTTGTTAAAAAGCTGAAATGGATGATACACACTTTTAGAGTTCCGTAGGTACTGTGGAGGTCTGCTATGCGAGCGGTCAGCCTACCGTACTGGATGGCATAGTTTGAAATGTTTGAATTTAGATCGCAATGTTGGACATGCGAAGAAATTGTTTTTTAAGAAGAGTGAGAACGGCTTGGGACGCCGCCCGCATAAGCAGACTCAATATTAAAATAATGTGAAAATGTAATTACAATAATCTTCCATAAAAATGTAAACATAATATTATACAAAGTATAAAACCTACCGCATTTATATTGAAAATCCCGAGTACACATACGTCCCCGTTACAGTACCTACCCGAAGAACGAAATTCGGAACTTTATTACACCTCCACGGTCCATCTGTCTGTCAACGGGCAGAAAATTAAATAGGCAGTAACTTAAATAGAATATGAGTACCTACCCTTATGTTCTTCTAACAATGTTGTTGTAATACCTACCTTTAACCTACCTTTTTTTTTCGAAGGGACGAAAACCGCAACCCTGGCAGGCAATGTCCCTATCTGACCCCGTCAATGACCTTGTTCTACCTGTATGCACAACTCTACATAATTTAATCCGTAGCAATATTAATATGCATAGTCTTACAGTCGGTTTACACCTGTCTGGGACTCATAAATATTGCAAAACAAGACTCATAAAGTCTTGTAGATTTATTCCTACACTAGCCGTTGCTCGATTCCTTTACGTAAATTTAGTATGTGTCATGTACAAACCAAAATTTCATCCCCTATTCGAGCCGCTTGGGGTGTTGATATTATAAAAGAGCCCTATGTTTTTTTTTTTAATAGTTTCGCGTTTGACCACCCTCTCACCTGATTGACTTAAGACTCTTAGGTTATAGCTATCGGGAAACACCGACTCCGGCAGAGAACCGGAGTCTGTGTTTCCCGTTTTTTTTTACCGTGGGCTATCAACCATACAACTTCTGACGCACTAACTTCTGACGTTTTTAAGTGTCCATGTAGTTTGAGTTTGATACATGTGCTAAAATGTATTAAAATCGGTTAAGCTTCAAACTTTCATCCCTTATTTGAACACTTTAGGGATAGAGTTTTTTTAGCTAGCCTATGTTTGACCCTGGGTCTTCAACTATTTTCATTCCCAAATCGGTGCTGTGGTTTAGCCGTGAATGTGAAACAGATAGACAGACTTTCGCATTTATAATATTAGCATGAATGTAATATCTATAATTAAACCAACTCCAAAATTCAGAAGACAAGCTAACCAGAGAAATGTACACATTTGCAATACAACGCAAATGCGGTAAAACTGTTTATGAAACTAGTTTTCTAATTGCAAATGGCGACCACCGCAAGCCTTTGACGCGTGTAAATATCGCAGACCAACATCGAATTGCAAACATCGCTCATTCGGGTTAACGCGGCTAATTAATTGATGACCATTTACCACACTAATATTGCAGCGTGCATGACAGGGTAATTTGTGATAATATGCTTACTATGACAACATTCGGTGATAGGTATTTATTTATTTACACTTCATGCACATAGGTACAAAGACAGACGGTATATTATATATAATCAGTTAGGAAGACTACATACTAGCGGCTAAGTTTTTGCGACCGTTTTGCTTTTTGTATTTTTAAAGATTAGGTAGGTACGGCTTACAGAAAAGGCTTGTCTCAGCAATGGGAAAGTCATAGACAGAATATGTTCTCAATTCGTCCTGAACTTTTTTTTTATGTATGTTACCTCATTACTCGCAGATGGCTGGACCGATTTCGAAAATTACTTTTTTGTTTGAAAGGGTATACTTTCTAGTTGGTCCCATTGTCATCATGTTTGGATCTGATGATGGGATCATGGAGAAATCGAGGGAACTCTTCAAATATTTTGGGCACACCTATAGCGTTTTAGGTATTTCTTATAGTACCTTGTGCAGTTGCTCTCGAAAAGCACCATTTGAGGAAGTGGAACTGATGATGAAGACCACAGATGGCCACTGAAACTACTCAATAATAAGTATTTCGTGGATTGCGATTAGATTACTTGAATATAGATGTTATGCACTTTATGCTCGTCACAATGCATATGGTGAAGTAGAGCTGATGGTGATGTACCAGGAGAACTACTCAAAAATTAACGGCTCTGCACCGGGAAAAGCAATATTTTGTAAAAGGTGATAAGTAGTTGACATTTTGGCTTTAGTAACTAGATAAATTACAAACCGACCTACTAAAAAGCGTGAAAAAAAAATTTTAGCAAAAATTAGAACCGACTTCTATATAAAAACACTACAAAGGCAAAAATAACTTTCATTTTGGGGAATTCGGAACGCGCCCCGAGCCCGTTAAGTCGTGTTCTTGTATCTTCTAATCGTAAAAATAGTTAGCGACTGTCGAAAGACTTACTGTTCCAAAAAACACAAACCTGGTATAATACATTTACCAAACAATTGTTTTCGATGCTCTAGGAAGTGTTAAAACTAATAATAAACGATCAACAAATATTTGCAAAAAGTGTCGAATCATAAGGACAACCCGCAAGTGCACGGAATTGTCACGGATACGCTAAGTACATAACGACGAAAGTCGTGCGAGTGCGCTACTGTCATAAAGTTATCGAACGACTAACGAAAGCGTTCCAGCGCCATACGCCGAGTGAGTAGTGTTTTTGTGCGTGCGGTAATTACGATTAGCAAGTTTTGGAGATGCCGTTGAAACGTACGCCGCCGCCGACCTCTCCTGTGCCGCAAAGCTTGGACGTAAATAAGGTGATAGCCGTTGCAAAGGAAAGCTCTACCGCTGTCGGAATTCAGCACTATGACTCGGCGCCCGATCTACGGTCTATGTTGGAAAATATTACTGAAAGAAAAAAGAGAAAGTTTGACGAGTGCGATAGTTGTAGTACCGATGCCATCAAAGAGATGTTTAAGTTGTTTTCGCGAGAGCAGGTAATTAGATTTGACGAGCTACAAGCAACTATTAATAGCCTTAAAGAGCAAAATAGTAAGTTGACACAAAGTGTTGAGCTGATGTCATTTAAATACGATGAGTTTTTAACCAGAATTTCAAAACTTGAATCTGAACGTCGAGAGGACAAAAAAAATATTGAGTCTCTGGAAGAAAAAAATGAATACCTCGAACGCAAGTCTCGATCAACAGGAATTGAGATTCGTAACATCCCAAAAAAATCAGGTGAAACAAAGCAGGACTTATGTAAACTTCTGGAACTTGTCGGACAGGCTGTTAATGTCCAAATCGGACAAAATTGTGTGAAGGATATTTACAGAATAAAATCAAAAGACTCTGCTAACCCAATCATCGCTGAACTCACAACAGTGTTATTGAAAGAAAAAATTCTGGAAAGTATAAAAAATTACAATAAGTCGAAAAAACCTGGTGAAAAACTTAACACTACAACTCTTTCCCTGCATGGCCCAGTTAAACCCGTTTATATATCGGAAACCCTCACCGCGAAGTCCCAAAAGCTTTTTTATCTGGCCAGATCGTTTCAGAAGCAGCACAACTACTCTTTCTGTTGGACATCACATGGCTTTATTTACCTAAGAAAATAAGAAAAGGATCAGCACTTAAGAATTACCTCTGAAAAGGATATTGAGAACCTGAGGAAAGTTGACTGACTAGTTTTTATTATGATGGTATTTGTGCTCGTATTAATCATGCACGCGCTATTAATATCTTTACTTCTGTTTTCCGATTATCGACATATTATATCTATACCTTGCATAAAAATAGAATATTGTTATTATTTGTATTATTATTGTTATTACTTAATAATATGTACACATTCTACACTACACACATTTGTTTCTTTCAGTAATGAGGATTTATTTATTTCCACCCTTTTATTTATGAAGTTAGCGGTTATTAGAATTCAATCCTGCAACTACAACTTTTTCTATAATTCTAGAGCTGCAACCTTTCAAGTATATCTTAAATACATAAATATTAATACCTTATTTACAGATTTTTTTTTCACTGGAATACCATCATTTGAATAATTTATATTTCTTCCGTAACAATGGTTGACTTTGACCATCTCTCAAATAACATTGATGGCTTTGTGGTTTCGAAATCTTGCGAGTGTGAAGTTGACGACTGCAAGAAAATTTTTCCAACACAGTCTTTATCAGTTATCACACAAAACGTTCGTAGCCTGAATTGTAATTTTTCGGGTTTTCAGGTATTATTAACGAGACTTGCGGTTGACTGTGACATAATCATTCTAACTGAATGCTGGCTGACATGCGTGTCTTCTATACCTACAATTAGTGGTTATTGTTCTTTTGTGACTGCATTAAATTCCCTCCAAAATGATGGCGTTGTCATTTATGTAAAGGAAGAACTAAGTTTTTGTATTGAGGAACCTAATGTACAAAATTGTAATTGCCTACTGATTAAAATTGGTAACAATGATACCGCGTTACTAGCTATTTATCGGTCACCATCATATACCAACATAGACCCTTTTTTGACGTCGCTTGATGAAACTTTGGAGAAATTATCTGGTTTTAAAAATATTGCTATATTGTGGGACCTGAATATAGACATAATTTCGGAAAATCTAAGTTCTAGCTCTAATCAATATCTTTCTCTTACAGCTTATCACGGTTTATTACCGGCACATTATTTTATCACTCGTGACGCTAGTGGGACATGTTTAGATCATGTGCTTTTGAAAACTAAGATTCCTTCTGTTGCTATTGTTCCACAATCGACTCTTACGGATCACAAAGCAGTCCTATTTTGTTTAAAAAAGAATCAGTCCCGTAAATATTCAGTTTTAACACGTACAAAAATAGACCAAGAGGGATTGACTCAGGATATAAGCCAAATTGACTTTAACCCTATTTATGAAACTGATGACTGCGATTTTGCAATCAGTTATGTCATTAGCGAATTAAAGTCAGCTTTAAATAAAAATTCTGAAACCAGTGTTCTTTCACGTCGCAAGAAGATTATACAACCGTGGATAACACAAGGCTTATTACGCTGCATGCGCAACAGGGATAAGCTACATAAAAAGGCAAAATTGGCTCCGGATAACGTAATTTTAAATAAAACTTATATTCGATACAGGAACTTTTGTGGCACTATTTTGAAAAAGGTTAAACGTAGATATGAAATAGATCTTGTTCAAAGAGCTGGTAAAGATAGTAAAAAGTTGTGGGATACAATTAAAAATATTACGAATTCCTCTAAAGATGTGAGCTATCCTAAGGAACTACTGACATTGTCGGATACCCCCCAGAGTTCTGTTAATGAAATCAATTGCTAATTTTCCAATGTTGGCAAATTACTGGCTGAACAAATAACTCAAGTGCAGACGAATGCGACTATAAATAGAATAAGTTCCCTAGCAAATAATCTCAATTCGTTTGTACTTTCTGATACCGATGATGATGAAGTCATGAACCTTTTAACTACTCTCAAAAATGAATGTTCTGTAGGTTGGGATAATTTGTCGAACCAATTATTGAAAGACCATAAAATCGTTCTTGTGCCACACTTAACCTATATTTTCAATTTGTGTCTAAAAAATGGTTGCTTTCCTACAGTACTTAAAAAATCACAGATCCGTCCAATTCATAAGGGTGGGGCCAGAGACCGTATCGAAAACTATAGGCCCATTTCAATACTACCTTCTCTTTCAAAAATTTTAGAAAAAATTATCAATACACGCTTAATTAACTATCTTGAGAGTAAACATATTTTATCCGATCATCAGTTTGGTTTCCGCCGTGGTAAATCTACTGATCACGCAGTTAGCAATTTAACGGATTTTATAACCACGAATCTTGATAAAGGTAATAAATGTTTATCCATATTCTTAGACCTCGCCAAAGCTTTCGATACGGTTTCTGTCCCAATCCTTGTGCAAAAATTGGAAAAAATTGGTATCAGGGGGACACAGCTCAGCCTCTTGAGCGATTATCTCACTGGTAGAACTCAGTGTGTGAGGGTTGGTCCCTTCATTAGTAGTGACCTTCCGGTGACCTACGGTGTGCCGCAAGGCAGCATTCTTGGGCCAACTCTTTTTCTCGTTTACATAAACGATCTCCTTTGTTTAAACTCATTTCATGGAAAAATTATCTCATACGCAGATGATACTGCCCTTATTTTTGCTGCTAAAACATGGATTGAGACCTATCAGCTGGCCCAAAAGGGATTCGATAAAGTAAAAAGATGGCTTCATGAGAATGTACTTACTTTAAACATTGTTAAAACGAAGTACCTGACCTTTTCGATTCGTGCTTCTTCCCATGTAAACCTAAATCTGACTGCGCATAGCTGTCTTCTTGACATTCCAGTTGATTCGAATTGCTCTTGTGATCCGTTGGAACGATCAAAGACCGTTAAATATTTGGGAGTTATAATTGACGAAAATGTTAGCTTCAAGGAACACATTCAACAGTTGAGTAAAAGAATTAGAAAACTTACGTACATTTTTAAGACATTGAGACATGTAGTGACTTCTGTTATCCTTAAGCAAGTGTACTATGCACTTTGTCAGTCACTGATTACATATTGCATAACATCTTGGGGTGGAGCACCGAAAACGACGCTAAAACAACTTGAAGTGTCACAAAGAACTATACTGAAACTCTGTACTTTTAAACCTTTCCGTTACCCAACTACTCTACTTTATGAGTACTGTGAGGTCCTGACTGTGTGCCAGCCGTTTGTCTTGGGTACAGTATTAAAACAACATACTAACCTTGACTACAGTCCGAGCCTGGTGACAAGACGTAGAGGTTTACCAGTCTGTAAGCGGTTGGTACAGTCAAAGACAACGTTTATGCGTAAATTCCACCCCTTCTTAGGTCCATTTATATATGACAAGGTTAACAAAATTATTAACATGTACTCACTGAACAAGTCAACATTGAAAAGATCGGTATCTCAGTGGCTCTGGAAATTATCCTATGATCAAACAGAAAATATACTTACCATCTTGAAGTAGGGGGATAACCCAAACAAAGAAAATTATTATTTTTTATGTAACCATAAGGTTAGATCAAAAGAATCTACAGGCTTTCTTTAACTTTCAACTCACCCTCTCACACACATACACTCACCCTTTCACTTCACTTACCCAGAGGACTGTAGACTTCTAATATATATTATATATATTCTACTACTCCCAAAATACTGCAGAAATATTGTACATTGCTAAATAAAACTTTTATAATTTGTATGTAAGATCATATAGGGTAGGGCGTAATGCGCTGCATGCTGAGATACAGGCTATAAGCCTAGTTTGGCAGCAGATGCTATTAAATAGGCACAATTGTTTTTGTTATTAAGCTTACCTTCTGTTATTAGAAAATTGTGTTAACATGTATAATTATTTTTGGTCTTAATAAATATTACTATTACTATTACTATTTCGGAAGGCGGTGTCAAAAAAAAAAGAAAATTCTAAACAAATGACACCGACTACCTAAATTAAAGTTATTTTTGCCTTTGTAGTGTTTTTATATAGAAGTCGGTTTTATTTTTTGTTAATAAGTTTTTTGTTTTATTTTAACCCAACGGTTCATCGTCATTCATCATTCGTCATCATTCATCGGTCTTTTGGTCTGATCTTAATTTATCAACTCAACCAGTCTCACAATTTGTTAAAGATTATGTGGGATATACAATTACACATAAGATAACCTGGAGAAGTGCTGGCCTGATACCTTGTAGGTAAAAGAGCATACGTAATCCGACGCGTCCATTCAATGACACCACTACATCACGCAC
Organism: Tholera decimalis; assembly: GCA_943138885.2. Lineage (NCBI taxonomy): Eukaryota > Metazoa > Arthropoda > Insecta > Lepidoptera > Noctuidae > Tholera > Tholera decimalis. The sequence goes on along the minus strand of OW964551.2, from coordinate 2,142,305 downwards.
AGGATGATGGAAATCAACAAATCTCAAGTATTCTTTGAGAGAACCAGCAATGCGGGTAGAATACACATTACTAGCGATCTTGTTAACCGCTCCAACTAAGCTAAATAATGCGTATACGTCGATATCACTTGATTTGCTGATCACGTTTATGAGACAAATCATCAAAGTTACAAAACACGCAAAATCTGATAATATTGATCAAGTCCTTGAAACTAAATTCCAATCTTAGCACACCAGACTGATACAAATGGTCATTATGTAACGATTATACGTGTCAAATAGAACGGATATTGTATCTGTTTCATAATCTGCGGAAAACAATTCCATTTATAAAGTTAATTCATTTTGTTCTTGTTTTTATATGAAGTGTTGTATATTGTTGAATTGTATAATAAGTAATTATTGTTAAATCATAACAATATATTAAATATCCTGTATAATTGGGCACATGGACTCCACATGTTATTTCTTTTTAGTTTTTTACGGAATAATGCCGCGAATATTTTTTCAAACGTGGACCTGCTACGATGATCGTTTGAAAAAATATTACAATTTGGAGTGACTGAACTTGGATTCACGATGTTGTATAGTTTTTGTTCTTGCCATGAACTGTACATTATAATCTATGAAGTTCAGCGGATAAACAGGATAAAAATAGTCGAAAATTTGTGTTTTTAGATTTTTACTGTACCTACATCTACATAATTACATATTGTAGCGTAATACCGCTACGGTTAAAACCTCCTCCAATCTTAATCCAAACTTTTCAATAAAAAATTTTTTCTTCATAGCTGTTATTCACATTTGAACCAGGAATCGTGAAAAAATCGTCGGTTGTTTGCCTTTCGACGGCGTCATTACATTTTTGGGACCCGATAAGTGATGGTCGACCTTATTTTTTGTGATTAATATCGAAATTATGAAGTGAAAGTTTTTTTCTGTTGGTGTAAACCCAATAAAAAATATAAAGTGTCCTAGCAAAAGTATAGTCTGTGGGTGATTTTCTGGTTAATTTGGTATGTATTGTCGTCTTTTTTCTTTTCGATCCATTTCGCACTAGTTTCATAATTAATCAAAGATTCAGCTTGCATCGGTGGTCTGAAGTTTCTTTTTTGTTTAGATCCCGTTACAAGCCAATTTTTGGCTCCACCCTACGGGCAAGCGACGTCGGTTATCGACGACGGAGGTCGGGGCGCTCTCGCCCGATATCCGAGCACATCCTGTGCCTGAGACGTCCATCTCAAAGGCCTGAAGAGAGTACGAGGTAGATGCGGACTCCGCAGCGCAGTGGCTCCGTGATTTCTACGTTACTCCCCACAGTCGTGTTCAGCCGTCCAGGAATTACCGAGTTTTCGCAGCAGGAGTTCTATTTTAAATAGTGCACCTAATTTGTATATTTCTAATCTAAAAATTCTCACGTCAAAAACTCTTTCTAACCTAAGGCCTATCAAGACGCGTTGGATGCTCTTAGTGTTTTTGTAATTAAAATTACTAATAATGCGTATTCGCCTAGCTATAACCGATTGCAATCGATTTTTTTGTTAGGTAAGTTAAAAATATTTGCATAATACTTTCGATAACATTCTTTTCTTTCCGCTAAGTTAACCCACGCCATCACTGAAAGGTTCCCAATAATAACTAATATTTAACTTTTTTATATTTTTTAATTAAGTACTTGTTTTCTATCTTTTTCCTTTTAATCAAAATTAAACGTGTTAAGTAGCGGTTTGTGTTTTACTGAGCACTTAATTTTATTTACGCTACAATATGGTGCCCGAATTAAAGTAAGTTTGCATACTAATTATTACTAAAATACCTTTTTTTTTTGTTATCTCGTGTGTGGTTGCTCTTGAGAGCAATCTTTAATTTTCATCTTTCTTGTTGTGGGTTTCAGGTTTTAGAATTGGTCAGATACCCGTATGGAAGTTAAAAGGATTACCTGTCTTGAATGTTTTCCCGATTCATACGACTGGACTACGGAATTGCTAACTGAATTTATGTTCTTTGCTTAATTGTGTGATGTTTGTGAAATTCAATTTTAAAGATTAACTTTGTAACTATACCCAATTTCCAATTCTTTTATTTTCTCCCAAAATGTACGTATCTATTCCGAGTTTTATTTTATCCCAGTAGGTAGCGGTAGTTAGTTTCCCGTAGAGTGTGTTTGATGTGTGGATGGTTAGGCATCGTGACCAAAGGTAAGCTTTTTGAATGGTCGTGTGCTAGTGTCTACCTTTTTTATTTTTTAGCCCGACTGTTTGCTTTTCTGCTATTTGCTAGTATCTGTTTTTGTTGGATTCTTAGCCCAGCGGATTCCTTTGACGTTCATTTTGTTGTCTTCTTCCCGTATCGATATTACGGCACGATATCTAACGATTTCCTGCTAAGTCCCGCTCTCTTTCATTTAATCTATTTCTATTTTGTGTTTAAAAATGTCTGAAGAAGGTTCTATCGGTGAGACTCCTTTACACGAAAGTATTATTATTTCTAGACCTCCTCCTATTCCACCTAGGCCCACTCCGGGTACTAGTCGTTCTAACTTACCTTCTCCTATGAAATCCGAGGACTGTCCCGGTTACCTTCTAAAACGATTTTCGCTAAGAAAATGGAACATAAATTATACTGGAGATACCAGTGTTCGAAATTTTTTTACCAGTATCGAAGAAGAGTAGGATTCAGACGACATAACTGATCTGCTTAAACGCTTCCACGAAGTGTTATCCGGTCGCGCCTTGAATTATTATAGGTCAATCCGTCGACCTGATATGACTTACCCCGAATTAAAAGAAAATTTCTTCAATACATTCGGAGAAATTGATTTCGAGTTTAAAACCGGTCAACAAGTTAGAAATACAAAACAGAAATCAGATCAACCTGTTTTACATTTTGTGCATCAGATTTCTCAATTGAATGATACATTACGTAAACCAGTCGATAAATCTGAACTATTAGAAATTATCACTCACAACATGCATCCTAGATATTTTCCATGCTTATCGATACATAAATTTACTGACTTAGATGCGCTCATTGACACTGCATCGCATTTTGAAAGTTTTTTGCCCAAATCTACAAAATTAGTTTCAAGCGCAACAAATCAATCACAAATCTGTCCAAAATGCAATAAAATGGGACACCCCTATCGTACTTGCCCTGATTTCCCTGGTATGCTATGTTTTAAATGCCGCACACCTGGTTTTATAACTCGTGATTGTCCAAAATGCAATCCAAAAAAATGTTTAGCCCACCGGCGACACGCATTACTCCGTACAGTGTCACCGGTGATAGCGTCCGATTCGTCTGATAACCGTCCTTTCATCGAGATCATATTGTGTAACCGGGTCGTTAAAGCCCTACTTGACTCTGGTGCACAAATGTCCCTTATTAGTGATTGTTTAACCCAACAACTGGGTATTTCTTTAAAATCAAACGTTCAGTTCCCACGTGTTATTTCCGCTAATAACTCTCCTATTGATATTTTAGGAACTATCTTTCTCCCAGTTAAGTTTAATGGTACGACTTTTGTCCACGAATTTTTAGTAGCACGTTCTATGTCTTCTTCAGTTATTCTAGGTATCGAATTTTGGAATAAGTTCAGTTTGACTTCAGTTTTTAGTCAAGCTTTTAACAAAAATATCAAAGGTAATATGTACCTTCCTCCCGACTCTAATTCCCTACCTCCTGACTCACATACCCTTCCCTCTGACTCTCAATCCCTTCCTCAGATTAATTGCATTAGCGAGGTTCGATACATTTGCCCTCGTAACGTTTTATTACCAGACCAAGAGCTAAAGTTACAACGGGTCATTGAGGAATTCGATGTCATTTCATCCGATAAAGTTGGCCTTGGTAAGACTACTTGGCTATCACACAAAATAAACACTACTGGACCACCAATTAGACAACGTTTTTACCCTCTTTCACCTGTTAAGTTAAAGTTGCTCAATGAGGAAATCGATAAGATGCTGGAGATGGGTGTCATTCGTCCCTCACGTTCTCCATGGGCCAGTCCTGTTGTGATGGTTACCAAAAAGGACGGTTCTGTACGTTTTTGCGTTGATAGTAGGAAATTGAATAGCGTTACTACTAGAGATTCTTATCCGCTCCCCCGTATTCACGATATTCTTGACAACCTTCGAGGTGCAAGGTATATAAGTTCTCTTGATTTTAGGAGTGCATTTTGGCAGATTCCTCTCGCTGATGATGAGAGTTGTGAAAGAACCGCTTTCATAGTTCCACAACGAGGTTTATTTGAGTTCGTCAGAATGCCATTTGGTCTCACGAATGCAGCTTCCGAGATGCAGCGCCTTACTGATATGATCGTCAATTTTGAATTCACTTCGACCAGTGATAATTGCGTTTTCGGTTACGTCGATGATCTAATCATAATATCAAAAGACTTTGATAGTCACCTCTCGCTCCTTAGAAAAGTACTAGACCGTCTCAAGGAGGCCGGTTTAACTATTAACCTAAAAAAATGCGAGTTCTGTAAAAGCGAATTGAAATATTTGGGTTATATCATTAACGAAAAGGGTTTACAAACTGATCCCAGCAAGCTCGATGCTATTAGGGATTATCCCGCTCCTACTACAGCTAAGTCACTACGTGGTTTTATTGGGTTATGCTCATATTATAGGCGTTTTGTTGATGGTTTTTCTTCTATTATAGCTCCACTCACTGCCCTTATAGGAAAAAAGAAGGGTCGTGACCCTATAAGTTGGGATGATGCCGCCGATCAAGCATTCCTAAAATTAAAGGATGCGCTCATCAATACTCCCGTTATGGCATGTCCAGATTTCTCGAAGCCCTTCATTTTGCAATGTGATGCGTCAGCTGTTGGTCTTGGTTCAGTTCTTTCTCAAAAGTTCGATGGTGTTGAACATCCTATCGCTTACTATTCACGCTTATTCTCAAAAGCAGAACGCAATTATAGTACAACTGAACGTGAACTTTTATCCGTTCTTGATTCCATCAAGCATTATCGCTGTTATTTAGATGGAATGAAGTTTTCTGTTATAACCGATCATATGGCCTTGAAATGGCTCCTCACACTATGTAATCCCTCAGGGCGTTTGGCGCGATGGGCTACTGTGATTTCCCAATACACGTTTGATATCATTCATCGCAAAGGGTCGCAACACGTCGTTCCAGACGCTTTATCTAGAATGTACGCGAGTCCGGTTACATTCGATCAAGGACCTGACCATACCAATGATAGATGGTATAAAAAGGTGTATTTAGGGGCTCGTGACTCCCCTCAAACGTTTCCAGCTTACGCCATTCGGAACGGTGTTCTGTTAAGACGCATGCCAATCACTAACCCATTGTGCTCTGATCCTTGGCGCGTAGTTTTACCCGTTGAAAAAGTTAAATCCGCTATATGGGAAGCTCATAATAACCCTCTCTCTGTACATCCTGGAGTTTCAAAGACTTATTTTAAGCTCAAGGATAACTTTTACTGGCCAAATATGTTTCGAGATGTTTCTGAGACTTTAAGGCAATGTGAGGTTTGTAAAGCTTATAAGATCGCGAATTCTCAACCACGTGGTCATATGTGTTATCCAAAGGAAGTTTCTTTACCTTTACAAATGATTTCTATCGACGTTATTGGACCGCTTCCAATCGCTTATTATGGGTTCAAATACATTTTATCTATGGTCGATGTTTTTTCTAAATATGTTTGGTTAGTGCCCCTTAAAAGGATTGACGCCAATTCAGTTATAAAAGCTTTGGAATCTGAAATATTTTTTAACTTCGGAGTTCCACGGTCTATTCTCTGTGATAATGCTACCGTTTTTCGTAGTAATCAGTTTTTAAACTTTCTTAGATCGTTTCGCATTGAATCCCCTACATATACCCCTTATTACACTCCACAAGCAAACACGGTAGAACGTTATAACCAAAGTGTCGTTACTTGTTTGAGCATATTGGTTGGCGAGAACCAAAGGAATTGGGCTAAATTGTTACCCAAGGTCAAACTTTACCTCAATTCATGTATTAATTTAGCCACAGGGTTTACGCCAAACTTTCTCATATTCGGTAGAGAAGTCTGTATGGATTCATCGCGTGCGAATAACCAGACTCTAAGCACTAATTTAGCTGAAAGTCGGGAACAACACGCGAGTAATCTGACTTCGCTCGCCGAGATTTACGCAAAAGTAGCGGACAATCTTTCTTCTGCTTTTCTCCGTAATTCACGAAATTACAATACGAACCGGACGGCTATTACACTTAATGCCGGCGACATTGTATGGAGGCGTAATTTTTCAAAATCGTCAGCTGCTGAATCCTTTACAGGAAAGCTTGCTCCTCGTTTCATTAAATGTCGTGTGATCAGAGTCATCTCCATGACTACATATGTCCTACAAGACTGTGATTCTCATCATATTGGACAATATCATATAAAAGACATACTTAAATGAATTAATTTGTTCCATATTCTTAACTTAATCAGCATTACTTATGTTAGGCCATTAGTTTTCAATTAACGACACCTCTTTTATTATTTCGACCCTCATTCCTCCCTGGAGTTAATATTTATTCATAACCATTTCCTCTCATTAGGCGTCGTATTTTTGATTTTGATTTAAGGTCCACCCTCTTCAACTTAACCCTCTCTCTTTAACTTAACCTTCTAACTTATCCCTCTATAACTTAAGCTCTTAAATTCAGTCTTGAGTCGTGTTTGACTTTGAGTCGTGTTTGACCTGAGTCGTGTTTGACTTTGAGTCGTGTTTGACTTTGAGTCGTGTTTGACTTTGAGTCGTGTTCGACTTTGAGTCGTGTTTGACTTTGAGTTGTGTTTGACTTTGAGTCGTGTTGGACTTTGAGTCGTGTCTCACTTCGAGTTTTTATCTGACTTCGAGCTTTTGTGTTCGACTTCGAGTTTTTGTTTGACATCCTTTGAGTTTTCGTCGTATTTTTAAGTTATTTCTTAATCTCAACTCTTATTTGTTTCGTGTTGATTATTGTTCTTTGTTCCTATATATATTTAAGAATATTACTCTAGATCTATCGTTTGTTTTTCTATTCTAATGTAGGTTTAGGAGACGCATCTGAAGCTCGCACTGTTAACGTCTAAACTGGAGGCCGGCTTTCAATTTTATTCAGTATCAGCTGCACTTCGATGTTGTTGATTTGATGTATTTAGTTTAAAGTTAGTTAGGCTAGTTTATTTAATTTGTATATTATGGTTTTCACTCTTGGTTGATGCTATCCCTTTTGTGTTGTCAGTCTGTTATTGTGTTTTCAATCTGTTGTTGTGTTTTCAATCTGTTGTTGTGATGTCAATCTGTTATAGCGTTGTCACCCTCTCACTGGGTTGATACATTCACTTGGGTTGATCTCTCACCTTTCTTTTAGGGTTGTCAACCACCTTTCTTTTAGGGTTGTCACTCACCTTTCCTTTAGGGTTGCCACTCACCTTTAGGGTTGCTACTCTCAATTTTTTTTTTACTGGGAATGGGGTACTGTAGCGTAATACCGCTACGGTTAAAACCTCCTCCAATCTTAATCCAAACTTTTCAATAAAAAAATTTTTCTTCATAGCTGTTATTCACATTTGAACCAGGAATCGTGAAAAAATCGTCGGTTGTTTGCCTTTTGACGGCGTCATTACATTTTTGGGACCCGATAAGTGATGGTCGACCTTATTTTTTGTGATTAATATCGAAATTATGAAGTGAAAGTTTTTTTCTGTTGGTGTAAACCCAATAAAAAATATAAAGTGTCCTAGCAAAAGTATAGTCTGTGGGTGATTTTCTGGTTAATTTGGTATGTATTGTCGTCTTTTTTCTTTTCGATCCATTTCGCACTAGTTTCATAATTAATCAAAGATTCAGCTTGCATCGGTGGTCTGAAGTTTCTTTTTTGTTTAGATCCCGTTACAAGCCAATTTTTGGCTCCACCCTACGGGCAAGCGACGTCGGTTATCGACGACGGAGGTCGGGGCGCTCTCGCCCGATATCCGAGCACATCCTGTGCCTGAGACGTCCATCTCAAAGGCCTGAAGAGAGTACGAGGTAGATGCGGACTCCGCAGCGCAGTGGCTCCGTGATTTCTACGTTACTCCCCACAGTCGTGTTCAGCCGTCCAGGAATTACCGAGTTTTCGCAGCAGGAGTTCTATTTTAAATAGTGCACCTAATTTGTATATTTCTAATCTAAAAATTCTCACGTCAAAAACTCTTTCTAACCTAAGGCCTATCAAGACGCGTTGGATGCTCTTAGTGTTTTTGTAATTAAAATTACTAATAATGCGTATTCGCCTAGCTATAACCGATTGCAATCGATTTTTTTGTTAGGTAAGTTAAAAATATTTGCATAATACTTTCGATAACATTCTTTTCTTTCCGCTAAGTTAACCCACGCCATCACTGAAAGGTTCCCAATAATAACTAATATTTAACTTTTTTATATTTTTTAATTAAGTACTTGTTTTCTATCTTTTTCCTTTTAATCAAAATTAAACGTGTTAAGTAGCGGTTTGTGTTTTACTGAGCACTTAATTTTATTTACGCTACAATATGTTAGTATTACGTATTGCTTTCATGATGAAACCTATTATTATTCAATTCAAATTCAAATTCATTTATTTGCTTAAATAAGGTACAGAAGGTTGGTAAAACGTACAATATTGATCTCTTATTCTGCCTTTAATTTCGGCGTGCAAATATAAAAATACATAAAGAAAGAATCTAATTAGAAATGTATCATTGAATGAAATATATCTATACTAATATTATAAAGCGGAAAATTTTGTTTGTTTGTTTTTTTGTTTGTTTGCTTGAACGCGCTAATCTTCGAAAGTACAGGGTGGATTTGGATGAAATTTGGTATAGAAGTAGCTTGAAGCTTGAGGAAGGTTATAGGCTACTTTTTACCCGACTGCAAAATCGGATTTTCGGATTCGGATCGGAAATTTTTGTCGTGATAGAATCTACGGGAGCGAAGCCCCGCGTGAGTACTAGTGTCAATATAATAATGAAAAGTAATCAGTTAATCCTAAGTTTCAATAATAATCACGTCAATAACATTCGACTTTGTTTTGAGGGTAATCATGTCCCAGCAGCAGTACGTGTATGTGACATTAATATTAAAGTATTGCCCTACATACATCAAGTATCGCAATGCTCCCAATGTTGGAAACTAGGCCATGTTCGGAAAATGTGCCCCTCGAAAAAGTTAGTTTGCCCAAAGTGTGGTGGAAACCATGAGAATTGCGACACATTAGTATTATCATGTGTCAACTGCAAGGGTAATCGCACAGCAGATACATATCGCTTAGCAGATCATGTCCAACTTACAAAAAAGAGAGAAGGATTCGAGAGATTATGTCGGAGTTTGGCTGCACATATAGAAAAGCCCTGGAATGTTATGTGCCCCCCAATATATCCGCTCCACCCGATACTATCATCCCTCCTCAAACTCCAGTTGCCCTTGAAAATCGTTTTTCTACACTTGCTGAAGACGGCTCTGTTTTAAAAACCCGAAACCCTACTTTTGCAGAAATAGTAAAAACAAAGGCTACGATCCACAATGTACAGACCCCTACCACAGATAGAAGGGACAGTGATACCCCAAAGTCGAAAAATAAAAAAAGGCCAATAAAGGAAGACTGGATGTTTTGGAACGCAGACGCAGAGGAAGGAGATGTACGGCAATTGCCGTTAGATGAAGAGGGCGAAGAGGAATGCCCTTCTTTCAAAGAGTTGTGTGCGAGAATAAAGGAGGTAATCTACCTTAAAAAGACAGGTTTAAGTGTTAAGATAAAAGGTATATTTCAGTTGTGCCTAGAATGGTTAACCCTTGTGTCGGTGAGTTTTGTATCTGAGTGGCCGTTGGTAAAAGCAATGTTTAATTTTTTTATTCCCTGTGATGGCTAATAAATCACTTAAATTAAATATATTGTAGTGGAATGCCCAAAGTATTAAGCCAAAGTTAGCTTCGTTTCATGAACTGTTGTGTCAGGAAAAAGTACATATTGCTGCCCTTAGTGAGACGTGGCTTGAACCAGAAAGTAATTTTAAAGTTAGTGGTTTTAATGTTTATCGCGCGGACCGTGATGACTCATATGGCGGTGTGGCTATCATAGTTCACAAATCTGTTAAGTCGCAGCTGCGACGCGTTCTCGTGAATAATAATGGTATGGAGGTAGTTTGCGTACAAGTATTTAATTGTGAACCGTTTGAGAATATTGTTTCCGTTTATTGTCCATCGAGAATAGTAACCACTCAACAGGACTGGGATAGTTTGTTTTCACTGTGGCCGGCCAAAACATTAATCCTTGGCGACTTTAATGCCCATCACGCCAGTTGGTCGTATAAAACTGAACGCAGAGGCAGTCTTATTTACGATTCATTAATGGATAACAACTATATTCCCTTGAACGATGGAACACATACACGAATTCGTTTAGTTGATAACAACATACAACAGTCTTCCCCAGATATATCACTAGTTTCTATAGATATTGCGTTAAACTTTGATTGGATCGTTTTAAATGAAAATCTAGGCAGCGACCACCTAATTATTAAACTTTCAACTTTGAGTACATCATGCCTGCCTAAAATTATCAAAAGGAATTTTGGAAAAGCAGACTGGACTTCTTATAAAAATATCTGAAAGCAAAATTTCGAAATATATGTTTACCGAATGACCCCCAAAAAGCGTATAATTTATTTTTAGATACTCTGAATGACGGGGCTAATAAATTCATTCCTGTGTTTAAATTTAATCAAAATCCTACGTCAAATTTCACTCCGAAACCATACTGGACTGCTGAACTATCACAAACTGTAGCACATCGTAGGTTAGCTTTATCAAAATTTAGACGCAATCCCACACCCCAAAACCTGGATACTCTTAAAGATAGAATATACACTTCCCAAAGACTAATCCGACAGGCTAGGACAATGAACTTTCAAAATTTTTGTTCCTCAGTTGATCACACTACACCTTCTAGTGAAGTATGGCGCAAAATGAGATGGTTGAAAGGTTACCGTTCGCAGAGAAGTTTTGTAGACGCTCCAAGTGCCACAAACCTTTTAAACTCTTTAACCCCCGATTTTGTATCCCCATCGACCCCTACCGTTCACCATAGTAACCCCACATTAGAATGCGAGATCTCTATTCAGGAGCTAGATAAATGTATCAAATCTAAGGATACATCTCCAGGATGCGACGATATATCTTATTCTATGATAAAGAATTTACCTGAGGAAGGTAAATTAGCATTGCTTTCTTTATTTAACAGCTTTTTGTATCACAGTTTTGTTCCCTACCAGTGGCGCGACATTTGTATCGTGCCTATTCCAAAACCTGTTCGTGACCTTAGTAACGTTTCTTCACTCCGACCTATATCATTACTGTCATGTATTTGTAAAATTTTCCATTATGTTTTATACCGAAGATTGGAATGGTTCTTTGAAAAAAGTAACACATTTTCTGAAAATACAGTTGGCTTCCGTAGAGGTAGGTCGTGTTTAGACGGCTTGAGCTGTCTAATCACCACAATTCAAACTGGTTTTTCTGAGGGTTATTCTACTGTGGGTTGTTTTATGGATATAAATAATGCGTACAACAATGTAAATAATTCCGTTTTAATAAATATTTTAGATAGTTTTAAAGTTGGTTCCCGTATCTGTAGATATCTATGGAACTTTCTACATGGAAGAGTACTCAAGATTAGAATAGGTAATAGCTTTATTAGTAGACATTCCGGTACTGGCTTGGCTCAGGGGGATCCTCTATCCCCATTATTATTTAATATAGTAACGTCAGACATTTGTAAAAGTATGCAAAACAACATTAGTATATCTCAGTACGCGGATGACTTCGCTATATATGTACAGTGTTATTCTGTTAGTGAGGGACAAGACAAGATCCAGTCTGCACTTGACCTCATCAATAATATGTTGACGCATGTAGGATTAAACATATCCCCCGAAAAAAGTAAAATCTGTTGGTTTAGTAGAGGTTATAGAAGGCCTGATATAGATGTACGTCTGAACGGGACTTTATTAGAATTAGTAGACCACGTCAAGTACCTAGGATTGTGGCTGGATAGAAGCCTTCGTTGGAAGAAGCATATTGGTGAGGTCCGTGATCGTGTGCTTAAGTTGATTAATATTTTTAGGGTTTTAGTGGGACCTGGATGGGGTGTTCATCCCAACCACTTGAGAAGATTGTATATATCCCTTATTCGTAGTCGTATCGACTTTGGTAGCTTTTTACTGGACGATAGCGCCGACTGTCATTTAATTAAACTAGATAGATTACAAAACATTTGCTTGCGGTTAATTGGTGGGTTTATCAAAAGCACTCCGATTCACGTTATGGAATCTGAATTGTTATTGCCTCCTCTTTTTATTCGCCGCCGATATCTAGCTGGTAAATTTTATTTAAAATCTAAGTGCTACCATTTCCCTTTAATCGATTTGTTGCATAAGCTACATGGTCTTTGTTACAGTCATCCTTATTGGAGAAAGAAGAAAAAGCCACTGTTAGTTTTGTCTCATGATAATCTACAGCAGGAAGATATATTCTGCAGTAATAAAATTGGCATGTTTTCCATGGACACGGGTCAGCAATATGGACTTATCAGGTGTTGTCAAGCCTAGTTTAGAATCAGTAGAGAAACCTAAGCATTGTTATAATGTACATAACCTTAGAGCGATATGTTGTTCATCTCTGAATGCACAGTACTCAGGCTTTTACTGTATTTATACGGATGGTTCTAGACACGAGAATTACTGTGGCGCAGCTTTTTTTGATCCTCAAATAGGTGCATCTTTTAAATTCAAAATTGTATCCAAAATTTCAATAATGCATTTAGAATTAATTGCTAAAGCTGAAGCTTTAGCTTATGTAGAATCTTTGTCCGGAGATCGATTTGTCGTTTTTACTGACTCAAAAAGTGCTCTTCTCCATCTGATGAGATGCACGAGTACTTCACCTTTTAGGGGCCTTCCACTAGCATATCATATTTTAAAAATAATTTGTGATTTAGTTACCAAACGTAAAATAATTATTTTGCAGTGGATTCCATCTCACGTTGGACTGGAAGGAAATGAGATGGTTGACCGTTTGGCAAATGAAGCGACATCTGATGGAGAAACATATCCTTGTTCTCCTTGGCATACTGAGTTATTACCCTTAGTTAGAGACAGATGTATTCAATCATGGTCAGAATATTTTGATGAAAGGTCTTTGACTAAGGGTATTTGGTACAGAACGATTCAACCATCTCTTCCACGAGTACTTTGGTTCAGCGAGGGTAGGATGAGCAGGCAAGAGGTTGTGACGGCCTTGAGGCTCCGATCCGGCCACATACCGCTCAATAGCTTTGGATTCATGATGCGCAAAGTCGATTCACCAAATTGTGCTGTCTGTGGAGTTATTGAAGATGTGCATCATGTACTAGCGGAGTGTACTCGTGTGGGAGTCCAGAGGCGTCAAGCTTTTGTCAATAGTTTTAATGTAGGCTTCTTTAATAGCGTTCTGGCCTCACCATTGTCCGATGAGGCTAGAACACTTTATTGTATTATTATTATGATTATAAGGTTACGGGTAGGCTAGTTTAGTATAGTATTAGTAGAATTCAATTGTATGTAATCATCGGGGTGACATATTCTGTATAGAAAAAACCCTGTAAATAAATAAAGATTAAAAAAAAAAAAAATGTAATTACAACCATATCATTTAGTAACTTCATATTAACGAAACCCAACCGTCACTAATGAAGTATATTGACACTGAACGCTATGTACCGTAATAATTGAACTTTAGATTTATGTACTGTATATTATTGAAGCTGTAAAGTGTAAATAAATACAAACATTTTCTGTTTGTCCAGGCTTATTGGAACTCTCACTAGATTATAGTGGAGGTTATAGAGCAATATAAAATAAGGATATGTCAGTCCTCACCTATTTTTACGGTTCTGTAGCCGAATGGCAAAAAACGGAGCCCTTATGGATTCGTCATGTCTGTCTGTCCGTCCGTATGTCACAGCCATTTTAAAGTTGGTAGGTAGATAGATCTACCTACCAACTTTGTGAACAACTTTCCGATTTTTAGACCAAAATAAGAAAATATATAAAATTAAGGGGGGCTCCCCTTACATGGAATGGAAACTAAAAATATTTTTTTTTCTTCAAACTTATACGTATGTGATATACAGGATTAATTGTAAAACACCAAAAACCTCTCAGGACTATGTTACTAGCATCATAATCAACAACTTTTGTTCTAGGACTTTTAAAAATTCGTTATATTTTGTGTGTCGGTGGAGTAGGAACAATATGCTGGAATTTAATGCTGCAAAATGTTCCATTTTGACATTCAGTCGTGCAAGAACACCGCTTCACTACACCTACAGGCTGGACGACGGGCCTTTGAAGAGAGAGGAAGCAGTACGAGACCTTGGCGTCCGTATGGATACGCAGCTGAGATTTCGGGAGCATATAGTTAATATTTGTAAAAAGGCATACAAACGGCTGGGATTCGTGCTTCGTAGGGCAGCGACTTTTACAAATGTCAAGGCCATTTCGGCATTGTATAACTCACTAATTCGGAGCCAGTTAGAAGGAAATGCAGCGGTATGGGCTCCACATGAGGCGAAATATACTCTCATGTTGGAGCGCATACAAAATAAATACACAAGGTACCTGTACCTCAGACTATATGGGGTATACCCCCTCTATCCCTTGATGTATCCAACCTTGTTTGTTTTAGGCATGGTGGGATACAACAGGTTGGAAACAAGAAGGGGTCTAGCGTTGGCGTCGTATGTCCTTTCAGTGTTCAGGGGTAAGACAAACAATCCGGGTGTGTTACAGAGCATTGGTTTGTTCGTGCCCGATGGGTACGTGCAGCGCCGTAGACGGCCTGACTTGTTTGCACTGCCGCGTGGTCGAACTAAACTAATGGCCAACGTCCCACTATCGCGGACTATGCGCACCCTGAACCAGGTTGCTCACGAAATTGACTTGTTCTCTTGTTCGTTGGGCGAGTTCGCTAAAGTCACATTATACATGTTGTGTTATAGAGGTGTGTGATGACGAATTGTTTTTTTTTTAATGATTATTTTTATTAATTATGTTTTATTGATTATGTTTTTATTGAATGTGTTGTATTGATTATTTTTTATGGATTATTTTTAGTGACTATTGTACTGAATTGTTTTTTTATGATTATTTTTGTATTGACTATTTTGTATTGATTATGTTTTTATTAATTATTTTTTTTCATTAAATGTGTTGTATTGATTATATTTATGGATTATTTTAGTGACTATTGTACTGAATTGTTTTTTTTTTTGTGATTATTTTTGTATTGATTATGTTTTATTGATTATTTTTAGTAACTATTTAACTCATATTTTTTTTATATTTATTGTGTTTTACTGATTATGTTACATTGGTTTTTTTTTGTTGATTTTTTTCCATTAATAATTTCTTAATTCTGATTAATTATTTCCATGATTATATTTTTGTAGACTTTATCATGATGAAATTGAATTGTACGAAAATATGTTCTTCTTTCCTACACTATCAAATTGGGAATTCCTGTAAAGATAGTTGTATGTATGTAATAATAAATAAATAAATAAATAAAAAAAAAATTTTAGTTCACCAGATTTTCATACAAAAATAAAAAGGGTAGTATTTAAACGCAAATCAAAAAATTAAAAAACCCGACTACAACCTTATACTTAAACTAACTGAAAAGCTAATAAAAATTTAGCCCATTTTAAATTAAAATATAATAATGGTATGGGCTCCGCCTGCTTCTAACTTTTATTTAATTTAAAATGGGCTTGTTTTTATTAGCTTTTCAGTTCGTTTTAGTATAAGGTTGCAGTCGGGTTTTTTATTGTTTTAATAACTTTTTTATTTCCAGCTTTTTAGTTTACAGATGAGAAAGATTTCGCAGACTATTTAGTTCTTTATACGTGTTTTTTACCATTTGTCACTTTGAATTACTTTTAACCATATAAGTTGTATATATATTTTTGTAATCTTCTTTTAAAACCCTTTATTTTGATACCCACTCGATAGGTATTGAAAAAATAAAACTTTTTTGAAGGCATAATATGGCGCCAAAAATCCGCCATTTTGTTTTTTTTTTTAGTTTGATATACCCAGTGTCACTCTCACAGTCAATACGAATCTAACGATACCTCTAAAGCTAAAATCCGTCGAGCCGTTCAGGCCACAGAGCGTGCCAAACAATTATACAAGCATACATACATACATACTCTCGAAAAACATAACCCTCCTTCTGGCGCAGTCGGGTAAAAATATCCTTTTTCTGTGCAATAAGATTCCGAATTTCCATCAAAATTACTGATTGCACAGCAAAATATTCAACTCAAAATATCACTAAACACACTACAATTTATTTTCGCAGCGTACAGCGATTTTTCCTAAAGCAAAAGCTTTTCATCAATGCACAGCTAATAATCTTAATGCACATTATACATGTTAACTCTTTTTCTTTTAAATATAGCTTCTATTTTTATATTATTTACAGTAGTTTTTCTAAATAAAGCAGCATTTTATTAGTCACAGTCGTCTTATTATTTTATTAATTAAATAGCACATAATGAGATCAGCAAAAAAAATATAAAATTAGAAACAAAATTGTAATTTTTTGAATTATTAAAGCGGGTCTTGCTTTCGCGGGGCGGATTTTATGGTGTAGCAACTGAATCTATTGTTAGGCGACAACAGTTTTTACGCAAAATCGATGGAGCCCCGCTTCGCGGGTCTCCTATTTCTGGGTGGTTTAAAAAAAAAATAAAGGCGGCAGCTCCGCTCCGCTTCGCTCCCGCCTTAGCCTTCTAACCTAACCTATCCGAGTCGGGGTACTCTGAGTCAGGGTGTTAACCAATAGTTGCTAATAATACAATGTTTTTTCTTTATTTTTTTTTATTTTTTAGGTAGGGCCACTCGTAGATCAACTCAGTAAGGCTGTGCGTCTACTTAACCGGTCTGTCCTGTGGTGACCTCTAATAAATTAAAGGCCCCCAGCCAGGGCTTACAAACTAAAATTTACTTACAAGCTAATGACCGCACGCTAAGGGCACTCCCTGTGGAGTACGGGCCTCGGCATAGCGGGGTCATTTTGGGAGGGCAGCAAAGGGACAGGCTGGGTCATATTATTATTTACGGGAGTATTTATTGCTACTGGCTCAGCATCGCGGGCTGGCTCGTTTGGCAAAGGTCGGGGAGGATTTCCATTACAAGTACGCGGACGTCGCGATGGGCCTCGTCGGCGAGGCCGGAATACGGAACGCGTTTTGTATGTGTATTTTCTAAGAGTGCTGGTTTCCCTACTGCTCTCTTGTCGGATGGTGGTGGGGTCGCCGGGCTCGTCTAGGACGTTGCGCGGGCGACGAACCCGAGAAATCTTGGAGGGTCTGTATCGGGCGGCCGATACGATCAGGGGGTATACAATGTTTGATATGCGTCTGTTAATATTAGCTGCCAAGTCATTATTTTTTGTAACCAAGTAGTTAGTCGCCCAATAAGTTCTTAGTTGCCTCAAAAATAATTTGCCGAAAAAGCGCGCGAAGCCGCGAACCTTTATTCAGTTAATTTTTTCTGCTTTTAGAAATAATGCGAATGTAAAAGGATTTTTTTTGTTATAATAATCATTAAATTTGCCGAGCATGGCTTCTTGAAAATTAAGACAAATATGATGAACAGGTTTTGTTGTACTTACTGGTTAATATGCGACTGGGATAGTTATTTTGCTATGAAATATGGAAAATTTGCTGTGCAGTCAGTATTTATACTATGTATGTAGTTTTTTGTACAAAAATAAATTTAAATGTATTGCATTATGAGGAAAAAAGTAATGTCATATCGATGTATAATTTCGAATTATCTGCAGTTTGAGTTTTGTTAAACATTTAGTTTATTTGTAGTGAAGTAAGTTATTTGATGTAAAAAAGAATATAAATGATGAGTATGTATTGATAGGCGATTATTTATTTGATATGCAATTTATAATATCCCAAATAAAATATTTAAATTGAACGCCCTAATCGTTACAAAGTCTATGCGAAGCAAAAGAAAGCGAAGAAAGGTTTTAAAAATTACATTAAGAAAAAAAATCTTTTTCTTAAATTCAATCGTATACCTACGCTTTCTAAGTGGTAAAATGTGTGTCCCCTGCTCTAATTTATATTATAATGGATTAAAAAATCTAAAAACAACATATAGGTACTGTACATCTTAGTGAAAACTTTTAAAGAAAAGTAGTTAGTTAAAACCGGAAATATAACTTTGTATTTTTTTTTTTTCTATAAAACAAAGTTATTTGGCGTAGGTACTACGGAAGTCTTCATGGACGAGTCTGATGCGCACTAAGCCAAATTTATTTATAATCTTCACAAACCCCAGGTATCGTCTCTTTGTTCTTCATATCTTCGTACCACTTCGTTTCCAACTGGGCAAGTAATACTCAAAATCTCCAAAGCATAACCTAGAATAATAAACAAAACTAAAGCAGTAGTCACTACCATGCATTTCGTGTGCTCAGCTCCTAGAAGTCGAGGTAATAAAACACAGACTGTATATAAACAAAATATGCAAATCCTCTTGCATATATTGCAATGTCTGTCTGTTTTGCTGCACATAATCTTAGGTGTTTTACAGTCTACAGACAGACGGAGCTGCAATATTCTAAGTGTACAATAACGAAGTACACTTTATTACCGTGCTGTGTAGTGAATGCCTTGTGTATGGTAGAAAAGTGACGTAGAAGTATAAATATAATATAAGTTGAACTATACGATAACTGACATTAATGTCAGTTACCGCCCCCGTATATTTATATGTAAGCCCGCACATCAAGGACCAGTTGTAGTAGGCGCAGTTTGTTGTGGCGAGACGTTTGCCGCGCCACACACGAATTCAATATCGAACACGTTCATTATATGTAGCACTACATCAAAAAATCCTCGTCGTCGGACGATTATGCCGGCATTATGTTGCTAATATCACGATATAACTGTGCTTCGGATGTGCGCATACACGATACATTTGTCGCCGCGCAAATTTTATCGCAATAATGGTGGAGCCGCGAATGTATGTTACTTGTTGTGTGTGGTGCCGGTGCGCGGCCTTAGGAAATACAGCCTCAACTAGTAACTTAAAATAAAAGAAGTGACGTGTGAAGGTTTAATTTATAAATAACCAATCTATACTTATAATAAATCTGTAGAGAGGTCAATTCTGTACATGAAATATATTTCCAAAATAACTATCAGGGGGTGATTAGGGATCGATACTGATGCCAAAAATGCAATCAGTAAAATTTTTGTCTGTTTGTCTGTCTGTCTGTCTGTATAACCGTTATAGAAACAAAAACTACTCGACGGATTTTAACGAAACTTGGTACAATAATTTTTCATACTCCTGAGCTGGTTATAGTATACTTTTCATCACGCTACAATCAATAGGAGCAGAGCAGTGAAGGGAAATGTTGGGAAAACGGGAGAAGTTACTCCATTTTTTAAGCTTTCGTCGCGTGTGTAACCTTAATGGTTAAAGCTACACAGAAATCATTTAATGACGGTAATGTTCTCCTTAAAATTATATAAAAAATATCCCACGACGGCATATGTCTATCTTTTATGGTTGACTCACAATAACACGTGTAACTCCCGATAGCTTAGCAGTTCGAAGCTTTCTGATTATAATATTTGTCGACTCTTACGCTTATAACACTCTCAGTTAACCCTAATTGAAAAAGTTAACATTATTAACTATTCCATAAAAAAGAATCATATAACTCGGTATAGAAACACCAAAGTTATACATGAAATACGCTAATAATAAGCCATCGCGCGTGAATACTGAATCATGCTATAAGGATTATTTTTGAGAATCGGTCGCCGCGCTCGACGCGTCTCGCGACCGAAGGTATAAAATTTCGTTCTATAGGTACTTAAGCCTCATGTGAATGTGATCTAAACAATATTACCGATACATTAACTTAATAACACACAAGGAGTTACACGCTGACGGAGTCGCGGGCACAGCTATTAACAATAATATTCTGAGGTTCCATATTGCGATATTTTTCAACAGTATTATAGATTGACTTATTATATTTCCCTACTAAATTACGAAAGTTAATCTGTCTGTTACATCAAAATCACTGAACCGTGAGGAAGGACATAGGCTACTTTTTACGAAAAACGACGGAAACGCGGACGAAGTCGCGGGCAACAGCTATCTATACTAATAATATAAGGCTGAAGAGTTGAATTGAAAAAATATTCTTTAATTAAATAGTAAATTTATAGGAGCGGAGCGCCAATGAAGAATGCTTCAAAATCGGGGTTAAATTTAACGTTAGCCCAAAGTAACTATTCCACGCGGATGAAGTCGCGGGCAAAAGCTAGTTAAATAAATATAATCTAACTTGCATATATTCCAGTACATCTTAATAATTACATTAAATCATAGTTTTGCTTCAGTCATAATATACAACGTGTAACGGAAACCCCATATCTATCCAAAAGGACTGAAGACAACATCTGGTATGGAGTCTCTATGCAACGTTTCAGCTCAAAATAAGTGACTCACAGAATTGACCCCAAATTATTGGTTTCATATGTTTCTTGAATACCAGTAATAACAAA
Organism: Tholera decimalis; assembly: GCA_943138885.2. Taxonomy (NCBI): domain Eukaryota; kingdom Metazoa; phylum Arthropoda; class Insecta; order Lepidoptera; family Noctuidae; genus Tholera; species Tholera decimalis. Next base: position 2,121,644 of record OW964551.2, on the reverse strand, counting down.
CGTGTCGCAGCACTATGAGGGTCATCACTTTCCACGTCACTTGCCAATAAAACGATAATTCTCTTCGTTCTTCTTAATTTGAAAAATTCGGTCTCTGGTATCAGTGTATTGAAATTTCTAATATGCTCCACATACATATGTACACATAGGATTAGAAAACCCTTGCCATATCGTTTATTATCTTCCAAAGAATCCGTGCACTTGGTATGTATATACCCTTTAAGTGACCTGACTAATGCTTGCACTGTCTGGACAGGTCCGCTCAAATTTGCGTGGTTATTTCCTCAAAAAAATACCACAGACATGAACCTACATGCTTCTCATATACAAATACAAATTGTCTGGACTTTAAAAGAGACTTTGAACTCTGAGGTTTTTTCGGTGTTTCTTCTCAGAGTAGTCAGTTAGGAAATACCGGCCTCATCTGGCTAAACTTAACACGCAAAAAAACATGACCTGTAAAAGTGTTATTTATAACCAATTTACAAAATAAATATTTTATTTCATTTCATAATCAAAAGTCGTGTCTCTATTTTGATCATTCGTAGAACTAGCGATCCACAGACTTGCTCTGTAATTAAAACATCACATAATATAATATCTAAATTGGTTGTAAGAAGTTATTATAATTATAATCATAATTTTCTCAGAATTTTCATAAAACCCTTCTAACATTAATTAACTTACAGACGTGGGTTTAATTCAAAAATAACAGACATTTTAAAAGCTATCTTCCGAATATCTGTCGTTCAAATGATAATTTTAATTTGAACCATAAGAGTACATATTAGGCACTGTAAAAAGTTTTGATTATTACGGTAAGGTGATATAGCAAGGTTTATTTTTTATGTTTGATAGGCTCACATTTGACCGCCATCTCATCTGATGATAAGCTATGATTTGGTCGAAAATTAGGCACGGACACCTAGATGTAACCTATTCACTCTTGCCTTAAAGACCCCCAGGTTATAGCTATTAGGAAACACAGACTCCAGCAGGGAATTCAACTTCTTAGTGGTACACACAATGAAAGTATTCCCGAAACGTTTAGTGTGTATGGGTGGGATGTCCACCTTGTAACGATGGCACATCGCCGTTCGTCTTGTCTTGTCCCTGTTTTGAATCTCAGTTTAATATTGTTGGTGTTGGATCCTAAAAACAATAATTGCAACGCTCAAATGCTCTAGCCTAAAATACTGTTGCATCTGACAGGTATCAAACTATGACTAAACAATAAATAGTTTGCTCGTAATAAGGTTAGACAAAGGTGTTCGATAAAATTATGTCTACCCTACAAAATTCTGTCGCTTAGGAAATACAATAAAGTTGATTAATGTTAAAATAATGAGTTCACAAAGACAAGAAACGTGTTAAACTTTAATGACAACATTTTCACAATTTCTGATGTGGCCGTCGTTTGTATAAAAGTTCGGGTTACATAAATAAGTGCTACAACATGGAACACTCAAACGGGACGTTGAAAAGGAAGTATTTTTTATTTTTGCTCTCTAACTATTATGTTTTACGTCAAGGTTTTTGGAACACTCCGTCTGCACCATAGGAGGATTGAGTGTTCTAAATAAACCTAAATAAAATCCAAATAAACAGCTAAAATCAATTGAATATTTGTGAATAGTTTTCATAAAATCAACACAATTATTCCACATAAAAAACTTAAAAAAAAAATTAAACGGACTCCCAAAAAACACTGCAAAGTGAAAAATAACTTTAATTTCGGAAGTCGGTGTCTTTAGTTTTTTATTTTCGTTTTTGGCACCGACTTTCGAAATTAAAGTTATTTTTCACTTTGCAGTGTTTTTTGGGAGTCGGTTTAATTTTTTTTTTAAGTTTTTATTTCACTCTTTTTAGTTGGATGATTTTTAATTTACCTAGTTACAAGAGCCTAAATGTCAACTACTTATAACCTTTTACAAAATATTGCCTTTCCCAACGCTGGGCCGTTAATTGTTGAGGAGTTCTCCTGGTACTTCACCATCAGCTCTACATCACCACATGCATTGTGACGAGCATATAGTGCTTAACATCCATATTCAAGTAATCGAATCGCAATCCACTCAATACTTATTATTGAGTAGTTTCGGCGGCCATCTGTGGTCTTCATCATCAGTTCCACTTCCCCAAATGGTACTTTTTGAGAGCAACTGCACAAGTTACTATAAGAAATACCCAAAACGCCATAGGTGTACCTATAATATTTGAAGAGTTCCCTCGATTTCTCCAGGATCCCATCATCAGATCCTGACTTTGGTGATAATGGGACCAATTTCGAAGTATACCCATTCGAACAAAAAAAGAATTTTCCAAATCGGTTCAGCAGTCTTCGAGTACTCAATGACCATATTAAAAAAAACAATATACGCGTCGAATTGATAACCTCCTCTTTTTGTCGTCGGTTGAAAATGTTAAACATATATCTAGTACATATGTTGAAACACGAGTTACAGTATTTTCTCAGACTAGCAGATTGAGTGTTCTAGACCACAACTTGTCAGCATAGGTTTCACATTTTTTTTATCTTCACCATGAAGTTTTCACAATTATTTCTTAAATTCTTTCTTAAATTATTTCTTTTTTCTTAAAAACTTTTAAAAAGGAGCACTTAATCCACACGTACACAATGAAATTTGGCAAGTAGATAGTAGACGTTTTGAAATATTATACAGGTTGTCCAGATAATAGCACGACATACTGCAGGGGTGATAGCTTGGGTCAGTACCTACCAAAACAACACAATATATGTTCAGCAAAATCTTACGCATTTACAGTTTTATAAAATTTTCCGAAATATCGAAAAGGTAGAGAACCTTGAAACAGATTTTTAAGCATCTCGTAACGAAAACTTCTTTTTCTAGTTTTTTTACATCAAATTATTCGTGAATAGTTACTTTACTCATTCATAAGTCTTTTTTCTATCAAAAACAATAATGGTTTGCTCGGTCTCGGCGTCGGCTCGGTCACGAACTTATGAGTAAGCCTTGATATTTTAAAGTACTTTTGTGAGTAGAAACATGAATTCTTTGAGCGGCCCAACTCTTTTTTAGTTTGAAGTGTTCGTGCTTATTTAATATCTGTCAAACACAAAAATAAAGCGGCCAAATGTGAGTAATTGGACTCGCGCGTAACTGGTTCAGTACGATGAATATGTTATTCATATATAATGAAGACTAAGACCTCAAACTTGTTATAGGTTTGTCGGGGCTGCGGGAAAGTTTCAACGAGATGCCGCGGCCCCGGAGCGCAAGAGTAGCTGAATGAACAAAGTGAGTTTTAAGTCAGTCAAAGTCTGGTACTCACCCACCCGAAAAAATGACTTGTTACGGGTTTTCCCGTAAGAAACTACTTACTTTTCCGCTGTTCTTTGTAGGAGTCAAGTCCATTTAATCGTTCCTCCGGGACATGTCGAGTTTCATTGACTCAGGGTTATTCTGGTGGTATTGACTGCTGATCGTAGCTTTCAGGAGTTGCTGTGGGTTTGGAACAGGGTAAGCGAGTCTGTACTAATAAAAAAAAACTTGTCACGGAATTTTACTTTCAAACAACGCAAGAATTTAGTTTTCTTAAATAATCTTAACTAGGTATGCCCCGCGTTAATTTGAAGAAAAACCAAAATTAATTAAAATGGGTTAAGCGGTTTACATTTCTCATAAACTTTCATCCCCTATCTCAACCCTTTAGGGGTTAATTTTTGAAAAAAAAAGTGGCCTGTATCAACTATTTTCATTCCAAATTTCATCCAAATCGGTGCTTTGTTTTAGCTGTGAAAACGTAACATGCACTTTCGCATTAATAACATTGGTATGGATTTAAATTCAGAATGACTGCACCAAATTAGATAATTGCGTTTTGTTGTTTTCGTTACTACCTACCTATGTTTTTTTTTTCATTTTTCTCGTCAAGAATGACTCCATCCATTTTTGGGTTACATAGTAACTTATGTAAGTTGATATTTGTGTATTAATTTAATTTGCCTAATAGTTTTGAACCCAATATAGACAGACACACGAATGATCCAATAGGGATTCCGTGTTTTCACTGTCACGTGCGGAACCCTAAAACTATCAAAATGAAAACATTTTAGGAAACCTCATTGCTTCGACAAGGTATTGTTTTATAGATAGGTATCTCAATTTTCAAACAAACAATATCTGACAATCATAGCTTAAGCAAACGTTATCAAATATCAAAACCTAAATCTTTTTAACAAACGGTGATGGAAATTCGAAAGTATGAAGAACGAGAACAATACATATTATAAAACAGCAAAAAATAAAGTTCTAAATTTCAAAGGAAACCAGTACAACATTAAATAACTAATTTCAATTTAATAACTAATTTTGATTATTCGTAGAGGAGCTCGTGGCTAAATAATAACAGCCACACGGGCCGATGTACAAGTTAAGCAACGCTAGGCAAGGCCAACCCTTGGATGGGTCACCATCTGGACGTATCAACGCCTCGAAAAGCACGTTAAGCCATTGCTCCCGTCTCCCGGCTATCATTCGTAGCCTTTACGGGTAGTCAGACGCCAGACAATCTGACACTAGTCTTACCAAGGGTAACGTGTTACCCGGCTCCAAAAACAATAATCAAACCAATTGAGATTGCACAACGTGCTATTCTTAAGATCTGCACGTTTAAACCACGTCTTTTTCCTACCACCCTGTTGTACCAATATTGCGAAGTACTTAGTGTACGACAGCTGTTTTTACAAGGTATTGTTTTAAAGCAACATACAGTTTTAGAATATGACCTTAATCTAAAATATAGGCGAAGGAACAGGACAGTGTGTACTCGCAATCACCACCCTCATACGTCCTTTATTCGTAAATATTTTGCATTTTTAGGCCCTTATGTATAACAAAATCAATACTTCAATTATTATCTAATCTCTGAATAAGACCCAATGCAAAACTAGGGTAACAAATTACTTACTAACACTAACATATAATGAGACAGAAAAGCTTATGGAAGTTACTGAACAATCAGCGGGCCTAGACAAAATCCATTTTCTGTAAGCGTTAACGCCAACGGAAAAAGTAATTGTATGGAGTTGACATTTACTAACACGTGACAATCACGTGACATGTGGTTAGCAAATGTCAACTCCATACAATTTAATTTTTCCGTTGGCGTTAACGCTTACAGAAAATGGATTTTGTCTAGGCCCCCAGGACTCTTAAATTTTTTCCTATAGTTAACTCGAAAGATTGATACTCTTTGGTACAATGTAAGAATACAAACACTCTCATACACACTACACATGCACATACACCCTCACACGTACACTGACTCACACACGCACACTCATAAATACATCCATACACGCAATAAACCTATAACTCATTTAGATTTTAAGTAAAACCCAAATTCTAATTTTATCATAATTTGTATAAAGTATTACTTTTAAGTGTTTTTTTTTAAGTTTAAAGAAAGACTGTACTTGCTGATTTAATAAAATTGCAATGTCATAGACTGAGAGGATTGGCGCTGTATGCCGAGATACAGGTGTTTACCTAGTTCGGCTGCAGATGATCCTATATTATTTTTACTGATACTTTTTTGTATGTGCTAGTTTTTAAGTAATATTGTAATCCTATTTGATGCGAATAAATAAAAAAAATAAAATTGCATTCGGTTAGATTGGGAGCCGGCCCAATATAATTGGTAAAAGTTTCAGAGGCTAAGCAGATGACGAACTTTTGATAACTGAGATAGATTCAATCAGAAATGTGAAAAAAATTGTAACTTGTATCAATTATTGATACAACTTAAAAATTTAATAAAATTTCGTTAGAACATTCCCGAGACCCCATGGCAATGGCCCTAAGGGGCCCCGTCACTATTGCTGAAAACTGTTTAAGGGGTGCGCGGAACACGACGCGCCGCCGACCCGGGCCTGGTCCTTACCGGAGAGTGATCTAACCCTGCTCGCCGTCTACAAGCCCGCGCCTACGGTGGCCGGAGATCGTCTCGCAATCCCCGTCGCCCGGGGCGTCTTCCGCGGCGGCTGACACATTATTACTTAATAAGCGATATATTGCACTTATTTAGCATGACCGTAGGATACCTGTAAAAACACAGGGTTGAACTCAGTAACTTTTGGGTAATACACCTAAACTGTAAATTACAATTTGTCTAAGCGCAAGAATGTATAATTGCGTATGTGTTTATTCTTTGTCAAATAAATATCTTAATTTTTTTCGTTGATAGTAGGCTCGCGTTTGTCCACCAAAATAAAGGGGACTAGTTTCTTTTCGCTCAATATTCGTAAATAAATATTTCAATAAATTATTGCTGATTTGACAGTTATGAGGTCACAAAATGGCTCTAAATCGATGCCATTCTTAGTTGAATCGCACTGTACTTCAACAAATCAAATCGATAGGAGTAACTGATTATTTTATTGACATTAATCAAGGGTTGTAACCGTTTTTATATCGACTTAATCCAGTGTAAATCCTCCTCAGTGCAAATAATTAACTAAGAAGCATCGAAAGTGTTGCTCAAGTTTCAGAGAGCGTATAAATGAACATTCAGAGCACTCCAGCCAATTGGACGTGGTGAGACTAGGAGCACCGTATTCGCACAGAGCCTTTGTTAGGTTATATTTGTTACACCACCAACTTCTAAACTCCGGACTACTTACTGAAAAACCCAATAGCACTTTTGGCCTACCCGGGAATCGAACCCGACATCTCGTGCTTGCCACCACTCAACCAACGAGGCAGCCTAAAAAAAATTACAGACTAATGATTTTTGTTTTTTGGAATAACAAAAATCATTAGTCTGTAATTTTTTTTGTTTTCTTTGAGTGAAAAATAACAAGTACTTTTTCCATTGTGTTCAGGAACATAATACTCCTACCAAAAGAATGTTCAAAGCGTATACATTTCCGGTTAACCTTTTAACCGCCTACGTCGGATTAATCCGACAAATATTTTCGGGCCCATTTCGCCAAAGTCGTATATATACGACAAAAATACCACAGCTTGTTTAATGTACTTTTTTACTTAATTACGCTGTATTCTACCAAAAAGTTGTTTATATTAGGTAAATAGTTAATTAAGTACTCATTTACAGTTTAATAAACTTTAGTCTCTTAATCAGAAGTCCTAAAAATAATGTCCAAAGTTATATGAATTATAATGTTATTTTTAGAAAATTATACTGATGTACAACGCCCATGACGAAAAAATCCGACTTAAGGGACGGGACATATGCCAAGATTTACCGATACAAAAAGAAACATAAATCAAAATATTTCTCTTTATACTGACTAATTAACTATAAAACAAATACAGTAATTGTTGTATTTTTTACAAATATTCGTGAATATTTCATTTTAGTAGTATTTAATTACTTTGAAATAACGTAAATTTACTTGTGAAATGTCAGCAACTGAGTTGATGGTTCCCATCCCTAGCCTACGTGTTCCGAAACTTACTTTGCTAGTACGCCCAGCGCCACGGTCGGATAAAGACGACTGCTTCATACGTCATAAACGAGTGCCGACTTCTGGAATTTTCCATTAGTGTTGTGCTTATGCAAGTGGTTTTACATTCGTGTGTCGATAAATGTGTATTGAAATTTATCATGACCACTACGGAAGAATAAAACTAAATTGTGATTTCAGACTGTTGTATTATTTATTATAATCAAGTTTCTATACATACATATTTACTTTCCATTTCGAAAAACACTTTAAATGCAGTGAAAACTTCTGCCACTTAGACTTTAATTATTATATTTATTTATTCATCAGACAAAAATATCCATACATTTGTTAGTAGGTGCTCTTAAATTAATGTTAGTATCTTAACTTAAAATTAACACACAGCGCATTACAAAATTATTTTAAATAGAATTAATCATTATAATAAACAGAAGAAAACAATTTCGACACAATAAAAATAACCTAAAAAGTGGGGCGTCATATGAGTTCCAAGAAAGTTATTTTAACGAATGTAAACGTATACAATGCCACAGTATTGGACAGTCATATCGGCCTGCCACAACACTGAGAATGCTGTTCCTACTGCCTCGGGTACGCCTGAGCAAGGATGCTGCTCTTTTTCTAATAATGGCATGGAATCCGTCAACATGAGCGTTTGCAAACATGCCCGACGCACTGCAATGCCTCGGCAGCCGCAACAACATCCTAAAAGCATTGTTATACTGAACGCGCAGGGCGTTGATTGTCTTCTGCGTATACTTGACCCATAGACTGCACATATAAAAGGATTGGCAAAATGCCCGAAACAAAGTTACTTTTACTGCTTTACTGCAGCGTGCAAATCTACGGGCCAGCATATTACATCGGACAGCCAACGCCCGGCGCTCCCTCTCAATATCTTCATGGTCAGACTGATTTTCCGAGACCCAGTGACCCAGGTACTTAAAACGCGAAACTCTGGGTATTGAAACGCCCTCTATGAAAAGGGGAGGTACGTGCGACACCTCATGACCGTGAGATGGTTGAAACACTAAGAGTTCGCTCTTCTTAACATTATACCTGAGCCCATGAGTCCCGGCATATTCCACACATATGGCGAGGAGTTTTCGAACGGCACTTATAGAAGGGCCCAGCAACACCATATCGTCTGCGTAACTGATATTATTAATGAATTTTCCATCAATAGAGCAGCCAACTTGTGTATTGCTGAGCCCCTCAATGAGTCCGTTCACGTACAGATTGAAAAGGCGAGGTGATGTTAAACCACCCTGCCTTACTCCACACTTCAACCTGTACTCATCGGAAAATGCCCCCGCCCATCTTACAGCATTAAGTTGGTTGTTGTACCAATAATCAAAAATGCCAATGACTTCTTCCGGAACACTGGATTCTGTCCTCATTTTGTTCCACAGCACATCATAGGACACCAAATCGAAAGCCTTAGAAAGGTCTAAAAAGCAGGCGTAGACCGGAGTTTTCCTATCAGTGTAGTACCGGACAGTGTGCTTGAGACATAAAACTGCAGTTTCTGTCGACAACCCGTTCCTAAAACCAAACTGTGCGTCACTGAGTTTTATGTGACTGTCCAAAATACGGTCAAGCAGACTATCCAGCACTTTCACCACAGTTGTAGCTAACGAAATGGGCCTATAGTTACTGTTATCACAAGCATCACCAGTCTTATTTTTGATTATTGGCACAACCACGGTCTTCATACACTCATCTGGCAGGTAAGAGTGTCTTAAACAAAACGTGTAAAACATAGCTAGAACTCTCGGCAGGTGAATTCCCGCATGCTGCAAATGCTCAATACTGATTCCATCGTGACCTGGGGACTTGCCTCTCGTCATATGCTTTATAACGGTAGATACATTTTTAGCAGTAAAAGACGGTAGTACCGCACATCCAAGGGTATGCTGTTTGCTTTCATCAGTATTAAGCATTTCCGGCCTGCAGGAAGGAGGTTCCAGCTGAAAAAGACCTTTAAACACGTTCGCAATGTCACGCGGCTCAGTAACACCATTAACATTTAAAGGGACTGTGGGTTTGCTGTTAAGTTTTCTCGTACCTTTCCAAAAACTTTTGAATTTTTTATCTGAATGGTGTGATGCGAGAATATCCATCTTGATTTGCTCGGAATTATTTTGACACCATCTTAGTTTTGATTTAAAAATGCGCCGAGACTCCACCATGTTATTATAGATAGGTCCACATGTAGGCCTACTATATAGTAACCAAGTTTGAAAATGTTGCCTGGCTATTACATGAGCACCACGAACGTGTTTATTCCAGCCCAATACACGCTTTCGTTTCATTATGTTTTCCTTACAATTGGAACTAATGACAGCCGCTTCACGCATAGTCGCAATAATATCATTGTACATACGGTCTATAACTACTCTGTGTTCCTTATTCTGACATAAATCATCACAACACTCTGACAATTCCAATGGAAAATGAACCATTCGAAAGTGGTCATTGCATAAGCTATGGTACAGTTGTTTTTGTTGCTCGTCCCTATCGGCCCACAGCACACCATTAGGGGTATTAACATGCAATACTAACTGTGGTTTTATAACAGCAATATCACAACATATTTCTAGGGGATAGTGGTCTGACCAAGTACAGTCGTAGTTCACCCTCACGCTTTGAATCGACCGCCACGCCGACTCCGTTACCACACAGTGGTCGAGCCAGCTTGTGCTACCGTGGGCATCGCTTACAAACGTAAAGGTGTCCGACAAACTTCCTAATTTTTCTAAGTCCGCACATACCCATTGCTGTTCATTACAAAATTTTTGAAGTTCTCTTCCAAATAAAGAACAAGGACTAGCATTAAAATCGCCTAAAATATATACACTAGCAACTTCAATGTTCTCAATTATAGCGCTTATCTCACTAAGACAGTCAGTAAATTCCACTAAGTTTTCATTTAAGTTCACAGGCATATACACAGAGAACACAACAAATGAGCGATCGCACACAACAACCCTAATTGCAGTGAGACGCACACTATTGCACGGGATCACTGTAACCGAACTAAACGCACTTTTACGCCACAGCACAGCAACACCTCCGTACGGTCTGCCTCGTACTAGACCAGCAGACGAGTCTATGGCCGACTTGCCACAGTAGTCAAAGTCCGGGTCGACTGTTCCAAGTATTGGCAAGTCGTGCGACAACAACCAAGTCTCCTGTAGTGCTATTACATCTGCTCGACGGCACAGATCTCTTACATGATCCACAGATCGCACAAGTGACTTACAATTGTAGGTTATAAACCTGCTACCGAGTGTGAGTTGACTAGCCATTTTGGTTATTTATAAACTGGTTTCTCTTTCTAAAGTCTATAAAACGCCTAAAAGTTATGCCATCCGGCCATGTACGCCCATCCATGAAAGTAGCCAACTTATGTCTAGGTATAAATATCTTATATGCATCATATTCCTTAAGTTGTTTCATTTTAATTTTTTCCAACGTTACACTAACTTGTGTCTTAGTCATAATATAGTTAGCAATATCCGCAGGTGACGTTCCTTTGTCAACATTATTTATAAACAAAGGGAGTCTAATGTCCGCAGCCTTAAACTTACATTGTGGTGTAGTAACAGCCACGCCTTTCTGTCCCATAAACCTATTCTTATACCTATTTCTCTGAACCTCCGTCCATTCAACAGTATTCTCGGATTTTTTCCATTCACCCGGCGCACGTGCAACATCGGCAAATGAATGGTAAGACAACAAACCGCTGTTGCTAGGCGCGCTCACAGCTGACTTATCACTCATGTCATTAGCGGGTTTTAATACGTCAGACACCGGAGCGTCTGTCCCACTCGCACTTCCTGACGCCGACACCACACTCGTTACCGTCGGTACGTTCTTATCAGCGTCCTGCCGCACTATTTCTTTGTTAGGTGCAAACGAAACAAGATTTTCGTACTCATTCACAACCTCTACGCTGTCACGCAACGGGGACGGACGATCACAGTCATGCTTATCAGGCTGATTATTTGAACTATTTATTAGGTTTGGCAGTGACAATGACGATAAGTGTGGAAGTCCCATGGGGCCACTATCATACGCAAAACTAGCTCGCATACATGCCGTGCCTCTCTTATGGTTAATATTTTTGTAGTCATTCTGCACACAACTTTCATTTAAACTGTCAACCGTCACACCGCTTATACCTTTACCGACACAATTACTTCTCAACAATTCCTGCTTTGTTTGTTGCAGCTGATCTACGGTAGCATAGGTACTTTTGAACCATTTGACCTCGTTTTGTAAGATAACGATATCTTTTAAAAGTCTAGTGACATCTACATGATCAAACGTAATTGGGGGTAGTTTGTTTAAATCCTGAGCTACGAAAACAGGAATTTTCTCAGGATCTGTATTCTTAAAAACTTCTATAACGTCAAACAAATCTTTTTTGTTTTTCCCTTCTTTGTTTTTACGTTTTATTTGGCGTATATCAGTAGACACAGATTGAAACAGTAATGACTTAGCTTTGTCGATGTCCTCCGTTGAAAAGGCCGAACTGCATATCCTCACTAAGCTTTCACTATCCATCACTTCATGTTTATGTTGCACAAACGTTAACAGTTCATTAATACGAGATTACAATTATTACATTTAAGCACATTAGCCGACGACATTTTTAACAAAACAATTAATAGTGCGCTTCAACACCTGCACGCATGGAGCGCTCAGCGGAGACTGTAAACTACGGTAAAAAACGTTGACTGAAGTAGTTAGAGAAACACGGGAGTAGACAAAATTGAAGTAAGAAAAACCATAGACCAACAAAGATACAATAATAAACTACGTCATTATAGACCAAAAGTTATGTTTTTGTTTCTTTAACACTTATTTGAACTGGTATTTCTTACTAGGGATAATTTTAAATAAAACAAATACGAAAATATTTAATCAGTTTTTATTTATATCATACGAAATATCGACATCGAAAAATTTAAATATTGTACTTCTCTCTTTGTTGTAGGTATTTATTTTGCGACTCACCGTGCCGGGCGCTGGGGGCACGACAATTGATATGAAGTCGGTCGGTTAAAAGGTTAAATACAACCAACCTTCAGTTCTAATGGCTAAACGTCAATCATTCCGAATATCTTTGAAAAACCCTCGGGCCGGCTTCCGGTCTAGCTGAACACTACCGACTATCAGTATTTTACATAGAGCAACTGTCTAACAGATGTCCAGAACCAAGTTACTGGGTAACTTGATACGTTTGACGAGACTGGTATATTTGTTTCTAGAATCCTCATAACTTTCAAATACAAATTACAGCCAGCTTTGACTTTTCTCAACATATTGGGGTCGGATTTCAGTCTAAACGGGTGCTTTTTTTTGGAAAATCATCACTGGGTGAAGTGGAAGAGAGTATCAGACTCCTACTGACTAAAAATCCACCCTGTTCCTTTAGTTCCGCTTGTGATCCGGGGCTGCGATCTCTCGTTAGAATATTCCCGCAACCCCAATACGCTATGGACCTATCGGCCTCTGTCAATGCTTCTGACTACTCTCTGAGACGCTGACCTGGGCCTGATGGTCCTTATCGGACGGTGAGTTACCCCCGCTGGCCGTCCGCAAAGCCGCGCCTACCCTGGCCTGAGATCGGCTCGCGATTCTCAACGTCAATTAGATGCGGCTGCGTATTAATGTATTACAGAGAGCGACTGACTGCCAATCTTTCAATGCCTGCACATACTACAAAATTTTACGACCAGTCGTTTACGTTGCAGGCTATTCGTCTGTGGAATGCATTGCCGGTGTCAGTTAAACAAGCACAGTCACTTGCTGCTTTTAAAAGCTCTATTGTCAATCATTTTTATACACTCCTATGATTATATCGTATTTCTCTCCTTATGACATATTTATATATACAAAACACATATATTTATTTATACTTATTTATGTATTGTATTGTATTATTGTAATATATATATATATATATTTATACTAACTACTTAAGTAGTTACTTTTGTGTATGTTACATAATTGAAGTAGGTACACTGACTTTCCCCTCCCCTCTTTGTTTTATGTTCTTAAAGTGCATCCAATGGTTGTCTGGAAGATATCGCTATCAGCGATAAGACCACCATTGTAACCATATTTTACAGTATTGTAAATCAAGTCTGTGTTTAAATTATTGGTGTACAATAAAGAGTATTCTATCTATCTATCTAGATGTGGAACACTATATCCCTTGGCATGACTGTGGTCAGACTTTCAGGCTTCTATCTACCGGTAACGACTGTCAACGATGTAAAAATTACAGCCGGGACAAGACCGCAATGGCTTCCGAAGCACGGACCGACTTCTGCAAACTTGCTTAGAAGATACACGCGGCTGTTCTTAGGTTCATAGGTAGATTCATGAACTTTATTTATTTGAGTAATATTTGTTTTAAGAGAACTAATAATGTGGTTGGAGTTCTCTTTAACTACTAACAATCTCGTTAACCCGTCCAACTAAGCTAAATATGCTTGTCTGGAGTGGGTTCACAGCAATTGTGAAATGGGTGGGGTTCGAACTCACGACCTTTCGATCACAAGTGTGACACTTTAGACATTAGATTATTGACGCTTCATAACCTTGGTTTTGCAATTAAAATTATAATCATATAAAAGCAAAGCGTGTCGTTTGTAATATACATTTCACGGCGATATCAGTATAAAGGGTTTGTGAATGATGGGCCCGCCATGATCGACGACAGACAGCAATTAATAAGATTTAGTGCTCCGCCAGTTATTCAATTAAGATTAGTGAAATTAAACACTCCGTGAGTTTTAGCACGGGGCCATGGAAACGGCGGGTGGAAAGTGCAGCAGAGATTTTGTATTGTTTAATAATAAATAAATATTTGATTAGCTACTACGTTTATTTTAAATCACATTTTCAACATAAATAAGCAAAAATAACTTTGTTTTTCATAGTGTTTTTATGAAAGACAAAGTTATATTTACGGTTTTTGAATATGTACTACATCTCTAAAACTGCTGACTGTATCTCGTTTAAACTTAATTTCGTTGAAAGTGTTTATTAAGAGCTATAGCATATTTGTTTAACGTTACATTAATTAAAGATGAAGGATGATTTGATTTGAATTCGTTAGTTTAGTTGTAAACTCTATGCGTTCTTTACGAATATAGTTTATTAATCATAAGTAAAACAAGTAAAACAAAACTATAGCTCTTTTGTTCTGAATTTCAATTTACGAAAACAATTCATCTAGTTTCATTTTACGAAAACAATGACGTTTGTAAATAAAGTAATTCTATTTTATTGTGCATGCTTTTTTTCTGGGTGGGTAAATCATCAAATGACTCCCCCGCTGTGGGTAGAGCGGAAGGGAGTGTCAGACTTCTACTGACTAAAAACCCACCCTGTTACACACTATCGGGCCCCGTCAATACTATTGCTCTTAGAGGCGTGCGTGGAACACGATGCGCCGCCGACCCGGGCCTGGTCCTTAGCGGACGGTGACCTACCCCTGCTCGCCGTCCGCAAGCCCGCGTCTACGATGGTCGGAGATCGGCGCGCGATCCCCGACGCCCGGGGTGCTTCCTGTAGCGGCAGGGGCGTGAGGAAGAATTATTGTGCATGATGTGGTATCTTATAAGTGAAGGAGTACAACTACAAAATACATAATTTAACCTATATGTGTATATATTTTGATAGACATCCTAAATAAATAAACAAACTTAGAGTTATACTTCTGTGTGTCCATCCATTTTTAGATACATTGCGTATTCTAAAAGGATCTCATGGCCCCCACTAATCAAAGCGTCACTCATGCACAGTAATGTACGCAATGAACGTAGAAGGGAACACTTCACACATTTTATTCAGTTTTACATAATGAATCCGCACTCATTGATTCACTGTATCGCTGGTTGAAATAATATAAACCAATGAAATAGCCAATTTATTTTATTGGTTTGATTGAGACGGAGATATAATCAATTATGTTGTGTAAATTTGTTTTAAATAACAATTTTCGATTCAGCTCATAGTTTAATAACAGTAGTAGGTACAGAAGGAGCTTATTTTTTTTTCAACTGTGCCTATTTTATGATTTTCTTTTGTATCGTGAGGGCATATAACTAAACGCCCGGACCCAGAACAAATATATGTCGGCCATACAAAAATTTGTTCCATTGCAGGAATCGAAGCCGTGACACGCATCGCAGCAGCTAGTCGCACAACCACTGTGCGAACGACATCGTTTTTTTTCTTTTTCTTTTTTCTTTTTTTATTGATAATAGGCTCGCATTTGACCACCACTCACCTGATGTGTTGACCTAAGTGATTTAAGTAATTTTCGTAGGACATCCCGTGGATAGGGCGGTCTTTCTTAAAATGTCAAGACTCCTTCTACTCTCAATATTAAATTTAACTGCACAGTTGGGATCGGTTTCCAATCTAACCTGATTCAGACGAGTTAGTGTTTTACATGAGGCAACTGCCTATCTGAAAACACAATTACAATGTAATTAGATAATTCAATACATTAAAATTCATTAACAAACCAAAAGTAAAATAACTCACAAAAATAAAAATTATCGTATTTACATTTACTATAAACTTGCTTGTGAAAATGTATAATAACTTGAAAGAAATCGATCAGGATAAACTCAAACTCAGACTGTTTTATTTCACATAGGTGTAGGCCTATGTGAAATAAAACCTTCAAAAGTTAGTGCATAAGTTAAGAATATCAGATCAGGCCGACGGCATACGATCCTATATACCTACCTATACGTATTTTATGTACGTACCCAACACGCACGACCACGTAAATGAATAACCACGCCAGAAAAACCAATATCGTCCAATATTTATTTATGTTACGGAATGAAGCGATATCGTGGGCCACTCGTAGCGTATGGAGATCCGCTACGCCGTAGCAAGCGTAGCGGGATGCAACCCACGTCGTAGCGGGTCTACATAGAAGCTGCGTAGCTTTGACAAAGCAATTTTTATCTTAAATTACTTCATACGAGGATGAATGTATATAGGCATCTTCTGGGCTGGCTAGTTCCATCGTAGACCTCATTTTATACTTACCATCAGGTGTGATCGGGGTCAGGAGCGGTCTAATTCGTAATAAAAAAATAATAATAAAATGATGATCTATACATATTTTTTTTATTATGTTTGGATGTTTGAATGTTTGTGACACTTTCATGCAAAAACCACTGAAAGGATCTGAATAAAATTTTGGTAAGTAGAAAGTAGATATCCTTGAATAGCATATAGGCTACTGTTTTTGGGATTTTTGAGGGTCACGCTTCTTCAATGATCTTTTCTTGTGTTTATTTTAGATATAATTTACATATGAGAATAAAGTTATTAAGAATTATGATGGTGAACCGACTACTACTATGGTTTAAAGAGTCTTGTGTGTGGAACGAACTGTAGATCCGTGGAATGAAGGAATCGATCGTTCTTCAAATCCATTCGGCGACGACCAATCAGCGCTCGCCGTGTGCCGCTCTCGTTCACTCCTCTGCCGCCACGAGTTGTTAGCTTTGCGCCAGTAGATGGCGTTAACAGCTACTTTTTATCCCGGAATTCCCACGGCATCGGGATTTACGCGGGTAAACAGACACTACAGACTAACAGACAGAAACTAGTATTTTATAAAACTTCATTTCATAATGAAATATTATAAAATACTAATTACATTTAGATCAATATAATAGTTTGTTCAATTAACAAGGTAGAATCCTTGACTTGGTTCTATGTAACAACTCGGTAAGTGTAGTTGAATGTTTGGATCCATCAGTACCTATTGACGCCTTCATCTTGACATTAATAATAATTATGGATTTTGCAGAAAGTATTGCGTTGTATTACGCGCCGCGATTGAAGTATTTATTTGATAAGAGAGATTTTGACTCCATCAATGAGAAGATCAGTATGATTGACTGTGAACGTGAGTTCTCAGGGCGTTCGATTGATGAATCCGTTAACTTCTTTAATAGTTATATTTCGAATCTTCAAGCAACATATATTCCGCGTAAGATTGTTCACAAAAAATCACTCGGGTTTGGTACAGCGAAGCTCTCGTTAGAGTAATTAAGGAAAAATATAGATATCTTAAAAAATTTATAACCTACGGCAATAAGTCTGATGAATTAACTTTTAAGTTATTACGCAATAGAGTTTAAGTATTAGAATCACAATGTTACTCGCGTTACCTTGAACTTACAGAGGATTCAATCAAAGCTAATCCTAAAACTTTTTGGACATTTGTTAAATCGCGTCATAATTCTAACGTTGTGCCAAGTACTTTAACCTACAATAGTCGAATTTTGATTTCCGGTGAATCTATCTGTGAAGCCTTTTCTTCATATTTTCAGTCAAATTTTCTCGATCACTCCTCAAATAACAATTATATGTGTTCATCTTTTCCGGAGTCTACTAGCTCGTTTGATATATTTAGTATATCAGTTAATGTAGATCACGTTAATACATTGCTTAAAAAATTAGATACATCTAAAGCAGCAGGTCCAGACAATATTTCAACAAAATTCCTGATAAGATGCGCCAAAACTATAGCTTTTCCAGCCTCAATTCTATTCAGGAAATCATTATCTTCTTTTGTTCTACCTAAAATATGGAAATCGGCCTTTATAACACCCATCCACAAAAAAGGTGACAAAACTGAAATAACTAATTACAGGCCGATTTGTAAACTGTGTATTATAGCTAAGATTTTTGAAAGGATCGTTTACGACCAGGTGTATGCCGCTTTTAAAAACTCATTTAGCCCATTTCAGCACGGTTTTCTTAGAGGAAAGTCTACGGTCACGAATCTTGTTTTGCTAAATGATTCCATCACAGCCGCCATGAATAAAGGTGATCAAGTCGATATCATTCACCGTATTGACCACAACATCCTTCTTCAGAGGCTTAACAGTATAGGTATTCGTAGTGACCTGCTGAGATGGTTCTCCTCTTACCTGGAGAATGGATCTCAAGCAGTAGCATTACATAATTAAATCTCTAGTTGGATTTCTGTCCCTAGCAGTTGTCCTCAAGGATCGCTATTGGGTCCTTTATTATTCACAGTTTATGTAAACGACATTGACTCATGTCTACTGTCATCAAAATTACTATGCCGATTTTGCCGATGATATGAAAATCTATGCTGCTATATCATCATTAGATGATGTTTTTGCACTTCAGGCAGATCTTTGTTGGCTGGAAGTATATTGTCAAACAAGTAGGTTAGATCTTAATCAAGCAAAATGCTCGGTCATAACGTATTCTCGAAAACGGTCGGTCTTAGTCACGTCGTATACTCTGAATGGTCAAGTTTTACCTCGGTGTAATTACATTCGGGATTTAGGGGTTTATCATGATTCTAAACTTATATTTGACTCTTATCGCAACCTCCCTGAAAGAAGCACAAAATATGTCGCAGAGGGCTACGGAAGTCTTTTAAGACATGACCTTCATTAATGAAAAATACGACCAAAAAGACAGAGATTAGGTATTATTTAATGACGCTAATATAATAACAATAGTTCGATAAGAATACTACTAGTTGCCTCGTCGTAAGCGCGACTGTTGAGCACGAGGTCTTGGGTTTGATTCCCGGGTCGGGCAAAAAAGTGCAATTAGGTTTTTCTATTAGTATTTTCACAGTGGTAGCCCGGAGTTCGGAAGTTGGTGCTGTGATACCACCGTTTTGGTACCGGGTTTGACAGTCGTTACGGGTAGTCAGTAGCCAGTAAATCTGACACTGGTCTAGCCAAGGGGTATCGTGTTACCCAGCTACTGGGTTGTGGAGGTCAGATACTCAGACACCCCATGTAAAACACTAATACTCAGCTGCATCCTGTTAGACTGGAAGCCGATCCCAAAATACTCAGGAAAGCGCAATTTTTTACCTTACATTTTTAATTTTAATTTATATTTTTGATCTCATTTTTATGTTTATTTTTTTTAATAATTGTTTGTTCTTTTCATTTCGTTATTTGTATTTTTAGTTTAGTTTTGAAATAATAATTCTTTGTTCCTTTTATTTCGTCTTTTATATTTTAATTTTAATTTTTTTTTTTTTTTTTTATTTAGAATAGGTTCGCGTTTGACCACCATCTCACCTGATGGTAAGTGATGATGTGGTCGAAGATGGAGCACGCTTACCTAAAAGTAACCTATTCACTCTTGACTTAAAGACTCCTAGGTTATAGCTATCGGGAAACACAGACTCCGGCAGGGAATTCCACTCCTTAGCCGTACGCACAATGAAGGTATTCCCAAAACGTTTGGTGCGTATGGGTGGGATGTCCACCATGTAACGATGGCGCTTCGCCGTTTGTCTCGTAGTCCGATGATGGAACGGGCTTGTTGGAATTAAATTGTGTAATTCCATCGCACACTCCCCGAAATGTAACCGATAGAAAACCGATAGACTTGCAACTCGTCGTCGATGTTCAAGGCTCTGGAGCTTTGATTCGACCAGTGCATCGTTGCCAATGAGTCTTTTGGCCCGCTTCTCGATAGACTCAAGCGCGTCCAGTTGGTATTTAGCAGATCCATCCCAAAGATGAGAGCAGTACTCCATACACGACCGAACCTGGGCTTGATAGAGATTGAGCAACTGTTCGGGTGTGAAGTACCGTCTCACCTTTGCTAGGATTCCCAAATTTTTTGATGCTAGTTGAGCCTTAGCCTCGATAAACGGGCCAAAATTGAGGGTAGAAGTTAATGTTACCCCCAGAAGCTCGATATGGTCAGTTATCGGCACAGTTACACCTCGGAAAGTAGGAGCCGGTTCAAATTGGCTCCTTTTTGCGGAGAAGAGACACGCCTGGGTCTTAGCTGCATTAAACTTGACCAGGTTGGCATCGCCCCATTCGGAGACAGCCTTCAAGGTCAAGTTAAATTACTGTTAATATATATTTAGTTTTAGTGTTATCACTCAAGAGTGTTGGTTAGTCTCTAATTGGCGACTGTATTAGTCCAAGACATAATTACTTTAATTATTATATGAAATGTTAAGTGCAGAAACTGGTAACAACATATTTGTAATAAATAAATAATAGGCTTAGCAGATGACGAGTTTGACAAGAGTAATTAATAATTATATCAGAATTTTAAACCGATTTAAATTATTACAAAATTGACTGAGTAATGACATCAAACTACAATGTTTTCTAGTATCTTGTTTTATACTTGAAATAAATGAATTTATTAATGTATATAAATTGATTTAACTTGTGAAGCGAATGAAATTCTGTCTGTATCAAAATAATTTACAGTCAAGAGCCACTTTTATAAATTTCATTTCTATTCAAAATGGTTTAAAGTGGTTGTTAATAATATCTTTTGAAGTTTATTAAAAAGTCTAGAGTTTAAGATGATACTTGATCAAACTTGCTATATTGCAAACAAGCTGTGTTCCCGACTTCGTTCGCTTTATTTCCCCCGTAAACTCGAATACCGTAGAATTGTGGGATAAAGATTCATTCAATATATTGCCCTATTACCTCCTCTACTTTCACAATACAATCAGTTCAGCCATTCCATAGTTTAACCAGGACAAACAGAAATACAGATAGACGAAACAATATTTAAAAAAAAAACGGGTTGCACTCCGGGAGTGCCGGCAGAAGTGAAAACTTGAATATTGACGTTGTGAATTTTTGATATTTTTGAATGGTTAGGGAATAATTTTGTACGAATTGCTTTAATTATCAGTATAACAATACTATCATTTATGTGGTAGAATACAATATTTATTTATTGCGCTATCGTACACAAACATGACAATTTATATTACATTAAAAAGTTTATCTCATAGAATATTCGACACGTTAACTTCAATCACAACGCCATCTAGACAGTTTTCTTATAACTATTGTAACGAAGTAATTGATGCACGCTTGTAGCTTTGACTGTGGCAAACAAAGTCATTTGGGGCTGTATTAGTTTCAATAAAGTCACATAGATGTCACTGTAGTAAAAAGTGCCCGTCTTACGAATTTTCGATCAGGGTCACGTGTCCCTGACGCGAGTTTAACAGTTTTTACCCATTACAAAAAAGTGCACAGCGCCGCTAAAGAAGTTTTCACTTCAAAAATTGTTTGTGTAAACATCTATCAGCACTTGACAAAACCGTTTCCGCCGGGTGCCATTTAGACATATTTGCCAGTCGTTACGAGTACTCATAAGCCAGTAAATCAAACACTCGTCTAGCCAAGGGGTGTTGTATTACCCAGTAACTGGGTTGTGGAGGTCAGGTAGGCAGACACTCAATATAAAACACTAAACTCAGCTGCATTAGGTTAGACAGAAAGCCGCACACAACACAGTTGCGAAAAGGCTAAGCAGTTATTATATAATCATAGACAGACATTGTTAGACATTCTCTTATTTATATTTCTTATTTCGGGGAGTGTGCGATGGAATTACGCAATCTAATTCCGCCAAGCCCGTTCCATCATGGGACTACAAGACAAACGGCGATGTGCCATCGTTACATGGTGGACATTCCACCCTTACGCACAAAACGTTTTGGGAATACTTTCATCGTGCGTACGGCTAAGGAGTGGAATTCCCTGCCGGAGTCTGTGTTTCCTGATCGCTATAACCTGGGAGTCTTTAAGTCAAGAGTGAATAGGTTAATTCAATGTAAGCGTGCTCCATCTTCGACCATATCAGCACTTATCATCAGGTGAGATGGTGGTCAAACGCGAGCCTATTATCAATAAAAAAAAAGAAATCAGCACTGGGAAGCGGCGCGTGGCGTACGCTAATCACTCTGCCAACAGGAACAGATGGCGGGAGATTGTGCGGAGAGTTGTGTCCGCCCCTACCACCAACGCGGACGCCTCGACGTGGCCACGACCGCTCTGTCAAGAGCGAAGCAACAAGGAAGAAAGAAGAATACAGAGAGAGTCAGGTAACCAGGCATACTGGACTAAATAACTTTCACGACATTATAGTCTTCCCGTCTGACTTCTTCCCGCACCTTGAAAGCGTAACATCAAAAGAAGCTTCCGCGATCGCATTACCCGCGCGCGTTTTACTTATTAATGCTATTTAATATGCAAATTACTTCTAAATAAACCCTAAACTAATATTTATTTCATAAAAATAAATTAGTTTTTTAAATTAATTATTCTTTCTCAATTATACATGTAATATTTATTAGTATAATAATGATTTTGGTATTGTATGTATTTTATATTATTATGTTCAATTAATATTATGATGTTTGTACACTAACAGCCCTTAAACTGTCTCCTTTAAGTTTGTCCATCCAAAGGTTGTCTGTAAGAGATCGCCCTGTGCGATAAGACCGCCCATTGTACACTAGTTTAATTTTTTTGTATCCATAGTAATATTGTAAGGTGTACAATAAAGTATATAATAAATAAATAAATAGATGCGCAGGCGTTTCCTAGTTCACTACCCTGAGAAGAACCACCGAAACAAACTCAGAGGTCAAAGTCTCTTTTAAAGTCCATACAATCCGTACTAGTCGAAACATATGAGAACCGTGTAGCTATAACATGTCTGTGGTGATCTTTTTTTTCTTTTTCTAAAAAGCTTACTAGCAATGTGGGTAAAATTCATATTACTAGCAATCCTGTTAACCCCTCCAACTAAGCTAAATATGCTTGGATCTGCAGTGGGTTCACGGCAATAGTGTAATGGGTGGGATTCAAACCCGTGACCTCTCGATCACAAGTCCGACACCTTAGCCAAATTGAAAAAAAGTTGAGGAAAGTAACACAGATTTGAGTGAACCTGCTCAGACTGTACAAGTGTCCATCAGATCAGTTATGGCGTAACACAACTTGAAACTTCAAGGAGTCCTCGTCACGTAAGTTGGCAAGGTTTTGGCGTAGTGGGGGTAAGTTCGCGCATCGTGCACTTTTTTTTTTTTTTTTTTTTAACGTGGTAAAATTATCAAATAAGTCCTCCCACTCCGGGCAGGGTGGGAGGGACTGTCAGACTTTTACTGACTAAAATCCACGGTGTTCCTTCAATAGCCCTTTACGTACCGGGGCCACGGTAACGGGATGAGTCCCACGACCCCGGCAGGCTTCAGCCCTCTGCAGAGGGGGCCTCGTCATGTTGCTGACGCTCTTTGAGGCGCGCGTGGAACACGACGCGCCGTCGACCCGGGCATGGTCCATGGTCGGACAGCGAGTTGCCCTTTACTCGCTGTCCGCATGCCCGCGCCTACGGTGGCCGGAGATCGTCGGCCGACGTCCGACGCCGTGGGCGTCTACCACTGCGGCTGGGCTGGAGGGAGGACGCCATCCTCTCCCTCACGCGGCCCGCCTCCTCCTTAGGAAGCATGACTGCTTCGCAGAAGGAGGCGACCGCTTCCCACTCCCTCTCGCCCCGCAGCATGGCCTCGACCAATGCCGGGCGCGAGAGGTCTCCGCCTATCGCCGCCGTGAGGACACGTCGGTGCTCTGCCCAGGCGGGGCAGTCTTGCACCGTGTGCTCTACGGTGTCCTCAGGGCGACCCTCGCAGTGGTGACACCCAGGCGTTTCCTCCTTTCCCATCAGACACAGGTACCTCCCGAAACTTCCGTGTCCGGTGAGGACCTGCGTCATGCGGTAGGTCAGGACGCCGTGACGCCGATCTAGCCACTCCTCAAAGAGGGGTCTTACCGCCGCAATTGCGGCGTGCCCGGCCGTCGGTTGCGACAGTCGTTCCCTCCATACTGCCCTGAGATCGCGCCGGAGCTCTTCCCGCCGCGCCTCGACTTCTCGAGGCAGCGGGGATACGCCCCGGCGCTGCGCCTCCACGCGCCATTCATAGACGCGCTGGAGGGCAGTCGCCTCCAGATCCCAGGGCAGCAATCCGGCAAGGAGGTTGGCCGATTCGCCGGCGATCGTGCGGTATCCCCGGATCATTCGGATAGCCATGACCCTCTGGCATGCGACCAACTTTAGTGGTCGCGTCCGGATGCACAGGGCCCACACTGGGGACCCGTAGAGGGCCATGGACCGCACGACGCCGGCGTACAGCCTTCGGCAGGAGGCGTTTGGCCCGCTGAGATTAGGCAGGAGTCGCCTGAAGGCGGCTGCTGCCCGGTTCAGCTTTGGGGCCAAACTCAGGAAGTGCTCCCTGAAGTTCCACCGGCTGTCGAGGACGAGTCCCAGGTACTTCATCGTCCTCCCGACGCCGATGCGAACCCCCTCCACCGTTATGTGGGACTCGGACCGTGGCGCGTTCCGACCGCCATGAAAGCACATGGCCTCGGTCTTGTGCAGCGCCACGTCGAGTCCCAACTGCCGGATCCTATGAACGACTGTCGCAACCGCTTGCGTCGCCAGGTCGGCCGCCGCCTGGTGCGACTCTCCCTGCGCCAGGACGAGCGTGTCGTCAGCGTAACATACTACGCTGACGCCGTCAGGGAGGTCGCCGCGCAGCACCCAGTCGTATCCGATGTTCCACAGGGGCGGCCCCAAGACCGATCCCTGTGGGACACCGCACGACATCTCTCGCCGGTTCCACTCTCCCCGGTGACCGGGGTAGATGACGGCTCTGTCCGTCAGGTAGTCCTCGACTATGCGACGGAGGTAGGTCGGCACCCGGTGATACCGGAGTGCCTCCCTGATGCAACTCCAGGGCAGGGTGTTAAAGGCGTTGGTGATGTCCAAAGACACAGCCAAGACGACCCTGCCCCGGGATACCGCGTCCCCCGTCGTGAGGGCTCTCACGCGCATGATGGCATCCACCGTCGAGCGCCCCCT
Organism: Tholera decimalis; assembly: GCA_943138885.2. Taxonomy (NCBI): domain Eukaryota; kingdom Metazoa; phylum Arthropoda; class Insecta; order Lepidoptera; family Noctuidae; genus Tholera; species Tholera decimalis. Next base: position 2,096,407 of record OW964551.2, on the reverse strand, counting down.
GCGGAAGCCAAACTGGCACTCCGCAAGATCCGGGCCCACCTGATTCAGGTGCCCGAAGAGGCGGTCTGCAATTACTCTTTCCAAGAGCTTGCCCGCCTCGTCGAGCAGCACGATGGGCCGGAATGCGGACGGAGAGTCCGCAGGGCGCCCGGCTTTCTGGATCAGGACCAGCTTTCCCGTCTTCCAGCGAAGCGGAAACTGGCCCCTCTCCAGGCATGCGCTAAAGAGCCCCCCTAGTCGAGGCCCGAGAGTCTCCGAGGCCAGGACCCACGCTTTCCCTGGCAAGCCGTCGGGTCCTGGGGCGGTATTTTTGGCCTTGAGCCGTTGTACCGCCACTCTCAAGTCTACCTCGGTCACCTCTGGAGCGTCGTAGACGTCGTCGTCGCTGTGGTCCGCGTTTGCGCCAGCTTCAGGTTCCGTCGGAGACGGAGCCATGGGCGGGGGAGCGTGCTCCCCTCGCGATGGGAACAGGGCGCTCACCACGTCCTCCAAGAACTGAGGCTGGAGACTCTGCGTCAACGGGGGAGCCCAGGGGCGGAGCTTCTCTCGCACCCACTTGTAGGGGCGGCCCCATGGGTCCCCGTCCAGAGTCGCCAGCATCTCCTCCCGGGCCAGTTCCTTGGCCCGCCAGATCTCGTCTCGGAGGACGGCCTTCGCTGCCCTGTAGCCCTCGTACAGCTCCGCCTCTACAGTCGCCGCATCCGAAGGTCGGGTGCGGCGCCTGCGGAACCTGGTGTACCGGCGTCGCGCCGCAACGCACGCTTCGCGCAGCGCTGCTAGCTCGCTCGACCACCAGTACAGCTGACGCCGGGCGCGTCCTTGCCGGACCCGGGGCATGGCCACGTCGCAGATCTCCGACATGGCCTCCCGGAACCACTCCGCCTCGTCGTTTATGTCGGCAGGCCTGTCCGGGGGTGACCCCCAGGCCTGCACGATCGAGGCTTCCAAGAATAGCTCCCGGTCCATTTGCTTCAGCGCCCATCGCGGACCACTCAGGTCCCGTCGGACCGGCGCGTCTGGGGTCTGGGCGGAGACGTCGAACCGGATATACCGGTGGTCGGAATAGGTCTCCACCTCCTCCACAACGCGCCAGTCGGTGACGCGCGGTGACAGGCTGGGGGTGGCGAACGTAACGTCCACCACCGACTCGCCCGTAAACCGCACGCACGTGGGGACAGAACCCCGGTTCTCGATCACCAGGCCCTGCGCACGGGCCCAGTGCTCGAGCATCCTGCCCCGCCCATGGTCCATGGACCGGGAACCCCAAGCCGGATTTTTGGCGTTGAAGTCCCCGAGGACGAGGGCGGGGAGGGAACCGAGGGCGACGATGACGTCTCCCAGCTCCGTTAGGGAGTTCTGGAACTCGGCGAGAGTTCGGTTCGGGGAGAAATAAACGCCTACCACAGCGATCTCCCCGAACCGTGCTGCGACGATCCCACGCCCTCTCTTGACGCGATCGAGGGGCGGGGTACCGGCGGCGGCCGACGAAACGAGGGTCACCGAGCCGTCCAAGTCCGCCACCCAGTCATTCCTGGGCAGGACAAAATACGGCTCGGCGACCACGGCGACGTTGATCAACCACTGCGCCATGCTCTGGAGCAAAAGTTCCTGAGCAGCGGCGCAGTGGTTGATGTTCGCCTGGAGGAAGCGCAATGGGCCCATTAATCGGGATCCATTGCAGCCTCCTCCAGGGCCCCTCGCGGGGGTTCAGCCACGACTTCGGCGACGGCGGTGGCAGTAGCGACGGCGGCGGCGGCGGCGGCGGTGGAGGTGACGGCGGCGGCAGAGGGCCTACCTCTGCGCCTGGCTTTGGTGGGTGGGGCGCAGGACTTGCCCCCAGCCCGGTGATCGGCCGGCTTGCCAACCGCCTCACATGCGAAGCAGTGAGGCGGGGCGGAGCACGAGCCGGCCTTGTGACCGGGCTGACCGCAGCGGAAGCACCTATCGCTGCGGTCTACCTCCGAGGTGCACACGCATGCCGCATGGTTGCCCACTTGGCAGCGGAAGCACCTCAGGGGTCTGGGGTCCAGGACTTTCACCTGCGCAGACACCCAGCCAACCAGGAGCCTTCGGCCCTCCTGCAACTTTTTCGCCGCCGGAACGGGGCAGCTAACCGTAATGGTTTGCCCCCCCGTGAAGCCAGGACGCAGGGCGCCCGCCCTCACCTGATCGGGAGGGCACTCCCCAGTCCTGGCAACGGCGGCCACCACTTCCTCGGCCGTCACGGAGTCATCCAGACCCAATATGCGCACGTCTGCGCGCTTGGTGGGTCTGGATACTCGGGCCTCCTCCGCGTTTAAGGACGCTCTGAGCCGTTCGGCCAGAGCGTCAGCGGTAGGGCCACTGGCCGCGCCGGGGATCTCCAGCATCCAAGCCCCCGTCGCAGTGACCCGGTGACGGAGGCCACCGACGATGCCGAGCTCTGTGATGTCGATCGCCTCCCGCGCCTTCGCCAGCACGTCGCGGTACGACACGCCCCTCTTCACCGCGTCCGGCTGCAGTGTGATCACTACAGCCGCGGTCTTGGGGGCGCGCAATCGCGCCGCGGCGTCTCGCCGCCGCCGTCTCTCCCTTCTCCTCGAGGACCTGGCTGCGCCAGCAGCCTTCCTCTTCTCCCCGGCCACTTGCCAGTCGGCGCCGGCCGGAGGAGTCTTTGGAGGAGGCTGCTGGGACGGCTGGTTCCCGGCCTGGGCCTTCTTCCCTTTGGCCGCCTGTTTCGGCCCCGCAGGTGTCGGGGTCGGAGGCGGCTTTGGTGGGCCCTGTTTCGGCTTGGCCGGGGCCGTCTTCGCCCTCGCAGGAGCCGCCGTCGCTGGGGCCGTCTGCCCAGTGGCCGTCTTCGCCTGAGGCGGCCTCGTCGCCGTCCGTGGAGGCTTGGACGCGGCCGCAGCCGCGTACGAAGGCGCCGCCAGCGGGGGTCGCAGCACGCGGCTCTCCAATACGGAGAACCGCTGCTGGAAGGCGGCCAGCTCCTGTCGCACCAGGTCGAGAACCGAGTTCTCCGCTGGTGTGGGCTGGCCTTTCTCCTTTTGGCCCCGCGGCGGCGCATTCCGCTGGCCGTCTCCCCGGATTGCGGCCAGGTCCGCCTTGAGGGCGGCGTTCTCCCTCTGGAGAGCCTCTATGGCGGCAGTCAGGCGGGTGACCTCCGGCCGCAGATCGGACATGTCGTCCCTTGCAGCCGGAGCCCCGCCGTAAGTCCGCGTGGCCGCCATGATGGAGGCCATGGCTTCGCCGATGCGCATCGTGCACTTAGTGGAAGAAATAAGTGGTCACTTTTACTGCTTGCCATTATTCTATGGTTATTGCCATCATTTATTTTTAATCAAATCTATTCATAAGAATGTTAAAGAAAGAAGAGGAATTCATTCGTTAATTCGGTATTATAAATAAAATAGATATAGTACATATACACAATACATTTCAAAGAGAAAAAAATGAATTTAAAAAAAAAACATAAAAAATAATATGTTCTCGTCGTCACAATTAGTTAATAAAACTGCTACCCCTTTTATTCTTCTTTTTTCCCGGTGTCCTAAAGACAGTGACGAATTCGGAATTACAACCTTCCTTAACTATAGTGTCTAACTGTTCTTTCTAACGTTTTAATAGTCGTGCGTAAAACGATATTTGATCCTGGCATTGTAATCAACGTAACAAAATCCAAATTTAAAACAACAACTCGTATAAAAAAACAAAGGGTACAAGTTTCGTGTACGCAAGTGTATTCGGGAGTAAATTGAACGAGAACTACTGACGCACCAATCGCGCGCTCGGAGCGGCGCTACGTCATACCCCGCGTCCCGCTGACACCTAAAAATCGACTTCTGCGCATTGAACGACTCTTGCCAAGTTATTTGACGACAACTATACTGAGGTAAGGACATTTTTTTTTATTAAATTTTTCTGCATTATTAAAATAGGCTTATAATTATATTTTACTCGTCAAACTTCGCAGTTTGTTGGCGAGAATCGCTCGTTACTTACATTAAACAAAATAGCAATAAACTTACTAACTACTTACTCACTACTCACATTTATGTTTACATGACGTAATTATGCATTCTACAAGTAGGTATTTACGTTACATCAAACATTCTATTTTATTACACATATGATATCTAGGCTAAGAAATCCATCCCTCGACAATGATAGACCGGCGCCAAATAATATCCGGGTAATGAGCATTGTCGTTTTTAATTAATTACCGGTGGTTAGCGGTATTTCAGTCAAGAGTGCATAGTCCATCGAGCACAACATCGCTTTCCATCACGTGAGGCTATAGTTAAACGCGAACCAGTGACTATTATTAGACCCGACTCGGCTTTGCACGTTCTCCACCTGCTAATTCACATAAAAGTTAAATAAATTTTGTACTATAATCTTCCTCATAAACCACTCTATTCCTTGGTGAACACCGCATAAAATTTCGGTAAGTAGTTTTTTATATTATCGTGAACATACAGACAGACAGACGCGGCGAAGACTGTTGTATAATATGTAAGAATAAATAAAATAACAATACAATCAATTCACATAGAGTATTGTTTACAAAAAGTAATAACTTGCTTGCTCGCATCAAAGGTACGAGTACAACAACCCTTCATTTGTTAAACAATTCCCTTTGAATCAAATGTTAGTGAAAACACTCCAAAAATAATTCTCTTGTGGTTGTTAAATCACCTCGATGGGTCTTCAAAGTTCCCGTCTATTTGCTCTGAATCGTTCGCATCAAAGTAAGTAACAAAAGTACTTTATACGCCCTACACAAATGTCCTTACTTTGGTATTGTTCGTCAAATCGTTCGAGCTCTTTAAAGTTCTAAGTTGAGTTACGCGATATCTGATAAATGCTTGCACTGTTTGGACGGGCCTGCTCAAATCTGTGTGATTCTGTCCTCTACTAAGCACCTCATACATAAACCTAAATGGCTCTCATATGATTTGATCACTACGGATTATATGGTCTTCAAAAGAAACGTTGACCCCTGAGTTTGTTTCGGTGTTTCTTCTCAGAGTAGTCAGTTAGGTTAGGTTAGGTTAACACTAGGCTCATCCAGTTTAAAACATTTACGAAAAAATAACGTGTAAAAATGTATTTGTAAACTAAAATAAACATAATTATTTCATCATTATTTCTAAAGCGGATTTATCTTCGATAACTGCTCTCAAAGGGTTCGTGCCACGAGAGTGAAATAACACAATAATTATAACACGGAAATTGTCTGCTTGTTGTCTTTGATAACAATTTAAGTCCTTCGTAAAGAGCGTCTATAAGCGCAGACAAAAGGCAATTTTCGCAAATTAAATTATAGGTTTAATCAAATCTGTGGAGGCATTTGAACTAATGAAACAGCCGTTGATTTCCAAGCGTTTATTCATAAACCACACTGCAGCTGTCCAGAGGGAGATCCCTATTGAGATGGTCAGATCGACAGAAGCAGAGCTGCTCACATTGGTTCGAGAAAGTGGTCCGATCAGCTACTGACCGCAGAAAAATGGAAAAGCCTGACAGACCACTGGGTGGAGATTGGTGATCGCTATCTTCAGTTAAGAAGGTTTGACGACAGAGGTTAATATATATATGAGGTGTATCTATTCATACACGAAATATTTTAAGGGATATACCTATAGCTGCTAAAGAAACCATAGCAACAAAAAAAAATATAATAAATAATAATAATAATTTAATAATAAAATTTATAAATTTTTAAATAATTATTTAAAAAATCAAATAATATAATATAATAATAATAATATTCCACAACTTTTCACACAACGCCATCTAGTCCCAAACTAAGCAGAGCTTGTGGTATGGGTACTAGACAACTGATAAACATACATATATATTTCTAAATACATACATATTATAGATAAATTACACCCAGACAAAGAACAAATGACCGTGCTCATCACACAAACATTTGTCCTAGGTGGGAATCGAACCCACGACCTTGCGCATAGCAGTCAGGGCCACTGACCACTATACCAACGATAAATAATTAAATAATTTAAGAGGGTGTCGAGCCTACGAGACGCGCGGAAAATAGGTATTTACTGCAGCGGGCTAGTCGTGTGCGTTGTCACACACATAATGACAAGTTCGCTCGAGGCCCGCTTGCCGTTGCACGACGAAGTTTGTTAACTTTGCATTTTTTAATTTTTTGTCGTTATGTTGAATAAACTTGAAAAACGAATATTAATTATTTAGATGGTTTTATTTATCACACTAATATTATAAAGGCGAAAGTTTGTGAATGAATGTGTCTGTTTGCATGTTTGTTACTTCTTCACGCTCAAACGGCTGGATGGATCTAAATGAAGCAAGTAGGTACGTAAATAAATCACAAAAATAAATCTAATAAATTATACCTATTATATAAAAATTAACGTTTGTTTTTACTGTAGTAATACATTATCCATTCCCTCACTATTCATCCTATTGCAATAAAACTTTGATTTTATATATTAAACTCCTCAGATTTTTTTTTAAAGAATACTAGCAATGTGGGTACATTTCACATTACTAGCAATCTTGTTAACCCCTCCAACTAAGCTAAATATGCTTGTGTCTGGAGTGGGTTCACGTCAATAGTGTAATGTGTGGGGTTCGAACCTGCGACCTCTCGATCACAAGTCCGACACCTTATCCATTAGGCTATTGACGCTTCGAAACTGGGTAAGCAGCAAGTTAGGGTAGATGGGTATGCAGTACTTATTTGAATAGTAAAAGCAGTATGAAATAAAAAAAAATATAATTATGTAATGTCATAATAAAACCAGACTGAAATAAGTTTTGTTTATTAAAATTTCATTTAGTGCTCGTTTAAATTCTGATGTACTGTCATATTTTTAATAACATTCGGTACTTTATTATATATACGTGGGGCCATACCAAAAAAACATTTTTTCATTAATGCTGTCTAGCGAACTTACTTCGCAGAAAATATAAGCGTAATTTATTTCATAACAATATATGTATCAAGTGTAACTTAATTTAAAAGAAAAAAAAATAAAAGAAATCTATAAATCTAATGTTGTGTGTTGCTTATTATAACATTTTACAAAAAATGGCCAAGTGCGAGTCAGACTCGCCCATGAAGGGTTCCGTAGTAACTATAATAATATAATATAATATGTATATTTACTTGACAAAAAACTAAAACTTACAAATTTCTTAAAACTAGCTTATTTACATTTTTTGCACCTACGCCAAATAACTTTGCTTTTCATAGTATTTGTATGAATTACAAAGTTATATTTGCGGTTTTAGAAAATATGCTGTATCTCAAAAACTGCTGACTCGATCTCTTTAAAACCAATTTTGATTGAAAGTTTACATTAAGATCTATAGATATATATATATATATACAACGTGTAATTTAAAGGGTATATACATACCAAGTGCATGGCTTCTTTGGATGATAACAAACGATATGGCAAGGGTTTTGTAATCCTAAGTCTACATGATTGTGTAGAACTTATTACAAATTCCAGTACACTGATACCAGAGACCGAATTTTTCAAATTAAGAAGAACGAAAAGAATTATCGTGTTATTGGCAAGTGACGTGGAAAGTTATTGACCCTCGTAGTGCTGTGACACGTTTTTATTTATTTTTATTTATTTATTTATTTATTATTACATACATACAACTATCTTTACAGGAATTCCCAATTTGATAGTGTAGGAAAGAAGAACATATTTTCGTACAATTCAATTTCATCATGATAAAGTCTACAAAAATATAACCATGGAAATAATTAATCAGAATTAAGAAATTATTAATGGAAAAAAATCAACAAAAAAAACCAATGTAACATAATCAGTAAAACACAATAAATATAAAAAAATATGAGTTAAATAGTTACTAAAAATAATCAATAAAACATAATCAATACAAAAATAATCACAAAAAAAAACAATTCAGTACAATAGTCACTAAAATAATCCATAAATATAATCAATACAACACATTTAATGAAAAAAAAAAATTAATAAAAACATAATCAATATAAAATAGTCAATACAAAAATAATCATAAAAAAACAATTCAGTACAATAGTCACTAAAAATAATCCATAAAAAATAATCAATACAACACATTCAATAAAAACATAATCAATAAAACATAATTAATAAAAATAATCATTAAAAAAAAAACAATTCGTCATCACACACCTCTATAACACAACATGTATAATGTGACTTTAGCGAACTCGCCCAACGAACAAGAGAACAAGTCAATTTCGTGAGCAACCTGGTTCAGGGTGCGCATAGTCCGCGATAGTGGGACGTTGGCCATTAGTTTGGTTCGACCACGCGGCAGTGCAAACAAGTCAGGCCGTCTACGGCGCTGCACGTACCCATCGGGCACGAACAAACCAATGCTCTGTAACACACCCGGATTGTTTGTCTTACCCCTGAACACTGAAAGGACATACGACGCCAACGCTAGACCCCTTCTTGTTTCCAACCTGTTGTATCCCACCATGCCTAAAACAAACAAGGTTGGATACATCAAGGGATAGAGGGGGTATACCCCATATAGTCTGAGGTACAGGTACCTTGTGTATTTATTTTGTATGCGCTCCAACATGAGAGTATATTTCGCCTCATGTGGAGCCCATACCGCTGCATTTCCTTCTAACTGGCTCCGAATTAGTGAGTTATACAATGCCGAAATGGCCTTGACATTTGTAAAAGTCGCTGCCCTACGAAGCACGAATCCCAGCCGTTTGTATGCCTTTTTACAAATATTAACTATATGCTCCCGAAATCTCAGCTGCGTATCCATACGGACGCCAAGGTCTCGTACTGCTTCCTCTCTCTTCAAAGGCCCGTCGTCCAGCCTGTAGGTGTAGTGAAGCGGTGTTCGTTTGTTATGATTGGTATTCAAAAAATATGTGAAACCAATAATTTGGTATCAATTCTTTAAGTCAGTTATTTTGTGCTGAAACTGTGCATAGAGACTCCATACCAAATGTTGTCTTCAGCCCTTTTGGTTAGATATGGGGTTTCCGTTACACATTGTATATATATATTTATATTTTTCACTCCATTATTATAGAAATTAGAGGGGGGCACACATTTTACCACTTTGGAAGCGTATATCTTTTAAACGATTAATTTTATGAAAAAGTGGTTTTAGAAACCTCAATCTCATTTTAAATACCTGTATATAGATACCACACATGCATAGATTTCATGAAAAAAAAATATTTTCAGTTTTAGTTCCATGTATGGGGGGGCTCCCCATACATGGAACTAAAACTGAAAATATATATTTTTTTCTTCATGAAACCTATGCGTGTGTGGTATTTATAGACAGGTCTTTAAAAATGACATGGGGGTTTCTGAAACCATCTACATCTACTTACCAAGTTTCACATGTATAGTCTTAATAGTTTTGGAATAAAATAGCTGTGACATACGGACGGACGGACGGACAGACAGACAGACAGACAGACAGACAGACAGACGGACAGACATGACGAAACTATAAGGGTTCCGTTTTTTGCCATTCGGCAACTGAACTCTAAAAAACGAGTAATTTCTTAAAATATATATTTTTAATTTTGGTACACTACACATATCACAGTATAGTAAGAAAAGAAAAAATGACAAAAAGATACTATACTTTGTAAGAAATAAAAAAACAATAAAACTTATTTCGAATTTTGAAAATACAATCGTAGAAATATCAATGCATCCAAGGTTTGACTTCCAAGCCTGCTTCGTTTATTACCAACATAAGCAGCAGCTGAAAACGCTCGTTTAGGTTTTACACTGGTTGGAGGAATAGACAATAGATACTTATATGCTGTTTCTAAGTGATATCCACTAATTCCTCCATTTTCAAACAGGCTTATTTCACGTCTAATACTATATTTTGCCAACCCCGATTAATTTTGTATATTTTGTACTTCACGATCTGGGGATTGCATACTCTTATCAATTTCCAGCTATAACTTTTCCTTTAGTGTCAATTGGGGTTGGGATTGGGAGGTTTGTGGCCTTAACTCATCATCTGTTTGTGATCCTGATCTTCCTTCTTCTTCTTCCGTGTCATCTCGACTTTTAAGTTTTTTAACAATACACTTTATTTGCTTCCAAACTAAAGCCTGTGTAGAAACTGGAAATAAGTCATGCCATTCCAAATCCGATAATAACTGATTAATTAATAATTAATTCAACACACCAGTCAAATCATTACTTCGTCGTTAATTCATACGTTCCACTAAGGATGTTTTCATTTTTTGGCAAGTGTCAGCACTTGCCAAAAAATGATTATGCTAGATAGCTGTTTTATAAGAAATTTCAAAGCGGAATCAGCTGTGCATAAATTAGCACCTCGCCGACAGATTGCTTCTACTGTCAATTTAATTGGGGACAGCACAACAACAATTTTATTTACCAATTCAAAATCAACTTCTTCCAAACGAATTGGATGATTGAGATCTATAAGAGCTTTTTGAATGAAGGTTTTTAAAATATAAAATCGCTCCAGCATTGTTAAAAGACTATTCCACCTGGTTTTACAGTCCAAAAGAAGTGACAGCTCTTTTCCATGTTCAATTTTCATTTATTTTTGAAGTACTGTTTCATTTTTCAATGGGGATCTTTTGAAATACACTCTACAAATTTGCGGATTTTCTTTATCAGCTCATTAATGTTTTCATCTTGTGTTAACTCTGGTATGTGTTATAGCGCAAGGTCATTTTGTGACATTAAGATTAAGTCTGATTCTGGACTGTCTAAGTCTTCTAAATGTTCATTATCATGGATGTCGTCCATATGATCAACAGCCACAGGTGGTTCATTTATAGTATCATCTGAGGTAGAGCTGTCTTGCAAATAATTATGTTTTTCATAAAGCCAGTATCCAGGGAAATATCAAATATACTTTGATGCTCTTTCAATATACGAAGACAATTTTCAGCCATACTTTCATACTTCCATAAATAGGAACAAGTCCTAAATTCCATTTTTTTTTATATGAATGAACGTTGACAGCCATGTATGGTTTATTGCATGTTGAAGTCCACTTGTCGAAAGAAAGACTAAATCTTTCACCTGCACTTTTCAAATGTTTCAATTCTGCAGTTACTTGCTTTCTGATTTTGTCACTGTAATTCATGACACGTTTTTGAATGGTGACGGCTGACTTTGGTAAATCCGTGTATTTTGCAAAGACAAATTTTCTCGTATCATCTGAAGTTATGAATATACTGAATGGAAATCCATCTAATGCAATCATTCTTGCCAAAACATCATCGAGGCTATCGTCGGCACTTTTAGTAAAATAATCATTTAACTTTCGCTTGGCTGGCGGTGGTGCTGTGTTCAGATTATCAGAATCTAGACTTGTTGAAGCTGATATAAGCTTGATGTTATGTTTTGATGGCAAATGTGTATGTAATCCCTAAGTCGATCCATCCAAAGTCTTGAGAATGGCTGAGCATCGGTTACATTTGGCACTATTCATATCCTTCGCAACTAAAAATAGCTCCACATTGACGTCGTATCACTGTGTTTTTTATGTTTAACAAAGTCTCCCGCCATTTGAAATACTTAATTTCAGATAATTGACTTTTAAATTTAAATGACGTAGGTAGTGGGTTTAAATTTAGAAAATATCTTGTAATGACCAAAGTTTTCAATATAATTAAGCATATCTTAAAACTGGAAACATATCTTACAACTATACAATAATATAGGTTATCCATCAGAATTCAGACAGGCTTTAATGTCCTTTCATACCTAATTAACCTGTATTATAGATACATTGTAAGAATGATATTTTAAAAGAGTAACTGTGGAGTTTCTTGCCGGATCTTCTCCATAGAAAACGACCAATTTTAAAACCGTGCCCTGCGCCAAACTGCTGACGTTTTATAAGTGCCCATGTAGGCCTATGTGAAATAAAACATTTAGAGTTTGAATTAATTATTTTCTTAAAATTCAAACGCGAGCCAAAAATAAAAAAATTAATCACAAGAAACAGTAGTAGGTATCTCTACTACTATTTTTTAAGAGATAACATATAGCAATCATGCCAGTAGCGTGCAACCAGCGCACCACGCACCATGAGACCATAAGTCTAGTTTAAGCATATACTAACGGGAACTCGTGTGAAATTAGTACTTCCCACAATATGATTATAAATTAAAGCCTGTCTAAATTCTGATGGATAACCTATATTATTATATAGTTGTAATATATGTTTCCAGTTCTAAGATATGCTTAATTATATTTAAAACTTTGGTCTATACTATCGTATAGACCAATTAATACAGACAATGGAATACAAAAAAAAATATCCGATAAGTTGGTCATCATGTATGTCATTGATATACACTATAAAAAGGAAAGGGCCAAGAATTGAACCTTGCGGAGCACTCATCTTGGCTAGGGATCCTGCAGATGTCGCTCCATTAACAATAACTTTTTGTTGCCTGTTTGATAAATATGAAAGAACAAGGTCAGCAGAACACGAATCCACGAACTCCGTAATGGTGTAATTTACAGATCAGTGTTTTGTGGTCAACGCAATCAAAAGCTTTGGAGAGGTCACAAAATATGCCAATTGCATCCTGAGATTTCTCCCAAGATTCCAGAATGTGACGGATGAGCGCTACTCCTGCGTCTGTTGTTGACCTACCTACCTTTCGTGAAACCAAACTGCCGACTATGCAGAATTCCATTTGAGTTAAAATATGATAGCATCTGGTCCAGCATGATTTTTTCGTATATTTTGCTTAATGCTGGAAGCACATATATCGGTCTATAGTTAGAGGGATCACTCTTACAACCCGACTTAAAAATTAGTACTACTTTACTATGTTTCATTAAATCGGGAAAATTACCGCTGTCTATACATTAATTAAATGTGCCTGTTAGGATAGCAGCAATTGAGTCAATAATATTACCAAGAACCCTAACAGATGCACTCCATAAGTCATCAGTGTTTGTTATGTTAAGACTTTGGAATGGTTTTTAATTACATCAATAGAAATGGGCTTAAATGAAAATGTTGGTATATCCTTATTGAAGTTTTCCTTTAAAAAAGATTCTGCTAATAATGGCGAAGAATGTAGAGATTTAGTAAGCTCTACTGGAATATTGGTAAAGTAATTTTCCAACTTCTCAGCCACTTTTGACTTATTACTTACTTACTACTACTTACTTATTATTACTTAAAGTCAAATCATTCTAACCCTGTTGGTTTGTGTTTCCAGTTTCTTTCTTTATCACCTTCAACACAGTTTTTATTTTATTGTTAGAAATGCTAATTTTAATACTTTCTGATTTAGTTTTAGCTTAGGGCGCATACTCTTTTAAATATCTTTGGGTAGTTTCTTACATAATTATGGAAGGCTTCATCGGAAGTCAATGATTTTTCATGGTATAAGTTGTATAAATTGTCTCAGCTTATTCTTATTCCAGCAGTGGCCCATTCATTAAATTTAGATTTATTACTCATTTGAAATTTTTTAACTGGACATGCCTTACTAAATTCGTGGCAAAGTGAAGAAAATAATATCCTGTAATTTTCATTGGGGTCATGGGAGTGAAAATTGGCCATTGAAAGATTACTTAACATGTTATCATTAAAAACATTAATTTCTTTTTAGTTAGTGGCCTAAATTTAATAGTCTTATTTAATTGCCGCTTTTTAACCAACTCAAAGGATACTAGCTGACCTGTATGGTCAGACCTAACTCCACTAATTTGAGACGAGTATTTTATGGCACAATTAGTATAAATATTATCTATGCATTGAGCTGATGTTGCTGTTATTCTTGTTGCTTCCTTGTATGTGCATTTTAAGTTAAATGAACCAAACAATGAAGTAAGCTTGCAGTGTTCAGGTGAATTTACTAACAAATCAATATTTAGGTGACCACAAACGAAAACTAATTTATTATCTCTTATAAGCTTAGGTACTTAAAATTTCTCCCATTATCATTAAGAATGATGACAAGTTTGATGCTGGTGGTCTATAAACACTTAAGAAAGTTTGGCCTTCAACTTCTGTACATGCTACCTCACACAAACAATCAACAGAGCAAGCGGTGATATATTTTTGTTCCTTATATCTAAGAGAATTACTACGTAATATTAAAGTACCACCTCCTACTGAGGACCTGTTGTATGCACTAGTAACAGAAAAATATTAATTTTAAACAACATTCTATCTGGTTTTAGCCAGGTTTCACAAAAACATAAGATATCTATATCATATTTATCTATTAACATTTCCTCATCTAATATTTTGCCGGAGAAACGATTTATATTCTGATGATATAGTAAAATTGTGTTGTTATAACTCTCCTTTGTTCATTAATTAATTTCAGTATTATTAGATACCCTAGATAATACTGAATAGTCACTTAACCTAGGATCAGTTAAATTGTCAATAACCCAGTGTAAATTGTAAGCTAACAAAGTAGCCAATGAACTTTCGTCGTAAATTCTAAAATGAATGTCAGGATTGCAATCGGTATGCCCAAAAACCTATTACACGATGTTTGATGCAATATTTTGCAATCGACCACGTTTGCTGAGCAAGTGATATAATGCGGTCGCACTAAGTTCGCCGCGAGCTTAGTGTATTTCGAACAGCAACCGGGTGCACTCATTTTCATCATTTAGCGATAATTTTAGCCCTTACGTTACTTTGTTAATTATACTTAGCAATAAACCTTTGAAGGTTATCAGTGTATTTAACTTAGTAGACACACGATATCCATATTGAATGTTGCAGAAAAAGTTGCATCCACCAAGGATGCAACTTTTTCTCCAACATTCAATATGGATATCGTATGTGTTTTAAATTGGATTTCAAAATGAAAGCCAGATTTGCAATCACCACCCCCTTTGAAGGTTATCAGTGTATTTAACTTAGTAGACACACGATATCCATATTGAATGTTGCAGAAAAAGTTGCATCCACCAAGGATGCAACTTTTTCTCCAACATTCAATATGGATATCGTATGTGTTTTAAATTGGATTTCAAAATGAAAGTGAGGTGGAGGAGTGAGGGATTTCAAAATGAGAGTGTATTTAACTTAGTAGACACACGATATCCATATTGAATGTTGCAGAAAAAGTTGCATCCACCAAGGATGCAACTTTTTCTCCAACATTCAATATGGATATCGTATGTGTTTTAAATTGGATTTCAAAATGAAAGCCAGATTTGCAATCACCCCCACCTTTGAAGGTTATCAGTGTATTTAACTTAGTAGACACACGATATCCATATTGAATGTTGCAGAAAAAGTTGCATCCACCAAGGATGCAACTTTTTCTCCAACATTCAATATGGATATCGTATGTGTTTTAAATTGGATTTCAAAATGAAAGCCAGATTTGCAATCACCACCCCCAAAAACCCATTACACGATACCCATATCGAATGTGTGAGAAAAAGTTGCATCCGCCATCTTGGATTTTAAAATGAATGCCAGATTTGCAATCACCACCCCCAAAAACCCATTACACGGTACCCATATCAAATGTTTGAGAAAAAGTTGCATCCGCCATCTTGGATTTTAAAATGAATGCCAGATTTGCAATCACCACCCCCAAAAACCCATTACACGATACCCATATCGAATGTTTGAGAAAAAGTTTCATCCGCCATCTTGGATTTTAAAATTAATGCCAGATTTGCAATCACCCAGAGGCGTGCGCTCCTTGAAGGCATAAATGCAGTGCTTTACTTGCCATTCACAGATATTTTAATAAAACGTTCGTACGTTTTAGATGACTTTAATTAATAGTAAATAAATGAATAAACAAAATATAATAACTTAAAAACGCCTAATATTTTATAAATAGCACCCACACAAACATTATGTTTGCCAGGCGCTGCGAATTAATGTACCTAATTCCCAAGTAATGCCGCGGATTCACGCAGGAGATTTGTTTGCATGTGTGACATAATTTTAGTATCCGTACAAGTTCGCAAACGCACACACCCATGAATTTCTTAAGCCATGCGGCAGGATACCACAGACAATAGACAACTAAAAACAAGACTAAAAATAATAGACAGAATAGGCTATTTGACTGGTTTCTAAAAACCATCTCATATTATTTATTGGTGTATAAGGACCCTACAAATAATATTTATTTTCATATTTTATAAATATTTCGTTTAAAAAAAAGCATTACAAAATATAGTGATAAAGATTATATAAGCTGTCAAAACGAGCACGCTCCGCTAGGAGTATCTGTGTTCTGTGGTCACACGTTTGTATATCAACATTGGAGAAGTCAAAGTCAAATCGAGAGTTTTGTCTTTTTATGTAGTTTAATAGAGTTTCTGGCTGTAATTTACTGGGAAAAATGAGTTATAAATGGTGTACCAGGTGCACAAATACAACGATAACGTAATAGTAAGGAAAGAGAAGCTATTTATAACCGTTCCAAAAAATGTTAAAGTTCGTAATAGTACAGACGCCAGCACATCAAGCTACAACAATCTGTCAAATTTCTTTAATAGATTTTCAACTTTATTATCTAAGAAATTAGGTTCAAGATTGATTGGGAAAATTTGACAGTTTCGGGTAGCTTCATGTGCTGGCGTCTGTACAACTTGCACGCAGAAATACTAAAGAAATAAAGGATAGTTCAGTAATTTTCTTCTGTAAGGATCATTTTGATCGGGCACGCCGCAATTGCGGCGGTAAGACGCCTCTTTGAGGAGTGGCTAGATCGGCGTCACGGCGTCCTGACCTACCGCATGACGCAGGTCCTCACCGGACACGGAAGTTTCGGGAGGTACCTGTGTCTGATGGGAAAGGAGGAAACGCCTGGGTGTCACCACTGCGAGGGTCGCCCTGAGGACACCGTAGAGCACACGGTGCAAGACTGCCCCGCCTGGGCAGAGCACCGACGTGTACTCATGGCGGCGATAGGCGGAGACCTCTCGCGGCCGGCCTTGGTCGAGGCCATGCTGCGGGGCGAGAGGGAGTGGGAAGCGGTCGCCTCCTTCTGCGAAGCAGTCATGCTTTCGAAGGAGGAGGCGGGCCGCGTGAGGGAGAGGATGGCGTCCTCCCTCCAGCCCAGCCGCAGTGGTAGACGCCCACGGCGTCGGACGTCGGCCGACGATCTCCGGCCACCGTAGGCGCGGGCATGCGGACAGCGAGTAAAGGGCAACTCGCTGTCCGACCATGGACCATGCCCGGGTCGACGGCGCGTCGTGTTCCACGCGCGCCTCAAAGAGCGTCAGCAACATGACGAGGCCCCCTCTGCAGAGGGCCGAAGCCCGCCGGGGTCGTGGGACACATCCCGTTACCGTGGCCCCGGTATGTAAAGGGTTATTGAAGGAACACCGTGGATTTTAGTCAGTAAAAGTCTGACAGTCCCTCCCACCCTGCCCGGAGTGGGAGGACTTATTTGATAATTTTACCACGTTAAAAAAAAAAAAAAAAAAAGGATCATTTTGATGTAGGTAAACATGTTATTATTACTAACTTAAAACATTTTTACAATATAGTTATTCTACTGTTTTAAGGTTGGATAACTGAGATGTTTTTTGTATTATACCTGAATAGCCACAAATATTTCAAT
Source organism: Tholera decimalis (assembly GCA_943138885.2). Lineage (NCBI taxonomy): Eukaryota > Metazoa > Arthropoda > Insecta > Lepidoptera > Noctuidae > Tholera > Tholera decimalis. Next base: position 2,078,826 of record OW964551.2, on the reverse strand, counting down.
ATTCAATGATATTTATTACCACTAAATACATCAACAATTATGGCTTTAAAACAACATTTAAAAATATTTCAGATTGAGAAAGATATGGCTATCAATATAATATGGGATTAAGCAAGAGTATAATCATGGTAGATGGAGTTGTGCTTACAAAATTTTATTGCCAGGAAGACCCCAGAAAAAGGATGAGTGATGCTAGTACTTCTAGACATGTATTTGTTAAAAAACAAAGAACCCAACTCATTCAAGAGTGCCAAGACACACTGATGCAGGAAGTGTTAAGTGAACCCGGCCCATCTAGCACCCAACCGACTACAACACCTGTGCAAGAAGTAGTTTTAGTGACAACAGGTATGTAGACGTACATCATTTTCATCAAAAAAAGTTGGCAACGCTAGCCGCATTACTAGTGTCATAATCCTGTGCTCGCCCCTGCAATCACCACCCCCAAAAACCCATTACACGATACCTATATCGAATGTTTGAGAAAAAGTTGCATCCGCCATCTTGGATTTTAAAATGAATGCCAGATTTGCAATCACCACCCCCAAAAACCCATTACACGATACCCATATCGAATGTTTGAGAAAAAGTTGCATCCGCCATCTTGGATTTTAAAATGAATGTCAGATTTGCAATCACCACCCCCAAAAACCCATTACACGGTACCCATATCGAATTTGTGAGAAAAAGTTGCATACTCCATCTTGAATTTAAAAATAAATTCCAGATTTGCAATCACCACCCCCAAAAACCCATTACACGATACCCATATCGAATGTTTGAAAAAAGTCTTCATCATCACTTTCACTTCCTAAAATGGTGCTTTTCGGGAGCAACTGCACAAGGTACTATTAGAAATACCCAAAACGCTATAGGTGTGCCTATAATATTTAAAGAGTTCCCTCGCTTTCTCCAGGATCCCATCATCAGATCCTGATTTCATAACAATGGAACCAACTAGAAAGTATACCCTTTCAAACGAAAAAAAAATTCCAAATCGGTCCAGCCGTCTTCGAGTTTGAGGTTACATACATAAAAAAAAGTTTAAGACGAACTGAGAACCTCCTCCTTTTTTTTGAAGTCGGTTAAAAAGCAATAATAACATCACAAAATAGAAATACGTACTTTTTATGAGAATGGCTTTTTTTTCGAAAATTTGCGCCAACTTTCTTCTAATAATATTTTTTTTTACATTTTCCGATAATAAAACAAATATTGAAAAAAAAAATGTTAAAGAAATATATATTGAACAATAGTAAAAAAAAAAAAAATAGTAAATAGTTTATTTCAGGAACAAAAACACAAAACTAGATACAAGTCAAACGATGTTAGCTGCAAAAGTATAAACTGTAGCGCAGTTAACAACGCCCTTCTCCGGATACAAAAAACATGATATAATGCTCCATTTAAAAAGTTAATTAAGAGATAATTTAAACAGAATAAAAGCAATAAATTAAAAGATAAAAATAAACAACAAAAGACAATGAATTGGGATGTGTTTAGAAGTAGTAATATAATGTAAGGTGAAAGTGTGGATGTATGGGTGAGGTAATAAAAAGTAATTGTTGGGTATGCATAATAAATCGTACTAAAAAAAACAAAAAATATGACTTATGTTATTCAACGGATTGCTGCAATACAATAGTTCGCGAATTATCGTTACCGGCGAAACGCTCCACGATGAGACGTGACCCCTCTCTGAGCTCCCGTGGACGACTGAATTTTCGACCGGTGTACGTTGCGTATGGTTCAAAATAGCGCGCAAATTAGAAGAAAAAATTTAAATTAAAACAACCAAGCGACATTTTTGAAATTTTAAAGCTGTAAATGATAGTATGATAATTAGAGAATAATATGAATTGAAGTTTATGAAAAAATTCAACGGTTTACTATCAAAATTCAGCGACGCACGAGCATGTTTTGTAAGGATTTTTGTCCAAATTTATGTATTTTTGTTTAATAAACTATAAAATATTTTTAAATTTTGCCAACTATGTTTGCTAACACATTTATTCTAGTGTTCATTACATATTTTTGTATGGTAATTAAAGTACTATTATAGGTTATATTCCTTTAGTTGTGAAGACCGTTTTGAGTTATTTTACTCGGCGCAGGCTTAATATTTCTTGACACACGTAATAAATACTGGTTCCTTCTTATTTTTTGACATCCGCCAGTTTACGCGGGCGGCTGCGGCATTTAAGACGTTGCGCGGCTTTTATGATGATTAAAAAAGTTTTTCTCTTTTATCATATGAAAATTATAATAATTACGTAAAATAAAAAAGGTTGTCTGTAAAAGATCGCTTTTAGCGATAAGACCGCCCATTGTAACACCCTTTGTAGTTTTTAAGTCCTTATTTAATTATGTTATGGTGTACAATAAAGAGTATATCTATCTATCTATCTAAAAACATTGCGATTAATTAATTTGTTTTCGAGGCACGGGGGTATCACACCGCCAACTTCCAAACACCGGGATATTACTGAGAAATTCCTTACAGAAAAACCCGATATCGCTTTTTACCCGACCCGGGAATCGAACCCGAGACCTCGTGCTTGCCAGTCGGGCTTGCGATCACTCGGCCAACGAGGCTGTTAATTTATTCTGAATGCATTATTCCGTGTTATTTTAGTCGTCTTACAACGGCAGCCCACTTCATGTATCCAATTACTAGTAAACATTCATTAAAAAAAATATATATTTATGAACATTTGAATAATTTAAAATTGAATATATTTTGTATATTATTATGACGTAGTTTGAAACATCCTGGTGCGGGTGGGGACCGAGCCTTGATTTCCAAGGCCGACATGGAAGAGCGGTGACATCTTTATCAGAGTTTACTCACCCTAGCGCACAACAACTTTTTTTTTTTAATGAATGTTTACTAGTCATTGGATACACGAATGGGCTGCCGTTGTAAGACGACTAAAATAACACGGTGTATAAAGTATTAGCTTTCTGCACTTCTTCTCTATGTAAACTTTATCCTTGCCAAATTGTATACTGCTCCGTCTGTGAAATATTTGTAAATAGGGGTACAAAGTTTTTTACTTCACCTTATACAGCATCACACACATAATACAGAATCAGAATCAGGATATTTATTTGTGAAACATAGGTAACATAAAGGTCTTTGGTATACATAAATATTTGAGCACTATGTTTTGCCGTGAAGGCGTACTTTAGTATGGAATTTAATTCCAAATATGTACTTAAAAATCTAAACAAAAAAAAATCTAATAAATTGAAAAAAAAATGAATACTTCCAAAATATAACAACATATTATTTTAATCATATACATATTTATTTAATTTGAGAAAGAATACAATTTAAATTTAAATAAAAACCCTAAACTACATATACACACCTAAAAATAAACTAAAATATTGCATCCAGAAATTCGTGCGCATCGCTGTCCACTGGTAATGTGCCCAAAAGACTGGCGGCATTGCCACGTTGTATGGCAATGCTTAACCTCTGTCCAAGGTAAAAGCCAGCCCTTGGGTCACGCGAAGTGTCAACTAGGCGTCTGGACAGATCTTTAAATAATTTGTGAGCACTCGGACCCCACGACCCCAAGGTTTCAACCCCAAACGGCTCGAAAATATAACTACCAACAAGGTTATTATATTTCCGCCGCTATTTTATTCTATTATTTATTTTAATCTAAATTAAAAAATAAACAAAATCAACGATAGAAAAAAAACAAAGAGAGAGATAATCTACTTGAAAAGTTACAATTTAAAAAACTTTTTAGCAAAAAATAGAACCGACCTCCATATAAAAACACTACAAAGGCAAAAATAACTTTAATTTCGGAAGGCGGTGTCAAAAACAAAAATATATACAAAACTAAAGACACCGCCTTCCGAAATTAAAGTTATTTTTGCCTTTGTAGTGTTTTTATATGGAAGTCGGTTCTATTATTTGCTAAAAAGTTTTTTTTCACGCTTTTTAGTGGGTCGGTTTGTAATTTATCTAGTTACAAAAGCCAAAATGTCAACTACTTATAACCTTTTACAAAATATTGCTTTTCCCAATGCTGGGCCGTTAATTGTTGAGGAGTTCTCCTGGTACTGCACCATCAGGTCTACATCACCATATGCATTGTGACGAACATAAAGTGCTTATCATCCATATTCAAGTAATCTAATCGCAACAAACAAAATACTTATTATTGAGCAGTTTCGGTGGCCATCTGGGGCCATCATCAGTTCCACTTCCTCAAATGGTGCATTTCGAGAGCAACTGCACAAGGTACTATAAGAAATACCCAAAACGCTATAGATGTGCCTATAATATTTGAAGAGTTCCCTCGATTTCTCCATGATCCCATCATCAGATCCAAACGTGACGACAATGGGACCAACTAGAAAGTATACCCTTTCAAACAAAAAAGAATTTTCCAAATCGGTCCAGCCATCTCCGAGTTATGAGGTACATAAAAAAAAAAAAAAGTTCAAGACGAATTGTAAACCTCCTTTTTTTTGAAGTCGGTTAAAATTATCATTCATAAAATCTTCAACATCATAATAACATTTATCTATTAATAGCGAGTAGAGACATTTCTTAAATATTAATAATGGCATATTTTTTATTACATCAGGTATTTTAAGCAGGCTTCCAGTCTTACCAGAGCTGAGTATTGGTAAGACCAGAGTCGGATTGTCAGTCTTATGACGGTAAGGACTGTCAAAAATTTACAAATTACAGCCGGGACCAACGACTCAACGTGATTTCCGAGGCTCTGAGGAATCTCCGTAATTATGTTAAGATGGTCTCCCATCCAAATAGCGACCTAGGCAAGCGTTGCTTAACCTCAAAGATCGAACCGTGCGGCTGTGATTGTTAAGCCACGTGCTTCTCCTAATATAAGAAAATACATAGCCCTAACTGTAACGTGTATCGTTTATTCAGCTGTATTGTTTGCGTCCAACAAGGAAGACATTTCGCTTTCTTTCTCATAGCTACATTTAATTAGCTTAGCAAATGCTGCTGCTCATAGTTACATTTAATTAGCAAATTGCTGAGCCCGCCGGACCTCGGTAGCTCTCAGGCAAATGAAAGCTGGTCCCTTACACGATTATGACTGTAGGTCCGCACAAGTAATCTGTTTTATGTACCTCCTGAGAGAATACATTGTAAAAAACTGGCAAAGTGCGAGTTGAGCTCGCCCATGAAAGGTTCCGTGACAGTAAGCAAAGATTAGCAATTTTTCAGAAATTTTGTGTGAATGACAAAGTTATGTTAGCGGTTAAAGAAAATGTGCTATATCACAAAAACTGCTGACTATATCTCTTTCAAACCAATTTTCGTCAAAAGTGTTAAGATTTACAGCATATAGGTATATTTTTTTAGAATTTCGCTCTAATATTTTAAAGTTAGAGTAGATGGGGAGACACATTTTAAAACTTTGGAAGTGTATATCTTTCAAACGATTTACTTTAAGAAAAATGACACTCAACCTATCTATAATAGAATAGAATATCTATTTATTAGAGTGATTTTGACTCACTTTGACCTTAGACATTCCTTATCTACGTATGGATTCGATGAAAAAGAAAAAAAGATTTTTTTATGTATCTTTTTTATTGGGAAGTTTTAATAAATAAAACCGTAAAGCGGTACACAGAATACAAGAACAAGTTTCAACTGCGTGTAAGTTTTTAAGTTAGCAGGGTCACTGACACTATCATTAGAACTTAAAACGGGATATTTACCATGTGTATCTTTAATTTCGAGTTTCCGATATTTCGGCACTGTTACAAGCGCCACGATCTCGGATGAACTGAAGTAATTACGGATGGACGCTTATGAGCAGACGAATCGGTCTACCTTCTTTCTCGTTCGTTTTTTGTGATCGCCACCGCTACCACTGTCACATGTATCACTAAACACTCGATTCTGTTCCCGACATACAAAACTCACCGTATCGACTCGCGAACTGCGTAGTCCTAATAGTTTCGGAATAAAGTCGCTGTGACAGACAGACAGACATGACGAATCTAAAAGGGTTCCGTTGTGCCATTCGACTACGGAACACTAAAAAGGTGACTACTTAGACTTACTACGTTTTAAGATTAAATACTAGCTTATGAACGCGGCTGCGCTTGCGTGTAGTTTTTTCAGCAAAAAAACGTAGCTAGTGTTAATAATGAATAATTTAGCTTTCCATTCGTAAAAGCGTTTTGCAAGTCAGTTCAGTGGCTCCACAGATTATTTCATACAAACTTACAAACATTACTTCTTTATAATATTGGTGTAGGTAGAAGCATAGATACAATGCGGCCGTTCTAACTTGGCGAGTGTGAAGTTAGGCTCTGCGAACTTTAACGCTTGTGCACTCGTATAAAAATAAAGGTTTTAAAAAAATAAATGCAATTAGCAGTTGTTATTCCTGTTAACAACTGTTATTGGCATTTTTTTTTTAATGTTTATTTTTGTACGAGTGCACAAGCGCTAAAGTTCGCAGAGCCTAACTTCACACTCGCCAAGTTAGAACGGCCGTACTGTACTCATTGTGTATCTGACAAAAACGGCACTAACAATATTTTGCTTTAAAATAAACGTACATACTATGAAATTAGAATTCACTTTTTTTTTCAGGACGAAGGTTTTTAATTTTCTAGTTTGACACCTTATCAGTTAAAAAGATATATTGTGATAGGTATGATATTCGTGCAATATGAACTGTGTGTTTTTTCGATACAAAATTAAAAGGGTGCTTAATATTAGATTGTAGCAAAAATAATAAAGCAGCTAGATTCGTAATTGCGTTTCAATTGTAATTTATGTAGGTATTTGATCCATTATATTAAATAAGTTCTAATTTAATTTCGTGTTCATACATTGTACCTATACGTCCCTACAGGTCTTTTAAGTATGCCGTAGATAGATAGATAGAATATACTTTATTGAACACACCTATTTAACATTATTTCTTAATTCTATGGTTACAATGGAGGTCTTATCGCTAAAAGCGATATCTTCTAGACAACCTTTGGAAGGACTTTCAAAACTAATTAAAGTAGGTAGGGCTAAATTAGTGTACTCATAAGGCCGTGCGCGCACAGCGTTGCGTTTTGGTAACGCAAAATCTGTGAAGTATGGAGTGTCATAGAAGTGCGCGCACTGCGGTGGAATAAACGCGTGCGGTAGAGTACTACCGGTGCGGTAGAATTACCGCAATAGCGGCCACCGCAAGGCAGTGCGCGCACGGCCTAAAACAGAAAATAATATATACAGAGTGGAGACGACAATACGATCATAAATTAAAACACGTATAATACTAGTTTATAGGAAAAATTCTACCGTATCAAAAAACTCCCAACAACGAAATAAAAAAAAAAAAAATAATCATACAAACTAGATGGCATAAAACTAGATGCAAAATAGAACACCATTTATGAATATCGGGTCACTGACCTGTTGAAGTGCGGCAACAGCGCCACGGTAATATTATGATAATATTACCGTGACAGCGCGGTCCTGTAGTGATTTGATCTTTTGGCGCCACTTATGATAATAATAATGGTCAGAAAAAACAATTACATTGAATCACAGATTACAGGCACCTCTCGCCCGCTATTATGTACCTATTAGTGCAATTATTATTAATCACTATCTGGATCACTGTTCAAACACTTAGCTAAGTAGCTATGAAAGTAACTAAACTTTTCGTTTTTCAATAAGGCCGCCATTAATTCGAATACCTAAACTGAATCGTCCGTCGGCGTCGTAGAGGGTTATTTCTGACACTTGACAAGAGTTTTTTAGAATTTAATTATCACAAGGCATGATTAATAAAAACAAAACACAATAAACACTAAACATCAAATTTCGCACAAATCACTTAACTATTTAACTAAATACTGTCACTAAAATAAAGCTTCTAATTTCGCACATTATGATAATCGATGTAGAATCACAAACAGATGAGCGGCGGGCGGGCCCCGCCGCGCCGGCGGCGGCTACTTCAAAGACGCAAAGAAAGTACGTCGTGCGGCACTCGTGCGCGTACAAAGCGATGACGCGTGGATCGTCACAGGATTACAACGACACACTGACCTAAATTTATAGTTACACGTTTGGGCAAGGAAGTGAAGTTATCACAAACAAAACCAGATTTATCTCTTTCGCACACACTAAATTTTCTATTAATAGAGTGCACAGTGCAACTTCCTTGTCTTATCTAACTCTGATGACACGCTTTATGAGTCTTATTAGACTGGTTTAAGGTATAATTTGCTATAAATAAAATTTAAAACATAATCTGGTGAAAGTTTTTAAATAGCGAGTTGGCAACGTGTTGTTTTACCGATGCGTGGGACCCGGGAACCGATATTCATAAATGGTGTTCTATGTCGTATCCAGTGTTATGCCATTTAGTTTGTTTGATTATATTTCTTTTTTAATTTCGAAGTTGGGATTTTTTTTATACTGTAGAATTATTTCTATAAACTAGTATTGTACGTGTTTTAATTTATGATCATATTGTCTTCTCCACTTTGTATATACATACAAATATATAAATACAATACAATACATAAGTAATTATATATAAATATAATGTGTTCTTTAACATCATGTGGAGAGGAAACAAAAAAATAATCATAAATTTGAAAGAAAATGATTAGCAACCGAGCTCTTAAAAGTAGCGAGTGACTGAGCTTGTCTTACTGACACCGGCAATGCATTCCACAAACGAACAGCTTGCACCGTAAACGATGAGCCGTAGAATTTAGTGGAATGTGCAGGCATTGAAAGTCTCAAATTTTCCGATGATCTCAAATTTCTAACATGTGTATCATGAAGGAACTTAAAACGTTCTTTGATATAAAACGGAGTTGTTGGATTGAAGAGAATACTGTAGAGTAATGATATAATATCTGCTTACCGTATCTTGTTTGTTTGTACTTAGACGTGGGTCTCCCAGTCCAATGCAGCTGAGTACTAGTGTTTCACATGGAGCGACTGTCTGACCTCCACAACCCACTAGCTGCGTAACACGATACCCCTGTTACGATGGTCTCCCATCCAAAGGCCAACCTAGGCCAGTGTTGCTTAACCTCGAATATCAAACTGACGGCTGTTATTGTTTTGTGCTCTTTTGTCCGTGTAACAGAATCAACGCAATTCCTGAAAGTAGTTGGTTCTGAATCGATTTCCGTCATAAAAAATAGCTGTCAAATTTTGATGGAAAAATCTTTCATTTAACTTAAAAAACTTTTTAACAAAAAATTAAACCGACTCCCAAAAAACACTGCAAAGTGAGAGAGAGTCGGTTTAATTTTTTATTAAAAAGTTTTTATTTCACTCTTTTTAGAAATAATAAAAAAATCATCCAAGATTTTTAATTTACCTAGTTACAAGAGCCTAAATGTCAACTACTTATAACCTTTTACAAAATATTATACTTATACGTTAATTGTTGAGGAGTTCTCCTGGTACTTCACCATCAGCTCTACATCACAATATGCATTGCGACGAGCATAAAGTGCTTAACATCCATATTCAAGTAATCGAATCGCAATCCACTCAATATTTATTATTGAGTAGTTTCGGCGGCCATCTGTGGTCTTCATCATCGGTTCCACTTCCCCAAATGGTACTTTTTGAGAGCAACTGCACAAGTTACTATAAGAAATAACCAAAACGCCATAGGTGTGCCTATAATATTTGAAGAGTTCCCTCGATTTCTCCAGGATCCCATCATCAGATCCTGACTTTGGTGATAATGGGACCAATTTCGAAGTATACCCATTCGAACAAAAAAAGAATTTTCCAAATCGGTTCAGCCGTCTTCGAGTACACGATGATCATACATTTAAAAAATATATATATATATATACGCGTCGAATTGATAACCTCCTCTTTTTGTCGTCGGTTGAAAATGGAAACACAGTATCATGAAAAATGAATATAATCTTTAATTCAATGAAATTGTGTGCGTGTCGCGTTGGCCGCGAACATTGCATGAGTATATGTGTCTGCGTAAGGATATTGTATGACGCACATACGTTTTGCGTTTAGTAAGGATAACTATTTTATAAAAATGCCTAGGTTTGGTGTTAATTTATTAAGTTACGGATGTTGTTTTAGACTTATAATTTATAATTTTAATGGAGGTGTCTGAGGTATTGCGCTTAATCTGTTACAAGTTGTATAAATAAATATAAGAGAATAAATACGCCGAAGCTCCAGAGCTTGGAACATCGTCGACGTATTGCAAGCCTATCGATTTCAGGTAGTGTGCAATGGAATCGCACAATCTGATATCACAAAGCCGGTCATGTACATGTACTTGATGAACATCCCACTAGTATGCACAAAACGTTTTAGGAATACTTTTATTGTGCGTACGGGTAAGGAGTGGAATTCCCTGCTGGACTCTATGTTTGCTGATAGCTATAACTAAAGTCAAGAGTGAATAGGTTACTTCTAGGTAAGCGAGCTTCATCTTCAACCACATCAACGCTTACCATTAGGTGAGATGGTGATCACACATGAGCACAATATCAATAAATAAAAGATTATACGCTAACCTTGACAGAGTCGAGAGAAGCCAGACAAATGATGACAATTTCAAATCAGTCTACAAATTTTTATCAAACTTTTTCATCGTACGAGCTATTTTTCCAACGTTACTGTCTACATCTGCACGAACACTAACACGCTATCACTCACTGGGCGACAGGCGTGTAATTGTAAAATAAAACGGGCACATGTGTCAACTGAAAATATAAATGAGTTTGCTACAATAATCGCGTTGGACTGGAAGAAATATGTAACAGCGGACGGTGACAGACATAATGACTCCTCGAATATAAAAGTACAAAATTCATTCTTTATTATTTTTACTAGCACTTTGCCGGTGACTTTGTCCGAGAGGACTTCGAAATAATGTACTCACGAATAATGCTCCTTAATATCAAAGAAAAATGTTAAGAATTGGATCATTAGTTCTGGAGATTACTACCTACATACATACTTACAAACGAATTTTACTGCTTTATAATACTAGTACAGATTTATTCTCTGCTTCAATGACGCAAAAAAAAAAGTAGGTTTTTTCTTTTCTTTTCAATTTATAATTTTCAAAAACTGGTTTTGCCGAAACGAATTGACTTTTTACCTACATTTATTTATTTATTTACTTTATGGAGGACTTACAGCTAATAAAAACATAAAAAGAGGAATATGGACTATAGGAGGATGATTAAATACGCCCTCTAACTATAGCCGAGCTTTCTGAAATTATAAGAAAGTTTTGACCAATATTCAGCAAGTATTTCCTGTTTCTAGTTATAACTAAAATTACCATAAACATATTCATGGATTTCCGCAAAGAAAGGCCCGTTCCCAATCTGTTTTAAAATGGTAATTCTTAATTAACCCCGTCCAACAACCAAACATGGTTTAAAGATCGGAGTGTTGTGTTTCCAAGTTAGCCGGACTTAACTTTTTGGGGACATGCGAAACAGGGTGTTGAGTCCCGCATTCCCATTAAAAAGGGAGGATCCTCCGACCAGACAGGTGTTTTTTTTCTGGTGGGCAACTGCCCGATGTTTGTGATCGGGTGATTTTTATGTAGGCTAGTTGAGCGGTTAACTTTGCTTGCGCGATACAGGATTTCTATAGTTTAGTTTGTATGTTGCGAGATAGATGTCGCTAAAACTTTCTTCCTCACGCCCCAGCCGGCCGTGAGACACGCCCCGGACGTAGGGGATCCCGAGCCGATCTCCGGCCTGTCGACGCGGGCGTGCGGACGGCGAGCATGGGTAGCTCGCCGTCCGGTAAAGACCCGGACCGAGTCGATGTGTTCCGCGAATGCCTCATAGAGTAGTCAGCAGCATTGACGGGGGCCATTGCCTTACCTAGGCCCCGGATCGCAAAGGCAACTAAAGGAGCAGGGTGGGTTTTTAGTCAGTAGAAGTCTGACACTCCCTTCCGCTCCACCCACAGTGGGAGGTGATGATTTTCCCACCCAGAAGAAAAAAGAAAGTTAGCCGGACTTAGTGTGTCACGGGAAACGCGCCAGGAGAACTGATGCCATGCATTGGATAACCAAACAAAGCCCTGTTTTGCATATGTATTGGATGAGGAAAATGTATCGGATTCACGATACACAATCTTCGTAATAAACAAGGGGACCCTGCATCGTTTTAATTTGCTTGTGGGATCGGTAGAAAGTCAGAATTATGTCATACCTTAAAGCAAGATTAGAAGAAAATATATTATTAAATTAAATAAAATTAAAATTAAATAATTGTTTATTGAAAAAAAATCGGCATTGGCACCCATAAAATAAAAATTACAATTAAAATAACATTTTTTTAACGACATAAAACTATAAAAAAAAAATTATACATATACTTATTAATGAAAAGAGATAAACAACACTTAATTAATCACAATAATCTAATCCTATCGACAGAGCCAAAACAAATGCGCCACCATTGAACTGATTGGTTCATTTGTTTTGTCTCCTTCAGCACATCTACAGTACAGAACAGCCTTTATGAGATCATTCTTAGTTACATCCACTCGTGAGAAGAACGATGCCCTGAGCTTCTTCATGAGCGCAAAGGAATCAGTAACCCTGCTCTCAGCAAACATGTCAGTCGCACTTCACCGCCAGGGCAAGTTGAGCATGGCTCGGAAAGCATTATTATTTATACACGAAGAGTGTAGTAAGCATCCTTCGTGTACTTGTACCAAAGTTGGCCAGTGTAGAACGACTGGCAATAAGGCTGGAACAGGGTCACCTTGACTTGTTTTGAGCAATGGAAGAAACGTCTATTTAGTATATTGCTTCTACACGCTATACTACGTCTTTGTCTCTCAAGATCTTCATCATTTTTTAATTATATCTCGGGTATTGCTCTCCTCGTAACGAAGGAAGGACTTAATTAATAAAAACATACCTCCAGCTCGAGGCTAAATTAACAATGGCTCGTGTCGATGTTCCCGGTTAAGCAAAGCTTTCCGAGGTTGATCCATGGATGGCTAACAATTTTAGTAAATCAAGATTCCTCAGAGCCTTTTTTCAGTGGGAAAATCAGACAAAAAACCCACACATGTGATCCTTCAATTTTCCTTGAGTTCCGGGGCCGCAGTATCTCGTTAGAACACGACCGCAACTACAGCAGGTTCCATCTTTAACAGTTGTTACGGAGGTTAGTTAGGCAGACACTCCATATAAACACTGAAAGCCGAATGGACCCCATCATTTTGGGAAAAAGCCTAACATGTTGAAATAAATAACGAATACTGGGAATGTTAGACGATATTGGAAGTTCATTTTATATCATTTTATAAAAGTATAAATGCTTCTCCTTTCCTAATTTCCAGAAATATGTAATGATCTGTTTTCCAGTAAAACATCAAAGACCAGCACTTTCAGGAACGTTATCTTCGATGAATAAAGCTTTTGATGGTCTAAAAATAACATATAAAACCTGGTAAATCTTTCACTAGGTGAATACGTACCCTATTGTCAAACGTATTTCTCACATTTTTTGTGATTCGTCGTAATGATATGATTTTTACATATCTTTGTTCTTTTTGATTCAACCCAAGTACCTATTAAAAGCTTGTTCAGTGACTTGTATTGTGTGATTACTTAGATAAAGAAATTGTTACCATCCAATCTTAGTAGCAAATCGAATAAAATTTAAAAGACAAATAAAAAGGTTTAAATATCATTTATTACCCATAAAGAACTCGGTCCTCTTTCAATGAGCCTAAATAACTATATTACTACTTATAGCTATAATTTTACACAGCAATCGTCTGTAGGTAGTATTGTAAGGCTTGGTTTCCCTACACACCACCTAACCAAGGGTAGATACTTAAAGATGAGACTTATGGGCTGAGTTCTAGCGCATGATGAGGATACAGTAGAAATAAAACATGAGACAGGTTTGGTTGGTCATATCATTAAATATATTTTGTCTTCTACAAACACGTGTTGATTATATCTTCAGTTCCGTCTTTTACATAACAACAAAATATACGTACATTATCGGGTTTCTTAATTACCATGAACAATTAATTTCAGTTCATTAAACCATGGTACGGGTTCCGCCAGCAGTATCGCATCTAAGTGGTGTGCATATGAAATGATGAAAGATCTTTATACGCTTCGCTTGTGTAAGTACCACGGTGGTGTAGTGGTGACAAGCGAGACTGCTGAGCATAAGGTCATGGGTTCGATTCCCGGATCGGGTAAAAAGTGTACAGCCCTAGAGAAACAGGGTGGGTTTTTAGTCAGTAGAAGTCTGACACTCCCTTCCGCTCTACAAACAGCGGAAAGAGTCATAAGATGATTTTCCCACCGAAAAAAAAAAACAGACATTTCAATTTTATTTATATGTTACGGCTAATTCAAAATAAATAATAATAAAAAAAATAGAACCTAGTTTTAACCAGGTAGTTATGGCTACATCTAGTTGTAACCAGTGTATGAAAGCTATACCTAGTTTTAGCCGTGAACAAATCTGTTACACCTAGATTTAAACAACCGCTATCAATTACACACTTGGGGTATTAGCCGTAATATGTACATAGATAAGTACATGTGTTAATTTTTAAGATCAGCTATGAACGATAAATTTATTTGCCTCTGAGAAGAAACACCGAAACAAACTCAGAGGTCAAAGTCTCTTTTGAAGTCCATACGATCTGAATTGATCAAACAAATCATATTAGAACCTTGTAAGTCAATGTCTGAGGCAATCTTTTGAGAAAAGATGCACACAGATCTGTGTGTCCAGATGCCTGATAAAAACGATTTGTCATTATATCCGCAACCAACTCACAAAAGCTGCATAATATCATTTGTTCAACTAAAACATCAATGCCTTTATACCCAGTTATATTCACTGAAAACCTTTTAAACCCAGCGAAAAACGGCTACACACGTTACCTTCACAAATATGCGTGTGTGCATGTGTGTCTACCTGGCAAACGAAACCGCGTGGAATCGTTAATATGTTTACTCTCCTCGTTTGCTCAGAAACTCATTACCATCATTCAGCACTGTTGCGCACTCATTTAAAATTTAATGCTATATGAAGATTTATGTACAAAGAGCTCTTGGCTACATAATAAGAGCTGCACGGCTTGATCTTCAAGGTTAAGCAACGCTTGCGAGGTCAGTATTTGGATGGGTGTCCATCTTAACATATCAAAATCTCTCCGTGCCTCAGAACTCACGCTATTGCGTTGGTTTCAGCTGTCATTTATACATCTTTGACAGACATTACGGCTAGTCAGGGGCCAGAAAATCTGACACTGAACTTAGGTTTAAAGAATGTTTATTTCTCAAAAAGAACATTATACAGTTCACTTGTATGAGATTTAATGTTTTAACAATAATTTCATCATCGTCTAATGAGGCAGCATGCAATAATAATAATAAAAAGGTTTGAAAAAGGTACTTACATTAAAGGGAAACGTCTATTCTTGGCCATGTTTTGCCCATCAATGTGATACTTAATTACAAAAAAAAATACCCATTTAGTAACTAAAATTTTGCTATTATTTAGTGGTAATGAAAACTCCGGAATTAAAAGTCGATTTAATCAAGAAACTCAATAGTTTATTGCCGTAGGGATGGTAACTTTTACTGAAAAAAATTGATACACTAAAACCGGTTTCCAAAAATCGACTTATGTTAAATCTATTTTTATTATGTAGTTGTTTCGCTTTTATTATTTTATTTAGAGACAAAAAAGGTTTGTCCATTATCGAGCTTCTAAGTACGAACCATTTAACCGATTCCGTGTTTCCAGCTTCTCAAAATATAGATTTTTCGATAAATTGATTTCTTAGCGTCATCCCTACGTCAAGAAAATCGTAATTGACAACTGACTGACATTTAACATTTTGTTTAGTTCTGTTTCTTTGTGAACCGTGATTTCTTTTCTACTGTGTTTTTCTATTTGATATTCTGACGACTTTGATTACGATTATTGACCCTGTAATCGTTCCCGATGATGACCTTGACTTTACATTGGGTTCTGTAACCGCCTTCCACGATGACACCGGCCTGCCAATGCAGACCGTACCTGTTTTTCACGAATGACTTGACACGATTATGGAACCTGATTTACACAAACTTACCAGTTTACCACGGAGTCATCTCTGTGTCAATTGTGGCGTGGATACACGAAGACTTAAGAGATTTACCTTGAGCATTGTGGAAGTTCGGTCTATATTTCAGCAATGGATTGCACCACAACAAGTAAGTTAATTATAATAACATACAAGTTACATACTCAACAACTTATATTGCGTAGCTATTAAAATCTATAAGTATATTTTTTGTAAAAATTGATTTTTTATATTATGATTTATAAAAGTCCAACCGAGTTCTATGTAAAAAATAGTGTTTGTTTCTTTATCTATGATGTTAACCCTTATGCCTTCAATTTTTTTCTCTCGTGGGCGTCACTTGGCCAAAACTTCTTTATCAATTGGACTTTTCTCTTTACGTTTAAACATAAGATGGATGAAAAACAATTGTAAAACATTAGAAGGGTAGGTCTATCTAAGGTTTGAACTCACAGCTGGCCAGTTAGAAACCAAGCACCCTCATAACTACGTTCTTACTATTTAAAACGTCAGGCCAAATGTGTCATGTTTGTGTGCGTAAACCAGTATAGTCTCGGAGATCGGCAACCATTTATTTTTCTCAGATGTTTTATTAATTTTAGTTTAGTGTAGATAAAATTGACAAGGGGAATCGTGTTTCCCAGCAGTTGGGTTGTGAATGGCGGACAGGCAGGCGCTTCATGTAAAAGAGTAATACTCAGCTGCAGTTATAGATGCGGTCTGTGTACTTTTTAACCGACTTCAAAAAAAGGAGGTTTACAATTCGTCTTGAACTTTTTTTTTTTTAATGTATTTTACCTCATAAGTCGGAGATGGCTGGACCGATTTGGAAAATTCTTTTTTTGTTTGAAAGGGTATACTTTCTAGTTGGTTCCATTGTTGTCACGTTTGGATTTGATGATGGGATCATGGAGAAATCGAGGGAACTCTTCAAATATTATAGGCACACCTATAGTGTTTTGAGTATTTCTTATAGTACCTTGTGCAGTTGCTCTCGAAAAGCACCATTTGAGGAAGTGGAACTGATGATGAAGACCCCAGATGGCCACCGAAACTATTCAATAATAAGTATTTCGTTGATATGGTTAAAGAATCTTTATTCTCAATAAAAACATAACAATTTCACTTACTTAAGAATAATACTAAAAATAATTTACAAGAAGTTCGTCGTTACCAATTACAGACTGTACAAACTAATTACCCATCCAATGCATTCATCTCCCCACAAGTGATTGATCTGCCATTACAAGGCCATTACATACTGGCTAAGTTGGGTTGATTGCGATTAGATTACTTGAATATGGATTTTAAGCACTTTATGCTCGTCACAATGCATATAGTGAAGTAGGGCTGATGGTGATGTACCAAGAGAACTCCTCAAAAATTAACGGCTCTGCACCGGGAAAAGCAATATTTTGTAAAAGGTGATAAGTAGTTGACATTTTGGCTTTTGTAACTAGATAAATTACAAACCGACCCACTAAAAAGCGTGAAAAATAACTTTTTAGCAAAAACTAGAACCGACTTCCATATAAAAACACTACAAAGGCAAAAATAACTTTAATTTCGGAAGGCGGTGTCTTTAGTTTTGTATATAGTTTCGTTTTTGACACCGCCTTCCGAAATTAAGGTTATTTTTGCCTTTGTAGTGTTTTTATATGGAAGTCGGTTCTATTTTTTGCTAAAAAGTTTTTTCATGTGGGTAAACTTGAGTTGGTTCGCAAGATGGGTGGGACGAGTTGCCGATACCAATAAGCTACAGGCCAATCCGCCTGACAAGCTAGCGTTGCTATTTATTTTTATTTCTTTCAAAAACTATTTCTGGACTATATTTATTCATTTAACATGTATGGAGGACTAACAGCTGTAATACACAGGATAATATAGGTGAGCTGATTAAAAGTCATAACGTTTAGAGGCAAGAAAATCTTAAAGTGAACACTTAAAATATTGTCTTAATATAAACCATATCATCCAATATGATACACTAAATAGATGTATATCATGTACAGATATTCATATTTTTTTAAAAGATCAAGGCTTAGGCGTCTTTTGACTGCAACCACACTGGTGTCAAAATCAGAGGAAGAACAGAGTGTCAAAATCGTGCTGTACGCACAATAAATGAGTTCCGTCTATACTTAGTTGTAATCGATGTCTGTCGATTGGATGATCAATTCTCCACGATAGCAAACGTAAGTAGTTTCAGTTAGGATAAGCCATAAAATGAAAACCTAGCCAAGAGAATAAAATAAGAGGAAAACTGGATGTTAGGCATTTTTTTCTGCTTTCAAATCATTCCACCTTAGCAAATATAATAATTCCACAATTCAATCACTTTGACCAACCTAGCACCCACAGGGCGGTAGACCAAAGAATAAATAAAGATGGTACAGAAAAAGTATCAAATTATATTTAACAAGTCGCAGATACCCGAGTATAGGGCAGCGTTTGGGAGAATTAATCATCCGGGATCCGGATGTAGAATATATCTACATCCTTCGTAGCTGGCGGTATCCTGACGGAAATTGTACGAATAAAAAGTAGCCTGTGTGTAATTCAGTGGCAAATAGGCTTTATCACACTCCTTACAAAATGAAATTTTGAAGATATTATTATTATTTTTGGACAAACGTGATGTTTTCTTAGCTCTGGGCTAGTTTTTGTCATTGACTTGGCTTGGCCCGTTAATGTAGCTTACATTAACGGGCCAAGCCAAGTCAATGTAGCGTATGTGTGTATTTATGTTAATGTATATGTGTTATGTGAGTAGATTTCATTTTCGTCGGTTTGCATGAACTTTATTATTATTATCTTTATTTCAGACCTAAGGGCCCATAGAAATAATTACAAATAATGTTAGTAGGTTGTTAGTAGGTACAAAAAGCATTATATATAAGCTAGTATGTGTTAGTAAGCATGACAAAGCAAAAAATTACTTTTTATTGGATTGCAGGTGTACACCTGCCCAATATACAATAAACGGACTATTTATTTTATCCGCTAACGCCCTGACGATACTGCTGGAACTACCGCGGACCCTGCTCATCATAGATACCGTTCTGTTGCGTATGACGGCAAAGAAATCGTCGATACGTGCTTCCGCAAACATAGCAGAAGCACTGCAATACCGAGGCTTTTTCAGCAGTATCCTCAGAGCGTCGTTATATTGCACCCGAAGGGCGTTGTAAGCCCGCCTCGTATAATTGATCCACAGACTGCAAGTATAGAAAGTCTGACAAAAGGCTCTGAAAAGCATCAGTTTCACATCTGTGCTACATCGCGCAAATCTGCGGGCCACCATATTACAGCGGACTGACAGCGCCCTCCGTTCCCTCTCCAAGTCTTCATCGTCTTGTAGCCTGTCCGTCAACACGTGCCCTAAATATTTGAATTTAAAAACCCTCGTGAGAGTAGCTCCACATATCTTAATAGGGGGTATGTTACTAGGTGCCTTGCTCCCCGCCCTACATACCATAAAAACACTCTTACTGGTATTATATTTGAGCCCGTGTGTCTGTGCGTAAG
This sequence comes from Tholera decimalis, assembly GCA_943138885.2. NCBI lineage: Eukaryota > Metazoa > Arthropoda > Insecta > Lepidoptera > Noctuidae > Tholera > Tholera decimalis. The sequence continues at coordinate 2,059,172 of OW964551.2, read as the reverse complement.
TCTCACAAATCCCCAGTAGTCTCCTCATTGCCCCAATCGACGGGCTCAACAAAACCATGTCATCCGCATAACTGATATTATTTACCATATTACCATCTATAGAGCACCCGACCATGGTTCCATTAAGCTCGCCAATAAGCCGGTTCACAAATAAATTGAAGAGACTAGGAGAGGATAGCCCCCCTTGACGGACTCCGCACTGTAAATTATAGGGCTGACTGTGTGTGTTCACCCATTTTACAACATTCAATTGTTTATCATACCAGTATTTAAGTAGAGATACCGTCTCCCTCGGTATATTGGTCTCACTTAACAACTTATGCCACAGAATATCATAAGATACCAGGTCGAAAGCCCTTGAGAGATCAAGAAAACATGCATAGACTGGAGTTTTCCTATCAGTATAGTACCTGACCGTTTGTTTCAGACACATAACCGCCATTTCAGTTGACAGGTTGGATCTGAAACCGAACTGCAAGTCGTGTATCTGAAGGTGTTCGTTTAGCTGCGCGTTCACGATACTATCAAGGACTCTCGCCGTGGTAGTGGCCAATGATCTGTAGTGCCTGCAACGGCCTGTAGTGGTTTTTATCAGATGGATCCCCGGTTTTATCCTTTATTATTGGAACCACTACAGTTTTTATCATATCCCCAGGGAGAAATGAATGTCCTATATAGAAGTTAAACAGCAAGGTTAAGACTCTAGGCATGTGTACACCTGCATAGCGCATATGTTCAATACTTAAGCCGTCATGACCAGGCGACTTACCTCGCTTCATTCTCTGAATGGCGCCTCTAACATCCTTGGCCGTTATTCGCGTGTAAGACTCACCTGGTCTGACGTCTGGCTTACATAAGTTGTTCTTTACACAACTCATTGGTTCTATTGTAAACAGCTTTTGAAACATATTAGCAATATTATGGTTACCTTCTTGGTTGCCAACACTCACAGGAACACTCGGCTTAGGATTCAAGTGAGCCGTTTGTTTCCAGAAACTACCAAAATCTTTAGACTCGTATTTCGATGCTAATATGTCCATTTTTATTTGGTCCGCATGATCTCCGAATTTTTGCTTAAAACCCTTTCTACTTTCACACATACTCAAATATACTGGTCCCGTACGCGGCTTCCCATAAAGTACCCAGGTATTAAAATCAAGCCGAGCCTTCCTGATATATCTCTTCATACATCTTTATCGGGTAGATACGCACACCACCCAAACGCACAAAACGTTTTGGGAATACTTTCATTGTACGTACGGCTAAGGAGTAGAATTCCCTGCCAGAGTCTGTTTCCCGAAATCCCGATAGCTATAATCTAGGGGTCTTAAAATCAAGAGTGAATAGGTTGCTCCTAAGTAAGCGTGCTCCATCTTCGAACACATCATCACTTACCATCAGGTAAGATGTTGGTCACATGCGATTCTATTATCAATAAAAAAAAAAGATCTTCGAGGTTAAATAATACTTGGCCAAGTTAGTTCGTAGATGAGTGAGCGTCTTAACATATTGTGATAGCTCCCTGCCCCAGAAAGTACGTTATACCGTTCTGCCCCCGATGTCATAACTACAGTAAGTCGGGTTACTGGTGTTATGACTTTACAGTACTGCCCCCGATGTCATAACTACAGTAAGTCGTGTTACTGGTGTTATGACTTTACAGTACTGCCCCCGATGTCATAACTACAGTAAGTCGGGTTACTGGTGTTATGACTTTACAGTACTGCCCCCGATGTCATAACTACAGTAAGTCGTGTTATGACTTTACAGTACTGCCCCCGATGTCATAACTACAGTAAGTCGTGTTACTGGTGTTATGACTTTACAGTACTGCCCCCGATTTCATAATTACAGTAAGTTGTGTTACTGGTGTTATGACTTTACAGTACTGCCCCCAATGTCATAACTATAGTAAGTCGTGTTACTGGTGTTATGACTTTACAGTACTGCCTCCGATGTCATAATTACAGTAAGTCGTGTTACTGGTGTTATGACTTTTTTTACATTACTGTGATCCTTAAATCAAGCCCTATAAGGAAAATTTTCTTTATTTTTAGATCTAAATTATTAACAAAGTTACGATAAGCACAATCACAGTAAATGTTGAGAAGACTCAATCGTTCATTATAATAATAACAGTAAGACTTACTGTATTAAAATTGTTTTATTTCGTATTTTCACTATCATATTTACAGTAACTAATATTCCGGTAGATTGACATTATTTAAATATGGCGTTTTAGCTACTCATTTTCGCAAAGTATAGTTACTCTATTTATAACTTGTGTAATTCACAAAAAATAAAACCAATCCGTAAGCCACTTACTTGATGTATATCAAGTAAGTGAGTGAGCAGATATACTTACTGTAAAAATGTAATTACAGTATCTTACCGACTTACTGTAAATACGCTGAAGAAAGTGTTAGTTGGGCTGATAGAAGTGGTAATTATAGATACAATTCATTAGATTAAAAAAAAAACATCAATATTAAACAAATAAATTATATTCAGGACTAATCTACAAACATGTATCTTTTGTTATCCATTTAAATATTTAAGCTAAATGCTATAATTATCAAGATACACCAATTTAAACATTTCAAAACAAAAGTGCGATTTCCCATTTAATTTTTTTGACTTACTGTAATTATGACATTGGGGGCAGCGTTGGTACCGGCAGTGGCGTGCGGTCCATACATGCAAATAAGCTCTGCATACCCTGTAGTCCCATACATACATGCCTCCAGGGCTGGATTAACCATTAGGCGGAGTAGGCAACTGCCTAGGGGCCCCGCATCGACTAGGGGCCCAGGCCCAGTGCACGCACCAAGAAAACATGTTTCTTCGAACGAGAATTTGATGTGCGTGTGAACTTAGGGACCTCACTGTTATCTTACAAAATACAAATCGTTAAATTTAGTAGTAGAATTAAAACAATTTTAGAACAAATCTGGGAATAAGTAAACACACAAATCTGGGAGTAAGTAAAAACCACAGCCCTTAATGTGCGTTTCCTCAGTTCACACACGATTTGGTCAGTCAAAGTAAGAAAAGGGGCCCCGAGAATGCCATTGCCTTAGGCCCTCTGACAAGGTTAATCCGGCTCTGCATGCCTCTCTAAATTATAAATAACAATAACTACATCTAACTGATTCTACATCATTTCACCACACTTCGCGATTTACTCGCCATCTATTACGTTTATTCGGAACTAACGCGCGCGTCACGTCGCGCAGACAGCGCCGCTCCTGAGTCCTGCGACCATAAGCAGTACTAAGGTCGGCTTAAATACCATACAACGTATCTCGTGTAATATACAACAAGAGTGTAACTGTGTGCGTGCAGATGTGAGCGCGTGTTCGAGTTTTGTAAGCACTGCTTTTATTTTAATCCGACCAAATTCAAAATCTTTAAAATACCCGTTAATTGTTTGTAGCTGAGGGTACACTTTTTTAGTCGGTTGGTCTAATGGCCGATTCATTCATTCTTTTCGTTCATATTAAAGTTCGTAGTTTATTATTTTTGACAAAAGTAATTTTTAAACGAAGTAGAAGTTTTTACGACGTCGTTTTGCAAAATATAGATAGGCGCATCGATTTGATCGATCGATCGACCGAAACAAACAGAAACTAATAAGTTTAATTTTAATTTTAGCCATGCTTACTCTATCTCAAATCTCTGTGCACGCCCATGGGTACCGGCTGTCGTCAAAAGCCATAAAATCTCACACCAATCTTACCAAAGGGTATTGTGTAACACAGTTACTGTATTGTGGAATTCAGATATGCAGTCGCTTCAAGTAATACATTAAAACTGCTGAATCCGGTTAGACTGGAAACTGACCCAACATATTTGGGATGATATATCTCTGCTTCATATAGAAATAAGTACATCGTGTTGGATGGAGATAATATGTCTGCGTCATTGTTCTAAGATGTCTGGTATTAGTAAACCTATTATTACCAAATCATGCTCACAATAGACTACGTTCTCGACAACTATATATTAACTCATAGACTATTGTAGCCTATAAAAACACTACTTTTAAACATAGAACCAAAGCTTTTATCTAGGTTAAAATATAATTAATTAATTTATTAATTCAAGTTTATCCAACAATTATTTAACATAACATTACATTGCGATTGACAGATATACGTGCAAGTGTAATAATCACTAGACTAACACATGCATAGAAAACGGATTCAATGCACAAAATTAATTATTTTTTCATCCCCCCATCTCGGAAAGAATTAGGCAACGAATTAGGAATTAATTCGTTGGCTAGAGGATAAAATAAATTGAATTTAGAACATCGTGTGTACTAAGCTTGTGAATTCAAAACATCATTAAGCCTATTTACTTCTACCCCCATGGGGCCGAATTTATCATACAACTTTTTTTAATTTGTTAAATACTCAGACTCTGGAACCTTCTTGGTGTAGGGGAGAGGGGGGCACTCTAGGACAGTTTATAATAAAAAAATCCTATTTTCATTATTTTAAAAGTTTTTTTATTTTTTAACGTGATGTATGCTAGTTAATGCTTCTAACTTTTAAGTAATATTATAAAAACTGTATTTGAATAGTGCAGTATTATTTTTTTTTTACTTTCAAAAGAACCGTCACATATCCAAAACTGCCCCCCCAGAGGGGGTACTTTAGGACACTAGTGGGGCAGTTTTGGACTGCCTGGGGCAGATTAGGACTTCATAAGAAAAACAAAGATAACAACACTATATTTCTTTTATTAAGTAGTTTTGTTATTACTAAATGACAAATTACCATTAAACCTTTTTTTTTCTCAATCTTTGTATTACAAATTATAAAAAATCTTAAAAATCAATACCTAGAATCAAAGGTTTTATTTACTACTGTTTTTATAGAACATTTACCCTTACTTTGAACAAAAATAAATCAGCTACTCTCAAAATATAACAATCAGTCTCAATAAACCTGTTTTTCTACAAAATAACAACAATATTCTAAGCATTAAAACATTTAAAAAAACCAGTCTCAGTCTCAATAAATCAGATCTAATCTAGTTTCCTTGACTGGAAATCAGTTAACCAATCTGAAAATTTGACAAATCAAATCTGAATACCAACATCCCGGCAGTTCTTGATGTGCTTCCGGCATCGGTTGGTGGTGGAAGTTTAGCAAGAATGAAAGAAATTCTCTATCCTTTTTTGACGTTCTATAAATGCTTTTTCAATTTCATTTTTCTCCGGTGTTTCGGTTAATATACGGGACGTACCTTTCTTCCTTCCCCTTAGCCCTTGTTTGCGAGGAGGAGCTTGGGGATGAGGTCTTATCATTTCAGGTGTTAAAGTTAGATTAGGTGTATGGGGTCGTAGCCCTTCTCCATTATCCTCATTCAAGCTTAAATTGTGTAGATCTTCACTCGGTCTCAGATCTGAATCAGAATGATGTATTAACGTTGCAACGTACGATGAAAGTTATATTGGGGCACTTTAGGACAGCGTCCTAAAGTGCCCCTACAAGGTTGTACTAAACTGCCCCCACCCCAGATCATAAAATGTAAACAGTCACATGATCAAATAAATTTTATCATTTTACGGTTTAGTTGTTATTATTACATCACCACACATATAATTTGAATAAAAAAATACGCGAAAGATTCATTTGAACACTACTTTTAATGAAAAATCACTTACCTAGATTCTTCGAAATTTTTACGACAACCGCCTAAAACCAGGCACATGCCAAAAGTCAGTTTGACAGTATTCTGTGCCATGGGTGACATATGACAGTTGTCTCTGGTAGTGTGGCCATCCGAAAAATGCACTTTCTGTAAATATTGTGCAAAACTGACCGAGAATATCATCCTTGTCCTAATCTGCCCCTGTCTTAAAGTGCCCCCCTCTCCCCTACTTACTTTTTGTTAATTTGCTTTGCGCCCCATTTTTTTTGCATTTAGTCATTATCTCGCTGAGGTGGGATGAAAAGTTACGTGTTGCACTCGAGTGCAAAGATTTTTCACCTCGTGCTCTTTTGATTCCCTCGCTAACGCTCAGGATTCTAATGTTTGAATCACTCGCTGCACTCGTGATTCAATTTTAGAATCCTTCGCTTGCTCGGTCATCAAAATTGAGCACGCGGTTAAAAAACAACTTTGCAATCTTGTATAACAAATAACTATTAGGTACATATTATTTTTGTTCTTAAGATTAAATTAGTTAAAACATTCTTGTAAATAAATACACTAACCCATCCCACCCATGGTTGACTGGTAGAGAATGCCTATGGCATTTGTTGTCATATTTTTATTACACAAATAAATGTGTGTGTGTGATTTTACTGCAAGTGGGATAATTTCGTCATTTCAGTCAGGTTGTCTCTGTTATTTATTCTAACGTTTTATAGGTAACCCGAATTACAGACTACAGTCCGATATTACAAATAAAACTAATTGTGAAGTGGCTGACTGCCGCATTTTTCCGCACGAGTGCGCAAACAATTGCGAGCCCAAAAGCGTTGCGGTAGGAGCCAGTTATCGAGTATTCGAAATAAATTCTATTTGAAAGGATAAAATACACTAGGGAGTTCAATCGAAATGGCTGAATTGTTCTAATAATTATGGACAGGCACGAATGAAAGTCAATAATAGTAGGTAACTCTGTGGGTACAAGACAAACGTACCCACCACTGAATGGTTCCGTACAACAACAAAATTACTCAAAGTGACAGGTACTTACTACGTATTAACAGCTCTCAGGTTATAACTATCAGGAAACACAGACTACGGCAGGGAATTCGACTCCTTAGCTTAACGCACAATGAAAGTATTCCCCAAACGTTTTGTGCGTATGGGTGGGATGTCCCCCATGTAACGATGGTGCATCGCCGTTTGTCTTGTAGTCCGATGATGGAATGGGCTTGGAGGAATTAGTTCGTTCAATTTTATCACACACTCCCCGAAATGTAACCGATACCTCTCACGTTTTGATACTAAACGACATAACATAACATAATTGTCTATACGTTCCTACTCCGGGCACTACGGCACATAGGGCTCTTCTCTACGAGAAGAAATTGGCCTTAATCAAACACACGGGCCCGATGTTATCGTTCATCTTTTTCAGAACGGTGGTGATGATGGAAATTACACAAACTAATGAGCGTGTCTGGGTTTGAAGAGAGTTTTTTGAAGTGAAAACTTCTTTAGCGGCGCTGAGCACTTTTTGTATGGGTAAAAACTGTTAAACTCGCGTCAGGGTCACGTGACCGATCGAAAAGCGTAAGACTTTTTTTTAAGTGAAAACTTCTTTAGCATCGTTGTGATTTGAAAGTTAATGAAACGAAAAAGCGACAGTATCTATCTGTTGGGACCTAGGAGTTAGGTCGCAGGGGTTAAGGTATCCCTGAGAGGTGGCGGTGGGGGGGGGAGGTTTCGTGGGGCGTTCAGGGAGGTGAGGGGTAAGAGGGGTCCCGTGTGGGGGCGGGGTGGGGGGAGGGGGTTCTCGTCGGGTGTTGAGGGGGGAGTAGAGGGGGAGTTGAGGGCGGAGTTGTGGGGGAGTTGAGGGAGTAGTTGATGGGTGAGTTGAGGGGTGAGTTGAGGGGTGAGTTGAGGGGTGAGTTGAGGGGTGAGTTGGGGGGTGAGTTGGGGGGTGAGTTGAGGGGTGAGTTGAGGGGTGAGTTGAGAGGTGAGTTGAGGGGTGAGTTGGGGGGTGAGTTGAGGGGTGAGTTTAGGGGTGTGTTGAGGGGTGAGTTGAGGGGTGAGTTGACGGGTGAGTTGAGGGGTGAGTTGAGGGGTGATTTGAGGGGTGAGTTGAGGGGTGAGTTGAGGGGTGAGTTGAGGGGTGAGTTTAGGGTTGAGTTTAGGGGTGAGTTGAGGGGTGAGTTGAGGGGTGATTTGAGGGGTGAGTTGAGGGATGAGTTGCGGGATGAGGTGCGGGATGAGTTGAGGGGTGAGTTGAGGGGCGAGTTGAGGGGTGAGTTGAGGGAGTAGTTGATGGTTGAGTTGAGGGGTGAGTTGAGGGGTGAGTTGAGGGGTGAGTTGAGGGGTGAGTTGGGGGGTGAGTTGAGGGGTGAGTTTAGGGGTGTGTTGAGGGGTGAGTTGAGGGGTGAGTTGACGGGTGAGTTGAGGGGTGAGTTGAGGGGTGAGTTGAGGGGTGAGTTGAGGGGTGAGTTTAGGGGTGTGTTGAGGGGTGAGTTGAGGGGTGAGTTGACGGGTGAGTTGAGGGGTGAGTTGAGGGGTGAGTTGAGGGGTGATTTGAGGGGTGAGTTGAGGGGTGAGTTGAGGGGTGAGTTGAGGGGTGAGTTTAGGGTTGAGTTTAGGGGTGAGTTGAGGGGTGAGTTGAGGGGTGATTTGAGGGGTGAGTTGAGGGATGAGTTGCGGGATGAGGTGCGGGATGAGTTGAGGGGTGAGTTGAGGGGCGAGTTGAGGGGTGAGTTGAGGGGGATTTTTCATCCAGGATTAAACTTCTCAGCGCTATTAGCCCCAAATTTAGGGTAAAATAATGCTTATTGGTATTTTTTTGGGCCCAAAAATAAGTAGGGCTATTTTTAGTGGCATACATACATTTACAAGCATCACATATATGCCCGCGGGGCGCGCGGCCGTCAGCGGCCTAGTACTACTACATTACAGATTATCTATGTACTAGTACTAGGAAGTAGTATATCTATATAGGTACTAGTACTAGGCAGTATTCGGAAGTATTTGATGATTGTGACGCTAGTAGGCATTTAATAAGCGTCTTGAAAATATTTCCAAACTTGCACTTGCATTCATGACTGTACCATTTTAAAATTGAACGCGCTTTTTCGATATATCATATCCTGAAAAACAAATTACGACACCGATTGTCCCTTGAAATGCTGTTAAGTTTGATGATGACACGAAACGTGATGATGGATCTTGCGTTACGTTTACTCCATCTGTCTCCATCTCCAAAAATGTTACAATTATATAATGTAAACATGTATGACTTTAAGAATACCGAAATTTCAAATGAAACGCCAAGTCGGGATTTAAGCGATTTATTTAAAATAATTGATAATGTGGATTGTTAATTAAGTAAATTCTATTACAAAAGTAATTAAAATTAAGTTATATTTCATTTAACTTAATAAAACGGGAAACTCATTTAAATATTAGCCTTGAATTGCAGCAAGAAACAGGGTTTTTTGAAGTGAAAACTTCTTTAGCGTCTTTGTGATTTGAAATTTTATGAAACGAAAAAGCAACTGTATGAAGAGACAGATATATAAATTCATAAGATTTAACGTGGGAGAAAATGAGATAGGGAGCATTATACAGTGTTTCTTATGTCGTGGAAATTTTATATGGGCAAACCAGGGCAAACGTATACCTTTGAAATTTCGTAAATTTTTGAAGGATTTTTTTGAAGTGAAACCTTCTTTAGCGGCGTTGTGCACATTTTTGTAATGGGTAAAAAATGTTTAACTCGCGTCAAGACACGTGACCTGATCGAAAATTCGTAAGACGGACGGAGAGTAGACAGCCGGCGCGGCGTAGGAGAGGAAGTATCCCCCTCTCATTCTACGGCGCGGCGAAAATGTATGCCTGCGCCTGCTGTTTTGTTTAGGCGGCGCAGGACGCTTGCGCGAATGTTCGTGTGTGTTAACATTAAAGTTGATTTTTCTAAGAGATAAACTTTTTAATGTAATATAAATTGTCATGTTTGTGTACGATAGCGCAATAAATAAATATTGTATTCTACCACATAAATGATAGTACTTTTATACTGATAATTAAAGCAAATCGTGCAAAATTATTCCCTAACCATTCCAAAATATCAAAAATGCACAACGTTAATATTCAAGTTTTCACTTCTGCCGGCACTCCCGGAGTGCAACCCGGATTTTTTTTTATAGTTTTTCTTTATCGCAATCCTCTGTCCACGGGACCCGAAACCAGCTAATTTATTTTCAATACACTTCCTCGAAAACTGCCTCTCATCGCACTACGATTAGGTTCAACATGCAATGTATTTCAATCCGAACAACTAAAAAGCGACAAATAAAAACTTTTCAATCATCAGACACCGAATATCGAAATTAAAGTTATTTTACCCTCTGCAGTGTTTTCTGGAAGTCGGTTTAATTTTTGGTTAAAAAGTTTTTATATACTATGCGACTATACAACGTGTAATTTAAAGGGTAAGTATATACATACCGAGTGTTCGGTCCGACGTGAAACAGAACGCACCCTTTTGACATAAAGAATTTGATTTTGACATTACTTGACTTTGACAGATAGACTTTGCGCTTGAAAAATGCCGTCCGCTTTTTGGGACTTTGATTTGATTGTAATTGGTAAAATATCGTTGGATTCGCGTGTTGAAACCGATAATTGGGTCGCGAATTATCAATTGTTGAAGTGAAATCCCCACTTGCCGAAAACCCCGGGATATTGTTGAACATATCGCCTTATTGCGTCACCTCGTGGCACGCGCTTGGTGGAACGAGTTGGGTGTGATGCTGAGTTGGAACCGCGCCATCTGGAGACTGGCGTCTTGTGAACGTCCACACACTTGACTTACATCACACTTTCACTTACTCATATCATATTTACATACAAACCACATTTAGACGTGATCAAACAGATCCGGATTGCCGTCTACAGCTCAGGTTAGTGGTATCATTATTGTGTAACTTTGTTCATTAAAAGCAACGTTAAGCTCCACGTATCGTGGAAAGTTTAGGACACCCCAGTTACCGTTGCACTGGGCCTATTGCAGTCCTGATCACCGAGTGCACGGCTTCTTTGGATGATAACAAACGATATGGCAAGGGTTTTGTAATCCTATGTCTACATGTGTGGAGCATATTAGAAATTTCAATACATTGATACCAGAGGCCGAATTTTTCAAAGTAAGAAGAACGAAGAGAATTATCGTTTTACTGGCAAGTGACGTGGAAAGTGTTGACCCTCATAGTGCTGCGACACGTTTATTATTATTGGTATTCAAGAAACATATGAAAACAATTATTTGGGGTCAATTCTGTAAGTCACTTATTTTGAGCTGAAACTTTGCATAGAGACTTCATACCAGATGTTGTCTTCAGTCCTTTTGGATAGATATGGGGTTTCCGTTACACGTTGTATACTAAGGCTCACTGGTTGCTTAGGGATGAGAACAGAAGGTACGGATTGGATCAACGAATTATTAATCAGGACTGAGCTTAAACTTACAGGCCCAGCCGCGCAGTACAAGCAAGGGGTGGGGCGGATATTGACGGGTCCGTCGCAGCGGGCCTTGGGGGCAAGAACGGAGGTCTGTGTGTATAGATAGTGCTAGTTTCCCTACAGATCCACTATAGCAAGGTAACAGAACTATTAAGGCTTCCGAATAATGTATGTACCTACTAGCTTGTGCCCGGAACTTCGTTCGCGTGGGAGGTTTTTCCCGCGTAAATCCCGATCCCGTTAGAACTTCGGGATAAAAGGTAAGTCCTATGTCCGTTTCCTGGTTCTAAGCCACCTCCCTACCAATTTTAAGCCAAATCGGTCTTGAGTTATAAATAGTGTAACTAACTCCACTTTCTTTTATATATATAGATTAGCTGACCAGGCGAAGTGCGCACCACTATATATTTTCATCGATATTTTCTCACCTTTTAAACTTCCCTGAATGAGAGGGAACACGATACAAAAATAATTAATGAAATCGGTCTGCCCATTCTTTGATTTTAGTAATTACATTAATTTTGTATGTAGGGGATAATCACCGGACGTACCTAATGATCCAATTCTAAAATTTTTTTTCATTGAAAATCCACGCGGACGAAGTAGCGGGCGAAGTGCTCGTTTTATTTATTAGTTACTTTGCCAATCATATTCGAGCGTCACAGTGGCGACCAGCTGACCTGTATTTCTGACGTTAACGCTCTCTTTATATATTTATAGCGAAGTATTTAAACAGAAGCTTAACATTCAATGTAGGTAAGGGTCGAAGGGTAGAGTGGCCCTTCAGTTAAAACCACAACGGTTGAGAAAGGTGACGCGGTCGAGCACATTAATGAAGATTCTATCAAGACGACTGTACAATACAACAAGATTTTCAATTAAGGAGATATCTACATCTATTTTGAGGAAATTTCTCTATGTAAATATAGATTAAGTTGAATTATCGTTTATGTAACTTTTATTAAATAAATAAAACTTATTATAAACAAAAAGTTTGAATTTTTGTATGTTTGTGTTACAATCATATAAGATAGCTTAAAAAATTTTGACAAACTTTGCATACATTTGGTTAACAACCTGGAATAAGACATAGACATTTGCCCCGAGTAAATTGGCGACATTTCCTCGAGTACAAAGTCGCTAACAACAACTAGTAAACATAAATTATGTATATCAATGCATTGTATCGTAGGTAAGACAACTTACGAGATGTAGGTTCGATCATAGGCAGGCAGGCGTGGTGTAACGGTGCCGATAACCGATCGTATTGAGCTTCTTGGGGTAACACTAACTTCCACCCTCAATTTTGGTCCGTTTATCGAGGATAAGGCTCAACTAGCATCAAAAAAGTTGGGAATCTTAGCAAAGGTGAGACGGTACTTCACACCCGAACAGCTGCTCAATCTGTATCAAGCCCAAGTTCGGTCGTGTATGGAGTACTGCTCTCATCTTTGGGATGGATCTGCCAAATACCAACTGGCCGCGCTTGAGTCTATTGAGAAACGAGCCTAGAGACTCATGTGCAACGATGCACTGGTCGAGTCAAAGCTCCAGAATCTTGAACATCGACGACGAGTTGCAAGTCTATCGGTTATATTTCGGGGAGTGTGCGATGGAATTACTCAGTCTAATTCCGCCAAGCCCGTTCCACCAAACGGTCAAACGCGAACCTATTATCAATAAAAAAGGTACATTATTTTGTGTAATTGTCATCATTGCCACTTCTCTTAAAATATCGTAAGGAAACTAGCCTTGTCCTCGGACCAAACAATCCGCAGACGTGCACTGTTCACCAAACCGCATTGAACCCGCGTGGTGAGTGGCCTATTTCCTCACACAGAGAGGAAGCTCAAGTCACAGTAGTGGGAAAGATATAAGCTAATTATATGTATTCATATATTCATATTCATTTATTTGCTTTCCACAATGTATATACAGTAGATGTTTAGTCTTAAAGATAAAAGGAACAATTATGGACCCTGTTAGGGCACAGCAATAATATAAAATAGAAAACTAGAACATTTTTTTTTACATTGAAAATTATATATAGGTTCGCGTTTGACCACCATCTCACCTGATGGTAAGTGATGATGTGATCGAAGATAGAGCACGCTTACCTCTCTTTTTAACCGACTTCTGAAAAAGGAGGAGGTTCTCAATTCGGATGTTTGTTTGTTTTTTTTTTTTTTTTTTTTTTTTTATGTTTGTTCGGGCATAGCTCCGTCGCTCGCCAACCGATTTGAAAAATTCTTTTTTTGTTGGAAAGGGTATACTTCCCAAATGGTCCCATGAAAATTTTATCGACATCGAACAAGCCGTTTCTGAAAAATCAACAAAAGTCTAAAAAAATATTTACATTGATGATCTTTTCGGTTACTCTATATTGTGTTTTTTGTTCGCGCGTTTTTAGTTTTTTGTAGTTGACATTTTGGCTTTTATAACTAGATTAATTACAAATTGACCCACTAAAAAGCGCGAAAATAAAAACTTTTTTGCAAAAAAATAAAACCGACTTCCATATCAAAACACTATAAAGCCAAAAATAATTTTAATTTCGGAAGGCGGTGTGAAAAAAAAAGAAAATACAAAACCAATAACACCGACTACCGAAATTAAAATTATTTTTGGCTTTATAGTGTTTTGATATGGAAGTCGGTTTTATTTTTTTGCAAAAAAGTTTTTTTATTTGTCTGAGGCTTACCTAAAAGTAACCTGGACTTAAAGACTCCTAGGTTGTATTATTTAAATATTATTGTTTGAATACAATATATAGAAAAAAAAAATAAAAAAAAATACTTAAAAAGAAAAACAATATTTCCTTATAATTATTGAGATCAGTTACAAACAAGTAGGTACAATTATATAATAAGGTATGCAGAAAATCATAAAAATTAAAATTTTACTTAAGTATTACATGTGTAGATTATGTAGGTAGTGGTTATTTGCTGTATATTATTTATTTATAGTTTATCGGTTAAATATTCGTTTATGTTATACTATACTTTGTTCAGTAGAAATAGTTTTAGTTTATTTGTAAAAGTGTTATAGTTATTCATGTTCTTAATTTCTTCGGGTAGCTTATTATATAGTTTGATTGACATAACATAACAACTAGAGGAATGCAATTTCAGTCCATTTTTTATTCAGAGTAAGCTCACGTTTCACCACCTTCTCACCTGATGGCAAGTGATAACGTGGTCGAAGATGGAGCACGCTTACATAGAAGTAACCTATTCACTCTTGACTTAAAACCCCTAGGTTGTAGCTATCGGGACACGCAGACTCCGGCAAGGAATTCCACTTCTTAGCCGTACGCACAATGAAGGTATTCCCAAAACGTTTTGTACATATGGGTGGGATGTCCACCATGTAACGATGGCGCATCGCCGTTTGTCTTGTAGTCTGATAATGAAACGGGCTTGGATTGTGACGGAATTAGATTGTGTAATTCCATCGCACACTCCCCGAAATGTAAAGGAATCTGGATAGAATTCACATAACTTACAATCTGGTTATTGCATAATCTAGCTAACCTAATAAATACCTAACGAATACAAAAATACTAACACTTTAAACTATGCAGCTGTATCTAAGCATAGACACCTAGTAAGCGCACGCATTCATTCCCTCGTGACTACTTTAAAACCTAGCAAGTCTTTAACCAATAATATATGCGATACCTTTTTACTTACGCCTATTTATTTCGAGCAGCCGTACTGCCCGAAGCAAGCAAAAACAATTGCACATTGCAGTTACAAGAAAAATGGTTCTTAGTTCTTTGCCATAAATCTGTCCTCTACAATGTGTGAAGTGCAGACGAATGCCGGCGGCGTGGGCGTGAGGGTGCCAAGCCAGCCGTGGTCGGCCCGAGGAGACGACCCAGCGTAGATAGGTACGTAAATGAATGGTAATGAGTGTAATTTATCTATACTTATAATAAATCTGTAGAGAGGTCAATTCTGTACATGAAATATATTTACAAAATAACTATCAGGGGGTGATTAAGGATCGATACTCATGCCAAAAATGCAATCAGTTAAATTTTTGTCTGTCTGTCTGTCTGTCTGTCTGTCTGTCTGTCTGTCTGTATAACCGTTATAGAAACAAAAACTACTCGACGGATTTTAACGAAACTTGGTACAATTATTTTTCATACTCCTGAGCGGGTTATAGTATACTTTTCATCACGCTACAATCAATAGGAGCAGAGCAGTGAAGGGAAATGTTGGGAAAACGGGAGAAGTACTCCATTTTTTAAGCTTCCGTCGCGTGTGCAACCTTAATGGTTAAAGCTACCCAAATCATTTCATGACGAAAATGTTCTCCTTAAAATTATATAAAAAATATCCAACGACAGCATATGTCTAACTTTTATGGTTGACTCACAATAACACGTGTAACTCCCGATAGCTTAGCAGTTCGAAGCTTTCTGATTATAATATTTGTCTACTCTTACGTTTATAACACTCTCAGTCACCCCTAATTGAAAAAGTTAACATTATTAACTATTCCATAAAAAAATTGGCTAAGTGCGAGTCAGACTCGCCCATGAAGGGTTCCGTAGTAACTATAATATAATATGCAAATTTATTTGACGAAAAAAAAACCTTACAAATTTCTTAAAACTAGCTTATTTACATTTTTTACAACTGCGCCAAATAAATTTGTTTTGAAAAAAAAAACCTTACAAATTTCTTAAAACTGGCTTTTTTTACATTTTTTACAACTGCGCCGAATAAATTTGTTTTTTATAGTGTTTGTATGAATTACAAAGTTATATTTGCGGTTTTAGAAAATATGCTGTATCTCAAAAACTGCTGAACTGATTTCGTTCAAACTAATTTTGGTTGAAAGTTTATATTAAGATCTACAGACATATATTTTTTTTTAGATTTTTCACTCCATTATTATAGAAGTTAGAGGTTGTGTCCGCCACACACACATTTTACCACTTTGGAAGCTTATATCTTTTAAACGATATATTTTCAGGTTTAGTTCCATGTATGGGGAGCCCCCCTTTATTTTAATTTTTTTTTATTTTTTTTCTCAAAATCGGAAAGCGGTTCACAGAATACATCTACCTACCAAGTTTCATATGTATTGATTATCGGCAAGTGACGGACCCTTGTAGTTTTTTAAATCTTTATTTGTTTGGAGGTTTTATTTACAAGAAACATATATGAAACCGATAATTTGATATCAATTCTCCGAGTCACTTATTTTGAGCTGAAACTGTGCATAGAGACTCTATACCAGACAAAGATATATTATAAACTATAGATGCGTTGTCCGCGCATCAAGTTTCACATGTATAGTCCTAATAGTTTCGGAATAAAATTGCTGTGACAGACGGACGGACGGACAGACAGACAGACAGACAGACGGACAGACATGTCGAAACTATAAAGATTCCGTTTTTTGCCATTCGGCTACGAAACCGTAAAAAGAATCATATAAATCGGTATAGAAACACCAAAGTTATACATGAAATACGCTTATAATAATAAGCCATCGCGCGTGAATACTGAATCATGCTATAAGGATTATTTTTGAGAATCGGTCGCCGCGCTCGACGCGTCTCGCGGTCGAAGCGTTCTCTAGGTACTTAAGCCTCATGTGAAACCGACGGCCGGGCACGCCGCAATTGCGGCGGTAAGACCCCTCTTTGAGGAGTGGCTAGATCGGCGTCACGGCGTCCTGACCTACCGCATGACGCAGGTCCTCACCGGACACGGAAATTTCGGGAGGTACCTGTGTCTGATGGGAAAGGAGGAAACGCCTGGGTGTCACCACTACGAGGGTCGCCCTGAGGACACCGTAGAGCACACGGTGCAAGACTGCCCCGCCTGGGCAGAGCACCGACGTGTCCTCACGGCGGCGATAGGCGGAGACCTCTCGCGCCCGGCATTGGTCGAGGCCATGCTGCGGGGCGAGAGGGAGTGGGAAGCGGTCGCCTCCTTCTGCGAAGCAGTCATGCTTCCTAAGGAGGAGGCGGGCCGCGTGAGGGAGAGGATGGCGTCCTCCCTCCAGCCCAGCCGCAGTGGTAGACGCCCACGGCGTCGGACGTCGGCCGACGATCTCCGGCCACCGTAGGCGCGGGCATGCGGACAGCGAGTAAAGGGCAACTCGCTGTCCGACCATGGACCATGCCCGGGTCGACGGCGCGTCGTGTTCCACGCGCGCCTCAAAGAGCGTCAGCAACATGACGAGGCCCCCTCTGCAGAGGGCCGAAGCCTGCCGGGGTCGTGGGACTCATCCCGTTACCGTGGCCCCGGTACGTAAAGGGCTATTGAAGGAACACCGTGGATTTTAGTCAGTAAAAGTCTGACAGTCCCTCCCACCCTGCCCGGAGTGGGAGGACTTATTTGACAATTTTACCACGTTAAAATAAAAATAAAAAAGCCTCATGTGAACGTGATCTAAACAATATTACCAATACATTAACTTACGCTGACGGAGTCGCGGGCACAGCTATATTGTATCATTACGCTAAGGCCAATAGGAGCGGAGCGCCAATGAAGAATGCTTCAAAATCGGGGTTAAATTTAACGTTAGCCCAAAGTTACTATTCACCGCGGACGAAGTCGCGGGCAAAAGCTAGTCTGAAATAAATGAATTTATTTATTTATTTATTTATTCATCTCTCTTGAGGATTGCAAGGGACCAAATCTTACAGTTCATTTACGATGGGTACCGGCTATAGGTGACAGTTATACTATAATATTTTTTTCGTACCACTTGCTCAAAAAAGTGACATTCTATGCCACAAAAAGCGAACATAACAATAGTCATTTTTAATCTGTTAAAAACAGGGAAAGAAAATTGTACTGAATTTCATTCATCCTCTAGGGGGAGAATGTGATTTAAATTTGGAATACTTACCGAAATTTATACTGAACTACATCTGTGTTTACACCATTGAGTTTGTATATAAAGCATTATACAGCTTTTTGAAAAAGGAATACGCATTTATTATGCAGTTATGATGATTAAATAAAATTATGAACACAGACGAGTCCGTATGAGCTTGATGCCTTTGCTTTTCCAAAAAAAAAAATAGTCTAGGAATTGGCCGCGTTTTTGTTTTCTTCAAATACATAAACGTTAAGTTTATTTTAATTTATTTTTCGCAAATGGTACGAAAAGTAGAGTATTTTCCTCGGTGATAAAGCTGTCTTAGTCTTGGGTGAACTTAAATCCCTCACTACACACAGGACTCGTCTTAAATCCCTCGCTTCGCTTGTGATTTAAGTTTTTAACACCCTCGCTACGCTCGGGAGTAAACCTCGAGTCCTTCGTTACGCTCGCGATTTAAATCGTCACCCGCGACAGAAGACACTGCTTTATCCCCTTGGTTAATAATCTACTATTTCGTACCACTTGCTCAAAAAAGTGACAGTCTATGCCACAAAAAGCGAACATAACAATAGTCATTTTTAATCTGTTAAAAACAGGGAAAGAAAATTGTACTGAATTTCATTCATCCTCTAGGGGGAGAATGTGATTTAAATTTGGAATACTTACCGAAATTTATACTGAACTACATCTGTGTTTACACCATTGAGTTTGTCAAACGAGTTTGTATATAAAGCATTGTAAATCTTTTTGAAAAAGGAATACGCATTTATTATGCAGTTATGTTTATTAAATACTCAAATCAACTCATCAACAATAAATGTACCAAACAAAAATGTAACTCTCTCTATCAATAACTGGACCAATGTTTCGAATGTTAACTTTTACTTTTAATTGTCATTATTTTTAATAAATGCTTATCTCATATTATTATTGTGTTAATTTTTTCGCAAATGGTACGAAAGTAGAGTATTTTCCTGGGTGATAAAGCTGTCTTAGTCTTGGGTGAACTTAAATCCCTCGCTACACTCGCGATTTAAATCGTCACCCGCTACAGATGACACTGCTTTATCCCCTTGGTTAATAATCTACTATTTAAACAAAGATAAAGAGAAGTTTTATTTCATTAATTTATGTATGAAACTTTACAATGTCTGGAATTACCTTGTAAGCAGAGATTTGCTTGTGTTAAGTAATTCCGCTCTTCCGGTTTACAGTAACTAAACATAAAAATTGTATAAAACTAAAAGCAAGAAAAAATCTAACAATTATTATGAACTTAAATATAAGCAAATTAAGCGGTAAGTTTGCGCATTTTGCTAGAACTAATTAATTTAATACTACCTTAATGCGCTTCAATCTATCGAAAAACGAGCCAAGAGGCTCGTAGGAAACGAGTCACTGGTCGAGTCAAAGCTCCAGAGCCTTGAACACCGACGACTTATTGTAAGTCTATCGGTTTTCAATCAGTTACATTTCTACCAAACCCGTTCCATCATCTTACTACAAGACGGACAGTGATGCATCGTTAGAATGACAAGGTGATCATCCCGCCCATATGCACAAAATGTTTTTGGAATAATTTTACCGTGCGTACAGCTAAGGACTTGATTTCCCTGCCAGATTTTGTCTTTCCCGATAGCTATAACTTTTAAGTCAAGAGTGAATAGGGTACTTCTAGGTAAGCGTGCTCCATCTTCGACCACATCATCGCTTACCATCAGGTGAGATGGTGATAAAATACGAGTCTAAAAACAATAAAAAAAATGTGCCACAACTACTACTGAACGGATCTGAATGGGTAAGTAGATAGTTGGTGATATCCTGGAAAAGCACATACGCTAATTTTTATCTCGTGAATTCTCACAGTATCGGGATATACGAGGGAAACCCTCTCACGCGAACGAAGTCACGACCAGAAGCTAGTAATACAGTATGGATACGACATATGAGCAATAGAGATGTGTAAGTACTGTAATGTAATGCATGACACGTCATAAGACATGACAGCGTACTATAACAGTACCTATTACCCGATAAAATGAAGTATGGCACATGACATTAAAACATGGCATGGCAACGGCGACACGACATATTGCGCGGCCGGGCGGCGCGGCGGCGTACTGTCATTTTCGATTCGAGTGTCTTCGGTCAGCATCGTAAAAGTTCGAGTAATTGTGCGAGCGAGCAGTGTGTGTCTCGGACACGTTTTCTCTCACAGTTTAGAAGGTTTTATGTAAAAGTTAGAACAGTACCTATTGCGTGCTAAATAAGGTTTAATTTCTTTGGCACAGCATAAATTTTAACTTGCGCGATTTCTTTCGTTTGTTTATAAGCACAGTAAATAACACATCATCCATTTGTTTACGCGGTCAAACTTATCCGTTGGATAAAATTGATTGAAGTTTTTTTGTATTCTTCTTTCACATACTATTTTATATATAGTATTTGTGTGTTTGTAAAAAGACTTTTAATGTTTTAAACTGTAAATATATTGTATAAATATAAACAACACTGCCGGTGTGAACAAATCATTGTACAAAAACAATAATTGTACATAGTTGATTTTTAAATACGCCAATATTTAAGGTCGCTCTTATAATCATCCATTTGTGGTCCTTGAATATTGCCCGTCCTAAGCCTGGAAACCCTTTTTTATTTGTAGATAACATTTTTTAATTAACTTCTAATTAGGGCTAAGTATGAAGGGAAATCAACTTTATCAAATATTAAACCTATATTGCGTATCTACATTACGGCTATGAAATAAGAATAAAAGTATTACATTACACCTAAACATTCAGTACAATTAGGTACAAGTACGTGATTGTACTGAATGTTAACATGACAGTGTCAGCCCGGCCGCCCGCTACGTAATAGCGGGCCGTTCGCATAGCGCGTCATAACGTCATGTTAAGTACTGAGTACTGCTAAAATGTCATATTACGCGGTACGAAATGTCATGCCATATGGCATTACTTTTTAACGTACTGTTTTTCGCATGTCTAATGAGCAATAAATGAAAACACTAGCAATAGTCATCGTAATGAACATCTTTTTGTATGTTTATTGCTATGTCGGAGCACTACTTTAGTGCTATGGTTGAGCACTATTTGTAGACATTATATATAAGGTAGCAGAGATTTACTTTAGATAGCACTTTGGAGAATTAGAGAGAGCAATGACAAGGCGTGAAGTCGCAGTAATGAATATGGAATGAATGTTTTTTATTAAAATAGAATTGTGTATATATAATAGTAGTGTTTACATATCTTTAACAGTGGTCATTGTGTGTGCGCGCTCTCAGGGCAGGAGTCTCGTATGTCTGTTTACATTATATTTAATTTATAGTATTTATAATAATATTCCTTTGTGCATTGTATGAGCAGTTGATTATCAAAGTGAAGGGTATGCTACGTATGCTACATATGGGACCAACACTGGAATCACGAAAAAAAAAAACAACTGTTCAGTAAGCCTTTAGTGTGGGACGCAACTTGTGTCGATACTCTTGCACCATCCCATCTTCCTAGCTCGTCTTGCTGTGCAGGCGCTGCCGCTGCAGCCGCTGAGAACCTTAAACGGCGGAAATATAAAAACCTTGGTGGTAGTTATATTTTCGAGTCGTTTGGTGTTGACACTTTGGGGTCGTGGGGTCCGAGCGCTCACAAATTATTTAAAGATCTATCCAGACGCCTAGTCGACACTTCGCGTGACCGAAAGGGCTGACTTTTACCTTGGACAGAGGTTAAGCATTGCCATACAACGTGGCAATGCCGCCAGTCTTTTGGGCACATTACCAGTGGACAGCGATACACACGAATTTCTGGATGCCATATTTTACTTTATTTTTCGATGTATATATGAAGTTTAGGGTTTTTATTTAAGTGTTATAACTGAGTTAACGTTTTTAATCTAACCTGACGAAAATATCAAGTTGGATTGCAAAATCAACAAACAAAACCAAATACAGAATATTGAAATTAATGTTTTTACTGTTCAGTACATTTGGTCGACTTATGCACACACAAATGTATAGGGCAGTCTCGGTTTTTTTAGCGATTTCAGTGTTGGCCTCACATAAAAAGTTGTTCATTGTGATGAGTAATGCCAGTTTGTTCATTTATTGCATATGGGTATGTCGTATATACATACTGTATAATAAAGTGGAAAATTCCTTTGTTTGTTTGTCTAAACGCGCTAAGCTTAAGAAAGTAGGTGGATTGGTATGAAAGTAGCTAGAGAAAGGTTATAGCTTACTTTAGACCCGACTTTAATTTTTAATTGACTTTTTTAATTGAATTATTGTTTTTATTAATTGACTTCCCTAAATGTATTTTAATTTAATTTAATTGCAATGTTTTTTTTTTATTATTATATTTTCAACACAATGTACATTATTGTTATGAAATAAATTACTTATGACTTATGACTGAAAAAGAGGACGGTTATGTTTTAAAGCCGATTATATCAACGGGAGCGAAGTCACGCGCAATTGCTAATGTGAAAATAAACTACTGTTACTACTATAAATAACTAACTTTTAATAACATAATGATAAATTCTAAACACTTAGACTTAATTGTTCAAAATCACAGCCACCAGGACCCTTATTAACAACTTTCACGCTTGCCGTGTACTAGAAGCCGTTTTTTGCGGTACAATGTCAGACAGATATGACGCCATTAATCTTGCGGACAACGGCCATCCTGCTCCAATACTGATAGCAGTTGTCGAGACAGACGCGTTTAGACAATCGTTGTGCGGCTATAGAATTTAGTTTAAATGAATTGATGAACTTAACGAGTCTGGTTTAAATAAATTTAATCAGCTAATAATACAAGGTGGGGAAGATGATACGACAATAAATGAAAACACCAACTATATTAAAAAAATAATTAATTTAGTTAACTATATTAACTATATTAAACGCAGGATATTTGACCCTAGCTAAATAGCGCCTGTGGCTAAATAGAGTCGGTGTCTTTAGTTTTGTGTTTTGGTTTTTGACACCGACTTCCGAAATTAAAGTTATTTTTCACTTTGCAGTTTTTTTGGGAGTCGGTTTAATTTTTTGGAAAAAGTTTTTATTTCACTCTTTTTAGTTGGTCGATTTTTAATTTACCTAGTTACAAGAGCCTAAATGTCAACTACTTATAATCATTTACTAAATATTTCTTTCCCAATGTTGGGCCGTTAATTGTTGAGGAGTTCTCCTGGTACTTCACCATCAGCTTCACTTCACCATATGTATTGTGACAAAAATATTGAGCTTAATAACCACATTTTAGTAATCGAAGCGGAACACATGAAATACTTATTATTCCTACTTATATATTGAGTAGTTCCAGTGGCAATCTGTCTTCATCATCAAATCCACTTCACAAATGGTGCTTTTCGAATGCAACTACACAAGCTACTATAAAAAATACTCAAATCACTATAGGTGTGCCTATAATATTTGAGGAGTTCCCTCGATTTCTCCAGGATCCCATCATCAGATCCTGACTTGGTGACAATGGGACCAATTTCGAAGAATACCCTTTCAAACAAAAAATAATTTTCCAAATCAGTTCAGCCGTCTTCGAGTAGGTAATCGGTGACCAGACATAAAAAAAAATATACGCGCCGACTTGATAACCTCCTCCTTTTTTCGTCGTCGGTTGAAAACTAAAAATGTGTGATAAAAAATTGCTTGACAAACAACTTATAACTAACATAATTGATTAGGTCGCACATTTCAGCTTTTAAAGCTTTAAAGGTTTTCATAGACTCGTGGTACCGTATATATGTCAATATCTTGTGTAGATTTTATAAAGGAGTTAATAGCTCTGCAGAGTCTGTTTAGTGGTGAGTTGACCCCAATATTGTGTGTGCATGTCTTCCATCCCCAGTGTTGGATGATTTTGTGTGAAAAAGATCAGTTATACGACATCTATGTAATTTATGAGGTATTTTAAGTCCAACATGCTCAAATCATCATCAAAAATTGGCTAAAACGATGAATTTTGTGGTTAAAACTAGGATGGAAGACGCTGTCGACTGTAACACAGTTAATACTAACATAGTCGACAAGGTGACCTCTTAAAAGTTTAGACCATGATTAATTTGTACATTTATACAGATAAAATGTAAACTATATCAGGATGCAATTGCTGCTGCCTGGTACTCTGCCTAACATAGAATATGACACCCGCTTACGTCTTATTGTGTAAAAGTCATCCGCAATGTTTGCCGAAGCGCGTAGCTTCGGCAAACATTGCAGACGCACTGCAGAACCGCGGCGACCGCAACAACATGCTGAAGACGTTATTGTATTGTTTCCGCGGAGCTCTGTATGTCTATTGAGTATAATTAATGAATAATGGAGTAATGAATCAATGTCGGCACCAGCACACGAGCCACAGACTCGATTAGCATACATTGCTATTTAATCGAGTAACAGTGTTTGCGTCAGTATACAACGTGTAACAGAATAAACGCAATTCCTGAAAGTAGTTCAGGATCGGCTCCTGAATCGATTTTCGTCATAAAATTAGGTGTCAAATTTTAACGGAAAAATCTTTCATTTAACTTAAAATGACAGTATCAAGACAAATTAATACAATCCTTAATTCAAGGAAATGCGCTCGTGTGCATGTCGGCCGTTAACATTGCATGAGTGTATGCGTATGCGTAAGGACATTGTATGATGCACATACGTTTTGCGTTTAGTAAGGATAACTATTTTATAAAAAAATGTCTAGGTTTGGTTTCAATTTATTTAGTTACGGATTTTGTTTAAGACTTATAATTTAATATTCAAATTGGGGTGTCTGAGGTATTGCGCTTAATCTGTTACACCCTGTATAAATCAGAAATATTAAAACAAAAATACCTAGATCTTTACGTCAACAGATGTCATTTTAAAATGAATGAGTAAAATTTTCAGCTATGAACAATTTTAAGCCCTGCCTAAAAATAAATGTGTCATTTACGAAGTAATTTTAAACTTAGTAGATACTGTTTTCATTCTTAGATACATGTGAGGAGCTGCGTTGTTGAGGAGCTCGTGGTTAAATAAAATCTTCAAGGTTAAGCAACGCTATCCGAGGTTATTATGTAGATGGGTGACAATCTTACGTCAACAGATGTCATTTTAAAATGAATGAGTAAAATTTTCAGCTATAAACAATTTTAAGCCCTGCCTAAAAATAAATGTGTCATTTACGAAGTAATTTTAAACTTAGTAGATACTGTTTTCATTCTTAGATGTATCTAAGAATGAAAAACCACGAGCTCCTCAACAACGCAGCTCCTCACATGTATGTGAGGAGCTGCGTTGTTGAGGAGCTCGTGGTTAAATAAAATCTTCAAGGTTAAGCAACGCTATCCGAGGTTATTATGTAGATGGGTGACAATCTTACGTCAACAGATGTCATTTTAAAATGAATGAGTAAAATTTTCAGCTATAAACAATTTTAAGCCCTGCCTAAAAATAAATGTGTCATTTACGAAGTAATTTTAAACTTAGTAGATACTGTTTTCATTCTTAGATGTATCTAAGAATGAAAAACCACGAGCTCCTCAACAACGCAGCTCCTCACATGTATGTGAGGAGCTGCGTTGTTGAGGAGCTCGTGGTTAAATAAAATCTTCAAGGTTAAGCAACGCTATCCGAGGTTATTATGTAGATGGGTGACCAGATAAACCTCGGAAAGAAAGTTAAGGCATTCCGGCTATCATTTGCACATCTTTAATAGTCGTTACCGATAGTCAAAAGCAAGAAAATCTTACGCCAGTCTTGCCAATGAGCATTCGTGCTTGAGTCTATCGAGAAACGGGCCAAGAGACTCATTGGCAATGATACACTGGTCGAGTCAAAGCTCCAGAGCCTTGAACATCGACGACGAGTTGCAAGTCTATCGGTTTTCTATCGGTTACATTTCGGAGAGTGTGCGATGGAATAACACAATCTAATTCCGCCAAGCCCGTTCCATCATCGGACTACAAGACAAACGGTGATGCGCCATCGTTACATGGTGAACATCCCCCATACGTACAAAACATTTTGGGAATACTTTCATTAGGCGTACGGCTAAGGAGTGGAATTCCCTGCCGAAGTCTGTGTTTCCTGATCGCTATAACCTGGGAGTCTTTAAGTCAAGAGTGAATGGAATATATATATATATATATATATATATATATATATGTTGCGTCCGGAACGTTTTGTTTGAACGCATATTTTTGGTGTGGCAACATTCTATTGAATTTTGATGTTGACACTTGACATAACTTTTGACTTGACAGATAGACTTTGGTTCCGTTGTTGGAAAATGTCCGCCCTTTGGGACTTTGATTTGATTGTAATAGAAATATCGTATGGAATCGCCGATTGCAACCGATAATTGGGTCGCGATTAACTATTGTTTGAAGTTGTAATCCCGAATTGACGTAAACCCTGGGATAATTTTGGGATTTATCGCCGGTTGGTTGCCACCGCATGGCACGCGGAGTTGTTGGAAATAAGTTGGGCTGTGATGCTGATCTGGACCGCGCCGTCTGGAGACTGGCGCCTTGTGAACGTTCTAGAACACTTGACTTGCATCACACCTTTCAATTACCCACCTCATATTTACATACATACCACACTTGGGCGTGACCTAGGAAGGTCGAAGTTGGCGTACCCAGCGCAGAAGGTAGGTGGTATTAACTATTTATAGATAAAGCCTCAGAGGCTATTGTGTAAGTACTATTGTTGTAAGCAACGTTTTGGGCTCCACGAACCGTGGACAAGTTCGGACACACCAGCACATACATAGTTAATAGTAGTTTTTTTGACAGCTCACTGTCACGTCAATATCTGCTCCGTAAACAAATATTAATTAAAATTGTAATAGATCGTTACTAATAATAAGAGTGATGTTATTACGTTGAACTAACACTAACTGAACTGTAGTATTGTTATCTGGACTCCAAGTGCTACTCAAAAGTGTAAATCTCGTAAACAAAGTGAAGTGTATTATGTCAAGTGTATGACAAACAAAAGCAGTTTGCATCGTTACATTTGTTATTTACTGAAATTAAAGTACCTCCACTATAAAAGTGTGTCAACATATTCACGAAGAAATTAAAAACAAACCAAAAAGTGATTAACAATGCGCGGCAAAATGAAGTTGTCAGTGCGTGGAATTTTTGCAGAATGATTCATAGTAACGACGTATTAAAATTCAAACAATTTTCGCCAAGCAAGAAAGACTATTTCACAATTTCCAGTAAAGTAAAGTTGGCTCAGTATAATTCATACGAACTTGCAGCGTCACTAGTCGTGAGATCAAATCTATGTAAAGGAAACTTCTTTTTGTGATTCAACAAATTGTTTTCAGCATTACATAGAACTGATACTACCTAACACTAAGATATTACCATTTAGTTTGCAACTTTGGACTGATTAAATAGTTTTGTTTTGGTTTCTTTTTTGAGACATGGCGTCTGTGGCATCTGTGTTGGATGTGGTTGTTTGTGGTGGATGCAAAAATTCTTTAGGGAATGAGCAGGTGCTTCGCTGTTATATATGCACACAAGTGTACGACCTCCTATGCGCCAATGTTCCCATATCTACTTATAGCACTATGACTACAGAATGGAAGGGAAAGTGGATCTGCCTTGAGTGCAAATGCAAGCAACCGAGAGGGGACAACTCAAATACCCCGGCACGATCTACAAGATTGGAGGCTGGCTCATTGCATTACGATGACCAGAACATGAATGTAACTATTCGTAAAACACAATTTAGTCAAAACCGGAAAAGCACTGAGCAACTGTATGACGAGTATTTGCATCCAGATGAGACGTATATAAATAACCTACGTGTTATAATCCAGGAAGAATTCAAAGCTGCAATGAATGAACGCCTGGCTAATATGATTAGCAATGTGGTGCGAAAGCAGGTTGACTTGATTATTGGACAAGGCTTCTCAAAACTTAATGATCAAATTATGAGGTTGGAAAAACAACTTGAACTGATTACCTCACGGTCTGGCTGTGATGCAACCAACTGCAAACACGCTGTTGGGAAGCTTCTTGCCTCCAAGGATGTAGATAACTCCAAAAATAAGTATCTAGATGCCGAGGAAATAACTATTGAACCAGTACTCAATAAGCATGGAAATACTGGAAAGCCTCGTGCAATGACTGTGCCAGTACCGGGCAAAGGCGCACGCAAACCTCCAAACAAAAATAAGCTGACCCATCTCTCTACGACCCTGCTCACTCAAGAAGAAGAAACCAACAGAAAAATGGATGATTTGGATAAATCTTCTGAAAGAGTGCAAGACCAGAATGACCAATCTACACACGATCATGTTGAATGGGCTGAAGTCACAAAACAAAAACGATATAAAAAATCACCTAAAGAAGTTATTAGAAGTTCTGCTACTTCTGGTCAGACGCAACTTGAGGCAGCGGAGCGAGTCAAATATGTACATCTCTACTATGTGAAGATTGGTACAACGGAAGAACAGGTACTTGGTCACCTTAAATCAATTGTTGACAGTGAAGACTACACAGTTCAAGGCCTAAAAGCTCGTGGGAATTATTCTTCATTCAAGCTTGGCATGCCTTCAAGATTGGAAAAGTGTGTGATGAATTCGGAACATTGGCCAGAGAATGTTTGTATAAAGCCGTGGCGACAGAATTTTCGTAGCCAAAGTACTAAACCATTTCAGGAACAAAGAACTGACTAGGGAAATTGTTATCATTTACCAGAATGTACGTGGCCTCCGAACAAAGACTGCAACCTTTAGCAACAACGTGGCCCTCTGTTCTGGTAATCTGATAGCACTAACAGAAACATTTCTTAATAGTTCCGTGAATGACACTGAATTGTTTTCTCGGGGTTATGTCGTGCTGCGAAAGGATCGAACTGGTGATGTCGGATGGGGCGGAGTTCTTCTGGCTGTGAAGGATTGCTACACAGTCAAGAGGATAACAGATGTGGATGGCTTGCTTGACTGATGATAAAGAATTGTTGTTCGCTTTGATAACATGGAAAAATGTAATGTTTTTGGTATGTGTGGTTTATTTACCTCCTAGCTATAATAGAGAACAGTACCTTAGAGTTTTAGAATGTTTAGAGAACTTGATAAATAAATATTCAAAGTATAGGATAGTGATAGTTGGTGACTTTAATCTTAAATCATGTACTGATTATGTTGTAACACAATTTAAATATTTTACTGACTATAATAACCTTCATCAATTTAATAAAGTTAGCAACAAACATGGCGGCATTTTGGATCTGGTGCTGTCAAATTGTGACTTAGAGAATGTCAGTGTGGAGTCTTGTATCGATCCTCTGGTTCCGATAGATAGCTATCATCCTGCCTTAGAGATAACTGTTACTTTACCGAAAAGTGCAGTTATCAGAGATCGATCATCTGTAATGCCCAGCGGTCTTAGCTCTGACTGGAATTTTCGTAAGGCTAATCTGTATGAGTTGTATATGGGTATTGCTAAAATAGACTGGTCTGAATTGCTGCTACAGGAGGATGTCAATGTAGCAATAGACATATTATATAAAAATATATTCAGCGTCTTCAATAATAACGTGCCGAAAAAGAGCATCGCAGGTTACAAATCAAAATATGAATATCCAAGGTGGTATACTTCGGAAATTAAGCATTACATACAACTAAAGTATTTTAACTTAAAAAAATTCAAACAAAATGGCCTTCAATTTAATAAAGAACTATTTAGATATTATCGAACTAAAGTTAGGATTCTCACTGAAATTGCTTTTAAAAATTATATTAATACGATGGAACAAACTATAAGTAGTGATCCCTCAAAGTTTTGGAAATATGTAAAAGAGAAAAGGAAAAATAAACACCTGAATAACGAGTTCGTATACGAGGACAAGGTAGTAGAAGGACAGGCGGCCGTTAATGCATTCGCGGATTATTTTAGTTCCGTTTTTCATAGTGACCTTCCAAGATTAGATCCTGAGGCAGCTGAGCACAGTGCCATGGACAGAGGTTGTTTACCTATGATCAGAATAGATCACATCAATGCATCAGAATTACGCCGAGCAGTCCACGGACTTAAAGTTTCGTCTGCTTATGGGCCTGATGCGTTCCCAGCTTTCATTCTGAAGGATTGTCTG
Organism: Tholera decimalis; assembly: GCA_943138885.2. Lineage (NCBI taxonomy): Eukaryota > Metazoa > Arthropoda > Insecta > Lepidoptera > Noctuidae > Tholera > Tholera decimalis. The sequence goes on along the minus strand of OW964551.2, from coordinate 2,028,997 downwards.
CCCGTATTGGTGGAGCCTCTCTTGTTTGTGTTCAACTTGTCACTGCAGCGTGCAGTGTATCCCACTCTCTGGAAGGTTTCCAGGGTCACACCCGTACCAAAGAGTGGATCATCAACTGAGGTTACGACCTTTAGACCAATTGCGGTTCTGCCAGTTTTCGGGAAAGTCTTCGAGTCTGTACTGAATAATTCCATTTCCAAACAAGTCAGTGGCTTACTTGATAATTCCCAGCATGGGTTTCGTTCTTCACGTTCCACTTTAACTAACCATATATGTTTTGCTGACTACGTGAAGACCAAAATGACCACTGGCAGTCAGGTTGATGCGGCATATTTTGATTTTAAAAAGGCGTTTGATTTAGTTGACAATGATATACTTCTGACAAAATTTGCATCTCTCGGATTCGGTCCTCAACTACTCCGATTTCTGGCAGACTATCTCAGAGATCGGCGACAGTTCGTAAAAATCAACGGCTATCAGTCACCAGAGTATTTTACACGATCAGGTGTCAGCCAAGGTAGTAGTACCCTTGGACCTCCACAATTTTTAATCATGGTTAATGATTTGCCGAGAGTTCTATCTGTGGCAAAATGCCTTATGTTTGCAGATGATTTGAAGCTGTTTTTGTCGGTCACTGGATCGGGAGACAGTTTGGCATTTCAGCGGGACATTGATGCTGTTTTGGATTGGAGTGTGAAAAATAAGCTACCACTTAATATGTCGAAGTGTAAAGTCATCACATTTTCAAGGTCTCATACGCCAATTACTACTGCCTACAAGCTGGCGGATGAGCCACTAGAACGTGTCTTAACAATAATGGACCTAGGACTAACCTTGGATAGCAGTTTTAATTTCCATGAACACATTAAAAAGGTATGCAAAGAAGCAAATAAAGCATTGGGCATTGTCATTAGAACTTCCTCCCAATTTCGTAGTGTCAGGGTTGTGAGGCTGTTGTATAATGCATATGTGCGCAGTAAACTAGAATATAATGCAATTGTCTGGGATCCTAGGGGGAAGTTGTATACACTAATGGTTGAAAGAATTCAGAGGAAATTTTGCCGCTATGTATATAAGCTGTCCTACGGATATTACCCATTCTTGTATCCATCTTTATTTGTATCAGGAATGATCGGATTGGATACCTTGCAGCTCAGGCGTAAATTGATGCACATTATGCATTACCTTACATTAGTACAAGATAAGATTGATAATCCTTCGGCAAGAGAACATATCCATTTGTATGTACCGCAGCAATACATGCGTGGCATTGGGCGGCGACGGCATCAGCTTTTGGCGTGTCCGCCGGCATGGCGTACACATCAGTGTAACAACAGCCCAACTGCGAGAGCAATTTCTCTAATTAATAATTACCTTGACAGTAGTCCAAATGCCGACATATTTGTAGATAATATTAACAGCTCAAGGAAATATGTAATGTTGTTTTTGAATAAATTTAATCTTTGACATTTCTGTAACATTTGAATTTTATAACTTGACATGTATATTTTTTTTTGACGTTTATTTGTTTTGAATTTTAAAATTTGACATGTATAATTTTTGACATTTATTTGTATTAAACCCAAATTAAACCTTATAACTTGACATGTATACTTTTTGTCTTACATATATATTGATTTTATTTGTATTGAACTTAATAACTTGACATGTATACATTTTTTTCTTAGATTTGTATTATTAGTTATGTAACTATGACAGTCACTTACCTACAATAGTTAATTTTTTACCCTTATGTCTAAATAATTCATTGTTAACATATAAGCGTTTTGGTTTTACTGTGAGCTTGTATTGTTTTTTTAATAAATAAATAAAATAAATAAATAGGAAAGTAGTACAACCTGAATAAATATATTGTGGAGGCTGGTGCCTAAGCTAGGCCAGAGGCCTGTGTTTCAGGTCACCAGGTCTCCACTCCGTATTACGAAAACTGACTTTCATTAGTACTAGAGTGACAATTTTCTTAAGTTAGAGACAACAACATCAATTCAAGAATACTGTGATGTGTGTAAGTATTACTATAATTTAAAGATCTAATGTAGAGGTTGGTGTTACACATGCTCTTAGGACACAAGGAATGTCTATTGTTTTGAAATATTATTAATTTGTTAGGTATCGACATAATTACGTGAGCCTCGGAATTCAATTAAAAAGTTTTGCTCACACTCGCAACCCATATGGTAGCTCTAAATATTTTGTGTGAGCCGAAACTTTTAAAATTTTCGTTGGAGTTTCATTTTGTTTATTACAATATACCTAATTTGTTTACAAATACGAACATGTATTTATGAAATTGTAAGTGTTACCTACAATATTTAAGGTACATTTTCCTTTACTTTGTTGTTTCATGTAATGCATGCTGTGAAACTCTATAATAGGCTTCAGAACCTCATATCATACTTATCTTGGATTAATAATTGATATTCGATTCAACTGGAGTTACCAGGTGGAATCTGTTTGCGGCAAGTTACGTGCGATACTCACCAAGTTTTCCATTATAAAGCGTAATATACCATACAGAACCCTCCTTCAAATGTACACAGCTCTTGCTGAGTCCATAATCTCCTATGTACTCACCAGTTATGGACGCACATTTAAAACTTTTCTAGATAAAATACATAATTTGCAAACACGTTTGCTGAAACTTGTAGTACCTAACTATGTAAAAAATAAATACCAAGACAATTACACAGGGTTATTTAAACATTGCAAAGTATAACCTGTTCTAGCGCGCGCTGAGTATTTGTTCCTCATAGAACATTTTGATAAAAGTGAGATTCTAATCCCAGTTCAATACGACGTTAATACACGACAAGCCAAATTAAAATCACTTCAAGTGCCACGCAAAAACACCTTTTTGGCAGATGTACCGCTTCTTTCACAATACCCAATTTACTAAACCAAACACCTGTAGACATTAGATACTCAATAAATAGTAGAAACATAAAGCGTAAGCTGAAAGAACATTACATCAACTCAATTATAACATGATGTTAATAGCGCGTTGATCAAATCTCAGTCCATGGCATGCTAAGACAGACCCCAGAGTGAGGTCTAATTGTGTGCTTTGTTTAGGTATATGTATAAGGAACTTGTAATTTACAATTTTAAAAAAATGACAATGTTACCATGTCATGAACGTTGTAAAAAAAGCTGTTGAGTTTCCTATCAATAAATAAATGATTTAAATTTTTGAGCTAGGAGGATGGCACACAGCCAAAATCGTAATGTAAGCGGGAAAGTATTTATTTAAGCCGAATGAAAAAAATGGGCTGGTCATTATCTTTAAAAAACCAAATTCACAATGAACAAAAGCTTCACCATTCATTTGCTTCCAAAGATAAAAAATATCGCCTTTCATTTAAATATCATTCTTTTTTTTGAACTTCACTACGTACTTAATAGAAATTACAGTCTAAGAAAGATCTCAACGAGCCGAGGATTAGCAACGGTGCAGGTATTAATTAAATAATACTCTCCTTAATGAACTTCGTCTCATCAATTATATTCGAATTCAAGAATTGCGAACGTCTAGCGGTTGTTCAGTACGTAGCTAACTAATCACTTTCAGCCCTGTTTATGAATACGTTTTAACCGTTACGCTTCGCTTGCACACTGATTAGCAGATTCTAAATTCAAATTCTGAAGAATGTTGAATCTCTGTATCAGTATAAGCATGATTATATGTTACCTTGTCTACAAACAAGCCTGAAGATACGACATTCTTGAATTATCTATTGTATTCTCAGAATACAGAAAGAACCAGAAGCCGTGAGCGCGCCTAATACTGAAGCGACAAAAACTACTCCTAAATGGAGTAGTTTGACGCACAGCCGATTAGTTGCTCTGTGAACGTCATATCGTGTAACGTGTTTTACCGGTGTCCAATTTATTTAACTTATGCCGTCTTGTGTCGTTCTTACCTGTAAAAATACAGCGGGACTAAAAAAACAGGATGGGATCACATTTCACGTGTAACTAACGCATTCACTTATCGTCTTATTTAATTACTGAATAAATTGTTTAGCTTGTAATTGTCAAAGAGAATGATGATCCATCTTGTTAGTGTTACCAATATAAGAGTTTTGATTTTCCCTTCTTTTTATTACCTACTGAGGGCTTTTATTCGTTGTAGTATATTCATAATATGTGACTAACATAGTACCTATTAAGATTACAAAACAAATTTAAAAAATTGTGGTGCGTGTGTGTATGGTGTTTGTGTGAGGGAGGAAGGGGGAGGGGTGTATGAAATTATGTTTCTATGTAACATTATAAGTATCTAAAATTTTAGCTTCCCTGCTGATGAATTTACCCTAAGACGGACAAATAATGTCTGAGCTAGCAACATTACGCGGGTAGGAAGTGAGGCTGGCGGGGGACACTTATCTTGTATTTGGACACAGGGCGCAGCTTGCAATTACAGTTGAACGCGGTTTCTGGTTTTTGCTCTATTCTGAGATTGTATAACTACTAATTAATAAGTACGCTAACTTTGTACCTAAGGCATAAAGTTTTAATAAATAAATAAATAAATAAATAAATAAAATTGCGTAGACATATCGGCTACCAATATCTAACCGGATGAAAGAAAAAAGAAAGAAAAAGTATTTATTACCAACAGACAAACGACATGCTAACAATATTAAAAACTTATTTAGTTTAGTAATTGGTACTTACAATTATGTTAGTAGGTAAGGACAAAGACTTAGTTAGATATTGACAATTTACGAAGAAAAAGGAAACAACAAAAAAACAAGGTAAATGCACGTCGTGGTCGTGGCAACAAGGCTCTAATGCTATGCCATGGGCATGCCCACAGCACAGTGCTGGTTTTCAGTGGTTGCCTTATAAATATGATGTACGGAAATCAAGTCTGGCAAACAATGTTACTTAAATAATTGATACAATAATATAAAATAAATACAGTAAAATAAATAAATACCGTAATATAAAATAAATAGTGAAACACAAGTCCCATCACGGTCACGTGACGCGTGATATATGTACTTCGTGTTTCGTATAATATGTGTGTGTGTGTCTTTATATAATGAGAGGTGTAGATAGGAGCGTTTAGGCTGCGTTTCCACCAGAGATGTGCGAGGATGCGTAGCGAGGGATGTGTTTGTAAAGAACCAATAGAATCGCTTCATTTACCTCGCCTCGGCCAGCACAGCTCTGGTGGAAACGGCTCAGCGGAGCTAGATTTTTGCGCATACAAAACAAGCGAGGGATGTGTGCGAGAGATGTGTTGCGAGGGATGTGTTGCGAGGAATGTGTGTTGAGAAGGATGTGTTGCGAGGTTTGCGCATCCTCGCACCACACATTAATGCGCATTTTCACAGCTCTGCTACACATCTTCGTAGGCACATTTTCATCGCACAGCTTTGGTGGAAACACCCACACATTTTCACAGCACAGCTAGACATCCTCGCACGACACATTTCCATCGCACATCTCTGGTGGAAACGCACCCTAAGGCTGCGTTTCCACCAGAGATGTGCGTATGCGTAGCGAGGGATGTGTTTGTAAGGAACCAATAGAATCGCTTCATTTACCTCGCCTCGGTCAGTACAGCTCTGGTGGAAACGGCTCAGCGGCGCTAGATTGCCCATACAAAACAAGCTAGGAATGTGTGCGAGGGATGTGTGCGAGGGATGTGTGCGAGGAATGTGTGCGAGGAATGTGTGCGAGGAATGTGTGCGAGGAATGTGTGCGCATTTTCACAGCTCCGCTACACATCCTCGTAGGCACATTTTCATCGCACAGCTTTGGTGGAAACGCCCACACATTTTCACAGCACAGCTAGACATCCTCGCACGACACATTTTCATCGCACAGCTTTGGTGGAGACGCCCACACATTTTCACAGCACAGCTAGACATCCTCGCACGACACATTTCCATCGCACATCTCTGGTGGAAACGCACCCTAAGTGCTGTATCTAAGTAGCCTCATGTCACTGCGTAGAATGCCATGTCGCCTCGAACCGCGTGTGTATTTTTGTATATGTTATAAAGTTGATGTGAGTATATTGCTTACATATTATGGTATTATTTATAAAATTGTTGTTCATCAAGCTTTTAATTTTCTGAAAGATACTTTTTTTAAATGTAATTTAAACATATGTTTTGTTTTCAATGTCTAACGTGCTTTTCGAGGCATGGAATAATCTCGATATTGTAAGCTGTTCACCCATCCACGTAGGTACCTCGCCAAGCGTAGCTTATCTCTTGAAAATCGGCCAATGTTTTGATTTAGCCGTCAGCTCTTCATTTAGCCACTGTTGAATACTGCAACATGTATTCAGGCATTCAATGAAAGCAAGCCCATCCTGACAGCTGAATGACAGAATGACGATGACGTTAGGCAATACGAACAAACTCCTGCGTTTGATGGTCTATCAATGTACAAGTTTAGGGCTGCCATCCGTCCGGGTTTTCCCCGATTTGTCCTAGTTTGGAGAGCGTCCGGGGGCGTCCGGGGGGATTTTCCCAATAAGCGTCCAGGTAAAACCCGGACACACATTGGTCTTACGGGTACCAAAAAACACGATCTCTATTATTATTTTCCTATGGTATTTCATCTTATTGTACAAACAATAAGATGAAATACCATAGGAAAATAATAATAGAGATCTTTTCATTTAATCAACGTAACACAAGTTACGTTGAATAAATGAAAAGGAAGAAACTGTTATTACAAAAGTTCTAAAGCTCTACAATGTTATCACTTCATCGATAAATAAACACCATAATTAAACATCGTTATTTTTAGTTTCAAGTTCATAAATGTATTTTTCTACGGTGTCCGGGGAAAAACTGTGATTTTACCCAAATGTCCGGAGTTTATAAGTCTTTGTCTGGGGCCGGCTTTGGTGATGGCAGCCCTTAGCTGCAGCCCTATACACGTGCATGATATTGGCAAAATTGTGGTGGCTCCTCCACAAAGGCTTTTTAACAAGAGTCGAAAATTAAGTTAATGTTAGGCAAAGAGAATGTAATACACTACGACGCGACATTAGGAAAGAGTTCTACATAGGTACCTTCTAACTTCTTTTGAGGGCAGAAAATTGCAATGTTGTTCTCAACTAAAAATGTAGACGTTTCTTTTTTCAACGCTGACTTAAGGATGTACATAATCTTGAGTAGCTCAATTTGATTCAACGCGAATATGACAACAAAAACAAAAAAAACTCGTAACAAAAACAAAGTGTACTTTGTTGCTAATGCGCCGGTCGCACGCTGGGGCCTGCGCCGCAGCACTGCGTCGCTCCCCGCGCCCCGCTGCAACCACTAACACCTAAAAATCGACTTCTGCGCATGGAACGACGCATGCTAGGCCTATTGGACACAATTCTTATGGTGAACGCAGACCTAGCCGCACCGCAGTCTCTACAGTCCCCGCAGTCATCGCTTTTTGTTAATGGCCTCGCACATCTATCCGCGCCGCAGTCGCTGCAGTCGTTCCCGTCAGTGTTGCCAGATTTTGAAAGCATTATCTGTCCGAAGATTTAAAAAATCTGTATAAAATCTGTATTTGGTATTGGTATTTTGCTCTTTTGTGTAATATTATCTATAGGTGCTATAATAGGGAATAAGCAAGTAATTATTTATACGAGAATAAGTAATTTTATTATAAACCGTTGACAGAGATTCTCTGTCTACTTTATAACTCTAGCAACACTGCGCGCCGTGGATGCGAATGACGTCATCCGCGCTGCGTGCGGGTGACGTCATCAGCTGCGGCTAGGGGAGTTCGGCCGTTTCAGGGACTGCGGCGACTGCGGCGCGGGTAGGTGTGCGAGGTTGCATAGAACTTCATATAAAGAATTCGAATGCAAAGACTGCGGCGCGTGCGGTGCGGCTAGGTCTGCGTTCACCATTAAGAGGCAATAATTGGGTGGGAAATTATAGTATATAAACTCATGTTCGCGGGATTCAGAAAGGTTTGTTTGCTTGAACGCGCTAATCTTCGAAAGTACTGGGTGGATTTTGATGAAATTTGGTATGGAAGTAACTTGAAGCTTGAGGAAGGTTATAGGCTACTTTTTACCCGACTGCAAAAAAGGAGAGTTATGTTTTTACCGTGATAGAATCCACGGGAGCGAAGCCCCGCGTGAGTACTAGTTGATTGATAAATTAATACACCATAGAGGGTTCTATACTAATGTTTTATGTGAATACTATTCCGTTTGATTTATGAGTAGTAAGATAATTTGTTTATTAAATTATTCTTTTGCATTCAATAAGCAAAAAGGTTTAGTAAACAAATTACCTCTAAATTATTTTAGGATGTTATATTACTGTTCTTAAAGGTGTGTGTCTTTTCATGTGTAGTATGTGGTATTATTCAAGTAAACACGATAACATCAGTGATAGTTTATTCTATCGATCAAATCGATAGAATCATAGGGACGCTTCTCAATATTAAATGATTTATCACTCCAGACTGGATACGATAAATCATGAGGATTGTTAGGTTCAGCATTAAATAAATAAGTACACAATTATTTATAAGTTAATATCTACACATCACTGCCTCAAATATACACGACACGTAGAATGAATGCATAGAAGATTTATATTACATAACACATACCTACAAATAAGAGACAAAATATTTATTAAACAAAATATAATTGGGTTATGGTAAGGGGTAGGTGAGTCCATTGGTCCTGACTAGTCGATTAAATTCGAGACTTTCTAGATGGGATCTGGTGTGATTCACAGCTGCTGGGGGTGAGTTTCTGGCCTATAGAAATTCAACATAAAATATTAATACCATAACATAATTAAGAAAGAAAATAATAAGGAAGTAATAGGTTTATATAAACCTATTACTTCCTTATTATTTTCTATATATATATATATATATATATATTGAACATTCACCATAACATAATTCAGTTTCACGAATTTGCAGAGGTATTGGTTGGAGTCATAGTATTGAGATAAATTGTAGATATCTCTCGAATTTAGACTGTAAGGCTAGGGAGTACTTCAACCAATACTAGACTTATAAGTCTCAATAATTTAGTAAATACATCTTCTGTGTATTGTTTTAAAATATTTATCCTGAATAATACCACCTTTTCAGCTGTTTTAATATGGGGAATTAGGGTGGTTAGGTTGTGCTACATACTAAATACTTAAATTCATTGGAACTCTTTGATGAGTAAAAGAAAGGGTACTAACAAGGGCGAAAGCTTTTCGAATGAAGTTTTTTCCTTTGCAAGTAGGAGGCTATAACCTGGTGTTAAGCTTTCTATGTGTGGATGTACTAAGTAGTATAATATTATTCTTTAACTATATTTAATAGTTCCTTGGAAAATGAGCACAGACGCGAATGTAGATACCTACTTAGTTTCTAAAAATATTATTGTAAAATCTTGTTCGAGATATTTTATTACCAAATGAAATCATTACCTTTAGGTGTATTAAAAATATCCGAAATTTTAGGGATTAGTATTCCTTAAGGTAATGGTAAAAAGGGAAGTGCGACAAAAGACAATCAATACTGTGGTTACTCATAATCGCGTACCGGAGGTACATGTAGTTATAAGTTAATATGGAATTTTCTTTCAGCTTCTACGAGTAGATTTAATTTAATAAATAGTAGTTAGAAGCATGTACCACTTGTGATGGACATATGAGAACAACTTCACCTCCCTCGCGATTCAGTAAAGTATTTTAATATTTATTCCTTCGTAACACTTTATTATACGGCATGGGGAAGGTTAATTTAGCTTCTTACAGCAACAAAGGAGTTCAAGAAGGAGTACTGCATCACTGTGGGTTATCATGTACACCGGTTAGCTATTTTATATGGTTGCATTATATAATTAAATAATATATAATCTAGAAAGAAGAATAGGTCTACAATATTTAATAAAGGTACCCTTTGTAAAGTAGGTGAGATTGATAGAATAGAAAGTAGGGATATTTACAGGAGTTTAATTACATGATAATTCACAGTCCAAAGAAGACACCAAAAGTTAGTAGCATGATTTCCTTATATTCGCCATTTTGGTTTAATTACTTGAACAATTATTTTATATTTTGAATTTTATTTAAACCTAAAATAAATTCTTTTATCAATAGACATATTATTAGAGAGAAGTATTTGAAACCAACATGGCCTTCCTAGTTAATATAATCGGTGATTACTTTGGAATTACTAATGTTTTACACAATTATTAGGAGATATTTATAAAGTCACTTATTGTATAACTAGAGTAAACTTTAATCACTTTATGGTTTATAATATTGTTTATGGAATGTCGGTGGAAGCTTTTGACAGTGCCTTTATGTTAAAACTAATGATGTTTTTCTTATTGTGATTTTGCGGTTTTCCTTGATATTTTATAGCGCTGTGTGAATTTAAACATAATTTAGGACGAATTATTCCTTTCAGGTCGTATTAACAACATAAGTAAATACACCTCCATACTTGTTGCAAATTTCCCTGCTATTTATAATGTTGTGTGAAATTTCAGCTCTTCGAGTGAAGTTGTTTCTTCATATACCTAGTATTAGAAACTTAAGCAGATATGCGTAGTTAATCTATAGTAGGGGGTGCGATATAATAATAAGAAATGCGAATAAAATGCGTAAAATCAATTCACTTATGAATTAGAAACCTAAGCAGATATGCGTAGTTAATCTATAGTAGGGCCAAATCAATTCACTTATGATTTGAAAACAAACAGAAACTGGTTATAACTTGTTATTGAAGTAATGCATCATTGGCCAGGTTGTGTTGGTTCATTTCTTAAGTTGAATAGTAGAGTTGTTAGATAATAAGTGTAGTTAGTTCCGCGTATCTTCGTCGTGAGATTAGAGTTATTTCAAGAATATGAATATACTAATTATGCACCAGTTGACTTTACACAATCTGTAGTATTTTCATAAGTGAGTATCATATTCAAGGAGTTGTTATGAATCTAAGGGACCTCACAAACCCCTTCTAAGCGTAGCCTCCTAAGAAGATGCTCATTGGTGATTATATTCTACTGCAAGCAGGAACACTTCACATGCAGCAAAGATCTTTATGCACACTCTACAACTGTAATTGATAAGCAATGTTTTGTAGGCCAACAAAACATTGTGTTATTGATTCAACTCACCACATCAATCTTACATAGTTAATTGGGGCTAAATTAGTATTGTAAGTTAATTAGCTAGGCCCTACCTCTTCCTTATCCCTTCCTTTCCAACTAATCATTTCCTTCCCATTCCTTCTAACTTAAACAAATTATAGGAAAATATTCCTGATACTATTTCACTCCAGCATGATTAATGTAATTGTGACATTTTAATTATGATAAATGAATTTAATAACCTAATTCTTGGAATTCCATGGGAGGAATATTATGGGAATGATTCTCATCATTTCAATGTATGTAGGCACCCGGCACTGATGGAATATCATGGGTGTTTCCGTTGATCCCCTATGAGGAGTAGGAGCACTTATGGGACCCCTTCGTGTAAATTCTGGCTCTGTCTGATATTAGACTGGTGTGACATTACCTGTTGACCCCTTGTGAAATTCTTGGATGAAGAGGTTGTGAAATAATTGTAATATAATGAATGGCTTGAGTACATCTCAATAATTATAAAGAGTCTCAGTACCATTATAAATATAGGCTTAGTCCTATCATATACTAAGGTTTAACCTTATACTAAGAATGAAAAGTAACATACTAATTGAAGTGTTCAATTTATTATTGATTAATGTTGGACTGAATGGTTGTACCTACTTATTGTATAGGACTTAAAACCGCTTTGAATCCATTATCCCATCTGAAGGGGATGCACATAGTGGTTGGCATTCATTTTAGTTGAGGCGTTTGGTGTGGAGCTTACTAACCCCTACAAAATTTTGTAGGGGCAGATTTCCTAATTCCTTTATTACTTTTTGTAAAATATATAAATATATGTTTGAATCTTTAATTCAGGAAGAAATGAATTGTCTTCATTAGTCTTAAGGTATTTATAATTAACTTTTATTATGTTTAATTATCTGATCAAGACCTTTATTCAACTACAGAAATAATTAATTTAAATTAACCAAAGTCATTTACCCATTCCTGTAATAGTCTCTTTCCTCTAAAAGACTCGGGTTACTTATAAACATAACGTAGGTGAGACGATCATTGGCCAATCAAATCTTCAATTCAAGGGTTGCAAAGGGGGGTTAGTTACAAGGACATCAAATATTATAATAATAGTAATGCGTATAAATAACGAGAATTAGCAATTACATAATATAATTCATTTCTATAACTTTCTGAATTTAATTTTTTGTTAATTTATGTGTTAACTGCCAGTTTTTTTTGTACGGCACTTTAGTTAAGGGAATGCACTGGCTCCTATCATACAGTTTACAACTAGTTCAGGAGCCAGGGAATTTCAATTTTAAATGTGTACCTAATTTATTTGGCAATAAAGAATTTATTTATTTAAAATAAAAAAACTTTACCAGCGCTTTAGAGGTAAATATGTACTTATTTAGTTATCGTTAGACTTAACGTTATCGTTAACTAGGTATCGTTTTCATGATAATATTTTTTTTTTATTAAAAATAGGTTCGCGTTTGACCACCATCTCACCTGATGGTAAGTGATGATGTGGTCGAAGATGGAGCACGCTTACCTAAAAGTAACTTATTCACTCTTGACTTAAAGACTCCTATATTATAGCTATCGGGAAACACAGACTCCGGCAGGGAATTCCACTCCTTAGCCGTACGCTCAATGAAGGTATTACCAAAACGTTTTGTTTCTTTAAACCTGGTACATTTCATTCATAGTATTGTTTAATGGCCATAACACTAAGTATTACAGTGGTACCCAATAAGCCAACATATTTTTCTTTTGACTTAAATTACAAAGCGTTTAATGTGGATCACTTAAAAGATAATACAAGGCCATTTATTTTTCATTAATCCATACATGTGACGATGATTAATGACGGAGATATGTCATTCATCAAGTTGATGACAGCGTCTTCGACACCTTCTCATTCGTGTGGCTTGCTGACAAAATCGATTGGTCCGCAAGATTGAACACCACGCTATAAGTGGCAATAAAATAACTCTCCGATGTACAATCGACCAATTTGAATCATGACCCACCATAAGCGTATTTTCTTAAAGACATTCAAATGCAATTAGGTCGACATTCACATTCAAATAATAGTATTTTTTTGTAATAATAGGCTAGCGTTTGACCACCATCTCACCAGATGGTAAGTGATGATGTGGTCGAAGATGGAGCACGCTACCTAGAAGTAATCTATTCACTCTTGACTTAAAGACCCCAGGTTATAGCTATCGGGAAACAAACTCCGCCAGGGAATTCCACTCCTCAGCCATACGCACAATGAAAGTGTTTCTTGCCGGTTCTTCTCCACAGGAAAGGGCGAATTTGTGCACTAGTTTCTGACGTTTTATAAACGCCCATGTTAGTAGGCCAATGATAAATAAAATATTTTCAGTTTGAGATTCCCGTAAACATATATTTTCACGGTAACGACCTTATTATATGCCATAGATCTCCGCCCGTATTGGCATAGTTAGCTTAATATTTAAAACGTCCTAAGTATAACATGTACAGACTGTAAAGGAGAGAAATCTTGGTTATTTAGGCGGTTTCAAACGATCTATCGTTACAGTGCCCATTTTGCAGCGCCCAGCGCCCACATGATACAAATTTGTCGATTGTACTTATCAGGAGGGTCCAATGGTCGTAAGCATGACTGCATAGCAAGAGGTGTCGTGTTCGATTCCTGGGTCGGGCAAAAAGTGCTATTGGGTTTTCTATTAGAAATTTCTCTATTTTCTTTTCTTTTTAGTCGAAGTTTGGAAGTGGGCCTCCGTTTATCGGAAAGCCGTTGATCCAGCACCTGAGTTCTCTCCAGTCGTGTCAGATTGCCGTCCTATTGGTTGATGTGGAGAGTGTAAGAACAGAGAGAGTGCACCTATATCCGCGCACTTACTTGTTTACTATAATGACGTAATTAATTGGTAATAGTTACTGGTAGATCGGCGTAAAATTGCAGACTTTGTATTTGTTGAAAATCCTTCACAATAAGATTGATAGTCCAGAACTACTTTCTAAAAATTATTTTAACGTACCCAATAAAACATTGTACTTTAATCCTCCCATATGTGTACCTCATTCATCATCTAATTATAGACAATACAGCTATATTGTGCGCGCAAGCAGATATTTTAATGAGATATGCAAGCAGTATGATCTGGATCCTTTCACAATTAGTGTGAACTCAGCCAGAAGGTGCTTAAGCCTCAACTTGTTCAAGTATTAGTGGTTATGTTATGCTGTTGACTCACTGCAAGCAAATCTTTATATAATATGTATTTCTTACTGTGTAAATTGTAACTTTAATTTATAATTAGCTTTATTATTGCTTGTTTGTATGCTTATAACTTTATTTTATTATAAGTCTAAACGTGAGGACTTGTTATTGGCTTTCTGGCGACTATGTATTCCACTTTTTATGTTTTTATTAGATATGCTTCCATAAAATAAATAAATAATATCTCCTACGCCGCCGCCACTGGCTAATCTCCGTTAGAGTGACCGCCGCGACCGAAATCTGTCAGTAGGACTATTATTATAAATACAATTATAGATTATCTATATTACATAGAGTTTGAGTTATTGAGGTGGCAACAGAGGCTGTGAATGGATCTTTTAATATTATTTACGGCTGTGACGTCGCTTTCTATTTTCTATAACTTGACCAGACACAGAATTGCGTGTCTAGATTTGGAATAAGTATTTGGAGATTGACTTTCCCCGACAAAAATCTTCAGTTTTTGCTATATATAAACAAAGCCTCTCGGTACTTCAAGTAAATAATTAAAGGCAATTATCGGTGTGCAGGCTGCAGACGACTTAGTATGTCAATTATAGTAAGAGCACCGCCTTGAAATGACAGTAAGTTTGGTCCGTCAGTCTTTAATAAATTGTCTTGTGTCTTTTGACAAGAATATGGAATATTTCGACTAATTCCACTTCGTTTTCTTCATGTGACTGACAAAATGTTTTAGCCAAGCGCCATGCATTTTATTATTTTTATTGAATATTCAAATATTTATTCATTCATATATTCACATGCATAGATACATATTCATATTCAGTCAGCAACTCTCTGTGCATCTCTGTGCATGTGGCACGGAACACAGAAGCCGGCAGACAGTTCCACACCTTGGCTGTGCGAACAATTAATGTCTCTACATCCACAGAAGCGCTTGGAGATGACAAGGTACATCAACCAAGTGTGGATGGTACGCAGCCGTGCGTCTGGTAGACCGGTAGTGAAAGGGAGATGGAAGGATCAGGTCGTGGAGGTCCTGCGCACACTAACCGAAGCACGATCTTTAGAAGATTTGAAGTTTGTGTGTGATTTTGTAAACATGTTCTTTGTGGGAGTGCCATGACACCATTGCTCGTAAGCGATTATGTGTTACGAATTGCAGATAAAAACTTAAAAGTTGTACATAACTACCTGACAGCAGATCCTGTTTTTCGTATATTCAACTAACTTAACGGAACACGAGTAAATCTAAGGCCGTGCGCGCACTGCCTTGCGGTGGCCGCAATTGCGGTAGTTCTACCGCACCGGTAGAATGACCGGGGCCACCGGTGACTACCGCACGCGTTTATTCTACCGCAGTGCGCGCACTTCTATGACACTCCATACTTCACAGTTTTTGCGTTTCCAAAACGCAACGCAGTGCGCACACGGCCTAAGACGACAGATAACATTAAGTTCCTGTGTCGTAACTTTACCAATTTAAAATTCAATTATAGTTTCGAATTTGAGCTGAAACTTCGACGTACTTACAACAAGTTGTGGGATAATAGCCAATTAAGAAAGAGAGTTTTTTTGCTATTTAAATATATTCTTTTATTGAAATATAAGTAAGAATTTTTAAACTTTTCTCATAAACACAACGTGTAACGGAAACCCCATATCTATCCAAAAGGGCTGAAGACAACATCTGGTATGGAGTCTCTAAGCATAGTTTCAGCACAAAATAACTGACTCAAAGAATTGATACCAAATTATTGGTTTCATATATTTCTTGAATACCAATCATAACAAACGTGTCACAGCACTATGAGGGTCAATAACTTTCCACGTCACTTGCCAATAACACGATAATTCTTTTCGTTCTTCTTAATTTGAAAATTGGCCAAGTGCGAGTCAGACTCGCCCATGAAGGGTTCCGTAGTAACTATAATAATATAACATAATAATTATGTATATTTATTTGACGAATAAAAAAAACCCTAAAAAATTTCTTAAAACTAGCTTATTTACATTTTTACAACTACGCTAAATAACTTTGTTTTTCATAGTGTTCGTATGAATTACAAAGTTATAATTGCCGTTTTTGAAAATATGCTGTATCTCAAAAACTGCTAACCCGATTTCGTTCAAACTCATTTTAGTTGAAAGTTTACATTAAGATCTACAGACATAAATTTTGTTAAGATTTTTCACTCCATTATTATAGAAGTTAGAGGGGGGACACACATTTTACCACTTTGGAAGCTTATATCTTTTAAACTATTGACTTTATGAAAAAGTGGCTTTAGAAACCCTTATATAATTTTAAAGACCTGTCTATAAATACCACACACGCATAGGTTTCATGAAAAAAAATATTTTCAGTTCTAGTTCCATGTATGGGGACCCCCTTTATTTTAAATATTTGTTTTTTTTTTTTTTAATCGGAAAGCGGTTTACAGAATACATCTACCTACTAAGTTTCACATTTATAGTCTTAGTAGTTTCGGAATAAAATGGCTGTGACATACGGACGGACGGGCAGACAGACAGACAGACAGACAGACGGACAGACATATCGAAACTATAAGGGTTCCGTTTTTTGCCATTCGGCTACGGAACCCTAAAAATTCGGTCTCTAGTATCTGGTATGGTGTATTAGAATTTGTAATAAGTTCTACACACGTAGACTTAGGATTACAAAACCCTTGCCATATCGTTTGTTATCATCCAAAGAAGCCATGCACTTGGTATGTATATACCCTTTAAATTACACATTGTATATGTATCTGAGGTGTATTAGCTGTATCCGCTCCGTTTGTTTATCTGTCTGTCTGTTACACTTTCACCTCTTAACCTCTTGACTGATTTCCATGAAATTTGGTGCAGAGATAGATAAGACATTAGAAAAAAATTTGGTCAAATGCGAGTCAGACTCGCCCATGATCGAGTATTTTGCGTAGTTACTACGGAACCCTTCCGTAGTAACTACGCAAAATTGTTCTTCATAGTGTTTGGATGAAATAGAAAGTTATATTTTTTGCAGTTTTATTAAATGTGCTATATCTTAAAAACTGCTGACCCTATCTCGTTCAAACCAATTTTCGTTTAAAGTTTTTATTAAGATGTACAGCTTTTTTTAGTATTTTCACTCCATTATTATAAAAGTTAGACATTTTACCAAGTTGGAAGCGTAAATCTTTTAAACGATTGACTTAAAGAAAAAGTGGTTTCAGAAACCTCAATGTCATTTTTAAAGACCTGTCTATTGACACACGTATACGTTTGATGATAAAAATATTTTTAGTTCAAATATTTTTTTATTTTTTATTCGTTATTATTTATTTTATGACTGTATAAGTAATGAGCGATGATCAGTTGATATGACGCAGATTTTCGTGACTTCACAAACTCAAACGTCAAAGAGTAGGTATGGAAAGAAAAGACAGTATGATTCGGCATTAAGTCGGCCTTTGCCGTTCATTCTACCTATACCCTTCACTATGTTGGGGGCGGCTTACCAGATGCAGCTCAGTAAAAGTGTTTTACATGGAGCGACTGCCTATCGGACCTCCACAACCCAGTAACTGGGAAACACAATACCCCTTGGCCAGACCACTGTCAGAGGGTTCTGGCTTCCGAGTACCCGTAACGACTGTCATATAATTATGTACAAATAACAGCTAGGACCTACGGCTTAACGTTGTTCTGGCGCGCAGAGGAATCTCTATAATATGTTAAGACAGCCACACATCTACAGACTGACCTTGACTAGTGTTGCTTAACCTTATTGATCAACCATTGCGGATGCTATTACTTTACCACGAGCTTGTTCTTGTTTCTACTAGTTGTGTTTTATAAAGTTACTAGCGACCCGGCCCGGCTTCGCTCGGGTAATAAAGTTTATATTTGCTTATACAACGTGTAACGGAAACCCCATATCTATCCAAAAGGACTGAAGACAACATCTGGTGTGGAGTCTCTATGCAAAGCTTCAGCTCAAAATAAGTGACTCACAGAATTGACCCCAAATTATCGGTTTCATATATTTCTTGAATACCAGTAATAACAAACGTGTCACAGCACTATGAGGGTCATCACTTTCCACGTCACTTGCCAATAAAACGATAATTCTCTTCGTTCTTCTTAATTTGAAAAATTCGGTCTCTGGGTATCAATGTATTGAAATTTCTAATAAGTTCCACACGTGTATACATAGGATTACAAAACCCTTGCCATATCGTTTGTTATCATCCAAAGAAGCCGTGCACTCAGTATGTATATACCCTTTAAATTACACGTTGTATAATTATGATTTTGCTTAATCAATTTCTCGTCCGGTAATTTGCCACACTCATATGTCGGCGATAACTCATAAGATATTCATTTTATTGATATAGTGTTAAAAGCAATTTTGATCTTCATTAAATCCTCAACATTTCTGATGTATTTAATTGGATAAGGAATAATACTGTACTGTTAAAAAAAGATTCGTAAATAACCCATTATTTTAATGTAATTTGTAAAAGAAAAAAATGGTTATTGTGGGTTATTCTTGGGAGATAGAGATCCCGCCATACATTGTATTTTTATAACTCAAAAGGTTTTGGCAGCGTTTTTGATTAAAGCTCCCGATAGGCTTAATTCTTTCCGACATGATGAACTAATATCGTCGTATTTAATTTAATCTACTATAATACACTAAAACCTTCCTCAGGAATCATTCTATCTATTTTAAAAAATCCGCATAAACCGTTGCGGAGTTTTTAAGATTTAAGCATACATAGGGACAGACAGGGAAGCGACTTTGTTTTATACTACGTAGTGATGGAGAAATATTTGAAAATACCAGCTAGCTGCACTTGACTCGATCGAACCCAGAGCTAAAAGGCTCACAGGTGACGAGGTTCTGGCAGGCAAGCTTCACAGCCTGGCTCACCAGCGAAACGTTGGTTTCCTGTCTATCTTCTACAGATTGTACTTCGGAGAGTGTGCGCAGGAGCTCCACGACCTAATCCCTTCATCCCCCTTCTACTACCGATCTACTAGACGTACTGCAGGATACCATCCACACTTGGTCGATATACCGTCTTGTTGTACTAAGCGCTTTTCTTCAACATTTATTGTGCGCTCAGGCAAGTTGGGAAACTCTCTGCCGGCTTCTGTATTCCCTGCCACATATAACCCGTCAGCCTTTAAAGCAAGAGTGAATAGGCATCTTCTGAGCTCGCTGGTTCGATCGTAGACCTCATCTTACACTTACCATCAGGTGTGATCGAGGTCAAGACCGGGCTCATTGGTAATAAAAAAGAATGCACTTAGACTTAGACTACAAGATGAACGGCAATGCGCCATTGTCACATGGTTGGCATTGTGCGTACGGCTAAGGAGTGGAATTGCCTGCCAGAGTCTGTGTTTCCCGATAGCTATAACCTGGAGGTTTTTAAGACAAGAGTGAATAGTCGACTTCTTAGTTAACGTGCGTCATCTTCGACCACATCATCGCTTACCACCAGGTGAGATTATAGTCAAACGCGAGCCTATTATCAATAAAAAATACCAATACCCATTACCGTTTACGTAGTAATGGATGGACTTTATTCCGTATAAATTACCGCAGCGTTTGTGTGAGTAATGCTGGAGCTTTTCCTCAAGTACATATTACAATATCAGACAGGTACTGAAGAGCTATTAGAACCGGCTCTCGACCCGCCTTCAAGAGTTGAACAATTTAATTAATCTCAATTAGAGGAATAATATATGAAAGTGCTCTGCACACCTTTGAGTGTACCTATGGTTCACTTATACTATAATTGTGTAACTGCGTCTGTTTGTTTGTTACTCCTTCTGCGAAGCAGTCATGCTATCGAAGGAGGAGGCGGGCCGCGTGAGGGAGAGGATAGCGTCCTCCCTCCAGCCCAGCCGCAGTGGTAGACGGCCACGGCGTCGGACGTCGGCCGACGATCTCCGGCCACCGTAGGCGCGGGCAAGCGGACAGCGAGTAAAGGGCAACTCGCTGTCCGACCACGGACCATGCCCGGGTCGACGGCGCGTTGTGTTCCACGCGCGCCTCAAAGAGCGTCAGCAAGATGACGAGGCCCCCCCTGTAGAGGGCCGAAGCCTGCCGGGGTCGTGGGACTTATCTCACTACCGTGAACCCGGAACGTAAAGGGCTATTGAAGGAATATTGTGGATTTTAGTCAGTGCAAGTCTGACAGTCCCTCCGGCCCTGCCCGGGGTGGGAGGACTCATCTGATGATTTTACCACGAAAAAAAAGAAAAATATAAATAAAAGCGGAAAAGATTTTTTGTTTAAACGCGCTAATCTTCTAAAATACTAAATAGATTTGGATGAAATTTGGTATGGAATGTATGTTTTTATCGTGATACTAGCGACCTCAGGAATTACAATATCTATTGGTGAAAACCGTATAAAACCTGTTCGGGAGGTTTTGAGTTTAGTGCGTTCATACAGACAGACAGACGCGGCTCGGGAACTTAATTTTATAATATGTATGGAAAGTACACGGGAGTGAAGCCCCGGGTGAACGCTAGTATATTTACGTAAATATACATATAATGATTACAATTATACACACAACACACATAGGAGCTAAATTATTAATTAGTTACCGAAGACCATTAAGTACAGTCAATAGAGAGATAGATATTATATATTTTATTGTACACCAAATATTGAAACACAAATAAAAATCGATTGCTATATTCAAGAATTTGCTGAAAAAATATGTATTTTTATATATATAGGTACCGTTTGATCTCTGAACAAAATTGAAAAGTTTTAATTGCGATAAGTAGTTATGATTAGTCATAAGTAGTAATCATTAGAATAAGTCAATTAGTCATTTTAAGTGAACCAAGTTCTTTATCTATATGTACCAATATTATAAAGTGGAAATGTCTGTTTGTTTGTTTAAGTGGAGGCTCCCTAAATTGTATGTAATTTTGTATTAATATTCTAAAACAATCACGCATACAATCAAAATGGAACTTTAGTATATGATTTATTGGATCTTTTTCTTTCCATGTCTAGACCAGTTACGTAATTGCAACATTTTCGCTCGATTCATTTTTTTATCGCAAATCATGTCTATTTTAAAGACTATTCAAAATTTAATCAAGATTACTCGGCTTTTATGTCTTAAATTAGTATTGACAGTAAGAAAATAGAGTTTATTATACAAATATAGGACATTTTTCCTCTAGATCAATTATCACTTTAGCTATAAACGAAATAAGAATTGAGACTTACGACATTTAGTTTCGTACCCGAATATGGTAAAAGAGCGCACGCGATATTCAACTTTATTACCGCTGCGTTAGCGTTTAGCACACAACGGCAGTTTCGAAACCGAAAATGGTGAAAGAGCGCACGCGATATTCAACTTTATTACTGCTGCGTTAGTGTTTAGTATAAAACGGCCTAACCGGGGTGAATGGGGGCGGAGCTTACATGAAAATTATTTTGCACTGCTTGGTCTCAATCGCGCTAATCTTCGAAAGTACTGAGTGGATTTGGATACAATTTGGTATGGAAGTAGTTTTAAACCTGAGAAAGGTTATAGGCTTACTGTAAAAAAGGAGGATTATTTTTTATCGTGATAAAGTACACGGGACTGCTAGTAAGTAATAAAATAATAATTAAATGCCAATGTATAATTACCGTTTCTTGAGTCATAAAACCAGTAATGCTTTAAAATGAGCGAACCCGCAGGCAAAAGGGGGGGGTCACTAACAATAAAAGATGTCAAGTAAATTAGACTTGAAAAGTTTTTAGCTAACATGGTCACTAATCTTTTTTTTAAGTATTTCGCGAATTGCGATTCGATTACTTGAATATGGATGTTAAGCACTTTACGCTCGTCACAATGGATATGGTGAAGTAGAGCTGATGGTGAAGTACCAGGAGAACTCCTCAACAATTAATGGCCTAGCATTGGGAAAAGCAATATTTTGTAAAAGGTTATAAGTAGTTGAAATTTAGGCTTTTGTAACTAGGTAAATTATAAATCGACCTATTAAAAAGAGTGAAATAAAAACTTTTTTACCAAATAATTAAACTGACTTCCAAAAAACTCTACTCTCTGTCTTTAGTTTTGCATTTTCGATTTTGGCACCGACTACCGAAATTAAAGTTATTTTTCACTTTACAGTAATTTTTGGTAGTCGGTTTGATTTTTCCGTAATAAGTTTTTTTTTTATTTACATCGTCCTGTCCTCCTTTTTTCTCCTTGCCTTCGGTTTACTCATCCTAATGTCAGTGGATCTAAAACCTGGGACGTCATTGAATAACTTCAGGAGCTTCATTATGGGTACATTACTTTTTTTTTGTAAATAACAGCAGCAAGCGACTTCTGTGTAAAAATTGAAACAATTATTTGAAGTAAAGCAACTTTGCTATTACCTATACGTAAGGCGCTTACGTATTCAGGATCAAAAGATATTCAAACAAAGTAATTTATGTTTTGTAGCTACAGTAGTAAAGTTTAAAATTTAATTATATTTGTTTCCTATCAATTTTTGCTCGAGATCAGATCAAAAGTGTTTAAAGTGTTTGATATTACGTATTTTTTTTTATGAACCAGCTTTTGTTTAGAACATGAAATAAAAACAAATATCTGCAGCAAAGCTACTTTGCTATGGCATAAACTCTAGGCGCCTGCGTACTCAGAATCAAAAGATTAATTTTGTGTTTACGACAACAATTAATATCTACCTATGTCAGCTCTCTAGCTTAAATCATAACACAGTTGTGGTTTTATTTAAAACCTATGAGATCTATCGTAAATATTTTGACATAAGCATATCTCACAGCTAATACATAAGTATACTCAGAGACCATAGAGGGACTACGGCATTTGAGCATTTTAGTATAATTAAATTACTTTAGAAATTATTCTTATAATATTATAATTATATTATAAAACAAACATCACTTGAACATATCGAGGGTTTACTGTTTAAACTCGTTATAAACGCAGTGAAGTTAGTTTTGACATATTAAGTCTTAAAAGTTTAATTAAAATACTAAAATTACAGTAGCTCCTACAAACTTAATAGTCATAAAGATTTGGGACACATTTGAAATTATATTCTTATGTGTTTACCAGAATAGAGAGAAAAAAAATAAGTACAAGTTGTAAGTTACTGCCGTAAACTCGGGATTTGATCATTACAATTAAACTCGGTTGCATCTCTTAGGTAGTAGATACTTTTTTCGGGGAGTAAACCATCAGATCGCTCCTGCAACACTGGGTGGTGCGGAAGCGAGTGTCATACCTTTACGGACTAAAATCTCAGCCTGTTACTTCGGTTGTTCTTGCATCCCGATGCAAGAACCACTTGCTGCGGTGATATTCCAGCAACCTCGTCAAGTAATGGCCATATCTGATATACTGACTGCTCACTGAGGCGCAAGTTAAGGAACCCCAATCCCCCAATATTAGCTTCATCGACTAATAACTTTAGAATAAGTCAGCATCTGTATCTAAGACATGCGTCACTAGCTGAGAAGATTAGTTAGCAATAAGATCAGTATATAAGATCAATATTTTGTATAGTTTAATTAATTACTGTTTTGCTGTTACTTTTTAGAACGTCGTCCGGGTTTTCCCCGATTTGTCCTAGTTTGGAGAGCGTCTGGGGGCGTCCGGGGGGATTTTCCCAATAAGCGTCCAGGTAAACCCGGACACACATTGGTCTTACGGGTACCAAAAAACACGATCTCTATTATTATTTTCCTATGGTATTTCATCTCATTGTTTGTGTTACGTTGATTAAATGAAAAGGAAGAGACTGTTATTACAAAAGTTCTAAAACTCTACAATGTTATCACTTCATCAGTAAATAAAAACCATAATCAAACATCGTTATTTTTAGTCTCAATTTCATAAATGTATTTTCCTACGGTGTCCGGGGAAAAACTGTGATTTTACCCAAATGTCCGGAGTTTATAAGTCTTTGTCTGGGGCCGGCAAATTTGGTGATGGCAGCCCTATACACGTGTATGATATTGGCAAAATTGTGGTGGCTCCTCCACAAAGGCCACTTAACAAGAGTTGAAAATTAAGTTAACGTTAGGCAAAGAGAATGTAATACACTACGACGCGACATTAGGAAAGAGTTCTACATAGGTACCTTCTAACCAGTTTCAAAGTTTGAGGGCAGTAAATTGCAATGTTGTTCTCAACTGAAAACGTAGCCGTTTCTTTTTTCTACATAATAATAGTATTACGTACAAATAACAAGAATTAGCAATTACATAATATAATTCATTTGAATAACTTTTTGAATTTAATTTTTTGTTAATTTATATGTGTTAACAGCCAGTTTTTTTTGTACGGCACTTTAGTTAAGGGAATGCACTGGCTCCTATCATACAGTTTACAACTAGTTCAGGAGCCAGGGAATTTCAATTTTAAATGTGTACCTAATTTATTTGGCAATAAAGAATTTATTTATTTAAAATAAAAAAACTTTACCAGCGCTTTAGAGGTAAATATGTATTTATTTAGTTATAAGCTAGCATAACTTTGTGTCTCACTGTAAGCGAAACTAGGTATCGTTCTCATGATGATAAATTCTACATTTCATTCATAGTATTGTTTAATGGCCATAACACTAAGTATTACAGTGGTACCCAAAAAGCCAACATATTTTTCTTTTGACTTAAATTACAAAGCGTTTAATGTGGATCACTTAAAAGATAATAATATAAGGCCATTTATTTTTCATTAATCATGTAACGATGATTAATGACGGAGATATGTCATTCATCAAGTTCATGACAGCGTCTTCGACACCTTCTCATTCGTGTGGCTTGCTGACAAAATCGATTGGTCCGCAAGATTGAACACCACGCTATAAGTGGCATTAAATAACTCCGCGATGTACAATCGACCAATTTGAATCATGACCCACCATAAGCATATTTTCTTAAAGACATTCAAATGCAATTAGGTCGACATTCACATTCAAATAATAGTATTTTTTTTGTAATAATAGGCTAGCGTTTGCCCGCCATCTCACGATGATGATGTGGTCGAAGATGGAGCACGCTACCTAGACGTAATCTATTCACTCTTGATTTAAAGACTCCCAGGTTATAGCTATCGGGAAACACAGACACCGGCAGAGAATTCCACTCCTTAGCCGTACGCACAATGAAAGTGTTTCTTGCCGGTTCTTCTCCACAGGAAAGGGCGAATTTGGAACCTTGCTCTAGTTTCTGACGTTTTATAAACGCCCATGTTAGTAGGCCAATGATAAATAAAATATTTTGAGTTTGAGATTCCCGTAAACATATATTTCCACGGTAACGACCTTATTATATGCCATAGATCTCCACCCGTATTGACATAGTTAGCTTAATATTTAAAACGTCCTAAGTATGACATGTACTGTAAAGGAGAGAAATCTTGGTTATTTAGGCGGTGATTGAGTATCGCGTGTAGCCACTGACGCTTTTGAAGTTTTCTATCACGAAACAGGCTTAAAGGATATAAATTGGGCGGTCAGGTACTTACAGGAGACTGGGAGTCAGAAGATCACCACACTATGTCACTAGCAGTCATATTTCACCAGGTTTTGAGTGATTTTCACCGCGCGCGCGGAGTTTGCACTAGCTGGCCGGCTCTCTTCGTTTTGCACAAGTTTCTCCTCGCTTCACCAGATTGCGGGAGCGATGCGTTGCTCGAGATGTTACTCAAAGCGATAGGTGAATGCGAGTGGCGGCAAATTTGAATAAGGAATGGACTTAGGAAAACATCCTTAAGCCTGTTCAGGCGGTTTCAAACGATCTATCGTTAAAGTGGGCCATGATTCAAATTTGTCGATTGTACTTATCAGGAGGGTCCAATGGTCGTAAGCACGACTGCATAGCAAGAGGTGTCGTGTTCGATTCCTGGATTGGGCAAAAAGTGCTATTGGGTTTTCTATTAGAAATTTGTCTATTTTCTTTTATTTTTACTCGAAGTTTGGAAGTGGGCCTCCGTTTATCGGAAAGCCGTTGATCCAGTATCTGAGTTCTCTCCAGTCGAGTCAGATTGCCGTCCTATTGGTTGATGTGGAGAGTGTAAGAACAGAGAGAGTGCACCTGTACTGCGCACTTACTTGTTTACTATAATGACGTAATTAATTGGTAATAATTACTGGTAGATCGGCGTAAAATTGCAGATTGTTTGTATTTGTTGAAAATACTCCACAATAATATTGATAGTCCAGAACTACTTTCTAAATTTTATTTTAACGTACCCAACAAAACATTGCGGTTTAATCCTCCCATATGTGTACCTCATTCATCATCTAATTATAGGCAAAACAGCTATATTGTGCACGCAAGCAGAAATTTTAATGAGATATGCGAGCAGTATGATCTGGTTCCTTTCACAACTAGTGTGATCTCAGCCAACTTTTTCTAGTATTAGTGGTTATGTTATGCTGTTGACTCATTGCAAGCAAATCTTTATATATTATGTATTTCTTACAGTGTAAATTGTAGCTTTAATTTATAATTAGCTTTATTATTACTTGTTTGTATGCTTATAACTTTACTTTAGTATAAGTCTAAACGTGAGGACTTGTTATTGGCTCTCTAGCGACCATGTATTCCTCTTTTTATATTTTTGTTAGCTGTAAGTCCTCCATAAAGTAAATAAATAAATAATATCTCCTACGCCGCTGGCTTATCTCCGTGAGAGTGACCGCCGGCCGCGACCGAAATCTGTCAGTAGGACTATTATTATAAATACAATTATAGATTTTCTGTATCAAATAAAGTTTGAGTTATTGAGATGTTAGCAGTGGCTGCGAATGGATCTTTTAATATTATATACGGCTGTGACGTCGCCTTCTACTTTATGTAACTTGACTAGACACAGAATTGCGAGTCTAGATTTGGAATAAGTATTTGGAGATTAACTAACCCCAGAAAACTCTTCAGTTTTTGCTATATATAAACAAAGCCTCTCGGTACATCAAGTAAATAATTGAAGGCAATTATCGGTGTGCAGGCTGCAGACGACTTAGTATGTAAATTATAGTAAGAGCACCGCCTTGAAATGACAGTAAGTTTTGTCCGTCAGTCTTTAATAAATTGTCTTCTGTCTTTTGACAAGAATATGGAATATTTCGACTAATTCCACTTCGTTTTCTTCATGTGACTGACAAAATGTTTTAGCCAAGCGCTATGCATTTTATTTAATATTTTTATTGAATATTCAAATATTTATTCATTCATATATTCACATGCATAGATACATATTCATATTCAGTCAGCAACTCTCTGTGCATCTCTGTGCATGTGGCACGGAACACAGAAGCCGGCAGACAGTTCCACACCTTGGCTGTGCGAACAATTAATGTCTCTACATCCACAGAAGCGCTTGGAGATGACAAGGTACATCAACCAAGTGTGGATGGTACGCAGCCGTGCGTCTGGTAGACCGGTAGTGAAAGGGAGATGGAAGGATCAGGTCGTGGAGGTCCTGCGCACACTAACCGAAGCACGATCTTTAGAAGATTTGAAGTTTGTGTGTGATTTTGTAAACATGTCCTTTGTGGGAGTGCCATGACACCATTGCTCGTAAGCGATTATGTATTACGAATTGCAGATAAAAACTTAAAAGTTGTACATAACTACCTGACAGCAGATCCTGTTTTTCGTATATTCAACTAACTTAACGAAACACGAGTAAATCTAAGGCTGTGTGCGCACTGCCTTGCGGTGGCCGCAATTGCGGTAGTTTTACCGCACCGGTAGAATGACCGGGGCCACCGGTGACTACCGCACGCGTTTATTTCACCGCAGTGCGCGCACTTCTATGACACTCCATACTTCACAGTTTTTGCGTTTCCAAAACGCAACGCAGTGTGCACACGGCCTAAGACGATAGATAACATTAAGTTCCTGTGTCGTAACTTATACCAATTTAAAATTCAATTATAGTTTCGAATTTGAGCTGAAACTTCGGCGTACTTACAACAAGTTGTGGGTAATAGCCAATTAAGAAAGGGAGCTTTTTTACTATTTAAATATATTCTTTTATTGAAATATAAGTAAGTATTTTTAAACTTTTCTCATAAACACAACGTGTAACGGAAACCCCATATCTATCCAAAAGGGCTGAAGACAACATCTGGCCATACCAGTTATTATATATTGAATACCAATCATAACAAACGTGTCACAGCACTATGAGGGTCAATAACTTTCCACGTCACTTGCCAATAACACGATAATTCTTTTCGTTCTTCTTAATTTGAAAATTGGCCAAGTGCGAGTCAGACTCGCCCATGAAGGGTTCCGTAGTAACTATAATAATATAACATAATATGTATATTTATTTGACGAAAAAAAAAACCCTAAAAAATTTCTTAAAACTAGCTTATTTACGTTTTTACAACTACGCTAAATAACTTTGTTTTTCATAGTGTTTGTATGAATTACAAAGTTATAATTGCCGTTTTAGAAAATATGCTGTATCTCAAAAACTGCTGACCCGATTTCGTTCAAACTCATTTTAGTTGAAAGTTTACATTAAGATCTACAGACATATATTTTGTTAAGATTTTTCACTCCATTAATATAGAAGTTAGAGGGGGGACACACATTTTACCACTTTGGAAGCTTATATCTTTTAAACTATTGACTTTATGAAAAAGTGGCTTTAGAAACCCTTATATAATTTTTAAAGACCTGTCTATAAATACCACACACGCATAGGATTCATGAAAAAAAAATATTTTCAGTTCTAGTTCCATGTATGGGGACCCCCTTTATTTTAAATATTTGTCAATTTTTTTCTTAAAATCGGAAAGCGGTTTACAGAATACATCTACCTACTAAGTTTCACATGTATAGTCTTAATAGTTTCGGAATAAAATGGCTGTGACATACGGACGGACGGACAGACAGACAGACGGACAGACATATCGAAACTATAAGGGTTCCGTTTTTTGCCATTCGGCTACGGAACCCTAAAAATTCGGTCTCTGGTATCTGGTATGGTGTATTGGAATTTGTAATAAGTTCTACACACGTAGACTTAGGATTACAAAACTCTTGCCATATCGTTTGTTATCATCCAAAGAAGCCATGCACTTGGTATGTATATACCCTTTAAATTACACATTGTATATGTATCTGAGGTGTATGAGCTGCATCCGCTCCGTTTGTTTATCTGACTGTCTGTTACACTTTAACCTCTTAACCTCTTGACTGATTTCCATGAAATTTGGTGCAGAGATAGATAAGACATTAGAAAAAAATTAGTCAAATGCGAGTCAGACTCGCCCATGATCGAGTATTTTGCGTAGTAACTACGCAAAATTGTTCTTCATAGTGTTTGGATGAAATAGAAAGTTATATTTTTTGCAGTTTTATTAAATGTGCTATATCTTAAAAACTGCTGACCCTATCTCGTTCAAACCAATTTTCGTTTAAAGTTTTTATTAAGATGTACAGCTTTTGTTAGTATTTTCACTCCATTATTATAGAAGTTAGACATTTTACCAAGTTGGAAGTGTAAATCTTTTAAACGATTGACTTAAAGAAGAAGTGGTTTCAGAAACCTCAATGTCATTTTTAAAGACCTGTCTGTAGACACGTACATAGGTTTGACGATAACAAAAAAAATTAGTTTCACAAATTTTTTTTTTAAATATTATTATTGTTATTTTTTTATTCGTTATTATTGTATTAGTATAATGAGCGATGATCAGTTGATATGACGCAGATTTTCGTGAGTTCACAAACTCAAACGTCAAAGAGTAGGTATGGAAAGAAAAGACAGTATGATTCGGCATTAAGTCAGCCTTTGCCGTTCATTCTACCTATACCCTTCACTATGTTGGGGCCGGCTTCAGTCTTACTAGATACAGCTGAGTAATAGTGTTTTACATGGAGTTACTGCCTATTTGACCTACACAACCCAGTAACTGGGACCACTGTCAGAGGGTTCTTGCGTCCGAGTACCCGTAACGACTGTCACATTATTATGTACAAATGACAGCTGGGACCTACGGCTTAACGTTGTTCTGGCGCACAGAGGAATCTCTATATGTTAGGATGGTCACCCACCACGAGCTTGTTTTTGTTTGTAGGTACATACTAGTTATGTTTTATAAAGTTACTAGCGACCCGGCCCGGCTTCGCTCGGGTAATAAAGTTTATACAACGTGTAACGGAAACCCCATATCTATCCAAAAGGACTGAAGACAACATCTGGTATGGAGTCTCTATGCAAAGCTTCAGCTCAAAATAAGTGACTCACAGAATTGACCCCAAATTATCGGTTTCATATATTTCTTGAATACCAGTAATAACAAACGTGTCACAGCACTATGAGGGTCATCACTTCGTCACTTGCCAATAAAACGATACTTCTCTTCGTTCTTCTTAATTTGAAAAATTCGGTCTCTGGTATCAATGTATTGAAATTTCTAATAAGTTCCACACATGTATACATAGGATTACAAAACCCTTGCTATATCGTTTGTTATCATCCAAAGAAGCCGTGCACTCAGTATGTATATACCCTTTAAATTACACGTTGTATAATTATCATTTTGCTTAATCAATTTCTCGTCCGGTAATTTGCCACACTCATATGTCGGCGATAACTCATAAGATATTCATTTTATTGATATAGTGTTAAAAGCAATTTTGATCTTCATTAAATCCTCAACATATCTGATGTATTTAATTGGATAAGGAATAATACTGTACTGTTAAAAAAATATTCGTAAATAACCCATCATTTTAATGTAATTTGTAAAAGAAAAAAAATGGTTGTTGTGTGTTATTCTTGGGAGATAGAGATATGCCATCGCAGACTTTTTTGTAGATCTATAAAAAAGAAACATTCCCGCCATACATTGTATTTTTATAACTCAAAAGGTTTTGGCAGCGTTTTCGATTAAAGCTCCCGATAGGCTTAATTCTATCCGACATGTTGAACTAGTATCGTCGTATTTCATTTAATCTACACAAAACCTTAAATTATTATACACTAAAACCTTCCTCAGGAATCACTTTATCTATTTAAAAAACCCGCATTAAAATCCTTTGCGGAATTTTTAAGATTTAAGCATACATAGGGACAGGGGAAGTTGCTTTGTTTTATACTATGCAGTGATGGAGAAGTATTTGAAAATACCAGCTAGCTGCACTTGACTCGATCGAACGCGGAGCTAAAAGGCTCACAGGTGACGAGGTTCTGGCAGGCAAGCTTCACAGCCTGGCTCACCAGCGAAACGTTGGTTGCCTGTCTGTCTTCTACAGATTGTACTTTTGTACGATTGTACGGAGAGTGTGCGCAGGAGCTCCACGACCTAATCCCTTCATCCCCCTTCTACTACCGGTCTACTAGACGTACTGCAGGATACCATCCACACTTGGTTGATATACCGTCTTGTCGTACTAAGCGCTTCTCCTCCACATTTATTGTGCGCACAGCCAAAGTGTGGAACTCTCTGCCGGCTTCTGTGTTCCCTGCCACATAAGACCTGTCAGCCTTTAAAGCAAGAGTGAATAGGCATTTTCTGGGCTCGCTCGTTCGATCGTAGACCTCATCTTACACTTACCATCAGGTGTGATCGAGGTCAAGAGCGGGCTCATTGGTAATAAAAAAGAATACACTTAGACTTAGACTACAAGACGAACGGCAATGCTCCATTGTCACATGGTTGGCATTGTCCGTACGGCTAAGGAGTTGAATTGCCTGCCAGAGTCTGTGTTTCCTGATAGCTATAACCTGGAGGTTTTTAAGACAAGAGTGAATAGTCGACTTCTTAGTTAACGTGCGTCATCTTCGACCACATCGTCGCTTACTGCCTGGTGAGATTATCGTCAAACGCGAAAAATACCAATACCTATTAATGTTTACGTAATAATGGATGTGCTTTATTCCGTTTAAATTACCGCAGCGTTTGTGTGTAGTAATGCTGGAGCTTTTCCTCAAGTACCTATAACAATATAAGACAGGTACTGAAGAGCTATTAGCTCTCGACCCGCCTTCAGTTCAACAATTTAATTAATCTCAATTAGAGGAATAATATATGAAAGTGCTCTGCACACCTGTAAGTGTAGGTACCTATGGTTCACTAATGTTATAATTGTGTAACTGCGTCTGTTTTTTTGTTACGTTATCATGTCACCGATGGGACCCTGAAAACGATTTTTAACCATACTAAATAAAAGCGGAAAGATTTTTTGTTTAAGCGCGCTAATCTTCTAAAATACTAAATATATTTGGATGAAATTTGGTATGGAATGTATATTTTTATCGCGATACTAGCGACCTCAGGAATTACAATATCTATTGGTGAAAACCGTATAAAATCCGTTCGGGAGGTTTTGAGTTTAGTGCGTTCATACAGACAGACAGACGCGACTCGGGAACTTCATTTTATAATATGTATGGAAAGTACACGGGAGTGAAGCCCCGGGTGAACGCTAGTATATTTACGTAAATATATAATGATTACAATTATACACACAACACACATAGGAGCCAAATTATTAATTAGTTACCGAAGACCATTAAGTACAGTCAATAGAGAGATAGATATTATATACTTTATTGTACACCAAATATTGAAACACAAATAAAAATCGATTGCTATATTCAAGAATTTGCTGAAAAAATATGTATTTTTATATATATAGGTACCGTTTGATCTCTGAACAAAATTGAAAAGTTTTAATTGCGATAAGTAGTTATGATTAGTCATAAGTAGTAATCATTAGAATAAGTCAATTAGTCATTTTAAGTGAACCAAGTTCTTTATCTATATGTACCAATATTATAAAGTGGAAATGTCTGTTTGTTTGTTTAAGTGGAGGCTCCCTAAATTGTATGTAATTTTGTATTAATATTCTAAAACAATCACGCATACAATCAAAATGGAACCAGTTACGTAATTGCAACATTTTCGCTCGATTCATTTTTTTATCGCAAATCATGTCTTTTTTAAAGACTATTCAAAATTTAATCAAGATTACTTGGCTTTTATGTCTTAAATTAGTATTGACAGTAAGAAAATAGAGTTTATTATCCAAATATAGGACATTTTTCCTCTAGATCAATTATCACTTTAGCTATAAACGAAATAAGAATTGAGACTTACGACATTTAGTTTCGTACCCGAATATGGTAAAAGAGCGCACGCGATATTCAACTTTATTACCGCTGCGTTAGCGTTTAGCACACAACGGCAGTTTCGAAACCGAAAATGGTGAAAGAGCGCACGCGATATTCAACTTTATTACTGCTGCGTTAGTGTTTAGTATAAAACGGCCTAACCGGGGTGAATGGGGGCGGAGCTTACGTGAAAATTATTTTGCACTGCCTGGTCTCAATCGCGCTAATCTTCGAAAGTACTGAGTGGATTTGAATACAATTTGGTATGGAAGTAGTTTTAAACCTGAGAAAGGTTATAGGCTTACTGTAAAAAAGGAGGATTATTTTTTATCGTGATAAAGTACACGGGACTGCTAGTAAGTAATAAAATAATAATTAAATGCCAATGTATAATTACCGTTTCTTGAGTCATAAAACCAGTAATGCTTTAAAATGAGCGAACCCGCAGGCAAAAGGGGGGGGTCACTAACAATAAAAGATATCGAGCTTCTGGGGGTAACATTAACTTCTACCCTCAATTTTGGCCCGTTTATCGAGGCTAAGGCTCAACTAGCATCAAAAAAGTTGGGAATCCTAGCAAAGGTGAGACGGTACTTCACACCCGAACAGTTGCTCAATCTCTATCAAGCCCAGGTTCGGTCGTGTATGGAGTACTGCTCTCATCTTTGGGATGGATCTGCTAAATACCAACTGGACGCGCTTGAGTCTATCGAGAAGCGGGCCAAAAGACT
Source organism: Tholera decimalis (assembly GCA_943138885.2). Classification (NCBI taxonomy): domain Eukaryota; kingdom Metazoa; phylum Arthropoda; class Insecta; order Lepidoptera; family Noctuidae; genus Tholera; species Tholera decimalis. The sequence goes on along the minus strand of OW964551.2, from coordinate 1,994,761 downwards.
CATTGGCAACGATGCACTGGTCGAATCAAAGCTCCAGAGCCTTGAACATCGACGACGAGTTGCAAGTCTATCGGTTTTCTATCGGTTACATTTCGGGGAGTGTGCGATGGAATTACACAATTTAATTCCAACAAGCCCGTTCCATCATCGGACTACGAGACAAACGGCGAAGCGCCATCGTTACATGGTGGACATCCCACCCATACGCACCAAACGTTTTTGGGAATACCTTCATTGTGCGTACGGCTAAGGAGTGGAACTCCCTGCCGGAGTCTGTGTTTCCCGATAGCTATAACCTAGGAGTCTTTAAGTCAAGAGTGAATAGGTTACTTTTAGGTAAGCGTGCTCCATCTTCGACCACATCATCACTTACCATCAGGTGAGATGGTGGTCAAACGCGAACCTATTCAAAAAAAAAAAAAAAAAAAAAAAAAAAAAAAAAAAAAAAAAAAAGTAAATTAGACTTGAAAAGTTTTTAGCTAACATGGTCACTAATCTTTTTTTTAAGTATTTCGCGAATTGCGATTCGATTACTTGAATATGGATGTTAAGCACTTTACGCTCGTCACAATGGATATGGTGAAGTAGAGCTGATGGTGAAGTACCAGGAGAACTCCTCAACAATTAAAGGCCTAGCATTGGGAAAAGCAATATTTTGTAAAAGGTTATAAGTAGTTGACATTTAGGCTTTTGTAACTAGGTAAATTATAAATCGACCAATTAAAAAGAGTGAAATAAAAACTTTTTTACCAAATAATTAAACTGACTTCCAAAAAACTCTACTCTCTGTCTTTAGCATTTAGCATTTTCGTTTTTGGCACCGACTACCGAAATTAAAGTTATTTTTCACTTTACAGTAATTTTTGGTAGTCGGTTTGATTTTTCCGTAATAAGTTTTTTTTTTATTTACATCGTCCTGTCCTCCTTTTTTCTCCTTGCCTTCGGTTTACTCATCCTAATGTCAGTGGTTCTAAAACCTGGGACGTCATTGAATAACTTCAGGAGCTTCATTATGGGTACAGTACTTGTTTTTTTGTAAATAACAGCAGCAAGCGACTTCTGTGTAAAAATTGAAACAATTATTTGAAGTAAAGCAACTTTGCTATTACCTATACGTAAGGCGCTTACGTATTCAGGATCAAAAGATATTCAAACAAAGAAATTTATGTTTTGTAGCTACAGTAATAAAGTTTAAAATTTAATTATATTTGTTTCCTATCAATTTTTGCTCGAGATCAGATCAAAAGTGTTTAAAGTGTTTGATATTACGTATTTTTTTTTATGAACCAGCTTTTGTTTAGAACATGAAATAAAAACAAATATCTGCAGCAAAGCTACTTTGCTATGGCATAAACTCTAGGCGCCTGCGTACTCAGAATCAAAAGATTAATTTTGTGTTTACGACAACAATTAATATCTACCTATGTCAGCTCTCTCGCTTAAATCATAACACAGTTGTGGTTTTATTTAAAACCTATGAGATCTATCGTAAATATTTTGACATAAGCATATCTCACAGCTAATACATAAGTATACTCAGAGACCATAGAGGGACTACGGCATTTGAGCATTTTAGTATAATTAAATTACTTTAGAAATTATTCTTATAATATTATAATTATATTATAAAACAAACATCACTTGAACATATCGAGGGTTTACTGTTTAAACTCGTTATAAACGCAGTGAAGTTAGTTTTGACATATTAAGTCTTAAAAGTTTAATTAAAATACTAAAATTACAGTAGCTCCTACAAACTTAATAGTCATAAAGATTTGGGACACATTTGAAATTATATTCTTATGTGTTTACCAGAATAGAGAGAAAAAAAATAAGTACAAGTTGTAAGTTACTGCCGTAAACTCGGGATTTGATCATTACAATTAAACTCGGTTGCATCTCTTAGGTAGTAGATACTTTTTTCGGGGAGTAAACCATCAGATCGCTCCTGCAACACTGGGTGGTGCGGAAGCGAGTGTCATACCTTTACGGACTAAAATCTCAGCCCGTTACTTCGGTTGTTCTTGCATCCCGATGCAAGAACCACTTGCTGCGGTGATATTCCAGCAACCTCGTCAAGTAATGGCCATATCTGATATACTGACTGCTCACTGAGGCGCAAGTTAAGGAACCCCAATCCCCCAATATAAGCTTCATCGACTAGTAACTTTAGAATAAGTCAGCATCTGTATCTAAGACATGCGTCACTAGCTGAGAAGATTGGTTAGCAATAAGATCAGTATATAAGATCAATATTTTGTATAGTTTAATTAATTACTATTTTGCTGTTACTTTTTAGGGTTCCGTAGCCGAATGGCAAAAAACGGAACCCTTATAGTTTCGTCATGTCTGTCTATCTGTCTGTCCGTCCGTCCGTATGTCACAGCCATTTTATTCCGAAACTATTAGGACTATACATGTGAAACTTGGTAGGTAGATGTATTTTATGAATCGCTTTTCGATTTTCAGAAAAATATTTAAAATAAAGAGGGGCCCCCATACATGGATATAAACTAGGGATGGGCCGAAATTCGGTTCACATTCGGTTCAACAGAATTTTGCGCAGCTTGAACCGAACTTCGGCATTCGGCCGAAATTCGGTTCAGATGCCGAACATTCGGCACAAGAAAAATAATACTTACTTGCACTATTTTGACTAAAATTTTATAGAATTAGAATAGCATTACTGTTATAAAATTGTCTTTTACTCAATCAAGGTCATTTATTTTAGTTACGAACATAGTAAATGTAAATCTTAAATTAAATCGGTTCTTCTTATTAGCCTTGATAATCTCTGCCTCTAATTTGACATAATAATTAGACATACTATTACAAAAATTAAATAAACTTATTATTCTTCTAACAAACATCTGGATTACAATTCGTAAATTGAATTAAAAAATCACGTTTTTGATTCACAAACTAAACATTCATTAACTAAAGGGTACTTATTTTTCAAATTAACAAACTTTTCTCAACTATCTACTCACTCATATTTAAAATTTACTAGAGGCAGGCTATGGTGCAAAAACACCAAAAACTCTGCCTTATCTGGCAGAAGTTTGTTTTTTTTTTTCGTATACGTTTCCTGCCTCCGATAAAAGTTGCTCAGAACATACAGAGCTTCCAGGAGACGATATATATTGTAAGCCTAATTAGTATAATGTATTTACAATTACAAGAAATTATTATACCTTTAATAGATGTTGTATTGACTTCATTAAGTAGCAACAGATCATATGTTAAACTGTAATGAAATATATTAAATTGTTAATTTAAATGATGATTATTAAATGTATTATTTATTTATCAAATAATTGTAGACGAATAATCGTTTGTTAATAGCCATTTTATTAATTTAAGATAGTGTATTCATAGTCGTAGTTAATGTCTTAACCGATTGTCGTTGCAATCGGCAGTTGTCGTGTAACCGTTGTAAAAGCTAAAGTGAATTTTGTGATTAAAATGCTGTGGAGATATTACTGGATTTTTATTCTGCAATAATTCTGAGGCTATCCCAATAACTTCAGAAGTGGGATCAACGAAAAGTATAACTCTTCTCGACTTACGCCTACGAGAAGAATCAAAAACGTAATTACATTTTTTTGTACCAACAACTTAATTGTTTGATTAAAATCTTGTAACGTGAAAAATGTATGACTGTTGTCTTTAAAAAAGTATGTAAATCTAACCATAATTACGACAAAATTGAATTGAGGTTATTTATCTTCAGTTTAAAGTGATCATTATAACGAGTCGCTAAAATGAGAAGAGGTTTTAATAAATAAATATACCGTTTCACAATAAGATAAATAGAATTACCGTTTAACTATTTACTAGCTTAGCACTGAACTGACCTACGCTTGTCTAAAGTAACGCGTGTTGTTTTTAAAATAGAATTTTGGTATATGCTGTATAATGTAAGTAACACTAATGTTTTGAAAATATTGTTCACCGTTACCCGCGATTGTTGAGGGTACTGGAGGTCGATTCTTGCAATCGCAGAGAGTAAAAGTTTTTTCCCTATTTCTGTAATGTTTGCGTATTACGAGTTACCTTCGATCAACAATACTTACGATGGTAGTAGCGGTACTACGAGATATTGATTGGGCTTAATCATGAGTGATTACGTTACGATTACCGAAAATATTACGGTAAAAGATGTTTATTTCTCATTAGAATTACAATGGTATTCACTTACATGAGAAACTTAAACCTGAACTAACAGTGAGGTTGCTGTTGATTGTAGAACTGAATCTAAACTTAATTAATACAATTTAATTCGACAACCAAAAGACTATTTGCAAAACAACATTCATATGTAAAACAAGAAAACGAAAACAATTTGTGGGTATTCGCTAATAAATACACGGAATTAGTGGACACTTGACAAGAAGCGTCATGTTCATCATTACACTGAGCGTACTTGATATATTATATATATATTTTGGTTTATTGTTTTTGTTGTGTGATGTGTTCTTTGAGTAGTTTTTTTTTTTAAGAATTGTAATGATTTATATTCTGTTATATGTTTAAGTAAATTATTGAATATTTAGTAAACATTTGTGCCCCTTCGTGTGTTAATTTATTTTTTTCGTACTTAGTTCGATATTGAATAACTATACATATAGCTGCATAAACTTAATCTATCTTAGTCATATTAATATAATGGTTTACTAAGCTGTCACCTGTCAGTTTCAGTGCTCGACATGGAGAGAGAGAGAAGAGTCAAAACCGAGATTATAGGACTTTAGTCCGGTCCCAGGAGTACCCAGGTTTGAAGGTCAGGGTCGGGAAGCGGTAGACTTGAGGAGTGAATCTGGCCACGCAACTAGGCTAAGAGTACCCATGTATGAGAGTCAGGCTCGGAGGGCACATTTGGAACAACCAGGGGTATCACGGGTGCGTGATACTGAGGTTGTTAATAGTTGACAATATTGGTGACTTGGCCGAGAGTACCCAAGTATGAGGGTCAGGCTAGGAAGTCACATTCGGAATGGCCAGGGGTATCACGGGTGAGTGATACTGAGGTTGAGTTATGATAATATTGACAGCGAGAGAGCGTCAAGGACGAAGGGTGTTTCGTCCACAAAGAGTAAAAAAAAAGATTTCTTCACACGCCTTCGCATTCAAGGCGTAGCCGTTCATTGAGCGCTGGATCCTATGGCCGTGAGGGTACCAGAGAGAGAAGTACGAGTAACCGAGGTAGGAGACCAGAGGACGATAAGGTTTCAAGGTCGGGTTCCAGACGTAACCGGAAGAGGAGCCATTATCTTGAGCGAGGAGATGAGGGTGAGCAATAAATGTCATCTACTTTTATTAAACCTTGGAGTGTAGATTCCACTGAGAAAATTTTTAGATAATTTTTTTGTAAATTTGCAAACAGTCAAGAGTTCAGATAAGTCGAAGTTGCCTTTTAATACTAAAATTATTCCCGAGTTTAATCCCAAGTCAAAGGAGCAAACTATTTTGACTTGGTTGACAAAGGTAGAAGAGTGTTCAGATGTATAGCTTGGAAGATAGAGAAGTATTCACTATGCCCTATCAAAGTTGACAGGGGTAGCGAAGACTTGGTATCAAAGTTAAGACTATGGTGTATAAGTGAGTGAGTTGATTGATGTATAAATAATTTGGTTGATGTATAAATAATTTGGTTGAATATTTTTCTGTTCGCAAAGACTATGCTGAGCCCTTGACTGAAATACTTTGCAAAAGGATTAAATATGGGGAGTCACTTGAACATTACTATTATGCCAAAATTTATTATAAGTTCTATGGGCGACATGCTGTCAATTGCTTGCTACACGGTTGAAAATAGGGCTGTTAAAATAGGTGCACATGCTGCACAATTCTCAGAGCCAGAGCAAGTGCTGACATATTTCAGAACTGTGAAGATAGGTCATGATCATGATAATCTGAATTCTTGTATTAAATTCCGAAACGAACGTAAGGGTACAACTGTTTTAACAAAACCAGCGGGTTTGAAAATGACGTGCTACAATCAATCAATAAATCAATGTATTTATTATTTCATGAGGTTGTTACAGGCTATAACATAATATAATTTACAATTATATGAGGGACAATTATAAATAAGTAACAATTAAAGCGGCTCCGGTGCCCTAGCTAGGTTACGTAGTTACCTGTATTAAGGTCCACCAGTCACTAATTCTCACAATGAACAATATTATAGAGACTGCATTTTACTTAAAGACTTGTGATGTCTACATTTCTATTTTTATATTACCTAATCTAAATTATAATTAAATGTGAAGTGTGATATGTGTGTATGTTTACCGTATGAAGTGTGATGTATGTTCTGTGCGTGAGTGTCATGTATGTAGTAGTGAATGTGGAGTATGATTGGGCGTTAGCTGAACTATTGTATGTTAACGGAGCGTAAAGAGTAATAAGTGTTGCTAAGAAAGTGATACAAGGAGAGATTCGGTGTCATCATAATTTTTATTTGTCAAAAAAAATGTTATCTCCTTTTTGCATTTTTGGTAAGAAGATTGACGCAAAGGGATAGATATACTAATTCTGTTAAACAAAAAGGGGCCTAAATAGTAAAAAAAAAGCGTTTTGTGAAGGTAAAGCGTGGAAATGGAACATGGCATAAATGTTGTTCTTACGTCTAGATAAAGGTCAGTTATGTGTGAGAGGTGTTCTTGTGTGTTGATGTAATATAGTGTTCATTATAAATAATTGACGGACCGTAAGGACTTGACATTTTCGGTATAAGTCAAATGTTGGGTAAAGTCTAGGTTAAAATGTGGTAGGTACTTTAAGTATGGCTCTCTGAGCCACCTCCACTTGTTTTTTTTGCGATTAAATTGGTCATCTAAGTTTCCGGTGTGATAAACCTCCAGTTAAGTGGATCAGTTGCGATAGATCAGGTATCTTGGTCTATTCAGGATGTCTGTAAGGGAATTCAATGACCCGAAGGTTTATTTCCATATGTCGGTGATTACCGAGCACTCTAGGAGCAGGTGTCACACCGTTTACTCCATCTCCATGCGTGTCCTGCACAAAGGATGGTCCATTACGCCTATTGTGTGGTAGTGTTTGTTTAGTGAGCAGTGCCCTGTGATGGTCTCCGCCACCATTCGCAGGCATCTTCTGTCCAGGTGTAGGAGGCGCCTATTTAGTTTTTATCCAGAGTTTGAATAGCCTCCTTGGACTGCCTGCAGCCTGGTGCCGAGGTCCACCATTTTTGGGCTTGGGAGTGTATTCCTTTAACCATGTGCGTAGCTGGATGAAGAGGAGCGGAACGATGGACTCAGGTCCGAAAACCATCGTGCCAGACCCACTCCTGGATAGCTCGTCAGCTACAGCATTGCCTAGTGATCCGCTGTGCCCCTTTATCCATTGCAGTGTCACAGTGTTGCTGTTATTGACCGTAGAGCTTTGTGGCGCGTTGTATTCTAGTACAAGCTTAGACGTCATATAATTTTTCCTTAGAGATTGAAGAACTGTGGCACTGTCGGAAAGTATACCAAAGTGACAATCCACAATTTTTCTGTCCTCTATGGCATGGATCGCTTGGATGATGCCAACACATTCCGCCTGATAGACAGTGTTGAGCTTTCCCAGCAATCTGGATATATTGATGTTGAGATTGTTGGAGAAAACTCCTCCAGTTCCGATGTTTGTCTTTGACCCCTCAGTATATGTAGATCCTTAGCTCCTTGAGCCCTGAGTTATCCTCTGGCTCCGGCGTGAGCTGTATTTGGTAGTTTTTTTTTTGGAAGTGGTGCGTCTTTGTAGTCTTATTGTAAGGTGTGGTCATCACGAGATGTCGTTTAACAGATTTCTCCATAATGTGTGTTTTATCCTGGAGTCAATCAAGAGTATCCCGGACATTGTAAGTCTAAAGGCTGCCAGTGCAACCTCCTTCCACACTATGAGGTGTAATGACGGTAGGCCCAGCATGGCTTGTAGTGGGGCAGTGTGTGCAGTTCTCATGCTGCTCATCGGTCATCGCCACACATGTAAGTAGTTGCAACTTCTCGAGGTCTTTTTGTGCCGTGCTTAAGTCCGTCCTGGTCCACCAGGCGAGGAAGCCGTACATGATGATTGGTCTTATAACTGTCGTGTATAGCCGATAGGTGGTTTTGGGACTGATATCCTAGTTCCTGCCAAGCATGCGTTTATCTGCCACATGCAGATACTGGCTTTCTTAGTGATGTGCTCAGTGTGTTTTGCCCAGTTCAGTTGCTTGTCCAAAAAGATACCCAAGTATTTGGTCATAGCTGAAAGTCTTAGGGTGGTGCCAAAGAAACTTGGCAGTTTTATCTTTGCTACCTTCGTCTTTTGTGTAAAAAGTTGAGCTCAGTTTTCGTGGGATTCAAGAGTTGATACTCTCTGCACCAGTCCTCTACTATCTATAGGGCTGTACGCTTGAGATTGCATAATTATGGTGTTTTCATGGTTTCCGTTTATTATTATGATTATATCATCGCCATAGTCAACGGTAAAGTAGCAGCTAACGTATTTTCATATCCTAACCATTAAAAATTGCGAGCAAGACTAGATTTCTACTGTACGTCGACTGACGAAGAGATCGGGAAGATAAAATAAACGTTATCGGATCCTGATTCAGAATAAGTGACGGATATTCACAAGCACTATAAATTAAAAAAAAAACAATAGGGTTTACAAAATAGTCGGGGATGAAATAAAATGGTTGGTACGTGTTGTGATAAAAAAAATCTCTATATACAAAAGATAGCGAAATACTCCATCAGAGTTACTTTTCGGATTTAACATTAAGTATAGGGGTGAAACCATATTGAGTGAGGTTTTACACAATACCGTGACCGAAACATCAGGGACTGAATTAGCAGAAGTAAGAGACATAGCTTGGAGGAAAATAAGGGAGACTCAGACTAAAGATAGCGAAAGGTTTAACCGCCGTAGGAAACCAGTGAATAGCTATTCTGTAGGAGATGTAGGTATTATAATAAACTTAATCAGATTCTTAATATACACTACCTCAATAACTTCCATTGCAAAACCACATTAAAAGAATATCTCCTCACACTAAATTACCACCAAACAGAAGATCTACTTAAACCTCTATACAAATAGACACACATAAACACTACACACACATTCACTCACCACACCCTTTTTTACTAATCTCTGCACGTTATTTTTAAGTATATTTTTTTTTTATAAATGCTCTACTACTGATTAACACGGATTGTACACATAACGGACGGATGGATGACCCCCATAACACAGGTACCACCTAGCATAGGGGTCATTGATCAAATATAATATGCACCTGTAAATCCTTCACTGTAAACAGTTATGCATAATCTGTACTTTACTTTGGATAAAAAAATAAATTATTGTATTGTATTGTATCTATAGCTAGGTTTCTAACAATGGACAACCACATGAACTTCCCAACAATAAATATCTCGTCGAAGACACTGCCTTGTCGCGCAAAAATAATCGTTGTTACGAAGCAGTACCTAGTAGCAATTGACAAAATGCAGCCCTGGTTAAATTTTAATAGAAACTTTGAAAGTAGTTGAGAAGAAAGTGGTTCAGATACTTAATGAGTATAAAAACATAAAAGTCATGTTCTTGTTCTTATTTTTATTATTTTTTTATATATTATTTTTATATATTACATATAATTACATTATTTAGATTCGTGTTTGTAACTATAATCTTCGATTAGCATTTTTGTTTCTTTCATGTCTAGATGTAATATACGTGTAGATGGTTATGTAAAAACTTAATAAATTTAATATTTTAGTATCGGTCTGTGGCATTTACAAGTTACAGGTTCTGTTTGGTTTGGGTTCTATGACCATGAAAATAATTATTTCATTGCAAATTGTATTGTGTTGTAATAGAGATGGCAATGTTTCCTTTCTTAATTAAATCATATCAATACACCTCTACTTATACAAAGTTAAAAATAAATAAATATGTAAACAAACGTTCTTCTTTAGAGTTAAACTAGCTTGGTGAGTTAACGGTTAGTTAAAATATAGATAGAAAAATGTTGTACATGTAATAAACGTATTAGAAAAATACTCTGTTTATCTCGATACTATAGTAACGTAATTCTTATTTCGCGAAGGGACTCGCTTTCACAGGAAGGCCGAGCTGTAAGCCTAATTAGTATAATGTATTTACAATTACAAGAAATTATTATACCTTTAATAGATGTTGTATTGACTTCATTAAGTAGCAACAGGTCATATGTTAAACTGTAATGAAATATATTAAATTGTTAATTTAAATGATGATTATTAAATGTATTATTTATTTATAAAATAATTGTAGACGAATAATCGTTTGTTAATAGCCATTTTATTAATTTAAGATAGTGTATTCATAGTCGTAGTTAATGTCTTAACCGATTGTCGTTGCAATCGGCAGTTGTCGTGTAACCGTTGTAAAAGCTAAAGTGAATTTTGTGATTAAAATGCTGTGGAGATATTACTGGATTTTTATTCTGCAATAATTCTGAGGCTATCCCAATAATATATTCAAGATTGAAGTAAATGTGTAAACAAGTCACGACGTGTCGCTCTCGAGAAAGCGCGCGAAATTGAACCGAAATTCGGCCTAATTTCGGCCGAACTTTTCATTTTAACCGAATGTTCGGCCGCAGTTCGGATTCGGTTCAAACCACATTCGGCCCATCCCTAATATAAACTGAAAAAAAAAATCATGAAACCTATGCGTGTGTGGTATCTATAGACAGGTCTTTAAAAATTACATTGGGCTTTCTTAAAACCACTTTTTCATAAAGTTAATCGTTTAAAAGATATACGCTTCCAAAGTGGTGAAATGTGTCCCCCTCTAACTTCTATTTTAATGGAGGAAAAATAAAAATAAAATACATATGTCTGCAGATCTTAATGTAAAATTTCAATCAAAATTGGTTTAAACGAGATCGGGTCAGCAGTTTTAGTGATACAGCATATTTTCTAAAACCGCAAATATAACTTTGTAATTCATACAAACACTATGAAAAACAAAGTTATTTGGCGTAGTTGTAAAAAATGTAAATAAGCTAGTTTTAAGAAATTTTTAAGGATTTCTTTTTGTCAAATAAATATACATATTATATTATATTATTATAGATACTGCGGAACCCTTCATGGGTGAGTCTGACTCGCACTTGGCCAATTTTTAAACTCTTACGCTGTCGCTTACTTACCTAATTCGCGCGTGGAACACGACGCGCCGCGCGCCGTCGCGACGGCGCACGGCGGTCGTCTCGGAAACAATATCTAATCTTACTTATTTTCTTTTACAGGTTACATCGTTCTGTCCTCCTTTTCTCTGCTAAGCGCCTTAGGATTACTAATCCTATTGTCAGTGATTCCAACATAACTTTGGAAAAACGTGTACAATAAAATTGTTTCTTTGTAAGATATGATACATTCATCTCTATCTTCCACGGTTGACTCACAATAACTACTTTTGTGTTCAAAGTATTGATTAAAACACTACGTTATTTTCGAAGCTGTTTTCTTCCGTTCATTATTAATCCTTATCCAAATAAATAATAGTATTAAATGCAGATTAAAATTGTCCTTTACACTATATGAATGAAATAAATACTTTGGAAGATATCATGGATTCAAGCCAGCGCTCGATCACACTCTGACGCGGCTAACAAAAAGGATGACGGCTTCGAAATCCACCCGAGCGAAGCCGGGGCGGGCCGCTAGTTCAGTATAAATAAAACATAGCCAAGGAAATAATTTGAATGGAAATAAACTGAAAGTTACGTTAAATATAGCCTACCAAATCAACTAGGACACGAAAGAATGGTCTTTGTTGCTAATGTAGAGAAAATGACATTGTAACACGCACACATTACAATGTTACGGAGACAAACGAAAAAGGAGCTCATTGCTAAATAATAACAGCCATACAGTTAAGCAATGCTTGCCAAGGCTGGCCTGTGGATGGATAACCATCGTTTTTTAGGGTTCCGTACCCAAAGGGTAAAAACGGGACCCTATTACTAATACTTCGCTGTCTGTCTCTCACCAGGCTGTATCTCAAGAACCGCGATAGAATACAAATTATGTATTCCTGTTGCCGCTATAACAAGGAATACTAAAAACAAAATGAAATAAATATTTAAGGGGGGCTTCCATATAGCAGACATGATTTTTTTCCGTTTTTATAGAAAACTAGCTTTTGGCCGCGACTTCGTTCGCGTGGGAGATTTATTAATTAAACAGTTTCAATTTTGTCTAATTACTATGACTTTAATTTTTAATATGAAAATAATTTCTACCATCAACTCTACAAAAGCTACGATTCGTTTACATTAAGTTAATTATGTATTTTGTTTCAAGAAAACTGTTTCTTATAAATTTATAAACATGTTTTCGTATTCAGTTACTTTATAAAAACTTGTTGGCGTAATAATATTGTGAATGAACAAATATTATAGTTGATGAAGATGGACGTCTCTTGAAAAACGTTTTATCATGATTAGTAATTTTTTTAAAGTTTTAAATTAGTAATTACCTACAAGTACCTTTTTTTTTAACGTGGTAAAATAAAACGAATGTGAAGCCCGTGGTTAAATAATAACAAGCACACCGATAGATCTTCAAGGTTATGCAATGCCTACCAAGATAGATAGATATATTCGTTACTAGCTGTGCACGCGACTTCGTCCGCGCGGAATAGTGACTTTCGGCAGCATTTTTAATTTTTCAGACTAATTATTTTGAAAATAAAACTTATACATAAATAAGCTATTTACAATACTTTACTCCTAATAGCTTATTTGAGTACTTTTTTCTAATGAAATGTCTAAAAAAAAAGTTTCGAGCTTCTAGCTTTCAAAATGACGTAATTTCCATACAAACTTTCATCCCCTATTTCAACCCCTTTCAGCCCCTTTTTCGTATTAAAAAACAGCATATGTCCTTTCTCAGGCTCTAGACTATGTCCGTGCCAAATTTCATTTAAATCGGTTCAGTAGTTTAGGCGTGATTGCGTAACACACAGACAGACAGAGTTACTTTCGCATTTATAATATTAGTAAGTAAGGATTGTACACCATAACAGTAAAACAAAATTATGGACTTAACCATTAAAAAACTTTTTTGCAAAAAATAAAACCGACTTCCATATCAAAACACTACAAAGCCAAAAATAATTTTAATTTCGGTAGTCGGTGTTATTGGTTTTGTATTTTCATTTTTTTTCACACCGCCTTCCGAAATTAAAATTATTTTTGGCTTTGTAGTGTTTTGATATGGAAGTGGGTTTTATTTTATGCAAAAAGTTTTTATTTTCGTGCTTTTTAGTGGGTCAGTGAATTTTCCAAATCGGTTCGTAAATGACGGAGTTATGCGCGAACAAAAAACGCAATGCAGCGTAAACGAAAAGATCATCAACGTAAACATTTTTTTTGACTTTTGTTGATTTTTCAGAAACGGCTTGTCCGATTTCGATAAAATTTTCATGGGACCATTTGGAAAGTGTACCCTTTCCAACAAAAACAAGAATTTTTCAAATCGGTTGGCAAGCGACGGAGTTATGCGTGGACAAACATAAAAAAAAAAACATACAAACATCCGAATTGAGAACCTCCTCCTTTTTTAGAAGTCGGTTAAAAAGAGTGACAATGGGCAGTCTTATCGCTAAAAGCGATCTTTTACAGACAACCTTTGGATGGATTTGACACAGAAGGAGAACATAAATACGCGGGTATTCCACGGTGTACTATCGAACTATACAAAATAAAAAACAATTTATAACATTCTAAAATACATATAAATATTAAAAAAAGAAACAAAGACATACATAATAACAACAAGGTCGGTTCATGGATGCTTGGATGACCGTGTTCACATATCAAGTTTCTCCCTGCCTTGCATACAAGCACATTAAGCTGTTTATACCGGCAGCCATTTCTACATCTTGGACAGTCGTTATGAGTAGTCAAATGCCAGAAAATCCAACACCAGTGTTGCCAAAGGATTTCATAGTACAGCTACTGGATTATGCAGGTTAAGGCCTATGCACACCACGTTTTTAGGGTTCCGTAGCCGAATGGCAAAAAACGGAACCCTTATAGTTTCGATATATCTGTCCTTCTGTCTGTCCGTCCGTCCGTATGTCACAGCCATTTTATTCCGAAACTATTAAGACTATACATGTGAAACTTAGTAGGTAGATGTATTTTGTGAACCGCTTTCCGATTTTATGAAAAAAATTAAACAATATTTAAAATAAAGGGGGTCCCCATACATGGAACTAGAACTGAAAATATTTTTTTCATGAAACCTATGCGTGTGTGGTATCTATAGACAGGTCTTTAAAAATGATATAAGGGTTTCTAAAACCACTTTTTCATAAAGTCAATCGTTTAAAAGATATAAGCTTCCAAAGTGGTAAAATGTGTGTCACCCCCTCTAACTTCTATAATAATGGAGTAAAAATCTAAAGAAAATATATGTCTGTAGATCTTAATGTAAACTTTCAACCAAAACTGGTTTGAACGAAATCAGGTAGTGTCAAAGAGTTTTATCACAAAGAACACGGGTTACACCGGTATTATTAAAAGCTTTTCTGTTTCTTCATAAGTTAAAGATAATAAGTACTCTTTCACTCTATTTTTACATTTTATCCTGTTCAGAAAATAAATATACAATTTTGAATTTAATTTATTATATATATACGAACCCAAAAATACATAGAACCTTCTAATAAACGATGTGTGAGTTTTCTGATTACGAATACACCCGACTTTTTTCCTTCGTCCGTACTTTAAGTTAGGGTCAAAATTTAAATTTGCATGCTGTTTAAAGACAATAGTAAGTAAGAAAAGTTGTCGAACTGTAAGGACTTCACAATATTGGTAAAGCAATGTCGTGGGAAATAATCGCGTTTTTAAAGTGCAAACCTTTAGAATAGCACGTTGCGCAATCTCAATAGGTTTGAATACGGTTTTGGGAGCTCCTCCCCAGGATGAGATGCAGTATGTGATTATAGATTGACATAAAGCAAAGTATATTCGTTTTAATAACATAGCGTCCACAACATGTCTCAGCTTTTTGAACACATACATGAGCTTTCTGACGCGGCCGCTGAGTAATTTGATATGGTCCTTAAAGCTGAGATTACTGTCTATAATTACACCTAAATATTTGATGCTATTTACGCGTTCAAGTGGTAAGCAAGTGCAGTCTACACAAGAAGAGCATTGATGAGGGATTATGTTACAATTGTTGCAAATTTGTGCCGGCTGACGAATACTAAAAGTAAGGTATTTCGTTTTATCAGTATTTAGCGTCAGAAGATGTCTTCAAAGCCAGTTGTTCACAATATTCAACCCAGTTTGCGCAGCATTAAAGGCCTCATCCCAAGTATTGGCAGTAAAGAGGAGCGCTGTGTCATCAGCATATGATATAATATTGCCTTTAGGTATGACAGTACAAGTGAGGTCATTTATATAAATGAGAAAGAGAGTTGGGCCTAAAATACTACCCTGGGGAATGCCGAAAGAGACCGGAAGATCCGTGCTAACATGAGTAGTCATGTTAGCAGCAAATAGGTAGGTATTCGAACACATTGTGTCCGCCCGCTGAGATAGCTTTCAAAAACTTTAAGTTGCGTCCCTCTAACTCCTATTTTTTCAAGTTTCGCAATTAAGATGGGGATAGAAATTGTATTGAATGCTTTTTTCAGGTCTAGGAAAATCGATAAGCATTTGCTCCCCTTATCTAGACTAGTACAAATATGGTCTGTAAGTGTATGTACTTCTTCGTCAGTAGATCTACCAGCTCTGAAACCAAACTGATTTTTTGCAAGCAAATTTTTAGTTTCTAAGTACGTTGTAAGTCTATTGTTTATTATTTTTTCTAATACTTTAGACATAGAGGGAAGAATTGAAATAGGACGATAATTAGTAATCTCATTTTTATCACCACCCTTAAAAATTGGACGAACTTCAGCGCTTTTTAGCTGTGATGGAAAAATACCTCTTTTTAGGCATAAATTGAAAATATGTGTAAGAGCCGGGGCGAGGAAATTAATATGTTGTTTCAAAAAAATATTAGATATTTTATCCCTGCCAACAGAGCACTGAGTTTTTAATCCCATCACAAGGCGTGAAATCTCTTCTTCATTTGTATCCTCCAGTACAAACGAGTTGAGTACATGTGAAGTATAATAATTCGTCTCTGGATTTGGACTGCCACTTTGTAATTGCAAGCTGTTTTGAGCCAAATTTCTACCAACGTCTATGAAATACTTATTTATTTCATTTAAGGATTTTTCTGGTGAGGAATTAATTTTCAGAAGCTCGTTTGGTTGGCTGGGTACATTATTCATATTTGAGATGTCTCTAAGTACTTTCCATAGTTTCTTTTTTGTTAATTTTTTGTTTTTCAACCTCAGCTTTTTCGTAAGCCTGTTTAATTTTCTTTAAAAGTGCATTACAAAAATTCCTGTACCGTGTATAAGTTACTTTCAAGGTTTCGTTTTCAGGTGATGCTTTTATTTTTTTATGCAGCGCGTCTCTATTTTTTACACATCTCAATAATCCAGCAGTAATCCATAGTTTGATAATCTTTTTACGCCTTGAAGTTGTTATAGTTTTTGTATTTTTATTAATTGCATTTTGTATCGAAAACGTTATATTATTATAGTTACTACGGAACCCTTCATGGGCGAGTCTGACTCGCACTTGGCCAATTTTTTTGCCATTTGGCTACGGAATCCTAAAAACGTGGTGTGCACAGGCCCTTAGATAGAGAGACGCCCCATGTAAAACACTATCAGCTGCACCACCCGGATATACTGGAAGCCGGCCCCAACACAGTTAGGACAACACTAAACAGATTAAAATAACCTAATATTTACACACACTCTATATAAAACCAAAAATTTCTAATTGGTTGGGCTATCCACAATAATTTTGTTTGCGGAGAAAAGTGTCAGGTCCGTTCAGCACAGCGTCTCGTCCCGCATTTGCGAGTAGCGATTACGTAAAAAAATCCATATAAATAATTAAGAAAGTTATTGGCAAAAATAAGCCGAAGGTCCCCTCGGCATTACTTAATATAATATATTGGTGGCAATTAAAAGATCCCGTGATTGATAGTTTAGGAGAAAAATGGTAGTAAGTTACAAAATCAGAGGCCACATTGCTTTTTTGCATTTTGAGCTCACCAACGCTCTTTAATCGATATGTCGATGCGTTGATTGGCAGGCTCAGCAGCATCAGGGTCGGTTGTTATATAGATGGAGTCTGTGTTAATAATATCAGTTACGCAGATGACATGGTGCTGCTGAGTGCGTCAATCTGTGGCCTTAGAAAGCTGGTGGCCATCTGTGAGGAGTATGGTAACTCACATGGTCTAATTTACAACTGTAAGAAAAGTGAGCTCATGGTCTTTGGGGCCAGAGGTAGGTATCCTGTTTATGTAGCACCAGTTCACCTTAATGGTATGCCATTAAAGAGGGCATACAAGTTTAAATATCTAGGCCATGTACTTACTCCTAACCTGAAGGACAATGAGGACATTGAACATGCGCGGAGGGCATTGTCGGTTCGAGCGAACATGCTGGCCTGCAGGTTTGCTTGTTGTTCAGTGGAAGTTAAAATTACTCTTTTCAGAGCGTACTGCACTACGTTTTACATGAGCAGCCTGTGGGCTAGGTACACTCAACAATCATATAGTGCCCTCCGTGTAAAATACAATAACGCATTCAGGGTTCTATTGAGACTGCCCCGCTACTGCAGTGCGTCAGGAATGTTCGCGGACGCACATGTAGATTGTTTCTTTGCCACAATATGTAAACACTGTGCATCCCTGGTGTGTAGGGTGCGGGGCAGAAACAACAGGATCCTGTCCTTAATCGCGAGCAGGCCGGACTGTTCGTACGTGAATCGCTGCTCCGCCATTTCCTATGGAATGGTGTTGCCGCGATAAAGCGTCGTACAGTTCGGCCTCTATAATTATGTAGTTCTTAAAATTAATTTTTTAGTGTATTTCAGTTTAAGATTAAATTATTATTATATTATTACTAACATAGGATAAGTGCTACTAACAAATGAGTCATAGTAACTAGTAAAAATAAATTGAATTGAATTTTCATATTTATTTATGATATTTCAAATATATTTTTATTTTTTTGAAGGCAAGAGGACATGCTTTATACTGTGTAGATTAATATATTTTGAAAACAAATCTTGTAAGGGTTACGGAAAAAAAAGTTCTAATGTATCCTAAATGAGCCTAATTCACGTATATCCACGCCTTAACGAGAACTAACAATGTACTAATGTAGTTAGAATTCACATTAGTAGCAATCTTGTTAACCCCTCCAACGAAGCTAAATATGCTTGTGTTTGGAGTGGGTTCACGGCAGTAGTGTAATGGGTGGGGTTCGAACCCGCGAACTCACGATCACAAGTTCGACAAGGCAGGCTATTGACGCTTAAATTTTAAATTATTAGCTTTACAATCAATCTTAAAATAAATATATCTTTTTGTCATCCATTTCAAATTGCTATGTAATAAAATAATATAACCAGTACCTAAACCGGATCACGTCCACACAAACGTGATTGTTTCAATCTATAGCTTTATTAACTAAAATAAACCTGAATTGACAAAGAGACTAAATAAATAAAAAGGTTTATTTCATTGTCACATATATCATTTACAATCAATCAGACGCAGGTTTCTATTTCAATATATAAAATGACTGTGGTTAACCACGCAGTTCATGAATTACTCAGTAGGAATGAAAGTGAAGAGAAGGGAACAAAAAAAATTGAAAACAAATAATTTTAAATATCTGAAATCCCGACGGCTCAACTGAAATGCATGAAACAAGCACATTTATTATAATTACTAGCTGTGCCCCGCGGTTTCACAATTTGAGGAAAACCTTTTCTCATACAAACTTTCATCCCCTATTTCATGTCTTTTTAAATTAGAAATGAAAATTATATCCAAATCGGTGCAATGGTTTAGCAGTGAAAGCGTAACAGATAGACAGACTTTCGCATTTATAATATTAGTATTGTTGATTATTAAGTGGAAATAAGTAAACGATTAGGTATTAGGAAAATGCAACGAACGTTTATTGTTTAGTTAACACAAGGTAAAAAGGAACAAGCTTATGCGCCATAGAGAGATGAGAGATTACACACCGAGTATAGACACAGAGTATAAAATATTGCCAACTTATAAATATGGTTGCGTTCTTATTTGCCAACACTCCCCACAGAACGCAAACCCATTTTACTGATACAGAATAAATGTTTTTCATAAGTAGTACCTTTAGTTAAGTTATCAGCTACCATGTTACAACCATTTACAAATTTAAATTTAACTTTAGAAACTACAATATTTTCTCGAATAAAATGTAAACGAATATCTATATGTTTAGTTTTTGGTTTATAACAGTCCGTTGATGCGAGTCTTATTGCACTTTGGTTGTCACAGTGGATGAGTAGCGCGCTGCCTTCGCCTTGACCGAGCTCGGCCTGCAGTTGCCGCAGCCACAGTGCCTCCTGGGTCGCTGCTGCCATCGCCATGTATTCGGCCTCCGCCGTAGAGAGTGCCACGGTTTGCTGCTTACACGAATTCCAAGATAAACAAGCATTCTGAAACAGAAAAATATAACCCGTGCACGATCTTCTATCCACTGGGTCACTCGCCCAGTCAGCATCACAGTATCCAGTTATTTCCTTTGAGTCATCTTTGACATAGCATAACTTTAGGTTCTTGGTTCCTTGAAGATACCTCATAACCCTTTTTATTCCAAGCCAGTGTTGATTTCCTGGATTATTACAGTACTGACTCAACTTGTTAACTGCATAGGTAATATCAGGTCTCGTAACATGTGCCAGATATATCAGACATCCCACTGCTTCCCTGTATGGGATATTTTTGTTTCCATCTACAGGATTATTTTCAAATTTTGCATTCACCTCTATCGGCGTACAAACTGGTTTGCATTCAGACATATTAAAGCGGTCCAATACTAGGTTAATGTACTTTTCTTGATCTAACATAATCATACCTGCCTCTCGGTTTCTATTTATGTTTATGCCAATACAATTCTTGATTTCACCTAAGTCTTTCATACTGCATTCTTCTTTTAATTTGTTTTTTATCTCTGTTGCTCTATCCTTATTATTTGTGAATATCAAAAGATCATCCACCCACACTGCAATGAATACAATTGTCGACTCATTTACTAAAAAATAAATACAGGGATCCACATGTGATCTTTGTAAGCCAATCTTCAATAAAATACTATTTAATTTAAGATTCCACTGCCTGCTAGCTTGTTTGAGCCCATAAATTGATTTATGTAAAATACATACTTGATCATTCTCTTTGTAGTACTCTGGTTGTGACATGTATATCTGAGTATCTATGTCACCCTGAAGAAAAGCACTTATAGCATCCATCTGGAACATTTCTAAATCATGCTTCGCAGCCAGCGAAAGTAAGAATCGAACAGATGTATATCTGACAACAGGAGCATATGTCTCATCATAGTCACTTCCTTTTCTCTGAGCATACCCTTTGATCACCAATCTAGCTTTAAAACGGATAATCTCACCTTTTTCATTTGTTTTTGTTTTATAGACCCATTTACAAGGTAAGACTCTTTTTCCAGGTGGGGCATTAACCAGTGACCAAGTTTTGTTTTTGATCAGAGAGTCATACTCTTCTTGCATAGCCTTTTTCCATTGGTCAGCATGAGATGATGATAGTGCTTCATCTGTTGTTTGTGGATCATTTAAATTAAGTATTGGGCAGAAGTAACTTACGTCATGGTCATCTGTTTCTGCATACTGAACAGCTCTCCGTGGACGTAAATTTATGTTTCTTATTGGTGACTCGAGATCAATCGACTGCTCTGGTATGTAGGATGTATCGTCATTCTCGCCAGACTGGTAGTCCTCGCTTGACTCACCAGTAAAACGGTCTGTGCTGTCCTCTAATTCTTCTTTACAGGTTTCTTCGAGTCGTTGTATCACTGAACTGCTGCTGTTGGATGTACAAGGTAAGTATATATTATTATCATATTTTTCTACATTTTCCAAAAATACTACATCTCTACTTTTTATAATTTTATTGGTATCTGGATCAAGTATTCGGTATCCTTTGGTGGATTCACAATAACCAACAAACAATAACTTTTTGGATTTGGAGTCCCATTTGAGGCGTTTTTCTTTTGGAACTTGTGTCATTACTTCACAGCCGAATACTTTTAAGTTAGACAAGTTGGGTTTCTTACCAGTCCACATCTCCATAGGAGTTTTACCATTAATTGATTTTGTAGGTGATCTGTTAATTATATATGCCGCTGTTGCAAGGGCTTCTGCCCAGAACTGTTTTGTAAGCTGAGCATCAAACAACATACATTTTGCTCTTTCCACCAGAGTCCTGTTCATCCTCTCAGCAAGACCATTCTGTTGGGGTGAGTACGGAGTACTTGTTTGATGTTCAATTCCATGTTTATTCAAGAAGTTTTCAAATTCTCTGTTACAGTATTCTTTTCCATTATCTGAACGAATTACTTTTATTTTTCTCTCATGTTCATTCTCTACTTTGTTTTTGTAATCTTTGAAAACTTCTACAACATTCAATTTATTTTTCAAAAAATAGACATGAACTCTTTTTGTGTAATCATCTATAAAGGTAATAAAATATTTCATACCTCCTAAAGATTCTTGCTCCATTGGTCCACATAAATCAGTGTGGATCAGATGCAGTGGTTGTGAAGATCTTGAACCAATGTTATTAAAGGGCAATTTGGTCTGTTTTCCCGAGAGACAGGTAGTACAAGTAATAGGACCTTCATATTTCTCTGAAAATGGCTGAACTCCCTCAGCACACTCCGGCAGCTTGTTAACATCTGAAAAATTCAGGTGTCCCATGCGTCTATGCCACAGGACAAAATCATTTATGTTATCTGAACAAGACAGGTTAGAGAACACTTCTCTGTGGGTGTTTAATAAATATAAATTGTTTACTAGTGTGGCTGAACACAAGAGCTTGCCATTTTTATCATAGATATCACAACCTTTGTCTCTAAAATTTATATTACAGCCATTTTTCACCATAGCACTGACTGACAGGAGGTTTGCTGCAAGTTTAGGTATGTATAAAACTTGTCTCACCTGAATTTTATTTTCTTTATTACCATTTAGCATTAAATTAACCTTTCCCATACTTTCCACAGGTAGCGGTGTATTACTGGCAACAGTTATGGTGGGTATCGGTGGACTTGTAACATCATACATCCAATCTCGTCTATTTGTCATATGCATGGAGGCACCAGAGTCCACATACCACAGGTCTGCATTAATTGTCTGAGGAGATGCTGAAAAAGCTGCAACAAAACCTTTATCTTCTTCTGTATTTTCTACATTCTTCTTTCTCGGAGCACGACAATTCTTAGCAAAATGTCCATGCTTGTTACAATTATAACATCGGGGTCCTTTGTAGACCTTTGTTGAATCATGTTGTTTTCTATGAATGACCTTTTTCCTTGTGAAGAATGCTGAATTATCTGAGCATTGAACTTCCTGCAGGAGTTTAGATTTAATAGAATCAGCACTTATCTTGATGCCAGAGCTCTCCAGTCCCATGATCATGGGCTTATATGCTTCAGGGAGGCCGGCTAACATCAGTGTACCGAGCCATTCATCATCAATGTTAAACTTAATATTCCTAAGCTTGTGGGCGGTCGACATTATTTTATTCACATACTCATCTACGCTTCGAGAAGATTCCAGGGTAGTTGTGATCAAGTTTCTCAACAAGGCTACTCTCCTGTACAACCCGCTGTCATCAAAAGCCTGTTCCAAATTCTCCCAGACTTCTTTACAAGTAGTTGCATTCTGTACATGGACGTAAATGATAGGGTCCAGTAATAAAATCAACTTAGATTTCGCCTTAGTTTCTTTCTTTTGGTCTGTATTAGTGCCGGTGACACAACTCCATAAATCGTCGAGTTCGAAATATGCTTGGATTGCAAACTTCCAACTGGCATAGTTATCTCTTCCAACTAATCTGTCGATATGGAATGGATTATTACCTGAATTCGACATCTTCTATGCGTATTTGTGATTTTTACGTGATTTTTCACCGAGCACGCCGCCCCGGTTAACCTCAAAATGTATGACGGACAAAACACGCCGGCCGGTTTTCTTAATTTCACTGCGTTTACTTTTTCTTTTATTTCCACAAGTAGCAATCAACCACGCTCTGCTACCATGTTGATTATTAAGTGGAAATAAGTAAACGATTAGGTATTAGGAAAATGCAACGAACGTTTATTGTTTAGTTAACACAAGGTAAAAAGGAACAAGCTTATGCGCCATAGAGAGATGAGAGATTACACACCGAGTATAGACACAGAGTATAAAATATTGCCAACTTATAAATATGGTTGCGTTCTTATTTGCCAACAAGTATGTATTTAAAAAAAATGACAAGCAGGCTGGATCCATCCCATTTTTATAATATTATAAGTTCAACACCGTCCCGCCGGCTTATACTAGCGAAGGAGGAAGCTGAGCGCGCGAGAGAGAGGCATCTCACTTCCTTACGCCCCAGCCGCCTCGGGAGACGCCCCGGGCGTCGGAGATCACGAGTCGATCTCCGGCCACCGTAGGCGCGGGCTTGCGGACGGCGAGCAGGGGTAGCTCACCGTCCGGTAAGGCCCAAGCCCGGGCCAGCGGCGGGTCGTGTTCCACGCATGCCTCAAAGAGTCGTCAGTGAGCAGTAGTAAAGGGGCCCCATAGGGACATTGCCTGCTGTGGTTGCGGGAATGTTCTAACGAGATACCGCGGCCCCAGAATGCAAGGGTAGCTGAAGGAACAGGGTAGGTTTTTAGGGTTCCGTAGATGAATGGCAAAAAACGGAACCCTTATAGTTTCGTCATATCTGTCTGTCTGTCCGTCCGTCCGTATATCACAGCCATTTTATTCCGGAATTATTAAGACTATACACGTGAAACTTGGTAGGTAGATGTATTCTGTGAACCGCTTTCCGATTTTAAGAAAAAAAATAAAAAATATTTAAAATAAAGGGGGTCCCCATGCATGGAACTAGAACTGAAAATATATTTTTTCATGAAACCTATGCGTGTGTGGTATCTATAGACAGGTCTTTAAAAATTATATAAGGGTTTCTAAAACCACTTTTTCATAAAGTCAATCGTTTAAAAGATATAAGCTTCCAAAGTGGTAAAATGTGTGTGTGTCCCTCTAACTTCTATAATAACGGATTAAAAATCTAAAGAAAATATATTTCTGTAGATCTTAATGTAAACTTTCAACCAAAATTGGTTTGAACGAGATCGGGTCAGCAGTTTTTGTGATACAGCATATTTCCTTAAACCCGCAAATATAACTTTGTAATTCATATTAACACTATGAAAAACAAAGTTATTTGGCGTAGTTGTAAAAAATGTAAATAAGCTAGTTTTAAGAAATTTTTAAGGTTCTTTTTTCGTCAATTAATATTATATTATGTTATATTATTATAGTTACTACGGAACCCTTCGTGGGCGAGTCTGACTCGCACTTGGCCAATTTTTAAACTCTTACGCTGTCGCTGAAAGGATCCCGCCTGCTTGTCATTTTTAAAATATATCATGCATTTCAGTTGAGCAGTCGGGATTTTTATTTGGATTTAGAGTAAACATTGTGTATTTCATAGACTATTAAATTCTTGCAAGGTTTGGTCGTGAAGATTATTGGGATCAACTGCATAAATAGCTTAGCCTTCTGTTAGCCTTACTCTACTCAATGCAAACTTGAACTTTAGCAAATACGTCAGAACTTAAATTCATCACAGCCGAGGTCATCCCTTGCAGTAAATGTCCTGTCCAGCACAATATAAGCGGCAGGCGGCAGCATCATCAAGTCTAGCCAATAAAATCGTTACCGACTCAATGCACGGAGGCACTCTAAGCTTATGTTGTCAGTTAATAGCTGTTCTATGAAGTTATCAAGTAACAATATTATGTGTCAAGGAACAAGGAATAATATCAATTTTACTGAGGGATACGAGTATTCTTCAGTTTTAAGTTTTTTCAGTCTTTCTATAGATACGATTTTTTCATTTCTATTTAGTTTTATAAATAGTCACTTATTAATTTGAAGCCCTTCACTTTGATACCCTACGCAATGTGTTTGAATGAAAAAGAAACCACACCCCTGATGCCGCTCCAAATCCGTTTTAAAATACGTTTGCATAAAATGAAAAACCGGCCACGCGCAGTGTAAGGTTCCGTAGTTTACCTACTACAACGCCAAGTGCGAGTCGGATTAGCTGACTGAGAGTTCCGTACTTATGCTCTAACAAAAACAAACTACTCTGTTTTACAAAAATAAGAACTTGATCTAAATATTTTTCAATGGAATTTGTCCGAAAGCGAGTAGAATACAGTTGGTCAATTATTACTCAGCTGAAAAGCCGTAAAAGCTTTCTCGGGTGTGTCAGTCCAGTTAGGCCAGCTAATAGCACGAGTCCATAACAAGGTGTGATGTTTGGCGGGGACTTCTTGATTCACCTGATGGCTTCATTGAACGATCTGAGAGTCTACCACCTGGGCACGTGTTGCCGTGGCCGGCTTGGGAATGCCTCAACAGACTGCGTACCAAAGTCGGCCGTAGCAAAGATAATCTCTATAGATGGGGATTTACAGATGGCTCAGATCTCAAATGTATAATATGCGGCGTGACACCAATAAACAATGGCCCACCTTCTTGTTCCACACCTGCACCCTTGACAACCTTAAGTCTGCATCAGCGAGCGGAGTACACGTACCTGAGTTTTGGGTTTTTGGGTTTGGGAGTTTTATCTAAATATACTTGCTATCGACACGCTAATAGATTACTCGTAAATTTCTGAAGCCAACTTAGTTATTTATTTATTTAAATTTTATGTACAATGGTGTTACAAGGGCGGACTTAATGCAGCAAGGCATTTTCTAACAGTCAACCTTTGTGTTTAAAAAAAACACATTGTCTAGTACACACTTAGGTGTAGTAGTTTTCCTTTTAGCTTCGTTATACGTAGGTAATACTACCGTGACGTTTGAATTCTTACCTACAGCCACTTATTTGGTAGGGGACACTTGAGTCTCCCCCTATAAGGAGTATCCTCATTCGCAAGGTTACGACGAATCGTTTGACGTAAGAATTGTCAAAATCGGCCCACGCGTTTGGCCTCTACAACGCCACATACATAGACTGATAAACACATTGCTTTCCTTTGCGCAGTCGGGTAAAAAGAGACAAAACCAGCAGTATGAGAAAAAGAGTAAATCGTAGAAAAAAGTAGACTTGGGCTGACTTAGTTTATTATTCGTACATTTTTAAAGCACTTTTGTCGTTAAAGACATTCGTTCCTATTATCTTTTGATCATGAGAACGACTATTTTAGTCTATCCTTGATTGCTCTTGTTTAATCTATAGATACCTACCTATCTATAACAATATTATAAATGCGAATCGTTTAGATGTCATTATGAATGATTTTTACTCAATCACGCCAAAATAGTTTAATGCATCTGGATGAAAGACACAGAAATAGATATTAGTCTAAAATAGTACTAAAATCTACTTGCTACCCCGTGAGATAAATTAATACGGGTCCTAATTAAACAGACTTCTTTTTAATAGCATCATTTACCTCTAAAATTCTACATTGCTAAATGAAGCCACAATTAACGAGCATCTGAATGACACTATCTTAGCCACTAGTTATCTTCTAGGTAAGCCACTGTAAATACAACTCAGCATGGTGCTTACTTTTTAGCATATAAATTTGTAACATGCATTCAAGCAGTAAACTTCTAAAATATTAATATCTGACATTAAAAAAGGAAACCTAAACAAACCTAACGCTTATTTTATGCTTTTATGAAATATATATATATAAGTGCAAAAGGAACAACTACAAGAACTGGAATGCATGAGATTTAGATAGATAAGGTCTCCGTCGACCGATGGAAGGGGTAGTGGATTGAAAAAACCTAACCTAACCTATGAGGATTTTGTGTTGATGCTGTAAACCGTAAAATGGTGATGAGATGTAAAATCCGTGGCTAAAATAGTAACACGTTAAGATACAACGACAACGCCAACTAAATATTCTACAAAAAGCGACAATTAAAGATCAACATCGCTTTTTGTAGAATATTTAGTGGCGTTTTAAAAAAGACTTATTAGTTTATTAGGCGCTAACTCATTTTAAAATAAGAAGTTTGATCACGTGGCCAATAAAGAAATCTGTGGCTGGACTTATAATTTTTCAATTAATACTTAATTAATAGACACGCAAAACAGCTTATCTTGTATGTATAATGAATAGATACACGTACAGCCTATATAAATATAATTATTTAAAAGGCAATTGCGATGTTCAGTGTCATCATCAGTCCTAAACCTACAGTTACTGATAGACAAGGACAGAGATAGTAGACGGCGCTGTAGTGCGAGCGAAATCGCCTCAGCTGCCAAATGTTTGCGATTATGAATGAAATGAAATTACATGTATTAGGTAAGTAAGTAGTAAGTGATCCCATGATCCATGTCACAGCCCATGTCTCTTATTTTCTTCCTGGTGTAATTAATACACTGTTTAGCTACACAAGAAGTCATTTTGATACGTATTTATTCCAAAAAAATCCTTAAAAACACGAAGAGACGAGAATTTCTTGAGCTGTGTGATCAACAACGTTCCGTGCGCGACTGAGCGCCAACTACGGGCAATCACTTAGTTTAGTAGGACCAAAAGCTGTGTCTAGTACCGTATCTTCCTTCTTTTAATACATCAATGGTTTCCTACCACAAAAGGAAAAAATTAGCCAAGTGCGAGTCAGACTCGCCTATGAAGTTTTCCGTAGTAACTACGCCAAATAACTTTATTTTTCTTAGTGTTTATATGAATTACAAAGTTGTATTTGCAGTTTTAGAAAATATGCTATTTCTCAAAGACTGCTAACCCGATCTCATTCTAACCAATTTTCGTTGAAAGTTTACATTAAATTCGACAGCATAATTTTTTTAGATTTTTTTGGATAATGGTGTTATTATAGAAGTTAGAGGGGCGACACGCATTTTACCACTTTGGAAGCGTATATCTTTTAAACAATTGTCTTTATGAAAAAGTTAGATATTTCTATAGATACCACACACGCATAGGTTTAATGAAAAAAAAACAATTCAGTTTCAGTTCCATGTATAGGGAGCCCCCTTAATTTTAAATATTTTTTTCTTCAAATCAGAAAGCGGTTCACAGAATACATCTAGGTATCTAGCAAGTTTTACATGTATAATTCTAATAGTTTCGGAATAAAATGGCTGTGACATACGGACGGACGGATAGACAGACAGACAGACATGACGAAACTATAAGGGTTCCGTTTTATGCCATTCGGCTACGGAACCCTTATAGGATTACTTTCTGCTCGTCCGTCTGTCTCTTTTTAAATCCTGTCGCTGACTGCACATAGTCAAAAACCCGACGCAGAGAATGTAATCCTAATCTCCTTAAAATCCGCGGATTCAAAATAAAATTAGTTTTACTAACAAAATAAACTTCTTTTATCTCCTAGTGTTTATCTTCTTTAACAACTTTAAGTAGAAGTTAAGAGTGAGGTCCAGTTAGCTTACTAACTCCTTAATTAGTTAAGCAAGGGTCCCGTTTATACTTACTTTATATGGTTTACACTAACTGCCTCCACTTGGGTAGACACTTATTAAGTTATTACGTTTCACCGGTGCGTTGTCTTCATAACACAATTAACTAACGAACCACTAAGTCGGCCTAATTAATTGCATGAGCTTACGTACGATTTTAAGACATTTTCGTAAGATTTCAAGTTGTAACCTACATTTTGAACGAAATTAATCTTGAGATATGAGATGAGACTCAGTGAGTTTCTGACGGTTTTCATGAATTTTAATGACCGGCGTCGCTGTTGTGAATATTTATAATTTTTCTAGAAAGAACTTATGAATTAAACTTACGTTATTGATTTTCTTTTCGTTGCTATTTTGTTACGGACTACAAATAATTATAAATAGGTACAATTTTAGTTTTAGTATATGCGAAACTTGAAACACGCTTCTAGTATACTGTATACATAGCGGAACGTAAGAGCAGTGAAGGAACACGGTGGGATTTTAGTCAGTAGAAGTCTGACACTCCCTTCCGCTCTACCCACAGACATGAACCTACATGCTTCTCATATAAAAATACAAATTGTCTGGACTTTAAAAGAGACTATGACCTCTGAGTTTGTTTCGGTGTTTCTTCTCAGAGTAGTCAGTTAATATATTTATAGGAAATACCGGCCTCATCTAGCTAAACTTAACACGCAAAAAAAGATGACGTGTAAAAGTGTTATTTATAACCAATTTACAAAATAAATATTTCATTTCATTTCACAGCGGGAGGAGTCATTAGTTGATTTTCCCATCGAATAAATAAATAAAGTATACATAGTTTAAGTAAGACGAAATATAGTTGTATTATGATTGATTATGTACAGTTAGAGTTATGTGCTTACATGTTTATTTATTTAAGAATAACCTTATATACAGAGTTGATACGACCGATGGGCTTTCCTTTAAACTGCGTATACTAGGTACCATTTTCAAGCTTTGTACTAAAAATCAATTAAAAAGGAGAAGTAGTTTAGTCGCAAATGATTTTGATGAGATGCACCTTTAAGCGATAAATCTGTCCAAGACAAGAGATAACACACGCCGCGCTACGTTACCACTTTGTTACCTAGGTATTTAAGGTCAGTCACATTTATTTACAAAGAGTGGTTGCGTTTTACTCTGATCTGTAAGCTATTTAGTAAACTCTTTTGACTCTTTTTATTTTTTAACTGTATCAAATGAATACTAAACACGTATAGTATACGCAGTGTAATTTAATGCCCCTCTGTCGTATCAACTCTGTATATACATATTATATAGTAAATTTACAATATTTGAAAATTCAATAGCCTTAACAATAATTATGGGCTGCCAAGACATGAATTAATTATGAAGTATAGATACAGAGATAGGTACAAGACCGGCACTATATGGGTACTAAACATTCAAAGCCTCAATGTTATTACATACAATATTTTTAACAATAACAACTACAACGGAGATGATGAAATTTTCATAAACATACACTTTTGCTTGTTAATAGGATCAAAGTGAAAATCGACTTAGTCACTATAACCGTTCAGAACCTTAGCCAGAATATCTAAAGGCATTATCGCTCATCAAGATCCTATTGAATAGGTAAGCAAAGGTCCACCGCTTACCCCAACTATAGTCAAACTAGGCACCAGAATAGAAGCCCATTAAATGGCCTGTAACTCACAAAGTCACAAAGAACCTCCCATTCACACACACATAACATCTAACAACTTCCTAACTTTGTATTTGTGTTCGGTATCGCCGAAATTGAGAAGTTTCCGAAGTGGCTATTAATCAAGAAGTCGATATTACATTATTGACATTGTGTGTGTATTACGAGGAAATGGAAAGAGGGACGTGGTAGCATTGTATAGGAATTTACTGTCGTTGGCTGTTAGAATGTGCGGTGATTTTATTGTCTAAGAAAATAATGATACATGATAATGATTTAATTCGCAAAGCCTGTCCTACTAATATCTTAACATGGTATAAAGCAAAGTCACTTCCATGTGTCTGTCCCTATGTATGCTTAAATCTTTAAAACTACGCAACGGGTTTTGATGCAGTTTCTTTCAATATAAGGATTGATTCAATAAGAAGGTTTTTAAGTATATAACATGCATAATATAGTAGAGGAACACTGATAATTTTTGAGGTTTCTAATGTGATGTCGCAAATAAACACATTTTTTTGCGCTTGCTTTGCAAATGCTGGCTGAACCCTACGAGATAGATCAAAATAATGTACTACAGTATTGTACACCTTAAAAAGGTCAACAAAAAAATCCTTGCTGGCATCTGTCTATCTCTTATAGATAACCCACAACAACCATTTTTAATCCTTTACTTTTTACGAAAAATTCGAGCATATTTTACAAAGTGATTTTAAGCAATACAGCATTAATCCTTATCCAATTAAGTATCATTAATACATTGTGCATTTAATATAAATCAATATTGCCCTTTAGAGAATATAATTTAAATAAATAGTTTCGAAGATATTACAGATTTAAAATGCAAGGACAAAGCGGTTGCGGCGCGGAGCCGGCGGAGGCACGGAGCGCGTGCCTATGTTGCTTGGATTTGAGCGTTGAGAATGTTTTTCTCATGGTAAATTATGTGTCGCACTTTCAAGAGTAATTACTAAAGAGAACATGGATGTCGAATGACAAAAAAAAAAGTAATTAAATTAAATAAAAGTTGGAAGCAGGCGGGGCCCATACCACTATTATAGTTTCAAACTCAAATGGGTCCCGCCTGCTTCCAACTTTTATTTAATTTAAAATGGGCTTGTTTTTAGTAGCTTTTCAGTTAGTTTTAGTATAAGGTTGCAGTCGGATTTTTTAATTTTTTTAATTACTTTTTTTTATTTCCAGCTTTTTAGTTTACAAATGTGAAAGATTTCGCAGACGATTTAGTTCTTGATACGTGTTTTTTACGATTTGTCACTTTGAATTACTTTTAACCATATAAGTTGTATAAGTATATGTTTGTAATCACCTTTTAAAACCCTTTATTTTGATACCCCAATCGATAGGTTTTGAGAAAAAAAAAACTTTTTTGAAGGCATAAAATGGCGCCAAAAATCCGCCATTTTGTTTTTTTTTTATTTTGATAAACCCAGTATTATTTTCACAGTCAATACGAATCTAACGATACCTCTCAAGCTAAAATCCGTCGAGCCATTCAGGCCACAGAGCGTGCCAAACAATTATACATACATACATACTCTTGAAAAACATAACCCTCCTTCAGGCGCAGTCGGGTAAAAAGGCTGTCAACGATGTAATATAAAGACATTCTATAGTATATTTAATATAAACATTGCACCCGTGCGAAGCCGGGGCGGGCCGCTAGTTATCTATAAATGTGAAAGTTTGTGAGGATGTATGTATGTTTGTTGTTCTTTCACGCAAAAACTGCGGAACGGATCTCATTGGAATTTGGTAAGTATATGTATAATTGACATCCTGGAACTCACGACCTTCATTAGTCGAGCCCGTAACCAGTGCTCTCACAGCTTTTATATTTTGTTTTGAGAAACGATTGAATTATAATAACAAATAACAGGCAGGTAGCTCCGGGTTGTGGAACTGTTCTAATGAGATAACGCGGACTCGAAACGCTCGGGCAACTGAAGCAGCAGAGTGAGTTTTTAGTCAGTAAAAGTCTGACACTCTCCCATCGCTCCACCCGCAGCGGGAGTTGTGATTTGATGATTTTCCCGTCAAGAAAAAAGTACCAGTTTCATCGATTAATCAAGATTAGTACCACAGCTATCAATAATTATTTATTTACTTATTCACACACAACTATCATTGCAGGTGGACTCGCCCATGAAGGGTTCCGTAATGCGTAGTAACTATAATAAATATAATATACTTAATATATTTATAAAAAAAAAAACCTTACAAATTTCTTAAAACTAGATTATTTACAATTTTTACAACTACGCTTAATAACTTTGTTTTTCATAGAATTTGTATGAATTACAAAGTTATATTTGCGGTTTTAGAAAATATACTGTATCTCAAAAACTGCTGACTCGATCTCATTCAAACCAATTTTGGTTGAAAGTTTACATTAAGATCTACAACATATGGTTTTTTAGATTTTTCACTTCATTATTATAGAAGTTAGAGTGGGGGGACACACATTTTACCACTTTGGAAGCGTATATCTTTTAAACGATTAACTTTATGAAAAAGTCATTTTAGAAACCTTAATGTCATTTTTAAAGACCTGTCTATAAATACCACACACGTATAGGTTTCATGAAAGAAAATATTTACAGTTTCAGTTCCATGTATGGAGAGCCCCCTTCATTTTAAATATTTTTTAAATTTTCTCTTAAAATCGGAAAGCGGTTTACAGAATACATCTACCTACCAAGTTTTACATGTACTTATAGTCCTAATAGTTTCGGAATAAAATGGCTGTGACATACGGACGGACGGACAGACAGACAGACGGACGGACATGTCGAAACTATAAGGGTTCCGTTTTTTGCCATTCGGCTACGGAACCCTAAAAATGTAAGATGGTTTATGACACGAAAACCAATCGTGTTGGAGGCGTACTGCAAAAGAGAGGTGATTTTACGAATTTGGAATTAATTAATGTCTTCCCCATCCAAGACAAGGAATTAGAACTAAAAATACATATTAACACAAAAATATCATTGGTTTACCTCTGAAACTCGAATAGTAATTTAATTAATTAAAATATTAAATCTGTGAGCTATGCATATACCTTTTGCGTCTCTAAAACATTGTTTGATTCCACTACAAACTTCATTTATCGTTCATTCATCAATCTTACGTTATGTTGTAGCATTACATCAATCAGCGCCATCTATGAATTAACCGTGGAACTAACATCTCCGGATAGACGGGCTGAAACATTAGCTTGTGTTGTGTTTAGGGCTGCCACCTTTTTTTGTGCATTTAAAGTACATTGGTTAAAATAGGTAAGAAAAAAGTACATAGCATCAAAATAACGTACAATATTTATTTTCAAAGTCACTTTCCGCTGTCTGTCCCTATGTATGCTTAGATATTTAACCCTTTACCGCATGGATTTTTAAAACACGCTCAAATTAATTTATGATATTTCTTACCCCAGAAAACCCCCTAGAAAAATACTGAAAAAAATATATGCATAAAAAATCGTATAAAAATCGAGAAAATACCCCCTGTTCCATATTTGGAACAACATGCATTCATGGTTATTTTGAAAGACGTTCCACATTTGGAACAACATGCAGGTACGGTAAATTTAAATGGGTTTAATAAATAAATATATAAATAGTTTTCAGGTACTGTGTATATCAAACATCTATAGTAAATTAAAAGTTTTATTCATTTGTGAAAACATGAAAACTCTTAAAACAATTTAGGTCTTTGTTAATGCAAAAGTAGCAACCACATTTACTGCAGCATACGTGAGATTTTTCTCCACAGTTTTTACAACGCTGACAATCATTTTCCCAACTAGGCCAATATGCCCAATCCCGTCTTCAGCCACTTGTCGAGGTGGCATATCTATGCGCCTTCTTTTTGGTTTTTTAACGTTTTCGATGTTTTGGTCCAAAATGGGTCTTCCTCTTCCACGCGTGGTTGGCGTGAAAACGACGGTCGTTTCTCTCATAAGCACGTCTGCAATATATAATTTGAAGTCAAGAAGTGGCATATAGGTTTCAATGCCTTTTTGTTTATTTCGTCGTCGAAATAACAACCAGCTGTAACACATACTAAATCGAGCATATGAAAGAAAATACGGTGATACCATTTCTTACTTCTTATTTGGATTCTATAGAATCCGAGCATGGAATCCAAAATATCCACCCCTTCCATATATTGATTGTAAATTTCAACCGTCTTAGGGCGCGTAACGTCGATTCTAGCCTTTTTTTCTCTTAAATATTTTGATGAAGAAGGCTAATCTTCCTCTACCATTTCATATTCTTGTTCATCATTAATTGACATGGTATCATCACTGCAGTCCTCGTCGCTTTCTGGGATATACACTCTTTCTAATGGTGTTGGGACTCCATATTCATCATCATCTGATATATTTTGGTCATCACTGCTATCTTCGATGATGTTTAAATGTCGAGCCCGAGTATCCATATTATCTGTAATAAAATGTTCAGCTACACTGCATGCAGTTCCAAATATGACCAGAAACCATATATCACCAAGCTGCAGGAAGTTCTATATTTGGAAAGTAATTAATTACGTTATTGCATGAAGTTCCAAATTCGGAACACTACTTCAATTGACGATAGTAAGATGATGCTTGTGTCAATACTTACGTGTTTTGCCATAAAAACGATGGGGATCCATTTTTCTCCAATATTAATTACAACTATCTCACAACAACTCGTGAAAACACCAATAAAAACTTTTTTTACTAACTGCAAATTCGAACTCAGTCAAAATGGCCCTGGTGACAGTTTTTTGGTGCTGGTTGCTGTCATTATGCAGTCCTATACTGCCGCCATAAGGAAAAAAGACGCATCTAACATTTTTTTCGAAATTGAGTTATCTATATATTCTAAATCAGAAAAGAAAATGGCATCTGCCAGTATTTTTATATTTCGCATAAATTAAACAGAACCCTATGAATCTCACTGTTAAATAAGACGTATCTGCCATATTAATTAAATATTACTAAATAGAAAAGACATTTCTGACGTACACTAAGTTGAAAAGACGCATTTCAGTAGAAACGTCTTATTTTCTTACAAAATGTTTAATTCTTCATACAATTAAAAGACACTTCTGCATAGTCATAAGAAGAAAAGACTGTTCTGCGTAGATGTGCCTTTTTAACTTAGTATTACGAAAAATAAGCAGGCGCAAGTGGCAATTGTGCCCTTTCTACTTAGTATTGCTAGTTATATGGGGTGAAGTGGGGCTCGCGGTTAGAATACCGCCCTTCAGTTGCGTCCAGGCAGTCAGAGAAACGCGCGCGGCCCTTCGTGATTTAATAAATAAATAATCTTTTATTTGAGACGATAGATCCATTTGGGTTAGTATACAAACAAATCTTAGAAGCTACCAGAAACATAAAATAAAATACTTAACAACTACACCACATTGGCATGTAGGTGTACCCAATGTCCCAAAAAAGGTCTGTCTTGTCTGTCTGCTATCGAATTTAGAATGCTGTTGGGGCTGACACGTACCCTGCGCATGATGGAAGTGCATCGTTGACGCATGATAGCATAAAAATCGTCTATTCCCGCGTTGGGGAACATGCCCGAAGCATTGCAGTAATGCGGCAACCCCATCAACACCTTGAACGTATTATTATACTGTACCCGCAGGAGGTTGTATGCCTCCTGAGTGTAGATAACTCACAGACTGCATATGTAGAAAGAATGGCAATACACTGTAAACAGCGTAGTCCTAACGAACAGACAACGCCCTACGCTCACGCTCAATGTCCAGACCGACTTTTAGGTCTTCAGAAGCCAGTGGCCCGGATACATGAAAGCAGTAACTTGCTTTGATGCAATACCGCAAAGTTTTAACTGAGGCACAATCGGACAGAACTTGTGCCTGCTTTACAAGACTAGTAGCTCACTCACTCTTTTTCGCGTTGTATCGAAGCCCATGGATCTCCGCGTACATTTCACACATCGAAAGCACACTTCTCATCGCATTGATCGAAAGGCTCAGCAGCACCATATCATAAGCATAACTAATATTTTTAACGCTGGTTCCATCGACGTGACAACCCTGATAAGTGCTACAGAGCTCAACGATCAATCGGTTCATGACAAGCCACCTTGGCTCACTCCGCAATTCAGCCTATATTCATCCGACAACGATCCTGCCCATCTGACACAATTTTTACCATTTTTTGATTACCATTGATTGTTTTACCAGAACCGAAGTATTGATATGACTTCCTTATCCACGGACGTATCATTCATAAGCTTCTGCCACAGCAAGTCATACGACACCAGAACAAACGCCTTGGCAAGGTCTAGAAAACACGCGTTAACAGGCGTTTTTCTAGACGTGTAGTACTGGACAGTCTGCTTAAGCGACAGTATGGCAGTTTCTGTAGATAGACCAGGTTTATACCCAAACTGTGCATCATGCAATTCGATACGAGTCGCCATATATCTATCAAGAAAATTATCTAGTACCTTGGCCAAGACTGATCTGATGCTTCCCCGATCTTATCTTTCACAACGGGTACAACTATCGTTTTCATTAAGTTGGTGGGCAGATGAGAGTGACTTAAAGAGAGTGAGTAAAACATCGCCAGCCCTCTTGGCAGAGGTAGCCATACCCTGGAGATTTGCCCCTTACCATGCTTTTTATTACAGTGGCGACACTTTTCGCTGAGAATCTCACATTTAATTCCATCACAAAACCCTCAGTATCCAATATCTGCGATGTTGGATTATAAGTAGAATCAATTTTAAAATGTTTTACAAACAAGTTAGCTACGGGAGCAGATTCATGTTGCCCGGCTACACTCACAGGGATGCCCGGCCCTGGATTCAATTTATCTGTATTAAATCTTTAGATTTGTGATGCTCGGCTAAGATGTCCATTTTCATTTTATTTTGGTTATCCTGGCACCATCTTAGTTTTGATTTAAATGTCTTCCTCTTCACACAAACAAATTGTACCTCTTTATAATATATAATATCATACGGATCCCTAACATTTTTGAAAATATTCTATCGCATATGTTCATCAGGGATAATGAAAAATTGTAATGGAAAAAGAATTTTTGAAATCGGTCCAGTAGTTTCGGAGCCAATTCAATGCAAACAATCAAATTTTTCCTTTAGCTTTTCTTTCCTCTTTATAATACAAATATACCTACATAGAAAGCTCTGATTACTGTGTTAACGTTCAAACTTATTAACTTATACTTAGATAATATTGATTATTTTTGTTTTTGGATAGTTTAAGCGTAATATTTCATGAAAAAAAATCATGAAATATTATAAGTCGTAGTGTTAGTTTGATCTCACTCAAGTTTATGTCGAAAATTTATTCATTTTAAGAGATTCCATACAAAGCTGTAATAATTATTATTATTGTTTACTATAATTAGTACAAATTTAGGTAGTTTTATTTATACTTAATCATTAATTTTTTAAGAGTTTAAAATTTAATGTTGGAAAAGGTGTGTAATTGCTATTTTTTATAAAAAATATAATTCAGTTTCTCATACTTTGTGTTTTATTTAACACTAGATAATTATCGTGTTAAAAGGTACTTCAGTTTATAAAATAAGATGTTTCGTTAGGGATCCCATAAGGGGCAGGTATTTTTTAAGTTAAATGAGTATTAGCATTACTAAGTTGAAAAGCAGCAAATGGCTATTTGCGTCTTTTTTATTTAGTTAACTAGAACCTGGTAACACATCATCACTAAGTAGGAAAGGCGTTTAAAAAAAATACTACGTTGAAAGGACGTTTCTAGCCAGAAGCGTCTTTTCATTGCAGTAAAACTTACTTTCTTATATTTTTTTTTGCTAAAAAGAAAAGGAAAATGTTATTTAATTAATACATAAAATTAAATTAATTAAAATTCTCATATAATTTCTGAAAGATCAAACAATAATACACACTTTTGCATAACAAAATTGTAATAAGGTTTATTTCCTTTCGCACAGCGAATTTTTTAATTTTTAAAACACGTTTTGTTTTTTTTCTCCGTTTCGTACTTCATGTAGATGCGTCCTTTTACCTTACGGCGGCAGTATACTAGTGACATCTCTATGTTATTTTGTGACATACACTGCAGACAATATTTTTAGTGCAAAACTTTCGGCAAAGATGACGTAACTAGTTTTCTAAAGCGAATTATTGTGAGTGTTCCAAATTCGTCACAGTATGCGGTAAAGGGTTAAAACTACGCAATGGATTTTGATGCGCTTTTTTTTAATAGATAGAGTAATTCAAGAGGAAGATTTTTATGTATAACACATGCATAATATAGTAGAGAAACAATGATAATTTTAGAGGTTTCTAATGTGATGTCTTAATAAACAATTTTTTTGCGCTTACATTGCAAACGCTGGTTTAACCGTACGAGATAGATCAAAATAATTGTACTACAGTACTGTACACCTTAAAAAGGTATACAAAAAAGTCTGCAATGGCATATACCTATCTCTTACGGATAACATACTAGAGTCTGGCAAACGAAAGTAGAGACTGAAAAAGCGCGGCAAATTTAAAAAATATCAGCATAGCAACCCCAAAGCTACTATGAAATACCTGGAATAACCTTATTTGATACTTTAGAATTATCTATTTTATTTCATCGGAATAAAAATACAAGAGGTAATTTAGGTAGGTAATAGTTTAGATATTGTGTCTTAATTCGATTTAAAAAAAAACAACAGTAGATGTATTTACTATAATCAAAATCTGAATGTAAGACTTCCATGTGGAAAGTTTCATTAGAGTCACTGGAGTCATTGTTTCATACGTTAATTATAAAACTTTCTAAATAATTTCTGTAATTCTGTCCCTTTCTTTATATTTATATTCAACATGGATGACATGATCAGTCATTTTCTTTCACTCCTCGGGAGTTATATTTTCAAATGACTCTTTTATAACTTTCTGTAACTCCACTGCAGGCAGAGTAATATTTTTACTTGCCACTTTACATTTAGCCAAACTCCATACTAACTCATTGGCATTTAGATCACTGTGGTAGGGGGGAAGTCGCAATACCTCGTGCCCATTCTGCTTCAGAATTTCATCAGCTTCATATACTGGCTCTGGTGTGTTTCGTTTTAAATTTGTGTTCTAATTATATGAAATTCGTTAATTTTGTTACGAATAGCATCTATGTCGAAACTATCTAAGTCGGACACTATATGGCCTTTACGCGCACCTTCTTTTTAAATTCTTTTTAATGTAGTAACGCTCACTTCTGAAAAGAATGGTAAAACAAAATGATTAGGTTCTGCAAATCATGAATTCAATTACATCTTTATAAAGTTACTAGCTTCTACCCGCGACTTCGTACGCGTGGGAAGGTTTTCCCGCGCAAATCCCGATCCCGTTAGAATTTTGGGATAAAAAGTATCCTATGTGTTATTCCAGGCTGCCAACTATATATTTACCAAATTTCATTCAGATCCGTTCCGTAGTTTTTGCGTGAAAGAGTAACAAACATCCATCCTGGAGTCATTGTTTCATACGTTAATTATAAAACTTTCTAAATAATTTCTGTAATTCTGTCCCTTTCTTTATATTTATTTTCAACATGGATGACATGATCAGTCATTTTCTTTCACTCCTCGGGAGTTATATTTTCAAATGACTCTTTTATAACATTCTGTAACTCCACTGCAGGCAGAGCAATATTTTTACTTGCCACTTTACGTTTAGCCAAACTCCATACTAACTCATTGGCATTTAGATCACTGTGGTAGGGAGGAAGTCGCAATACCTCGTGCCCATTGTGCTTCAGAATTTCATCAGCTTCATATACTGGCTCTGGTGTGTTTCGTTTTAAATTTGTTTTCTAATGATATGAAATTCGTTAATTTTGTTACGAATAGCATCTATGTCGAAACTATCTAAGTCGGACACTATATGGCCTTTACGCGCACCTTCTTTTTAAATTATTTTTAATGTAGTAATGCTCACTTCTGAAAAGAATGGTAAAACAAAATGATTAGGTTCTGCAAATCATGAATTCAATTACATCTTTATAAAGTTACTAGCTTCTTTCTACCCACGACTTCGTACGCGTGGGAAGGTTTTCCCGCGCAAATCCCGATCCCGTGGGAATTTTGGGATAAAAAGTGTCCTATGTGTTATTCCAGGCTGCCAACTATATACTTACCAAATTTCATTCAGATCCGTTCCGTAGTTTTTGCGTGAAAGAGTAACAAACATCCATCCAGCCTCACAAACTTTCGCATTTATAATATTAGTAATAAAGTAATAGTAATTAGTAAAGTAATATTAGTACGAAGTACGATGTACTCCTAGTAAAAACATTGGAGTGATTGAATCTATTTTATCCAAGTACTGATTCTGGGTTCTTATCCTATCTTTCTACTCTAAATCCGTAAGTTTTTCAATAGGTTTCACTATCTCATCAACCCCTGCTACATCCACCAGATTTTCTATAAAAGAAAAAAAATATGTTAAAAACCATGCAACATTTAATTGTATGTTAACATTCTATAATTTTTAACATATTATTCACAACAAATAACCATAATGTTTAATATTCTATAAAATGAATGTGAATCAAAATATTTTTCCTCGCTAAAAAATAAATATATTATGAATTACGACAAAGTGTCAACATAGTAGCGTCATACTAACTTATGAAATCGAACACCACACGTAAACAATCTTGTTTTTGTTTGAATTCGGCGTCTTTCTCCTATTGTTTTTCTTGATATTTAAACTTCATGCGAAACAACATCTCCCGTACTCCACTTTTAATAGTTTTGTTCATTTTTCGCTGAATAAACGCTACTAAACAGATCACAACAAATCACCAATAACACGCCATCTTGTTTTGGAAAATTGAGTTTGACATTAGTATAGCATTGCCATATAAAAACTTTGCAAATAATTCGAGTGTCTACTTTCGTTTGCCAGACTCTATACATCCATTTTAATACTTTAAAAAATGGGCAATTATAAAGCGCTAATTCGAAAAGTATTTACACAAATACTGTATTAATCCTTATCATTTTAGATACGTTAGTTGGCTTGAACATTTCATGAAGATTAGTTTTTCCCTTTACTCCATCCATTAAATGAATACCTTAGGAGATATAGCAAAATCAAAATTATGCGCAACGAAATTAATTTCGTGTGGCCGTGATTTGACCGGGCGGCGCTTCGGTTCCGAGCCGAGGGAGTCCGAAAGTTTATGTAGTATATCAATGTATGGTAGAATTGTGTATCTTATGTATACCTACAGAAAAGTCCGCGAAATTAGTATCTCTACTAAACAATTGCACAGCATCTTTACAGTTGTTTAAATTAAAGTAAATAAGTAATTCATTTTTTATCAAATTCAGAGACGATTTGTTTATTACGACTAAAGTTTTCAAAATCCCAAAGAAATCAAATCATGCAAAATAAAGTATTTTCGTGTAGGTACTTTATTGTTCTCATAAAGTATAGAGTACAATTACCTGAAATAACGTACAATACTTTATTATAAAGTACGGGTGGCAATGGCAACCCTAGTTGTGTTACACTAATACACTTATTTCTTGATAGAGTGTAAGCTTACCTTCAAAGTATTTTAAAATAAAATCCGGTGCGGTACAGTGTTAAAGAAAAACCGGTTTTAGCCCCACATAAATCTGAAGCTCAATCTTATTTAGATCTTTGAATGGATGCCGATCCCTAGTTAATTTAGAAACACCTAAAGCTGCAGCTATTATATTTATTTCTAGAAATTGAACTATGGCTGTGGCTACCTCATTTGGCTATGATTCCTTCTACACAATCATGTGGCTTTCCTATAACATTAGTTTTACTCGTACATAATTATAATTATAAACACTACACAATTAAAAACAGGATGACCATATTTTCTGTATAGGTCACTAAACAAACAAATCATTGAAAAAATTTTAATGTAAATGTCTTGGGAATACTTTCATTGTGCGCACGGCTAAGGAGTGGAATTCCCTGCCGGAGTCTGTATTTCTTGATAGCTATAACCTAGGGTGAATCGGGAATGAAAGAGCGGACGAGCTGGCCAAGGAGGCAGCTCTCACGAAAACGGTGGCAGACTACTCCATGGTACCCGTATCGTACGTGAGAAAGAAGATACGGGAACAGACCATCAAGAAGTGGCAAGCGCGTTACGAGTCCTCGAGCACGGGAGCGGTCACAAAAGTGTTCTTTCCAGACGTCCTAGCGGCAAAAAGAACACTTAGGGTTACAGACCTTACACCGCTCCATGTGCAAGTCCTCACCGGGCATGGAGGATTCTCAGCGTATCTCCACCGTTTTCACCTCAAGGACAGTCCTTCGTGCGTCTGCGATCCTGCCTCCGAAGAAACAGTCTGGCACTTACTCTTCGAATGCCCACGGTTTTGCCGAGAAAGAATGGAGCTGGAGATGAAGATCGAAGTCCAGCTAGGCCAGTCCACACTCCAGACCATGATGGAGAGACCAGCCACC
Organism: Tholera decimalis; assembly: GCA_943138885.2. Taxonomy (NCBI): domain Eukaryota; kingdom Metazoa; phylum Arthropoda; class Insecta; order Lepidoptera; family Noctuidae; genus Tholera; species Tholera decimalis. The sequence goes on along the minus strand of OW964551.2, from coordinate 1,951,878 downwards.
CGTAAACCATTCTTGGCATTCGCGAGTAAAGTAGCCGTAGTCGCAGTCGCGGCAAACAAGACCGAGGCAGGTACACGGACCCGAAGCCGACCACCACAGACGACACAACACACAACACTTACAACAACATCAACAATAACAACAACAACAACAACGACAACAATAACAACTACAACAACAATAACAACAACAACAACAACTACACAAGTCACACCAACCGACACAACTCAACGACCAGCACTATCGGCCATAGATCCCGAGAGAGATAATGTAGAAGCCAACCGACAAACTTTCATAAACCCCATGCCCATCTCAGAATTCTTGGCGTGCGGAGGAGACGGTGTTCCCGGAATCAGACTTCGGGGCGTCGCCCTGTTCATGGATAGGGAACGCGAAAGGTTAGGTGTAAGCTTCTGCATTGGGTCAAGCCGAGCTGGGGCCCGAATCCATATCTCACCAGGCCTTGCCGCCTTGATCAACGGAAGTACCAGCAAAACGAGCATGAAAGGCAGCAAGTATGCTGCCCTGCCTCAGGTGGAAGTGGCCTCTCACCGGTGCCGAATATTGCGATACAAAGATAAGACAATCGCGATATTCGAGTGGAGAGAGGAAACCCCATTTGTCCAGGCATGCTCGCTACTTCTTAAGATCAGGGAGGCAGGAGACCACACGGCACTCGCTGCCCGACGCATAAGTGTGGACGCGATGATGGTCGGAGGGGAGAGGGGGGAAGTTGTAGACCGCTTCGGCTGTCTAAGGGCCTCAGAACAGCATGAGGTGGTGGTCTACGAGGACCGAGGGGAAACTTTGAGTTTTCTCAAAAAACCTCGAGACCCAACAGCCAGTACGACGAACCCCCGATCAAACCCGGCCACTCAGAGCGGAGCGGAAAGGGTCCAGCAGAAGTTGACGGCCGAGAAAGTTGCAAAGGAGCAGAACAAACAAACCAGCCCGGAGGACCAGGCCCGGGAGAGGAGTCGAAAGAAAACATTCGGCACCTTCCTCAATCTTCTGCTCCCTAGCACCAGCCGACAAACACCACCCAAAAGACAAGGGGAAGCACTGGAGAGGTTTCTCAGCAAACCTCCAAGTGAACCACCAGTGCGGAAGCCTACACCAACCAGAGCCGACAAAGGGCAAGTCAGCCCACCGACCCTCGCAGTCGACTCAGGGGACACGGACCACGTCAAGAGCGCCTTCCTCGAGTACGTCGCAATCGTGAGAGCGACCAGAGAGGTCAACCTCGCGAAATGCAAAAAGATCCTGCAGACCTTCGAAAGAAAATCAGAAGGTCTTCTCAGGGTCCTGCTCGAGGAAGCCGAAGCAGCCGTGTACGACAACGTCAATTCTCAAGTAATAACGGGAGAAATGACGGGGTCGTATATGGCAGCTTACAGCGCGAAGAGTGGATTTGTGGCCCTGGACGAGGAGGAAACGGAGCGCTCAGGCAAACAAAAATTCTCAACACCGGATGACGACCCGGTATTGGTTGTCGCCAAATGCACCAAAATCATGTTGAATGATAAGATCCTCGGAATGGCTCAGTCCATTCTAGAGACTTCCAACATGCGGGAGCGTTGGGCGATACCCAATATAAGGTGGGTAAATGGGGTTCCGGGGTGTGGTAAGACAACCTGGGTGGTAAAACACTTCGATGGGGAGAAGGACGTTGTAGCCACCACGACAACTGAAGCAGCCAAAGATCTCAGAGAAAAGCTGGCGCACTGCTTAGGAGATCGTGTAAAGACAAAAGTGCGCACTATGGCCTCAATATTAGCAAATGGATTCAAAAAGCAAGACTCGTGCTACCGCCTCACGGTAGACGAAGCGCTGATGAACCATTTTGGGGCCATAGTCATGGCTGTTAAGTTGTCAGGGGCAAGCGAAGTTGTCCTCATCGGAGACATAAACCAGCTTCCATTCCTGGACAGAGAGAACCTGTTTGAATTAAGGTACACCCGTCCAGGGCTGGTGGCAGGAATCACCCAGGAACTTTTGTGCACACACCGAAACCCCATGGACATAGCGTTTGTACTGAGTGATATATACTCCGGTATATACTCTTCTCAGACGAAGCTGTCGCGGGTCCATTCCCTGAAAATGGAACGCTTCACGGGTGCGCAAATACCGAAGACCGCCGAAAACACCCTATTCCTGGTTCATACGCAAGGAGAGAAGTCTTCTCTCATTAACCAGGGATACGGGTCGGGCGAAGGGTCGCGCACCCTAACCATTCACGAAGCGCAGGGGTTGACCTACGACAGTGTCATCATCATCAACACCAAGTCCAGGAGGCTAGAAATCCACGACAGCATCTCCCACGCGGTGGTGGCAGTGTCGCGACACAGAAACAGCTGCGTCTACTACACCGACGACGCTGGCGACGCCACGGGCCGCTTTGCCAGGAGAGAGATGGATGCGCCAACCAAAAAGGTCGTCGACTACAATCTAAAGACGGCCATGCAGCACCGAGACGCGGCTGTCGTGGAAAACTTAATAAAAATTGCCAAATCCCTGGTCATCAAACCCAACATAAAAAGACCATAACAAGTCCAACCCTATAGTCCCATAACCTTCTAAAACCAATTAATCCGTAATCCCACAAAACCCCTATCAAAAATTTAGTCCTGTCCTTAAAAATTGTAAATAATTTTAAGCCATTTTTGTGGGTGTAATAATTAAAAAATGGCGGCGCAGTCCGACTTACCCAGGTAAGGCGGCCTGTGCCGTCATGAAAGTACCAAGTAGATAGTAATAAGCCATAGTAATAACCATGTAAAAGTCACTGTAATAAAACTGTCTATCTGTAATAAACCATAAGTAAATGTATTTAGAATTAAGTTAAATTTAATTGTATCAAAGTAGTAATAAAAATCTTTTGTCATCGTTAAAAATTATGTACCAAGAAAACACAATAAAAAAAAAAAAAAAAAAAAAAACATGATGGACTCACGTAGTCATAAGTAATATAATTAGAAATAGATACAGCTTCACCGTCCGAGGAGGAGCACAGTACAGTAATATATTAATGTAAAATCTTTATAATAAAAATCTTCTCAAAAAAAGGCGCGGACCTACATGTCCGCGGTGTCAATACTCATTAAAAAAAAAAAAAAAAAAACCTAGGGTGAATAGGTTACTTCTAGGTAAGCGTGCTTAATTTTCGACCATGTTTGCTTACCATCAAGTGAGACAGTGGTCAAACACGTTCATAAAAAAAAAATTTACGACATAGTAAATATATAAAATGTTTATTCAAAATCATAAGGTAAATAATAAATACAATTTCGCTTAAATCTACATTAAGTTCACACATGTCATGTGCCTGAACTAGGTAATCCTGTGTTACTCAGTCTCAGCCTGCTTCGAACGCAATCTAGCTTACAGCTTCTAGATACTTCCTGATGAAAGTGGATTCGATACACTCCGTTAATTTTACTGACGTTTATATTAGGTCCTCTAAATATGTGAATAGGATGCATTCCCTTGACTGTGCTAGTGTGACAACCCCGCCCGGAGCGTGTAGCTCCCGGCACGCATCTCATTAGGGACGTACTACCTACTGGTGAAAGGGAGAAGTAATTATAGCAATTAGGTAGGTATCTGTAGGTAAGCTTACTTACGGCTACATTGAAGCCCCGTAAGGGTTAGTGGACAAAGTGTTTTAATTGTTTCGTTCAACGTTAGATAAAATGTAGCTAGGCTCAAAAGGAGAATTTTATTTTATTTAGATCTTGATTGGATCTTTCCTATTGAGGAGAAAAAGCAAAGAACTACAAAATATAAATAAAAAATAACTGTTATTTTAAAAAAAAAGTACGCTACGTAGATAATATGTATGGACTAGCTAATGAAGAGTCAAGTAGGTATCCTAATACCTACTTGACTCTTGAACAAATGCGTGGATTCTAGTGTGCCATTAAAGGTTATTTATCTGACTTCTTGCTTACTAATATTGTAAATGCGTAAATTTGTGAGGATGTATGTATGTTTGTTGCTCTTTCACGCAAAAACGAATGAACTGATCTGAACGAATTTCTGGTACCTAAGTAGATAGTTGACATCCTAGAATAACACATAGGCTTCTTTTAATCCCGGAGTTCCCACGGGATCAGGATTTACGCGGGAAAATCCTCCCACGCGAACGAAGTCATGGGCAGAAGCTCGTAGGTTATATGTAGGGCTGCCATCTGTCCGGGTTTTCCCGGATTTGTCGAGTAAATAAAAACCATAATTACATATCGTTATTTTTAGTTTCACGTTCAAAAATTTATTTTTCTACTGTGTCCGGGGAAAAATTGTGATTTCACCCAAATGTCCGGGGTTTATAAGTCTTTCTCTGGAGCCAGCAAATTTGGTGATGGCAGCCCTAGTTATATGTATTGTTATAACACGTATTTACATAATATATGGATGGATGTTTGCACGGAATAGATTATCTGTTCTGTAGATGTTAGTTACTCTCTCACGCAAAAACTAGGTACTCAAGGGATGTAGATGAAACTTTATAATATACTTTATACTGTTACGCCAGTCGCTTAGCTAAGTACGTCGAGAAACTTCAACCGACATCTAGAATGTTCGAGACACTATTCACTAACGCCACCTGGCGGCGAATAGCAGTACTGAGTATATCGAGAAACTTCTGGAACATTCTTGGCAGTATAGGCAGTGAGTCGATTTTACAAGAATGTTCTAGAACTCATAGACCGGGGTATAAATAGATCGCAGAGGAACGCAGACGACAGTCTTATTAAAAGATATGAGGCGATATAATCGAAGCTATACAAGTCAATTTCAGTGCGGTTTATAAATATATTTGAATTCTCAAAAGTTGAAATTATCAGTTAAAAGTATAAATAATATATTTTCTTTCATATTTTCTATAAAAAATAAGTTTAAATTAAAATCGTAAATTTTGGCCAACCGGAACATTCAGTTTTGCGACATTTTCAAAAAAATTCTTCCTAATCGTGGAAAGTATTTGGCACAATAGCAGCACAACATATTGTACTTCATCGAGAGACGCTATTTTGCTTTCATTGTAAAAATAATTAGCTAGCAGTGCGGACTTATTGTTGAAGTGTTCCATGTTTCAAATTCTTGACTCGGGTATGTGACCAAGTTTTACTATTATACATCACTTTTCTATAAACATTATTATTGTTGACACATTGCAAAAGTTGTACAGTATTTGATCCCGAAAAGTTAATACTGCTAAGTACGATGAGTAATTTTTAAACAATTTAAAACTACCAGAAGGTTGTATTATGTGACCTCCGTTTTGTGACTTATTCTACGGTCACATTTAACGGAACGGCAAGTCACAACAGGTCGGAATGCATAAAACTTAGTTTACATTGCTATCGTTGCTGACCGAATTAATGTGATTTTAAAGTTTTAAATTAAATAAGTTCTTTTTTTAATTTATATTTCAAATTTATAGATCATTGAAGTTTGCTGACGACATTTAAATGTTAGGTAAGGTTTTCTTAACTTTGGTGGATATAGCAATGCCGCTTTCTGGCGCGGAGAAAACTAGAAGATACAAAGAGAGATTAAAAAATTAATACCCGGATGCTGCCCAATGCGAAAAGAAATTTAGATAGACTGAAATCAAAATGTTCAATTAGGAAAATTTGATAGTTTGAGATAGCTCGATCTGCTGGCGTCTATACAATTTATAACAAACCTAACCCAACCGTGTATAACCTCAAACACAATTATTTTATTGTATGTAAATACACCAGTACCTACATTATAATAATTGGGTTTGAGGTTTCTTTTGTGATTTCACTCATTATAGTAAGGTAAAAATATAAGAATACTTAAAATTATTGTTTTATTTCTTACCTACTCGATTCTCCAAAATTTTCAGTTATTTTAGACTTTTACTTAACAGAAATATATATATAACTATTATAACTAGTTCCAATTTGAAAAGTAGAGCTGATAATGTTTAAATCATCATTTGATATCAAAATTTGTTAATTTGTTTAATATTCTACTAACTATGTAGGTCCGTATTATTTTGGCAATTAATAAATCATGTGAGCACAGCCTTATGATTTTAAGACTTCCATTTTGTCACTGTCCCTTCAAATTGTTGGAGTTAAATCTATGAAATTTGATGAATTTTCACCTTTTATTTCCATGCAATCACAAATATGTACAGCGTCATTACCTATTGCTTTTAGAAAATGTACGCATATTGAGTAAAATATTATGTTTTTGGAGTAAAATTAAAAAAATGCCAAGTAAAAAGCGACATAGTCACAAAACAGAATAAAAAACAATATTTTTGTGTTAATCCTTAAAGCTGTGGCTATTTTCTTTGATTTACCAATTAAGTGCATGTATTAATTGTTTAAATAAATATTAAAATGGCTTATTTATTTCATACTTTCCGTAAAATTTGCTTTTAAATCTAGTCACACAATGGAACCAGTTCCGTCACCAAGTCAGTTTTGTTTCGATATTACAGGATAAATACCTCGAATTTAGCGTTCCTTTTTGTTTTCCTGCATATTAAACTATATTACCTATTATATTTTGGTCAAATAAAAAAGAAAAAAAAATATTAAAAATATAATCGAATTTTAGAGCAGGGTACACTTTATTTTGAAATTGCTCAAGTGACAAGTATTGAAGTGTGAATAACTGTGTTAATTTTTGTTGGCCATAATGTTACGATAAGTATCAAGTGAGTGGGAAACAATCCTGATCTCTGAGAGCTATCATGATGTACGCTGCCTGATCTGTCGCATTCACACGAAGATAACAATAACATACGGTGGAATTAATTGTTTTCAATATTTCTAAAAAAAAAGGACAATATACTTGATATTAATTCTTATCCAAATAAATACGTTCTTCATTACAAGTATTAAATTTTCAACAAAATTGCCGTTAAAATCATTTCATTTCAGTGAATATCTTAGGAGATTATCATAGTTTAAACATTTTTTTTGTTTCGCATCTTGCAGTTCAATCTCTGAGGTTTCCGGCTGCTTAATCAGACTTACCTGTGCCTCTCTTAATTAATTATAATTAAAGCCTCCAGCCTGGGCTTATTAAGCTTACAAACTAGGCGACTTTACGGTACGGACAACCCCTGTGGGATACGGACAACCCACAGAACAGATAAAAGAGGTTAGAATGGCCTTGTGGGCGGGGCAGGCGCGCCGCTCATAGTGTGAACGCTCATACTTCAACCAAAATTATGTTCACCGGCCAATAGTTGCACTTTTATTGTGACGACGAACGAAACTCCGCGAAAAAAAATCATTATACCGTCTTGCGCTGTCATATCGTGTCGGAAAAGAAGCCAGGTGTGTAGTGTAACCCGAGAAGGGATTTCTTTTCACCGGTAAGTCCCAAAACCCTTAAATTATGTAATTTGTAGACAAAAATGACACAATCGCGATCAGATGCAAAATCATACATTGCTTGCAATACATGGGTACCATCTTGTACTACACAAGCGATCGCGCAATGTAATGCGTTATTGCAAGAGTCGCGTGTGCCGAGCCAATGCTTGAATACCGCGTAATTCCATGCGTATCGATAGTGTTGTACCAAACACTGTCGATATAACGAATGTATTCAAATTATTATTATCAGTATTATTTTAATGAAAATACCTTTGTTTATTACCACCAACTATTGTTAATTGTGGTTATCAATTTAGTTACTAGGTTTTGTCAAAAAATTTGTTTGAGTTTAGCTGTTTCTAAACATACGTTTTATTGCTAGGTTTCCAACAGATCCAGATATAAAAAATGGTGGATTGAGATGAGAATGAATGGATACCTACTAAATGTAGTACAATTTGGTCTGAAAATTTTGCAGAAAATTATTATATAAAAAAGTCAGGCAATAGATACTTAAAAACAGGAACTTCTCCACACAAAAATATTGCAGTAAATAGTATGTAATTTATATTCTATAAATCTTTATTGTTTTTTTTATTGATAATTGGCTCGCGTTTGACCACCACCTCACCTGATGGTAGGTGATGGTTTGATCGAAGATGGAACACGCTTACCTAGAAGTAACTTATTCACTCTTGACTTAAAGACGAAACATTAAATGACATCAAAATCTGGATAATTTTTGCGGATATTATTATTAAATATGCATAGAAAAAAAAATTGCAAAGAAAAAAAAACATGAAAAAGTTTAAATTATTGTTCATTATTAAAAGATTGTTGTACTTTTTACTTGTGTCATTTATTTACGTAATAGCTTTAACTGATAGCTTTCTATGGCGCGAATAACGGTTATCGCGAGAACACACAGCCCAGGTTCGCACGGGTGGTATTTTGAATTTTTGGTATATAGCATATAGAAATTTACAGGGTTAGTCACATGAAATTAATTAACCTCTCAAGAACCGCCATTATTACGTTAACCATCCGTCAAGCACCGCGGGCGGGCTCTTATCCTAAGAAAGCGAGGCTCAACTAATACTGGTTTACTGGCACGTTTTTGTGCCGCTGGGGCTCTAGAGGTTAAATTATATTATGTCATAACATAATGACGTAAAATAGAACTGCAATTACCAAAAAAAAAACACAAAAATCGAGAGAAAATTCGAATATCGTGGCTGTGACGGATGTGACCCCTAAATTTGACAATATTATTTAATTTAGGTATTTCCACACTATTACTACCCCTGCCCTTCCCCCCGCCCTTCCCAGACTATAGCAAAAAATGCAAAACTTTAGTAACAAAATTTTTAATAATTACAATAATTTTATCGATATTGATTATCGACCTTTTGGTTACCTTAACATATATGAGAAATAAATTGCTTTTGCGCGTGTGTGAGTGCATGTCAAACACAGTCTTTGCGTTAGTGTGACAATCAGTTGCAAACTCGTGATCTAAGTGTGTGTAGTTTATTTGTGTGCGTAATGCGCATACGTATGGGTATCTTTCTTGTAGTGGAGATAAAGAAAAGAAAGAAAGAAAGATCATTTATTTGTCAAACATGCGTATACATAAACTGACTAATCAGACATGCAAGGTATTAAATTAATAGTATGTTGTGATCGTCCATGTTTTGCCAATAATGGCGTACAAATTTTGTAGGTGTAAAAATTACATTTAATTGCATTCACATATAGTCATTTTAGATTAAATCACAAAATAAACAAGAAATAAATAATAAATTTGATGTCAAGACATTATAGTATAAGTAAATTATATTCAAAAAATAAATTAAATTATGTCCAGTATATTCATTATTATTATGCAGTCAAATAGATTCAAAAGTCAATTGATTTAAAATTCACATCAATAGATTGTTATACTTAACCATATCTGAACACGCCCGAGATCCAGGAGCGGGAGATAAATGAAACACTCAGATACTTCACACGAACACGAGTATATTTCACCATCAGAGGGCGCTTAAAACGATTTACAATATCTCGGGATATGTCTCCCATTAAATTTTTTTTTTTTTTTTTAGGTAGGGCCACTTGTAGATCAGCACACTAAGGCTGTGAGTCTACTTAACCGGACTTTGAACTCCCATTAAATAAAAAAAAATAAAAAAATCCTGACCTATATGTTTTGTTGTAACCAAATGATATCGACTTCTAAATTGACATCAACGCCATCTATCGAGACTCTGGTCAACTAAAAATAGTTAAATTAATGTTTTACACTCGAACAATATCTATTTATTAGATGTCGGGATAGAAAAGTCCTTTTCATTCAAAAAATTTAAAACATAATACACTTTATTAACTAAAAAAATTCTCAGCTTTGTTTTGAAAAGTGACAAGGGCAGTTCTCTCCAACTTTTAGGCAATTTATTAAATATCATAGGAGCCATACAGAAAACACTTTTGCGCATAAAGAGTGGGAGACAAGCGGCGACACGTGTTCTAATACAAATCAGGAACTATTTCCTTTCTAACCTCTTTTATCTGTTCTGTGGGACAACCCCTGTGGGGTACAGAACTCGGCTTACGGCGTCGCAGGAGGCGGGCAGGTAGGGACATGCTGAATCAGATTATTATTATTAGGGGATAATTTAAAGCTACTGGCTCAGCTTAGCGGGCTGGCTCTAGCAAGGGTCGGGAAGGGCAATTACGAGGACGTCATCGCCGGCTTCGGCGGTGAGGTTTGAAGGACGGTTGGTTTTTGTAGTGTGCTAGTTTCCCTACGGCTCTCTTAGAGCGTACTAGCGTCATCGGGAGTGACGAGAGTATGCCTTGGTCGACGAGTCTTGGAAATACGCGAAGGATCGTATCAAGCGGCCAATGCGATTTGGGAATTTGTATGTTTACTTGCAGTTTCAAAGAAACGCTTGGGGAGGCGTTTCATAAACTGCTGGATGGTGGGCACTTTGTATCAAAAAGGGCTCACGTTACTTTACGGAGGAATCGGTTTTGAAGGGTCTGCATCTTATACAGGAGGTGGGGCTTTGCGTGAGCGAAAACAGCGCAATCGTAGGTCATGATGGGATGCACACTTTGAAAGCACTAATCGTAATTTTATATGCTACTGAACCATGCAACGGCAGTGTCACCACTGAGCGAGCGGGACGAGCTTATGAGCCAACTGTTGGCTGATATTATTTGGCGTTTGGACGCTCGAACTCTCTATCTAGACATATTTATAATCAAGTATATTACAATAATGTTAAAGCAATATTATGCCAAAGTCTGTGCTAAAACTCGTTTAATCTACCTACACGTGTACCATTAAGCTTAACTAAATATAGACAGAACTCATTTATTGTGCGTGCAATGCAAGCACAACCTTTAATAACCGGTGTAAGTATGCGATTTGTTCCTTTTACAACCAGTGTGGTTGCAGCCAGAAGACGCCTAAGACTTGATTTTTTCAAATGTTATTAATATCTGTACTTGCTTGTATATCTATTTACTAAGGATTAAAAAATTAAGTTAATATGTACCTATATTGAGTCGGATTTTCCTGCCTCTAAACGTGAGGACTTTTAATTAGCTCACTGTTTACTTATTAGTAGTAATTATTATCCTGTGTATAATAGCTGTTAGTCCTACTTCTTAAATAAATAAATAAAATATAATATTAAAGACTACGTTGAAGATAACACTATGTACCTACCTACTTGACAATGATTCCTTCTACACATGTGGCTTAAATTCCCTTCCCTAGCTTATCGTAACTGCGTTATTTTTAATTATAATATAGGCAATGATATTATAAAGTTATCATTGAATATAGGTGTATTAATAACTTTTTGTGTGTGCTTGAGGTTGTTATTTTTATACTTATTTATTATTAGGTCTTTTTTTACTTATACATAGGTACCTATATCTTCTGATTAGTTAAGTATTATATTATAAAAAATACTAATTATCCTAATCTTCATAAGATAGGATGAAATGTAAACTGAAATTAATCTACTTATCTAGCTTGAAAAAGATATTTACCAATTTCTTTACATTTTTTAATATTTTTAATAAGTGCTTTGTGCTCATTTTTAATGCAAATTCGAGAACCTATAAACTCATAGATTTTTTGATTAGTTATTACTACATTGTATTATTATTAGTATTACCTATATTGGTCTATACTATAAAAAACTGTATTATGTAAAGATTGTAAAAATCAATTAATTTTTAAAAGAGTAACCGTGGAATTTCTTGCCCATTCTTCTCCGTAAGAAACAACCAATTCAAACCGTGCACGAACTAACTTCTAACGTTTTTAATTGCCTATGTAGGCCTATGTGAAATAAAACACTTATTTTTTTATTTTGTTTCAGAGTAATTATAAACCTATAAATAATATTTTTTTCAATGTGGATCAAATACTAATTAAAGGACATAGTAACAATCTAAATCAATGATTCGAAACTAATTATTACATTCTATAATATTCGAAATCCACTGTATTCCCGCGTTTTCAAATTACGTTTCATAAATCATCACCCACCCATTTATTCACGTTTGAGTATTGAGTAATTTTAATTGCAAGTTTGCGACCACAGATAAAAGACGGGGACGGGAAAATAGCACACAAACACAAAGAGAGAATGAAGTTTTGAAGGCCATCGTTTGCCAAATTTGCCGCGCTTTGCCACGGTCATACCAACAAAACAATATTGAAGCCAACATTTGGATACGCATCCAAAATAAGCCTTGTACCATAGACTACTTTTATTGCAGAGGGATTTAATAAAAAATTCTGAACCTTTATTTACTTATAAAATACTAAATATTCACCATCCATTTTAATCGCAACTCAATAAAATGTATGTTAAATAATGTCATAAGTGCCTTATACATGCATACATTTAACTAACAAACTATCTTCGCTGGAAACATTGTCACTTGGTTGTAAATCATAACAAATTGAGTGTATTCTCTGAGAAAATAATGTTACTATGTATTTCAGAATGTAGCTGACTTGTTACACAATACACAATCAATAGACAGATAGATATATATAATGTCTTTATTGTATGTACACCAATAATTTAAACAGAATCGATTCACAATATTGCTTAACTTATGACTTACAATGGCGGTCTTATCGCTGATAGTGATATCTTCTTTACATTAATATAATTAAAATCTTACAAACAGAGGGACGCAGTTTATTGTGCAAGGTTCCTTTTAATAAAAAAATAATAATAAATATTTTATCAGGCATTTGTGATACTTAAATAAATACGTTGAAAACTAACTTAAATATATTAATAATACTAATTGAATTAGTAATTATAGGAACTTAAACTTATGGCAGTACAGCTTGGCAAAAAAGGTATGAAATAAAGGTGGCGCTACTATCGTGCATGTCGTAACCCGTTAAGTTAAGAGGGTAAGTACTGAAAAAATTTCGTTTATTTCACATTTGTGATTCTTGAAACGCATTTCTGTGCTGGAACGTAATGGACACTTATGAGTTAAAGTTCGATATTTCAAAGATTATGGCATTTATTGTTTTTCTTTTGTTTTTTAAATAAATCTGTAGTTGTTCTCGCTTCCAGAAACGAAAGATGATGCGTCTTACTCCAGAGCATGTTACTCAAGTTGTGTTGCTTAGGAGATAAGGGCGAACACAATGAGAGATTGCTGAAACTTTATGTATACCGCGTATAACTCTGCGGTTTACCTTGGAAAGCCATGACCAGACGGACCTCCATACGAAAAGACCAGAAAGTGGCGGAATCAGGTGCATTTCAGCCCGAGATTACCAATTTATTGCTCTCACAATGTTGAGAAATCAGTTCCTCACTGCTGTTGAGATCCGACAGCGCCTACAAATGGCAAGAGGGGTCAACGTGAGTAAGCAAAAAGTAAGAAGGAGGATGGAGGAACGCAACTAACGTGCCCAAAGACCAGATCGAGGACCAGAACTGCTCCGGCAGTATCGCATAAGTCGATTGAGGTGTGCTCACGAACACGTCAATTGGACTCACAAGCAGTAGAGCCAAGTTTTGTAGACTGATGAATGTAGAGTAGGTTTAAGAGCTCCAAATGGTCGAGAACGTCTGTGAAAAGGCTTGGAAAGTGGTTTCTGCTAACCACTACCAAGCAGACAGTGAGTTTTCATAGAGGATCTGTTATGGTTTGGGGAAGAGTAAGTTCAGAGGCTAGTACCGTGTGTCATTACGATGACGACATGTGATGACGACACATACGACATGACGATCATCTGACGGCAGTGCGATTCATTGGAGACATCCTTCAATGTTTTGCCATACTAGGGGTCCATCGATGTTAGATTTTTTATTAGTTCAAGATAATGCCTGACCTCACAGAGACCCATGCTGGAGGTGAAAATGGATTCGTGGATGGAGCCTTCCTGATTTTTAAGGCTAAGACAAAAACAGGCGATTACCACGAGCAAATGAACAGCGAAAATTTCATGAAATTTAACCCAGCAGCTGTTACCAAACATGCCCAAAAACTGCCTAGTCGAAATTGACAACGCTCCGTACCACAGCCTAGAGGATAATAAGCCACTTAGTATGAACGCAAGGAAAGCAGAGTTACAGGCGTGGTTGTCTAAAGAAAATGTCCAATATGACAACAATTTTACGAAGTCCGAATTATACCAACTTATAAGAAAACATAAACCTCCCAAGAATTATGTTGTTGATAACTTGTTTGCCAGCCACGGCCATGAAGTTTTACGCTTGCCCCCATACAATTGCGACCTCAATCCAATTGAATATATATGGCACTTGATGAAAAGACGAGTAGCCGATAAAAATGTAAGCCAGTTAGCCAGTAAGATCGAGGCTCTGACAAGAGAGGCTGTAACATCAATCACAGTTGATGACTGGAGACGGGAGGTGAATCACGCCAAAAATATTGAAGCTAATTAGGTACACTTGAATTTGATTAGGTACTATGCTGCAATTGAGAGGCTCGAAGACGATGACTTTAGTTTCATTATAAATACAGGTAACTATAATATTATTTATTAACTATAATATATTATATTAACTATAACTTCTGTAAAATTAACTAAAAAAGTAAATATTAGGATTACAGTTAAACATAATTAATTTAAATCTTGTGTTTTCTTGTTACACGGAAGATAGCAGTGAAAGCGAAACCAATGATGATGATTCAGATGACGATGACGCTGCTGACGGGAAGTGGTGTAGAGGAAATACTATCAGATTAAAACTGAAAAATAATAATATTTTTTTATTAACGTTATTTTTTTCATATCCTACTCATGTATGACTAATTTGGCGTAAAATTGATTAAAAATACCAAAAAAGAGAACTTTGAATAATTAAACTGAGTATAATTTCATTATTGATTTTTCTGCACACCGTACGCTTTGGTAATGAAGTTCGCGAGTATTGCTGAATAAATTGCGTCTTGACAGCGCTATTCTTGGTTGGCTCGCATAGTAAAAATAAACACAATAAACAGTCATCGATGACAAAACTGACAGATCATGTACCTTACCCGACGAAGCAGACTGAGCGAGTGTTGCCAATGATTACATATTTTATTTCTGATACAGGTCTTTCTTGCCAAACTAAAACTTCACACAAGGACTAGGTCACAGTGCGCTCGGGTGGCACTTTCGACGGAAGTAGGGATGCAAGGTTTTTATAAATATCTATGTATCGAGTTACATCGATATTGATATATCGGTCTGGTAAGTCGATATATCGACATTACTTCTTTTTTTCAACAACTTTTAAAAATCCAATGAGGTTTTAGTTATATCAAACGTTTATCGATTATCAGTATCATTTGATTAGCCTTTTCCAAATATGTTGGGGTCGGCTTCCGGTCGAACCGAATCCAGCTAAGTATTAGTGTTTTACATGGAGCGACTGCCTGTCTGATCACCACAACAGGTGGGTGACACAATACCCTTTGGTAAGACCAGTGACAAATTATCTGGTTTCTTAACGCATGTCAAAGATGGTTACCAATCCAAAGACCGATCCTATCAAGCGTTCAATCGAATTTCAATGAAATTTGGTATACAAGTAACTTGAAGCTTGAAGAAGGCTTTTTACCCGACTGTAACAGACAGATGAAAGTGTAACCCTCCTTGGGTTATCTTTTCATCGTGATAAAGTCCACTAGAACGAAGTTCCGGTCGACTGCTAGTGCATATATATACATAATTGTTTATACGTATGTATTTCTATAAAAGTTGTTTTTCTTTTCGTAATTTAGTGTTTTGTACTGGCGCTCTAATTATAATAATTATATTAATTTTTAATGCGAAAATTACAATAATACCTATACTCTATTCAACTTACGAAAAAATAAAATGTAAACAAATCGTAAAAAGAATTCTTTGGATGTCATTTTTGCAATGATAAACTTTATAATAATATTATCATAGCAAAATTTAATTATTTATTACAAATACCCACCTATATTCTTAACAGTTATGAATAACATAAAAAGCTTTTAATTTCACAATTGAAATTGATAACAATATTAACATATAAAATTTACATAAATACAAAATAAAACGTTTAATAAAAAATAATGTAAGCGAGCATGATAAAGAAACTAAAAAGACAATGTTTCCAAACTCGAAACGATTTTATATACTGATAATTTAAAGAGTACTATATTAAAGACTATTTTACATAGGAGCGAGTATTTCTTAATTCGGTTGGATTATACCCTCCATGTTTTTTTAACTCTTGCTGAATTTATTGACGCTAGCGCGCATTCTCCGTGTTATAAATCGATATTTCGTTGTGTTTTCGTTAAGTTATTGTTATTATTAAGTTTGTCTTGTTTGTTACTTGTTTTGTTGTTATATTTTTTTAAATGAGTGAACCTGGGCCGAGCAATATCTGCACTTTTTCTTCGCCGAAGAAAAAGCGGTCCAAGAGGACAGTGATGCGCTCAGTGGACAAGGAGACTTATTAATGTCTACAAGCATGTAGAAGAGACGTGGCCTAAGGATTCTTATCCCTACAAGTACGACATAGCTAATAAAACTGCAGAGATCATGGGGATATCTCGAAGCTCTGTTTTCAAAATTCTTCGTGAGAGGAAAGAAAAAGGCCGTGTGGAATCCCCTACGCCACGATCGAAAAGGCGATCAATCATTGACAATTTGGACGATTTGCAATTGGGAGCTATACGTCGCAAAATCCACTTTTTTTTTTAACAAAGAATTACCCACCATTGACAAAGTTCTGGAAGCTGTGAATACGGATGACACATTGCCTGACTTCAAGAGGATCACTTTCTATAAAGTTTTCCAAAAACTACAAATGAAATATGTGAAACGCAGCAGAAACAGTGCATTATTGGAGCGGGATGATATTGTCCGCTGGAGAATTAAATATTTGCATGAGATTGTTCGAATGAGGGCTGAAGGGAGAAAGATATATTATACGGACGAAACTTGGCTTAATGAAGGTTAGCTATAATTTTAGTAATCAACAATATTTACAATTTTTATTATTCACTTTCTAACCATCCAATTCTTGGAGATCCAACAAACATAGTGTAATTTTTTGATATATATCTATTCTGACCTTGTTACAGGACACACTATGAGCAAAGTATGGCAAGACCAAACAATAATGTCTGTAAAAGAAGCTCACCGTGAAGGCCTATCAATGGGATTAAAAAATCCAAGCGGTAAAGGCAAACGCTTGATAATATTGCATATTGGTAAGTTCTCCATTAATAATACTCGCATAATTATGTACATAACATCTGATTCCCATATTTATAGTAACTACAGATTGTCACATACTTTGATCCGAACACACTACTTTTGCTTCTTTTACATACATGCATTATGATAATTTATAATGATTCTATTGTAAATGAACAGACCTCTATGTCAACACATTTAATACAATCACCATTCTATGTTTTGTACAAATTATGATTATGTGTAAGAATTCCTGTTTCTGTGTTTTGCTGTTTTTGCCAGTTCAACTACTGAAAAATAAAAACTTTCTTAATTGGATTTGTACTTTATTATATTTTGTTTACAGGATCAGATACAGGCTTTTTGGAAGGAGGTGACTTAATATTTGAAGCTAAGAAGACCGAAGGAGATTATCATTCAGAAATGGATTCATACAATTATGAAAAATGGTTTACCAAAATACTCCCTATTTTAGAACCAAACTCTGTTGTTGTCATAGACAATGCACCTTACCATTCCCGTAGGAAGGAAAAAGTACCTACCATGGCTAACAAAAAAGATGAATTACAAAAATGGCTACTTGAGAAAAATATACCCTTTGACCATTCAGAAGTTAAAGCACAATTAATAGAAAAAATTAAAAAAGAAAGACAAATACCAAAGTTACATTATTGA
Organism: Tholera decimalis; assembly: GCA_943138885.2. NCBI lineage: Eukaryota > Metazoa > Arthropoda > Insecta > Lepidoptera > Noctuidae > Tholera > Tholera decimalis. The sequence goes on along the minus strand of OW964551.2, from coordinate 1,934,076 downwards.
TGATATGGCTCAAGAAAACGGTATCACAGTGGTTAGGCTTCCACCTTACCACTGTGAACTAAATCCAATTGAGCTGATATGGGCCCAGGTCAAAGGCTATGTTGCTAGACATAATAAGTCATTTAAATTAAATGCAGTAAAAATATTGTTAGCTGATGCAATCAAAAGCATAACAGCTGAAAATTGGAAAAAGTGCATTGACCATGTCATAAAAGAGGAACAGAAAATGTTGAAAATTGATGGGATAATTGATGATGTGGTTGATCATTTCATAATTCATGTGGGTGATAGTGAAAGCTCTGATACAGATTTAGATTCTGAATAAATATATTTTAAATGAAATGCTTGTTTTTTTCCATATTTTCTTCGTTGTCCATGTAATATTTTGAAAATAATAACAGTGCCAACATAGATAAAACACAAGTATTTTCGAGTAATTAACTCATTACCACAGCATACCTTTTTAATGTACAGTCGGTTAATGAAAACAAAGTTTGAGAACCATTGGTTTGTTTGTTTACATTTTATTTTTTCGTAATCTGGATAGGGTATAACTACCAACACGAGCTGCTCACTCTCGCACAGAACGCAGATCAGTTGAACAACTGATCCGTATTTTTTACCGTTCTATACATAGTTTTCGATAAAAATGGCAACATGCATAATTGCAAGTAATAATTTTTGAGCTTTTGTATTACATTTTTCTGAATTTTTAAGTATTCCATTTATATTTTATATATATATATGTATATTGTATGTATATATGTATAATTAATGTATATATGTATATATATATTTGTAAGTATAGACTTACAAATATTAGAATAACTAAGAGATAAAATTGAATATATTGATTTATAATGTATTTATTACAGTTTCTTTAAAGGAATATAATTATGGAAAAACTTTTGTAATAGCAAACTTACCTGGATTCCTACAAAAAAAAAATGCAATTTGCTTAGATATTGTCAAGACCTCGGACTTTTAAGTGTTGGTGAGCAAATAGAACGAGTCACGAGATAGGTCGAGGGTACCAAACCAACTGTTTTACTAAGATAATTATTTTCGTGATATTTAGCTATATAAAATCAATTTATTCTAGAAAAGAATGGAAGTTAAAATAATCACAGGTTTTAAAAAGTGACAAGTACGAATCGGACTCGCCCATTAAGGGTTCCGTAATAGCAAGCATAGATGTAACTTTGTCTCTTTTGTGAGAGAAATAACTTTGTTTTTCATAGTGGCACTTTATAGGAAAAAGTTCCTATAAAGAGCCACTATGAATTTCAGTTTTTGAAAAAGGGGGGAGGGGCGCATACATTTAACCACTTTGAAAGTAAGTATCTAACTTTCAAACGATTGACTTTGAGAAAAAATGGTTTGTGAAACCTCAATATCATTTTAAAGACCTATAGTATAAACATTGCACAAGTACCTTTACTTTGATGGTTTTTTATTGTTTCGTTTCCATGTATATGTGGTGGTTTATGTTCAAAGTTATTATCATTTATTATTTTTTGTATAAAAATCACATAGCGAGTCACAGAATACATCTGCCTACCATTCGAATCTATAAAAGTTCAGTTTTTTGCTACGGAACCTTAAAAATTATTACTAATTCATAAAATGTACTTCTGAAACAAGATAAAACATTAACATGAAAGTGTACATAAACATTGACATTCGAAAGGTACCGAATTTGAATTGATGACCACTTGCACAACCTATACTTGGAAATCGAATTGGAGTTCAAAAATGTAAACAAAAAAATGCCATTGTTAAAGTAACAGTTCAGGGATAGTCAACATTTCCTTAGTCATTCAATAAAGTTTTTTTTTTATTGTTGTTTTGTAAGAACGATAAAGGAGCGTGTCAAAATTAAAAATATGATAGCCTAAGGACTACCTAACACATATATAGGTAAGGTAAGCGAAATGATTTTTATTTATATTGTTATAAACAAGTTGCTCATGTTTAATTGAAATTAGGATTTGTATAATATTATGATTTATTCACTTTGTGATTCGGACTCTGATGAGCTCTGAATCTGTTGACAAATGTAATATTAGGATGTTGCAAGCGTCTTTGTATAATCATAAATAAAAGAAAAAAAAAGTAAGAGAATTCACATTCGTTTCATTAGTAAAAAGCACCTTGCGAAGGCAACGCGTTGCGCTAATTGAAAACACTAAATGAAGTCTAAATGTTTAATACCAGTCTTATTGCCAGTAGCATAAAAATAATTTGCACGATTTTATTTAAAACTTTAAAGTTGGATACTGTGTGCAATATTATATTTTTACTGTTTAAGATATGCCTACAATTTTAGAACTAAGTTATAGTACTTTCAGCAAACCTCACAGTTGAGATTATTATTTAAAATTGGCAACATCTTTGTTTACATTTTTGATCTCGAATTTGATTTTTGAGAATATAAAGGTACGTGAACTAAACTTTGTAATTTTTTACGTATTGCGCGTATCACAACATCACCTCATACGTCCAATAATTAAAATACGAGCGAAAACAATGAAGCGAAACAACTTAAACTGATTAAAAAAAAACTTGCGTCTTAATAAATAATAATTATGGTATTTATTATTGGCGCAGAATAAAGTTAACTATCATTGTGGTTCTATACCAATTCCAATGGTTTTTTTTGGCTTGTGAATATTTTTGTATAGTGCCAGGTCAGAAATCGAAAACTAAAATCCTATTACAAATGTATACAACCGCGACATACTAAATTTTGCATTTCGTATAAAAAGGTATTTTTATGATTTTTATGTGAATATTTTCTTCCTGGCTGCGTCGAATGGAATAGCTAAGAAGGATTAATATGAAAGCCAATGAACAAAACATTTGGTATTAATTCATTAAAGAAAAAAGTAAATAAATCGACAAATAAAATATGGAACAAAATCTGTTATCTAATTCGTCTAAATACTAAAAACCCATTGTATTGTATCTATAATAACATTCTGGCTGAATATTTTAAAACTATAATGTAACATAGACAAAATCTTGACGTCCGACGCCGTTCTTTTGATATCCATCATGTTGGCAGCGCTGTTGCTAACGCCATTTTTGTTATACACTAGAAGCTTCATAAGGTGATTTTTTTTTACTCATAGCCGCTAACCACAAGTGCGAAAGAGACAGTCGCATAAAACTGTAGTATGTAGCTTCGATTAACCCGAATATTTTCTTCAAAGCTTATTTACGACGTTTCTCATTGTCTATGCTGTAGATACGCATCCCGAGCGATACATACGGTGTAAATCTTTAAGTGACAAATGTATAGTAAAAATGAAGGAAAACGCCGTACTTAAGTGGCAAAAAGTATACAATCCTACCGGTCCGCAACCACGACCTCGCCATGGCCATCGCGCGGTCGCCATAAAAGATTTGATGATAGTTTTCGGCGGCGGAAACGAAGGGATAGTTCATGAACTTCACGTCTTCAACACTACCACAAACCAATGGTTCGTTCCTGTTACGAAGGGAGAAGTGCCCCCAGGATGCGCCGCGTACGGCTTCGTTGTCGACGGAACGCGTCTCCTCGTTTTTGGCGGCATGGTGGAGTACGGCAAGTATTCTAACGATCTGTACGAGCTGCAGGCTTCACGTTGGGAATGGAAGCGTCTCAAGCCCCTACCACCCAAGCAGGGTCTACCACCGTGCCCCCGGCTCGGCCACAGCTTCACTCTTCTGAATGGAAAGGTCTATCTATTTGGAGGACTGGCCAATGAGAGCGATGACCCCAAGAACAACATCCCAAGGTACCTTAATGATTTGTATACCTTAGAGCTGTATCCAAATTCTTCAATGACAGTATGGGACATACCCTTGACATACGGACAGTCGCCGCCACCACGGGAATCTCACAGTGGTGTCTCCTACACTGACAGAAGTAGTGGTAAATCATCCCTGATTATTTATGGAGGTATGAGCGGCTCTCGCCTAGGTGACCTTTGGGTGCTCGACGTGGACAGCATGTCATGGTCACGCCCTGAAGTAGGTGGTCCACCACCCTTGCCCCGCTCACTGCACACTGCCACAGTCATTGGACATCACATGTATGTCTACGGTGGTTGGGTACCACTAGTACCAGATGAATCTAAACTTGCCACTCATGAAAAGGAATGGAAATGTACCAACACACTTGCCTCACTCAACTTGGAGTCAATGACTTGGGACAACATAGCTCTGGACAAATTTGAAGAGTGCGTTCCCCGAGCTCGTGCAGGTCACAGTGCGGTTGCCATTCAAACTAGATTGTATATTTGGTCAGGAAGAGATGGCTACAGGAAAACTTGGAATAATCAGATTTGCTGCAAAGATCTGTGGTACCTGGAGGTTGGTGTGCCACCCCAGGCGAACCGTGTGGCCCTTGTGCGTGCTGGCACCACTTCTCTGGAACTATGCTGGCCTGCAATGAACACAGTTACAACTTTCTTACTTCAAGTGCAGAAATGCGGCAAGGTCACGCCAGCTCGTTTCCCGACTGCCGCCGAGCCATTGGCCGCGCCGCCGCCTGCTTCACCTGTGGCCAGCCAGCCTGACGCGAACAAAGCGTTTGGCATCCCGTCACCCGTCGCCAGCGGGTTGCCGCCAACCGCAGAGCCCGTGCGAGTCACACCCACTGTCGCATCCCCTGCACCGGCGCCAATCTCCACGCCTCAAAAAATAGTTCCGACCCCCATCAAGGTTCCCGCGCAGGCCTCTGTCAAACTAACGCCTAATACCCCTACTTTAAAACAAGCAACATATCAGGCAAAGACAGTGGTGAAGTCACCAGCGACGGCGACGGCCGGTTCCTCCCAACAGATCAAAGTGGCCGCGGTGACGCCGCAGGGGGTGACCCGGATCGTGAGCGGCGTCGGTACTCCAGGCACGGTGCGCGTCTCCACATCTCAATCCAACGCACAGATCGTACTGAGCTCGGCGACGGCGGGCGGCGGCTCCACACCGCGCTTCGTGCAGGTGAAGACTGGCACCAGCGGCGCCATGCCTGTCAAGATCGGCGCAGGCAACATGCCTGTCAAACTTTCTGGAAATGCCTTAAAACTAGGCACTGCAAATCTCCAGGGAAAGATAACTACTAACAGCATGCAGAAGGTTGGACAAATGGGTGGCACTAACATGCCATTGAAACTGGGTGCAGGGAATGTCAAGATCGGCACAAGTAATGTACTTGTAAAGACTGCAGGTGGTGTCCCCATTCAAGCAGGCGTAGCTAATCTACAGACTAAAGTGGCGGCGGGCATGCCTGTGAAACTAGGAGCGGGCAACTTACCCGTCATAGCGAGCAGCGGCGGCGCGATACAGATCGCAGGCGGCGCGCTCGGTGGCCAGCAGATGAAAACGCCAGTGTACAAAATTGTGACGGCCAAGTCTAGCGACCAGACGGCCACATCCACCACGAGCGCGGTGGCAGGCGGCGCCACCGTGCTGCGGCAGGCTGGCGGAAATGCCGGCATCCCCGTCATAATCAAGAAGACGCCGGGCTCCAACGCGCAATCCAGCAATCAGCCGCAGTACGTGACTCTGGTGAAGACGTCCACCGGCATGACGGTGGCTACCATGCCCAAGATGGCGATGATGCAGAACCGACCGGCGACGCAGGCCACGGGCGCGCAGGGGCAGGGCATCGCGCCCGGCGCCACCATCGTGAAGCTGGTGTCGAACACGGTGGGCGGCAACAAGATCATCACGCTGCCCTCCAACATGCTGCAGTTGGGTAAGTCAGGTGTGGGTGGCAAGCAGACCATCGTCATCACCAAATCGTCGAGCCAGGCGGCGCAGTCCAACCAGCAACAGTGAGCGCGAGCGGCGCTCCGCTGAACTGAAGAGTATTCTCAGAGTGCCCTTAGCTAGCCGCAAGCGAGGAGGCGAGGCGAGCGGAGCGGTGCGGCCGCGGGGCGCCGGCACTGCCAGTGTGTGACTGATGAGTATGCAAGTGGTCAATATCAATATTACAAACACTGAATGCGTTTTTTGGACTACAGTATATTCTAAATCATATTGAATATAGTATATGAGTCTTTTATATGTTAAATGGGTCTGTGTAGAAAATGTCCTCATAGAGTTTTTACTAAAAATATTTTATTTACTCTTATAAATTAATAATAATTTTAATGTATATGACTATGCACCACTTCCTAGATTAATCCTGATCTGTGCCCGTACAGTAGATTATGGATGAAGTACCTTGAGTTCCATTGGGTTCTGACCGAATAGGAATTTACACTCAAGTGCCTGTTGTGCAGTTTTTGTGCTTAGATGTTGTACCCGACAAGGTGTTTGTGAATTAGTTATTTTATGGAGACCGATGTCACCTTCATAGACAAAATAATTCATGTTATATTTAAGACTTAAGTTTAAATACTTGTATTAGATTATTTTTGTATGTTATTGGATTTCATTATACAACTATGGTTATTCAAATTATTTTCCAAATATACATCCTGGATTTGTTTTGTTAAATAGAGATCCAGAACATTGGTATATCTGAGAGCTACATGATATAATAAATTGGATATGGCAAGTACAAGACATTAAATTTTGGTTTAATGACAAACTGTCTTCCGCTTATTAAGTTTCCAAAGAATCCTCCCTCACTAAATGATTTTGGATGCAATGTCTGTATGTAGCATGCTAGAAGATATATATATTATACCATTATTTCCCTGATTTTAATGGCTGCTAACTCTTAAATTGCATATTGTTCACAAAGTGAATGGTTTCCGTTGCAGCCATTAGGAACATGGTAACTTGTTTCTTAGTTTTAGTTAAATCACAACATAGTAGTTATGCACTATTTAAGTTTTTATATATAACCAGGTATTGATTTTGATGGCATTTTTGTTGATATGAAGTTTTGGATTAATGGTGTATCTCGGACTACATTCAGTTCGCAAGAGCCGAGGCTATTTTCAGTATTTGAGGCTCCCCATTAATCTGAATAAGACAGCTAATGAACTCTGATGCCTGCCCTATGGTGACACGCAGTGGATTGTGCCTGGAACTAAAGGCGAATTCTCAACATGTTCACTACTTAGGCTCCTCCATTTAAAATATGACAATTTCATTGATCATGCTATCAATAACTGTTCCGAAAATAATATGATAGAATAAAAATGCAGAATGTTGTTTTTTGGCGCGAATTCGTTCTTAATCAAGATATTGGCGTCTACTCGAGTCATGTCAAATGCATTAATATAAATATTTTTTTAGATTGTGTTAAATATTTATAATTTTACTGTTGATCTCGTGGTAAGAATGATGTTCTGCGTTTTTATATATTTAGTGTAAGTGTCCTAGGTGTACGTACGTAGATTAATCATAAAATAATAAGGTAAGCGAGGTATGGAATGTAAATATCATTAAGTAGATAAATTTAATGTTATAGTTTGTTCATATTATGTTCATTTGCTTGAATAAACGATTTGGATAAACGCAACTTTCATTTCCTAATTACTGGTGACGACAACCTAGTTGCATAATTACATTACTAATTACAAATACATTACCTATGCTCTTGTGTAGTCATGGGAAACAAAGTAGGTCAAATATAATAAGAAATCACAGAAAGCAGTTTCTAGGAATTGAACCTAGGGCCTCTGGTAAGTACACTGATTCAATTGACACGTACCTATCACGATTTTGATATTTCAATAGGTACATCCTTTAATCGTGACGCTTAATTTCATAATGTTACTACATAACTATCGGTCAATCTGATATAGGCGAATACTTCACAATTATTGTCTCCTGATAATCATAGCTTTGTATCAAAATATATTTAGAATCGTTTAGCGCCATCTATAAATTGTACTTCTTTATATTAAAACTAGTCACGTTCAGTAATTGCTATTTAGTGTAGCATATTAGAAATAGATGGCGCTGTATACAAGCAACAACAATTTTGATAGTTAACTATTTTGAAAAAAAAAACAAAGACAATCAAACTAAGCTAAAAAATCAGGACCTTTTGAACCGAGTGTTTGCGTTGTGTAAGTATTTTATTTAATGTTGTGTACTATATAATAACTCACCTCATTTTTATTTACGATTTCATTAGTACCTTCTAATTATACCAGATGTCACTACTAGTATCTTAAACATTATCATTGAGATGGGAAACATTGTATTGTTCTGCTAATAATTTAACTTCTTTATCTAAAAAAAAATGGGAACTATCTAATTCCCTTTGTTTTCAAAGCGTAAATAAACGGTATAATTTTCGGACAGATAAATTACCTTCGTACATAGGTACATCGGTTCCTTTCTCTTGAAACTTAGCGTAATCATTATGCAACTATGCAAGGGCACGTAGCAAACAATTCTAATAGAAAACTGCATTTAAGCATTTTTGTTTAAACATTTTCGCGGTCCTAGTTATATTGTTTTCTTCGATTCCCTGTTCATATTGCTTTTTAGGGTTCCGTAGCCGAATGGAAAAAAGGGAACCCTTATAGTTTCGTCATGTCTGTCTGTCTGTCCGTCCGTATGTCACAGCCATTTTATTCCGAAACTATTAGGACTACACATGTGAAACTTGGTAGGTAGATGTATTCTGTTAACCGCTTTCCGATTTTTATTAAAAATTTAAAAACTATTTAAATAAAGGAAACTAAAAATATATTTTTATCATCAAACCTATACGTGTGTGGTATCTATAGACAGGTCTTTGAAAATTACATTGGGGTTTCTAAAACATCTTTTTCTTAAAATTAAACGTTTAAAAGATATACGCTTCGTAGTGGTAAAATGTCCCCATCCCTCTAACTTCTATAGGTAATAATGAGTAATTATATTAGTTTATTTGTAGTTATTGTTAAAGTATGTAAAATGATAAAGTATGATTAATTATAAAAAAATATTAATAAATATATTTATAACTAGCTTCTGCCCGCGACTTCGTCCGCGTAGAAGTCGAAAATATTCCACGGGATCCCGTCCCCGACTTGCTTGACAAAGATTATAATAGCTCGGCTAATATGCATGATATAAAGATAATTTATAGCCTATAGCACTCAGGGATAATGCAGCTACATGTAAGCAAAAGAATTTTCAAAATCGGTTCGTTAGTTTCAGAGATTACCCCATACACACAAACTTACAATTTACAAACTTACAAATTTTACCTCTTTATAATATTAGTATAGATAATGAGTAAAAAATCTAAAAAAAATATATGCTTAATAAAAACTTTCATCGGAAATTGGTTTGAACGACCAACGAAAAAAAACGGAAGAGGTTATCAAGTCAATCAATCAATCAATGTATTTATTTTCATAAGGTTGTTACAGTCTGTTACATAATATAATTTACAATTAAATGAGGAACAATTATAAATAAGTAACAATTATAAGTGGCTCCGGTGGCCTAGCTAGGTTACGTAGTAAACTGTATTAAGGTCCTCCAGTCCCTAATTCCCACAATAAACAATATTATAGAAACTGCATTTTATTTAATACCGTCGTGATCCGTTACTTCGCCTGTGCCACCTATCTTCGCCTAATTTCAAATAATTTGAAGTTGCCATTTCAATTTTAGGCTTGGCTTCGCGTAAAGTTACTAAATAATAAGTATATTTCATCTATGGCAAGATATTGAGGAAAAATTGTGGCTAACTTCACGTTGTTGATGACCAGTGCACTTTTTTCATAAGAGAAACGACACTTTTTTTTTTGTCTGCGATTTAACTTCAGTTTTATGCAGGGATACAGAACAGGTAAGATTCAACTTATTATTAAATTATAATCTACAGCTAATTTTCTTTCAAATGACACTAGAATTTTCTATCTAATTTACGTTTAAAAGTGGTAATTCAATTAAATGTTATTGCGGGGATATTGGCGGTCATCTTGTTGCCAAACTTCACCTGCCCCTAGGGTTGTCAATTTCAACATTGTTAATAATAATTTATTGTATCTTTTTTTTCTTCGTATTTTATTGTTACGAGCTTTTATTTAGTTTCACCTGTCCTGGTGTCTGTCTGTAATCAAATCTTATGTATATCAGATGACAATGCAATATTATCATAACATGGAGCTGATATGATGATGGAACCGGAACGTGGCCATACCAACTCTGTAGTAAATCTCTCTGTAGTAATATTTTGAGACTGATTTAATGTCTAGTAAATATTAATGTAAGTTAAATGCTTTTGCCGTTAATTTTTTTGTAAAAGTTTTTGTTTTTTCTCTTATTAAGCTAGAAACTGAAGTCTATGATTGGCCTAGTCTGATTTAATATGTATCTAAGATGTATTGATGTACCTATGTGAACTTAAAAATTATGAGCCAAAAATTGTTATCTAGTTCTTATGTTTGCCATTAATGTTTAATACAACTTTTTAGTTAAAAGGTAATTATTACCTGATACTATTTGTATTTATTTATGACTGGCATATTTAAGTCTTTATCACTAAAAAGAAAATTATTGAGGTACCGAAATAGATTTAAGAATACGATTAATTTAAGCAAATATTTTCGCTGAGTTTTTATGATAATTATTTTTTGACACTTTAATAAATAATTAACAAACTGAATTTTTCTTTTTTGCAGAAACCCTTACCTATACCTTCCTTTATTTTTCAGTAAGTTAAACTAACAATAATTTTGGCAGCCCTATCAATAATACATCAAATGTATGGAGTTAACTTCAAACTGTTGCCTAACTTCGCCTACAGAAGTAAAAAAATAAATAAAACACTCTATTTTGCTTTATTTAAAGTTTATAGTCATCTGTCACATCCCAAAAGGCTTACACTAGATGTAGTAAGTAGTATTTCAAATATAACTTAATATTTGACGCTATGACATGATGCAGGCGAAGTTAGGGAAAAGTACCAATACTTCGCCTATCACATTTGAGACCAATTTTTAGGCAAATAAGCAATGAATATGGAAGAGTAATTATATAATACCGATTGATGGAGATATGTAAAATCATTTTTTAGACATCATGATTTGAAATACTTTTAAATCTGGAAGAGATATTACAAAAAGTGTCAAAAACCAGGCGAAGTAACGGGTCATGACGGTACTTATGATGTCTATATTTCTATTTTTATATTACCTAATCTACTTTATAATTAAAATGTGAAGTGTGATATGTGTGTATGTTTATATTATGAAGTGTGATGTATGTTCTGAGCGTGAGTGTGATGTATGTAGTAGTGAATGTGAAGTATGATTGGGCGTTAGCTGAACTATAGTATGTTAACGGAGCGGAAAGAGTAATAAAAATGTTACTAAGAAAGTGATACAAGGAGAGATTCGGTGTCATCATAATTTTTATTTAACAGAAATAATGTTATTTCCTTTTTGCATATTTGGTAAGAAGAAAAGTCGACGCGTACTCGATTCGTGGTCACCGATTACTCGAAGACGGTTGAACCGATTTGGAAAATTCTTGTTCAATACTCTTCAAATTACTCTTCAAATATTATGCACACCTATAGTGAATTGAGTATTTTTTATAGTAACTTGCGTAGTTGCATTCTTAAAGCACCATTTGTGAAGTGGACTTGATGATGAAGACCACAGATGGCCACTGGAACTACTCAATATAAGTAGGTAGGAATAATATCTAAGCTATTTCATGGGTTCTGCTTCGATTACTTGAATATGGTTATCAAGCACAAGATGCTCGTCACAATGCATATGGTGAAGTGAAGCTGATGGTGAAGTACCAGGAGAACGGCTCAACAATTAACGGCCCAGTATTAGGAATTTAGGATAAGCAATATTTTATAAAAGATTATAAGTAGTTGAGATTTAGGCTTTTGCAACTAGGTAAATTATAAATCGACCAACTAAAAAGAGTGAAATATAAACATTTTACCAAAAATTAAACCGACTTCCAAAAAACACTGCAAAGTGAAAAATAACTTTAATTTCGGAAGTCGGTGCCAAAAACGAAAATACAAAACTAAAGACACTGACTACCGAAATTAAAGTTATTTTTCACTTTGCAGTGTTTTTTGGAAGTCTCTTTAATTTTTTGGTAAAACGTTTTTTATTTTATCTTGAATCATGTAGGTATATTTTCCCAATGTATTTAATAAGGCTTTTTTACTTTTTCAGCAATTGCCTTCAAATAGGTGTTGGAGCTGCCTCTCACTGATCATATGCGATGTTATCTGAGTATACCAGTACATAAACATAATCTATACATATAATAAAACAGTAAGAAAGTATGTTTGTACATTTAAATTTTATACAAAAACTAGTATTTGCGTGTTGCGAGAGGTGCAAGCACCTCGCGTGCTTGTGGTGGTGGATTGTTCACTTTTAAAACCCCTAAATGTAGTAAAATATAAAAAAAAAGATGGGGGGCGAGGGTACACACCGGAACCAACCTTTCAATACGGTCGAGTCCAAGTGCGTACAGTGATGGCTATGTTCCAGACAGTTGAGCCTGGTACCTAGTAATTACCTAAGCCCTACTGACTATCAACCTAGCCCTACACCACTACCTATCACCCTAGTTACCCTAAAGCCCTATCCTACCATACAAACCAGACCAAGCGCAGGCTGCGTTGGTTTTATATACGGGAAGTCTGTTACAGGGAGACCTACGGTAACAGACGGAGTTTGGGTAGGAATAAGGGTTGTGTACGTCGTGCAATGTACACAGGGAATGGTTTTCTTACTGCCGATCCCACAGACTAATAGGACCGATGATGGCTAAAGGTGTCTTGGCCACAGTAAGAGGAAGTATAGGGTATGAATCACACGCAACTCCAGCTTGATGACTGATTTATTACATAAATTAACTATATTATATACAAATATTATGGTCAATACACATTGATGGCTATTTACATGTGTGCTGTATGTGTATTGAACCGATGAAGCGAAGATCTCATTAGGTCACTTCTTAGTGCTGACGGTGTGCCGGTGACTCTGGCGCGTGTAACGAATGTGTGTTTTGCTTACGCTGTGATGCTGAGGCTCGTGTACTCAGTTATGTTCTAGTTTGAACATTCTGGCGCCTCTCAGGACCTGGGCTTCAGTTGGTGTAACTTCAGGACTTCGTGTTGATGTGGTAGAGCATACACAGGCGCCGTAGAAGTAGTTGGTTGGCCTGTTGCTCGTTGTGTAGGTATCTCGTGGTCCACAGGTGAGTTTGGTTCCCCTGCTGGTTGGTTGGCTGGCTCAGCGCTTCTTCGTATGGTCTGCTGCTGCACTATGCCTCCAATCCATTTCAGCATTGCTGGGTCGTAGAAAAACAAAAACAGAAATATTACAAATATAAATAAACAACATATTGCACTCGTTAGGTATGTATGAAAACTAATTTGATTCCACACTGTGCTATCTAGTTCGGTTTGTAACGTATTTTCTTTATTAATTAAATGTTGAAAAATCTCTTTTGAGTTATCTATGACTTCTTCTTTGGTAATGTTTAGCCTAGATTTAGTCACTATGCTAGTGTTAATGGGAAAATCTATTTGTTTTGAGTATGATGTTACAATCGGTACTGAAACAAATCTTTTGGCGGTTAATATGTTATTAGTTGTTTTAATAACGCAGTTATCCGCGATTCGTATGACACCGACATTTTGAAGCTCGAGTTCTTCTCTTTGTCCATCACAAAGTATTGAAATCGTAACCCGATCTCTTATAGTGAATAACCAAGTCTTGGGCATGTGAAGTTGTTTCCATATTACTTTATTAGAAAGATACACCGTTTTGGTGGGACATTTCGCATGTGTCTGGTTTTTAAATAATTGATCTACAATGCAATTTTCATTTGATTGCATGTTTTTCACGGCCCCAGGAAAACAAATAAAATGGTTTGTCCATTCTAAACAACGTCTGAACTCCTCGTAGTTTAAATCAAAATATAGTTCTTTATTGTACTCCAATCCTATGTACGCTTTAGGTACTTCTATACTTTGGGCAGACTTATCAGAGTTTACCTTTCGAACTGGTGTAATATATAGTAAGGTATATTTAGTTGGGTCTTGTATAGGAAAATAGGAGTATACTTTTATATGAGTATTGTTTCCAGAGATCTTGGTGTCCAGAAGCTGTTGTTGAACAACTCTTAAGTTAGACGCCCAAGTAGCAAAATTCTCCTATAGCAATTGACTTATAAGATTACACTTCTTATAGAAATCTAGTAGACGCATTAACTCAGTCCACTGATCCTGCCAAAGCATCTTCCAAGATGATTTGAACTACAAGTACTTTTGACCCTATCATTTAGTTTTATAAATGTTAATAGGATTATTTTAGACGACTCTTACTAGAGCGGTCAGTCAGATTCAGTCTTATAAGTGCAAGTTATAAAAGTAATTAGCAAAGTGTGACTTTTGATCCGATAATCGCATTTAGTAAGATCGTTTTATCTTGTTAACGTCTTGTTTCATTCTTCTATAAGACATGCACTTCCTATTTATAGGCATTTATGCCACAGATATAGCTGCTAGAGGTAAAGTTATTATAAAACAAATTTATCTTTGTCGTGACCCTTAACGGATTTTTAGCACCAAGCTAGCATAGCCTCTGATTTTTATAAGTAAGATTCTACTTAAATGTGTTCTGCATTTGCTATTATTAGAGTAGTCGGCCATCTTGTGATTTGTTAGAGAAAGCTGGAACAATATAAATATGGATTTAAACAAATGGAGACGATTTAAGCGTAGTGGCGGTTATCGAAGAAGAGTTTCAAAAAAGTACTTTGAAATGAAGTCGGTATCGGAGTTCGGGTCAAGCGGATCAAAAGAAAAGTTCTTAAATAAAAAAGAGCCTGGTGAAGTTGGTGAAGTTTGTGATGGTTCCGTACACGGTGAAATGGAAATAGACTTCTAACTGGGAGGATAATTTTACAGAGAGTTGTAATGATCTAGAAGATACGGAAAATGCTAGCGGAAGCATTAATAGTGAATTTAATCATACTGAGTTTGATATAAATTATGAATTACAGATGGATATAAAACAGTGGGCTATTAGGATTAATATATCACATTCAGCTTTAAATGAACTTTCTGCGATTTTAAATAAAAGGATAAAATATGCTTTATCTAGGGATGCCCGCACTATCCTTAAAACTAACAATAAAACAATAGACGTTACTACTGTGGGCACAGGACATTATTGGCATGTGAAAAATCAGTTGTACTATAAAATTCCTAAAAAAACTTACTAACAGCAAATTTCACACTCATCGGCAGGGAAATGATCATAAATCGCAAAATGCTTGCAATTTTGACACCAAAAAAAATCATGGTATAACAGTTTTGTCATCTTCCCTTGAGCCACAGTGAAGTATACCGGCCTATTGATTGTGTCATTTGAAATATTATAGTCACAACCTTAACATTTTTTTACTTTCAAAAAGTGTGTAATTTTCCACGGCCATTTGGCATACTTCAGCTTATGGAAATTTAATAATTTACCCAGAGCGGAAGAAGTCATTCGATGATTTCTCCACCCCCAAAAAAAGAAATGGGTGCAAAATTACGTAATAACAACATTACCTACACACCATAACATAGCGAAATTTCAAGATAATTCATAATTAGGTTAGTATCGGTGACCTGTGGCGATGTTTGATATAAGTATAAATATTTGCAACAACTTACAAGATTTGCACATTACCGTATAGTTTAACTCACATTACCCACAGAACCCTAAAACTTAAATATGGTGGCGTAGGTATGTCATGTAAACGTCTTAGCTTTGATTAAAAAGGTCCTTTAAAGTTTCTGATAAATGCAATGTAATGGCACGTGTTTCGACCCTATGTCGGATAGGTATATATTAATTTATTACTGAATTAAGAAATAATGAAAATGTAATATTTTGAAGGCGCATGAAGATATGTTTATTATCATCTACAACTTCATCAATAAAATGATTTTCGCAAGTTGAGTAGGCACTCTTTACAAAACAGTTACACGGAAAAAGTTACTTTATTATAATGACAGACATTATTATAATGTGACATTACTTACCTTTTGAAAAAAAATCAATGGTAGCACAGTACAATGAATTAACGAAAAAAGAACGAATGATCGACTGAATGAATCTACTAATGGTATTACGCTGATCACTGTATGATCAATTACTCTAGTAGCGGCACGCGCCAGATCATGAGAGGACCAATCGCTCTTTTTAGATGCATTTACCGGATTTTTATAGGATAACTATATTTTGTTAAAGCACTTAATAAGGTAATTATAAAATCAAATAGCACTTTATCGGATTATAACAAAGCGACTATAGGGCGTAATAGTCCTATAAACTGCGCCCAAATGCAGCTCTATAAACGTTTACAGGATTTCTATATGATTAAAAAATACGTACTCTTAGGATAATTACAAGGCCACATTTTGCTACTTGGGCGGTAATTTCTTGTTTGCTGACAATATCAGGTCACTGACGTTTTTTGGTGTTAATACACTGTATACTGTTGCCTTGGTTACATATATTTCTAGTAACCCGTTGTAATTACCGATGATTTCTTCCATGTAATTATATGCTAATTGGTAAGTCTGCATAATATGTATGTTTATACTGTTGTGGTCGACTTGAACGAACCAATGGTTGTAACCCTCAATGTAAGCTATTACTTGGTTTAATTTAGTTTGAAATCTTTTAAGCTTCTGTGTTATTCTTTCTTCAGTTTTGTTGACTTGTGAGATTGTTGATATCATAATTTTGGTTTGATGGTTTGCAGCTTCAATTAACTCTTTTTGGTTGGAATCCAATGCCTCTATATCTCGATATGCTTCATCATTCACTCCGAAGACAGATGTTAGTAATTGTCCCAATATACCTCTTTTCTTCCTAGTTTGGTTGACTTCTGTTAAATATTCTTTAGTTCGCTCAAATTTCGATACTTCTTCTACCAAATGGTGGTGTAATTGGTTGCAAAATACAGAACTTGTTATTTGTCCTGCATTTTTACATAGTTGACTAAATTGTGACGTCATTGTTTTAATTTTGCCAAACTCTTGCTCTAGGTGTTGTTTTTCATAATTTATTTCTATTCTAAATATTCCTCTATCAATGCTTACTGTTCCTATTTGTTCAACATACAATCCTGGTGGCACCTTTTTTACTGAATACGTCGTTGTAGTTGATTGTGCTGAACCCAATATCTGTAACAGGATGACAAGCACTGTAAACCATTTAGATATCTTACTAGATTGTTTAGGTTGACTCGTTTTGTAATTTCTTTGTATTGTAGCGGTATTTGTTTGTACTGTTTGCGTAGATTCATTACTACTACTACACGTATTTTTTTTTTTTTTTTTCTAATTCCTCTGACTCTAGGTCAAAGCCTGTTTTATCTAAGTTGCTCTTTCATTCTAGTTCCATCAATTATTCTTCTCGTACTTTTATTCCACATACTAATTATCTTTCTTTCATTCCTCTCATTCACACTTTTTCCGGTGGGACTCCGGTCTATACTGTTTACTATGCTATCTACTTTATTTAGTTATTGTTGGTTGGGTTGGGGTTTACACAAACAAAATCTTTACGTTTAATCGTTACTCAGTTAACACCAATTACATTATAAACTTATATCAAAATACATTCTTAGTGTTCTACCTTAATGACTATACATATTTTACTTTGTTTTTGACAATTGGTTCTTATTCTTAATATACATAATTTATTGGTAGGATTTTTCAAATTTCCCAGTCTATTTTACCTCTAGATAATATTCTAAGGCTTAAAACTATGCTTTCCTTTCTTATCTTTATTTAGTTTCTTATAATTACAATGTATGATGTACATTATATATTACACAATATATGGTCATCATACTAGTTAACTCTTATTCCTTTTTATGACCGTTTCTATTATTTTAAAGCAATAGTCCATGAAGACTTTCCTTTCTTTGCCTGCCATTATATCTTTTATGTTTTCTAGTGCAAGCTTTGTATCTATTAGTTGTTTGATCTGGAATCTTTGCCGTTCAAACGCTGGGCATTCCAGTATAATGTGGGGTACGGTCTCATTTATGTCTGGGTCACAGACACATGAGGGACTCTCCTTACACTTAAAACGACTTAAGTATTCGGAGAATCCCCCATGTCCGGTGAACAGTTGCGTGCTCAGACAGCTCGGTTCGAATTTGCGGATAATGCTATACGCCGCAGTCACATCCGGGAAGAAAATTTTTGTTATTCCGGCTACTGTTCCGGATTTGTATCTCTCGTCCCATTCGCGAATCGACTGCTGCCGGAGCTGTCGTTTCGCGAATGAGACGGGAAACAGGTCGTAATTTGACTTTCTTTTATTAGGCGCCAGGGCGGCCTCCTTGGCAAGTTCGTCTGCCCTTTCGTTTCCCTCCAATCCTGCGTGTGCTTTAATCCAGAACAAAGTAATAACTTTGTTCTGACGATTGGCGTATGATAAGTTTTCACGAGTTTCAACGGCTAACGGATGGAGGGAGCCAAGGTTTGTTATCGTCTGTAGCGCCGCCATAGAATCGCTGTAGATTCCGAATGTGACTGCTTTGTGTTTTTTGATAAGTCTCGAGGCCTCACAGACGGCGAGCAGCTCCGCCTGGTAGACTGTGCAGTAAGACGGCAAGCAGAGTTTTACGGTTCGGGTCTCGGCTTCTCCCTCCCAAATGGAGAGAGCCGCTCCGACCTTTCCCTCGACCTTGCTGCCGTCTGTAAATATTCTCACTGCACAGCCACCGTTTTCGTTTACTTCGTTCCGGTCTCTGAGGCAGGTCAACCCGAGTTCCGCTAGTGCTGCAGGATGAGGCGTTGCTGTAGCTGGCGTTAATCGCTCGATCTCCCTGTCCTTTAGTTCCGGCAGGGCCTCCCCCCTCCTGATCCTGTATAGCGAGGCAACCTCGCGTACACGAAGATCAAGCGGGAGCAGTCCTGCAAGAACCAGCGCAGAGTTCAGGGAGACCGTGCGATAAGCCTTGCACATTTTTTGTGCAAATCCTCTTTGCACGGCACCGAGCTGTCTTTGCACCCCCAGTTTCCCAGCCGCTGGTGCCCAAACACTCGCCGCGTACAAGATTATGGGCTCGACGGTCGCCGTGTATATTGTGCGGATCACTTCTGGGTGGAGACCCCAGCTTGCTTTCGCAGCCCTTGCAAGCTGTTTGTACACATTTACGGCTTTTTTGCAGACACTTGCTACGTGAGATTTGAAAGTCAGCTTGTCATCAAGCGTCACTCCCAACATCTTTATGTGGCTAGACATGGCAATGTCGATCCCGCCCATGCTCAGGCGTGGTGTGTCGAATTTAAGCTTACGCGTTATAACCATCGCGTTTGTTTTGTGTGGCGCGAATTTAAGCTTATTTCCGACACCCCAAGCCCGGACCAGTTCAAGAGCGGCATTGGCATGTCTTTCCACATGTTGTGCTGTGTGACCGTCGAACACCATAACCACGTCGTCGGCGAATGCCAGCACATAATGCCCCTCAGCCTGGAGAGTGTCCAGCAGGGGGTTCAGAAGTACATTCCACAAAATAGGCCCACTTATAGATCCCTGGACGCAACCCTTGTTTGTCGCCCTACTGAAGGTTTCACCACTGTACCTCACCGTAACTTTCCTGTCATTAAGGTAGCTGTCGAAGACTTTCCTTATGTTAGGAGGACAGTTAAGTCGTGCCGGTTGGACTCGTATGGCTGGCCACCAGGCGCTGTCGAAGGCGCCCTCTATATCTAATGACACGACGGTTACTATTTTCTTCTCGTCGAGTTTTGTGTTTATATGTTGCATCAACTTATAGAGGGCGTCTTCGCAACTCCGCTGGGGCATGAATCCAAACTGGTTGGGGTTTAGTTTCGGTAGCAGGTGGTGCTTCAGTCTGGCGGCCAGCATCTTCTCGTAGATTTTACCCATGACCGGTAATAGTCCTATGGGGCGATAAGACTTGGGCGAAGTGTATGTGTCCTTTCCCGGTTTCCTCAACACAATGACTGTAGCCTCTTTCCAGATGGCCGGGAAATAGTGAAGCCCCAGGCACCTGTTGAGTACTTCCAGGAAAAGTCTTGGGTCGGTTCTTATTGCATGGTTGCATATGTCTGCGGTGAAGCCGTCAGCTCCAGGCGCTTTTTTCGGGTTCAGGGATTCCAGAGCAGTGAATAGTTCAGTTTTTGTGAACGGTGGGTCGTTGTGTTCTTCAGATGGTTGAAGATTTACAAGCACTGCTCGGTTTCTCACATCCCTGTGCACCTGGTTGTCACCCTCCCTCAGGTCCTCTGGGTAGAAGGTCCTGGCTAACAGCTCCACCGAGCCCTTTGCGTCGAGGATGATGCCGTCGCTCTCTAAGGGTGCGTCCTCCACTCTCTTGGCTGTCCTACCTATAACCCTGTAAATCCCCTCCCAGAGGTTCTCTTTATCTTGTCTTTTACAGAAGTTTTTCCAACTTTCGACCTGGGCTTCTTTGGCCTTCGACTCATATTCGTCTTTGGCGCAAAGATAGGCGTCCACCACACTTTGCTTCCGTATTGGTGCGGCGTTCTTGATTCTGCGTTTCCTAGTGGTGACAAGTCGCTTCATCTTGGCTAATTCTTCAGTCCACCATGGTAGGGTAAGTGTCTCATTATTCTTTTTGATCGGTATTGCTGTATTACATGAGTCTTTAATTGAATTTTGAAGTTTAGTTATAAATTCTTCTAATTGTTTTGTAGAGTTAATATTTGCTATATTTTCGATTTCTAATTTGTTCTCTATTTTTAATTGGTTGAATTTACTATGAAATTCTTCCCAATTGGCTTTTTTAGTGTTATATATTCTAGTGGTTCTATTGACACTTACCCCGGCCGATTTTTTCAGCTTAATGGTGAAACTGATGCCATTATGGTCAGCACAAGTAAGGTTTGTTACTACACGTATTTGTATTGATTGGCAATGGTATTAATTTGTGAATTGACCAGTTTTGAGTGGATCCTGACGATTTTTGAAGTGTCACAACTCGGGATAAGTCATCGTGACCCGTATGTATTTCCTTTATTTTTGCAAGTGGCCATTTGCTGGGAGAAACGTTTTCATCTTTTATAATTACTAGCGTTCCAACTGACAGATTTCCTTGATTAGCTTTCCATTTGTACCTCTGTTGAAGTTGGTGTAAATAGTCTTTAGTCCAGAAATCCTTTTTCATTTTTTGTATCAGTTTCCACCTGTTTATGTGATCTGTATTAGTTTCCGATAGTGGGTCTGGTACTCCTACTGCTTCTCTTCCTATTAGAAAATGACTAGATGTTACCACGATATTGTCGTTTATATCTTCACTTAGTGCACATAATGGTCTTGAGTTTAAACATGCTTCTGTTTGATGCAAAAACGTGCTCATTTCTTCATACGTGAGTGTTTGCTCTCCTATCACTCTACGTATATGGTGTTTCATAGATTTTACTCCTGCTTCCCAAATCCCTCCGAAGTGAGGAGATGATGGAGGAATAAAGTGCCATTGTGTTCCAATGTTCGTCATTGTGTTTTGAAATTCGTCAGACTGGGTTATGTCTAATATTTCTTTATACAAGTAATTGGCAGCGCCTACGAAATTTGTCGCGTTGTCACTATACAGGTGTGACACTGGACCTCTACGTGCCATAAATCTTCGTAATGCTGCTATAAACGTTTCTGTCGATAAGTCGCCTACCAGCTCCAAATGTACCGCTTTCGTGGATAGGCAGACAAATATCGCAATGTAGCCTTTGTAAGACTTATGACCCCTACCTTTCATTGTTCTTACTGATATTGGTCCAGCATAATCTACGCCAGTGTGGCTGAATGGGTATGACGCCGTCACTCTTGGTTTTGGTAATGAGCCCATTTTTTGTGAAGCTGTAGATGATCTGTATCTAATACACTTTACACATTTTCTATTGTTACTTTTCACTGTTCGCTTTCCTCCAAGTATCCAATATTGTGTGTCGTATATATGCCAATGTTAGATTATTACCTCCATGTAATGTGGTTAAATGAGCATCACGAACTATGATCAATGTTACATGATGATCATGAGATAACAATATTGGATGCTTTTGATCATATGGTAAATTAGAGTTTTGAAGTCTTCTACTCGTAGTAGACCTTCATTATCAATGAACGGATCTAGGCACGACAACCTGTTTCCTTTCTTCAATGATTGTCCGGCTTTAATAGTTTTGTATTCTTCAGAAAACATTTCTTGTTGAACTAAGAAAAGTACTTTTTTAGTTGTTACGTTGATTTCCGTACAACTTAATGGTGTTTTGCATTCTTGTTTATTTATGAATTTGTAGCAATATGATAGAACCCGTATCATCCTTTGGAAGCTTGAAAACCTTATCCAAATTTCGTTCTTCGGTTCAGGTTTAATAGTTATATGATAACATCGTTTAATCTCTTCACAGATCTCTGGCACAGTTTTTATGCTAGGAATGTTATCAGATTTTAACCAGTCTGGTCCATTCCACCATTGAGATGAGTGCTGTAATTTATTTGGCGCAATACCTCTTGTAATTAGGTCTGCTGGATTTTGTAATGTATTTACATAGTTCCATTTTGCTTGTGGTAATGTTCTTTGTATTTCGGATACCCTGTTAGCCACGAACGTTTTCCATCTCTCAGCTTCACCTTTGATCCAGCCGAGAGTAATCATTGAATCGGTCCAACAATAACTGTTTTCGATTTGCATCTCCATTCCAGTAATAACTTTATTCATAAGTTGTGTTAACAATACTGCAGCACATAGCTCCAATTTTGGTAATGTAGTTTTCTGCCTTATTGGCGCTACTTTTGATTTAGCTTGTAAAAGGGTTATGTACCATTTATTATTATTTTGTATACGGCAGTATATAACTGCACCGTATGCTTTTTCAGAAGCGTCACCGAACCCATGTAACTCGACTCTCGAACTGCTTGAAACATGACACCATCTTGGGATAGAAATCTTCTCAATTGACTTTAGTTGTTTTTGTAGCTCAATCCATCTAGTTTTAATCGTTTCCTCTACAGGCTGATCCCACTCTGTGCCATTTGTCCAAAGTTCCTGAATCATCAGTTTCATATTTATGACAACCGGTGCTAACCAACCCAGGGGATCAAATATCTTAGCGATTTCTGATAAAATTAATCGTTTCGTTGGTTTATCAGTTTGGTTAATAGTAACCTGAAAACAGAAACTATCCTTTAATGGTGACCATAATACTCCTAACGATTTTCTCGTTTCATCTGGCGGTATTTTCATTACTTGATCATCTTTGTTTCCATTTGGTATATTTTCTAACAATTCTATGCTGTTAGACGACCATTTTCGTAAATTAAATCCGCCTTTTTGTAGCATTTTTATTAAACTTTCTTGTAGCACTTTTGCTGACTCGACACAGGTATCTCCTGACAAATTATCGTCCACGTAAAAATCCTGGAGAGCTCTTTGGCTGGCTATTGGGTATTTCGCTTTTTCATCAATAGCGAGTTGTTGTAGCGTCTTAATCGCTAAGTATGGGGCCGCTGCAGTACCGTAGGTTACAGTAGTTAATTCGTATTCTTCGATAACATGTTTCGGCGATTTTCTCCATAATATTCGTTGGTATGTGAAGTCTAGTTCGTTAATATTTATGAATCGGTACATTTTCTCAACGTCCGCCATAAATGCTATTTTATGCTTACGCCAGCGTAACAGTATTACTGCTAAATCTTGCTGTAGTCTTGGTCCCGTGAACATGTTATCGTTTAGACTTATGTTAGTACTTGACTTGCTTGCTTGCTCGACGCATCAAATACTCTACACGTAACTTGGTAGTTAGTGAGTCTTCCTTGATTACTGGTTGATGTGGTATATAGTATTTACCTTGGTAATAGTTAGTACTGGTAACTTTCCTCATATGGCCCATTTCTAAGTACTCATCGAAGAAATCTTGGTATTTTTTTTGTAAGTTTTCATTTTTGCTGAACTTCCTTTCTAACTGTAGCAGCCTTGCGACAGCTGTCTTGCGCGAGTTCCCATAATCTATGTTGCTATTCTTGATTGGAAGCCTCACTGTGTATGTTCCATCTGGATTTCTTATAGTCGTTTCTTGGTAATACTTTTCACAAGCCTGATCCTCGTTGGTAAAATGGTATTTTTCAGGAACTTCCTCTAATTCCCAAAACTTGTTTAGTTGTTGACTTTCTGTAGTTCGTGTCATCATACTGATGACTGTATTGGTATTGGTAATAGTGCCGCAAATACCAGATAAAATCCACCCAAACTCGGTATTTTGAGCGATCACTCCGTCTTGCATCTTATGTAACCCGTTTAATAACAAGTTACTATATTCTCGAGCCCCCAATATTATATCTATTGGTCCTCTTATGAAGTATGTAGGATCAGCAAATAGCTTGTTTTGTAGGCAATCTGACTTAAGTTCTGGTACATTTTTCTCTGGTAGACAGCCAGTCAGTTTTGGCAGTGCAATAAAAGTAACAGGTAACTTATATTCACTCGGAAATCTTGGCTGTAAGATCACATTGATAGAGTTATTCGATGTTTTCGGTTTTTCGTCAGCAATCCCGATTACTTCGGTATGTATCTTAATACGTGGGTGTGACAATAGTTGGGCAACCTCCTCAGTGCAGAATGATGCCTCTGACCCTTGGTCACATAGAACCCTTAGTAAGTGCGATGTCCCATCCGACGATTGACTTTTTACTAAGGCCGTCGCTAGTAATGTTGTTTTTGGTAAATTAGTTTCGTAAATTGTAGCTGTGTTAGCCATAGTTTTTTTCATGGATTTACTTGTAGATGGAGTTGACAAGTCATCCTGTTTTGACTGATTTTTGTCCTGTCTTGTAGTTTTATCAACGTTGTTATAGTGTAAATAGGAATGATGACCTCTCTTCCCACAGTATCCACAACTTTTAATGCTGTGACATTTTACCGAGGTTTCGTGAGTTAAACAATTTTTGCACATTTGTTTTTCGCTTACTATCTTATTGCGATCTGGCACTGATTTCATTTTAAAACTAGCACATTGGTAAATGCTGTGTTCGTGACTTTGGCAAAACCAACATACTCGTTTATCTATTTGTTTGGTTGTCGATTGGAATGACTCATGGCGCGATCATGGCGAATTAGGACATGTGTTTCCTCAATTTTTTGCCACTGTTTTTGTAACGTAGTTACTAGCGATTCTAAGTACCAACTCGCTTGCTCTTCAGTTATCGCTTGAGTTACTGACTGTAATTTCCTTTGCATCTGATTAATCCGAAATAGTTGAATAAATAGTTTAGGTGAACTAACGCGTTCTTCTTCTTCAGGTTCTATATCTTCTGGCTCATACAATTGGTTTAGTACTTGTAGCCTTTTTTCACATTCTAACAGGTATTCAATCGCCTGTGTATACTGTGTGTTAATAGAACCAAAGTAGTCGCTAGTAATGTATTTGTGATTAAACAACACCTCTTGGTCTTTTAGTCGTGAATGGTTTTTGGTTGTTCTCGTAAATATTTCTGTGAGTCGCTGCCTTCTCTGCGTAATATACTTCAGAGTTTTTCTTGATGGTGAATCTTTCTTAATGTTGGTGAATATTTGTCGTAGCTCATTATAATCTGCTTCTTGGCTTCTTATAACTTCGTTTATCTCTTGTATATCCATTTTCCCTAACTGTCCCTACTAGTTGTACTTGTTCCAAATGTTACTTAACTTCTCAAAATGTTTGTGAACCCGTTTAGTGGGAACCGACTTCCAATCCGCCGAACATATAATTACGATGACAATTACGTGTAAGTATGTCGGTCAAACAACAACCCAGCGTTTATTGAATAGTGTGCGCTAGCTTGACGTATGCCTACCGGTCAACATTTGCGTGGGACAAAAATAAAAACCGTTTGTTTACTATTATTTTATAAACGCTCGTGCTGTTACGATTTATTATTTTGTTCAAGTACCGATTAACCAGATTACTCTGGATTCCCTAAAAAAAAACCAATAACTCGAAGGACCAAATGTACACACCGGAACCAACCTTTCAATACGGTCGAGTCCAAGTGCGTACAGTGATGGCTATGTTCCAGACAGTTGAGCCTGGTACCTAGTAATTACCTAAGCCCTACTGACTATCAACCTAGCCCTACACCACTACCTATCACCCTAGTTACCCTAAAGCCCTATCCTACCATACAAACCAGACCAAGCGCAGGCTGCGTTGGTTTTATATACGGGAAGTCTGTTACAGGGAGACCTACGGTAACAGACGGAGTTTGCGTAGGAATAAGGGTTGTGTACGTCGTGCAATGTACACAGGGAATGGTTTTCTTACTGCCGATCCCACAGACTCATAGGACCGATGATGGCTAAAGGTGTCTTGGCCACAGTAAGAGGTAGTATAGGGTATGAATCACACGCAACTCCAGCTTGATGACTGATTTAATACATAAATTAACTATATTATATACAAATATTATGGTCAATACACATTGATGGCTATTTACATGTGTGCTGTATGTGTATTGAGCCGATGAAGCGAAGATCTCATTAGGTCACTTCTTAGTGCTGACGGTGTGCCAGTGACTCTGGCGCGTGTAACGAATGTGTGTTGCTGACGCTGTGATGCTGAGGCTCGTGTACTCAGTTATGTTCTAGTTTGAACAGCACTTTTCCCGTAGGTTTGAGAGTTACTTGTTTACGAATCTGTCAAAATATACCCACCTCCCCATCCACCATCTGGGAGTACAATTATGTCAATGAGTGAGTGAGTGAGTGGTAATTTAGCTTTATATAATATAACTAGTATTTGCGTATTGCGCGAGGTGCAAGCACCTCGCGTGCTTGTGGTGGTGGGTTGTTCACTTTTAAAACCCTTAAATGTAGTAAAATGTCAAACATAACCGTTACGCTACGGAGGTCGCCGACTCGCTTTGCTCGCCACCTCCCCCCTTCACTCCACTCGGTCTAGCAGGTTCGCTCCACTCAGGCCCTACGTACCACCGGACAGGTTTCGACGCCTATTATAATATTTGTTCAAACACCTAATGGCTATCTCTAACCGTTATGATGTTCAAGCCTTTTCAATTTTAGAGGAGGTTGGGGAGGGGAGGGCATGGCATAAAAGTAAGAATCAACAGATGTTTCAGTAGTAAAAATTAAAATGGGGGGGGGATGATGCGGGGGAGATGGGGGGTTTGCACAATTATTTTGACTAAAGCATTGCCCCTGTAAATGAATCTGTAAAAAAAAATGTTCCAAGTCTCTTAATTTCCGAGATCCGCCTAAAGGGGGTGAGAAGGAAGGCAAGGGGGGCAACTTTGAAAAATGGTTTTTACTTTACCGAGCCTCCTCTATACGAATCCGTAAAAAAAAAATACGGGTCTCGTAGTTTCCGAGATACGATAGGGAGGGGGGAGAAGGGGGGTGAAAAGGGGAGTTTGGCACTTTTCCCGTAGGTTTGAGAGTTAGTTGTTTACGAATCTGTCAAAATATATCCACCTCCCCATCCACCATCTGGGAGAAAAATTATGTCAATGAGTGAGTGAGTGAGTGATTCAGTCAGTGGTAATTTAGCTTTATATAATAGAACTAGTATTTGCGTGTTGCGCGAGGTGCAAGCACCTCGCGTGCTTATGAAAAAAAAAAATAAAAGAAAAGGGGGGGGTGATGGGGGGAGATGGGGGGGGTTTAGTATTTGCGTGTTGCGCGAGGTGCAAGCACCTCGCATGCTTGTGAAAAAAAAATGGGGGGGGTGATGGGGGGGTTTAGTATTTGCGTGTTGCGCGAGCTGCAAGCACCTCGCGTGCTTGTGAAAAAAACAAAAAAAAACAAAAAGTGGGGGGGGTGATGGGGGAGATGGGGGGGCTTAGTATTTGCGTGTTGCGCGAGGTGAAAGCCAATCGCGCGATTGTGAAAAAAAAAAATGGGGGGGGGGGTTGCAGAAGTATTTTGACTAAAGCATTGCCCCTCTAAATGAATCTGAAAAAAAAAATGTTCCAAGTCTCTTAATTTCCGAGATCCGCCTAAAGGGGGTGAGAAGGGGGGTGGGGGGGGGGCAACTTTGATAAATGGTTTTTACTTTACCGAGCCTCCTCTATACGAATCCGTAAAAAAAAATACGGGTCTCGTAGTTTCCGAGATACGATAGGGAGGGGGGAGAAGGGGGGGGGAAAAGGGAAGGTTTGGCACTTTTCCCGTAGGTTTAAGAGTTACTTGTTTACGAATCTGTCAAAATATACCCACCTCCCCATCCACCATCTGGGAGAACAATTATGTCAATGAGTCAGTGAGTCAGTCAGTGGTAATTTAGCTGCTTGTGAAAAAAAAAAACAAAAAAAAAGAGGGGTGATGGTGGGGGGGTGCACAAGTATTTCGACTAAAGCATTGCCCCTCTAAATGAATCTGAAAAAAAAAATGTTCCAAGTCTCTTAGATTCCGAGATACGCCTAAAGGGGAGGAGAAGGGGGGCGGGGGAGGGGGACTTTGAAAAATGGTTTAACTTTACCGAGCCTCCTCTATACGAATCCGTAAAAAAGCAAAAATACGGGTCTCGTAGTTTCCGAGATACGATAGGGTGGGGGGGAGAATGGGGGGGAAAAGGGGAGGTTTGGCACTTTTCCCGTAGGTTTGAGAGTTACTTGTTTACGAATCTGTCAAAATATACCCACCTCCCCATCCACCATCTGGGAGTCAGTCAGTGAGTGAGTCAGTGAGTGGTAATCTAGCTTTATATAATATAACTAGTATTTGCGTGTTGCGCGAGGTGCAAGCACCTCGCATGCTTGTGAAAAAAAAAAATGGGGGTGGGGGTTTAGTATTTGCGTGTTGCGCGAGGTGCAAGCACCTCGCATGCTTGTGAAATAAACAAAAAGTGGGGGGGGGTGATGGGGGAGATGGGGGGGCTTAGTATTTGCGTGTTGCGCGAGGTGCAAGCCAATCGCGTGCTTGTGAAAAAAAAAAAATGGGGGGGGGGGTTGCAGAAGTATTTTGACTAAAGCATTGCCCCTCTAAATGAATCTGAAAAAAAAAAATGTTCCAAGTCTCTTAATTTCCGAGATCCGCCTAAAGGGGGTGAGAAGGGGGGTGGGGGGGGGCAACTTTGATAAATGGTTTTTACTTTACCGAGCCTCCTCTATACGAATCCGTAAAAAAAAAATACGGGTCTCGTAGTTTCCGAGATACGATAGGGAGGGGGGAGAAGGGGGGGGAAAAGGGGAGGTTTGGCACTTTTCCCGTAGGTTTGAGAGTTACTTGTTTACGAATCTGTCAAAATATACCCACCTCCCCATCCACCATCTGGGAGAACAATTATGTCAATGAGTCAGTGAGTCAGTCAGTGGTAATTTAGCTGCTTGTGAAAAAAAAAACAAAAAAAAAAGAGGGGGGGGGGGGGTGATGGTGGGGGGGTGCACAAGTATTTCGACTAAAGCATTGCCCCTCTAAATGAATCTGAAAAAAAAATGTTCCAAGTCTCTTAATTTCTGAGATCCGCCTAAAGGGGGTGAGAAGGGGGGCGGGGGGGGGGGGGGGTGGGCGCCTGAAAAATGGTTTTTACTTTACCGAGCCTCCTCTATACGAATCCGTAAAAAAAAAAATACGGGTCTAGTAGTTTCCGAGATACGATATGGGGGGGGGGGGAGAAGGGGGTGAAAAGGGGAGGTTTGGCACTTTTCCCGTAGGTTTGAGAGTTACTTGTTCACGAATCTGTCAAAATATACCCACCTCCCCATCCACCATCTGGGAGAACAATTATGTCAATGTGTCAGTGAGTCAGTCAGTGGTAATTTAGCTTTATATAGTATAACTAGTATTTGCGTGTTGCGCGAGGTGCAAGCACCTCGCGTGCTTGTGAACGAAAAAAATGGAGGGGTGATGGGGGGGGGGTTTAGTATTTGCGTGTTGCGCGAGGTGCAAGCAACTCGCGTGCTTGTGAAAAAAAAAAGTGGGGGGGTGATGGGGGGAGATGGGGGGTTTAGTATTTGCGTGTTGCGCGAGGTGCAAGCACCCCGCGTGCTTGTGAAAAAAAAAAGTATTTGCGTGTTGCGCGAGGTGCAAGCACCTCGCGTGCTTGTGAAAAAAACTAAAGCATTGCCCCTCTAAATCAAGTATTTGCGTGTTGCGCGAGGTGCAAGCACCTCGCGTGCTTGTGAAAAAAAAAAAAGTGGGGGGGGGGCGGGGGTGATGGCGGGGGGTTTAGTATTTGCGTGTTGCGCGAGGTGCAAGCAACTCGCGAGCTTGCGTGAGTCAGTCAGTGGTAATTTAGCTGCTTGTGAAAAAAAAAACAAAAAAAAAAGAGGGGGTGATGGTGGGGGGGTGCACAAGTATTTCGACTAAAGCATTGCCCCTCTAAATGAATCTGAAAAAAAAATGTTCCAAGTCTCTTAATTTCTGAGATCCGCCTAAAGGGGGTGAGAAGGGGGCCGGGGGGGGGGGTGGGCGCCTGAAAAATGGTTTTTACTTTACCGAGCCTCCTCTATACGAATCCGTAAAAAAAAAAAATACGGGTCTAGTAGTTTCCGAGATACGATAGGGGAGGGGGGGGAGAAGGGGGTGAAAAGGGGAGGTTTGGCACTTTTCCCGTAGGTTTGAGAGTTACTTGTTCACGAATCTGTCAAAATATACCCACCTCCCCATCCACCATCTGGGAGAACAATTATGTCAATGTGTCAGTGAGTCAGTCAGTGGTAATTTAGCTTTATATAGTATAACTAGTATTTGCGTGTTGCGCGACGTGCAAGCACCTCGCGTGCTTGTGAACGAAAAAAATGGAGGGGTGATGGGGGGGGGGGGTTTAGTATTTGCGTGTTGCGCGAGGTGCAAGCAACTCGCGTGCTTGTGAAAAAAAAAAGTGGGGGGGTGATGGGGGGAGATGGGGGGTTTAGTATTTGCGTGTTGCGCGAGGTGCAAGCACCTCGCGTGCTTGTGAAAAAAAAAAAGTATTTGCGTGTTGCGCGAGGTGCAAGCACCTCGCGTGCTTGTGAAAAAAACTAAAGCATTTCCCCTCTAAATCAAGTATTTGCGTGTTGCGCGAGGTGCAAGCACCTCGCGTGCTTGTGAAAAAAAAAAAAGTGGGGGGGGGCGGGGGTGATGGCGGGGGGTTTAGTATTTGCGTGTTGCGCGAGGTGCAAGCACCTCGCGTGCTTGTGAAAAAAAAAAAAAAAGTGGGGGGGGAAATGGGGGGGGGGGTTGCACAATTATTTCGACTAAAGCATTGCCCGTCTAAATGAATCTGAAAAAAAATATGTTCCTAGTCTCTTAGATTCCGAAATCCGCCTAAAGGGGGGGAGAAGGGGGCGGGGGGGACTTTGAAAAAGGGTTTTTACTTTACCGAGCCTCCTCTATACGAATCCGTAAAAAGAAAAAAATACGGGTCTCGTAGTTTCCGAGATACGATGGGGGGGGGGGAGAAGGGGGGGGAAAAGGGGAGGTTTGGCACTTTTCCCGTAGGTTTGAGAGTTACTTGTTTACGAATCTGTCAAAATATACCTATATTGATATAAGAATATTGTTACTATATATTAAGGGGAAGACAGTAACACCTGCAACACAGTGTATACTAGCGCAAGTGTTACAGATTCCTATCATGCTATTGTAAAACTTATGTCAAAGTCAATAAATAAATAAATAAATAAATAAATAAATACCCACCTCCCCATCCACCATCTGGGAGAACAATTATGTCAGTGAGTCAGTGAGTGAGTGGTAATTTAGCTTTATATAATATAACTAGTATTTGCGTGTTGCGCGAGGTGCAAGCACCTTGCGAGCTTGTGAAAAAAAAAAAAAAAAAAAAAGGGGGGGGGGGGTGATGGGGTTTTAGTATTTGCGTGTTGCGCGAGGTGCGAGCACCTCGCGTGCTTGTGAAAAAAACAAAAAAAAAAGTGGGGGGGTGATGGGGGGGGTGTTTAGTATTTGCGTGTTGCGCGAGGTGCAAGCACCTAGCGTGCTTGTAAAAAAAAAAAAAAGGGGGGGGTGGTGATGGGGGGAGATGGGGGTTTTAGTATTTGCGTGTTGCGCGAGGTGCAAGCACCTCGCGTGCTTGTGAAAAAAAAAATGGGGGGGGTGATGGGGGGGGTTTGCACAATTATTTCGACTAAAGCATTTCCGAGATCCGATAGGGAGGGGGGAGAAGGGGGGAAAAAGGGGAGGTTTGTCACTTTTCCCGTAGGTTTGAGAGTTACTTGTTTACGAATCTGTAGTATTTGCGTGTCGCGCGAGGTGCAAGCACCTCGCGTGCTTGTGAAAAAAAAAAATGGGGGGCGGGTGATGGGGGGGTTGCACAATTATTTCGACTAAAGCATTGCCCCTCTAAAATCTGAAATAAAAAATGTTCCAAGTCTCTTAATTTCCGAGATCCGCCTAAAGGGGGTGAGAAGGTGGGCAAGGGGGGCGACTTTGAAAAATGGTTTTTACTTTACCGAGCCTCCTCTATAGGAATCCGTAAAAAAACAAAAATACGGGTCTCGTAGTCTCTGAGATACGATAAGGAGGGGGGAAAAGGGGGG
Organism: Tholera decimalis; assembly: GCA_943138885.2. Classification (NCBI taxonomy): domain Eukaryota; kingdom Metazoa; phylum Arthropoda; class Insecta; order Lepidoptera; family Noctuidae; genus Tholera; species Tholera decimalis. Next base: position 1,901,662 of record OW964551.2, on the reverse strand, counting down.
TGAAAAGGGGAGGTTTGGCACTTTTCCCGTAGGTTTGAGAGTTACTTGTTTACAAATCTGTAGTATTTGCGTGTCGCGCGAGGTGCAAGCACCTCGCGTGCTTGTGAAAAAAAAGAATGGGGGGGGGCGGGTGATGGGTGAGATGGGGGGGGTTTAGTATTTGCGTGTTGCGCGAGGTGCAAGCACCTCGCGTGCTTGTGAAAAAAAAACAAAACAAAAAAAAAATGGGGGGGGGTGATAGGGGGGGGGGTTGCAGAAGTATTTCGACTAAAGCATTGCCCCTCTAAATGAATCTGAAAAAAAAAATGTTCCAAGTCTCTTAGATTCCGAGATCCGCCTAAAGGGGGGAGAAGGAGGGCGGGGGGGGGGACTTTGAAAAATGGTTTTTACTTTACCGAGCCTCCTCTATACGAATCCGTAAAAAGAAAAAAATACGGGTCTCGTAGTTTCCGAGATACGATAGGGGGGGGGGGGAGAAGGGGGGGGAAAAGGGGAGGTTTGGCACTTTTCCCGTAGGTTTGAGAGTTACTTGTTTACGAATCTGTCAAAATATACCCACCTCCCCATCCACCATCTGGGAGAACAATTATGTCAATGAGTGAGTCAGTCAGTCAGTCAGTCAGTGAGTGGTAATTTAGCTTTATATAATATAACTAGTATTTGCGTGTTGCGCGAGGTGCAAGCACCTCGCGTGCTTGTGAAAAAAAAAAAAAAAGGGAGGGGGGGTGATGGGGTGAGATGGGGGGGGGGTTTAGTATTTGCGTGTTGCGCGAGGTGCAAGCACCTCGCGTGCTTGTGAAAAAAACTAAAGCATTGCCCCTCTAAATCAAGTATTTGCGTGTTGCGCGAGGTGCAAGCACCTCGCGTGCTTGTGAAAAAAACTAAAGCATTGCCCCTCTAAATCAAGTATTTGCGTGTTGCGCGAGGTGCAAGCACCTCGCGTGCTTGTGAAAAAAAAAAAACAAGAGGGGGGGGGGGTGATGGGGGGGGGGTTGCACAAGTATTTCGACTAAAGCATTGCCCCTCTAAATGAATCTGAAAAAAAAAATGTTCCAAGTCTCTTAGATTCCGAGATCCGCCTAAAGGGGGGGAGAAGGGGGGCGGGGGGGGGGGGGGGACTTTGAAAAATGGTTTTTACTTTACCGAGCCTCCTCTATACGAATCCGTAAAAAACAAAAAATACGGGTCTCGTAGTTTCCGAGATACGATAGGGAGGGGGGAGAAGGGGGGTGAAAAGGGGAGGTTTGGCACTTTTCCCGTAGGTTTGAGAGTTACTTGTTTACGAATCTGTCAAAATATACCCACCTCCCCATCCACCATCTGGGAGAACAATTATGTCAATGAGTGAGTCAGTCAGTCAGTCAGTCAGTGAGTGGTAATTTAGCTTTATATAATATAATTAAAATAAAAAAAATAAAAATAAAATAAAATAAAATTCTTTTATTGCAGGCACGCAGGCCCATATAAAAAACCTAACGAAATACAAAAAATAAATGGATAAGGAAATACGCTTACAAATCAATTTAACTATACAATTAATTCCATTCAATTCAGTCAGTTCAGTCGTTAAAATCATATTAAAACATTATAAACAAATAAAACAAAAAAATGTCAGATCTATTAAAGTAACTAATTAGCAGGAATATTGACAGCCGTATACATAGAAGTAATTAGCTTCATATATGGCTCTCAATATTCCATTGTCAGAATCATGAACACGGCTCATAAAGGAGGCCCTAGCTTTACGTAATACAGCATGGAAACCGTCAACCCTGTTCTCCGCGAACATGCCAGACGCACTACACCGCCACGGTAACCTAAGTATGCATCTAAATGCGTTGTTATATTGCACGCGTAATGTATTATACGCGCGCTGTGTGTGCTTGTACCAAAGGTGGCCAGTGTATAGCGACCGACAGTACGCATTGAACAGAGTGACTTTTACCTGTTTGGTACATTTTGCGAAACGCCGTGCAAGCATATTGCTCTTAGCAGCTAACATTCGTCTTTGCCTGTCTAAGTCATCGTCATCACGCAGTTTTTCCGTTACGATATGACCAAGATATTTAAAACTTTTAACCACTTTCAGTTTAGTGTTACATAACAATATATCTGGTACAATGAGTGGACTGTTATCATATTTAAATACCATTATTTCCGTTTTTTTAACATTATATTTGAGATCATGCTTATTTGCGTAAACTTCACATATATTCAGGAGCTTCTGCAACGCCTTGACAGAGGGACTGAGCAGCACCATATCGTCGGCGTAGCTGAGGTTATTAACCGACACGTTATCAATAGAACAGCCTACACCAGCGCTGCTCAGCTCCCCTATCAAGTCATTTATATACAAATTAAACAGTGAGGGGGATGTAAGTCCACCCTGTCTTACGCCTGTGTTGAGAGTGTATTCACTAGACAAACCTTCTCCCCACCTTACAACATTTGTTTGACCTTCATACCAATATTTTATAATATTAATAACTTCTAGTGGTATACCCGTTTTGTGCATTTTATCCCACAAGACATTGTAATTTACTAGGTCAAAAGCACGGCTTAAATCAAGAAAACAGGCATAAATATTTGTTTTTCTATCCAGATAATACTGAACCGTTTTCTTTAAAGAGAATATGGCGGTATCCGTAGAATGATTTGAACGAAAACCAAACTGTGCATCGTTTAATTGTATTTTTCTTAATAGAATTGGGTGCAATAACCTTTCAAATATTTTAGATAAAACTGTTGCTAATGAAATAGGTCTATAATTAGTGATGTTCGATATGTCTCCTTTTTTATCTTTAACAAGGGGCATAACTATAGTTTTCATAAAACCCTTCGGTAAGTAACCATGACTCAAAAATAAGTTGTAAAGTACAGATAGTTTTTCAGCTAACTGAGGGCCTCCCAGAATAATATGATCCAGTGTCAGACCATCGTGCCCCGGCGACTTGCCGCGTTTCATTTCACGCACACATTCAAACACCATGTCTGGTGTTATCACGACACTCAGCTGACTCATCGCCGGCGCACGCCAGCCGACACCTAGATCACCTGTCTTATTAACAGAACCGGTTTTAAATTGCGCAACAAACTCTTCCGCGATTTGTTTTGGATCCTCAATATCATTTACAATTAACGCACGACTCGGCTTATGTGACAGTTTATTGGTCGATTTCCAAAATTGCTTAAAATCTCGGGAGGCTCTTTGCTGCGCAATAACGTCCATTTTTAATTGATCTTGGTGTCGTTGACACCATCTTAATTTATTTTTAAAGGTTTTCCTGCTCAAAGACATGTGTTCAAATATAAGTCCCTGTGTTGGCCTACCGTGCAATGACCAAGTATGAAAAGCCTTACGGGCATTTGCATGTAGTGATTTAATATGATTATTCCAGCCTACCACAGCTTTACCTTTTTTTGAGAACTTAACATGCGAATTACTAGCTGCATTTGTAATGGCCTCTATTATATCAGAATAGTATTTGTCAATTAAATAATAACATTTTTGTTCACTACATGTCAGCCTCTCACAATAATTACAATGTGTGTTAATGTCAATATAGTTCAAATATTCGTCACATAATCGGCTATACTTAGCAAGTTGTGCCTTATTTCTATTATTAAGTGATATTTTAGTATCAATTGGGTTTTGAGTCATGATCTTACGTCTTATAACATTGAAGTCGCATTCAATTACAAGTGGAAAATGGTCCGACCAGTTTACATCATACAAAATATAGACCTTAGAAATAGTGTCCCAACCAGCAGCAGTGACTACACAGTGGTCTAGCCAACTCGTTGTACCATGAGCTTCACTGAGAAACGTATAAGTGTCTGAGGACTCACCCAAGTAGTTAATGTCCGCACAAATCCAATTCTGGTCTTTACAGTACCTTAACAAGTCCTGTCCAAACATGCTGCCAATATTCGCATTGTAGTCACCTAACACAAACACACACTCGTCTTCACAGTCCTGAATAATTATAATTAAGGTGGGTTAAGAAACGGTAACACGGCAAAAAAAAAGTCTGTCTGTTTGTCTGTTTGTACACGCTAATCTCCGGACCTACACGATGGATTTCAATGAAATTTGGTAAGTAGATAGTTCACATCCTGGAATAACACATATTCATATTCATTTATTTATCAAATATAAGCTAACAGTTTACACCAAATCGCTTATATCTATGCTAATTATACAAAAATACATAAAAAATTAAATTAAAACTTCTAAGACTAAAAAAAAAATACAAAAAAACGGAGTAACATAAAATTTGTAAACAAAAAACAACCTTAAACATAAAATTCGAAACTTTATAACAATTACTTCTTAATATTTAAATAAATATACATATGTTTAGCGATTGTCCATTGAGAGTCAAAAAATAAATCTGCCTCAGGAATATATTTTAAAAAGTCATTTAATAACTTAATTGCTATGGCAGTGGGAGTGTTGTTGGTTCGGGGAGCACGCCATGTAGGTGGGTAGCAGAGGAGTCTATGTTGTCGTCTTACAATACCATGCATATACTGGTCAGGATCATAAAAATTTATTGACTCTCGTAGAACGGGACTATCTATCTTACCTACTAATATTAGATAATAATTAATTATAAGTGCGGATTCTCGTGTGAGTTTGAGTGTGTCTAAACCCACCATTCCTGACACGAACAAAGAAGGATATAGAAAGGGGTAGTATCCGTATTGACGTTTGTATAGGTATCTACAGAATTTACGTTGAATTTTTTCTATCATAATAGTGTACAGTGACTCTTGAGGACTCCAAACTATTGCATTAAATTCTAATTTACTACGGACATAGGCATTGTATATTTGTTTTATAACTTGAGTATTCTTAAACTGAGATGATAATCTAATGATGAAATCAAGAAATTTATTAGCGTCTTTACAAGTTTTAATAATATGCTCGTGAAAATTTAATTTGCTATCCATTTTTACTCCCAAATCCCGGATCGAGAAAACACGTTGCATTGACGCGCCAGCAAGAATATAATCATTTCTAATCGGATTACGGGATCGGGAAAAGTTATTGTTTTACACTTAGAATTATTAAACGACAATTTATTTTTTATACTCCATTCAACCACAGCGTCAATATCATGTTGTAGCGCCTCACAATCCTTAGCGTCGGTTACAGAAAGGTACAGTTTTAAGTCATCAGCAAACATAAGGCATTTTGCGTTAGAGATAACAGTAGGTAAATCATTGATCACTATTATAAATTTTGTAGGTCAAATGGTACTACCTTGACTTACCCCTGATCTAGTAAAATACTCTTCCGACTTATATCCTTCTACCTTAACAAACTGTTTACGATCTTTTAAGTAGTGGGCCATGAATTTTAAGAGAGAAGTTGAGAATCCTAGTAATGCAAATTTATTTAAAAGCACATCATTATCTACAAGATCGAAGGCTTTCTTGAAATCAAAGTATGCGGCGTCCACCTGACAACCTGACTTAACTCTATTATTTATATAATCAACAAATTCGATATGATTAGTCACCGTGGAGCGGCCAGGACGAAACCCATGCTGGCAATCACTTAATTGTCCTTTGATTTGCTTACAAATAAATAAATAAATAATCCTTTATTTTCACAAAAGCCATTACAATAATAATAAAATAACCACAAAAAAAAAAGTTTGAACAAAAGGCTTATTCTATGAGGTCCAAAGAGATGGAAATACCCTGACTCCTAAACTAGGTGTAAGTTCCTGTGACTTAGGAGTCAGTGATTCCTCAAAAACTATAACAGCAAAATAATTATGCTTCTTTCAGTTAGGACGTTAAATACAAAGCAAAAGCAAATGGTGAGAGATACCAATAACTTGTACAAAAAAGAGAAATGTAATACAAAAAACTAAATAAAAAGAAAAACAAAAACTTTACACACTACTTATAAACTTAGCGGTGAAGAGTGTTAGTGTAGTGTGTGTGTACGTGAGTATGTATGTGTGAGAGAGTGTGTGCATGTGTGAGAGAGTGTGGGTATTTAAGCGAGTGTGTGTGCGTGTGTATGTATGCGCGCGTGTAAATGTGCGTGTAAGGCATGTGTGATATTGCAAGTATTTAAAGCGTATGAGTAACAGTTTACTGCAAATTACCACGCAGAAGATCCTCAGTACCTTCAAAGGTGAGTGATTGGAGATAATTTCTGATAACTTTTTTACATTGAAATCTTGTGGTCGAATATATATTTAATTTTTTATTTAAAGAGTTGTAGATGGTATTGCTATTGACAAAGAACTGGCGTCTAGCAAAGGCAGTTCTGTGACGTTCCTGGGCAAAAACATTATGTTTACGTCTGCCGCTGGGTTGCGTAGAGGGGCGTGCAGAGTGTTTGTGTAAGGCACACAGGAGCACGTAAAGTTGTCTGACTGTGAGCACTTTGCTGTCGGCATAGAGCTGCACAGTGGGATACCTTCGTGGTCGACCTTGAATCACCTTCAGGATAGCTCTCTGGGCCCTTTCTACACGTATAAACATATTCTGGGTAGCAGCACCCCAAACAGGTAGACAATAAGTAAGGACAGAATAGGGCAAAATAAACTAACATAAGAGTGTCATGATCGGCGGAGTTCCTTAATTTCTTGAAAATATATATCAGTTTACGTATCCGGGAGGTCACTTTCACTATATGGGGATGCCAGTTGAGATGCTGATCAATGAGTATACCCAGATATCGTACATACAGGGATTTCGCAAGAGAGAGGCAACTACACTGAGTTGCGGAACCACAAGTGTGTGCTTTTAGGGTAAGGGAGTTTGAGGGACACTGATTTGATCTGATGGCAAACGCAACGTATACAGTTTTTTCAACATTTAAGGTGAGCATATTATCTGCTAAACACTTCATCACACAAGAAAGCGCAGCCTCAGCGTTTCGGTAAGCCTGGGGCCAGTCATAACCATCAATAATTAGAGCGGTATCGTCTGCATAAGTAAATATTTGACAATTTACTAAAGACAGTTTGCAGATCTCATTTATATAAATGAGAAAGAGGGTAAGCCCCAGAATGCTGCCCTGTGGAACGCCGTATGTGATAGGAATCTCATCACTTGTATGTTGTCCGACTTTCACCTTTTGAGTGCGATTACTCAGATAGTCCGCAAATATTTTCAGGGCGTGACCACGTATACCAATTTTCTCCATTTTGTTTAACAAGGCTGGGGCAGAAACGGTGTCAAATGCCTTTGACAGATCAAGGAATATTCCCAAGCACTTATGTTTTCTATCCAGCATCCTCGCGACATGATTAGACAAGGCCATGACTGCGTCTTCTGTACTAACTCCCTTTCTGAAGCCGTATTGATTGCTGGATAAAATACTGTTGGCATCGAGAAAACTGGTCAGACTCTTGTTTAGGATTCGTTCTAAGATCTTTGATAACGCTGTTAGAATCGAAATTGGGCGGTAATTGTTGACATCGTCTTTGCACCCAGCCTTGTGAATGGGATGAACTAAAGCTTTTTTAAACGCCGTGGGAAAAACCCCTGCACTAATGGACAAATTACAAACGTGTGTTATAATAGGAACTAAAACAAACCTCGCATCTTTCAGTATTTTAGATGGTATACCATCTGAACCAATGGCGCAATCAGTCCTGAGACCCAGTATAATGGAATCAACATCACTTTCAGTTACCTTCAAGAGGGCCATTGAATCAACCGAATTTGAAGTAATCTCAAAATGGAGTTATTAAGAAGAGATTCAAATATCTTCCCAAATACACACAATATAGCTGTTGCGTCCCGAATGTATTTTTGAACGATCTTTGGTGTGGCAACATTCTATTGTCTTTTTGATGTTGACACTTGACATAACTTTTTCACTTGACAGATAGACTTTGGTTGTTGAAAACCGTCCGCGTCGGACCTGTTGAGTTAATTATAATTGGTAAAATATCGTTGGAATCGCCTGTTGAAACCGATAATTGGGTCGCGGTTAACTATTGTTTGAAGTTGTAATCCCGTATTGACGAAAACCCTGGGATATTTCTCGGAACATATCGCCGTATTGCCTTACCGCGTGGCACGCGCATTTGCTGGAAACGAGTTAGGGCTGTGATGCTGATCTGAACCGCGCCATCTGGAGACTGACGCCTTGTGACCGTTCAGAACACTTGACTTACATCACACTTTCATTTACTCACCTCATATTTACATACATACCACACTTGGGCGTGCCCTAGGAAGGTCGAAGTTGGTGTACCCAGTGCAGAAGGTAAGTGGTTAGAACTGTTATTTATATATAAGGTATTGATAAAGCCTCAGAGGCTATAGATTGTTGTAGGCCGAAGAGCCTTTTGTTTATTGTTGTTGAAGAGCAACGTTGAGCTCCACGAACCGTGGACAGTTCAGACACCAGTATCGTTGCACTGGCCCTTTGTAGTCCTGAACATTTTGGTAGCAGAGCGTGGTTTTATAAGATCCACTGGTTTAATTGGAAGTTTTGAATATTGTTGAAAATAACTTAATAAGTTTGCATATATTGCTTTGTCAGCCGGGCTCAAATAGTACTTGTAGTTTGTACTGTAATTTGTAGTGCTAGCCCCTTGGTATTGAATTGACAAGTAAGATTTATTTGTGAAATTAGGAATTATTGGTTGTATTTGGTACATAAGTTGGTATATTGTTGTAAAAGTTGTTTGGTATTTGTGGCAATTAATAATTGAATGTCACTGATCTGAATTTAAAAGGTTATCTAAATAATAATCACACATTTGTTAACATAACAGGAAATGAATGGTGTGGATTGACTTATTGCATTTATTTGTTTATTGGATTGTTGTTAGAGATTGTCCGGCTCAATATTGTACAGTCAATTGTTGTATATAATTGGTGTGATCCTGCACAAGATATACATTGAATTGTTATTTATTTTGTAACTAGCCATCTGTACCAAGCTAGATTCATACTTGGAATAAGTACAGAGTCGGATTTGGACTTCAAATAATTGAATTTGAGTTTTTATTTTGGTGAAATTATTTGGTCGGCTAACAAGTCATTGTTGTTTGTTTAGTTAATTTTAGCCTGTTGTATTAATATTTGATTGTTGCAATGGCCTCGTTAAGGGCAGTCAGGGAGGCTGCTGCCGGATTGACCTCACAGTTGAGATGGTTTACATCGGCAGCTGCAACGGTTGAGCGTGTAAAATTGGAAGAGCTCACCCTTGCTCGGTATGGGCAAGTGATTGAAAGGATCAAGTCAGCTGATGCTGCGCTCACACGCTTCAACGAGTACATCATGGACGTGGATTTGGGGGTGATGGATCAGACAGCCCGCGATAGGATTTTGGGTGACTATGACCAGATTGTCCACCTGGGGGATGTTATATGTCTACGAGCGCGGGAAATTTTGAAGAGTCGGGTGCCTGATGCGGCCAAGCCGCGGACCCCCGTTGTTGCAGGCCCTGGACTATTGAGTAGGCTGCCCACCCTGGAGCTGCCACATTTTGACAGTCGCTTGGACCACTGGCTGGGCTTCCTAAATCTCTTTGAGAGTCTTGTCGATGCACGCTCGGACCTCGGTCCTGCCCAGAAGCTGGCCTATTTATTGTCTGTCCTGGAGGGCGAAGCTAGAGCCTTGGTGCAGCACTTGCCGGTGACGGATTCCTCCTACCCTACCGCTCTGGAGCTTCTCTCCCGACGGTATCAGAACAAGCGCTGCCTGGCTGATGTGCACATCGACCAGATTTTGGGGCTACCGGCCATTGTCAGCACGTCGACGTTGCGCACTGACTTGCTGAACCCGTTGGTCTCAGCGACCAACGCCTTGAGACGCTTGGAGTTACCGGTGGAACATTGGTCCTACTTGTTGGTGCACATAGTGCTGCAGTTGCTCCCCGCGGAGTTGAGGTCACGTTTTGAGCAGAAGTATGGTGGGGACAGTGCCACCCATCTTCCCCCCTTTGACGACCTCCTCAAATTTTTGGAAGACGAGTGTCGGTTTTCAGATAACACTCGTGGCGCCACGGGGTCACCCCCACTACCTTCTCAGCCCAGAGACCAGGGACGGACTAGGGCTCGGGGGCCTGTTGATGTTCCCCCCACTCCCCGTTTTGTTGGCGGCCGGAGTCCTCGGGCTAGAGGGCCTGTTGATGATCGCCCCGCCCCCCGTTTTGCTGGCGCCCGGAGTCCTCGGGCTAGGGGGCCTGTTGATGATCGCCCCGCCCCCCGTTTTGTTGGCGCCCGGAGTCCTCGGGCTAGGGGGCCTGTTGATGATCGCCCCGCCCCCCGTTTTGCTGGCGCCCGGAGTCCTCATCATTGTGACTTTTGTAAGGCAACGGGGCATGTCATGGCGCGTTGCCCGGACTTTTTGAATTTGCACGTAAGTGCCCGCCGCCGCATTGTCAACGCACGCCGTTTGTGCTTCTCGTGCTTGGGGGCCCACTTTCATCGGGACTGCCCCGACCCCCGCCCGTGTAGAATTTTTAAGGGGTCCCACTTGGAGATTTTGTGCGCCAACGCGAACCGCTCCAGCAGACCATCTTCTGAGGAGGGTTCGCGCAGGGGGGGGTACCCCGGAGACGAGCACCGGGCTGAGGCCCGCAATTCTGTACGCCGCACTCCACCCCCCCGCGCAAGTTGAACGGGAGCCCCGCGAGCGCCATTTGGTCTCCCCTCGTCAGGGAGAACGCGCATTGGCTGCTAGGCAGCAGTGGCCGGGTCGGCGCCGCTGCCTTTCCCCTCCGTTGGCGGAACGTCCCCGGCTGGAGTCGCGCCCTCCGCCATTCGGGCATCCGGTGGGATATGCCCCTCCAGTGATGGCGAGCGGCTCGGGACACCGCGCGGACGAATATTTTGATTGTTGGCCTCGTCGTGAACGAAGGCAGCCTGGATGCGGCGATCGGTCGCCGCCCAGGCATCACTAAGAGATTGACGCCTGCCCCGCTAAAGGACCCCCCCGATCAAGACGGTTTGTTGCCAACGGCCTCGGTCAAGGTCTGGGGACCCTTGGGTGACTCGATTGTGGTCTGTGCCATTTTGGACACGGGAGTCCAGGGTTGCCTTTTGTCGTCTTGGTTAGCGGGACAGGTTGGCCTGAAGGTGAATGACCTTTCAGGCAAGATTTGGGGAATTGGCGAACCGGCTGACACCACTGTTGAGGGAAGGACCTGGTTTGAAATCACCCTTGTGAGTTGTCCGTACCCTAAAATTGGTGCTCCTGCCCTTGTTATAACTGAACTTGGTTGGGACGAGCCACTTCAGGAAACCCTGTTGGAGGACGGTTGAGGCACTCTAGCCTTCCTTATGGGGCCCGTCACCCCCTTTTGTTGCCCAAGGAGGGCCACTTGGTTCAATTGTTGGTGACTGATCGTCACTCTAAGAACTCGCATGCCGGTTGCAATGCGCTGTTGGCCATTCTGCAGCGAGAAATTTGGATTTTGTCAGCTGATCGCGTCAATGAGGCGAAGCCCTTTGCTGGCGTCGTAACGGATTTGTTGGTCCCCTTTTGTTGAAGACGTCCACCCTTCGTAATAGTAAGATTGTTAAGGCTTATTTGTGTGTTTGTCTGCCTGTCAACCAAGGCAGTACATTTGGAGCTGGTAACCTCCCTCTCGACAGAGGCCTTTGAGGCGACTTTGGAAAGATTTGTGTCTCGCCGTGGGTTACCTACTTTGATTAGGTCTGATTGCGGTACGAATTATAAGATTACAAGTAACTATTTGAAGGAGGTATGCGCCTTCCTTAATGAGAGCCAGGTTGACATTGGTAATAGTTTGGCCCGCCGAGGGGTCACTTGGTTGTTGAACCGCCAGCCCGCCCCCCATTGGGGGGGTATTTTTGGGGCCGCGGTGACAGCGGCAAAGGGACGCTGGCGGAGATTGTTGGGAGACACCGTTCTCACCTTTGAGGAACTAGCTACGGTATTTGGCCGCATTGAAGCTGTGTTGAATTCGCAACCTGGTCAAGACTTCCAATTGATTAGCGGACGGGTAGGCTCGTCCGGGGGGGGAGGGTAGATGTTGCGTCCCGAATGTATTTTTGAACGATCTTTGGTGTGGCAACATTCTATTGTCTTTTTGATGTTGACACTTGACATAACTTTTTCACTTGACAGATAGACTTTGGTTGTTGAAAACCGTCTGCGTCGGACCTGTTGAGTTAATTATAATTGGTAAAATATCGTTGGAATCGCCTGTTGAAACCGATAATTGGGTCGCGGTTAACTATTGTTTGAAGTTGTAATCCCGGATTGACGAAAACCCTGGGATATTTCTCGGAACATATCGCCGTATTGCCTCACCGCGTGGCACGCGCATTTGCTGGAAACGAGTTAGGGCTGTGATGCTGATCTGAACCGCGCCATCTGGAGACTGACGCCTTGTGACCGTTCAGAACACTTGACTTACATCACACTTTCATTTACTCACCTCATATTTACATACATACCACACTTGGGCGTGACCTAGGAAGGTCGAAGTTGGTGTACCCAGTGCAGAAGGTAAGTGGTTAGAACTGTTATTTATATATAAGGTATTGATAAAGCCTCAGAGGCTATAGATTGTTGTAGGCCGAAGAGCCTTTTGTTTATTGTTGTTGAAGAGCAACGTTGAGCTCCACGAACCGTGGACAGTTCAGACACCAGTATCGTTGCACTGGCCCTTTGTAGTCCTGAACAATAGAAATAGGTCTAAAATTTATTATATCTGTGGACGACCCACATTTAGGTATTGGAGTCACTGACAGGCCCGTTGGTATAGTGGTCAGTGGCCCTGACTGCTATGCGCAAGGTCGTGGGTTCGATTCCCACCTAGGACAAATGTTTGTGTGATGAGCACGATCATTTGTTCTTTGTCTGGATGTAATTTATCTATAATATGTATGTATTTAGAAATATATATGTATGTTTATCAGTTGTCTAGTACTCATACCACAAGCTCTGCTTAGTTTGGGACTAGATGGCGTTGTGTGAAAGTTGTGGAATATTATTATTATTATATTATTATTACTCTGGACACTTTCCACTTACCAGGGTATAAACACTGTCTAAGCGAAAGATTATATATATATATAGTAAAGGCTCTTCTAAAGCCGACAAGCAATCCTTTATTAAGAAACCCGGTATGTTGTCGGGACCACAAGCTGTTAACGCTTTTAGTTGGCGTACTGCACGCCTAAGATCCGTAGCTGTAACTTGTTCAATAGCCACTGTAGACAGGCAGCCTAAACGATTAGCCTCGTCCTCCGCAGCCTTCACATCTAACGATGGAGGGGTATCATGGAACACTGAGCTAAAATATTCTGCAAACGATTCAATGGCAGTCTGTCCTTCTACAGACTTACCATTATAAGTATATGTTTTTATATGTTGCCTGTTGTTTTTATATTAAAATTGGGTGTCTGTCTATCTGTTTTTACTTTTTATCCCGGAATAGTACATGTACAATAATAAAAAAAACACAAATAATAAGTTTGTCGTACGTTGCGTCACCTGCAGTGGAGTTCAATAATGTTTTACGTTGTAAAAGTTGGGCCGAAGGTCGAATTTGGCTTGAACCGTTCGCGACGCCACTGATGGCAACCCTGTACATGGACGGAGTCTCGGGCCGCGAGTAAGAATTTATTTATTTATTTATTTATGTACACACATGACACTTATAAAGGAAAAAATTAAATACAGACAAAAGAGCACAAAGGTGCTGCTTATTTCCTAAGAAATTTCTTCCAGCAGACCTGCGACAGGAGAGTTGAAGAGGAGATGGGACACAGTGTGTATAAATACTAATTACGATATAAAACATACTTAGCTATAAAATTAAACTAAAATGATATATTTAATAAATATATACATACATAGAATTAAAATACATGCTATTTTTTATTATTGTGCGTACGGCTAAGGAGTGGAATTCCCTGCCAGTCTGTTTCCTGATAGCTATGACCTTCGTGTCTTAAAGTCAACAGTGAATAGGTTACTTCTAGGTAAGCGTGCTTCATCGTCGCTTACCACCAGGTGAATTGGTCAAATGCGAGTCCAAACCAATAAAAAAAAAAACAAAAAGCTGAAGTGTAGGAATATAATAAATATGTATGCTCATTTATTTTAGTAAGTAAGTACGGTCCTTTATAACATCATGACGTATGCTGAGTTTGCACTTATTAACACGCTTTTATTAGGTCGACGTGTATGTAACTAACTATGTAATGGAATCTAAGGTAACTAATTTAACCATCTTCCAAGGGTCGTAGCATAATGAAAATTGGCAGCTGTATGTAGTTCTGATGACAATATAATAATAAGGTACTGTCGAACTGATCTGATGATGGAGCCGGAAGATATGAACTGGAACTTCATGATGGAAAATCGTATCATAGCTGTTTTGGATTTCTTAGACTTGACCACGATTAGGTTCCAAGGTCTGATGATGAAGCCGGAAGATAGGCACTGGCATTCCATGATGGAATATCGTCTCATAATCGTGTTTACACTTGTGAGAAAGGCCACGTAATGGACTTTGAACACGATCAGGTTTCAAGGTTTCAAAATCCTAAAGAAAATCCGTTAGGTATCGGTTTTCTTAACCTTTTTGAATTACCGCGTAATCCATAGATTTATTTTTTTATAGATATGTCACTTTCAAATCCTCTGGGGGGATCGACCGTTTAATTGATAATTAAACGGTATTATGGCAAAAACTATAAAAAAGAAACAGCAACACAAAGAAAAAGGAGACTACAAAAAAAGGAAAAGCGTGTTTTTTTTTTGTTTTTACGTGCATTTATAAAACCGTGTTTTTCTAATGTTTTTTAAACGATTAATTTATTTTAGATATAGTACGTAAACGTTGTGGTTGTTTCCTTTGAAACCACACTTAGGAACCCCAACTTTACAAAGCTTAGAATGTCACTAAATATGCCAACTTATGATATTACTAGCTTTTCCCGTGACTTAGTTTGCGTAGAAGGTATTACCCGCGTAGGTACATCCCGATCCCGTAGGAATACTGATATAAAAAGTGTAGCCTAAGCATATGTTGTCCTGTAACTCTTCCAGTTAAAGTCCCATTCAAATCGGTTCAGCCGTTCCAGAGATTAGCCCGGACAAACATAAAGACAGACAATTAAAAAAATCATGTTTGTGTATCAGTATCGTGTACATAACTTTGTATAAGCAACATCTTCAATCATATGTAGGTATAAGCAAAGTTTTTTCTCAGAGTAGATATAGTCAGTTAGTAAATACCGGCCTCATCTAGTTTAACTGGTTTGTGCTACAGTTTATACGCGTAATAGATATTTGTTTTTGTGTTGTGTTGTCTATATTCCCCCGAACAGTAGCGAGAACGATTATATGATTTTGCTTAGGATTATAGAACAATTATGTGTAAATTATAGGGACGTAGTTGTTATAGGAGATTTTAATTTGCATTCTTGTAATGATAATGTAGTGAATTATTACGAGTATTTTATTTCTTTTTGTGAATTCATACAGACAAATAAAGTACCTAATTGCAATGGTCGACAGCTAGATTTAGTGCTGTGTTCATTGGGTGGGGGCGAGGTGCGCGTGAGTGAGGCAGACGAAATTCTTGTGCCGGTGGACCCCTACCATCCGCCGCTCGCAATATACGTACCTGTAGGCAAGTGTGAGCGTTCGAACTGTAAATATACAAACTCCATCCCGCCTCATACTGTTTTTGCAGAAGCGGGTGGTTTGTGTCCGCAGTGGAATTTCGCCAAAGCAAATTATGACGCGTTGTACTCATTGCTGTTATCAAACGATTGGAAGCCGATGTATGATATAAATGACCCAGATAAGGCCATTCATTATTTTTATGACACCATAAATAGCATCATCATCAGATAGTTCCGTTCCAAGAAAAAGGCAAAAGAATGTTAATTCTAGGTACAGGTACCCTGAGTGGTATACGGGTGAAATTATCCATTGTATTAAAGAAAAGGCGATACTGCATAAACGGTACAAAAATAGTGGGGTAAGCAGTGATTATGAAATGTTTGCTCGGTGTAGGGCAAAGGTAAAAACGATGATAATGCGTGCTCATAATCATCACCGGGAAAGGGTTCAGCAAGGTTTTACAAAAGATCCGAGATCTTTTTGGGACTATGTGAGGGCTAAAAAGGGAACAGATAATCGGAAAAGCATTCTCAAAAACGGTAAAGTTATACCCGAGTCGGAGTGTGCTGGTGAGTTCGCGCAATATTTTTATTCTGTTTATAATAATCAGGAACCACGACTCGATGTGAACGCCGCAGTGGCCTCAAGCGGTGGTAGCAGCTCGCGTGTACATATAGATCGCCTACAACTGAGCCAAGTAACGAAAGCTCTAGATCGACTTAAGGCAAACCGGTCGGCGGGGCCAGACGGTATTCCTGCTTTTGTAATAAGGGACTGCCGCACTGTACTAGCGAAGCCGCTCTTACATTTATATAATATGTGCATTGAGTCGTCTTATTTTCCTGAATGCTGGAAAATCACACGTGTGATCCCAGTACCTAAGGGTGGGATGGATTCGGACGTGAGTGGCTATAGACCAGTGGCAATTCTGTCAGCACCAGCAAAGGTCTTTGAGTCGACCGTACAAACGTGCATTTTAGACCAAGTATCTTGTTTAATATCGGATGCCCAGCACGGATTTAGACCGGGTTGCAGCAAGACCAGTAATTTACTGAACTTTATGACGTACGTGGTTCCAAATGTTGATGCGGGAGTACAAGTCGACGCTGCCTATTTTGACTTTAAAAAAGCTTTCGATTTGGTGGATAACGACATATTATTAGAGAAGCTGGCAGCAGTCGGCTGTACACATAAAATTACTGCAGTTCTTTGCTAGCTACTTGAAAGATCGACGGCAGTTTGTAGAATATGCTGGTTATAAATCCGAGCCTTATTACACGAGGTCAGGAGTAAGTCAGGGAAGCAATCTGGGTCCCTTGAACTTTATTATTATGATAAATGACTTGCCTGAGGTTGTCAGGGTTGCCACTTGTCTATTATTCGCGGATGATCTTAAGTTGCTTATGGCAATTAAAGATTTGAGTGACTGTGCACGGTTGCAGAGTGATATAGATAGTGTGGCAGAGTGGAGCAGGAAGAATAAACTGCAATTTAATGTTAAAAATGCACGGTTATAACCTTTAGCAGAATGAGAGTGCCACATCATCACGGGTATGCGTTAGATGATACGCCAATTGAGCGGGTAGAAAAGGTACGCGACCTGGGGGTGCGCCTGAACACCGAGTTAACATTTCGTGAACATATTATAAATGTTTGTATAAAAGCATATAGAAGCCTGGGTTTCATACTCCGTCGGGCATCGGGTTTTACAAACATTACAGCGGTAACAGCATTGTATAATGCTCTGATAAGAACTCAACTTGAGTGTAATGCTGTCATATGGGCTCCACATGAGATTAAATATAGTCTTATGTTGGAACGCATACAGAACAAATTTACCAGGTATTTGTACATGAAACTTTACGGGGTCTACCCCTTCTATCCGTTGATGTACCCAACCTTGTTCGTAATCGGCATGGTTGGGTACAACAAACTGGAGACTAGAAGGGACCTGGCTTTTACCACGTATATTTTTAAGCTGTTGCGCGGTAAAATGTTTAATGCTGGTGTTTTGAAGGAGATATGTCTGAATGTGCCTGATAAGTACGCATTGCGACGCCGACGGCCACGGTTGTTAGCAGTGCCGCGCGCGCGAACCAACCTGCTCAGTAAAGCGCCCCTGACGCGAGCCTTGCATACACTGAATGACACTGCTGATAGGATAGATTTATTTAATTGCTTTCTGAATGAATTCACAAAGGCAACATTGTTTGTATTATGTTATGCTAATATGTAACGAGTAGCTTTAATTGTAATTTATAATGTAACTAAAGACCACGCTACCGCATTAGGATTATTGCCTGTAATGATAGTTGTGTTTGTGATAAATAAATAAATAAATAAAATAAATAAATAACTTAAAACACAAAAAATGACGTGTAAAAGTGTTATTTATAACCAATTTACAAAATAAATATTTCAATTCATTTCATAAAAGAAAATACAGTGATTTTGAAATTACATACAGACGCTTTAATGATTCAGGAATATGTATAGGTAGGTACCAATAGCAATTAGATAGTTGTCACTAGAAAACGCTTTCAACCTTTAAAGCAAGAGTAAATAGGCATCTTCCGGGCTCGCTCGTCACATCGTAGTCCTCATCTATCGCTTACCATCAGACGAGGTTGAGGTCTAGAGTGGGCTCATTCTGAATAAGAATAAGACTTCACCATTCTTACTAGTTTTTAGTACACAAACTTACAAAGGAGAAACATTATGAGAGTAATCTGAATTAGGGCGTAGAGATCATAGTGTTCGTGCTTCTGCGTCCATAAGTACTATCAATTAATGTGGAATTTTAATTTGTGGAACTGAAAGTGAATACTACCAGAAAAGAATAATGGATCAGAGTTACAGTAATTGTCTTAACTTTAACAATTAACATGACGAGTACCTGTTCTTGTCTATGTATAAAAGAAATATGTTTTGTTAAAAACGATGTCAGCGGCCTTTAAACTAGGTGGCGCTTGTATCTTGGAGACCAGTAAAAGCTACCGCATACGTAGATATGTACGTCCTCACGGCTCTCTTATCATAGTTCCGCCTTTGTTCATTCTTCATTTCATAGTCAGTTGACTCCTCCTGGAATTGGCCTCTGGAATGCGCTTCCTATCGAGATCGGGACGGCTTAAAGTCGCTATACATTTTAAAGAAAACTGCAGATGTCGATACCTCGGGGTAGAAAGGTCGTATAAACCATTTTTACCCAAAATGAGTTATCATTTATACATAACTCATTTTGGGTAAGGGTTTTCTAATCCTATGTCTACATGGTGTGGAGCATCAATACATTGATACCAGAGGCCGAATTTTTCAAATTAAGAAGAACGAAGAGAATTATCGTTTTATTGGCAAGTGACGTGGAAAGTGATGGCCCTCATAGTGCTGTGACACGTTTGCTATTACTGGTATTCAGGAAACATGTGAAACCAAAAATTTCGGGTCAATTCTGCGAGTCACTTATTTTGAGCTGAAACTTTGCATAGAGACTCCATACCAGATGTTGTCTTCAGTCCTTTTGGATAGATATGGGGTTTCCGTTACACGTTGTATATAGTTTATCTAGCATGATTAGCGTGTACAAACAGATTTGTTTAAAGTTCTTGCTCTATTACTGATTCTAAACCCCATATTTTTTTTGTAAATATATCCTTTGTACAGACACATGTTTTTTACTGTTTTTAACCGACTTCAAAAAAAGGAGGTTTACAATTCATCTTGAACTTTTTTTTTTTTTATGTATGTTGTTACCTCATAACTCAGAGATGGCTGGACCGATTTGGAAAATTCTTTTTTTGTTTGAAAGGGTATACTTTCTAGTTGGTTCCATTGTCGTCACGTTTGCAGTGCAGTTGCTCTCGAAAAGCACCATTTGAGGAAGTGGAGCTGATGATGAAGACCCCAGATGGCCACCGAAACTACTCAATAATAAGTATTTCGTTGATTGCGATTAGATTACTTGAATATGGATGTTAAGCACTTTATGCTCGTCACAATGCATATGGTGAAGTAGAGCTGATGGTGATGTACCAGGAGAACTCCTCAAAAATTAACGGCTCTGCACCGGGAAAAGCAATATTTTGTAAAAGGTAGTAGTTGACATTTTGGCTTTTGTAACTAGATAAATTACAAACCGACCCACTAAAAAGCGTGAAAAAAAACTTTTTACCAAAAAATAGAACCGACTTCCATATAAAAACACTACAAAGGCAAAAATAATTTTAATTTCGGAAGGCGGTGTCTTTAGTTTTATATATATCTTCGTTTTTGACACCGCCTTCCGAAATTAAAATTATTTTTGCCTTTGTAGCGTTTTTATATGGAAGTCGGTTATATTTTTTGCTAAAAATTTTTTTTATTATATGTATTGGTTTTTTATTCAAACTTTATGCAACACAAGAGTACAAAGGTGGCCTCAGGCATTCTCATGATTGATTCTTACGATTGACGATGTATGTATTTTTAACCGACTTCCAAAAAAGGAGGTTCTCAATTCGTATTGAACTTTTTTTTTATGTATGTTACCTCATAACTCAGAGACGGCTGGACTGATTTGAAAAATTCTTTTTGCATTTGAAATTTGAAAGGGTATATTTTCTAGTTAGTCCCATTGTTACGAAATCAGGATCTGATGATGGGATCATGGAGAAATCGAGGGAACTCTTCAAATATTATAGGCACACCTATAGCGTTTTGGGTATTTCTTATAGTACCTTGTGCAGTTGCTCTCGAAAAGCACCATTTGAGGAAGTGGAACTGATGATGAAGACCCCAGATGGCCACCGAAACTACTCAATAATAAGTATTTCGTGGATTTGGATTAGATTACTTGAATATAGATGTTAAGCACTTTATGCTCGTCATAATGCATATTGTGAAGTAGAGCTGATGGTGATGTACCAGGAGAACTCCTCAAAAATTAACGGCTCTGGGCCGGGAAAAGCAATATTTTGTAAAAGGTGATAGGTAAGTAGTTGACATTTTGGTTTTTGTAACTAGATAAATTACAAACCGACCCACTAATAAGCGTGAAAAAAATTTTTTTTGCAAACAATAGAACCCATTTCTATATAAAAACACTACAAAGGCAAAAATAACTTTAATTTCGGAAGGCGGTGTCAAAAAAAAATACAAAACAATTGACACCGACTACCGAAATTAAAGTTATTTTTGCCTTTGTAGTGTTTTTATATAGAAGTCGGTTCTATTTTTGCTAAAATTTTTTTTTCTATTTTAAATTAATTTTGTTTTTTTCGTTTGTTTTAATTGTCGTTTCTCGCATACAACTATTATACCTACAACGCTGTCTCTTCACCACCCGTGGTTATCTGGTAGAGAATGCCATTTTTTTCCGGGGCCGCGGTTACTAGAGAATGCCTACGGTATTAGGTCTGACTTTGTACCTGTATGTGCAAGAAGTGTAAAAAAATAAATACTTAATACCTACTTGTGGACATGCGACTGTACGCGGGTCAGTTGAAAGTTGTAATTGTTGCGGAGACATTTTTATTGCAGACAGGCCGTTTAAAGATGTAAGATTTTTGTTTTGAAACTGCTTCACTTTATGGACAGGTAGGATCCAAGTTCTTTTGACATTTCTACAAATTTTATACCGGTAAAGGTGAGGCTTAGTTTTTTACCCGACTACAAAGGAAGGGTTATGTTTTTCGCGCGTATCTTGTATGTATGTATGTAATATTCTTTATTACCTCATATCTCCAGAATCGCTGAATGGATTCACATAGTTGAGGTATCGTTAGATTCGTCTTAGCTGCCCAAGTGTTCTTAGATAGGTGACATTTGAATAAATCAAACATGGCGGCTGTGCGGAGTCATTATACGTAAGTAATGAAAAAAAATTTTTTTTTCGAGTACTGCAGTATGGGTATCAAATTAAAGGGCTTAACACAAGGATTTCAAAAAGGTATATCATATTTATCATTAATTAATATAATACTAGCAAAAATAATACAAAGAGAATGTTTAAAAATATGGACTTAGTAGCTCTTCCACTTTCTGAACCCGGTGGGGTGCCATTGTGATACGACCGGGAAAACTATAACTAAAAAGTTGAAAAAAATGTTATTTAAAAAATTGAAAAAACCCGACTGCTCACACTGCCGACTGCTGACAAGCAGGCGAGACCCAATTGATTTTTTTTTAATGGGGTGGGTCCACCTGCTTGTCACTTTTTAAAATAAAAATGTGCTTGTTTCTTGCATTTCAGTTGAGCAGTCGGGTTTTTTAGATTTTTTAAATAACTTATTTTTTAATCATTGCCTTCCACTATGAATTCCTTTTAAACCGTGAGTGCATTTTTATAAACAGGTAGACCAAGCAGAATTGGAGCGGAAGAACTATTAGGCCAAACTATCTATATCTACTATATACATACTCAGGTTGCCGTGCGGGAATCGAACCCGCGACACGGGGATCAACAGCCAATAGTTCAATCGTGATGTGCGCAGGTTTTAGTTTATGTAGATTGCTATTTCGTTTCTTGCTGGACTACATTGGCTCAACAACTAGCAGAAGTGCTAAGCAATACTTAGCTAATTTAATTGTGTGGTAGGTAAGTAGATAAAGGGTTGCGGGAATGAACTAACGAAACTAAAAATGCGGAATCTCCGCGTGTTATTAGTCAGTAGAAGTCTGGCACTCCCTTCCAGTCTACCCAGTGCGGGACGAGTCATTGGATGGTTTCACATCCTTCAAAAACAAAAAAAAATTGGCCGAGTGCGAGTCAAATTCACCCATGAAGGGTTTCGTAGTAACTACGCCAAATAACTTTGTTTTCCATGGTGTTTGTATGAATTACAAAGTTACCCGTTTTACTACTTTGGAAGAGTCTACGATTGATTTTAGGAAAAAATGATTTTAGATCTTAATGTAATTTTTAAAGACCTATAGATAGCAAACACGAATAGATTTGATGAAAAAAAAATTCTGTTTCAGTTCAATGTATATAAAAATAAAAAATACATAGAATTGAGGGTGGCTACCCTCAATTCTATGTATTTTTTTATTTTTATATAAGAATCGGCAAGCGGTTCAATCAATCAATCTACCTGCCAAGTTTCACATGTGTAGTCCTAATAGTTTCGGAATAAAATGATTGTGACATATGGACGGACGGACAGACAGACAGACATGACGAAACTATAAGGGTTCTGTTTTTGCCATTCGGCTACAGAACCCTAAAAAGCCCTCTAATCTCTAATGGCATGTAAAACAGTCTGTAGATTGTATCCCACAACGTCTAGCTAGCTAGGCATGGAGCGAGAGTTATTAACTGGTCGGCACAACACACCATAATGGTGAACGCAGACCTAGCCGCACCGCACGCGCTGCAGTCTTTGCATTCGAATTCTTTATATGAAGTTCTATGCAACCTCGCACACCTACCCGCGCCGCAGTCGCCGCAGTCCCTGAAACGACCGAACTCCCCTAGCCGCAGCTGATGACGTCATCCGCACGCAGCGCGGATGACGTCATTCGCATCCACGGCGCGCAGTGTTGCCAGAGTTATAAAGTAGACAGAGAATCTCTGTCATCGGTTTATAATAAAATTACTTATTCTCGTATAAATAATTACTTGCTTATTCCCTATTATAGCACCTACAGATATAATTACACAAAAGAGCAAAATACCAATACCAAATACAGATTTTATACAGATTTTTTAAATCTTCGGATAGATAATGCTTTCAAAAATCTGGCAACACTGACGGGAACGACTGCAGCGACTGCGGCGCGGATAGATGTGCGAGGCCATTTACAAAAAGCGATGACTGCGGGGACTGTAGAGACTGCGGTGCGGCTAGGTCTGCGTTCACCATAACACGACACAATACGATGACGTCACACGTCAGCTGCTGCTCCCCTCCACACTGCATTACACGCGTCTGCGCCGCTATTGTGTGCCATTTAACGCGTAGTGTCAGTGGTGCAATTTCCGATGTGACGTATTGTGTCGCGGAAGATAGGTTTTTAATAACACAAAATCGCGCCTGCTCCTAGAATGTAAAGGTTTAAGATCTTTTTTTAAATGTATGGATGTCATTGCTGCGTAAGATTCGTGGGAGTACCAATATCATTTTGAAAGTAATTGCGGATAAACCGGATTGTGTTTTCCTGCGGCATTAGACTCGCATGCATGGCAGCGGAGCAGAAAATACATGTATAAGTTTTTAGTTCATTATATTTGTTTTTTTTTTTCTTACATAGAATATAAGGTGTTTTACACAAAAACTTTGTATGGATTTTTCGGAAATAAAATAATAAATATACCTACGCTACATAGAGTAGTGTTGTTCTAGTGGTTAAGCAAGCACGGCGTACGAGTCGTAGGTGGTGGGTTCATACCCAAGCAAGCACATGTAGCGACATCATCACGCAACAAACAAACTAATGATAGAAATCCTGTATCGCGCAAGCACAGTTTACCGCACACCTAGCCTGTATACAAATCACCCGACCACAAACATCGGGCAGTTGCCCACCAGACAAAAACACCTGTCTGGTCAGAGAATCCTCCCTTTTCAACGAGATTGCGGGACTTTTCACCCTGTTCCGTATATCCCAAACACATTACTTGTGTAATTTTCATTAACACCACTGGTCTCAAAACGGCCAAGGTACAGATGTCAGCATCGCAAGAAACTGACATGACCAATGACCAAAAATTCGAAGCATGTGGCATCTATCAACAACACTAAGTCAGCGTAGTGGAGCCATTTATAGCCCATTACCTCTCATAGACAGGAAGCTGTTCGTTAACGTTATAAGCCTGATTGTTATTTTTATAAGTCTAGCATGTCCATCCTGGTAAGGACGAAGCCCGAATCGAAGTGACGTCGTGTTTCACACGCGTCTCAAAGAGCATTGTCGGGGCCCGAGAGGTTACTGCTTGCCAGGGGGGTGCGGGAATGTTCACAGAGAGACCGCGACTCTGGAACGCAAGGGCAGTTTAAGGAACGGGGTGGGTTTTTATTTACTAGAAGTCTGACACTCACTTCCTCTCCACCAAGAGCGAGAGGATTCAGAATAAATTAAGCATGTGCAATCTAAAACCCGCTTTCAAGGAATTTAACCCGTTTACCTCATTTAAAAACAATCTCCAATTCCCCACGGATCAAGCTGCCGTGTGAGTTGTCACAACATGTCGCGTTGTCACGCATGAGTGTCGCAATCAGTCGCCGCGGTGCGCTGATGGATTTAAATCCTAATCATTTTGGAATATGATTGGAATTACATCTCATTTGGGACGAAACGATGAAATATGGTACTTAGTTGTTTAAGGGGTAAAAAGTGGGTCATCTTACGTGTGTATTAACTTAGAGCATCCTTATGTAAGTCAAGAATTGGACTGCTTGGTCGGTCGTGTTGTTCGGTTAGTGGTAAGCGCGACTGCTGAAGATGAGGTGTCGGATTCGATTCCCAGGTCATACAAAAAGTGCTATTGGGTTTTTCTACTCGTTTCTCAGTAGGTAGTTGGGTGTGTGATACCCCGTGCCTCTGAAAGTCCGCTGAGCTGTTGGTCTGTGCCTGATCTCTCTCCGGTCACGTCGGATTAGCGTCCCATGGGACTATAAAAGTAAGGGAACAGAGTGCACCTGCACTTGCGTACATACTTGTGCATACTAATATCTCCTAAGCAGATAACTAATCTCCTCTGAAATTGATCGCTGTGGTTGAAATCGGTCAGGAGGGCTAAAAAGGTTTTTGCTCAGGCTTTTTGTAAAACGTTTTTTGCAAAAACAAACGGCGAAGCGCCATCGTTACATGGTGGACATCCCACACATACGCACAAAACGTTTTGGGAATACTTTCATTGTGCGTACGGCTAAGGAGTGGAATTCCCTGCCGGAGTCTGTGTTTCCTGATAGCTACAACCTAGGAGTCTTTAAGTCAAGAGTGAATAGGTTACTTTTAGGTAAGCGTGCTCCATCTTCGACCACATCATCACTTACCATCAGGTGAGATGATCAGGTCAAACGCGAACATATTATTTTCAATAAAAAAAATTGACACCAGATATTTTTTTAAATATTACCGGTTAAAGGCCGGTAAAAGGGATTGTTTTGTTAGATATAAGAACTCTTTTATGTGAAGTTTTATTTTAATTCGTTATAAAAAATAATCTTACATTAATTTAAATAAATAGTTTTATAAAACAATACTATCTTAAGTCTAGGTATTAAAATTATATTGCAGTGTGTATCTAGGGCCAAAGATTGGTATAAGGACTAACTTTTCAGTTGGTAGTGCGTCTGCATAATTCTTGACGTCAAACTTATTTCAAAGAAATCTTTTGCATATAAAATTATGTCACCTGTATTGAACACAACTTTACTTATTTGATACTAAACTTCTCCGATGCTGCGAAGTTCCGGGAAGCTATAAAATTAAATTAATTTATCATGTTGAAAAGTCTTGCGAATCAGAAGAACTTCTACATAAGTTTTTCCTATTCAGGTGACATTTATCGTGCTTCATTTGTGCAGTGTAGAGTTCAATATCGTTGAAATACTTCAATTTTTTAAAATAATACTTAGTTTAAATAAACAAGGTAGACACACGAAGCTAAGTTATGATTGATTATGTCATGTTTCTTATGCAATTAGGTAAAGTACTCGGACGTTAATATCACTCTCTTAGAATGAAAGTGAGCTAACTTACTCTAAATTCCGCGTTTATTTAGCGTCTGATGTTGCTATAAACTGACCCTAAATGCACCAGTGATCTAAATTAATTACAAGTAGTTATCGGTATGCAGATACCTAGAACCTACATAGATATCGGTTACGAGAGACATATGGACATTTAACATATAATACATAATAACTATGTACAGTTAAATTAACTCAACAGTGCTTTTAAATGAGCTACTTGCTCAACCCCAAAAAAGGTTTTTAATAGATCATACTTCACTTTCAAGGATGTCTGAATCTTCTGTCAAAAGTTTTAAAGGTAAAAGTAGATATGAAGCCGATTTTCTTCTTAACTCAATGTCCTTTAAAACCCTGTCCTTGAAAGGTCCTGGTAATTAGACGACTGTTCGAGCGGGTAGTTACGAGAGGCGAGGCATCGCAGTATCCTATGCTGATGAGTGATTATATTAGACTAGTCAGTTCGCGTCGGTCAGCCGAGGAGACCACACGTGATGACGCCGAGACAGCTCCGACTCGTT
This sequence comes from Tholera decimalis, assembly GCA_943138885.2. Lineage (NCBI taxonomy): Eukaryota > Metazoa > Arthropoda > Insecta > Lepidoptera > Noctuidae > Tholera > Tholera decimalis. The sequence continues at coordinate 1,874,862 of OW964551.2, read as the reverse complement.
GGCTTGCCCTCCGGCTTTACAGGAACCACCTTCTTCTTCTTCTTGCCGTTCGCGTCGTAACGTTTCTCCTCCTGCAAACAGAACAGAAAAAATAATTAAACACCTCATCTCAATTAAACTTCATCAACCCGGTGGAACGCCTACCTAACACGAAATGCAGTGGTCAATCGAGTAAGGACCAGGCCCGGATCGGCGGCGCGCTGTGTTTCGCGCGTGCCTCATAGAACAGTCAACAGCATTGATGGGGCCCAAAAGGGCCATTGCCTGCCGGGGTAGCGGAAATGTTATAACGAGATACCGCGGCCCGTAGCGGAAGGGAAACTGAAAGAGCAGGGTAAGTTTTTAGTTCGTAGAAGTCGGACAACCCCTTTCGCTCCACGCACAATGGGTGATGACTTCTATTAGATGATTTTCCCACCAAAAAAAGATTAGTCGCTGTAAATATAATCTGGACAAATGGAGTCAGTGTGGACCTCCTTATATGCCCTTTCTATGGTCATACCTATCGTGCACGGCCACCCGTACTTTTAGGCCAATGTTAAAGCTGTGCATCTAGTCTCAAATTGGTCTAAAAGTACATACTTATTAATATCAGATAGAACTTCTTAAGTGATGACTGAAATTGAAGCTGCTGTTTAGATTAGTATGTTGTTCAACAGAGACCAAAAAATTGTAAGAATAACACTGAGTTTAAACCTCTGACACTCAAGCTAAGATTAAACTTGTGTTATGGGTGTCAGGGCTCTCTCTCTTTAAACGTTCACCAAGATAATATATAAGCAAGTTTAGTGATTACTGTCACCAGCGACTGCCAAAGCAAGCAGCATTGTTAAAAACAAAAGAATGGAACTAACTGGCCATTTTCTGGGTGTGTGTATGTATAATTATGTGTGTGGGTGTGTGGGTGAGTGTGTGCGTGTGTATGCGCGGGCTCAATGCAAGAATATGTAAATAATTCGCGTCCTTTAGAGTAACTTTTCCAATAGTTTTACTGTCTCCTCATACATAAGAGTCATGATCCATTTACTCGCTATCTTTTTACACTCAAATTTATTTTTATTATAAATGCCACAGCGTAAGTTTACTAAATTATAGAAGCGACTTCCCAGAATTCAGAAATTTCTTTAAGCTTTGGTTCCATGACGTTCTATAGGACAGACATCAGTCGATCTTCGTTTTGCCAAATAACCGGTACTATATTCTAAAGATGCATTTTTGCGTCAAATGGTGTTGAGCACAAAGAGCTGTCTAACGGTCATGACTGTTCATCATCATGACTGAAATTATCGTTTTAAAAATAAATTTTATTTTAAAAACGCCATATTTATGTATAGGTATACAGACTCTTAATATTTCTTATACATAAAATAAAAGAAATAGATATAATATCTTAAAAATACTTAGAACTATTTGAAACAAGAACAACTAATCAAGCTAAAACGGGCGCCGCGCCGGGCGTCGTATCGCTCACTCATTGTGCTCCATTCAATCGCGAATGAACGTTATTTGTCAATAGTGTTCACTGTTTAGGTCCCGCTGTACTATCTCATTCAATTTACAAAGTCAACATTAAATGATTGTATTTGGTTCTGATACGATCTTTGCAGAGATTGTTTGAGATATTTAAGAAAATGGTTCACTAGAAACTAAATGATTGACTTTTTTTCCGCGGCATTTGCACTAGTTGAGTCAAAGCTCTAGCCTTGATCATCGGTTACCTACGTGTAGCATGTCAATCAGTTACATTTCGGGGACTGTGCGAAACTAATTCAACCAAACCCGTTCCATCAACGGACTACAAAACGAACGGTGATGCGCCTTTGTTTCAATCAATCAATCAATGTATTTATTTCATAAGGTTGTTACAGTCTGTTACATAATATAATTTACAATTAAAATGAGGAACAACTATAAATAAGTAACAATTAAGTGGCTCCGGTGGCCTAGCTAGGTTACGTAGTAACCTGTATTAAGGTCCACCAGTCCCTAATTCCCACAAACAATATTATAGAGACTGCATTTTATTTAATACTTATGAAATGCAGTCTCTATAATGTTGGTTTCATGGTGGATATCCCCCGTATACGCACAAAACGTTTTGGGAATACTTTGATTGTGCGAACAGCTAAGGATTCCCTGCTGGAGTCTGTGTTTCCTGATAGCTATAACCTGGGGATCTTACTCCTATGATGATAACTATCCTATATGCTCCTCCAAGGTATAACCTTGCTCCAAACTAAATTCATCAGTATTTGTACCTTTTTTATAGCAGATAGCAGTCAGCTTACCCTTGATTGATTGGTAGAGAATACCTAAGGAGAAAAAACTAAACAGAAAGACAGTTGTAATCAAGAAGTTAATTTCATAATTTTAGTAGTTTCAGTACCGCGGCGTATAACACTAATTTATCCTCACATATTTTTCTTATTTTTATTTATTTTTATTAAAATAATTAATCATACAATTATTTATTTTTATTTATTTTAAGATTTTTATGCGGATTTCACCTTATGGATTAGAGCATGGATACCGGTTTTCGATATATCTAAAAACCGGAATATCGGACCATAAATGCGATATCGAAAAAAGCGATATTGGATTTCAAATATCGGTTTTTCGATATTTTATAAGAAACAAAAACCAGACGCAATAGAATCTTTCTTACCTATTTCATTGAATTTAATTAATGAAACAAAACCTATCGGTTAATTATAATTTTATAAATGATTATTTCCATATAAAAGTGTACAACACTTGGGCCGGCGCCCGGCATTATGTACATACGTGCAACAAAATAAGATCGTATCTCAAAGACGAGCCCAGAAGTTGTACGTTCACTCTTGCTTTGAAGGCAGACGGGTCATATGTAGAGGGGAACACAGCAGCCTGCAGAGAGTTCCAAACCTTGGCCGTGCGCACAATAAATGTAGAGGAGAATCGCTTAGTACGACAAGACGGTATATTGAACAAGTGAGAATGGTACCATGCAGTACGTCTGGTACATTGTTAGTATAAGGTAGATGGAGGAATCGGGTCATGGAGTTCCTGCGCACACTCTCCGAAGTACAATCTGTGGAAGACCGACAGGCAAACAACGTATCGCCGATGAGCCAGGCTGAAGCTTGTCTGCTAACACTGCATCGCCTATGAGTCTTTTAGCTCTGCGTTATTCGAGTCAAGTGCAGCAAGCTGGTATTTTGCTAAGCCATCCTACAAATGACTGCAGTACTCCATACAAGAACAGACCTGTGCTTTATACAAACTCAAAAGCTGTACAGGTGTGAAGTATCGCCTCAACTTGTGCAGGATTTGCAAAGCTTTTGACTCAATGGTTGAGCCGAAGTTTAAGTTAGACGTCAACTCTTTGCCCAAAAGCTCCAGGTGGTCGGTAACTGATAGGTATAGATGCACCTCTGAAAGTAGGAGATAATTTATATTGGCTCCTTTTAGCAGTGAAGAGAAACCTGTGTTTTCCAAGCATAGCATTTGACCAGATTGTCGGGTCAAATTAATTTGCTCCAACATGGCCTTTCTAAGACAGTCTGTTTCATCCCTGCTAGCTAGAGCTTAGACTTAAAGACTTAAAGATATACTTATCCAGTGCTAGAGCACTGGATAAGTATATCTTTTTGTGCTGTCATCCGCGTACGCAAGAGCTGGAGCAGGTCCTTGATATGCAGCAAAAAAGAGTCGCAAAGAGAACAAACCTCTTAAGAATACCGCATTGACATTGACAGCCATAAGATCCGATGAGAAGCCATCGATGACCGCTCGGATTGACCGCTCACTTAAAAAATCAGAAATCCGGTTGCAAAAGCCAGCAGGGACGCCAAATGTAGGAAGCTTACTCAGTAGACTAGCGTGCTAGACTCTGTCAAGGTCTTTGAGATATTGTAGGACTCTACAAGAGTCTTGCCGTGTTTCTTAATAGCCTCGCCCCAGCAGTACGTAACATACACAAGAAGATCTCGGGTCGACCGACCAAGGCGGAAGCCACACTGGTGGTCACTAAGTAGCTAAACTACCTTCCGCCACCGCCTAATTCCGTTCAGCCCAAGGAACATCTGCCACCTGGACGTGACTTGCTGTGGCCTATTTGGAAAGCTATCAATGGACTACGAACCCAAGTAGGCCGCTGCAAGCACAATTTAGAAAAATGGGGCATTATATGCCAAATTTACATCCAGTGCGATTACGGCGTTCCTGATCAAACAATGTCCCATTAGCTGGAGTGTCCAAATGACCCAAAAACGTGTACATTAGAAGACCTAATAAACGCTACTGAACGAGACCTGCGTGACTGGGCCTGATACATATAAAGTACGCAATTTACCATCGATACGAAGAAGAAGAAGAGACTAAGGAGCTCATTGTTTTCAAGGTATGCTAGCAGCTTATTATTGAATAGGGTACTCCATCACTTTGCAGATTTTGAAGGTTTTTTGGGTACTGGTTACACATCTTGGTTGCTTGTGACAACTCCAGAGCATAACTTTTTAAGACTCGTGCAGGTATTCCGTCCAATCTGCTGGCTTTGTTCTCGTCTAGTCTGCAAAGAGCTTTATGGACCTCTTAAATGGGAATTTCTAAAACTGACGTTCCATATTTCAGCAATAGCGATCTCTTGAATTGCCGTAGTCTTCGTATAAGATGACTGTGTAGTCACCCCTCCCATTGAATATCTACTTCTTTGCGTTTAACGTAATATATATTTATACAAGGTGTAACAGATTAAGCGCAATACCTCAGACACCCAAATTACAATATTAAATAAGGCTAAGACAATATCCGTAACTAAATAAATTGAAACCAAACCTAGACATTTTTTATAACGTAAAACGTATGTGCGTCATTAGTAGTGTTCAAAGTTGCTTTATGGCAATCACGTGCTTAATGCTTTACGCTTTATATTTTAAGCAAGCTATTTTATATGCTATATTATAAGCATGCTTTTTTATATGCGTAGGTACCTTAGGAATATTACATCGCGTTTATGAATTTACTAGCTTGTGCCAGCGGCTTCGCCCGCGTGGGAAGTTTTTCCCGTGTAAATCCCGATCCCGTGGGAATTTCGCAAAATTCTTTCTTAGCGGATGCCTACGTCATAACATCTACCTGCATGCCAAATTTCAGCCCGATCCGTCCAGTGGTTTGGGCTGTGCGTTGATAGATCACTATGTCAGTCAGTCAGTCAGTCACCTTTGAGTTATATATATTTAGATTACGGAATGGTAAAAAAAAACAATGAACTTTCCTTCAGGCTTCATACTTTCCAGGCTTAGGACTGTCTATAATTGGTTAAGTGTTAATATGAAATAAAGTATGTTAGTTAGTATTTAAAACAAATTATAGGCGTATTTAAAAAGTTCATTGATTGTATTTTTAATCAATATTGCGTGTCCTATCACTGTTTATTTACACTAAAAAGCACGAAGCATAACAACATTATTTATAATATTACGTTACGTGAGCCGCCCGAGATCGCAATATCGCACGCGGTGCGTAAAATAACTTAAATGATTAAGCACGCGACCGATAGCAATCGCTAGCATGCGACGACTGGCCGCCGCCGCCCGCGCACACACCGCGCTGCTATTGCTTAATGTGCTTTGCGTTTGCGATCATGCGATGTGCGGCGGACAGAGACGATATGTGCGATGTATAGCAAAAAGCAAATAGCAACAAGTGAGAGCCAATATAGCATTTGCTTTATGTTATGAATGATAAGCACGCTGCTTTATTTTGCTATATGCTTTATTAACCACCACTATGCGTCATACAATATCCTTACGCAGACGCATACACTCATGCAATGTTAGCGGCCGACACGCACACGAGCGCATTTCTTTGAATTAAGGATTGTATTAATGTCATGATACTGTGTTTCCATTTTAAGTTAAATGAAAGATTTTTCCGTCAAAATTTAACACCTATTTTGTATGACGGAATCGATTCAGAAGCCGATTCTGAACCAACTACATTCAGGAATTGCGTTTATTATGCTACTCAATCACTTATTTTAACTTGTGTTGATTTTTTTATTTAATGACACAGCAGAGTATGTTAAGAAATTGATATGTTTTGTGTATATCTTTTAAATTCGAATTGATTTAAGATTGCAATGAAATATTTTTAATAAAAAATGACGGTGATTTTATATTTCCAGAGCACACTTTGATACAGTCTCTAAATTCTAATATTTGGACCCTTACAACGTTATAACGAATTTGATCATTTTATTTCCATAATATCGGAAAAATATCGAAATACCGGAATACCGATATTAAAAAATTGAATATCGAAACAAAACCGGTATTGGGAAAAGGTTCCGATATTCCATGCTCTATTATGGATAGAGTGATTCATAAGAAAAGTTCTTGTGTATATTATTTTAAGGTTTTGGTACTATAATTTTAAGAGGAATTAGCAGAATTATACCATGTGAAGCCGGGCTGTGTCGCTAGTATAGGTACATATATTATGGATTGGTTTTCGCAATTTTCATTGATTTCAAAAGGTGTATTTATTGACAATTGAAATAAGACTCATGGTAACTCTATAATAATAGAGAATGTGAATAGGAATAATTGAATTCCTAGCAAGCGACTATGGCACCAGCATGCCTTTCAAAATAATCATATAGGGAGTCAGTAATAGCCTCATTATACCCCCACAACTCTATTAACGCTCTCGGCTCCGCGGCCATTGCGTTGGTACAGCGAACTGTACTCGAAGAGCGAAAGGAAAACGGAGTTGATTGAACACATAACAATATGGAAGGGTGATCAATTTTTATTATTTGTGTATAAAGAAATGTATATTTTTCTGAAGAGGATGGTGAAACTGTTGGGGCATATAAGTCGTGGTTACGGGAATATTCTAACGAGATACCATGGCTCCCAAACGCAAGGGCAACTAAAGGAACTTGGCGGGTTTTTAATCAATAGAAGTCAGACACTTCTCTTTTGCTCAACCCAGAGTGGAAGTCGAGTCATTTAATTTTTCTACCGATAAAAATATGTGGGGATATAATTGTGTCAATTTTAGTGACTTTTAAGGAGATTTAAACGTTTTAGTCTCCACTGTCTTATATCCACTTATATCCCAACTTATAGTTTAAAGGCCTTAGTTTTTGTTGTGTGTTAGATTCGTTCCAACATATGTTTCTTTTTAAGCTATTGCATAGCTTTTATCGCGGGCTTTGAGCGCGGCGACCGAATCAAGAAATTCCGTAACGAAAATAAACCTAACACCTCCCTCTCCGACCGGCCAGCGGTGCGGCGTTGAAAGCCGTGCATCGTCTTAACGTCGTTTCAATTCGGCAGACATCGGCACGGTGTTTGTGTGCGTGCGACTAGACGTATGCGTGTAGATTAGCTACTAATAAACCTATAGTTCCAATGATAAAAATTCCTGAATAACCTACATGTATTGTAAGATAATAAAAATATTTTAAACAATATTAACTTCTCATTTATTCAATAAAAGAAAAAAAATGTTTTCTTATCGTTCACCACGCTCAAAAAGTGTACCTTGAATTAATATAAAAAAAAACTTATTGCATAAATAAAAAAAATAAATAATTATAATTGCATAAGTTGATAAAAAATGCTATGCAATAGCTTTACCGCGGCAGTCCCCGAGTGCTACACAATTTTTTTTTCTAATTGTTATGAGTCTGTGATACTTGAAATAAGTAGATTGAATTGAAATGAAAACTGGTTAGCCCTACACTAGTCGTTTCTCCTGTATCGTGAGTACATTTAAACTCAAATGAAAAAACACTCAGACAATAACAACTACCTGTAGTTCACAGAAGCATATGTTCCGTGCGAATCGAACCCGCGATATGCAGCGCAGCAGCTAATCCCTCAACCACTGCGCGCAAAAGGAAATACAGACCTATACCACAGTATAAAAATGATGTTTACACTGTGCCTATAACCAGCAATGGGTGAAGTCAGACCGTAGTGTAAACGATAATGATGAATATATTCTAAACATACGCGTGATTTAGTTGACCGTCAATAGCCTTGTAGTTAAGGTGTCGGCTTGTGATCGAGAGGTCACGAGTTCGAATCCCACCCATTACACTATTGCCGTGAACCCACTCCAGACACAAACACAGCTTAGTTGGAAGGGGTTAACAGGATTGCTAGTAATCTTTAAAAAAAAAGGAAAAAAGAATCGGGAAAGATTTGTGTCAGTTTCGTTATACAATCTCTGGTGAAATAAATAAATTAAATTAAATAAATTTATTTATTTATTTATTCAGTTTGAGCGCACCCGATCACGTTGTGCCTGCGCACAGCACAAGCCGCACGAGCCGCTTCTGATAGCGGTTATAACAATCAGTTTTAGCTAGTCAAGGTTACTGTTCTGATTATATAAACTTTTAAGCGATAAGCTGCTATTTGCAATATTTTATCAGAAATTAAATTAATTAAAGGAGATTAGAAAATCTTGGAAGCACATCATATACATAGATAAGTAGAAATAGTATAGTCACACACAAACACACTTTAATGAGGCACTAGGATTTTTACTATTTTTTTTTCTCCATAAAAATTGTTTATATTGTTTTGTATACACACGCTATGTTTTAAAAATTGTCTACACCTGTTTTTGTGGGGTAGGGACCTGGTGATCTGTACTACAGGTTTACACCTATAACAGACACCTGCTCTCCACAATTTTTTGACTGTAAGTGTTACTTTAAAATATCTTTGTATAAATATGTAAGTCATTCTTTTGTGAGGAGAAATAAAGTTTTTTTATTATTATATTATTATTTATTTTAACATGACGGCGTAGTTATTTTTTATTGACACATTATGCACTTAGGTAGGTATGTTTAAAGGCGAACTTAATTCTGTAGGCATTCTCTACCAGTCAACAAAAGGTGGTGAAGAGAGAGCGTGGTAGGTGCAATAATTGTACATGAGAAGCGATTAATTAAAAACGAATAAAAATAAATTGGCCAAGTGCGAGTTACTACGAAAATAACTTTGTTTTTGATAGGGTTTGTATGAAATACAAAGTTATATTTGCAGTTTTATAAAATGCGCTATATCTCAGTAACTACTGACTCTATCTCGTTCCAACTCAAAAAAGCGTTTTGGGAATACTTTCATTGTGCGTACGGCTAAGGAGTGGAATTCCCTGCCGAAGTCTGTGTTTCCTGATCTCTATAACCTGGGGGTCTTTAAGTCAAGAGTTAATAGGTTACTTCTAGGCAAGCGTGTTCCATTTTGGACCACATCATCACTTACCATCAGGTGAGATGGTGGTCAAACGCGAGCCTGTTATCAATAATAATAAAAAAAACTAATTTTCTTTGAAAGTTTTTGTTATTTTGTTTAGCATATATTTTTTTAGATTTTTCACTTAAAAGCTTAAATTAAGCTAGTTGGCTGCGACATATATTAACAAGTTACTGAAAAATAAATAAGAAAATTTCTGCATAAGTATTTTTTGAGAAATCCACAATTCCCTTTTAAATGTATATCGACTATTAGCCGCTCTATCTCGAGGTCGAGAGGAAGCGCATTGCATTCCAGAGGAGAATCGACTGAATATAAAATAAAATAAAAATTGGGCAAGTGCGTGTCAGACTCGCCCATGAAGGGTTCCGTACTAACTATAATAATATAATATAATATGTATATTTACTTCACAAAAAAATCTTACAAATTTCTTAAACCTAGCTTATTTACATTTTTTACAACTACGCCAAATAACTTTGTTTTTCATAGTGTTTGTATGAATTACAAAGTTATATTTGCGGTTTTAGAAAATATGTTGTATCTCAAAAACTGCTGACCCGATCTCGTTCAAACTAATTATGGTTGAAAGTTTACATTAAAATCAACAGACACGTATTTTTTTAGATTTTTACTGCATTATTATAGAAGTTAGAAGGGGGGACATACATTTGTCCACTTTGGGAGCGTATATCTTTTAAAGAATTGACTTTATGAAAAAGTGGTTTCAAAAACCTCAATGTCATTTTTAAAGACCTGTCTATAGATACCACACTAGCATATATTTCATGAAATATTTTAAGTTTAAGTTCCATGTATGAGGAGCCCCCCTTTACTTTAAATGTTTTTTCGGAAAGCGGTTTACAGAATACATCTACCTACCAAGTTTCACATGTATAGTCCAAATAGTTTCGGAATAAAATGACTGTGACATACGGACGGACGGACGGACAGACAGATAGACAGACAGACAGACAGACAGACAGGCAGACATGACGAAACCATAAGGGTTCCGTTTTTTGCCATTCGGCTACGGAACCCTAAAAATAGCTAAAGTCAGAAGTATGAGAAGGGCAAATTTAGAGAGAATTATTCTTTTCTTTCATTTTTATCTATACTTATAATAAATCTGTAGAGAGGTCAATTCTGTACATGAAATATATTTACAAAATAACTATCAGGGGGTGATTAGGGATCGATACTGATGCCAAAAATGCAATCAGTAAAATTTTTGTCTGTCTGTCTGTCTGTATAACCGTTATAGAAACAAAAACTACTCGACGGATTTTAACGAAACTTGGTACAATTATTTTTCATACTCCTGAGCTGGTAATAGTATACTTTTCATCACTGAAATGTTGGGAAAACGGGAGAAGTTACTCCATTTTTTAAGCTTCCGTCGCGAGTGCAACCTTAATGGTTAAAGCTACACAGAAATCATTTATGACGGAAATATTCTCCATAAAAATTATTTAAAAAATATCCCACGACAGCATATATAGATATTTTATGGTTGACTCACAATAACACGTGTATGGTTGACTCACAATAACACGTGTAACTCCCAATAGCAGTTCGAAGCTTTCTGATTATTATTCTGCTCCGAAATTTAAAACCACCACAACTTTGCTATGGAACTCGGCTAAAAGTAACCCAGTTGCAACAAAATGTAATCGAGGCTCAAATTTTAACAGGTTGCGGTGCAGGAGAAACCGTCTTTATTCCCAGAATTCCCATAATACCAAATAATTTTTCATTCCAATTTAAAAGAACGCAATTCCCAGTATCGGTGTGTTATGCAATGACAATTAATAAGGCTCAAGGGCAGACTTTTCGTGTTGCTGGAGTAGATCTCGGTGTCAGTTGTTTCTCGCATGGTCAGTTGTACGTCGCTCTTTCCCGGGTTAGCAGTTCTAGAAATCTTTATGTTCACGTGCCGGACGGGTCAACTTTCAACATAGTTTACCCGGAAGCTTTGCGCTGAAATATTTTCGTTCTATAGGTACTTAAGCCTCATGTGAACGTGATCTAAACAATATTACCAATACATTAACTTAATAACACACAAGGAGTTACACGCTGACGGAGTCGCGGGCACAGCTATTAACAATAATATTGTGCGGTTCGGTATTGCGATATTTTTCAACAGTATTATAGATTGACATATTATATTTCCCTACTAAATTACGAAAGTTAATCTGTCTGTTACATCAAAATCACTGAACCGTGAGGAAGGACATAGGCTACTTTTTTTTTACGAAAAACGACGGAAACGTGGATGAAGTCGCGGGCAACAGCTATCTATACTAATAATATAAGGCTGAAGATTTTGTTTGTTTGTTTGAACGCGATAATCTCAGGAACTACTGGTTCGAATTGAAAATTTATTTTTTAATTAAATAGTTAATTTATAGAGTAAGGCTATAGGCTATATATCATTACGCTAAGGCCAATATGAGCGGAGCGCCAACGAAGAATGCTTCAAAATCGGGGTTAAATTTAACGTTAGCCCAAAGTAACTATTCCACGCGGACGAAGTGGCGGGCAAAAGCTAGTTAAAAATAAAAAGAAGATTCGGAGAAAAGCTGCAGTTCTCCGAAAGATTTTTCGATAAATGTGTCCGGCGCGGCGTCGTGCGTCGTTTTGACAAGAAGCTCGGTGATTCGCGATTGTGTGTTATCTATGTACGATGTTTTAGAAGTGTGATGAAATAATTTGAGTTTTTGTTCTGTGTGATGACATAATAAAAAAAACATCGCAAATACATTCTAACACCGGTAAGCAATTAAAATCTTTAGCTTTTAATTTTGAACAATTTCGTAGTCGTCATTATCTGACAACTCAGAAACTGTCAGTCTACTGCATCGAATTTGTGGCTTTTGACTCGTTCTAACCCGTAACGATTTTCAAAAATGTCCGAATGCCAGCCAGAACCAACAACTTAACGTGCTTCCCGAGGCGAGGCGAGTATCATACGGGTATTTCTCATTTTCATTAAAAATTATCTGTGACAGAGATTTTTTTCTTTAATAACAAAGGGCACGTGGACATGATATATTTATCAAGGTAGTGCTACCATGTCTGGTGAAGACTACATGAAAATATACTAAATTTATTGATCACATTATTTTAAATATTAAAAAATAATCGCCAAAATGTCTTTTCCGTGGATGTGACTAAAGCAAATTTACAGATATAATATATTTTTCCCAGTCTTTAGCATGATATTTCTAAAATATAAGGATATTATCTTAAACTTTAACAAATACTGACTCATATCAGCTTATAACTTAATATTCAATTGATTAAAAAGATAACAAAAAACCTAATTGAAATATGTGACATAAGTTTTGGTCACTTCCATGGACAAAGGTCACAATAACTTTTTACCGAGAAAAAAACTGCGTGTGTCCGAATTTATGTGAGCATTGACAAGCCGTCAACTGTTATAACCATAATGAGATGTCATTTCTTACTGGCTGCAATACTTTTGTCGTGAAAAAACAATAAGATTACCTAATTCAATCTGGACATTTTCAGGACAGAGTTAAGTAGTTTTAAGGAGGAGTTTTTAAAGCTTGTGCGGAACGAGTTTCAGCTTCTGCGTGACGATCTGTCAGAGCTAAGGTCATCTCTAAAGTCGACCAACGATAGGATGAGCAACTTGGAAGAGAGAGTGGCTGTAGTCGAGACCAAACTGGCTCAGCCCCAAGCGTCGCGGTCATCGGATGTGGACGAACTAATAACTCAGTTGAGAAATGACATAAATGACCGCGACCAGGAGTTGCTCGCCAATGATCTCCAGATCTCAAATATACCAGAGACCGGTAATGAAAACCTCTCACACACGGTCATAATGGTGGCGGCTAAGATTGGCGTCAAACTGAAGACGCGCGACATAGTGAGTGCCGAGCGTGTCGGAGGTCGGCGCATCAACGCGGCGCAGGCGACGGGGCCGGTGGAGACCCGCCCGCGCTTCATCGTCGTTCGTCTCGCGCGCCGCGACCTACGCGACGAACTGCTGGAGGGTGCGCGAGTGCGGCGCGGGATCACTACGGCCGACCTCGATGTGCCGGGTCCACCAACGCGATTTTACATCAACGAGCGGCTTACGAAAGTTAATCGCGAGTTATTTCGGAAGGCGCGCGATGCAGGGAGTCGCCTGGGTTGGCAATTTATATGGTCAAAGCGCGGCCGCATTCTTGCGCGATACAAGCCAGGGGACGCCACTTGCCACATCCACTCTGAAGCTGACTTGCAACGCATCTTTGGTCCCGGTAACACTGATAATAACGCATCTTAAAATATTGTTTTTGTTTCCTTTATTTTATATTTTCGTACAATTAGGACCACCGCTAGTTATTTTAAATTTTAAAATAAGTGTAGTTATGGCTAGTTATAATATGATTATAGTTAATATTATTATATATTATATTATGAAACCACCATTGGTAATCCTTTTAACTTTTAAAATTAATCTTGTAACATCCTTTGTAGTTTTAAGTCCTTATTCAATTCTGTTGTGGTATACAATAAAGACTATATTTATCCGTCTATCTATCTTGTTATACTTAGTAATATTACAATAAAACCAATGTCAACGGTGTGTTATAGTTTTTGCTACTTATGTCCTATTCCATTAGATGTGTGTCTCACGGCGCACCTGAGAGAAAAGTGCGTAAATCATTCACTTATGTATATCTATTTATTCCATATATTATATACACGCACACACGCATGCACACATATTAATCTATATATATTTATCATATATATTCTACTTCGTAACTTTTTAAACATATTGATTATATACTCACTATTTACATACATACTATTACTTACATATCACAGCTTTACACCGTTTAATGTTTATTTACGTTTTTTTTTTTTAATGTTTATTGGTTATTGTACAGATACACTATTTACACATTTTCAATTGCATTATTGGGAAGTATCGTATGTAACGATTTTAATGAACAGGAAAGAAATTACAATATCGATATTGTTCACTGCAGAATTGTTTTTTCACTATTATAATGATGACTAAGAGGGAAAGGTTTCTTAAAGTTGGTTTTCTAAATGCTGGATCATTGGGTACTGGGCATGACGATCTGATTGGCGCAATGGACCGGCACTGTTTTGACATAATGGCGATCAATGAAACTTGGCTCCGTGCTGGCGAAGAGGGGCGCGCACCAGTGATTCCTGGCTACCGTCTACGTCACTCGCCGCGCCCAGCGAGCGTTCGCTCCGGTCGTGGTGGGGGCGTCGGATTTTATCTACGGCGAGGGCTGTGCGCGCGTACTTGGTCTCGGCCGGTTGATCCCAGGTTCGAATCGGTCGAACAAATGTGGCTAACGATGACTATGAGTGGTAAACATGTCGCTGTAGGTACCGCGTACCGGCCACCATGGCTAGACCTTGTTCTTTTCTTGGACGCCTTAACCGACTCCCTTAGCTCACTGGGTCATTGCGATCACTATATATTGCTGGGTGATTTTAATGTCAATATGTTAGATACAAGCAGCACAAAAACAAAAAAGATTAGCGAATTTTTGGATAGCCTCAGTCTGACTCAGTTGGTAAAAACTCCTACTCACTTTACAGCATCTAGTGAAACACTAATAGATGTCCTTTGTACCGACTTAAGAGCAAGATACACGTCAGTCGAATCGTTCAGTTCAATGAATGGTCATTCTATTATAGTTGCGGAATTTCATGTATTGCGAGAAAAGTTAAAACCATATACAATAAAATTCAGGCCACTAAAAAATGTTTGTATGGACAGCTTTAATATGGACCTGGACCTGTTGTGCCTTGGTGATATTTCTTCGTTAGACAATGTTAATGACATGGTGCGTGTATTTAACTCACATATAATTTCACTATTTGATGTTCACGCTCCAATTAAAACTTGTGTTGTCAAGGAGAAGTCTCACCCGTGGATAACAGACACGATTAAACTAATGATGCGTTTACGTGACAACGCTTTAACTTGTTACAAGGCAACTAAATCCGATTCCAAAAGACAATACTATAAAGACTTAAAGTCGCTTGTGTTAAGTTCCATGTATAATGAAAAAGTCGCATACTTTAAATATAACATTAACAACAAGTTATAAAATCCTAAACAGCTATGGAAAAATCTTAAATCTACCCTAACTCCCTATAAACCTAGACAAGACATTCCGTCGCATTTTAATGACCCTGACCTTATTAATAACACTTTTTTGGTAGTTCCTGGTGCCTCTGTAGCAAGTATGCAACTTCAAACTTATTTTGAAGATCATAGATATGGAAAAGCCATTTTCAAGCTCAATCCAGTGGATCCGAAAGATATTTCCCGTATTATTTCTAACCTGAAAAGTAACGCCGAAGGTTACGATCGGATTACCCTTGATATGATTAATATGATTCTTCCGTACGCTCTGAATACGATAACAGAGATTATAAACTGTTCCATACTAACGTCTGTGTTCCCTGATCAATGGAAAATAGCGTCCGTGAGGCCATTACCGAAACATGCCAATCCTGTTGAAATAAAAGACTTACGTCCTATAAGCGTTTTACCATGTTTATCGAAAGTCTTAGAGAAGGTCGTGAGTCAGCAATTAACTAATTTCCTGGAACACAATAATGTGTTACCGGACTTGCAGTCTGGTTTCAGAAAACAGCGCAGTACCTCCACTGCCTTACTGGATGTAACGGATAATCTTCTATCTGCCCAGGACAAGGGAATGTGTTCGGTGTTGGTATTGCTAGATTTTTCACGGGCTTTTGACGCAATTAATATTTCGCTATTAATATCTAAACTAGTTTATTACGGTTTTGACCCCAGCGCTGTGCAGTGGTTCCGCAGCTATCTTAGTAATAGAAAACAGTGTGTTAATTGGCATTTAGGTGATGGAACTGTTTTAACATCAGCTCTTACTTCGATTGTTAGAGGCGTCCCGCAAGGGTCTATATTAGGACCTATTATTTTTATCTTGTACTGTGCAGATATTATAAAGTGTCTCCAGAAATGTAAATACCATATTTACGCTGACGACGTCCAACTCTATCTATCGTTTATGCCAGATGATTACGATAGGGCCATCCGAGATCTTAATGAAGACCTTCTTAGAATTGCTGCCTGGTCTCAAGAAAACTGCTTGTCGCTAAACCCAACCAAAACAAAGTACCTTGTATTTGGCACTAGACAACAATTATTTAAACTTCCCTCCACCCTTAACCTAGAATTGATGGGTGAACCAATTGAAAGAGTTTTCGAAGCGCGCAATCTTGGTCTCATAATGGACAAGGACCTCCGGTTTGAAAAACATGTAGCCGACTCTGTACGAAACTGTTTCTACCGACTGAAGGTTTTGTACAAGATGAGGCCCTACTTGTCTGTTACACTACGCGAGCAGCTTGTCGAGACTCTGGTATTGTCTAAGTTAAACTACGCGGATACAGTTTACGGCCCTCGCCTATTAGCCCGCACAGACCGTCTTATTCAAAGGGTGCAAAACGCCTGTGCCCGATTCTGTTACACAATCCCCCCTAGGAGCCATGTAACGCCCGTACTTAATAAACACTTCACACTCAAAATGAAGTCGAGACGCAAGTTGCACTTAGCCTGCCTTCTGTTCGGTGTGCTAAAGCATAAAAAACCAGAGTACCTGTACAACAAGCTAAGTTGGCTCACTAGTACACGAGGGTGCGAAAGAAGGCAATGCTCACAGCAGCTTGCGTCTCGATCTCACCGCACGGCAGCATTCAGAGGCAGTTTCCGTTATGCGGCATCAAAAGTCTGGAATAATCTGCCGCCTCCGATTAGAACATCCAACTCGTCTAATTACTTCAGAAAACGTTTGCGACAGTATTTGATAGACGCACAACGGAAACTGGACATGGTACATTTAAATGTTTCTTTGATATGATGCTGTGCCAATTTGAGTGGAATGTGGTGGGTTTGTGGTGTGCGGGCAGTGCGCGTGCAACTACAGGGAATACACATATATGTATTGTATATATATTTATCTATTAGATTATTAAATACTTTATTATTATTTCTATTCTGTTTATATATTATGTTTATCATTATTATACTATATATCATAGAAATGATTGACATCCGTACACTCACCATTAGGACCAGTTGAAAACCAGCGTCGGGCACTAGTTGTCCGGCATTTTGCTGAACTGGGCCTATTTGGCGCAGCCGTGAGTCACACAGTAGTCCTAGATGTGTTGAATTCCATTATTTTTTATGTATAATTTCTTTTAATAATAATAAGATGTTGTTTATTTTTTTTTTATTTTTTACTGTGTGTACTTGTGGCATGTGTCAATAAACGTTTTTTCTTTCTTTCTTCTTTCTAATTAAAACTCGTCAAGCATACGTGGTCACTACTGTGGTTTTTTTGCCAAGTAAGTATATAATGTTAAATTTACATTTGTTTTGCTGTTTTGTAGGTTTAATAACCAAATTACGATTGCCGAAATAGGTTGCAAAGAAGAGATTTTTTAGATTAATTTTCCGTATTTGAACCAAAAAATGTCCTTTCCATGGATGTCACTTCCATTGATTACGTGGATATTTTTCCTCCACGGACGTGACCACAGGTCCAGGGATGTGAACTTAAACTTGGATCATTCCAATTATTTTGTTTTTTTAATTACTGCCGTATACATAGATATACAAAACGCTTTTACATACAAATTAGTGATGTGTCAACTCGATTTACTAACTCGAGTTAACTCGAGTTGGGCTTAAATCGTATCAACTCGAATTGAATTCTCTTTAACTCGATTTAGTCGATTTAAATACTCTCGCCCTAGGGCGTAAGCCGTATGACAGACACTGAGATGGCGCGAAGTTTGCCGATCGATTATGACTATATTCATTCATTTAATTCGCTACAAATGTCAATTATGTCAATGTCACAACAACACAGATTGCTGAAGATTTGAGGTTATTTTGGAGTGCTGGTTGTTATTGGTGTTAGTTTTTCGAATTATTTGGTACTGTATAGAAAAAATACCTAAAAGGAAATCTGTTGTTTGGGATGTATTTGAATGGCCAGTGAATGGACATGCTAAGTGCAAACAGTGTTCAGATTCATACAAATATAGTTTTGTTGTTAATTAATAGAAATACTTACTTTATTTATGTTACGAAAATTTAATCCTAAATACATAAAACATAAATAAATACATTTCTTTTTTTTTATTTAAATTCTACCTACTTTAATTGAACAGATTCATCATAAATGTGTATGGGGACCATCCCATTCATATTTATGCTAAATCTGTTCAATTTATTTAAATATTGTTACGAAAACAAATCATTTACTCAGTTTCATTTCACCCAGTTAACTCGAGTTACGTGAATTTCAAATTGAGTTAACTCGAGTTGTGTTTATTCCGAGTTGACACATCACTAATACAAATACATGTTTTACTTTTTTTTGGATGGCGAAAAATAAAAGACCAAAGACAGCAAAAGAAATTCGTAAACAAAAAAGAGAATGCGAACGAAAACGAAGAGCTCTTATTAAGGCTAACCCCGACTTGTATGGAGCCAGTCAATTTAACATTTTTAGTGAATATTTTAATATTAAAAAAAAATTGGTTTCGAATGTTAATATTTATTTAGCGTGTATGGATGCTATACTATTGCGGGTTAACGGGAAAGCCCTCTGTTAGTTAATATGCTGTATGACAGAGATAGCGAAAACAGGAGAATAAGGAACCGGATAGTGAAACTAAAGAACAGGAGAATGTGGTACTTGACAGTGAGATGAAAGGACAGGAAGACGAGGAACTGGATAGTGAGGCTGCAGAATAGGAGGATAAGGAACTAAACAGTGAGATTAAAGAACTGGAGGATAAAGAACTTGATAATCAGACTGCAGAAGAAGAAGATAACGAGCTTGATAGTGAGACTGAAGAACGGGAGGATAGAGAACTTGATGATCAGACTGAAGTAGAAGAAGATAACGAGCTTGATAGTGAAACTGAAGAACAGGAAGATAAGGAACACGATGAAAAGAAAGGATGAGGATCGTTGACAGTGAGAGCGATGATGACCTCGAAATATTTGAATTAAGAAATATTTCTAAAGTTATAAAATGACTTGAAGGTTTTAATATGTATTAAGATTTTATTGAGACTGAAATTAGAAAGTGCTATAAATACAATGTTTTGATCTCTTTAGCAGTTACTTTTAAAAATATATAATATGTTTCATATTTATTACAAAATATGGTTGATACCATAATTCCTAAGATAAAACATGTGATTTAAGTTAAAGTTAAAAATTCAAAGCAATTAAAGCTGATTTTCCAAAAATTTGTTTTATTTAATAAATCCAGTGTTTTAATTATTTATTGATTTGTGACATCATCTTTTATATGAAATATGTAGAATTTAACGTCCATGATTTGAAGTTATTTCCATGGTTAAAAAAAACTGTATGGAAAGTCACTTCCCTGGATTCAGTGTCACTACCATGGACGTTCGAAATTTCATTCCGTATTTCTAGTAAAACTAAAAAGTTGTAAGCTCGGTACATATTTTTTGCAGTAGGTTATGACTTAAATTATTGATATTTACAGCTATTTCACGTAAAGTTGATCAAAGCATTTTTTTTGTTTTCGGCATCAGAAGTGAAAAATACCCATACCGTCAACTTCTAAACTCCGGGCTACCACAGAGAAATTACTAATAGACAAAACTCATGAGCACTTTTTGCCCGTTCCGGGAATCAAATCCAAAACCTCGTGTTCAGCTGTCGCGCTTGCCACCACTCGGCCAACGCAGCATGACTTTTATATATACAACGTGTAACGGAAACCCCATATCTATCCAAAAGGACTGAAGACAACATGTGGTATGGAGTCTCTATGCAAAGTTTCAGCTCAAAAAAGTGACTCACAGAATAGACCCCAAATTGTTGATTTCGTATGTTTCTTGAATACCAATAATAACAAACGTGTCACATCACTATGAGGGTCATCACTTTCCACGTCACTTGCCAATAAAATGATACTTCGCTTCGTTCTTCTTAATTTGAAAAATTCGGCCTCTGTTATCAATGTATTGAAATTTCTAATATGCTCCACACATGTAGACATAGGATTAGAAAATCCTTGCCATATCGTTTGTTATCATCCAAAGAAGCCATGCACTATGCGTGGTGCATGGTATGTATATATATACCCTTTAAATTACACGTTGTATATAAAAAAGTTGATTTACAACAAAGCAGTTTGAGTACTTGTGTGGCCTACCCAAATGTCCTTACTTTGGTATTGTTCGTCAAATTGTTGGACAGATCCGCTCTTTGCGTGGTTATTTCCTCAAAAGAACACCACAGATATGAACCTACATGCTTCTCATATACAAATACAAATTGCATGGACTTTAAAAGAGACTATGACCTCGGAGTTTGTTTCGGTTTTTCTTCTCAGAGTAGTCAGTTAGGAAATGCCGGCCTCATCTAGCTAAACTAAACTTAACACGCAAAAAAAACATGACGTGTAAAAGTGTTATTTATAACCAATATACAAAATAAATATTTTATTTCATTTTCAGTTATTTTATTTAGTAAATTTTGTCAGGTTACGCAACAATATTTTTTATACTATTATCTGCAAACCAGTAAATATGTCCTGTTCCTTTAATATAACACCCTGTACATAGCTAATTGCTTTAATGACGTAATCTTATCAGGCTCGTAGTATGTCGAGCAGTCACTGCTGATATCTGCCGATACCATTTACACGTAAGTCCTATCTGCCGCGATACGATAACACGTGGACACGTGGATAATATACTTAATTTTTTTATCTTTAGCAAGTCCAGACTATAGTCATTCAAGTTCACGAATCTGTCTCATGTTTATCCATTGCCAAATTGAACTCTAATTTATTGGGTACTGACGAAAAAGGCGTTTAATACATTAGAGCAATTCCTACCTTTAAACTCGACTTTAAACTACTGAATCAACCTTCATAATTGTAGTGCATCTACTAACTCTAAATGGCACTAATTTAAAGAGGCAGTTGTAAATAGTGTTTTTGGTAAGTTAAAAATTATAAATGGCACGTTTAATAACTAGTTCAGCAGTTAAAACTAAGCAGTAAATTAAACAAAAATGAGTAATAAAAAAATTATGAAATGGATCAGTGAATATATATAATTGAGCAGGAAAATAATTAAATGGGCGGTAAAAATTATTGAACGAGCGCGAGCGGTTACGTGTGGGCAGTAATAAATCGGAATTTTTCGGTAAGAAATCTCATTCTAACCTCATCTAACCCAACTGATTTACCAACAATAGAAGGGATCTGGCTAATGGTCATGGTTCTAACCTAACCTAAGCCAAATGATTCACCAACGATAGAGGGGGTCTGACGCAGGTATATATGAGGCCATCATTTTTACCGCTCATTCAGTTATTGGACTGCTCAATAATTTTTTGAATTGACATTGTATGATAAAATAACCGACTAATTGATTTTTTATTACTGCCCATGTTTTACTGTCGCAATAATTAATCAACCGCCATTAAATTAAATGACTGCTCAATATGTTTTTCAACTGATCATAATAACATCTCGAATATTTAAATAACAGCTCAAAAAATTAGTTCCCACTCTAAATCCATACTAAAATAATAATTAAACTTCTACGAAATGACTTGACCGATTTTAATGAAACTGAGGTTAGATAATGAGTCGCTCCTTGTAAAACACTAGTACCCTACTAGTTGGATTGAAAGCCAACCCCAGCATTGTTATGAAAAGGCTAAACTTTTATTTTTGTTTTATAGAAAGTTCTCTAAGTAATGAAGTTCTTAATAATGCGGGTGGAATTCACATTACTAGCAATCTTGTTAACCAACCAACCTTCGTTGGTGGGGTTAACAAGTACACTATTGTTGTGAAACCATAAGCTCTCGATCATAGCCGGCTATTGCCGTTTAAAATTAATGATGATTTGAACGTAGAAGCAAAAAGGACTCAATCTCCGCAATTGTATTTTATGGATTGAGTCCTTTCTGCTTTTCTACGTCCATTCCCTCACATTCTTTTAACTCGCAGAACCTATATCAGTAACCAAACACATCTCAATCCCTCAGAGCACTTATGTATTACACCCAGCAATGGCACATAGACCATTTTAAAAACATACATTGGATCAATGTTCATGGCTGAACACTGTCTTCTGAGATACACCACCTAGTTCAGGAGACAAGGTCAACAACTGTGCCACCTCCACAACCACCACAATCAATGCCAATGTATTCTCATTTTACTTTAGACCTAGTTTAAGTTTTATTTACATATACTTTTCTTTTTTAAACCATGTATGTAAGTTAAGTCATATAAGTTAAGTTATACTCTGTAAGTTTACAAGTGGTGAGAAATAAAGATTATTTATATATTTAGCTGTATCAGCGCAAATCGGAATAGATCTCGGCAAACGGTTTGATATATCGCTCTTTTCTTTTCAATCAACGGGGTGTATCAATTCCAGGTTCATCAGGAAGTATCTAGAGGCTGTCAGTCAGATTGCGTTGGAAGCAGGCTGAGCACACTATGTCGTATCATTTTTTCATATTCATAATAGGCTCTCGTTCGACTTTTTCTCACCTGATCGTAAGCGATGATGTGGTCGAAGATGAAGCACGCTTACCGTAACCTATTCACTATCGACTTAAAGACCCCCAGGAATTCCACTCCTTAACCGTACGCACAATGAAAGTATTCCCAAAACGTTTTGCGCGCATGTGTGGAATGTCCAACATGTAATGATGTGGCGAAGATAAAGCACGCTTACCTAGAAGTAACCTATTCACTCTCAATTTAAAGAAGGTGTACCTCAACGATCTCTCCGATCTTGTACTTGACGAGGATAACGCGAGCGTCTGAGGTGTGGCCGACGTCATCGAAGGATCGGGAGGCATCCTTGCCGGCGTCCTCCAAGATGGTGTCGTAACCGCCGGGATGCTGCAACAGGTAACATAATCAGACGTTCAGTGGCCTGAGAAGAAAAGTCATAATTTCCAATATAATAAAACAAACAGACAGCTTAAAAATATCAAAATAAATCCCTCTGATTCAAAGAAGTTAAAACTACGTTAAAATCGTGGCTGATGCTTGACTATACACAAACCGAGTCTCTACTACAATAGGCTTACATATAAAGTATATTGGCATAAAAACATGTTCATACATACACCCCACACACTCACACATCTACAACACAACTCACCCACACACCACACAAGTACACACTAGTTAAACAAATTACAGGCGTCTGGCATAGGTATAATTAATTTAATTTAAAAATGTATTTTACTTTTAATTATGTTTTTTTTAAGAGAACAAGCGATGTGGTAAAAAATCACATTATTTATTTATTTATTAAAACTTTATGCAACACAAAAATACAAAGGCGGACTTAATGCCATAGGCATTCTCTACCAGTCAACCATGGGTGGTGAAGATACAACATGGCAGGTGCATAAAAAATAAACTAAGTAGATAATATATTCAAAGTAAAAGTCTTATTACAAGTATAAATAACTAAAATAAACTTACATACATATTTATCATAATACATACCAAATATATGTATATAATATATTCTATAGGTATATTAATAAAATGTCATAGAAAGGGGGTTATGAAAACTCTGCTTCTTAAATCTTGTTAATCCCTCCAACTAATCTGAATAAGCTTGTGTCTGGAGTGGGTTCATGGCAATACTGTAATGGGTCAGGTTCGAACCAGCCAGCTCTCGATCACCTAAGTTATTAGGCTATTGATTCATTGTTACACTAATACAGTAATTGGCTATAAGATTAGATATTAGATACTGTAAGACTTTGTTTAAGAGCTGTGGATTTTGTTATAAATAAATAAATTCACACAGCAGTATTATAGACCAAGTGAATATGAGGCAGTAAACACAACATGCAAAACAATATTATCCAACATAATCCTACGTTGTGTGGCGAGCAGGCTCGACTGCGTGTTCGTGAATCGCTGCAGCAAGCTATCCACGTCAGTGTTGAGCTGGTTGCTTGTATTCACGAACCAACTTTGTATTTATTCATTTATACTTTATTGTACACCTTACAATATTCCAATGGACCAGGGCGCTCTTATCGCACAGGGCGATCTCTTACAGACAACCTTTGGATGGACAAAGCTAAAGGAGACAGATTTAGGGCTGTCAGTGACATGTACAAACATCATAAATAATATAAATTGAACATAGCAATACACACAATACAATACAAAAATCATATACTAACACTAGCTTGTGCCAGCGGCTTCGCCCACGTGGGAAGTATTTCCCGTGTAAATCCCGATCCCGTGGGAATTTCGCAAAATCCTTTCTTAGTGGATGCCTACGTCATAATATCTACCTGCATGCCAAATTTCAGCCCGATCCGTCTAGTGGTTTGGGCTGTGCGTTGATAGATCACTATGTCAGTCAATCAGTTAGTCAGTGAGTCAGTCACCTTTGAGTTATATATATTTAGAAATATTACATGCATAGTTGAGAAAGAAGGGGAAAAGTTACAGGGAAAGGTAATGTTCCTTCACCATTCTTTTGAACGCTGGTAGCGTTTGAACACGCCTCACCTATATTGGTAACGCATTCCACAAATAAGCTGCTTGAATAGTAAAAGATTTCTCAAAGAAAGAAGTGGTAAACTCTAAAGTTTCCGATGAAGTCAAGGATTTAGAATGTGTGTCACAGAGGAACTGAAAGCGTTCCTTAAGATAAAAAGGAGTAAAAGGATTACAGAGCACATTATAAAGCAGATAGTAGGTTAAGTACTAATATAGGGTCAAAGATTTATGTTACTAACCAAATGAAAATAAAATCAATTGAAATATTTAAATTATTAGTAAAAAGACTATTTATAACCAAAAAACTTATTTAGGTATTATAAGTACTCTGGTTATAAATATTTTTTGTTCTTAGTCAGTGGTTCATGTCCCACTGTTGGACAGAATCCTTCCAAGTGCTCTGACGTTTGGTGTCGGTCTCGTGTAAGAATAACTTTAAAAGTAAATTATAATGTCTCCCAAAACTTGAGCAGACAGCAAGATTGTAATTCCTGATGTCTCCCTAAGCCTTTAGGGGACACACCGAATCAAATTGGGTTCTGTATTCTCTGCCACATATGACATGTCGAATTTTAAAGCTCTTGCTTTGAAAGTTAACGATAGAACAAGTGAGCCCAGAAGATGCTTGTTCACTCTTGTGTACAGGCATCTATTAGGCTCGCTCATTCCATCGTAGACCTCATCTAACACTTACCATCAGGGCCGAGAACGGGCTCATTCGTAATAATAAAGACGACCAGAGGGTACGAGCACTGCTTACCTCATCGATGTACTTGGTGAGGTCGTACACGGAGTCCTTGTACACGATCCACAGCGGCTGACCGTTGCTGCCGTCTCGCGACGACACCTCCGCGAATGTGTAGCGTTTCACCTCGCTCATTGTTGAGTCTCTGTAGAACACAGTGCCGTTAATAAAGTCATTTGTTGTTTATGAAACAATTTTCAGCAAATTTTGTTCATACGATTTGTTTACTTATACTAATGTTTTAAAGCGGTTGTTTGTGGTATAAACGCGCTAATCTTCGAAAGTGCTGGGTGGATTTGGATGAAATTTGGTATGGAAGTAGCTTGAAGCTTGGGGAAGGTTATAGGCTACTTTTTACCCGACTACAAAAGAATGAGATTGAAGGGGGGAGCGAAACTCCGCGCGACTGCTGCTGATTTCAAAATTCTTTCACAATTAGTGTGTTATAATTAGTATGTTACCTCTGAGTTACGTAGTCTACGCTTTTTGCTGAAAAAAAAAACTTTTAACGCGAGTGAAGCCGTAGACAGAAACTTGTTCAACATGTTTTACTTTGAAAAATCTGATTTTCTCCACTGGTGACGATGGCAAATAATTAACAGTGTACTATTTTGATGCCTTCACATTATATCCTTGACCGAGTGGTGAGAATAAGAGAATTGAACCAACACCTTATTACAATAACGATTGTAGGTTTTCTTAATCAGATAGTAAGGCCATCATTAATAAAGTATTATCGGCACAAAAGCATTTTTATGTACATAGGCAAATGTAGGTAAATATGGTTAGGCATTACGATAAGCGATTACTATATCAAGACATCTAAATGATGTCTACGGACATCGTAAAAATCCGTCTGTTTCTTTTAGATCTTATCTCACTTAATATCATTTTATTTTCTTTGTGGGTAAATCATCAAAAGTCTCCTTCCGCTGTGGGTGGAGCGGACGGGAGTGTCAGACTTCTACTGACTAAAAACCCACCCTGCTCCTTCAGCTGCCCTTAAGTTCCGGGGCCGCGGTATCTCGTTAGAACATTCCCGCAACCCCAGACTTAATATCTATCTTTATTATAAGTGCGAAAGTTTTCGAGGATGGATGGATGGATGGTTAATTGTTACTCTTTCACGCAAAAACTACTGAACGGATCTGAATGAGGTAAATAGTTGACATCTTGGTTAACACATAGGGTACTTTTACTCCGGACTTCCCACGGGAGCGGGAAAATCCTCCTACGCGAACGAAGTCGCGTGTAAAAGCTAGTCTAAGATAATATACAAGCTTATCTGCGTTATTCCCATTGTATTAGCGCATGCGTGATAAGATTCTCTATTCAATGAAATATGTTAAACTAGAAAACTATTGTAATTAAAAAGATTATAATATATAGAATACATAGAAATCTAATCATCTATTATCTGTTAAGTAATTACTGAATTACTTGACAGTTAATAAATGATTAGATTTAATCGTAACTATAAATGATAGTGTAGTTTTGAAACGGAAGTACGTTTCATTAAATAAGTTTCGTGACGTGCTACATCCTTAATTATTTTAAACACTTCTTAAAAGTGTAAAATAATCTTAATGTTACAGTAATTAAGGTCATCTTTGTGATCATCACAAAGATGACCTTAATTACTGTAAAATTATTGGACAAGGAATAGAAATATATATATATATACATATATATATACTCTTAATTGTGCACCATTATAGTAAATAAATAAGGAATTAATATAAACAACTAAAAAGGCTGATACTTTGGGCGGTCTTATTGCTAAAAGCGATCGTTTACGGACAATAAAACCATAATAAAAAATGTATTTCGCAAGCAAACATCTTTTATTTTCGTTTTTTTTTTTCGGACGGAAAATCATTAAATGCCTTCTCCCGCTCTGAGTGGAACAGACGGTAGTTAAGTCTTCTACTGATTAAAACCCATCCTGTTCCTTTCGTTTCCTTTAGCGTCCAGGACCGCGTTATCTCGTTAGATAATTCCAGAGAGTGGTTTTCTAATCTTTGGATAATTCCCACAACTCTCCGGTCCCACATTCTTCAAAACAATTTTTATTTTCATTAAATGACCGTACTAATGCTTGCACTTGCCTCTGAGTTTGTTTCAGTGTTTCTTCTCGGAGTAGTTAGGAAACAGCAGCCTCATCTAGTTTACATTTACGGAAAAAAATGACGTGTAAAAGTGTTATTTATGACCTAATTTAATTTTTTTTTAAATAAAATTGCAAATAAACATCACTATTTTATTATTTGTCCTGTATGTAGATTCATATGCCTTCTCATAATCTATCCAACAAGTCCACAGATCCCTGCGATGTACCGAACGACAAACAAATTACTAATGGTACTAGCGTGGAAGTAACACGGGATGTGATGCTACATATATTCTGAGAAGCATTCGTTAAGATACTCATTCAGTTATCGATTTGAAGTTTTCTACTAATACACACCACTGTCAGTCGCGCCGGGCTTTACTCCATTGGACTTTATCACGATAATAACATAACTTCCTTCTTTTGTAGCCAGGTAAAAAGACTATAACCTTTCCCAAGCTACAATCTATTTTCCTACCAAATTTCATCCAAACCCAACGAGGACTTTTGAAGAATAGCGCGCTTGAAAAAGAATACAAAATTTTCGGCATTGGTATTTCGAGTCTGGTTGCTTTTAATAAAAACTTTTTACCAAATAATTAAACCGACTGCCAAAAAACACTGCAAAGTGAAAACTAAAGTTACTTTTCACTTTGCAGTGTTTTTTGTTGGTCACACTTGGTTTGGTTTCACTTTTTTAGTTGGTCGATTTCCAATTTACCTAGTTACAAGAACCTAAATGTCAATTACTTATGTTCATTTACAAAATATTGCTTTTTCCAATGTTGGGCCACAAATTATTTGTATAATAATTATTGAGGAGTTCTCCTGGTACTTCACCATCAGCTTCACTTCACCATATGCATTGTGACGAGCATATTATGCTTAATAACCACATCCAAGAAATCGAAGTGGAACACAAGAAATACTTATTATCCCTACTTATATATTGAGTAGGTAGTTCCAGGGGCCATCTGTGGTCTTCATCATCAGATCCACTTCACAAATGGTGCTTTTCGAATGCTATAAAAACTACACAAGTTACTATAAAAAATACTCAAATCACTATAGGTGTGCCTATAATATTTGAAGAGTTCCCTCGATTTTTCCAGGATCCCATCATCAGATCCTGACTTAGTGACAATGGGACCAATTTCGAAGTATACCCTTTCAAACAAAAAAGAATTTCCCAAATCGGTTCCGCCGTCTTCGAGTAATCGGTGATCATACATAAAAAAAATACGCGTCGAATTGATAACCTCCTCCTTTTTTTGTCGTCGGTTGAAAAGGCAATCAGTAGAAATTCCTATTGTGAGGCAATGTTGACAGTAATAAAAAATATGTAACAGGATTATTCTACAAAATGCAGAAAGTAATAAATTAAAGCAGCTTAGTACTGCCAGAGAATTCGGCATGTTAGTGTTATCAGTAAAAATGTATAATTCCTATCTTTTTACCACTTTATTATCTGTGATTGAATGGCACAGATAACCGATGATATAATTGTAGTCATATTTCCGCTATTGTAAAATTTGATTCACTTTCTTTCAGTATTTTACTGTTACGATTAAGGAGGCTTTGTGAAAAACCGAAGCAACCATTAATAAATTTTTATTTGTGAAATTAATGCTTTTCAAACGTAACAACCGCACAAATGGTATGTTTGTATGTGTTATATTGGTGTTACATACATATTTGCAACTAGTGACAACAATAGATTGTATTCTATTCAAATGATATACACATATCTGTCATGAACAACTATCACCAAAACACTTACTAGGTTTCTGACCTGCTCAAGTGCTATCAGTGGTAAAATTTATCTGATAAACTTTTCATATTTTGTTTAGGAAAACAAATAATACACCATGAATTAGAATATCAGGTCAATGGGTTTTGCTGGCCGAGATATCGGGAACGTCTAACGAGATACCACAGCCCCGGAAAAGTAGGGTAGTGTGAATTTTTGGACAGTAGAAGTCTGAAACTTACTCCTTGATTTTCCTATCGAAAAAAAAAATACAATCCCTCGGTCCTTGCGGTACTATGATGCATCATTGTCATAATTATTGTGAGAACTCTGTAAACTCTCAGATGACTGACAAAATAAGGCTATATGTTGCCCCTAACCACCTCCCCTACCCAGTGAGTCATATTAAAATCGGTTCAGCCGTTTGTTGGATTACATTTAGCCAGGAAAAACATGCAAAAGTTTTTTGGATTTTAGTATTGTGTAAATAAGGACTTGAGAAAACAGTCTCTTTGAAATCACGAAGAGATACAATATTTTTAATATCTATACTAATATTTAAAAAAAGGAAAAATTTATTTGTCCGTTGGGGTTAATTTCGGAACTAATGTTCCAATTCAATAATTTTTTTCTTCGGTAGTTAGGTGCATTATTAGTGACTGCTATAGGCTATAATTATTTAAAAATTCACGCAGATGATATCGGGGGTGAAGTATTAGTGTCATCCGAATTAGGAGTTCCAATTTTTATGCAATCACAGTTTGAAATGTATATATTTTATGATTGATCTTGAAATAGTAGGAAGTACATATCCTCCAAAAATATTTTGCCAAAATAATGAGGTAATAAACATTAATAATAAAATTAAAGTACAAATTACCCTTAGCTAACATGTATAAATTTTGGCTGCAAAAAAATAATTTTAATATTACAAAAAAAATACAGGAAATATAAAATGTATCTAGTATAATTATGCGTGGTACTTACATGTGAACACGTGTTTCGATGGGCAGCTCTGTGCGGTAACTGCGATAACTTGATAAGTGATAACAATAGTTTCGGCAAACGCTATCCGCTATCCGTCAGATGCAGCCGATACCAGCTGACGTCATCATGCATGCCTTTAATTCTCTCTCTATCTGGTCCGTTCTTCATGCCTGAAAATCGTGGTTACGATACGATGAGATTCAAGTCTTTTCTTTCCGGGTGGGAAAATCATCGAATGATTTCTCCCACTCTGGGTTAAGCGGAAGGCAGTGTCAGACTTCTACTGACTGAAAACTCACCCTGTTCCTTCAGCTGACCTTAAGTTCCGGGGCCGCGGTATAACATTTCCGCGACCCCGGCTGAGATTTAAGTCTGAATCGAACGAACCATCTCCATCGACTCCTGTCTGATGCGAGTTTAGCGTGGATTTTTTTTTAAGTTGGTATAATATAAAGGCTATTTGGACCAACTTAGGTATACAATTTACAAATAAAACGAAGCTGGCTACAGGAGTAAACACAAAAACATTTGATCTACATCATTCCTAATGACAAATAACTTATTAACAGTATCATTAGAAACCAGCGCTGGGTGTCTTTCGCCCAGCAAATGCTGAGTTGGTAACCCTTTCGGCGTAGACATGCTCAGCAAAATTCTTAGTGTAATTTTTATTTTTTTATTTTTATGTTTGTAATTTTCTGTTGTTGTGTGTGTGTTTATAACCGAATAAATGGTTTTCAATTTCAATTTCAATTTCAACATAAAACGGGATATTTACCATGTGTAGTTTTTGTTTCGAGTTTCCGATATTTCGGCACTGTTGCAAGCGCCATGATCACGGATGAACTGAAGTAATTGCGGGTAGACGTTTAGGAGCAGACGAATCGGTCTACCCTCTTTCTCGTTTTTTCAACCGACGACAAAAAGAGGGAGGTTATCAATTCGACGCGTATATTTTTTTTTATTTTTTTTTTATGTATGATCATCGAGTACTCGAAGACGGCTGAACCGATTTGGAAAATTCTTTTTTTGTTCGAATGGGTATACTTCGAAATTGGTACCATTATCACCAAAGTCAGGATCTGATGATGGGATCCTGGAGAAATCGAGGGAACTCTTCAAATATTATAGGCACACCTATGGCGTTTTGGGTATTTCTTATAGTAACTTGTGCAGTTGCTCTCAAAAAGTACCATTTGGGGAAGTGGAACTGATGATGAAGACCACAGATGGCCGCCGAAACTACTCAATAATAAGTATTAAGTGGATTGCGATTCGATTACTTGAATATGGATGTTAAGCACTTTATGCTCGTCATAATGCATATGGTGATGTAGAGCTGATGGTGAAGTACCAGGAGAACTCCTCAACAATTAACGGCCCAGCATTGGGAAAAGCAATATTTTGTAAAAGGTTATAAGTAGTTGACATTTAGGCTCTTGTAACTAGGTAAATTAAAATAGACCAACTAAAAAGAGTGAAAAAAAAAACTTTTTAACAAAAAATTAAACCGACTCCCAAAAACACTGCAAAGTGAAAAATAACTTTTATTTCGGTAGTCGGTGTCTTTAGTTTTGTTTTTTCGTTTTTGGCACCGACTTCCGAAATAAAAGTTATTTTTCACTTTGCAGTGTTTTTGGGAGTCGGTTTAATTTTTTGTTAAAAAGTTTTTTTTTGTGATCGTCACTGCTAGGTACCGCTGTCACATACGTATTATTCGATTCTGTTCCCGACACTTAACTTATTAAGTAAGAATTACAAAAAATTAAAAACTTAAAACATAAATATTTCACTATGTGTGGGAGTAAGTAATATGTGTGCGTGTGTGGAGTGTGAAAAAGGTTTAGCAGTGTATGAGTTTGAATAAGTTTTTTTTTTTGTAATGTTGATAAGTTTACGTTTAATCACCATCTCACCTGATGTTAAGCGACGATGTGGTCAAAGATGAAGCACGGTTGCCTAGAAGTACTACTATATTCACTCTTGACTATAAGACTCCCAGGTTATAGCTATCAGAAAACATAGACTCCAGCAGGGCATTCCACTCCTTAGTTGTACGAAGTACAAGTATGTGAATGAGTGTCAACCGCGTGAGTATTATGAAAAAATTTGCAAAGATTTAAGCCAGTTGGTTACTTTAGTGTCCTCATTATTTTCCAAGTCAAAGGGAAAATGTAAAGGTAAATGCCCACATATTAGAATAATCGTGGGCTACAGTGGTCACTGATAAATAGATTATGGAATTATATTTTAAGCTGTTATGAACATCTTTTAGTACTTCTTAGTTTAGAAATTAGGTCTCCATTTGGAAATAAACCGGTTTTAACAATGACGCTTTATAATATAGACGCGTTGTATTCCCACAAAGCGGCTCTCAAGAACGACAAGAAACAAACACAAAGTAAGTAACTTTCTATCTTATACGCGTATCGAAAGGGAAAGAAAATAAATGGCACCTTTAGGTACACCCAATGTTAGAGAGAGATGAATGTACATCTTTAGTTACGTTACGATGAGTACTGTCGATTGGCGCGCCAATTAGTGCTGTCATACTGTCAAAATGTTAAATCTATCATCTTTGACAGGATAATGTTAAATGTTGCCATAATTTGATATATAATCGATTAGTTGCATCGATTCTTATTGGTCTTGATCAATTAAATTTTTAGCTAACTACGGCAAAGCCGTAAAATAATATAGTTTTTTTAAAGATTACTAGTAATGTCTCATTGTCAAAATCTATGTTTATGTATACGTAGACGACATGATCTCTAGTTTGAGGTGTTTATTTAACTTAGTTTCTTCTATAATTATTAATGAATTTGTAATCGATTAGGTTTTTTTTTAAATACTGGTATCGAAATTAAATTGGTCACATTATAATAAATAAATAAAATTCATTTATTGCAGGCACGCAGGCCCATGTAAAAGCTAATAATATTTACATCAATTCAATAGAATATAAGTTAATAATAATAATAATAAATTGACTAAAAAATATATTTAAAACCTAATTAATTAAATGTAGAATGCAAATTAAATGGCAACCCAAAACTTAGCCAAACAGTGAGATTCGAATTGATGATATTAGTCGTCTCCCGAAATTTAAGATCCCTCTTCCAATTAACCTCTCTTCTCTTCTAACATTTCCTTCGCCAGAATTGCTTGTGGCACTGATGAGTTTCATCCGTCACAACAATATAAAACTGTGAGCCGGAGTACCAAAAATGGTCTGTATGGTTGTGGTATAATTGATGTAATCGTTTAACAACTATAATATTTATGTTTTTTTATTCTTTGTTTGTTTCAGTTCTGTACTAACCTAATGAATTAAACTGTACCAATTGAAGAAACAGAGTGCTTGCGCAAGTTTTATTTAGTTTATAACTTTCTACTAACATATATCCGAACGTATCGCATATTAGAATACAGATTCATATTTTTACCGCGGTTTTTGAGTTGACCAATCATATCCATTCCTAGCATCCAATTCCCACAAATGAGAGAGAAGAATTCGCCGCACGCGCCTTTCATTGGCTGATTCAACGCCGGCCAATCACCGTACAGATGCTTTGGTAAGAAAAAGGTATAATTACCTCTGCAATATGGTGTCTGAGAGTCTTCCAGAAGAAGCTATCGTGAAGTTATCACCCCGCGCCTAGCCGAGATTAACTTAATACTGCTAATATATCTATATATCTAAAACTATCAAAATATCCGTATTGGCCACACACGTGTGACAAATAAAGACTAAAAGTGAAAGTGCAGCAACTAAGAAGAAAGTGATTCAATCCACGTGCATCTTCTACTCAAGCTAACCAGCTCCAGAATATCTAAGTAAGTCCATCACAACCTTTCTTCCTACTCCTGGTCAACTCATTACTGTGTGTTCAATACTTCACCGCCCGCAAATTATTTTACCGCCACGGTCCTTCGAGTATTTTCTACAGCATAACTTTGGTCCAAACGAGACGGATTCATAGAATCAGCGATCTTCTATACTTTTTATAAGTTTACCGCAATATAATTATAGGTCTCATACCTAGGATTTTAGGATTTAGGCAAAATACCTAAAATACAAAGTTCGTAAGAACGCCATATCGGACGCGTACATTTCGTTCGGTGATTCGTACCTACTTCCCCGCTAAATACTACAATACATTCATTGAGAATGATTGTATCAACTTAATATTTCTCCTATTGCATTGAAATAGCATAGGTAAATATTCTAACCGCTTATTATCGTACTTACTTTCACGCTAAATACATAATTAATTGAGGATTACTGTATCAACTTAATATTTCTCCTATTTGCATTGAAATAGCATAGGTAAATATTCTAACCGCTTATTATCGTTAGTTATCTCGGCTAACTTAACTACAAATTATATTCAACCGCATTCCTTTTGGTTATACCCACTTAAAATAATATTATTCTAATCTACCCGCTATACTTAATATTAATCTCCAATATTTTCTGTTAATATTCCAATATGGAAGATCTTAAAGTAAAAGTCAAATTACTTCAAGCTAAAAATCAAGCAATCTTTGAACGTTTACCGTCATTATATGAAACTTCTAAGAAAATAAATATTTCTAGTATTGAGCTTCGTTCCTCTGAATCATTCATGGTGGATACGGAGATTCTGTCAGTAACACGTCAAGAATTTAGTTCCAATTTAGATAAAATAAATATCTATTCGTTACAATTAAATCCTGATCATAAAATTGATTATAACAGTCTTACATCTTTCGACGGCGTTTACACGCGCGTGGAACGAGTACGTTCTCTTATTACAATGCAATATTCAAGGTCATCGACCGAGTCAGCGTCGCATGATAACGTAAAACAATATACAGGAGCGGTCAAGCTTCCCCCGATTCAAATTCCGTTCTTTGATGGTAAGATTAATAACTGGCCTGTTTTCTATGAATCATTTAAATCAAATATACATAGTAATTTGAACCTTACGGATTCTCAACGTGTGCAGTATCTGATCGGTAATCTAAAGGGAAATGCATTGCAAATTACCGCCGGAATTATTCCGTCAGGTGATAATTATACCGCTATCTGGGACAGTTTAGTTAAAAAGTATCAGGATAAACGAGCATTAGGCTCACATTACATGTCTTACATATTAAATATTAAACCCGCAATTAATAATTCCGCATCTTTAAATAGTTTCATTGAAAGTTTTCACGCGTCTGTTTCTGCTTTAGAACAATTACAAATTAACGATTTAAAGGATTTCATTTTGTTAAATTTAGCTTTGAGAAAGTTGGACCCCGCTACCGTACATTTATTCGAAATGCATAAAAGAGATGAGGAAATTCCTACTTATACGGATTTCGTGGAATTTATAAAATCGCAAGTTAAGATATTAGATCGAACTGTATCATCTCACAACGCTTTAGTGAGTAACAACCCTAATAAAAATAATAACTCGTCTCGCAATCAGTCACGTAATAGTACAGTACATACTTTTGTTGCTTGTGATAATAACCAAACTTGTTTGTATTGCAATAAAGGTGATCATTGTAAACTTTACACTTGTCCAACCTTTCAATCACTCTCAGCAAATTCGCGTTTAGACTTTATTAAAGGCAAACGTGGATGTGTAAACTGCCTTAGTTTAACGCATACTGATTCACAGTGTAAATTTATTCATAATTGTAGAACATGTAACAAGCGACATCATTCTCTGTTACATCTCGAGAACAGCTGTCAGCCACCTCAGACGGTCAAAAATGACGCTGTCAGTAGTTCCACGAACTCGCAACAGGTGGCGCTGTGTGCGTGCTCTCGCATAGGTACAAACACGCGACGTACTACAGTACTCCTATCAACGGCGAGAGTCTACGTTGATAACAATTATTGTAAACATGTTTCTGTGAGATGTTTAATAGATAACGCTTCACAAAATAATATAATTACTTCCGCCTGTTGTAAAAAACTACAATTAAACATTATACCACTTTCAAACTCATTCATTAAGGGTGTCGGAACTTCCTCGCGGCCTATCATAGGTTACGTTGAGATTACAGTTACTGCTAACAATAAAATTAATTCTTTTAAAATTACCGCTCTTGTTGTCGATTGTATCACGGACAACTTGCCATCTCACCTTGTTGACACTTCTGCAGTGCAACATTTGTTCGATTTACCGCTCGCGGATCCACTCTGGCATGTCCCGGGAGAGGTCGAATTGCTTTTAGGGCAAAACTGTTCCCGTATTTATTACTTCAAAATAAAATTATCTCACCTACCGCTCCGTCCGCTATTGAAACCGTGTTTGGTTACATTCTTATGGGTGAGGTACCCGCTAGTTTATCTAATAATAATTATAGTCCCGCTGAAGTAAATACCGCTTCATATTTTTCTACCGCGCTAAATATAGATAATTCTCATTGTTTTCTGTCTTTAGTCTTATCTTTACATAAATTTTGGAATATTGAAGAAATACCTTCAAAATCTTTCATGAGTCCTGCGGAACTGGAGTGTGAACAGATGTACGCTTCTACAGTGTCACGTGACTCCAGTGGTAGGTATTGTACCGCGTTACCATTCTGTAGAAATCCAGATTCAATTGGAAATTCTTACGCTGTCGCTTATCGACGTCTAATCAGTTTGGAAAAAACTAAGCTTCGCGACTCTGCTTTGCGCGCTAGTTATAATGAAATAATAAGAGTATATCGATAAAAATTATTTAACTGAAATTACGCCTAGTTTTGTTGATCAGACTGTAGGTTATTACCAGTGATCGGAGTAGGTAGATTGATTTTTGGTACTTGTATCATAAATGCACACAGAAAGAATAACATGGATAAGCCATTTTCCCGGAAAGTAATTCCGGTATTTCCGGATTCAATTAAACATTGTTAATGTTGGTAGTGATATTATTCCTACTCAATTCAAAATTTAAAGGAAGGTATAAAAACTAAATTAATTCATTATTTATCTGTTGAATAATAAAAACAATCTAATTCCGATCGAAGCTTTAATTTTTATTTTTTTTATTCCTACCTTTTTTTTTAGGATGGCAAATCATCAAATGACTCCTTTCACTCTGGCAGAATAAAATTCCTACATAAGTTCCGGTTTTTTTTAATAATCCTCCAATTCCGGAGGAATGTCCATATTAATATATACGTTTCGGATCAATGACCCCATTTCAATCTACCTACTCCGATCACTGGTTATTACATACCGCATCACCCTGTTATTAGGAACGATAAACAAACCACTATAGTTCGCATCGTTCTTGACGCGAGCGCTAAGTCTCATACTGGCGTGTCATTGAATGACTTGTTACACATAGGGCCGAATTTACAGGCCGACATATTTTTATTACTTTTAAAATTCCATTTGTTCCCTATTGCAGTTACAGCTGACATAAAACAGATGTAACTTCGAATTGCTGTTATTGATGAGCATCGAAAATACCAAAAAATACTGTTTAGATTTAATACCGCTGAACCTATTCGCGAATTTCAATTTAACCGAGTTGCATTTGGTCTCAAGTCCAGTCCCTTTCTAGCCATACGTACTGTGCGCCAGCTATCAGAAGAGGAAAAACATCGCTTCCCACAAGCATCCATTGTTGCTTCTCAGGAGCTGTACATGGACGACTTGGCTACTTCGATCCCTTCTCTGGAAGAAGCCAAGGTTCTTTCCGCTGAACTTATCGCTTTATTTAAGGCTGGGGGCTTTGACCTTACCAAATGGGCAAGTAATTCCTCGGAACTACTAGAAGCAATTCCACATTCCAATCGCTCTTCTATTAATTTCTCTGATGGGGATAATTTAAAGATTCTTGGACTCAAATGGATTCCTTCTGATGACTGTTTCACCTTTACCACTTCTAATTTGGATAAAAGTTGTACTAAACGCTCCATACTTTCTACTATTGCCCGTCTGTGGGATGTTCTCGGTCTTGTGGCTCCTGTAGTTTTATTCGCGAAATTACTCATAAAGGAATTATAGAAATTAAATACAGATTGGGATGAAACTCCACCCGATTCGATTGTACTTCTCTTTCAAAAATTTTAAGAGCAACTACCTTTACTTTCCTCTCTAAAACTACCTCGTCATGTAGCCGTTTCTATGAGTTGCGTGACAAATATAGTAGGTTTTGCTGATGCCAGCTTGAATGCATATGGCTGCGTCATATACTTACATGTCACTGATACAAATGGTAACACATACGTAAATTTGGTGTGTGCTAAATCCAAAGTTGCACCTGTTAAGGTCGTATCTCTAGCTCGTCTAGAGCTCTGTGCCGCTGTTCTTTTGTCTAAATTAATTAAACTAGTTTATGACACTTATCGCTCTCGTACCGCTATTAATAATATATTTGCCTTTTCCGATTCTACAATTACGCTTTCATGGATTCATTCCTCACCACACAAATGGAACATTGTTGTTAGTAACCGCGTCGCTAAATGTCAAGAAAATCTTGATCCTAATCATTTTTATCATATTAACGGAAAGGAAAATCCTAGTGATTGTCTGTCTCGAGGTCTCCTACCCGAACAGTTACTAAACCACGATTTATGGTGGCATGGCCCTGAGTGGCTTCTGCGCCCAACTGCTGAGTGGCCTATCACTCCTTTTGTTTCTTCATGCAACGAACAATTGCCTGAATTTAATAATAAATCTCTAACATTGATATCTACCGCATTAGAACTTAATTTAATATATAGTCTTTCTCAAAAATTTGCATCATTAAATAAAATATTGCGCATAATTGTATACATTCTGAGATTTTTGCGGATTATTCCTTATGATAAATTACACAAAACAATTACTGTCCGTGAATTAGCTACCGCTGAAATTTATTTAATTCGTTGTATTCAACTATTTCATTTTAAAGACATTTATGACGAAATTAAAAGTAAAAAGCTTCACTTACAATTTAAAAAACTCGATCTCTTCATAGACGAGCATAATATAATTAGAATCGGCGGCAAATTGTCAAATGCGAACCTTCCTTATGAAGCTCAGCATCCCGCTCTTTTACCTAAACATGATAATTTTACGCATGTACTAATAGATTATTATCATCGCATTTATTGTCATGCCGGTGTAAGCCTTCTTAGTTCTCTTTTGCGCCAAAAATATTGGATCCTCTCTTCTACAGGTGTAATCAGACAAAGATTACATGCTTGTAACTTTTGTTTTAAAGTTTCTCCTTCTCACCCTAGCCCAAAGATGGCTGATTTTCCCGCGTGTCGCGTACAGGAGACTAAAACTTTCGTGCATACGGGTGTGGACTACGCTGGTCCCATTAAAGTAACATTATGTAGACGCCGAGGTCAAAGAAGTCAGAAGGCTTACATATGTTTATTCATTTGTTTCGTTACCAAAGCAGTTCATATTGAGTTGGTTACCGACGTGTCTTCGGACACTTTTATTTCCGCTTTCAAAAGATTTATTTCGCGCAGAGGACCCGTATCTTATTTATATTCCGATAACGGAACCAATTCCGTTGGAGCCAAGGCTCAGTTGCAAGAACTACTTGCTAACCGCTACCGCATAGAGTGGAAAATGATTCCACCCCGCGCTCCCCACTTTGGAGGGCTGTGAGAATCAAATATTAAAGCTATTAAAACGCATTTATACCGTGTTATCGGTTCTCAACTCCTTACCTATGAGGAGCTTTCGACTGTTCTCACTGAAATTAAGGCAGTTCTAAATTCCAGACCGCTTTGTGTCCTGAATGAGGATCCTTACCCAGAACCGCTTACTCCCGCTCATTTTATAATGGTTTCTCCGTTGACTTCGTTGCCTGTCATGAATGTTCCCGAAACGACGAAGTCTCTAACTTGCCGCAAAAAATTGCTTGACCAGATGATTTGTAGATTCTGGAGGAGATGGCGCATAGAATATTTACATAATCTTCAAGTTAGACAAAAATGGTTGAATGCCGCAGACAATATTTAGATTGGTACAGTGGTTCTCATACATCAGGATGATGTCCCTCCTTTACTTTGGCCAATGGGTGTAATCACCGAAGTTTTTCCCGGCAAGGATGGGACAACCCGCGTTGCTATAGTAAAGATATGCAGTGGCTCTTTCAAGAGACCCGTTGTCAAACTATGTCCTTTGCCTTCTCAATAACATCACCGCGCAATAACCCAACTTTAGCTGTAGTTAACATATTTAAAATATTTTAATATATCAGTACGCTTTAATATATTATTATATTTCTCTCCTTTTGAGAATATTACATATCCTCAAAGCCGGGCAGGATGCTTGCGCAAGTTTTATTTAGTTTATAACTTTCTACTAACATATATCCGAACGTATCGCATATTAGAATACAGATTCATATTTTTACCGCGGTTTTTGAGTTGACCAATCATATCCATTCCTAGCATCCAATTCCCACAAATGAGAGAGAAGAATTCGCCGCACGCGCCGCTCATTGACTGATTCAACGCCGGCCAATCACCGTACAGATGCTGTGGCAAAAAAAGGTATAATTACCTCTGCAATATGGTGTCTGAGAGTCTTCCAGAAGAAGCTATCGTGAAGTTATCACCCTGCGCCTAGCCGAGATTAACTAAATACTGCTAATATATCTATACATCTAAAACTTTCTAAATATCCGTATTGGCCACACACGTGTGACAAACAAAGACTAAAAGTGAAAGTGCAGCAACTAAGAAGAAAGTGATTCAATCCACGTGCATCTTCTACTCAAGCTAACCAGCTCCAGAATATCCAAGTAAGTCCATCACAACCTTTCTTCCTACTCCTGGTCAACTCATTACTGTGTGTTCAATACTTCACCGCCCGCAAATTATTTTACCGCCACGGTCTTTCGAGTATTTTCCGCAACACAGAGACTACCGTTCCTGTTCTGATTTTAACTTTTTTCTTTTCTAAATCCATTCTGTCTCTAATCCTTAATCATACACACTTGATTTTCCAATTTACTTTAGACATTGGCAGAATAGTCGACATCGGCTCCACTTGCCATTAACAAAAAATTAATTGAATTGAATTGATGATATATTTAATTTGTTATGATTACAGCGTGTATGTCGAATGTATCGTGTGTTGTTGAAAGACGCTCTTTTATTGTGAGTTGTGAGACCACTGACACATTTGTGCGTTTGACAGTCCAAAGGTTTCTCAGCATCTGTTTCCAACACCACGTTTCAAATGCACTTTAGTTTGTTCATCCTTCGCTTAGTTGATTGATTCCTTGTTACTTCTGAAGATTTTCGCAGTAGAGGCCGCAGACAGGATGGGCTTGATGCTGAAGTATCTACACTCACATTGACATGGCAAGGAGCTCTACTTTTTAAAGCCTTAGCTCTGAATCTACTGTGTAACCCGGCTTCTGTTGTTTTTGTCAAGATAAAAAAATAGGTATTGCCCGCGACTAACACCGCGTGGAAATTTTGATGTATCTATCCTACGAGCAAAGCTATTAAAGACTAAGGTCTAACTCTGTGCGTAATATCATGCAGATTCGTTCAGCCATTTTAGCGTAATTGAGTAACAAACATATACCTGAATTTTTGCATTTATAACATGAAGTAAGTACAGGTAAATATTTATTTTTATTTTTAAAAGATACCTTTTAGCCCCAAAGCCCCCTTCCTCACTATTCTGAGAAGTAGATAATTTAATTAACATGTAAGTAATTAAGCGGGATTGTCATATTCTTCCTGTTGCTCATTCAAGCGCGGCGCAATGCGGCGGTACATGTATTCAGAAATCCGGTTTATGAGAAAATCGGAGCTCGTATTAACGTACTCGTAATCTTTATCAATGCCAATAAATTACATTTATTGTATATCGCAGTAAATGTCCGTATAATTTATTCTTACCTTTATTTAATTTCTGACACGAGACAAGTTCTCTTGGTTATGTCATTTAATTTCTGCGGTATTGACTACCGCAGTGCTTATAACTCTAAGGTGCTACAAGAACAATTGCTGACAAAACTTTTACATTATGGCAGAATCATTTTCTTCGCATCGTTTCGATGGCAATCTAAATGGACTCGACCAGGAACTGTACGAGAGAAGTGCGCCGTGGTGGTTTATGGAGCAGCACCACATTTGTGATCCAGATTCGGGGTCCGGAGTCTACTTAAAGGGAAGGTAAGCCATGACAGTTCATATCCAGGCAGATTATCAGCTGGTGGAACTAATGGGCTTTGTAGAGATGCACTGTCTAGCCGTAGCTTTAGGCGCAATTTTTTTTAAATTCAGTATGAGCCCACTCGACCTGAATCTCGCATGATAGTAAGTGACAGAGGATATCTACAACGGGACGAGCGAGCCCATAAGATGCCTGTTCACTCTTGCTTTGAAGGTTGAAAGGTGATAAGTGGCAGGGAACACAAAAGCCGGCAGAGAATTCCACAGCTTGGCTGTGCGCACAATAAATGTGGAGGAGAAGCGCATGATACGAAAAGACGGTATATCATGGTTGATATACCGTCTTGTCGTACCATGCGCTGCGGTTGGGTACCATCCACACTTGATAGTGTGGATGGTACCCAGCCGTGCCTCTGGTAGACTGGTAGTGAAAGGAAGATGGAGGCATCAGGTCGTGGAACTCCTGCGCACACTGCCCGAAGTACAATATGTAGAAAACCGACAGGCAAGCAACGTTACGCGCTGAACCAGGCTGTGAAGCTTGTCCACTAGCACCTATAAGTTTTTTGGCTCTGCGCTCGATCGAGTACAGTGCAGCAAGTTGGTATTTTGCAGAGCCATCCCACAAGTGGATGCAATACTCCACGCAGGACCGTACCTGTGCTTTATACAGATTTGGAAGCTGTCCAGGCGTGAAGTACCGCCTCACCTTGTGTAGGATTCCCAGCTTTTTTGCTGCAGTCTGAGGTCTGGACTCGATGGTCGATGTGTTACTGAAAACAGTAGTAATTAATAAAAATAAGAGGTTTACGTAGGTCCCTGTCCTTTCGCGGCGGCTAGTACTACTATATGTTATCTACAGCTGATAATAACGGCATGTTTCCTCGCACGTATTACAGATATTGTTTATTGACTGCGTTTACCCACTTACCAGTTCAAATATCATTACATTGAGGAGCGATATCTTATCTAATCATATCTGTTGTTACTGACCCATTGTTTTGATCGAGAGAGCGCTTATAAAGTTATGATTAAAGGATTCAATCCCGAGTTTGTCTCCGGAACGTTTTCCAGTCCCGAAAACTTCGGGATTAAATTGGTTTAATGAGATTTGTTTATTTCGATATTAAAACAAAAGAAGAGAGAGAGAAGAGAAATAAAGTTTGACAAGGTAATTTCATATTTATGTTATTATATGACATACTAGTACTCACGCGGGGCTTCGCTCCCATGGATTCTATCATGGTAAAAACATAACTCTCCTTTTTTGCAGTCGCGTAAAAAGTAGTCTATAATCTTCCTCAAGCTTCAAGCTACTTCCATACCAAATTGCATCCAAATCAACCCAGTACTTTCGAAGATTAGCGCGTTCAAGCAAACAAACAAACAAACAGACAAACAAACAAACTTTTCCGCTTTATAATATTAGTATAGATATTGGCCCTTATAACACAGATTTTTTTCTAGCATATGGGCCACTGGGCACGCCGCAATTGCGGCGGTAAGACCCCTCTTTGAGGAGTGGCTAGATCGGCGTCACGGCGTCCTGACCTACCGCATGACGTAGGTCCTCACCGGACACGGAAGTTTCGGGAGGTACCTGTGTCTGATGGGAAAGGAACAAACGCCTGGGTGTCACCACTGCGAGGGTCGCCCTGAGAACACAGTCGAGCACACGGTGCAGGACTGCCCCGCTTGGGCAGAGCACCGACGTGTCCTCACGGCGGCAATAGGCGGAGACCTCTCGCACCCGGCATTGGTCGAGGCCATGCTGCGGGGCGAGAGTGAGTGGGAAGCGGTCGCCTCCTTCTGCGAAGCAGTCATGCTTCCGAAGGA
This sequence comes from Tholera decimalis, assembly GCA_943138885.2. Lineage (NCBI taxonomy): Eukaryota > Metazoa > Arthropoda > Insecta > Lepidoptera > Noctuidae > Tholera > Tholera decimalis. Next base: position 1,830,413 of record OW964551.2, on the reverse strand, counting down.
GGAGGCGGGCCGCGTGAGGGAGAAAATGGCGTCCTCTTTCCAGCCCAGCCGCAGTGGTAGACGCCCACGGCGTCGGACGTCGGCCGACGATCTCCGGCCACCGTAGGCGCGGGCATGCGGACAGCGAGTAAAAGGCAACTCGCTGTCCGACCATGGACCATGCCCGGGTCGACGGCACGTTGTGTTCCACGCGCGCCTCAAAGAGCGTCAGCAATATGACGAGGCCCCCCCGTAGAGGGCCGAAGCCTGCCGGGGTCGTGGGACTCATCCCATTACCGTGACCCCGGTACGTAAAGGGTTATTGAAGGAGCACCGTGGATTTTAGTCAGTAAAAGTCTGACAGTCCCTCCCACCCTGCCCGGAGTGGGAGGACTTATTTGATAATTTTACCACGATTAAAAAAAAAAAAGCATATGGGCCATTGAACTAAAATAACATGAAAAATCGTATGTTTGTAAATTCTAATAATAAGTTTGTAATTATTTTATGCCACATAAACTATATTATATTGTTATATATTATCAACAAGATTACAGTTATACATTTTTGATACAGTTTCCTTTACGATGAGTATGTAGCAGAATTTTGCTAAACTTACTTTATTTGTCAACATTTTAAATTTACCAATGTCTGGCCAATTTAATTTAATTACTCATTTTGATACTTCCAGAGAAGGCAACCTGAGAGTAATGAATGAGATCCAAGACAAAGCACGCTTACCTAGAAGTAACCTATTCAATCTTGACTTAAAGACTCCAAGTTATAATGTAACTAAACTCGCTTGCAACCCTTATTTTGAAGATTTGACTGGCCACTGATCGTCTCACCTACGTTATGTTTATGAGTAACCTGAATCTTTTAGAGGAAAGAGACTATTTACAGAAATGGGTAAATGACTGGTTAATTTAAATTAATTATTCCTGTGGTTGAATAAGGGTCTTGATCAGATGATTAAACATAATAAAAGTTATTAACACGCTTTTATTAGGTCAACCTGTATGTAACTAACTATGTAATCAAATATAAGGTAATTAATTTAACCATCTTCCAGGGGTCGTAGCGTAATGAAACTTGGCAGCTGTATGTAGTTCTGATGACAATAGAATAATATGGTTTTTTTTTTTTTATTATTTAGAATAGGTTCGCGTTTGACCACCATCTCACCTGATGGTAAGTGATGATGTGGTCGAAGATGGAGCACGCTTACCTAAAAGTAACCTATTCACTCTTGACTTAAAGACTCCTAGGTTATAGCTATCGGGAAACACAGACTCCGGCAGGGAATTCCACTCCTTAGCCGTACGCACAATGAAGGTATTCCCAAAACGTTTGGTGCGTATGGGTGGGATGTCCACCATGTAACGATGGCGCTTCGCCGTTTGTCTCGTAGTCCGATGATGGAACGGGCTTGTTGGAATTAAATTGTGTAATTCCATCGCACACTCCCCGAAATGTAACCGATAGAAAACCGATAGACTTGCAACTCGTCGTCGATGTTCAAGGCTCTGGAGCTTTGATTCGACCAGTGCATCGTTGCCAATGAGTCTTTTGGTATTGGTACTGGTATGGTATGGTACTGTCAAACTGATCTGATGATGAAGCCGGAAGATATGAACTGGAACTTCATGATGGAAAATCGTATCATAGCTGTTTTGGATTTCTTAGAAGTCTTGTAATGAACTTTGACCACGATTAGGTTTCAAGGTCTGATGATGAAACCGGAAGACAGGCACTGGCATTCCATGATAGAATATAATATCATAGTCGTGTTTGCACTTGTGAGAAATGCCACGTAATGGACTTTGAACACGATCAGGTTTCAAGGTTATAACAAACCTAAAGAAAATCCGTTATCAGTTTTCTTAACCTTTTTGAATTACCGCGTAATCCATAGATTTATTATTAGATCGATCAGTAACGATTTAAATATGCAATAAAATCTAAGAATCCGAAATAAACGTACTTCTAATTGTTGTATCATCATGAAACTTGGCAATTATGTGTAGATTAGACGACAATACAATATTATGGTGCCATCGAGCTGGTCTGACGATGGAATTGGAAGGTGGCTGATGGAACCTTGGACTGCCTGCTAGTAAACATTTCTAATTTCTGCTCATTACATTAATCTTAAAAGCGTGTTTTTGGTTTTTTAAACTATTAATTTTTATTTTTTTAAATACCTTGTACCTAAGGAAGACAATTCAGTTCTCCCTGAATTAAAGATTCTAACATATATATTTGACAATAAGGAATAAAGGAATTAGGAAATCTGCCCCTACAAAATTTTGTAGGGGTTAGTAGGCTCCACACCAAACGCCTCAACTAAAATGAATGCCAACCACTATGTTCACTCCCTTCAGTACGTCGATTCTGTAAAATTCGAACAACAACACGCATCTCACATAGCTATTCACTGTCACTTCGCTTATGGTTCAAAGTGACCTTGATTTTGCATTCTGTAAACAGCGTCGAAGTGACGGAGGAATTACCTTACCGAATGCCACTTCTCACGTCATCTCATACTTTATCTGTCAAAGTCTTTAGTTCAGCTCGCTGACACGCTCGCAAGGGTAGCGCTAGTGTAAATTCGAATTAACAACCGAGTTTTTAGAATGCCAATCAATAAACTCACAGCGGATTCAGATTCGAAGTTTAGAATGAGGTCTTACAGAATAACACAGCAGATAGGATATTAGATTCAAAACGGTTTTAAATTCTATACAGTAAATAGGTACAACCATTCAGTCCAACATTAATTATCAATAAATTGAACATTTTAATTAGTATGTTATTTTTCATTCTTAGTAAAGGGTTAAACCTTAATATATGATAGGACTAAGCCTATATTTATAATGGTACTGAGACTCTTTTATAAATTATTGAGATGTACTCAAGTCATTAATTATTATAGATTAGTATTTTCTTTCAATAATGTATTATACATTTTCTTGTTATCTCACAAACTCTTTATCCAAGAATTTCACAAGTGGTCAACAGGTAATGTCACAACCAGTCTAGTATCAGACAGAGCCAGAATTTACACGAAGGGGTCCCATAAGTGCTACTACTCCTCATAGGGTATCAACAGAAACACCTATGATATTCCATCAGTGCCGGATGCCTACATACATTGAAAGGATGAGAATCATTCCCATAATATTCCTCCCATGGAATTCCAAGAATTAGGTTATTAAATTTATTTATCATAATTAAATTATCAAATTATATTAATCATGTTGGAGTGAAATAGTATCACAATAATATTTTCCTATAATTTTTTTAAAGTTGGAAGGAATGGGTAGGAAATGATTAGTTGGAGAAAAAGGAATAAGGAAGAGGTAGGTCCTAGCAAATTTTGCAACACTAATTCAACCCCAATTAACTATGTAAGATTGATGTAGTGAGTTGAATTAATAACACAATGCTTCGTTGGCCTACAAAACATTGCTTACCAATTACAGTTGTAGAGTGTGCATAAAGATCTTTGCTGCATGTGAAGTGTTCCTGCTTGCAGTAGAATATAATCACCAATGAGTATCTTCTTAAAAGGCTACGCTTAGAAGGGGTTTGCGAAGTCCCTTAAATTCATAACAACTCCTTGAATAGACACTCACTTATGAAAATACTACAGATTGTGTAAGACCAACTGGTGCAAAATTAGTATATTCATGTTCTTGAAGTGACTCTACTCTTACGACCAAGTTACGCGGAACTAACTACACTTATTAGCTAAACAATTCTACTATTCAGCTTAGGAAATGAACCAACACAACCTGATTAAGGATGAATTACTTTCAATAACAAGTTATAACCAGTTTCTGTCTGTTTTCAAGTCATAAATGAACTGATTTTACGCATTTTATTCGCATTTCTTATTATTATATCGCACCCTCTACTATAAATTAACTACGCATATCTGCTTAAGTTTCTAATTCATAAGTGAATTGATTCTACGCATTTTATCCACATTTCTTATTATTATATCGCACCCTCTACTATAGATTAACTACGCATATCTGCTTAAGTTTCTAATACTATATGAAGAAATAACTTCACTTGAAGAACTGTTAAAATTCATACAACATAATAAATAACAAAGGAAAATTTGCAACAAGTATGGAGGTGTATCTACTTATGTTGCTAATACGACCAAGTTCTGATGACTCAAACCCACAATCACTGATATTCAGTACTAGACCGACTCTCGCTGTCCACTCTCGACGAATTTCTTCTTTTTCTATTCCCGAACCCCGCGAACACTGGCTTATATACTGTACCTTCTACCCCAATTCTTGCCTCTTACGAATTACGCCTCCTTATATGGTATGGTCGTGTCCAAAATACCTGGCAAGAGTCGTTCAATGCGCAGAAGTCGATTTTTAGGTGTCAGCGGTTGTCAGCGGGACGCGGGGTACGATGAAGCGTCGCGGCGCCGCTCCCAGCGCGACCAGCGCATTAGCAACTCTGTTCAATTTGCTCTCGAATACACTTGCGTACACGAAAGTTGAACCCTTTGTTTTTGTTACGAGTTTTTTTTTTCGTTTTTCGTATTCGCGTTGAATCAGACTGATATACTCAAGATTATGTACAATAACTATCAGGAAACACAAACTCCTGCAGGGAATTCCACTCCTTAACTGTACACACAATGAAATAATAAACAACGCTTATTAAGGTCGGCCCATGGATGGTGACCTTTTTAACATATCGAGATTTTAACATATCAAGATTTTAACATATCGAGATTTTAACATATCGAGATTTTAACATTACGAGATTTTAACATATTAAAGAGATTTTTCCATGCTTCAGAACACCGTTGGTCCCGACTGTCATTTATCGATATTTGACAGTCGTTATGGAAAACGAGAAATAAATAACATAACACTAGTCTTACTAAGAGTTACAACGATACCCAGCTACTAAATTGTGGAGGTCAGATAGGCAGACACTCCGTGTTAAGTACTGGTACTCAGCTGCATTAGGTTAAAACAGAAGCCAATCCCAACGCCAAACGTCTTCCCGACATGAAAAATAGGGTAGATTCCTAAAATATTTAATTTAGTCCGTCACGTAGTTTAACAAAAAACATTGGACACGTATTTTTTCTTTTTTTTTCACAAAATTTAAAAATTAAAACGACACAGTGAGTTGAAATTTCGGGTGACGTCACACCTCGGTATAATTCTTAGCACTGTGTGACGTCAGCAGCCCCCTACTACTACCCCTACTAAGCTACTCGAAAACACTAAAGATAATAGAAACGCATGTGGGCCGTGCAAAGAGCAATGAAAAAGCCCATCATGAAACTGCCTCACTTCAGCGATTGCACCAATGAATTAGAAATCATCGATAGAATGGTCGATACAGCCATAGTCAAGGAAGCTACTATCGATGCAAGTGACGAATGTACAGAAATTACAACACCGTTCGCACCACTCGATCGAACTTCAAAACACGAGCTTAAATTAGCTCTCAGACGCTTCAAGAACAGCAAAGCCCCTGGACCTGACGGCATCAAAGCCGACATACTCAAACTAGGCGGCGACACCATGATTGCAATATTCAAACGTATCATGGATTACATTCTCGAGACGGGTTACTTCCCTAAGCGCTGGAAAACCAGTACCTGTATTTTCCTGCATAAGGCGGGTAAGGATCACAGTGATCCCAAATCGTATAGACCCATCAGCCTACTCAACATCATGGGCAAATGGGCCGAGAGAATAATACTCAACCGCATCGAGACAGAGTTAAGCGAAATAATACCCAGCCACCAGCATGGGTTCACGAGGAACAGAGGCACCGCCACCCAAACCCTTCGTACTGGCAAATACATCGCCGACGCGCTGGATAAGGGCCATAGCGTCGCCATGATATCGACTGACCTCAGCAAAGCCTTCGATTCAATCAACCATAAAGGGCTCTGTTGAAAACTGATCAACGCTGGAGCACGCAACAACATCATAAAGATGATCGAGAACTATCTAAGCAACAGGACAACAAGAGGAAGCTTCAGAACCACTTTGGGAACTGAGCAACGTGTGCCACATGGGGTGCCCCAGGGATCCGATGATGATGATGAGATGTCCGGCGATCTTCAACCTCTATGTAGCTGACCTACCAAACGAAAGAATAGCAGGCCAGATGCTGTCACAGTACGCCGACGACCTATGTATACTCAACGCAGCTGAAAGACCAGACCACGCTACGCGCCGAGCAGAGTGGGCTGCTATCGACATAATCGACTACTACAAAAAATGGGGCCTCAAATGCAATGTCGATAAGACAGAATGCATAATGTTCTCGCACAAGAGACCATGACTCAACAATTTGAACACGGGGTATCGGAATTATGTTCAAATACGTGACGAACGCATCGTATTCAAACAAGAAATAAAATACCTCGGAGTCTGGCTGGACAAAAGGCTTTCGATGAATAAACATGCCAAGGAAAACATTGAAAAGGCCAAGAGAGTCAGGGGAGCGCTGTATCCAATCATCGGCTACCACTCCAAGTTAAGTGTCGACATCAAGCTACTTGTTATCCAAGCATGCTTACTGCCAGTGATAGACTACGGAGTAATACAACTGCTACCGAGGTACAGTAAAACAAACCTGCTCAAGCTTGAGAGGCAGTATAAAATGGCATTGAAGAACGCCGCACATTTACCCAGACGCACTGACACCGATCTACTCTGGAAAATCTTGCAACAAGACCCGTGGCACATTCGTGATGATGATGATCTCCACGGCGACATGATAGAACGTCTCAAATCTCTGTCGATCGAGGGTCTACAAGAACAAGGCCCGGCGTACACGCGCTATGGACAACACAACCCCTTTCTTTTCGCAACTAGAGTAGGTGAAATTGAATACATTAATAAAAAAGAGAGGGACAAGCCGCGCTTCAAACGACTGGCCCCCTTCCGACAGCGTAGGCTCTAACTGTAGAGTTACTCAATAAAGTAATAAGCGGCCCGCCGCTGGGGCTAATCCCCACTGGTTTATCGTTATCCTCACGTTAAATTATATAAGCACTAGTAATAGAGGAAACGACCAGAATAGGTTTCAAAAGCTCCTGCTCTACGGACATAATGAAACACGCAATTTGTAAAATGAGATTTTTAAATGAAATGTAATATTAAAACTAGAGAAATAAATAAATTATGATTCTGATTCTGATTCTGAGCAGCCCCCACTCCTGTACTTGAAGCTTTCCATCTTTGTGACTTTTTTTATTTTATTTAGAATAGGTTCGCGTTTGACCACCATCTCACCTGATGGTAAGTGATGATGTGGTCGAAGATGGAGCTCGCTTACCTAAAAGTAACCTATTCACTCTTGACTTAAAGACTCCTAATCAAATCAAATCAAAATGTTTATTTGCAAGAAATACATTGTTTATAAGGAAAGATCTTATATCCTAAGAGTCACTGTATTCTGCCTGCAAGCAAGCGTGCAAATTATTTATATTTATGTCATTAGATTATTATTACTACATGCAATTAAATTATTATTATCATATACAATTTTCATAAATTCGATTTATATCATTATTACATACAATTTTATCGTCAACATTGTTTTACTAATTAAATTATTCACTTCTATTTCCAAATTCCATAAATTTCCTAATACTATAAAAACAGTTTTTTTGTAGCCACTCTGTCAATTTTGTTTTAAATACATTACCCTGTAACAATTTCAATTCGTTTGGGAGGTTATTATAAATCAGAATACACATATTATACACATTTTTCTTATAAATATCTTTATGACCGGGTGGTTGATACAATAGGTTATGGAATTTAGCCCTTTTCTGCCTCGGCAGAACCTCACTACGTTGCTTAAAGTTTTAGGGTGAGGAAAGTTGCTCGCGTCCGTAGGACCTACCATCTTTTATTTGATCCACCCTACACGTCTCCCCTGGGTGGTGCCAAACGAGCGACAACGCCGAGTCTCGGGCGGCTGTTATTTATCCCGACTCATCTTGCCTAACAAGTAAGACTTGCTGGGGGTAGGAAATGACCTTCACAACCCGCAACTCCATGGTCAAATTTTGGAATCGGGGGCATTGGCTTCACCGCCCGTGTCACGAGGTAGAAAGCCTCTCTAAAAATTCACCCTAATCCTAAGGTGGGAAACGCGCCGACAGGATGTATGGCTTGCAGGTAGCAAGTTGATAGCGCCAACCTCAAAGGACCCGGCTAACGTTGTTGAAAAGAGCCTTCTTGGGGGAATAGGCGTCACCCCTCAAGTGACTTCTTTTATCGTCCTATACTCGTGGGAACAGAATGAATGAAACTAATAAAACTCCTAATAACACTAAAAATATGATCCAACAACAATTGAACAAAAGCTTGTTCATCAGAAATCGTAGCAACAGTCTACCATCAGTCGCAGCAAGTACAACTAGCGACAAACAAACTCAAAACGAGAAAACGGATTCCACATGTGGAGCAGAGAACTCGTTAGCTCCGTGGCAAAACGACAAAGTACCTCCTAAAAGGCAAAAAAGAAAGGAAACAAGTCCAATACACATGGATAATACAAAGAAATCCAAAAACGTTTCAACCTTTACTGTGCCTACGCACAATAAATTTGATACCCTTAACAGCGAGGAAACGGAAGAACCTGTTAAAGTTACAGAGTATGTACCCAAGCCAGAACCAATCTTCGTGACAGGTGTCTTGGATATTACAGCGTTAAAAGCTACTGTAAATAAAATAGTTGATAACAAATCATATATAATGACAACCCTAAGATCTGGTCATATCATCAAGTTAATGCCTAATGATATAAGCACGTACAAAGCTATCCGAGAACAGTTCATAACAAACAACATAGCACACTATACTTACCAATTAAAAAGTGAAAGCGCATATAGAGTTGTATTAAGAGGGCTACATTCTTCCGAAGATACTTCTCTAATTAAACAGGAATTAAAAGAACAAGGACATGAGGTTAGACAAATAGTAAATGTTCTACACAGGTCCACCAAAGAAGCGCTACCCCTATTCTTTGTGGACCTAGAACCAAATAAGAACAATAAAGAAATATTTAAATTAAGGTATCTAAGCCATATGAAAGTGACATTTGAAGCACCCTATAAGAAAAAAGAAATAATGCAATGTAAAAGATGTCAGAGGTTTGGGCATACCAAAAATCAGTGCTATAGACCATTCCGATGTGTGAAGTGTGGCAATGATCATTCTACCTCTTTATGCACCAAAACACCAGATACACATGCTACATGTGCAAATTGCCAAGAAAACCATCCAGCAAGCTATAAAGGTTGCACAAAATATAAACAATATAAGGAAAGAATACTTAAAACCAAACCAAAGATAAAAGAAAATCCAACTCATCCTACAAAAGCGACCAAAGAAACAGAAGAAACAACAAAACCAAATCTGAGACAAAACAACCACAAAGACAGTAGAAGCTACGCAGATGTGACAAATAATCGACCAGTCCAGTACCTACCCGAACTAGAAAATTATTCAGACAGATTAGAACTAATGTTCGCCAAATTCCAACAAATCATGATTAACATGATGGATAAAATGATGGATGGTATGATCCAGCTAGTTTCAAGTCTCGTAACAAAATGATTAACACTCTCCGGGTAGTTACCTGGAACGCCAATGGCTTGACGGAACGTCGTCAAGAACTTCAAACATTCCTGCAACTAGAAAAAATTGACATAGCATTAATTTCTGAAACAAGATTCACTGAAAAATCTCACTTTAACATACAAAGTTACTCGGTGTATACAACTAACCACCCGTCTGGTAATAGCCACGGTGGAACCGCAGTAATTATAAAAAATAATATAAAACATTACGAACTGGAGAAATGCTACACAGATAAAATACAAGCTACGTCAATAAAAGTAGTTGTTAATGAAAAAGTAGAGACAGCCTTTTCTGCGGTTTATTGTCCACCCAGACACAAGATATGTAAAAATGATTACAATAAGTACCTCTCTTCCCTTGGCTCCAGATTTATTTGCGGAGGGGATTGGAACGCAAAACATACTTATTGGGGCTCAAGATTAATCACATATCGTGGAAGACAACTGTATAACACAATAAAGGACTTAAAACTCGAGTGCATGACTTCACGGGAACCAACATACTGGCCAACAGATCGAAATAAAATTCCAGACCTGCTTGATTACTACATTACGAAAAACATTAGTCAGAACTACATGACTATCCAAACCTGCACAGATCTATCTTCCGATCACACACCAGTCATATTGAATGTAAGTACGACAGTATTGCTGATGCAACCAGAAAAAAGAGTTTACAACAAGGGTACTAACTGGAAGACGAACCAAAACAAAATCACAACAGAGCTCAAACTGAATAACCCATTAAAAACGGTTGAAGACATAGAAGATGCTATTGGAAACCTCAATAAAACAATACACGAAGCAGCTACTATCTCTACAAAAGTGCGAAAAAAGTTACCTCAAACACTCAACGAATATCCTAAAACTATCAAAGACAAAATAATGGAACGTCGTAACCTCAGAAAGGAATGGCATAGAACTAGATATCCCGCAGACAAAACAGCATTCAACAGATCGTCAAACGAATTAAAAGAACTCATCAAAAGTTTTACCAACAATAACCTCCAAGCATTTCTCTCTAACTTAACTCCAAGTTCAGATACCAATTACTCACTATGGAAGGCAACACAGAAACTGAAGCGTCCCAGTAACCAGATCCCCCCCATCAAGAAAAATAATGGAGATTGGGCAAGATCAGACAAAGAAAAGGTTTCAATCTTCGCTGAATACTTAACCAAAGTATTTCAACCATTTCCTGAATTGAAACCTGAACATACTGCTGATATACAAAAATATCTGGAAAGTACAGAACAGATGTGCCTCCCGGTAAAATTTACGACCCCTACCGAAGTAGCAAGGGAAATAAAACTCCTCAAGGATGGAAAATCACCGGGATACGATGGTATAGACAGCGTTCTTTTGAAAAATCTGCCTAAAAAGGGTGTAGTAGCAGTCGTCAACATTATCAATGCCTGTCTTAGACTTAACCACTTTCCAGGACAATGGAAGATAGCGCAAGTAATAATGTTACCTAAGCCCAACAAAGCACCTAATGAAGTCACTTCGTACCGACCTATAAGCCTTTTACCACTAATAGGCAAACTATTCGAGAAGATCATACTGAATAGAATGAGGCCATACCTTGATGATATCATTCCCAACCATCAATTTGGCTTCCGAGAAAATCACGGAACGATTGAGCAAGTACACCGCATCGTCGACTTTATAAGTAGATCGTTAGAGGAAAAGAAGTATTGTTCTGCAGTCTTTTTGGATATCAGCCAGGCCTTTGATAAAGTATGGCATGAGGGTTTGTTATATAAAATCAAGAAGATGCTCCCTCACTCTTTTCTTCATATTATCAAGTCCTATCTAAGTAAACGATGTTTTGAAGGTAAATTTCACGAAGAACTTTCCGTCTTGTATGAGATCAAATCAGGAGAACCGCAGGGAAGCATACTCGGCCCGGTTCTATACATTATATTTACTGCTGACCTACCAACAACAGACAAGACTTCGGTCGCAACGTATGCCGATGATACAGCATTGTTATCCACACACACAAACCCAGTAACTGCATCAGAAAATCTACAACACCATCTCAACAAAATAGAAGAATGGCTTGTACTTTGGAGAATCCACGCCAATCAAAGCAAGTCAATACACGTAACTTTTACTCTCAGGAGAGATACGTGTCCGCCAGTTACACTCAACAATGAAGAACTCCCGCAAGATGACAATGCCAAATACTTGGGCATGCATTTGGACAGAAGGCTGACATGGCAAAAACATATATGGACAAAGAGAAAGCAATTAGATTTAAAATTACGTAGTATGTACTGGTTAATAGGACGCCACTCACAAATGACCACACACAGCAAATTGACAATATACAAAGCCATCCTAAAACCAATTTGGACCTATGGTATCCAGCTCTGGGGTACAGCCAGCAACAGTAATATAGAGATACTAGAAAGGTTTCAAACAAAAACACTGAGAGCCATCTTTAACATTCCATTTTATATCAGTAATAAACTAATATATCTTGACATAAAACTACCAACTGTTAAACAGGAGATAACAAAATATAGCAGCGCATATCAAAAAAGGCTCTCTAAGCATAAAAACGAGCTTGCTCTCAGACTAACTGGAGATCAAAGCCTTCAATACAAAAGACTAAAAAGACACAGTGTTCCAACTCTACAAGATAGATTTACCAGGATGGAATGAGCCACCCCCTTGAGAAGTGTCTCTCCAAGCTAAAAACCACAAACAGATAATAGTATCAGACAAATCAGTGGCTTATTGTTGTGAACAACAGATTGCCGTGTTGCAGAAAGAGAAAAGAAAAAAAAAATTGCAAGAAATACATTGTTTATAAGGAAAGATCTTATATCCTAAGAGTCACTGTATTCAGCCTGCAAGCAAGCGTGCAAATTATTTATATTTATGTCATTAGATTATTATTACTACATGCAATTAAATTATTATTATCATATACAATTTTCATAAATTCGATTTATATCATTATTACATACAATTTTATCGTCAACATTGTTTTACTAATTAAATTATTCACTTTTATTTCCAAATTCCATAAATTTCCTAATACTATAAAAACAGTTTTTTTGTAGCCACTCTGTTAATTTTGTTTTAAATACATTACCCTGTAACAATTTCAATTCGTTTGGGAGGTTATTATAAATCAGAATACACATATTATACACATTTTTCTTATAAATATCTTTATGACCGGGTGGTTGATACAATAGGTTATGGAATTTAGCCCTTTTCTGCCTCCGCAGAACCTCACTACGTTGCTTAAAGTAATGCATGTGTTTCTTTGTAAAAATACAGATATCTTTTATATACATACAGGGCAGTGGGGGAATTTTATATTTTTGAAATATAGGTTTACAACTGTCTAAGAACCACGCCTTGTTAATAACTCGGATGCAACGTTTTTGTAGTTTGAAAACTCTGTCGGCATCGGTCGAGTTGCCCCACATTATTACTCCATAGCTTAGTACAGATGACACATAGCCATGGTAAGCCGAAAGAGCAGCTTCTACTGATACATTTTGTCTTAACTTCTTTAAAGCAAACACAAACCTATCTAGTTTCTGACAAATATGTTCCACATGACTCTTCCAGTTAAGATGATTATCTACAATAAGTCCTAAAAATTTTAATTCATTTACTTGTTGTACTTTTTCGTTTTTACAAATAATGTCTAAAGCCAATTGATTGGAATTATAAGATTTAAATTGAATTAATTTCGTTTTACTTATGTTAATATTTACGTTATTATCTTCCATCCAGCTTATGATATCTGATAAGGTCTTTTCGATAACTGATTTGTAATCATTTTTATCGTCACATTTTATAATAAGTGTAGTATCATCTGCGAAAAGGATACATTTCTGTAAAGTAGCCTCCGGAAGATCATTTACATAAAGTAAGAAAAGCAATGGGCCGAGAATGCTACCCTGAGGCACACCACAATCAGTTGATATTGAAATAGATGTAAATTTTTCTTTGGAATATGATTTATCATTTTTCTTTATGACTTTAGAAATTTCTGTGCACTGTTTTCTGTTTCTTAGATAACTAGATATCCATTCATATGCTTTACCCCTAATGCCGTAGAACTCTAATTTGTTTAAAAGCTTCGAATGATTTACAAAATCAAAGGCTTTGCTCATATCTAAAAATAGAGTCACCACTGGACTTCCATTATTTATGCTCTCTGTAACAAGTTTCATTAAGTTGAAGATTGCAAGAGCAGTTGAACTACCTTTACGAAAACCAAATTGTTCTTTGCATAATATATTATGTGTACTGAGAAAATTGTTAAATCTGGTAAGCATTGCTTTCTCAAAAATTTTTGACATAATGGGTACTATGGTGATCGGCCGATAGTTATTAGGGTCTGACTTATTTCCCTTTTTAAATAGGGGTTTCACGATAGACATTTTAAGTTGATCAGGAAATACACCTTCCACAAAAGATAAGTTTATAACATGTGCTAGTGGATGACATATCCAACCAGCACAAGTCTTCAAAACTTGTGTGGCAATGCAGTCATATCCACTAGTTTTGCTATTATTTAAAGACATTATGATTTTATACACTTCAGGTGCATCTACAGGATTTAGGAAAATAGTATTTGGATTTATATTATTTTTATTTTTATTAATATTATTATTAGCACTAGATGTCTGATTAGATGTCAAATTAATAAAGTAGTCATTAAATATGTAACAAATGTCTGATGGATTATTATATGTCACATTTTTTAAATTTAATTCGTCAATATCATTTTTATGCAAATCATTATTAGTAATTGTTGAGGAAATTACGTTCCAAGTAGCTTTACATTTATTTGTATGCTTTTGTATACGTCTTGTATTTATAAGTTTCTGTGCTGTTTGTGTACATCGTTTGAACAAATGACTATAAAGTTTGTAGTTTTTCTCATTCTGTTTTTTTACTAATTTTACTATGTTTGAATTTTAGATATAGCTGACGTTTCATTTTGCTAGATTTTTTAATGCCTTTCGTTATCCAGTTTTGTGCGACTGGTTTATTATTAACTTTAACTTTAATGGTCGGAAAGCACAGATCGTAAAACAGTGTAAAAGTTTCATAAAATAAATTAAACGCTTCTGTTAGACTGTTAGAGTTAAATGTTTCCGAAAAAGAAAGAGAAGATATACATTCAACGAATTTCTCGAGGTTTTCCGAACAATAGTCACGTTTTAATTCAGACCAATACGATATTTTTTTGTGTTTTCTAGCTTTTATGGTTACCGTTTGTGCCGTTTCGTGATCTGACAAGCCTAGGTGATGAATGTCTGACTGAACATTTTTTATGTTACTGGTAATTTGGTCAATTTTTTATCAATTTGTTCGCCCGAGTTGGTGATTTTATGTGAGCTTCAAAGTTATAATTATAAAGTATGCTTAGAAGTTCTTTTGTTGCAGAGTTATGTTTTAATATATCGTTTAAGTTATCGTTTTAATATATCGTTAGGTTATAGCTATCGGGAAACACAGACTCCGGCAGGGAATTCCACTCCTTAGCCGTACGCACAATGAAGGTATTCCCAAAACGTTTGGTGCGTATGGGTGGGATGTCCACCATGTAACGATGGCGCTTC
Organism: Tholera decimalis; assembly: GCA_943138885.2. Taxonomy (NCBI): domain Eukaryota; kingdom Metazoa; phylum Arthropoda; class Insecta; order Lepidoptera; family Noctuidae; genus Tholera; species Tholera decimalis. The sequence continues at coordinate 1,815,164 of OW964551.2, read as the reverse complement.
GCCGTTTGTCCCGTAGTCCGATGATGGAACGGGCTTGGTGGAATTAGATTGTGTAATTCCATCGCACACTCCCCGAAATGTAACCGATAGAAAACCGATAGACTTGCAACTCGTCGTCGATGTTCAAGGCTCTGGAGCTTTGATTCGACCAGTGCATCGTTGCCAATGAGTCTTTTGGAACGCTTCTCGATAGACTCAAGCGCGTCCAGTTGGTATTTAGCAGATCCATCCCAAAGATGAGAGCAGTACTCCATACACGACCGAACCTGGGCTTGATAGAAATTGAGCAACTGTTCGGGTGTGAAGTACCGTCTCACCTTTGCTAGGATTCCCAACTTGAAAAATAAAAAAATACGTGACCATTATTTTTTGAAATTTTCTACCTAATGGACCAAATAAAATAATTACTACCATATTGTCCTATTGGACCCCGTCGTGGCTGATGACTGCTGTTTGAAATGCGGGCGTGAAGTACCGTCTACTTATGTCCAGATCTGATAGGTTTGTGGATTAGTTCATATCCTGTTCCCGCCTCAGCTTGAATTCCGGGATAAGAACAAAAATCGGGACCAACTTAATGACTCTTTGAACACAAGCAGCTTTTATGTTGAAGTATTACGTGAGTACAATAGTATTTGTCATAGTATTAGTACAGCTGGGGATTTCCTACATGAAGCGATAATAGTTACAGTCATTTCACAATTGAGAGTTGTACAAATTGACATAAGTGTTGAGTACATAATTATCTTTGTGACAACATATTCGTATAAATATGTATAGGAAAGGTATATTTCTTTTTCAAATGACTTCTCCAGCTCTGTGTGGAAGGGAGGGTCAGACTTCTACTGACTAAAAACCCATCCTGTTTTTCCTTCAAATGCCCCTTCGTTCCGGGCTGCGGTATCTCGTTAAAAGATTCCCACGTGAATTGCTGAAATTGTACCAAAGAAACTCCTGGGATAACCAGTTATTATTTCCTTATTTATTTATTTATGTACACACATGACACTTACAAAAGAAAAAAATATAAATACAAACAAAAGAGCACAAAGGTGCTGCTTATTTCCTAAGAAATTTTATCCAGCAGACCTGCGACAGGAGAGTTGAAGAAGAGATGATAGACACAGTTTGTATAAATACTAATTACGATAAATATAATCCTTTTACAGGGCATGGTCTACCCGTGTGCTATTTCATCGAAATCCGTTGAGACATAAAGAGTTATCAACGAATATATCAAGACGGAGAGAGTTACTTTTTCAAGTATGATATACCTATAGATCTAAAAAAAATTAATAACATGTTAGACTGGATGCTATTCACAGGTTAGTTGATAAAAGGCTAAGTAAATAATATCATGATGGTAAATAAAATTAAAAAGCTATTAGGTACAGAGGACACGCCAATTAATGTAATGCACTTAATGTTTCGATTAATTTCATGGGTTGATATTCATTTGATTAATTCACATATAACCGAATGAAAATACGAGTGATTTTTTGCTAGCAACCAGTTAATCACGGTTCAGTAACCAATCATTGTTTGAACAATCGTATATGGATTGATTGATCACTTTATTTTGTAAATTTACACAATGTGCGCGCACTGGATATTTCGATGGCCCCACAAGATGGATGGAGGATGGAGATGCAAGAGTTCTTACAGGATTTTTTTTCGTTTTTCGTTTTTACGCCTAGTTTAATAGTGAATTTCTTTATTCTAGGGAAATAATTAATTAAAAAAATACAGGAATAATAGTTTATGCTTTTATTACATATTTTTTGAGTCGCCAAGTATGTACATAAGAATAAACATGTTAAAACCTACAGATGTTTGAGAAGATTTGTGATTGTTTTCGAATTTGGATAATGTCTTGTTACACGTTTATCGGTGTAGAAATGTATGCAAATTTTATTAGTAATGTTTTATCCCACAAAATGGAAGTTTGGATATAAATAGGTTATTAAAATTAAAGTATTGCATTATTTTTACGCGATTAATTGTATTGCAATCGTACGTAACGTTAGAAAGGGGTGCGGGGGGTAAGATGCGAGTGAAATTAGGTGACTAGCTCGAAAGGTCAGTCTTGTTGTGATTATATGCGCGCTATTACATAATTTTGTTTCGGTAATTGCCCGAAACAAAATTACGTAATAGCGCTTCGATTATAATTGTTATTATAGTCAAATTGTGGTTTTGTAATTAAGTATGACAATGAGAAGGTATCGGGATGCTTCTAGTCGCTGCAAAAGGATATTAGCGGCGTGGAGAACCTACAGAAGATGCTGCAAGCTTAAAACTGGCGTACGCTGGAATGTTACCTATACCGCTTCCGTTATTTAAGAACTTGATAAGTCTGTGTGATTCAGGAGCAATACCAAACCATTATAAAAGTTTTCATATTTTATTTAATCCTTTTACAAAATTATTTATATTATTATACCATGCATTAACAAAGATGTATTACATAAATGAAAACTGATCTTATTAACACTAATAACCAAATGCATACGATCTCTCCAATCATATAATAGTCTGCTAATCATATGATTGGAAAGATCGTACTGTAAACAAGCTGTTAAAAAGTTATAGCTGGGTTCAAAATAAACTTGATTTACGGAGAATAATACTGTAACATTACAGTACGTTTTATTCATTGTGTATTATTACACAAATAAACGCGTAATTATATATTACTGTGACCTAGTCAAGCAAATTTCACAAGAGTCAAAAAATTACTTAAATAGTTTCTCACGATTTTTTTGAAACTCGTTGATGTTTATAAAAAATAAATATACAAGTTTATAGTTTATGTTTTTACCAATAATTCGATTTTAGATTATTTCTACCTATTTACAATGAAATGAGCGTTATTGAAGTTTAAACGTTTTAATTTTTTTGCTGAAAAGTTGTCATTTTTCTCTTACACGTTTATTCCATGGGGCCATCGAATTGTGCCGTTTTATTCTCATTTGTAGGGGATGTAAATACGCGCCGATCTCCGGCCATAATAGGTGCGAGCTTGCGATCGGCGAGCAGGGGTAGCTCACCGTCCGGTAAGGACCAGGCCGGAGTCGTTGATGCCGAGTGTTCCACGCGCGCTTCCATTTGTGCTGTCAGCACTAGTGACGGGGCCCGGTATGGCCATTGTCAGCTGGGGTTGCGGGAATGTCTTATTTATTTATTTATTTTATTATTTATGTACACACAGTAAAATACATTAAGATAAACATAATTATAATATCTGAGTACAAAGGTACTGCTTATTTCTTAAGAAATTTCTTCCAGCAGACCTGCGAAAGGAGAAGTGAAAAAGAAATGTAGACAATAGTGTGTGAGAACAAGAAGAGAAATAAATATGAATATGTGACGTCTAAAACTAAAACTAAAATATTAAATATACTTACACATACTTACAATGCAATAAAAATAACATATACTTAAATAAATACATAATGTTAGAATATATAAACATATAATATAAATATATACATAAATAATTAACACAGTTAAGAGGAAAGGTAATGCTCTTTTAATCGACATTTGAATAGAGATATAGTTTTTAAATCACGAATGCTAGGCGGAAGTGAGTTCCACAATCTTACAGCATGGACAGAGAAGGAATAAGAGTAGTAGCTAGTTTTATGAGGATGAGATTTAAGGAGGGATCTAAGGTGTGATCTACACGGTACGTCGCTAGAACGAGCGTAAGAAAAACGCTCACGCAGGTAGGAAGGGTAAGACGGGTTGTGTTGAATGTTGTCTTAATGAGATACCACGGCCCCGGAACGCGAGAGCAACTGAAGGACTAGGTAGGTTATTAGTCAGTAGAAGTCTTCAGTTTAACCTTCCAGTCTGCCCAAAGCGGAAGGAATCATATGATGATTTTACTGATGAAAAAAATAGTTAGGTATCCTTACAACTCTCAAATAAGATTGGTGGCCACCGCCACGTGTTTTCCTTTCAACTAATCCTAAGACAAAGTTCGAAGTCCTCGTGAGCCGAAAACAATTCAAACGTAACGCTGTTCTCTTCACAATCTGAAGGATTCGTAAACATTATTGTATTGTAACTAGTTTTATAGGAACATTTCATACACAATGTGTATTGTTAAATGAATGAATAAATTAAGTAAATAAATAATGTTTATTTATTTTCTTCCAGAAATAAAACTTATGCACTAATACAACACAAAACAAGATAAAATAATGACTATTTACAATGTTTATTTGTTGGAGACTGGTGCCTAAACTAAGCCGTGACTTATATATATATATATATATTTTGTAATCCTTGTATCTCCTTCCGGGAGAGGGCACTGGCTCCTGTAACACAGGTTTATCTCCTGTAGCACGAGAGTCAGGGACTCAACTGGTTTTATGTAATAATTTTTAGTGCAAATAAAGATTATATTATATTATATTTCAGGACACCAGGAACTCCCACCTAAAGGAATAGAATACATTTTTATATTATTTTGATAACAATGGTGACGTTTTTTATTCATCTTGTGGACTTTTATAACCGGCTTAAAGTATTCAATTCAATCTTTATTGCAATCACATGTGTTAACAAGATCTTAATATAAGTAGGTTCACATAATTATGCTAATAAATACTTTCTAAGTAACATACAACTTACCATTGTAGGCTGAGTTGTTATATTTATTCCAAAGCTTCGGCCCGGCTATGAATACTTGACTTTTGAACGCTATAATGAAAAACGATTTACACCTTTCATCTTTGTAATATCTCTGCAGGTTATAAATACAGGTTCTGAAAAGACATTACAAAGATATAAACAATAATATAACTAACAAGTCTCTCACAATTTAAATCCCAAAGAAGCTTTCATACTCTAGAAAACTCTTAAGCAGAGTTATAGTTTCATCTGTTCTCTTTTCTCTAAAGTTTATGTCAGAGTCAACTACAGACTAATACAAGAAATGCAAAAATAACGAGAAAGCTTTTTTCAGTACAATCCTATTTTTAACCACATCTGTGCAAAAGGCAAAAACACAGACAGCAGCAATAGGAATCTACTCAACTGTAAGTTACCGGAACTCAATAAATTTTCAGTAGAATTGAATTGGCCCGGGCCAACCGGCCCAACCTACATGGTTTGTGTGGCCGCCTACAGTCAGCCCACGCACGTCTTTTAGCTGTAAATATCGCGTGAAATGCAGTTTTTATATCAGCATTTCAGCGTGCGACCTTTAAAGAAAGCTTTCACGGAAGAAACACTTGAAATTGTAGAAGAGTTTCTTTGGAAGACCTTTTTAAATATACGTCGTCAGTGATATTAAGTAGGGAGTCTTTCAAACCGTTATTAGAACTCGAAAATTAGAAACAGCTTAGGACCAGATTTATCACGATCATGTTGTAATACTAGCTTAATAGAATTTTATGTCTATTAAATACTGGCAGGTTTTAAAGTCTATTGTTTTAAAAAATGTTATGTTGTTATTAGGAACATTTTTGAATATGTTTTGATAGATAAAAAAACTTTTTAGCACAAAATAAAACCGACTTCCATATAAAAACACTACAAAGGCAAAAATAACTATAATTTCGGAAGGCGGTGTCAAAAACGAAAATATATACAAAACTAAAGACACCGCCTTCCGAAATTAAAGTTATTTTTGTCTTTGTAGTGTTTTTATATGGAAGTCGGTTCTATTTTTTGCTAAAAAGTTTTTTTTTCACGCTTTTCAGTGGGTCGGTTTGTAATTTATAGTTAATTAGTTACAAAAGCCAAAATGTCAACTACTTATCACCTTTTACGAAATATTGCTTTTCCCGGTGCAGAGCCATTAATTTTTGAGGAGTTCTCCTGGTACATCACCATCAGCTCTACTTCACCATATGCATTGTGACGAGCATAAAGTGCTTAACATCCATATTCAAGTAATCTAATCGCAATCAACGAAAAACTTATTATTGAGTAGTTTCGGTGGCCATCTGGGGTCTTCATCATCAGTTCCACTTCCTCAAATGGTGCTTTTCGAAAACTGCACAAGGTACTATAAGAAATACCCAAAACGCTATAGGTGTGCCTATAATATTTGAAGAGTTCCCTCGATTTCTCCATGATCCCATCATCAGATCCAAACGTGACGACAATGGGACCAACTTGAAAGTATACCCTTTCAAACAAAAAAAGAATTTTCCAAATCGGTCCAGCCATCTCCGAGTTATGAGGTAACATACATAAAAAAAAAAAAAGTTCAAGACGAATTGTAAACCTCCTTTTTTGAAGTCGGTTAAAAAGAAAAGTCGAGTGAGAAAATATTGTATCAATTGAGTTAAACAAACAATTGAGTTGAGTTGAATAATATAGTCGATCGTGTGTTTTAGATTTTTAGAGCAGTTTTACCAGGTTAAATTAAACATGTATTAGATCTATTTAGAATTTTGTAAAGGGTTTTTGGAATGAAATAAAAATGCAGTGTACCTAAAGAATTAAGCAATGTATTTGTATAAAGGATCCCACACTTACAACATCTTGGTAAGAACATTATATATATATTTAACAGATCAAAACATAATTTTTCTTCTTTTGCAGTCGGGTTAAAAGTAGCTTACCTTCTTCTAGCTTCAAGCTACTTTATTCAAATCCGCCCAGTACTTTCGATGATTAACGCGCTTAAACAAACAAACAAACATTTCCGCTTCATAATATTATACAACTTGTAACGGAAACCCCACATCTATCCAAAAGGGCTGAAGACAACATCTGGTATAGAGTCTCTATGCACAGTTTCATTTAAAAATAAGTGAATCAAAGAATTGATACCAAATTATCGGCTTCATATGTTTCTTGAATACCAATCATAACAAACGTGTCACAGCACTACGAGGGTCAATAACTTTCACGTCACTTGCCAATAACATGATAATTCTGTTCGTTCTTCTTTATTTCAAAATTTTGGTCTCTGGTATAATGTATTGAAATTTGTAATAAGTTCCACACATGTAGACATAGGATTACAAAACCCTTGCCATATCGTTTGTTATCATCTAAAGAAGCCGTGCACTTGGTATGTATATACCCTTTAAATTACTTGTTGTATAATAGATAGATTGACATTCGCGTTACATTTAATTGATGTTTTATTAACATTGTTTGTGAGCTTTTTGTGGTTGGACATGCAAGTCGTTTCTGGGCTGTAACGTAATATTTTTCTTTGCTATATACATTTAATGATTGCATTGATTGCTTTTATTTATTGAAATGTCATTCTAAATTCGAACACAATTTAATTGTTTATATTAATGATTGATTGGTCAAGAAAATTTGACTGGTCACTTAGTTCCTCAGTCCTATTGACCTTGAAGGTTGTATAGCGTATTAAAGAATTACGACGCTCAGAAATACATACCAATAAATGTGGTTTTTAAAACCACTTATACAAGAAGGCAGCAATTGAGTAAACTACTGTACAACTTATGATGAATAAAGCCCAATATCTGTTTCAGTTCCACGTATTCACTCAGCGATTCCGAGCGTCCAATCAAATGAGTTTAGTCACTTCAAACTGACTGAAACAGCTTCCCAAACCAATCCGATCTCTAAAATTCAGCGAGCTTTAATCGGTTTACAATGTTTTGCCGGTAACATCAATACGTTCATCTGTAATGCAATGTCGCCCTTTTGGAAGTTTTACAGTTTGTGTAGTATAAGTAAGTATTAATTTATTTTTCAGAAGTATTTTATTTATTCTCAATAGTCTCGTGTTTTGCCACCATCTCACCTTAAGGTAAGTATAGATGTGGTCGAAGATGAAGTACGCTTACCTAGAAGAAGAACATATTGACTGTTAACTTAAAGATCCTCAGTTTATAGCTATCAGGAAACACAGACCCTGGCAGGGAATTCCACTCCTTAGCAGTACGTACACAATACATGTATTCCCAAAACGTTTTGTGTGTGGGTGGGATGTCTACCATGTAACGATGCTGCATCGCTGGTTCGTCTAGTCTGATGATGGAACGGGCTTGGTGGAATTAAATTGTTCAGTCCTTTAGATTTTGGATTGTTTGAATGACAATTAGATAAACATGATTTAAAGATAACGAGCGAGATATGAGCGATTAGTTTTATTCCCGTCTCTTCAAAGAAAAAAAATGTCAGACTGACCAATGAAATGACCAATATCACAATCAGACGATTGTGATGAAATTTGGTACAGAGATAAATTGGATCTTAGACAAAGATAATTATAAACTACTTATTTTCAAAAATCTACCCCTAAGGACGTGAAATATGACATGAACGTTTGAATAAAAATACGTGTAAATGAACTCGTGAAACAACTGGTATATTTAACTGAGTGCCTTAATACCGCATTTTTTCATTTATTACGTAGTTTATGTGAGAGCAGAGAGCTACTGTCATAAAAATTACTTAGTAGGTATGTAATTTTTGTACTTATTGTATTTATAATTGTTAATTTTAAATAACTTTTTAGTTTAGATGAGTATTTGTAGTACACTCATTTAGACCTCCCTACTTTAATTAAAGTTTGTAAAGTCCTTCCAAAGGTTGTCTGGAAGGTCTCGCTCTAAGACCGCGATAAGACCGCCATTGTAACCATAGCTTACGCAATGCTGTCAGTTTTCTACAGATTGTACTTCGGAGAGTGTGTGCAGGAGCTCCATAACCTGATCTCTCCATTCTCCTTTTCACTACCGGTCTACCAGACGCACGGCTGGGTACCTTCCACACTTGGTTGATATACCGTCTTGTCGTACCAAGCGCTTTTCCTCCACATTTATTGTGCGCACAGCCAAGCTGTGGAATTCTCTGCCGGCTTCTGTGTTCCCTGCCACTTCTGACCTTTCAGTCTTTAAAACGAGAGCAAAACCAGCATCTTCTGGGCTCCTTCGTTTCAGTTCATTTCAAGTAAATCTGCTTGTGAATTCTAAATAACTGTATTTTCAAGATCTTATAGTTATTAACGCGACACCAAAGTACAATTTAAAAAATATCTGTCTGTCTTTCTGTTTGTTCAAGCGAATTCCTGGAACGGCTGAACCGATTTTTATGGAACTCTCGATGAAAGATTGAGGTGTTAGGGCAATATAAAGGCCACTTTTATACCGCCCATTATTAATACCCACGGGATTGGGATTGCGAAGAAAGAGAACAACCATACGAACAAGTCTTGGCTTTAAATAAGAGAACGAACAATGTAGATAGAATTTGCATTACCTACTAGCATTCTTGTTAACTCCTCCATTTCATTTCATTATAGGCGCTTATTTTAGTTAAACTCAGAGAGATAATTTAATGGTTCATTGAACACGTGACACTATTAAATGATATTTAACTTCTATAACCATAAAACAATGGAGTATTATAAATTCATGGTGAGCAAGTTATTAGTGTACCGATTGAGCAGGAACATTGTCGATGCCTCGCTTGTCTCGGGGATTGATGGTCGTAGTTTCAAGAATACTCTATCAATCCATCTTTGATATTATTTTTATAACGGAGGTGTTAAGCACTGAAAGCGAACTAAGCTTTTATTTGCATGAATAAACATTATGTGCATTATGGATGAGGACGCCAAATTGACATTAACAAACTAAGTCTAGAATAATCTAGACAAATTATTATTTCATTTCTGTTTGGTTAGAGAAAATCGAAAAGCCGTACAATTTTCATGTATTTGTAACCTTTAAAAAAATCGTAGTGGTCTCTCATTCCCTGATTTCAAAAAAGAGGTAGTTCTATGTTTGGCTGTACTTTTTTGTGTGTTTTGTTTAACAAAAAATTAAATAATTATCTTACAGTTGCTTTTATGAGAAAAGAGAGTATATGCATGTATTTTGTTATCACTGTATTCTATTATTCATATTAATAACTAAGAGGTAATTAAGAGATTAAATAACTTTAAGGCTTTAAAACAAAATATTTCCAGGAAACTTCTTTACACAGGTCTTTTTAGATAAATATATTACAAAAACTAAGTATGGCTATGTATGACTGTCTTTATTTTTAATTTATCACATCTGGGGGCACGGCAGTGCCCCCGCTAAGTCGAGCGCAAAGCAAACACTGCCGTACTATCATTTTCTGGAACCATTTCGGCGTATTTTCAGGCCCTTATTTGGGGACCTCTAGATAGATTTAGAACACTGAAATTATCGTTATCTAGTAAGCTACCAGCATAAACTTAAACCACAAAATTTCATGTTTGTAGCTTGTTTATTTCCTAAGTTATGCAAAAGCAAATTTGTACTATTTCGACATATATAGACTCACTGACTCACTGATCATCAAAATAGAACTAGTACTTCCCATAAACCTAGAGAGCTGAAATTTGGCATAGAGGTAGGGTTTAGTGCCTATATGAAGGGAAAACTATCAAAACTAGGATCATGGAAGATCTGGAGTACCTTATGGCCCTGAGGAGAAACCGTAACAGACCAGCCAAACTATTGAAACTATCGACATGCTGTGTTCAGAAAGTTTATTGAACGTGGTTAGCCCTTTCTTTTGAAATTAAAAAAATTGTAGGTCTGAAGTATCTGATGAAGAACCCTAAGAGTTCAGCTGAACTATGGAAGATATGGAAATGCGCCTTGACAAAAGTTATTCAGTGTGACAAGCCCTTTCTACTGATGTGTATAAAAATTGAAGGTCTGAAGTATCTGATGAAGAACCCTAAGAGCTCAGCTGAACTATGGGAGATATGGAAATGCGCCTTGACAAAAGTTATTCAGATTGACGAGTCCCTTCTACTGATACGTATAAAAAATTGAAAGTCTGAAGTATCTGATGAAGAACCTTTAGAGCTCAGCTGAACTATGGGAGATATGGAAATGCGCCTTGACAAAAGTTATTCAATGTGACGAGCCCCTTCTTATAAATGAATATGGGCATTACGAAAGCTTATAGCCAATGTACAAGAATCAGAACCGGAAAAAAAGAAAAGAAAGATTACTAATAAAAAAAAACTACACCAAAAAAGAAAAAAAACCAATTCTAATAAGAAAACCTAAAATAATAAAAGGTATAATTAAGAAACTAATCAAGTAAAAAATAGTTTTCTGCAAAAAGAAGTGAAATCCCACCAAAAAAATCCTGTAAAAAATTAGCCAAGTCTCGCCTAAGCTGCTTGTTTCTCTATAAAAACTAATGAAATCTCTAAGCAAAGCGAAGCCAAGTCTAAGGATCTTTACTGCGATTTCTTTATTAATATAGTTAGATTTTATGTGACTTGGCCGTTGACTTCGATGTATTAACTAATAGAAGTGCACAGAGTATGTTCACTTTTATTAGTTTTAGAAGTCGGTATCAAAAACGAAAATACAAAACCAAAGACACCGACTACCGAAATTAAAGTTATTTTTCACTTTGCAGTGTTTTTTAGAAGTCTGTTTAATTTTTTGGTAAAAAGTTTTTTTGGTTGTAAAGTCCTTATTGTGTTACTGTTATGGTATACAATAAAGAATATATCTATTTATCTAATAATGTTGGGACCAATGTATTATGTAGTGTTTACTTTATGGCGACTATTTAATTTTTATATTGTAACATTTGTAAGCACTGTTCGACACAAATGTAAACTTGCTGAGAAGAATAAATAAATAAATATTGAGATACCTTTCTGGTCACGGAAAACATGTTTTAAAGCCGTAGGTTCCGGTTAGTGAGAAGCCAGAACATCTCTCACCAGTCTTATCAAAGGCTACGCTGCTGGAATCGGCTTTTAGGCTTACCGGGTGAAGCTGAGTACTAGTGTTTTGTAGCGTCTGCCTATCTGACCTCCACAACCCAGTAACTGGGTAACACGACACCTCTTGGCAAGACTGCTGTCAGATTTTCTGACTTCCAACTACCCGTAATAACTGTCAAAAATGACAGACGTCACCAACGTCATTCCAAGTCACGGAGTAATCACGACATGTTATCGATTAATAAATCAATAAATGCATACAATCATGGTTTTAATAGCAACAGTTATTTGCTAAATGTTTAGTTTGTAAGTTATTTCTTCTTAGTTTAGTAATATCTTTTCTTTTTTGTTTTGTATTTTCTGTTAATTTGGTACGCTGATTCTAAAATTCTAGAGAGGGGCGTTAATAGCTACAACACAGTTTGTAACTTATGTAGCTATTATCGTTAATATAATTATGTAACATGTGTTCAAATAAAGATTAATTTAATTTAATTTAATAAATTCATTTATTCCAGGCTAACTTGGCCCATATATATAAAATACTTTAACAATAACTATAAATAAATTGATTCATATTCAAACTATTTTAACCTCAAGTGGCGTAAATATACATAGTCATCTCGGTGATAAGTTGATAACTATATATTTTTCGAGCTTTTTGACGTCGAAACTCTCGGACCATGGGGCCCGTGTGCTCACAGCCTTTTAAAGACATATCAAAAAGACTCGTTGACGCTTTCCGTGATCGAAGAGCTGGCTATTTCTTTGCTAAAGGCTAATTCGAAGTAATGCTGCCAGTATCTTGGGTACATTGCCGACAGCGTTGAGGATCAATTTTTTATGCTTTACTCTAGTTTGTATTTTGTAATTAAGAATAATGCAACCGATAATAGACTCGCGTTTGATCACCATCTCACCTGATGTTAAGTGTTGATGTGGTCGAAGAAAATGTACGATTGCCTAGCAGTAACCTATTCATATTACTTAGCTAAAACTAATGCTATGTTACACGTTATGACGGCCACCCATCCACGTACTGACCTTGGAAACCGTTGCTTAACTTTGAAAATCGACCACCACAAGCCACAAGCTCTTCCACGTTTTAGTATAAGTTTCCCTTAGCACTAGTAACGTGTATACACGCAGCGTGGTACAATACCATCCCTCTTAGCGTACGTCCTTCGAATGGGTCCCTCTCTCAATCTGTCCTGTACGTTGTCGGACATAGAATCATATTGTAATAAAGGTTTAGTATCCATTACGGAGATGAGCGGACATTGAGACAATACACTCTAGTATACGTACATGATGTTGGCCAATCTGCTGTGTCCACATAGCTTGTTTGCCTCCCGTGTAATCTGGTGATAGGACTCTGCTTATACGAGTATGCTATAGTGTATGTGTTCAGCCAACTACCAATCAAGATCTATATATTAAAATTTATGTGAATTAAGTCTGTCTGTTTCTCCGAATTTCTTTTTTGACTTCGTTGAATCTGTTATGTTCAAATAGAAGACCAAGATTGAAAAAATTTACACCACACTAAAACTCAAACACTTAAAAAATTGTTTGTCTATCTTTCTGTTTGTCAAACAAATCTCTAGAACAGCTGTCACGAATTTAGTGGAACTTTCACTATCCATTTCATTTTTTCACATCCACACGCCAAACTTCTCTCAAGATCGGAATTTCCGCGGGAAAACCACACATGCGGGATAAGTCGAAGTTTTGAATAATGTCGTGGAAATTTTCTGAGAATTATCGAACTGGCATACTTCAATTATGTATTTATTTGGGGAAACTGAACAACAAATATATTACATACATCTTATATATCAGGCATTAAGAAATTGTCATTATTACCAAAAACATAGGTGCATATTAGTGATCAAAATTTTACGTGATTTTTAAGGTACCTATAATAAGTACCTCTCAATATATGGAATATCCCTTTAACAGAATCATATAGCATCATGTAATATAAATGAATGATAAATAAATAATCTTTATTTAATATCTTTAAATAATAGCGACAACCTTCGTCACATTAAAACCGCTTTCAATTTCATACTGAACTTACATAATGAATGTTTTCTTACTACAATAATATTGTTGATGCTAATTAAAAACATTAATAAACAAATTTAATTAAAATATTCGTGCTGTTAAAAACTAATTAACATGAGAAAATATCTAAGTTTTTCACATCCAACGTTGCAACGTTCTCTTTTTACTTTCCGGCTGATTCCACAGAAATTCACTTGAATTTAATGAAGAAAACTTCATTAGCAAACCGAAAGGAGACAGAAACATGCTCTGAGAAACTGTAACAATATTACATTAACATAAACACGGAACACCCTAAGCCCTTCTCTTTGTAACCCAACCGCAAATTCATATAAATAAAATTGTTTATTGTGTCTCAAATGGTTTCATTTACAAATATGAATGCAACAGTATCATTAGAACATAAAACGGGATATTTACTATGTGTATTTATATCCCGTATAAATATCCCGTTTTAAGTTCTAATGATACTGTTAGTGACCACACTCCCAATTGTCCCAACAGTCCCAATTGAATCGGGGTTGTTTCGCTCCTACGCTTAAGTGAAACTTTTTTTGGGAGGGTGGGGGGAAGACTAAATGCCTAACCTGTTTCTTCAGTAGGCAACTGTTCTAGGTCCGCGGCAATGAACCTGTCGAGCTCCATCACTAAAGCTGACTGCTCTTCGGTGACCTACCCCTGCTCACCGACCGGCGATCGTCTCACGATCACCCTTTAATAAATACTTGACAATATTTACTGACAATAGTTAGGTATTTGACTTTATTAAAATTAAGCTTATTTTTGAGAACACAAAGAAAAAGATAGACGTTAACATGTATTTTAGTAGACTTCACTGTCCCACTCCTAAAGACTTCCCAATTTATTCCATGACTGTGTGTCATGCACATGAGTGCTGTGACACGTTTGTTATTACTGGTATTCAAGAAACATATGAAACTGATAATTTGGTGCCAATTCTGTGAGTCACTTATTTAGAGCTGAAACTTTGCATAGAGACTCCATACCAGATGTTGTGTTCAGCCCTTTTGGATAGATATGGGGTTTCCGTTACACGTTGTATATTTGGTTTGCCTACAATTGTTACACTAATACAGAGTTCTAAATACATGCAGCAATAGTTTGGTCCATGTGTATAATATTAGGTGGTAAACACAACAAGCAAAATTTTTAAATTAGTTTTAAGTAAAAAAAACCCAAGCCAAGTGCAAGTCAGACTCGCCCATGTAGGGTTGCAACTACGCCAAATAACTTTGTTTTTCATAGTGTTTGTATGAATTACAAAGTTATATTTGCGGTTTTAGAAAATAGGCTATATCTCAAAAACTGCTGATTCCATCTCGTAAAACTAATTTTCATTCAAAGCTTTTATTAAGATCTACAGCATATATTTTTTTAGATTTTTCTCTCCATTATTATAGAAGTTGGAGGGGTGGAACACACATTTTACCACTTTGGAAGCGTATATCTTTTAAACGATGGACTTTATGAAAAAGTGGTATTAGAAACCTCAATGTCATTTTAAAGACCTTTCTATAAATATCACACACGCATAGGTTTCATGAAAAAAAATTATTTTCAGTTTCAGTTCCAGTATGGGGAGTTAATTTTAAATATTTTTTATTTTTTTTCCTAAAATCGGAAAGTGGTTTGAAGAATACATCTACCTAACAAGTTTCATGTGTATAGTCTTAATAGTTTCGGAATAAAATGGCTGTGACATACGGACGGACAGACAGACAGACAGACAGACATGACAAAACTGTAAGGGTTCTATTTATTGCCATTCGGCTACGGAACCTTAAAAAGTGCTTATGCTACAAATAACATTGTCTTCACTCCTGATTCGTATACATAATTATATTCATGTTTTTAAAGTTAAGTGATTAGATTAGGAATAATAACATAGGGTTAAGAAATATTGTTACTATCAAAATAAGTCATGTTACTGGGGAAAAAAAAAATACGTTACGTGTTAATTCTTTTGTTAATTGCAACTTAAAATGTGCTTTTTTGTCCAAAAAAGAATTGCTCTCTCAGTCGGGATGTTCTAATGAAATACCGCGGCCCTGAAACGTAAGAGCAACTGAAGGAGAATAGTAAGTTTTTAGTCAGTAGAAGTCTGACACTCCCCTCCGCTCCACGCACAGTGGGAGGAGACATTTGATGATTTTCCCACCCAGAAAAAAGTACTTCTATTTTTAATTAAAATTCCCTAAATCTGTCATTATTGCGTCCTTGTGCTGGCGTGCATCAGCCCCACAACTCCTAGTGACCAGCAGGCGGCCCTTATATACGACGGCGGTCACAGTATAAAGTATTTAATTCTATGCCCATAACCCACTCAATTGCCTTTAACTGCCCGCTCCGCGCCGGCGGTACTTAGGGCTGTCACACAAGCAACTCGATTTCATGCCGGGGTACGGGGTATACTTACTGCTAATAATATTCATCAAGCATTTTTCTGGGTAGGAAAATAATATAATGACTCCTCCCGTTGTGAGAATATACTGTATAATATGTGTAACGTACTATTACTTCTTTCAATAATGTATATAATTTATTCAGTACGTTTCTGTTTTTTTTTAATAATAACACTATTTTATTTGTATCCAAGGACTGTTTTAGTTTTCACAAAATTAAATATTGTTTAGCGTGTTGTGTTTACCGCCTCATATTGTACACTTTGTCTAAAGTATTACTGTATGTATTTATAACGCTGAATTAGTGTATCAATTGTAGATAAACCAAATAAATATACAATCATCGTTTTAATACCAAGCCGTATTTCAATAAAGATCCATTTATTTCTTAACTAGCTGTACCCTGCGTTATCACCCGCGTTAATTTGAGGAAAAAACTCATTAAAATCGGTTAAGCGATTTAGATTTCTCATAAAATCTCTCATCCCTTATTTCGACTTAGGGTTGAAATTTAATTTTTGCAAAAAGATGGGATTGATCTGGGGTCTCCAAATATTTTCATACCAAATTTCATTTTACTTTCGCATTTATAACATTATTAGTAACTATATTTGTTTGGATATGCTTTTTTCGTAAAGTGGCAATAGTATAGTATACATGCATAAAAGGAGACACCACCAACTGTCCAACATGTATAATGTGTAATAATGAAAATTTTAATTTTCATTTTTTAGTATAGTTTTTCTGTGTTGTATACTTTGCATGATTTTTTCGAATCGTGCCAGCCTTGCGACGCCGCGTAAACCAAAAAGTGATACAATAACAAAGTAAAGTTAAGTGTCGGCGGTTAATTGACGACCGTTTGTGACGACAAGCGTGGCTTTATGAGCATCACTTGTTCAGGCGGGTTTGCCTGTGCAAATTAAAAGTTTTCTACAAAAATATGATTTGTTATAATACAACGTGTAACGGAAACCCCATATCTATGCTAATATGCTCCACACATGTACACATAGGATTAGAGAACCCTTGCCATATCGTTTATTATCATCCAAAGAAGCCGTGCACTTGGTATGTATATACCCTTTAAATTACACGTTGTATAGTTGAAATTATCTATGAAATATATTCAATTATTACGATTAAATAGAAATAATTTTTATTGCACGCCATAACCACTAAAATTAATATAGTTTATAGATAATAATATTGTAAAGAGGAAAGATGTGTATTTTGAATGTTTGTAACGAAGAATCTCAAAAACTACTGGATCAATTTCAAGATCTGGACATTTCAAGCCTAGCTCCATGAAAACGAGACTGGGATCTGAAGAGGGATGTCGCCAAGAAGTTAGAGAAACTAGAGAGAAGAACACAGAAGGCAATCGCCGAGTTGATTTGGGAGAGGTTAAAACAGGGAAGTGAAGATAATTTAGGAGCCATAGTCACTATGACTGATAATCGAGCTACTGAAGATGATTGAAGACTCTTAATACATTTCTAGGTGAAATATGAATAGTTTATTTTATAAAATTTTTGTAATAAGTAAACATAATTATTTCAATATGATTCACCATTAGAATACTATGTTATCACTGATTGACACAAGAAATACATTGTCCGCTGGTATAAAAGTTTTCTCGTGGGCATAGCCGCGGGAAAAACATAGTGATCTATACGGCTACTTACTTAATAGACCCAAAATTGTTCCCTCATTTCGTAGCCGTCGGCTACGGCGTAGCGAGGCGAGCGTAGCACATTGCTACGGTCGGTTGGAATGTTTGCACCTGCCCGCTGATTTATTTTCATTACGAAACCACATAGCTAATAAATACAAATATTCCAATTCACTATGTTTTACCGCTGGTGTAAGCATTACACTAGCCTTTTCCAGCTGAGTAGTAGTGTTTTATATGAAGCGACTGTTTTTATATGAAGCGATTATTTCACACCGCAGTAACCGGGTTACACAATACCACTTAGTTAGCAAGACCAGTATCAGGTTTTCTAGCTAACAGTAACTAATGATACAGATATACAAATGACAGCCAGAATCCAACGGTTTAACGTGCTTCCTAAGGCACGGTGGAATCATCCATCTACAGAGTGACCTAAGCAAGTGTTGCCGAACCTTGAAAAACTTACGATGTGGCTATTAATATGTATTTATCTAAACTTTATGTACAATAGTGTTACATGGGCGGACTTAATGCAGCAAGCCATTCTCTACCAGTCAACCTTTGGGTTAAAAAGAAACACATTGTGGTAGGTGTACGAGAAAATGGAATAAAATGACATATTTAATACTAATAAATATATAATATTCATATAATACATATACAACGTGTAAGGAAAGGGTATATACATACCAAGGCCACGGCTTCTTTGGGTGATATCAAACGATATTGGAAGGGTTTTTTAATCCTATCTCCTTTCTCGCGCCGACAAAAGAACACCGCTTTTACGCTAGGTTACTACAGTACTAGGCGCACAGAATTACGGAACAGATTTATCGTGATATTTGCAAGTAACGTGGAAAGTTATTGACCTACGTAGTGCGGTGACACGATTGTTATGATTTCAATTTATGAAACTTACGAAACCGAAAATTTGGTATCAATTTTTAGAGTATTTTATTTTGAGTTGAAACCCTTCCAATATCGTTTGATATCATCCAAAGAAGCCATGCCCTTGGTATGTATATATCCTTTCCGTTACACGTTGTATATGCTAAAATAATAAACTAATAAATACGGTGCTTTATAATAATCTTTCTGATTAAGAGCGCTCATAATAATTATGACGAAGACCAAACTAAAATAAAATTTTGACTCAGCCTTCTTGATGTCAAAGGGTAGCAAATTCCAGAGTTTAATAGTAGAAATAGCGTAAGAATTTGATAGAAATCCGGTGCGGTGAGAAGGAATGTGAAGAAGTAAGATATTTAACATCGAGCACTGTATAATAATTTATCGGTATCAATATATTAAATCTGTGTGTGTGTTGTTTTGTCTGCGAAAGTTACGGAAAATTTGCACACGAAATGTATGTATGTATGTAGGAGTATCGTTTAATTGACAGTAATTAATGAAGCAATATTCTTTGAGTACAATGGTCGTGAAACAATGATGGCCGCCGCCGTGGGACAGTAATCAGCTGTTTACGACCCGTTTACGGTTATGAGCAGTCGCGACTACCGACTACCCGCTAACTACTGGCTTGTTTAATAGTTAACTGAACTTATGTATGTATATACTTGTACTATGAAAGTTTTGAAACTGAAGTGTTAAAATTACTTGTAGATTATCGTTGATGTTAAGTTATTATTTTTGTGTGGAGACTCATTCGTGATACATAAGTAACACGTCATCACGTCTAAAATGTTAATTAGTAGATAATTTAGAAGTTTTCTCTCAGTCTTACTAATATTATAAATGCGAAAGTTTGTAGGTTCGTAAAGGAATGTTGAAATTATATTTTATTTTGCAAATTGGTTATAAGAAACACTTTAACATGTATTTTTGCCGTTTTAACTAAGCGAAGCCGGTATATTGTATACTGTATGTGTTGTACTAAGTATTTGTCAAATAATCACACAAAAATCGCTGAAGGGATTTGGCCATAACTTGGCTACTTATACCCCGAAAATCAGTGGAAAATGTTCACATGAATAGTATTTTTATAATAATAATATTTTTATTGAGTTTCATGGTTTAAGTATATGTAGAAATTATGTAGGTTGTAGCGTAAATAAAATTAAGTGCACAGTAAAACACAACCGCTACTTAACACGTTTAATTTTGATTAAAAGGAAAAAGATAGAAAACAAGTATTTAATTAAAAGATATAAAAAAGTTAAATATTAGTAATTATTGGGAACCTTTCAGTGATGGCGTGGGTTAACTTAGCGGAAAGAAAAATAATGTTATCGAAAGTATTATGCAAATATTTTTAACTTACCTAACAAAAAAATCGATTGCAATCGGTTATAGCTAGGCGAATACGCAATATTAGTAATTTTAGTTACAAAAAAAAACACTAAGAGCATCCAACGCGTCTTGATAGGCCTTAGGTTAGAAAGAGTTTTTGACGTGATAATTTTTAGATTAGAAATATACAAATTAGGTGCACTATTTAAAATAAAACTCCTGCTGCGAAAACTCGGTAATTCCTGGACGGCTGGACACGACTGTGGGAAGTAACGTAGAAATCACGGAGCCACTGCGCTGCGGGGTCCGCATCTACCTCGTACCCTCTTCAGGCCTTTGAGATGGACGTCTCAGGCACAGGATGTGCTCGGATACCGGGCGAGAGCGCCTCGACCTCCGTCGTCGATAACCGACGTCGTTTGCCCGTAGGGTGGAGCCAAAAATTGGCTTGTAACGGGATCTAAACAAAAAAGAAACTTCAGACCACCGATGCAAGCTGAATCTTTGATTAATTATGAAACTAGTGCGAAATGGATCGAAAAGAAAAAAGACGACAATACATACCAAATTAACCAGAAAATCACCCACAGACTATACTTTTGCTAGTACACTTTATATTTTTTATTGGGTTTACACCAACAGAAAAAAACTTTCACTTCATAATTTCGATATTAATCACAAAAAATAAGGTCGACCATCACATATCGGGTCCCAAAAATGTAATGACGCCGTCAAAAAGCAAAACAACCGACGATTTTTTCACGATTCCTGGTTCAAATGTGAATAACAGCTATGAAGAAAAAATTTTTTATTGAAAAGTTTGCATTAGGATTGGAGGTTTTAACCGTAGCGGTTTTACGCTACAGTACCCCATTCCCAGTAAAAAAAAAATGAGAGTAGCAACCCTAAAGGTGAGTGGCAACCCTAAAGGAAAGGTGAGTGACAACCCTAAAAGAAAGGTGGTTGACAACCCTAAAAGAAAGGTGGTTGACAACCCTAAAAGAAAGGTGAGAGATCAACCCAAGTGAATGTATCAACCCAGTGAGAGGGTGACAATGCTATAACAGATTGACATCACAACAACAGATTGAAAACACAACAACAGATTGAAAACACAATAACAGACTGACAACACAAAAGGGATAGCATCAACAAAGAGTGAAAACCATAATATACAAATTAAATATACTAGCCTAACTAACTTTAAACTAAATACATCAAATCAACAACATCGAAGTGCAGCTGATACTGAATAAAATTGAAAGCCGGCCTCCAGTTTAGACGTTAACAGTGCGAGCTTCAGACGCGTCTCCTAAACCTACATTAGGATAGAAAAACAAACGATAGAACTAGAATAATATTCTTAAATATATAGGAACAAAGAACAATATTCAAGACGAAACAAATAAGAGTTGAGATTAAGAAATAACCTAAAAATAACTTCAAAGGAAGTCAAACAAAAACTCGAAGTCGAACACAAAAGCTCGAAGTCAGATAATAACTCGAAGTGAGACACGACACAAAGTCCAACACGACTCAAAGTCAAACACGACTCAAAGTCAAACACGACTCAAAGTGAAACACGACTCAAAGTCTAACACGACTCAAAGTCAAGAGCTTAAGTTATAGAGGGATAAGTTAGAAGGTTAAGTTAAAGAGAGAGGGTTAAGTTGAAGAGGGTGGACCTTAAATCAAAATCAAAAATACGACGCCTAATGAGAGGAAATGGTTATGAATAAATATTAACTCCAGGGAGGAATGAGGGTCGAAATAATAAAAGAGGTGTCGTTAATTGAAAACTAATGGCCTAACATAAGTAATGCTGATTAAGTTAAGAATATGGAACAAATTAATTCATTTAAGTATGTCTTTTATATGATATTGTCCAATATGATGAGAATCACAGTCTTGTAGGACATATGTAGTCATGGAGATGACTCTGATCACACGACATTTAATGAAACGAGGAGCAAGCTTTCCTGTAAAATATTCAGCAGTTGACGATTTTGAAAAATTACGCCTCCATACAATGTCGCCGGCATTGAGTGTAATAGCCGTGCGGTTCGTATTGTAATTTCGTGAATTACGGAGAAAAGCAGAAGAAAGATTGTCCGCTACTTTTGCGTAAATCTCGGCGAGCGAAGTCAGATTACTCGCGTGTTGTTCCCGACTTTCAGCTAAATTAGTGCTTAGAGTCTGGATATTCGCACGCGATGAATCCATACAGACTTCTCTACCGAATATGAGAAAGTTTGGCGTAAACCCTGTGGCTAGATTAATACATGAATTGAGGTAAAGTTTGACCTTGGGTAACAATTTAGCCCAATTCCTTTGGTTCTCGCCAACCAATATGCTCAAACAAGTAACGACACTTTGGTTATAACGTTCTACCGTGTTTGCTTGTGGAGTGTAATAAGGGGTATACGTAGGGGATTCAATGCGAAACGATCTAAGAAAGTTTAAAAACTGATTACTACGAAAAACGGTAGCATTATCACAGAGAATAGACCGTGGAACTCCGAAGTTAAAAAATATTTCAGATTCCAAAGCTTTTATAACTGAATTGGCGTCAATCCTTTTAAGGGGGACTAACCAAACATATTTAGAAAAAACATCGACCATAGATAAAATGTATTTGAACCCATAATAAGCGATTGGAAGCGGTCCAATAACGTCGATAGAAATCATTTGTAAAGGTAAAGAAACTTCCTTTGGATAACACATATGACCACGTGGTTGGGAATTCGCGATCTTATAAGCTTTACAAACCTCACATTGCCTTAAAGTCTCAGAAACATCTCGAAACATATTTGGCCAGTAAAAGTTATCCTTGAGCTTAAAATAAGTCTTTGAAACTCCAGGATGTATAGAGAGAGGATTATTATGAGCTTCCCATATAGCGGATTTAACCTTTTCAACGGGTAAAACTATGCGCCAAGGATCAGAGCACAATGGGTTAGTGATTGGCATGCGTCTTAACAGAACACCGTTCCGAATGGCGTAAGCTGGAAACGCTTGAGGGGAGTCACGAGCCCCTAAATACACCTTCTTATACCATCTATCATTGGTATGGTCAGGTCCTTGATCGAATGTAACCGGACTCGCGTACATTCTAGATAAAGCGTCTGGAACGACGTGTTGCGACCCTTTGCGATGAATGATATCAAACGTGTATTGGGAAATCACAGTAGCCCATCGCGCCAAACGCCCTGAGGGATTACTTAGTGTGAGGAGCCATTTCAAGGCCATATGATCGGTTATAACAGAAAACTTCATTCCATCTAAATAACAGCGAAAATGCTTAATGGAATCAAGAACGGATAAAAGTTCACGTTCGGTTGTACTATAATTGCGTTCTGCTTTTGAGAATAAGCGTGAATAATAAGCGATAGGATGTTCAACACCATCGAACTTTTGAGAAAGAACTGAACCAAGACCGACAGCTGACGCATCACATTGCAAAATGAAGGGCTTCGAGAAATCTGGACAAGCCATAACGGGAGTATTGATGAGCGCATCCTTTAATTTTAGGAATGCTTGATCGGCGGCATCATCCCAACTTATAGGGTCACGACCCTTCTTTTTTCCTATAAGGGCAGTGAGTGGAGCTATTATAGAAGAAAAACCATCAACAAAACGCCTATAATATGAGCATAACCCAATAAAACCACGTAGTGACTTAGCTGTAGTAGGAACGGGATAATCCCTAATAGCATCGAGCTTGCTGGGATCAGTTTGTAAACCCTTTTCGTTAATGATATAACCCAAATATTTCAATTCGCTTTTACAGAACTCGCATTTTTTTAGGTTAATAGTTAAACCGGCCTCCTTGAGACGGTTTAGTACTTTTCTAAGGAGCGAGAGGTGACTATCAAAGTCTTTTGATATTATGATTAGATCATCGACGTAACCGAAAACGCAATTATCACTGGTCGAAGTGAATTCAAAATTAACGATCATATCAGTAAGGCGCTGCATCTCGGAAGCTGCATTCGTGAGACCAAATGGCATTCTGACGAACTCAAATAAACCTCGTTGTGGAACTATGAACGCGGTTCTTTCACAACTCTCATCATCAGCGAGAGGAATCTGCCAAAATGCACTCCTAAAATCAAGAGAACTTATATACCTTGCACCTCGAAGGTTGTCAAGAATATCGTGAATACGGGGGAGCGGATAAGAATCTCTAGTAGTAACGCTATTCAATTTCCTACTATCAACGCAAAAACGTACAGAACCGTCCTTTTTGGTAACCATCACAACAGGACTGGCCCATGGAGAACGTGAGGGACGAATGACACCCATCTCCAGCATCTTATCGATTTCCTCATTGAGCAACTTTAACTTAACAGGTGAAAGAGGGTAAAACCGTTGTCTAATTGGTGGTCCAGTAGTGTTTATTTTGTGTGATAGCCAAGTAGTCTTACCAAGGCCAACTTTATCGGATGAAATGACATCGAATTCCTCAATGACCCGTTGCAACTTTAGCTCTTGGTCTGGTAATAAAACGTTACGAGGGTGAATGTATCGAACCTCGCTAATGCAATTAATCTGAGGAAGGGATTGAGAGTCAGAAGGAAGGGTATGTGGGTCAGGAGGTAGGGAATTAGAGTCGGGAGGAAGGTACATATTACCTTTGATATTTTTGTTAAAAGCTTGACTAAAAACTGAAGTCAAACCGAACTTATTCCAAAATTCGATACCTAAAATAACTGAAGAAGACATAGAACGTGCTACTAAAAATTCGTGGATAAAAGTCGTACCATTAAACTTAACTGGGAGAAAGATAGTTCCTAAAATATCAATAGGAGAGTTATTAGCGGAAATAACACGTGGGCACTGAACGTTTGATTTTAAAGAAATACCCAGTTGTTGGGTTAAACAATCACTAATAAGGGACATTTGTGCACCAGAGTCAAGAAGGGCTTTAACGACCCGGTTACACAATATGATCTCGATGAAAGGACGATTATCAGATGAATCGGACGCTATCACCGGTGACACTGTACGGAGTAATGCGTGTCGCCGGTGGGCTAAACATTTTTTGGATTGCAATTTGGGCAATCACGAGTTATAAAACCAGGTGTGCGGCATTTAAAACATAGCATACCAGGGAAATCAGGGCAAGTACGATAGGGGTGTCCCGTTTTATTGCATTTTGGACAGATTTGTGATTGATTTGTTGCGCTTGAAACTAATTTTGTAGATTTGGGCAAAAAACTTTCAAAATGCGATGCAGTGTCAATGAGCGCATCTAAGTCAGTAAATTTATGTATCGATAAGCATGGAAAATATCTAGGATGCATGTTGTGAGTGATAATTTCTAATAGTTCAGATTTATCGACCGGTTTACGTAATGTATCATTCAATTGAGAAATCTGATGCACAAAATGTAAAACAGGTTGATCTGATTTCTGTTTTGTATTTCTAACTTGTTGACCGGTTTTAAATTCGAAATCAATTTCCCCGAATGTTTTGAAGAATTTTTCTTTTAATTCGGGGTAAGTCATATCAGGTCGACGGATTGACCTATAATAATTCAAGGCGCGACCGGATAACACTTCGTGGAAGCGTTTAAGCAGATAACTGTCAGTTATGTCGTCTGAATCCTTCTCTTCTTCGATACTGGTAAAAAAATTTCGAACACTGGTATCTCCAGTATAATTTATGTTCCATTTTCTTAGCGAAAATCGTTTTAGAAAGTAACCGGGACAGTCCTCGGTTTTCATCGGAGAAGGTAAGTTAGAACGACTAGTACCCGGAGTGGGCCTAGGCGGAATGGGAGGAGGTCTAGAAATAATAATACTTCCGTGTAAAGGAGTCTCAACGATAGAACCTTCTTCGGACATTTTTAAACACAAAATAGAAATAGGTTAAATGAAAGAGCGGGACTTAGCAGGAAATTGTTAGATAACGTGCCGTAATATCGATGCGGGAAGAAGACAACAACATGAACGTCAAAGGAATCGGCTGGGCTAAGAATCCAACAAAAACAGATACTAGCAAATAGCAGAAAAGCAAACAGACGGGCAAAAAAAAATAAGAAAGGTAGACACTAGCACACGACCATTCAAAAAGCTTACCTTTGGTCACGATGCCTAACCGTCCACACATCAAACACACTCTACGGGAAACTAACTACCGCTACCTACTGGGATAAAATAAAACTCGGGATAGATAAGTATATTTTGGGAGAAAATAAAAGAATTGGAAATTGGGTATAGTTACAAAGTTAATCTTTAAAATTGAATTTCACAAACATCACACAATTTAGCAAGGAACATAAATTTAGTTAGCAATTCTGTAGTCCAGTCGTATGAATCGGGAAAACATTCAAGACAGGTAATCCTTTTAACTTCCATACGGGTATCTGACCAATTCTAAAACCTGAAACTCACAATAAGAAAGGTGACAATTAAAGATTGCTCTCAAGAGCAACCACACACGAGATAACAAAAAAAAATAGGTATTTTAGTAATAATTAATATGTAAACTTACTTTAATTCGGGCGCCATATTGTAGCGTAAATAAAATTAAGTGCACAGTAAAACACAACCGCTACTTAACACGTTTAATTTTGATTAAAAGGAAAAAGATAGAAAACAAGTATTTAATTAAAAGATATAAAAAAGTTAAATATTAGTAATTATTGGGAACCTTTCAGTGATGGCGTGGGTTAACTTAGCGGAAAGAAAAATAATGTTATCGAAAGTATTATGCAAATATTTTTAACTTACCTAACAAAAAAATCGATTGCAATCGGTTATAGCTAGGCGAATACGCAATATTAGTAATTTTAGTTACAAAAAAAAACACTAAGAGCATCCAACGCGTCTTGATAGGCCTTAGGTTAGAAAGAGTTTTTGACGTGATAATTTTTAGATTAGAAATATACAAATTAGGTGCACTATTTAAAATAAAACTCCTGCTGCGAAAACTCGGTAATTCCTGGACGGCTGGACACGACTGTGGGAAGTAACGTAGAAATCACGGAGCCACTGCGCTGCGGGGTCCGCATCTACCTCGTACCCTCTTCAGGCCTTTGAGATGGACGTCTCAGGCACAGGATGTGCTCGGATACCGGGCGAGAGCGCCTCGACCTCCGTCGTCGATAACCGACGTCGTTTGCCCGTAGGGTGGAGCCAAAAATTGGCTTGTAACGGGATCTAAACAAAAAAGAAACTTCAGACCACCGATGCAAGCTGAATCTTTGATTAATTATGAAACTAGTGCGAAATGGATCGAAAAGAAAAAAGACGACAATACATACCAAATTAACCAGAAAATCACCCACAGACTATACTTTTGCTAGTACACTTTATATTTTTTATTGGGTTTACACCAACAGAAAAAAACTTTCACTTCATAATTTCGATATTAATCACAAAAAATAAGGTCGACCATCACATATCGGGTCCCAAAAATGTAATGACGCCGTCAAAAAGCAAAACAACCGACGATTTTTTCACGATTCCTGGTTCAAATGTGAATAACAGCTATGAAGAAAAAATTTTTTATTGAAAAGTTTGCATTAGGATTGGAGGTTTTAACCGTAGCGGTTTTACGCTACAGTGTATATAGTTTTATGTAGAGTTCTGAGAATTTTAACGTACATATAATTATTTTGGAGAACCTTCCGTCCTCATTGCCACTTGTCTCCTACTCTTATGCTTCTCTTTCCAGTCCATATCTATAGTCCCTGGTGGGAAATTAGTTATTAGAGATTAATTTCATTGTGCTTACATCTAAGGAGTGGAATTCCTTGCCGGATTCTGTGTTTCCAGATAGCTAAGATCTTCCACGTAAGTGTGAGTAATCTTCAACCAAATCATCGCTTACCATCAGGTAACATGGTGGTCAAACGCAAACCCGTCAATAAAAAAATCAAAGTTGAGAGTTAAACAACTATTTACACATATTATCACATGTACAAAGATTCTACAAGTGTAGGCTGAACGAATGCGGGCATCTTGTAAACTTGAGACAATGTCGAGTGTTGTGTAACATTACAGTAATTTGTCAACTGGTTGTTTCTGAATACGCGAGCGGGAGGGAATGTTGGAGTGGAAACAGTAGAACACCATGTGGGTTATGCTATCTGAACGTTAACTAAATATGTTAACAAGGAGCAAGTAATTTTACTTCTGCAATTTTTATCTACTTTCACTATCACCTGATAAGCCTTGTGCTAACTATGTTGGGGTACCACTACTAGGCTAACTGGATGCTACTGAGTACTAGGGCTTATTCCCAACGGCCACCACTAAAACTGCCACCACTGGTGGTCGTTGGGATAAAATTTTACGTTTATTATAGGGAACAAATAAATAAATAACATAAATGGTTTTCATGAGGGGCCTGCCTATCAGAACCTTCACAATTACACAATCTAATTCCACCAAGCCCGTTCCATCATCGAACTAGAAGACAAACGGCGATGCGCCATCGTTACATGGTGGACATCCCACCCACACGCACTAAACGTTTTGGGAATACCTTCATTGTGCGTACGGCTAAGGAGTTGAATTCCCTGCTGAAGTCTGTGTTTCCTGATGGCTATAACCTAGGAGTTTTTAAGTCAAGAGTGAATAGGTTACTTTAAGGTAAGCGTGCTCCATCTTCGATCACATCATTACTTACCATCAGGTGAAATGGTGGCCAAACGCGAACCTATATTCAATATAAATAAAAATAAAAAATCTGGGTGAGGAAATCTTTAAATGACTCCTCCCCCTGTGGTTGGAGTGGAAGGGTGTCAGACTTCTACTGACTAAAAACCCACCCTGCTGCAACTGAAGGAGCAGATACCCCTACCAGGTGGCAGATGTTACAACTGCCGAGATGGACAAATAACAGCCACGAACAACGGTTTAAATGTGCTTTCCGAAGCACAAAGGAATCTCAATATTTTAAGATGGTGACGCATCCATAAATCAAGCTTTGCAATCGTTGCTTACCCTGAAGATGCACCGGTGCGCTTGTTATTTCTTAGCCACTTTCTCCACTAACGGGGCTTAGATGAATTTATTTATTTATTTAACACACCCTAGTTACAATGGGGGAGTGATATGAAGATGCAGTAAATACAATACGAACTAAGTTACAGAACACAACACGCTTAGCAATGGGCCCCAAACTAGCCTGTATCTTGGTGGCCCAATATTAAAACAGAGGTTGACAGAAATCTACTCGTAACTCGGTTCAAAGTGACAGCACAGCCAGACAACAAAAAAGAAAGGAAAAAGTGTTAACATAAAAAATATAAAGAAATAATAATAATTGACGTAAATAATTATCCATTTTGAACATACAAATAGTAGTATTTTCTATCTATAATCTTATTGTGATTCCGCCAAATTGAAGTGGCACTCAATAAGTACGTGTCGGCAATTCTCTCGCACAATCTTTGAGGAACGTTGATTGGAATTCCGCAAGTTTTGGTGTTCGCTGTCACCCGAGAACACTTTGAGTTAGGCACTTTGGATAAACCTTTATATATGACCTTCATTCAAGAGGCACTTCTTACATTACAAGTTAGTTTGGTGAAATAGAGAAAGCTTTACTTGTAAGCGGCATTGGCCTAATGGGTAAGGTATCAGCCATGTGGTCCAGAGGTAACAGGTTCGAATCCCACCCATAACACTATTTCAGTTAACCTACTCCAAACACAAGTATATTTAGCTTTGTTGGAGGGGTTAACAAGATTGATAGTGATGTAGATTCTACCCACATAGCTAGTTCTGTATTAAAAAAAAACTATTAAAAAAACACCCGAAAAAATGTTAATCTTTTGAAACGCTAGAATATAAACGCGTCGTCGTAAACCGTTTGCTAAAACACGAATTCCTCTTATAGTACTGTAATAATCTGAATATTTCCTTAGAAAAATCCCAAAGTTAAGTCTGTTACAATCGACATATTATCAAAATAGCTATAAATCTTATAATTTGTGAGGAGCCAGTGTTACAATTAGACAAATACCACCTCTAACACAAGTCACAGGCCCACGAATCCATCTCAGAAAAAAACTCGGGAGATTTATAAGCTTGATTTAGGTCAAATAGTAACTTTAAAAAGGTATAATAAAAATTACATTAGTTAGTATAAGGGAAACACTAAAGTTAACAGTGGAAAATAAGAATTAGTTATGCCTTACTATTAATACTATTTATTAATACTATTTATACTTACTGTTATTAGTTGTGCGTGTATTTACATATGTTTAGTTTATTTGTGTGTGCCTATATGTATGTGCATTTTATGAATGTTTGCCATATATTAGTGACTTTGGCGTACATGGTAAGAATTCGTTTATTCGAGTGTCCAGGTTAAACTATGATCTATTTACATGGATAATAGTTAAGAGTAACAAATGATGTGTACTCCATAGTCGTGCTGACTTGTTTTTCCGTGTTGGAAAATCATCGAATGACTTCTTCCGCTCTGGGTGGAGCGGAAGTGAGTGTCAGACTTCTACTGACTAAAAACCCACCCTGTACCTTCAGTTCTCTAGCACTTTGAGAATCCGACTTTGTTTAAAGTATACTTTCTCAAAAATTGTGAGTAGCTCGTGAATAAATAATAAAACTCACGACGGTAGATGTAGCAAAGATTATGAAAAATTATTTACCATTTGTAAAATCTTGCCAATAGATATGAAACTCTAGTATCTAATAGGGTTGGAACATTATTATAGTGATGAGTACAAAGTGAGTGTTAAAAATAAAGTTAATACAAGGAGTGTGAGAGAGAAAAGACTAGTTCAACCAAAAATAGATAACATAAACATAGATTTATTAAGGAATAACCGGATTTTAAGCATAGGTGAGAAAACTGAGTGCTAGGGTGATCAGCACCCGCTGACCACTCTGATCTGGAAGTCGCTGTCTATTGCAGATTTGACGTCGGTCTGTCGTTATCGAGGGATGGTTTTCTTAGCCTAGATATCATATGTGTAATAAAATAGAATGTTTGTTGTAATTTTGTAAATACCTACTTGTAGAATGCATAATTATGTCATGTAAACATAAATGTGAGTAGTAAGTTTATCTACCTATTTTGTTTAATGTAAGTTACGAGCGATTCTCTCTAACAAACTGGGATGTTTGGCGAGTAAAATACAATTATAAACCTATTTTAACTCGATGAGAGACGGTGCTGACTTTTTCAAATTATGCAGTATGACAGTAAAATTTCCCATACAAGTTACGACTTTAATACTTTATTGAATAATATACGAAGACAGTACTTTCATAGCTGTAATGCGGTTATGGTTGTAATGTCATATTATAAGCCCGCATGGATACGAAATGTCACTGTGCTGAGTTTAAAAGAGTGTAAATTTTTCGGCAGTGCCCATACTGTCATTTTCAAACATCAAAAAATCGACCGCTAATGCAGTGCGTCCCGCATCGTGTTAATAATGCAGAAATTTTAATTTAGAAAATAAATAAATAATTTAAACACTAGAAATGAGCTGCAACCGGTTATAAATGATAAATGATAAATGATCTTTATTTTGCAAATTGGTTATTAAATAACACTTTTACACGTCATTTTTTTCCTTAAATATTAACTAGATGAGGCCGGTGTTTCCTAACTGACTACCCTGAGAAGAAACACCGTAACAAACTCAGGGGTCCGTCTCTTTTAAAGTCCATACAATCTACACTGAATTAATTATATGGGAACCTTGTAGGTTTCAGTCTGAGGCGGTCTTTTGAAGAAAGATGCTCACAGATTTGAGTGGGCCTGTCCATACAGTGCAAGCATTTGTCAAATGACGTATAGCTCAACTTAGAACAAGGAGCTTAACGATTTGACGAACAATACCAAGGTAAGGACCTTTAGGTAGGCCGCAAAAAGCACTCAAACTGCCAGACATTTTATAATGTTTAACTCGAATAATTAAAAAAAAAAACCTACATAGTGCACATATTCACAATCGTTTATGAGGATTATGTAGATTAGTCTGAAATGGCCTTTTGAGGAAAGACCAAACAGATTTGAGTAGACCCGTCCCGTCAGTGCAAGCCTTTGTCAGTTAGTCTGTAAGCTCAACTGTTACACTGTCGACCCCAACATATTAAGAAAAAAAGACTAATTAGATAATGATTTCCTCTAAACTAGCAAAAATTTGGTGTTTTTCATGAACGTCAGCAATACTAAGTATATATCACGACTGGATTTCAATGACGTCACGGCCGACGTCACCAGGTTGCTGTCAAAATGGGGAGGAGTTGCGTTCGGGAGGCGCGCGCTGGCCCCGCCCCTCCGCCCCCGCGCCGCGTTCCCCTATATAAGCCTGAAGCCTTCAGCAGCCTTCAGTCACCACCGCAGTTCGACGCGAGGTGCTCGCCGATCTACTGAAAAACTTTACGTCTACTTCTCACGGTAAGTTCATATTATAAGCAGGCCATTTTATGATTCATTGTCACATTGTAGGGACTTGTTTCTTAGGGAAACTGTCGAAAAAATCTTTTTTTATTTTTTTGGAACAAAAAAACTTAGATGTACTTATTTTCGTTACACAAATAGTTTTTCAAAAATTACAAATCAACATTCATTTAAACTTATTCGACATAAATCACTTAAATATTAAAATTATGATGTGAAAGTCATCAATTTCAAACTATAGAATAATACGTAGATATAATACATATACCCAAGCATTGTTATTGTTACTAAACCCCGGAGGTGCAATTTAGGAAATTAATATTACGACTAACATCGACCTATTCGCTTTAACTATAATACATTTGTATGTTCGGCGCGGGAACGTTTTGCTATTTAGTATAATTCTCATTAACCAACGTTACGTAAGCTAATTTATTCGTATTGCGCTCAGGCCGCGAACTATTAACTAAACGATTATTCTCTCAAGCCTCAATAGAAATACAGCCTTCAAGCAATTATTCTAAAGCAAAGCTACATTTAAATTCATACCGAGTTTTAGTTTAGTTATAATTTGCAAACACAATTAATATTATTAGCCATTCCTAAATCTTTCAATTCACTAAATCAATCACAATTAATATAATTGCATTTTTCTGACCAAAGAATACCCTTTTAATGACGTAATTGGTTTCGGCTATTATACTAACGAAGTTAATAATATAAACCATTTCAATCTAAAAGTTAAAGTTACTCATAATTTTACAAATTACTTCAATTTCATTAATATATTTCAAACAATTTCACTTTATGAATCCTTGTTTGAGAATTGCTACGAGCTCGCTACGGAAATGCTACGCGTCGTAGTCAACGCTACAGCGTAGCACCATCTTGCGTATTTACTGAGCCGTACTTGTTTCATATTGTTATGGAAAATATTCCCTTCCCTTCATTTAAAATGGATAATAATTATAATACTTATTGTATGTGGAATTTGTTTTAAACATTAATCCACACTGGAGTCTCTCCTGTATCTTGAGTACAAACAATCAGACTCGGAATTGATATTTGTAGCCTATACAAACATTTGCCCCAGTGCGGCAATCGAACCTGCGACATGCAGCTTAGCAGTCTAATTCTCAACCACTGTGCCAACGTATCTAAATAAAATATTATTCTAATTTACATTTTAATCGCAATCACAATTGTTTTTAGGAACAGTTTTCAGTCGATGGCAGTAGCTATCTATCAGTGTTATACAGCAACTATCTCGCTAATCCCCCAAAAACTCAGTAACTGGGTTATTCCATTTCACTCAGCAAGACTGCTGTCTGATTTTCTGGTTCCTAACTATCTTTAAATTAGAGCGTACAAGAGCAAGAGGTAGGACTTTTACCTAGAAATTACTTTTTTGTATTTTAATTACAAAAGGACACAGAATTTCTTGAAACTTTTTAACATGACAAGATGACAGTTCATAATTAAAACTTATAAATATCTTTGGTGTTTTCGAGATGTTTCTAAGGAATAATTGAATTTGTCAGCGAACAGATAGAATGTTAATTAGAGTTGATGTTACCGACTGCGCCCGAGTTAATGATAACTCGCTAAGATCTGATGGTAGAGGCGGAAACGAGTTTCTTGACATCATTGAGAATCATGATTGTTTTTGATCATATTTTTGAAGACGAAATATCCTTTTACCCATACCCTCTCACAGAGAGTAATTGGTTTCGGCCGTTACACTAACGAAGGTAATAAAATTGATCAATTCAAACTGACTTAAACTGAAAGTAAAGTTAAAGTACATTGCCATATAATACGCAATATCTAGTAAGTCTCTCTTTTTAGATCTACAGCCGTTTAACCGTTTTTTTTTTACTTTACATTTATGATCTTTGTCTCAAAGTAGTTTTAATAATTTATTTGTGTATGCTTCAAATATTAGAATCATGTTTTCTCATGAAATGAATTATTGTAATTTTTTATGAGTTAAAATAAAGGTCTTAAACCATAAGTTAAAGTTACTCGTATATTATATAACTATCAACATAACTGTTTTTAAACACGTTTTATACAATATTCTTTTACCAACCTGCACTAGGCCCGCGTTAGGCTGAATTATTATATTCTTGAGTATCATTTTATTCGGTAATCTTTAATTCAATATTCAGGTTGTTTCAGAAGATTATCTTATTTGAAGGTGGTATTCTGTATCGGGTATACAGTTAATAATTAGAAGATTAAAGCGAAAAACAGTTTACAAACAAACAGAAGATTAAACGAGGCATTTGTTTTAGTTCCATCTCAGAATTGACGGCGTTCAATGCGATTCAAAACGTTTCAGTTATTTGTAACAATAATTTAAATTAAAAATGTTTTATTTTACACTTGCGTCTTAATATTTGGTACAGAATACAAACCTTTCTATAACCAAGCAATTCTCAAACGACCGCACCAGATCTATATATTTCAATTATTGTCGATGTCGGAACTTATTAAATAAATACACATTTTAGAAATAAGTGTCTCACGTATTCAGTTCAGCTCTGTTAGTTATTTAAATGGTTCCGCGTGTACTTATTCAATACAATAAAATACAATATATTTATTTGCGT
Organism: Tholera decimalis; assembly: GCA_943138885.2. Lineage (NCBI taxonomy): Eukaryota > Metazoa > Arthropoda > Insecta > Lepidoptera > Noctuidae > Tholera > Tholera decimalis. Next base: position 1,780,046 of record OW964551.2, on the reverse strand, counting down.
AAAACATGGTAAACAATGGTGTTACTTTAATTTAATTTAATAATGGCACAGACATGTTTAGCTAGTATAAAACATAGCATGCAAAATTTTAAAGTTAGTTGAAGAAGGCATCAATCATCAATATTTTTTATCTAAAAATTCCTTTAAACTATAAAAACTACATTCATGCAACCATTTACAAAACTTAATTTGAAACAATCTTGTATTTAATGTTTTGAAATGACTGGGTATCTTATTATAAATGCACACACACATCGCTAGGCAGTTCTTAAACTATTTAGATAATCTAGGTAAATCATTCAACACTAGTTTATGTGGATCTCGTCTGTTCCTAGGATTTACATCATTTGCAGTCTTGAATAATTGTTTATTTTTAATTACAAACACACATATTTCATAAAATATGTAAAGTGACGCTAATGGTAACAAACCAAGTTTTTTAAATATTGGTCGACATGAGTCGTCAGGTTTGAGTCCACAAATTCTACGTATTGATGACGATTTCTGATATCCAAAATGTCGCGACCATTGAAAATCAATACTATTCAGTTTCCTGAGCCAGTTGAACTCAACATGCATTAACTAGAAATAGTCTAGTGAATAAATGAGCGGATCGCTCACCAGGCGATTGCTAGAACCTATACTGTTCCACATATATTTTTAGATTTAAAACTGTTTGTCATGATAGAACCCACTGCGCCCCATGGCTTTCCTTGCCCGCGATACAACTCCGATTGTGCTTAGCGTTTTATCTGAGTGTTTTTCCTTATATAGAACCGACGGCTATTACAACGCATCACATGCATTTGTTTTTACTTCCAAGTCCGGGATTATTCGGCAGACTTAAAAACTATTCAGTTATTTAATCGGAATTGGCTTCCAGTCCAACTGAAGTTGTTCAATGTGGTGAAGTGTCATTTGAGAAACCAATCGAATAATTATGAAATACAAACAATCAGTGAGGTGTCTCTCTCTGCCCTCCGATCACATGAACGCTTCAATCACATGAGCTTTCATCAATCCATAATGTGCTTATTGAGTGCCGATCATCAACGGTGACGCACGAGCACAGTTGAGCGCGCAATGTCCACAGCACCGCCGGATTGTGTCGCGGAACATAAACAAACAAACAGACACACTCACTTGTTTCCTGAAAATTTACTTGGTTTTCGGAATAATTTATAGCTTATAGTAATCGTTGGAGGCTGGATAATGGTAATTGCGATCTTCAGTCATGACTGCATAGAGAGAGAGAGATAGCAATCAAGAATAATGCACTTTATTACCAATGAAATAAATATTAGAATAAGATCATTAGTTCCGGACAAACAAATTTTACCTCTTTATAACGCGGTCTGCACCATCTCACCTAGATAAGCGTGTGGATGTGGTAAATGAAGCACGCTTACCTTTTCACTCTTGACTTTAGACTCCCAGGTTAGATATAGCTATCAGGAAACACTAGACTACGGCAGGGAATTCCACTCCTTAGCCGTACGCACAGTGAAAGTATTCGCTGATATTATAACGCTGCTTATTAAAAGTTCAAAAGAAACGGAAACTTAATGCTCGAGCTTAAAAAACCTTTAAATTCAAATCGCAATATCATATCAGTGTCAATCAATATCATAAACTTGCCAATGTAGGAAAATTAGGGAGTTTAACCTCTCAAGGACCGCCATTATTTACGTCAACTATTAATTAGTTGAGCCCCGATGGCACACAAATTTTGTGCCAGCGGGGTTCAACTAATGCTTGTTTACTGGCACGTTTTTGTGCTGCTGGGGCTCTAGAGGTTAAGCGTTATTAGCCTAATAACTAAGATGCTGGACTTGTGATCGAGAGGTCGTGGGTTCGAACCTTTCCCATTACACTATTGCCGTGAACCCACTCCAGACACAAACATGTTTAGCTTAGTTGGAGGGGTTAACAAGATTGATAGTGATGTGAATTCCACATTGCTAATTCTCTTGTACGAGTACCTATGTGTCGAGGGCATATGAATATGATGAGATGAAGCACTTATGTGTGCAAATAATTTTACCTTATAATCCTAGCAATATTTTTTTACGAGTACCTAAACCTAAAACTTCTTTTTTCTGATTGGGAAAATCATCAAATAACGCTTCACACTTTGGGTGGAGCGAAAACCAGTGTTAGACTTCTACTGACTAAAAACCCACCCTGCTCCTTCAGTTACCTTTGAGTTCCGGGGCCGCGGTATCTCGTTAGAACATACCTTACTGTTCATATTGGGTCAGTACTTATACAAGCTGTGCCTAATTTGGGGTCCATTTTGTAGTTCTTTTGTTTTTGCTACTTTATTAATTGTACTTTCTGTCTGTATATCATCTTATGTCATTTCATGTCAATCAATATACTGGATTGTTTAGCAGACTCGAATATACCCAGATATTATATTGCAATATTTCAATTTATTTAACCCGGTTCTATTACTGTATAATATAAACTGAACGGTTGTATTTCATACACGTTTCGACTCAATCCGCTGCGCGAATAATAACATACATTGTGTATTTAAGTTTTAAAATTATTGTAGGTATTCCATTTGAAGACAATTTCGTGAGCTACGAGTAGGATCGTTGAAACTACTTTCGGGAATTCCTAAAACTATACAAACTTAAGCAGGAGTTTACAGCCAATTTTGAGAAATACGAGTATTTGTTAAACATAAATTTTGCCTGAAGACCTTCGATACTATAAAATAGAGTCATGGATCTCACCTTCAAATGCTTAATTCGGAACCGGTCTTTAGTTTGTATTCTCCCTAAATTACAAACTACATACCACTAAAATAAATATCTCAACATTATAATTGAATTTTTGTATGTGAGTGGTGTGCCTGTGGAATTCACCCAAAGAAATGTTTCTCTTTCTTATCTTATAAAACATAATTTATCATCAGAATGTAATTTGTAGCGATGCAAAATTACGAAATTCATATCAAGTTACTGTCTGTATAACAAGTCTAGTCAAAACATTCATGGACGGATTTCAAGGCATTATAGGAAAGAGATCAGCATCGCTGATGCGGAGAGTGAGGGACAGTCCCAACAGCCACCTGAGAGTAATTACTGAAAACATAGTCCAATTTGAAGGCAATGGTTGTAAATACATATTGTAATGTAGGCTAATTCTCGTTTTTTTTTTTTGTTTTATTACATGTGTGTGTAATTTTTTAACATATTTTTCAAGTTCTTTTTTGTCACTGCACTACTAACAGTCAATGAACTGAAAAGTCTGAAATAAATGTTTTAAATTGAATTAAAAATGGCGAAGAAAAATATAAAATAGACACCATTTTTACCTATAAACAAAACTCAAGCAAGACCTTTGACGTCTAGCAAGACATACCGAGCTCACAACCCTCACGTTCTCAAGACTGGCGCGTGTCCCGATAGCGTCACGTAATGATACGTATTGTGTGTATGAATTGCATCATACAGATGCAAACCTGTCGTACAGTCGGAACGTAACGCACACGGCTTCTACCGCGTCATATAGATAACATATATAAACAGCCTGCAACGTTCCCAACTTTTCGGACACAGCCCACCTAATCCACTATACGACCCAGTGCGTGTTCGTGAATAAAATAATGATGTTTATTTAGCAAATAGGTTATAAATAACACTTTGAGACGTCTTTTTTCAATCAATCAATCATTTATTTTTGTGAACATAAGTAAACTAGGTGGTAAAATATACGACATTAGTAACAAGGTATCTATGTTCTGCTGTAAAAGCATATAAAAATATTAAGTTTACATTATTTTAATTAAATTACATCATAACAAATTAAACTAAATCACATCATCTGAAATTAAATTAGATTACACCAAGATATCAAAAAAATAGATACTATAATCAAATGTCAACTATGTGAATGTGGTCATAAAATTCATTAATACTTGTCATTTAAAAAGTTTTCAATGGAGTAGTATGTCTTTTCAACTAGAAATAAAAGTAATTTACGCTTAAAATAGCTGACATTTTCCTCACTTCTGATACCCTTTGGCAATTTATTATAATATATTTTGGAGTCATTACGAACATTTACTTTTTTTCGTACATTTACGAAAAGAAAAGATGTGTGAAAACTAGTGGCCAGTGTTTCCTAACTGACTACTCTGAGAAGAAACACTGAAACAAAGTCAGAAGTCAACGTCTCTTTTAAAGTCCATACAATCTGTAGTGATCACACCATATGAGGGCTATTTAGGTTAATGTCTGTAACTCATACAGATTTGAGCAGGCTCGTCCAAACAGTGCAAGCATTTGTCAAATATCGATACGCGTCCTCGCCGACGTCCGGCGGAAGGAAACGACAGCAACACTCGTTTCATAATTATTTTATCGAAAATATTCCTTTTCCACAATATATGTGTTGCTTAAACACAGGTTACAATATTTTACGTGAATTTATAAAATGGAAGGATCACTATGCAGGTACGATTTTTTTGGGCTTTGCTTGTCTAAGATCTGGTTTCATTAATGAAGTTCAGCAGCAGGACTTCATATATAAAAAGAAAATATTGTAGGTCCGTGACACAAAAAATATTAAACACTACTTCTTGGTTAGCATGATTATTCTCAAAATTTCATATAAATCATGTCAAAAGTACAATATATTAAATGTCTGATTAGCAAATTAAAGGTCTAATAATTTTGTGTATCTTATACCTGTAGGCTGTGAAACAATTCACATCTTACAGTTATAAGATACAAATTATTAATTAAAAGTAACGTCAATAGTGTAGTACACAGATAACAATTATATTAGGTATTCGTTTATTGGTATTCGTTTCGGAAATACTTTCACGCGTTTTTTGCGTACGGCTAAGGAATGGAATTCTCTGTTGGAGTCTGTGTTTCCTGATAACCTGGGGGTCTTTAAGTTAAGAGTGAATAAGTTACTTCTAGGTAAGCGTGCTTTATCTTCGACCAAACCATCGCTTACCATCCGGTGAGACGGTGGTCAAACGCTAGCCTGCCCTCAATAAAAAAAATTGTTCTCACCTTACACAGCTTATCCTTCGATGTACTAGTTCTTGACTTTTCAAACTTCTCCACAACACTATTTAAACGAGAGGTACCGCAAGCATCTCGCCACAACTTGCTCTATTATTTATTACCTCCACTCTTCTGTCGGATCCCGCTTTCGAAACAATATCATTTGCCTCCGAGTGTGTGTCTTCTGTTCCTTCGTCGCGATTACGAGTAGTTTCGCCACAGAACCTCTAACAGCTCAATGTATGAGCCTCACTGAAAACAGTCATTAGATCGTGTTTTGTATCGCTTTAGATCTCAGCTTTCAAGAGACACCTACGTATAGGCCACTTGAGCCGGCGTTACGTAATTGTCTATAGACAGCTTTAGTCTTAGAAAGAAACAACGTATATTTGTACAGACAAATAGCATACGTATATTTGTATAGACAAATAGCAACTAAAATATTCATTTACATACAAGCATGTGTTTTATCATATCAGATGAATATTGTTTTATAATTTTCTGGCAGTTTGAATGCTTTATACGGCCCACCCAAATGTTCTTACTTTGGTATTGTTCGTCAAATCGTTCCAGCTCCTTAAGGTTCTAAGTTGGGCTACGCGATATTTGACAAATGCTTGCACTGTTTGGACGGGCCTGCTCAAATCTGTTTGATTCTGTCCTCTAAAGGGCGCCACAGACATTAACCTACATGGCTCTCATATGATTTGATCACTACAGATTGTCTGGACTTCAAAAGAGACGTTGACCTCTGAGTTTGTTTCAGTGTTTCTTCTCAGAGTAGTCAGTTAGGAAATACTGGCCTCATCTAGTTTCCATTTACGAAAAAAAAAGACGTGTGAAAGTGTTATTTATATCCTATTTGCAAAATAAACATCATTATTTCATTTCATTATTTCAATTATAATGTTCAATGCAATTGTTGATTAGTCAATTCAACGTCTACATATAATTAAATCCAAATTAATTTACCTCACTTGCTATAAGAAACTTTCGAAGTTAAACTACGCAATCGCAGTAGCAAGCCTAGTTGCAACGTAACCCCTTTCCATTCACATATAAACTGCGCTAGTTACGATGCTTGTTGCGCGTATATGTTACTGTAGCAAGTACAGTTACAAACAGTGTACCGCGTGCCTTCGCTAGCCCGAGTTTCAAACAATTGTGTGGTGTGTGTGTATATGTGTATGTGTACGTCAGTTACGACACATTTTATTGAGCGCTTTATATTTATGGTACACGTTTGAGAGGAATACCGAATATTATGACACTATCCGCTGAATGTATTGTGGATCGCAGAAAAAATGTTGTTGCTTCAAACTGTAGGTAACATATTCATTGCGAGACATTGTTTTGCTTTGTAGATTATATTGTGGACATTATAAGCCAAATCGAAAAGTTATCTTATTCAGAATCACAATCCAAAACCTGAGTTTATTTCGCTGTTTCTTCACAGGGTAGTCAGGATAAACTGGCCTCATCTAGTTTACATTTACGAAAAAAAAAACGTGTTATTTATAATCTATTTGCAAAATAAATATCACGTTTTCATTATAATATACTATATGGTCGACTTATAGTTAAATGAAAACCACAAACACGTTCATTGTACGTGTATAACTCGCTACAAAGTTGTACAAAACTTCATATATTCCAGGCAGCAAGGCATATCCTGTTCACAAAAATGCCAGACACTTGACAAAAATGCAAGTTGAAAGCACATTTCCCTTCCAATCCTACTCTATTCTTGAAGCTCTATCGCTATGCATTCAATGTGCAGGAAAGTTCCACGTTGGCCGTATTTCACTTATACATAAAATCAAATCAGAATTGTTCAAGCTACTAAAATAAGTAATATTAATCAGAACAATTATGAAAGTTCTCTGTTCGGATAAATTGAACGGAGTGTGATTTACGAGTTTGTAAGGAATCAATCAAGTTGACGAATTTTAGAGGGGTTTCTTACTCCAGTCGCCACCGACGGTATCTACTGGCGCAGTTCATGATTGTGTGGCGTAAGCGACACAGCCGCTATTCTAGGTAATTACACCGTGTTTCGTTTCGTACCAGAAATGGAATCTAATTCTCTCGTTTATAGAGATATCGAGATTCTAAATGAAATCAAAATCAAAAATATTTTTAACCGACTTCCGAAAAAGGAGGAGGTTCTCAATTCGGATGTTTGTTTGTTTTTTTTTTTATGTTTGTTCGGGCATAGCTCCGTCGCTCGCCAACCGATTTGAAAAATTCTTTTTTTGTTGGAAAGGGTATACTTCCCAAATGGTTCCATGAAAATTTTATCGACATCGAACTAGCCGTTTCTGAAAAATCAACAAAAGTCTAAAAAAAATATTTACATTGATGATCTTTTCGGTTACTCTATATTGTGTTTTTTGTTCGCGCGTTTTTAGTTTTTTGTAGTTGACATTTTGGCTTAAATTGACCCACTAAAAAGCGCGAAAATAAAAACTTTTTTGCAAAAAAATAAAACCGACTTCCATATCAAAACACTACAAAGCCAAAAATAATTTTAATTTCGGAAGGCGGTGTGAAAAAAAAGAAAATACAAAACCAATAACACCGACTACCGAAATTAAAATTATTTTTGGCTTTGTAGTGTTTTGATATGGAAGTCGGTTTTATTTTTTTGCAAAAAAGTTTTTAATACACGTAGACATGGACGCTTATAAAAAGTTTGAAGCTATTCGAAGTGCACGGTTAGAATTTGGTTTCCTATGGAGAATAACCGGCAAGAAACTCCACGGTTTCTCTTTTAAAAATAATTAATTTTCTTAATCTTTGCATAATAGGTACAGCTTTTTTAGGTATAAGAGGACGGTATAGAGCAATGGACATAATACAATGTGATAACTAATCAGAAATGAATCTCAGAGTCTATAGTATTCTCGCAGTTTTGTAAAGCTGTGTGTTTGTAAAATGTGAATTAAAAATGAGCTTTAAAAAAACTGTTTTTAAACTAAAACAAAGCACATATATATGTCAAAATAAATATAAAAATCTAACATAAACTATTTCTAGACGTATTATTGTCGTAGTAGGAGTGCAGAGGTGGCTCAGTAGTAACAGGCAGGACTTACAAGTTGTAGGTCGTAAGTTCGCACCCAGAACAGCACATTACTTTGTGTAATTTTATCACCTACTCCCAAAACGACGAAGGAAAACATTGTGACGAAACCGGAATGTCTTAGGACTGAAACATCTAAAGACATGCGAAATCCAGCAACCTGTACTGGGCCCGCGTGTTGGAGTGCGGCTACAGTCCCTCTCATAGAGAGAAGGTTTGTGTACCCGCTGTGGGAACTTTGTAAGCTGAATATGTCAAGTTATCTGTACTAATATTATAAATAGGTAAAGTTTGTATTGTTGATTGTTTGTTTGTAAGGGCTAATCTTCGGAAATAAACCGATCATGAAAATTCTTTCACAATCAGAAAGTTACACTATTCAGGAGTGCTATAAGTTATATTTTATTATGATTGAACAAAAAGTTCAGAGAAAAATAATGGCATATGTATATCAAGTCAGCGGAAATTGGGCAACATGTGATGTTTTACCGGCGTGCGCTGACTAAACGGCTCGGTATAGACGAACATAATGTTCATCAAAAATGTTGGTCTCTATTAGTTCTACAAAAAAGTCTCTGGTACTGTAGCTTTTATATTTCTACAAAGGTTTTTCATGAAGAAAACATGAATCTATATCAGAATAAATAATTTTGTCATCAAGATAATTTTATGAAGATAAAATTAGTCGTTTAAAGTATGTTATTTGGTTGTGTAATTTAGGAAATAGGTAGTTTAAAAGTCTTCAACAATTAATATAAGTACCACATCCAATACCAACTAATTCTAAGCGATGAACCTGATAAAACTTAGTACCTACTAAAAACTACGCAACATAATTGCATCACAAAAATATAATTAACGCCCAACGAAGAGGGCACGGGTCGGCTAGCGTTATCATATACAACGTGTAATTAATTTAAAAGGACTTAAAACCAAATGCATGGCTTCTTTGGATGATAACAAGCGATATGGCAAGAGTTTTGTAATCCTATATCTACATGTGTGAAACTTATTAGAAATTTCAATACATTGATACCGGAGACCGAATTTTTCATATTAAGAAGAACGAAGAGAATTATCGTGTTATTGGCAAGTGACGTGGAAAGTGATGACCCTTATAGTACTGTGACACGTTTGTTATTACTGGTATTCAAGAAACATATGAATCCAATAATTTGGGGTCAATTCTGTGAGTCACTTGTTTTGAGTTGAAACTGTGCATAGAGACTTCATACCAGATGTTGTCTTCAGCCCTTTTGGATAGATATGGGGTTTCCATTACACGTTGTATAGTCGGTACCACCCCTAGCCATTGGAAAAAAACATAGGGTGAAAATTCTTATAGCAAAATATTCCTCGTTAGCAAAATTTAGTCGGCCGTGATAATTTTATTTGTTGCACACATAAAGGTAGAGTAAATCGTATTGTAAAAAACAAATGAAAGTCCTTTCCTTTGATACCAATATTTTTTTAAACCGACAATCAATATGACGCTCTACATCTTTTACGAATCAATCAAGTTGAAGTAGGGTTTATGAGATGTCAATCAATTGAACAAATGATATACTAATACAAGATTTATGTTATAATTATCTTTGAGTAGAAAATTGATTACGTAAATTCTTTCAGTACTTACCTTTGTTGGCAATTTCGTTGGTATTAGGAATAGGCATAGTAGGCATATTATATTTGCTTCTAAGTACATAGGAGCTAAATTAGCAGCATAACACTGTAAAAGCAAATATTGCGCACAGCATATTATTAACATATAGCTGTGCTTAATTAGAAACATGTCTATGAAAATTTTCTACAACGTGTAACAGATTTAGCGGAATACCTCAGACACTCCAATTAGAATATTAAATTATAAGTCTAAAACAACATTCGTAACTAAATAAATTGAAACCAAACCTAGACATTTTTTATAAAATAGTTATCCTTACTAAACGCAAAACGTATGTGCGTCATACAAATCCTTACGATAGGCCTTGCTAAGACCTGTGTCAGATTTCCTAGCTACTGACTACTCGTAGATAGATAGATAGATATATTCTTTATTGTACACCGTACCAGTAAAACTATAAGGACTTTACAACTAAAAAAGGTGATACAATGGATGGTCTTATCGCTAAAAACGATCCTTTACAGACAACCTTTAGATGGATTTGACACTTAGGAGAAAATAAATACGTGAGTAGTCCAGTATACATATAAATATTAAAAAAAGAAACAAAGACATACACAATAACAACAATTTAAGAAGAAAGATAAAGATCCTTTACCAAGTTTTTGAAAGACGATAGGGTTTGTGCTTGTCTTACTGACACGGGTAGAGCATTCCACAGCCGTACTGCTTGAGCTGCGAACGACTTACCATAGTAATTGGTGGCGTGACTCGGTACCGCAAGCCTTAAGTTTTCTGATGATCTCAGAGATTTTACATGTGTGTCATGAAGGATCTTGAATCGTTCTTTAAGATAATGGGGGTTTCAGGATTAAAGAGAACACTGACTGAATGACTGCCATGTTGAATGGGCGGCCACAAACCACCCCCTTTGATTTTCGACCTTACATTTTCCACGAATAAATTACATTTATTCTTAATAGGAATTACATTTATTTATTTACATTTATTGTGCGCACAGCCAAGCTGTGGATCTTTGACAGCTTCTGTATTCCTTGCCACTTGTAATTCTGGACTCCTCGTCCCATCGTAGACCTCATCTATCACTTACCATCAGGCGTGATCGAGGTCAAGGGTGGACTCATCAGTAATAATAATAAAAAATATATATAAAAAGAATACCAAACTGTGTGACGGTCGCGACGTCGCGGCACAAGGAGACACAAAGAGTTAAATTGACCAATTAAAATAAGTTTTTCAGAATAGCAGGCTTTCAGTTAAATGATAATTGTCTCGTTAGATTAGTTCATTGTTTTCCCTGTAAACTGTTCATTTATTTCAACATTTCTCATCTAATCGAATCTCCTCGCGAATGATCGCAACGCTCTGTGCCAATTATTTGTGATGGGCGTTATGTCTTCTGTCTCCATACTTCTGTTTTAGCAGTTATCTATACAAGGTGTCTCAGAGGAGAGAAGCCACATTAAATTATATTTATTTGGCAAACGTTTTAAATAACACTAAAATTCGATGTTTTTGCGTTTTAAGTTTTAAACTCGATTAGGCCCTTACTGAATACCTAGAGAATTAACACAGAAACAAACTCAGAGGTCAACGTCTCTTTCAAAGTCCATATAATTCTTAATGGTCAAATCAATATAAGGATCATGTAGGTTAAATTGTGGTTTTGTAGGGAAAATTCAGTTTTACTTAACATGAACCTGTAAGATGTGAGAACCTCAACCATTTACGTTCATGGTTCTTAAAAAATACTAATGGGAATAATTTCATTTTGCGTACGGCCAAGGAGTAGAATTCCCTGCCGGAGTCTGTGTTTCCCGATAGCTATAACCAGGGGGACTGTAAATCAAGAGTGAATAGGTTACTTCTAAGTAAGCGTGCTTCATCTTCGATCACACCATCACTTACCATCAGGTGAGATGGTGGTCAAACACGAGCATATTATCAATTTAAAAAATATATATTTTATAGGTGATAATTCATCAATAAAATTCTTATTAAAATATCAATTTGTACAGTGGTCGTGTTCCAAAGCGAGCGCTACACGTGTGTGTGTATGTGTGAGCCGTCATTTCAGTAATGACATGATTACGAGCTGTACAATTGACAGCTTAGATGGCTCGCGTCATTACGACGTTCACTTGATGGTACATTTGACAGCTCAATTAGATCGGTGGTAGTAGGTACTTAATTGTTGCTTCTTTGGGATGGTTATATCGGTATCGGTAAACGTTATTTTAACTGTGCGTACCAATTATTTTATTTGTATACATGTTTGTTATGTCCATCATATCATTATCAGTTTCTATATACTAGACTTTGTTTATATTTATAATATTTTGATGTTAACAAAGTATTCTTACGTATGTATATTATAAATGCGAAAGTCTCTGTCTGTCTGTTCCACTTTCATACCTAAACCACAATTTACATGAAATTAGAAATTGACAAGCGAAACCAAGGCAAGAGCTAGTATTACTACTTACAAATAATGTTACAAACGCGAAGGTTTGTGAGGATGTATAACATTTGTTACTCTTTCACGCAAAAACTACTGAACGGATCTGAATGAAATTTGGTAAGTAGATAGTTGACATCCTGGAATTACACATTGGCCACTTTTTATTTCGGAATTCTCACAAGATCGGGATTTCCGCAAGAAAACCTTCCCACGAGAACGAAGTCGCGGGCAGTAGTTAGTTATTTATAAATGCGAAAGTAACTCTGTCAGTCTGTTACACTTTCAAATTATCTAAACCACGATATTTTTTAAATTATAAAAGGCCATAGAAAATTTATTCTTCGCTAAAACAAAATAAATTCACCAGCTAGTAGTGAATGGTTCGCAGAGTTAGAGAAATGTTGTAACGAGATACCGCGGCCCCGGAACTTAAGGGCAGCCGAAGGAGCAGGGTGGGTTTTTAGTCAGTAGAAGTCTGACACTCCCTTCCGCTCCACCCAGAGCGGGGGAAGTCATTCGATGATTTTTGCCCCGGAAAAAAAAAGCTAGTAGTGAATAAAGTTAAAATACTGTTTCCATTATTATAAACTTTGTCTCCAAATCAAATCAGTCGATGTGATTTACAAGTTTGATAATAAACTGGGTTCAACTAAACTACGAACTTGCGTCCTGTGCGTGAGGGGACCCGAACACGTCCGGAGACTCACTGCCCGACACTCGCCAAAGTTTATAAACACCGCGGATTTCATTACTGGTACGTGACTTGTTAGTTTAGTAAAATGATAGTTTACTGGATATCTCATTTTAGGTAATTGCTATATTGGTCAAATGCGAGCCTATATTATCAATTAAAAAAAAAATACACAAAATATGTATACTTGTATTCTGATGAGGAATTTTCAATGTTTTTATGAGTTTTTAGGTATAAACATGTTATCAATTGTCCTCGCAAGATATTGTTAAAATGTCTCGTAATAGTTTTAGTGGTTAGTAGGAACAATATATTCAAATAATCAAAATTATTGTGGGACTCACGCGCCTCTAGACGAGAAAACACAACAATACATAATTTCAAAGACCCGCGACGAAAACACAAGACAATACACATTTTGTAAGGAACACATTATTTCTTACAAAAGGTGACTAACGTCTGGAACACTCCTTATATAAAATCAGCGACGGTTCCTTTACAGAATTACGTATAGTTTGAACCACGTGACCATTGTACTCTCCTCTTTGTTCGTAAGGAGAACGCAATAGATACGAAACAATTGAAAAACAACGAAGATTTGGAAGTGACACGTATTATCGTGGTGAAGGAATAATTTGTGTTTAATTAAACGTGTTTAGAACAATCTGAGAGTCTCATCAGTCACAACCACTCACTGTTTTAGTAAAGAAGTGTGTTTCGTAATTAGACGGTACAATATTAACCGTACTTCTTTACATAGTATAAAACAAAGTCGCTCCCGATATCTGTAGGCTCAGATTTTTTAAAATATGCAACGGATTTTAATGCAGTTTTCAGCCATAGATAGAGTGATTCAAGAGGAATGTTTATATGTTTAATACATGCATAATTATTATGAGTACATTGCATACGTGCGAAGCCGGGGCGGAGCGCTAGTATATATAGAACGTGTAACGGAAACCCCATATCTATCCAAAAGGGCTGAAGACAACATCTGGTATGGAGTCTCTATGCACACTTTCAGCTAAAAATAAGTGACTCAAAGAATTGATACCAAATTATCGGTTTCATATGTTTCTTGAATACCAATCATAACAAACGTGTCACAGCACTACAAGGGTCAATAACTTTCACGTCACTTGCCAATACCATGATAATTCTGTTCGTTCTTCTTAATTTGAAAATTTCGGTCTCTGGTATCAATGTATTGAACTAATAAGTTCCACACGTGTTGACATAGGATTACAAAACTCTTGCCATATCGTTTGTTATCATCCAAAGAAGCCATGCACTTGATATGTATATACCCTTTAAATTACACGTTGTAAATAGTCCTAGGGTATAACTTATTTTATTTTCGAGCCGGTTGAAATTTTTGGATCGTAGGGCTTTTTAAAGAAATTTCGAAAAGGCCGGTTGACTCCGCTGGACCATGCATGCTAGGGTTGCCTATTACTTTGGTCAAAGGTAAAGATTGCCATACAAAGTGGCAATGCCGCCAGTCTCTTGTGTACGTACCAGACGAATTATATACATTTAGTTTTAAATTATATACAGCTTTTGCAAAATAATATTCTCCCTAGAATTTAAGAAAGATGCGTAAACTCATCCTTTTATCTTCAAAACTTCAATGAACCTTCTTGTGAATTCAATCATCTGAAATTGAACTTAATTTCAATGAACATATAATTTAGATTACAACCGCTACATTAATGATTGGAATCTATCATTTTACTATGTTAAGTACAGAATGATATGAGCATCTAAAACCGCATTCAATGCTACTCAGACTGTGCATGGCTTAAGTGACAATAGCTAATGCGATTAGCCACAGACAGGCGATCGGGACGTAATCCCCGCGTTGTGCCGCGCCTCTATCTTGTTGAACCGCTGGTGTCTAGCACAGGTGCAAATTTACATGCAAATTAGCCATGTGGCTAAAGGAACTACGCTGTTACTTGCCTATTGGCTTTGATCATCTATGAGACTCCAAGCCCGTTCCATCATCGGACTATAAGAAAAACGGCGATGCGCCATCGTTACATGGTGGACATCCCACCTATACGCACAAAACGTTTTGGGAATACTTTCATTGCGCTTATAGCTAAATTTCCTGATAGCACCTGGGAGTCTTGAAATCTAGAGTGAATAGGTTACTTCTAGGTAAGAGTACTTCATCTTCGACTTACCATCAGGTAAAATGGTAATCAAACGCAAGTCTACGACCTTTGAAAAAGAGACGGACAGACAGTTGAACATAGGTGGGATCACGACTAGTTGTCATGAGAGCGAGTCCATAATATATATTTTTTATTCTCTGGGCGATTTTACAAGGTCAGCACTGTTTGTGATATGTTATTATAATTAATGTTTGTGTGTGTATGTTGTATTGTTTTCTACCCGACTGTAAGGCAAGGCTATTTTTTTTTCTTATTGCTACGCTATCGCATTGGGTTAATACGTGTAAGGATAGTTGTATGTGTATATGTAGATAAATAAATAAATGTAATTGCCGTATATGCATATTCAGCTAGTATCGTTGAATATAGAAATATTTTTTCCCTTGACAGGGGAGGGGTCATAAACCATTATCCTTTAAACCAGAGTGACTAATACCCGGTGGCAGCTAATTGAGTCGGCCGGGGGTTCGAACCCGGGTAACGGGCTCGTTTGACTTGCAGATGTACTGAGTTTAATTCATTAATCACTGCTTGTAGGCGTGCCTCTTGTATTCATCGAGCGGACTTTTTAACTTCTATTTTAATTGAGCAATTAACTGCCGAAGTTTTTTTTTCTAAAATTGAATGAGGCTCAAGTCTTGAGTTTTATTAAAAGAGAAAATCTAATCCAAAAATATTTTATTTTACATGGCTACATGGGCATACAAAGTTGACCTATATAAGTCAGTGAAATACAACAAATATCATGCTGTGAATTCGCTTAAAAATATTAAAATTAGCATGCAATAACCGGCGGCTTTTTTATTACCGCGGTCTTTGATTCTCACACCACTTCCTATTTATAATATATTTTCCAGAATTCAAATATCTTAAAAACAATAATTGTAAGCTGCAAAAAGTGACTACTCCATCACCCGAACTTTAAATCAGTAAGGGAACAAAAGAAATTGTCTTTGGTTATCAAGTTAGCGTAGTGTTGTCCTCGTATCGTGCTCTTGTCGATGAACACGGAACAGCACTAGCGCGCATTGTGCAACCGCCGCCTCACTGTGCCACACACTGCTAAAACATTTACACGACTTTTCAACTAGCCTCGATGGTGTGACATGTGAACTGGTGAATAGGATTCAAGGAGGTTTGGGGACTGAAAAGTGGGTTGATTCGATTAATTATTTCTAGGTAGCTCTAACGTTTTTTTCGTTTTTTTTTTTTTATTTAAAGACTAACAGTAAAGACTTGATTGAAAGACTAGCAGTATGGATAGAATTGACAAATACTAGCAATCTTGTTAACCCCTCCAAGTAAGCTAAATATGTTTGAGTTTCAATATTCAATTAGCAATAGATCAATTTTCTAGGTTAAGCACAATTGTTGAGGTTAGTCCGTGGATGGGCAAGCATCATAACATTGAGATTCTTCCGTGCCTTGGAATGCTCTAAGCCAATGGTCCCGGCTTTGTACATCTTTCGTCAGTCTTTCCATCCGTTTGATGAATTAATGAATTAGCAATTTTATTTAAACGTATAAGCGATATTTTATATAAATAAGGCTACTTATGTAAAACACAGAAATTGCTACTAATTTTGTCAGGAAACCACCTGACGTTTTTGCAAAAAAAAAGAAACCGTTCAAATAAAATAAGAAATGAAAGAAACATCCATTGAAAAGGTAATTTTATTTTCAATTTGAGATAGGCAGTTCGAGATTTTTTAACAACAAGCGTCGCTGATGGCAATCATTTCGTTTAAATTAAACGTGCCTTTAAAACAAAGGTTTCTCCAAAACAAGGCTGATAAACCTTCAAAGGAAGTATTTTTTAACGTATACAAAAATGGTGAGAGTGACAGCATCCTCCTTCGCGATTCAGCACGATAGACTTGCGTTACATATTTGACCATCTAGTTTGCAGTATGCTACAAACGATTCCTCCGGCAAAGCAAATTATTACTGCGGCTTAGCACACGATACCTTCGCCGTATCAAATTACTACTATGGCGCAGCACAGGATACCTACGGCGTACCAAATTACTACTGCGGTGTAGCTCAGGATAGCTACGGCGTAGCACAGGGTACCTACGACGTAGCAAAACATGCCTACGCCGACATGCGTTGGGCGTAGCGTAGGTTCTTATGGTGTAGCAAAATATAACTTACTATATTTTTACTGCTATCTTAGTTCAAGACAAGGGCTAACCGTGAAAACTAAGAGGAAGTGAACATAAAGTGAACTGACAACCCATCGCATAAAGTCGGGATAAATTAAAGAACAATCAGACTAAACAAAATGTACTCTAAACCCAGCAATTCACTTTGGAAGCAGTGTAGACATTGTTATAAATTCATGTCCCCACCTAAACAAATCTAAACGAATCGCTTCGATATGAATAATTTTTGAATTGGCTCAATAACGCGCCGTCACAGTGATGTCCGCCGGCTGTTTGCGATACTTCGTCTTTTACTCACTATTTGACGATATTTGGACGAGGAATATAATTTATTTGTGCTCTCAATATAGACGCTTAGATCTTTTAATGACAATCTATAACGAGGACAGTCTTTGAACGTCCGCAGCAGAGACAGGGTTTTGATACTCATTTAATAATGATTGCAATATTAAAACTTTGTCAAATGCGAGCTGGACTCCATACGCAAAGGTATTGTTCCTTTTAATTTTATTAGTTTATTGCATCATTTGTGTGTTTCCCGATAGGTCTTTAAGTCAAGAAAGAGTGAATTTCTAGCTAAGCGTGCTCATTCTTCGACCACATCATCACTTACCATCAGGTGAGATGATGGTCAAACGCGAACCTAAGTATTATCAAAAAAATCATTTGATACCTACATTCTACTAAGTGTTAACTGTACTCAATTACATAGTTTATAAGATTAAGCCCGCCTGTCGCGCACAGACGGGCAGGCAGCGCAGTCTTAAAAAATTGTGTCTATGGGTTATGGAACCCTAAAAACATTAAAATTAGACATTCTTGCTAACCGATACAAAAAAAGGAGTCATTTGCTTAAAGCAATGTGAAAGATATAGTTCATAATTTTGAAATTACATATTGTTGAATCGAAAAATTACATTTACAGCTGAGAGCTGTAGCAAACAAATCTTTTGAAGGATTCTCGTGTAAACTTTAAACTTTACTTTTTTTTTGGAGGGTAAAGTCCCCTCGAAGGAGCCTGCAAAAAGAGGTAGGTTATGTTAGGATAAAGAAAAAGATGGTAATCTTTTAAACGAATAAAAATCACGTTCGGGAGTAACTTGTTAAAGGAGAGATCTTTTCCCATTAAATCAATTCTATATCTTAGTGGTCGACTCAAGTTATAAATGAATTTGAAGAATCTATCTGTGCTTATAGTTCTTACACGAGTGTTCGACCCCAAGCCCAGCCAACGGTAACTGGTATGTCGAACCGTCCGCGATTACGCGGAGCCCTACGTTGTGGTAGGCTCTTAGGCCTTAATTCAAAGAACAAAATGTACCACTAACCTGATTGCTGGGGACGCCAAGTTCGACCTTCAAAGGTTACGCCCTAAGTGTGGTTGATGTATGTAAAATGGGGTGAGTAATTGAAAGGTGTGATGTAAGTCAAGTGTTGTAGAACGTTCCCAAGGCGCCGATATCCAGATGGCGCGGTTCCAACTCAGCAACACACCCGACTCGTTCCCAACAAACGCGTGCCACACGAGATGACGCAATAAGGCGATATGTTTCAAGAAATATCACTGGACACAATTAATCTGTTCATATCTCGTGAGATCCAATTCGATTTTCAACAAATTCCGCGTGCCACGATGTGGCGCAATATGGCGTATGATTCAACAATTTCCCGGAGTTCTTGGCAAATGGGGAATACACTTCAAACAACAATTAAATAATTCGCGACCCAATTATCGGCTTCAAAACGCGAATCCAAACAATATTTTACCAATTATATTAACACAAGAGCGGTTCCCATGACCGGCATTTTTTCCAAGCAAAGTCAATCTGTCAAGTCAAAAAGGTTATGTCAAGATCAAAGACAATAGAATGTTGCCACACCAAAAAGAGCGTTCAAAATTACATTTGGGACGCAACATCTACCCCCCCCGGACGGGCCTACCCGTCCGCTAATCAATTGGAAGTCTTGACAAGGTTGCAAATTCAACACAGCTTCAATGCGGCCAAATACCGTAGCTAGTTCATTAAAGGTGAGAACGGTGTCTCCCAACAATCTCCGCCAGCGTCCCTTTGCCGCTTTCACCGCGGCCCCAAAAATACCCCCCCCAATGGGGGGAGGCTGGCGGGTCAAACAACCAAGAGACCCCTCGGCGGGCCAAACTATTACCAATATCAACCTGGCTCTCATTAAGGAAGGCGTATACCTCCTTCAAATAGTTACTTGTACCCTTGTAATTCGTACCGCAATCAAACCCAATCAAGGAAGGTAACCCACGGCGGGACACAAATCTTTCCAAAGTCGCCTCAAAGGCCTCTGTCGAGAGGGAGGTTACCAGCTCCAAATGTACTGCCTTGGTTGACAGGCATACAAACACACAAATAAGCCCTAACAATCTTGCTATTACGAAGGGTGGACGTCTTCAACAAAGGGGGACCAACAAATCCGTTACGACGCCAGCAAAGGGCCTCGCCTCATTGACGCGATCAGCCGACAAAATCCAAAATTCTCGCTGCAGAATGGCCAACAGCGCATTGCAACCGGCATGCGAGTTCTTAGTGTGACGATCAGTCACCAACAATTGTACCAAGATCAGTTACAACAAGGGCAGGAGCACCAATTTTAGGGTAAGGACAACTCACAAGGGTGACCTCAAACCAGGTCCTTCCCTCAACAGTGGTGTCAGCCGGTTCGCCAATTCCCCAAATCTTGCCTGAAAGGTCGTTCACCTTCAGGCCAACCTGTCCCGCTAACCAAGAAGACAAAAGGCAACCCCGGACTCCCGTCTCCAAAATGGCACAGACCACAATCGAGTCACCCAAGGGTCCCCAGACCGTGACCGAGGCCGTTGGCAACAAAACCGTCTTGATCGGGGGGTTCCTTTAGCGGGGCAGGCGTCAATCTCTTAGTGATGTCTGGGCGGCGACCGATCGCCGCTTCCAGGCTGCCTTCGTTCACGACGAGGCCAACAATCAAACCATTCGTCCGCGCGGTGTCCCAAGCCGCTCGCCATCACTGGAGGGGCATATCCCACCGAATGCCCGAATGGCGGAGGGCGCGACTCCAGCCGGGGACGTTCCGCCAACGGAGGGGAAAGGCAGCGGCGCCGACCCGGCCACTGCTGCCTAGCAGCCAATGCGCGTTCTCCCTGACGAGGGAAGACCAAATGGCGCTCGTGGGGCTCCCGTTCAACTTGCGCGGGGGGTGGAGTGCGGCGTACAGAATCGCGGGTCTCAGCCCGGTGCTCGTCTCCGGGGTACCCCCCCTTGCGCGAACCCCCCTCAGAAGCTGGTCTGCTGGAGCGGTTCGCGTTGGCGCACAAAATCTCCAGGTGGGACCCTTCACAAATTCTACACGGGCGGGGGTCGGGGCAGTCCCGATGGAAGTGGGCCCCCAAGCACGAAAAGCACAAACGGCGTGCGTTGACAATGCGGCGGCGGGAACTTACGTGCAAATTCAAAAAGTCCCGGCAACGCGCCATGACATGTCCCGTTGCCTTACAAAAGTCACAATGATGAGGACTCCGGGCACCAGCAAAACGGGGGGCGGGGCGATCATCAACAGGCCCCCTGGCCCGAGGACTCCGGGCGCCAGCCAAACGGGGGGCGGGGCGATCATCAACAGGCCCCCTAGCCCGCGGACTCCGGGCGCCAGCCAAACGGGGGGCGGGGCGATCATCAACAGGCCCCCTAGCCCGAGGACTCCGGGCGCCAGCAAAACGGGGGGCGGGGCGATCATCAACAGGCCCCCTAGCCCGAGGACTGCGGGCACCAACCAAACGGGGAGCGGGGCGATCATCAACAGGCCCCCTGGCCCGAGGACTCCGGGCGCCAGCCAAACGGGGGGCGGGGGGAACATCAACAGGCCCCCTAGCCCGAGGACTCCGGGCGCCAGCAAAACGTGGGGCGGGGCGATCATCAACAGGCCCCCTAGCCCGAGGACTCCGGGCGCCAGCAAAACGGGGGGCGGGGGGAACATCAACAGGCCCCCGGGCCCTAGTCCGTCCCTGGTCTCTGGGCTGAGAAGGTAGTGGGGGTGACCCCGTGGCGCCACGAGTGTTATCCGCAAACCGACACTCGTCTTCCAAAAATTTGAGGAGGTCATCAAAGGGGGGAAGATGGGTGGCACTATCCCCACCATACTTCTGCTCAAAACGTGACCTCAACTCCGCGGGGAGCAACTGCAGCACTATGTGCACCAACAAGTAGGACCAATGTTCTACCGGTAACTCCAAGCGTCTCAAAGCGTTGGTCGCTGAGACCAACGGGTTCAGCAAGTCAGTGCGCAACGTCGACGTGCTGACAATGGCCGGTAGTCCCAAAATCTGGTCGATGTGCACATCAGCCAGGCAGCGCTTGTTCTGATATCGTCGGGAGAGAAGCTCCAGAGCGGTCGGGTAAGAGGAATCCGTCACCGGCAAGTGCTGCACCAAGGCTCTGGCTTCGCCCTCCAGGACAGACAATAAATAGGCCAGCTTCTGGGCAGGTCCGAGGTCCAAGCGTGCATCGACAAGACTCTCAAAGAGATCTAGGAAGCCCAGCCAGTGGTCCAAGCGACCGTCAAAATGTGACAGCTCCAGGGTGGGCAGCCTACTCAATAGTCCAGGGCCTGCAACAACAGGGGTCTGCGGCTTGGCCGCATCAGGCACCCGGCTCTTCAAAATTTCCCGCGCTCGTAGACATATGACATCCCCCAGGTGGATAATCTGGTCATAGTCACCCAAAATCCTATCGCGGGCCGACTGATCCATCACCCCCAAATCCACGTCCATGATGTACTCGTTGAAGCGCGTGAGCGCAGCATCAGCTGACTTGATCCTCTCAATCACTTGCCCATACCGAGCAAGGGTGAGCTCTTCCAATTCCACACGCTCAACAGTTGCAGCTGCCGATGTGAACCATCTCAACTGTGAGGTCAATCCCGCAGCAGCCTCCCTGACTGCCCTTAATGAGGCCATTGCAACAATCAAATATTAATACAAACAACAATCAACAACCAACAATCAAATATTAAACAAACAGCAATGACTTGCTAGCCGGCCAAATATATTCAACAAAATAAAAATTCAAATTCAATTATTTCAAGTCCAAATCCAACCCTGTACTTATTCCAAGTATGAATCTAGCTTGCTAAGGATGGCTAGTTACAAAATAAATAACAATTCAATGTATATATTGTGCAGGATCACACCAACAATTAAATACAACAATTGAAGTATAATATTGAGCCGGAGAATCTCTATCAACAATCCAATAATTACTATAAATGCAATAACCAATACACACAATTCAAGTCCTATTATGTTAGACTATGTGTAATTATTATTTAGATAACCTTTCAAATTCAGATCAATGACATTCAATTATTAATTTCAACAAATACCAAATTATGTACCAAATTATGTACCAAATTATGTACCAAATTATACCAATAATTCCTAATTTCACAAATAAATCCTGTTTGTCATTCAATTCTAAGGGGCTAGCACTACAAATTACAGTACAAACTACAAGTACTATTTGAGCCCGGCTGACAAAGCAATATATTCAAACTTATCAAGTTATAAGTTGTGTTAAGTAATTAAACTCAAGTTTTAAGTTTTCAACAATATTCAAAACTTCCAATTAAACCAGTGGATCTTATATTATAAGAGCCGCCTATACCAGAATGAATCAGTGGATCTTATAAGAACCACGCTCTGCTACCAGAATGTTCGACCCCAAGCCCAGCCAACGGTAACTGGTATGTCGAACCGTCCGCGATTACGCGGAGCCCTACGTTGTGGTAGGCTCTTAGGCCTTAATTCAAAGAACAAAATGTACCACTAACCTGATTGCTGGGGACGCCAAGTTCGACCTTCAAAGGTTACGCCCTAAGTGTGGTTGATGTATGTAAAATGGGGTGAGTAATTGAAAGGTGTGATGTAAGTCAAGTGTTGTAGAACGTTCCCAAGGCGCCGATATCCAGATGGCGCGGTTCCAACTCAGCAACACACCCGACTCGTTCCCAACAAACGCGTGCCACACGAGATGACGCAATAAGGCGATATGTTTCAAGAAATATCACTGGACACAATTAATCTGTTCATATCTCGTGAGATCCAATTCGATTTTCAACAAATTCCGCGTGCCACGATGTGGCGCAATACGGCGTATGATTCAACAATTTCCCGGAGTTCTTGGCAAATGGGGAATACACTTCAAACAACAATTAAATAATTCGCGACCCAATTATCGGCTTCAAAACGCGAATCCAAACAATATTTTACCAATTATATTAACACAAGAGCGGTTCCCATGACCGGCATTTTTTCCAAGCAAAGTCAATCTGTCAAGTCAAAAAGGTTATGTCAAGATCAAAGACAATAGAATGTTGCCACACCAAAAAGAGCGTTCAAAATTACATTTGGGACGCAACAACGAGTCTACATTACTAGCAAAGTGTTTAAAAAATGTTGACTGTCTGTCTTTCTGTTTATCCGGGCTAATCTCCGGAGCGGCTGAATCGATTTCACTGGAAGACAGAGAAAGACCGAGGCAACTTGAAACTAAAAAGAATTTTAGCGATAATAACGCCCATTATTATTTTTAGTTGTGAAGTCCTTATTTAATTCTTTTATGGGGTGTCATAAAGAGTATCTATGTATCTACATTTTATCGCGGAATTCCCACGGGGTCAAGATTTACGAAATCGGAAAACACACGAACACGAACACGAACACACGAACGAAGTTAGGCCTTATAATTATTATTTTAAAGGGCTAGAATTTAATAAAAAGCTTTTTATTTTACAGCAGCGACATAAACTTCACCCATTAAACAGTTTTCATTTAAAATGACCACTAAACACTTTAGAAAATGAAAACAGAAACGAATGTGGGCGAGAAAATTTGCTAAAATGTTTGTGTCTCTCTTATCTTGGGTAAGCATGAAACGAAAGGCTTTAAAACTTGAGCAGCGTTGCGAGACGCTAATGAGCAGCGCGACGCTATCGCTACGGTCAAGTCCAAGCACTGCTCCCAACCCGAAAACTTTTAAGTCCGGGAAGCAAAGTAGCAATGTACCGTAAACAACACTTAAAGCTCAGTAATGAAGTAGCCAGATTCATTAGCAGTCCGCTGGGAATAATTCTGCAAGAATTTTTCTTATTTCCTGCGGTGACTGTTCACATTTGTATGGAGCGGCCTGTTATTCCCGCACAAAAAGTCTTTAGTATCTAGCGCGTGCTGTAATGAGAAACAGCCTCCTTATTCTTAATATTTAACCGAGTGACCTGGAATGTAGAAACAGGTTTAAGTTCACATGAGAGATTTTAAATCTCTTTGCGTCGTGTTTTATGGTCCATCTCCGAGCTGCAGTTAAACACTTATGAAAACCTATTTTTAGCCTTGTATCTTTTTGTACTAGATTCTAGAATCAATGTCTGCGGTAATGTCTGTTGTCTATTGCTTTCGCTTCATTTAATAATTTTAGTTGTAATAAGACATTACTGTTATTCATTCTAATATTATAAATGCGGAAGTCTATCTGCTTGTCTGTCTGTCTGTAACGCTTACACGACTAAACTACAGTATCGATTTGCATGGAAATTTTACTTGAAGACCTTCAACTAAAAATCGGCAAGGTCAAACATAGGCTATTTATTTATAAAAAATCAACCGCTAAAGGGTTCAAATAGGGGATAAAAGTTGATATGAGAAATCTAAACCGCTTAACCGATATTAATGAATTTTGGTTTTTTCCTCAAATTAACAAGGGTGAAACCGTGGGGCACGGTAGTTATCTATATCTATACTTATAATAAATCTGTAGAGAGGTCAATTCTGTACATGAAATATATTTCCAAAATAACTATCAGGGGGTGATTAAGGATCGATACTCATGCCAAAAATGCAATCAGTTAAATTTTTGTCTGTCTGTCTGTCTGTCTGTATAACCGTTATAGAAACAAAAACTACTCTACGGATTTTAACGAAACTTGGTACAATTATTTTTCATACTCCTGAGCGGGTTATAGTATACATTTCATCACGCTACAATCAATAGGAGCAGAGCAGTGAAGGGAAATGTTGGGAAAACGGGAGAAGTTACTCCATTTTTTAAGCTTCCGTCGCGTGTGCAACCTTAATGGTTAAAGCTACACAAATCATTTCATGACGGAAATGTTCTCCTTAAAATTATATAAAAAATATCCCACGACAGCATATGTCTAACTTTTATGGTTGACTCACAATAACACGTGTAACTCCCGATAGCTTAGCAGGTCGAAGCTTTCTGATTATAATATTTGTCTACTCTTACGTTTATAACACTCTCAGTCACCCCTAATTGAAAAAGTTAACATTATTAACTATTCCATAAAAAAATTGGCCAAGTGCGAGTCAGACTCGCCCATGAAGGGTTCCGTAGTAACTATAATATAATATGCAAATTTATTTGACGAAAAAAAAACCTTACAAATTTCTTAAAACTAGCTTATTTACATTTTTTACAACTGCGCCAAATAAATTTGTTTTGAAAAAAAAACCTTACAAATTTCTTAAAACTGGCTTTTTTACATTTTTTACAACTGCGCCGAATAAATTTGTTTTTCATAGTGTTTGTATGAATTACAAAGTTATGTTTGCGGTTTTAGAAAATATGCTGTATCTAAAAAACTGCTGAACTGATTTCGTTCAAACTAATTTTGGTTGAAAGTTTATATTAAGATCTACAGACATATATTTTTTTAGATTTTTCACTCCATTATTATAGAAGTTAGAGGTTGTGTCCGCCACACACACATTTTACCACTTTGGAAGCTTATATCTTTTAAACGATTGACTTTATGGAAAAGTGATTTTAGAAACCCCGATGTCGTTTTTAAAGAACTGTCTATAGACACCACACATGCATCGTTTTCATGAAAAAAAATATTTTCAGGTTTAGTTCCATGGGGAGCCCCCCTTTATTTTAAATATTTTTTAATTTTTTTCTCAAAATCGGAAAGCGGTTCACAGAATACATCTACCTATCAAGTTTCACATGTATAGTTCTAATAGTTTCGGAATAAAATTGCTGTGACAGACGGACGGACGGACAGACATGTCGAAACTATAAAGATTCCGTTTTTTGCCATTCGGCTACGAAACGGTAAAAAGAATCATATAAATCGGTATAGAAACACCAAAGTTATACATGAAATACGCTTATAATAATAAGCCATCGCGCGTGAATACTGAATCATGCTATAAGGATTATTTTTGAGAATCGGTCGCCGCGCTCGACGCGTCTCGCGGTCGAAGCGTTCTCTAGGTACTTAAGCCTCATGTGAACGTGATCTAAACAATATTACCAATACATTAACTTACGCTGACGGAGTCGCGGGCACAGCTATATTGTATCATTACGCTAAGGCCAATAGGAGCGGAGCGCCAATGAAGAATGCTTCAAAATCGGGGTTAAATTTAACGTTAGCCCAAAGTAACTATTCCACGCGGACGAAGTCGCGGGCAAAAGCTAGTTGGTAATATAAAAGTAAGATGAAATCAAAACGACGACGGACAGCCGTTACTTCCTTAATGAGTAAAGCATACTATACTTCATAGCCCCTCAAGCTTACAACAATATTTCAAAATCAATGAAAGAGCCAAAAATTGGGTTTAAAATAAGGAGATTATTTAATAACAGAAAATAAAAAGATGGCAGCTGAACTGGGCAGCCAGCTTCTCATAATGGCACAATTTACACTTGTAATAAATTCAGGGGCATGCTTTATCACGCGGGATTCATCCCCCCCTCCCCCCCCCCCCGGGACCGCTGCCCCAGGCCCCGGGACTCCGGGACCGACGGATAGTTGTGCGTAATCGTGAAAAATAATGTATTCTGAATATGATTGTGGCGTGATGACACGCGAAGGCTGTCAACATGTGATTGTGCAACAATTTTACATATTAATGATTGATGGCGGGGACTTCATTACGGGTTATGTTGTAAATTATAAGATAAATAGATAGATATACTCTTTATTATTACACCATAACAGTATTATATAAAAAAAAATATAAACCACTCGACCACGGAGGTAGTTATAATCAAAATTTAAGTAGCGAGATAGAGATCTTTTACAATTTTTTTGAAAGAAGGAAGGGTTTTCTGCGACTAACCACATATGTAGTACCTAATAGTTGATTTAAAAACAACAAGTGTTGCTTAATGAATTGTAATCACAAACAGGTGGAACAGCTGTCTCGTCTCTAATACATAACTAACCACGTGTTTTCAAGTTTCCCTAGGTGGTAGAGAACTCTAGTTATTAAAAACATTAAAACAACTTGCAACCAATAATCCTGTATGTATTTTTTATAGAATATTAATTCATTTCATAGAATAATCATGATGATATTAGCCAGTGCCGGATTAAGCCAGTGCGGTGCCCGTAGCTAATTCTGACAAGGGCCCCTAAGCAGGGTTTTATCATAATTACTGGTGATTTAAAAGTAACTTTTACGGCAGAACTTGCTAAGTCAGATCAAAATTGTTAGTTAACAGCCTAGGATATTTAAGAATGTAAATCCCTTACCTGTACTGCTTACTGTTACTGTGTACAAATCTGATCCTTTCATGTTTGAAAAATATATTTTTTTCGTTCACCTTCACTTTTAACATCTGTACCTACTCGTATATCTAATCTGAAACTGGTTATGTGATATAACATGGTATGGATATTATTTATTTATTTATTAATAGAATATAATACTAGTGTAGAAATAACACTAACAACAACTAGTTCATAGTTTATACAGTAGACAGAAAAAAAATTGAATTACGTTTATATGTATCAGCACCAGGCCCCCGAAGGCGTGGGGCCCGTAGCATTTGCTACCTCCCGCTATATGTCTAGTCCGGCACTGGTATAATTATTTTTATTATTGTTTGTATATCAATTGAACTTTTTATTTCCACCTGTGCCCAAATTATAGTTGTCGAAGCTTTCACACGTCCCAGTGTAAATATTAAAATTATTCTCTATTAACTCTGGGTGCCTGGTACCCGGGTGCCACGTGCCCGCGTTTCTAATAGCCACTCTTATTAATTTGCTTAACATTCTCGTAATAAACTAATATGGAACCAGTGTTAGTTAACCATGTTGTTTTGATTGGCCAGCAAATCTGTATAGTGTGAACATGGGAAAATCTAGTAAATTTTATAACGTAGAATATTGCAGCTCGAAGGATCTTCCATTTTGATTTCAGATCGAAATTGCCACATGGTCGGTGACGATTGGTCAAAGACAAAGTTATTAGTCCGTGGTTAAAGCTGGAAGCAATATCGTTAGATAGAAACACGGGGTTTTAAAGACACATCACGACTTTGATGGCCTTCAAAGAGCTTTTGAGATGTTCCGATATAACTTCGCTACTATTATAAGTTTTACAGAAAGTTAGTGTAGGTATTGAGCTAATAAAAAATAAACTTAACACGTTCGCTGATAGTACGTCGTTAGGCGGGAAATTAAAATAGTGCGTTATGACAGTACGTCGAAGGACGGGCCACTTATTTTAAGAGTACGTCGTCTCATGATAATTTTTCATATAAGTATTATGAAGAGCAGTATCCACTGTCATATTATGAGCAATTTAATATTTCTTACTGCCGTAACACGAGTACTTTGTGGGTAGTTTCATATTACTTGCTTGTGCACGAATACTAACGTAAACGCACCTATTACCGCCAGTTTAAGCCAAGTTCACATTTATGTGCAAAAAATAAGCACATGCTTAATAACTGGTGTCATTTTTTATTTTTATTCAAGAACTGAAACTAACGATCTTGTCAGTCAGATATAGAAACAATTCGAAAAAATGAAATAAATATTTAAAAAAAAAAAAAAATTGATGAAAAGGGCTATGTTCCCATTACCGACTCAAACCATGGGTGTGTTCCTATTACCGTTTTTGTGGCACCTATTACCGACCGCTAAATGAACAGAACAAATTCAGTCAAATAAAAATGCTCGTGTGGGTTTAATTCTTTAGAATACAGAATGTTATAATTATAAACAGCCTTTAATCAGTCTTAAGAGATATGCTTCATAATATGAATTACATATTAAAATATAACAGTGAATCCAGTCTATTAAATGGCGTTCTTCGTGCTTTGTGAAGACAGGTTGAACCCCACAATTTTCATTAGAGTACTCGTGATTTCTCTTGTCACGAAGAGTTGTTCTAGGAATCCCAAATCTCTTTGAGGTTTCATAGATTCTTGCTCCATTATCGATAGCCATCAATGCAGAGTCAAGTTGATTAGCTGTATATTACGTACGTTTTAATCGTTCCATGTTTCTGAATTAAAATTTACCTAGTCGAATATACTAAACTACTAAAACTTTGCTTAGCATTGGGTTAAGAATTATAGTAAGTGGAAGTCAATAGGTGATTTTTAATAATAGTTTTTAATGAAAAATGAATTACAGTTTTATATTTTTTCTAAATATTTTAAATTGTTATTAATGTTAATTACATTATATTTACCTACTAGGCAAAAAAAATAAAAATAATTACTAACACACTATCCATAAAAACTAAAAAAACATACAGACGAATTGAGAACCTCATTCTTTTTGAAGTCGGTTAAAAAGTACAGGTACATCGGTAATAGGTTCTATTGAAGAAATTCTGTATAACCTATTACCTACCGACCCAATGAAATGAATATGTATTGAGTAAATGTATTGTTTTTTAGAATATTTGTATGATTATACAGGTGCCAGTAGCTATGCTAATTTTATTTTAATGGTATTTTAACTGTAAAAATACAATATTAGAGAATTGTACATCTTACATTCATCAAAACATTTACATAAGAATAAAGTTGATTTTCACAGTATCGATACTCTTATTATGTATGGCGCTAATAGGTCAAATACAACTTGACACACTAACTAATCAAATTAGTATAGCCGACTACTTATTAATTGATGCATTATAACATAAATAGTAGAAATTAAAATATTCGTCAAAAACCTAACAACGACCTAGGTCGGTAATAGGAATAAAATTGAGATTATTGTTCCTATCACCGCCACATTTTAATATTGAATTTGAAGCAAAATAAAGCTGTATCTCATTAAAATTAGTTATTATTTGTGTTTAAGAAAGTATTAAGAAGCTATCAAAATAATTAAAAGGTTCATTAGATTGCTTTACAATTATATATTATGCTAAAAAAGAAATAGGTGTACTTACGTAATCGGGAGCGGGACACTACTAAGTATGCGCTATATCCGGAGTCCGACGACAAACTGTGCAATTATTCTTTAAATCGTTGGTTTACGCGCACAAGCAAGTGATGAATATTTGCATTACAAATACATCTATATTTTCTCTAAAGCAACGACTTGTCTAACTTTAATGCAACTCTTTAAAATGATAGTTTTATGAAACGGACGGTAATGGGAGCTGATTTTGAGGGGTCGTTATTAGGCGCCTTTACGTTACGTTGATTTGTCATTTAGTATGGAAAATTCTACTGTCGTAATGTGGTGTCAGGGTAAGTGCTCACTGTCAGCGAACGTGTTAAAAATGATAGTTAAAGACCTATTCAACGGCACCAGATATGACATAGTTTATTGAATTTTTAATTTTGACAATATGGCGCCTGGTTGTCGTTGTGGTGAATTTTGATAACTGTCATGTCATTAGTGACTCTCGCAAGGTTAAGACGAATCAATTGACGTAAGAATTATCAAAACCGACCCACGCGTGTTGCATCTGCAACGCCACATAGGTACAAACATACATACAATGACTGATAAACACATCACCCTACTTTTCGTCGCTCAGTCGGATAAAAAGTAAGCTGTTAGTAAGTAAATTCAATATTAACAGATTAATGGTCATGTAATTTGTTCTGAGAGCGTCAGTCGACACCCGCCTCTCCTTGTTGATACAAGCGCGTACTTCACAGATTTCCTCTTGGCACGGGTTCCGTAAGATGTCTGCGTAGAAAAATTATTTTTTTTCATGATTAATTAAGGTTTAAAACCTGAGTACTAACACTTTTCAAACCTGACTTTATCCGAAAATCTCCAAAGACATAGCCTTGTCTTCAAGAATTATGAAGTCATCCGCCGCGGCCCACCGTGGCCGGCCATGGCCCAGCTTGGCCCGCCATGCCGCCATGTTTGCTGATCATAACCAGTCGCGTATAACAGCGCGCCTGTTTGCCTGACATCAATCTCGTCGGAGCTCGATGACCCACATCGCATAAAAATCTTCTGCTCACATAATTAGCCATACGTTGGATCATAGACAGTTTTTCACAGAAGGACCACTCAATTGATTAGATGGCAAAGTTTTATTTATCTGTGTAAAGATTGAATCTCAGCAAAGGTTTGAAACTTTGAAAACGTTATTGCATTAAATTTTCAATACTTGCAAGAGTATCTATAGTATCCTGAACTGAATTTTGAGAAACGAAAGATGCTCCTTCCTTACGTGGTAGATATGATACCCATGAGCACAAAACGTTTTGGGACTACTTTCAGTGGAATTCCTTGCCAGAGTCTGTGTTTCCTGATAGCTATAACCTGGGGGTCTTTAATTCAAGAGTGAATAGGTTGCTTCTAGGCAAGCATGCTTCATCTTCGATCACATTGTAGCTTAATATCAGGTAGGAAGTTGTCAAACGTGAGCCTATTTAGGAATAAAATTAAAAAAGTTAAAATCAAAATACCCTAATGTCCCCTTGTTGCGTTTATTTTCCATAAGTTGAACAACCTGTGCCTTCTGTGTCTCCCTCTGTAGTGTCATCCGAGTTTCTATCTTGAATGATATTCCACAAAGAGTGGATTTATTCATAGAGGTCTAGTTCCGTAATCGGTCGTGGGAAAAATGCAGTGTCGCGGCTCAGCGTGATAACATAGAGGATTATCGCTCCATTCACTTTGTTATACTCAGAGTAGAAAGAGAGGCCTTGCCCGTTTCCTACAAATACTGTTAGGTGAATTACGCACGACATTTCGATAATAGATAAGTTTATGATTGAAAAAAAATTGTTAACGGTAATTATGTTTTTTCTTAGGCCTTAGCCGAGGCAGGCATAAAATATGCTGGCGTAACGATCTTGAGCTTTTCCGGATAGATAGACCGGGGAAGACTGCAAACAAGGTTGTCTAGAAAGTTTTGGGAGGGACCTTTACCCAGCAGTAGGTAACTTAATAGGCTATCTATTAAAAAATATACAATAAAGTAATATAATACAGGGTTTTTCAGCAAGAACTTTGTTGTCTAAAACAAAATAAAACAAAGAATTTAGAGGAAAATGAATAAAAATTTTATTGTATTACAAAGATAACTTTGAATTAATTTATGAATGAAACGGCAACTATAAATGAATAATGATATCTGGCAAAAATCCACCACGACCACGCTGACAGATGTTGATTCTTTCATCAAAATTTTTATACACTTTTTGGCAAAATGGAGGGTCTATTTCGTTAATGACATCACGGATTTTGAGTTTGAAGGCTGCAATCGATTCGATTGGCTCCGTATAGACTCTGTGCTTAACATAGCCCCACAAAAAATAATCCAGTGGTGTTAAATCACACGATCTGGCTGGCCACTTAACAGCTGAATTTCGCGAAATTAAGCGATCGGGGGTTTGCAATCAATTGATCGTTTCATTACGAAATGTAACTTTAACAGAACGACCATTTTCATAGTGGATTTGAATAATTTTAATGCAATTTTTGAGCGAAATTGAATTCATTGTAACAATTACTAAAGCACCTACTACGAATACCGCTAAAAACTAAATGTCAAAACTATCACGTTCGTGGTGTTGCCCCAATTGAAAAACAAAGTTCTTGTTGAAATACCCTTTATAATATAATAATACTAATATTATAAATGTGAAAGTAACTCTGTCTGTCTGTTATACTTTCACAGTCTAAAGCACTTAACCGATGTTGATATTTGGTACAGATACAGTTTAGACCTTGGAGAAGGACAAAGGCTGCTTTCTTTTTGATGAAAAATTACTTCAAGCGAGTGAAGTCGAGGGCAGAATTAAGTTGAGAATAATTCACGACTCAGCAGAAGTGAAATAAGCCCTCAGAGACTTTCGTTTATGGAAAAACATTTTAAGATATAGTATTCAGTGTTTTGGATAATAAATAAATAGTAATGTGATGCACCAGTTTAAGTACTTTTTGCGGCCCAAACGTCCTTATTGTCCGTCAAATTTTTAAGCTCCTTTAAATTCTAAGTTGAGCTATACGTTATCTGATAAAATGCGTGCACGGTCTGGACAGGCCCACTCAGATATGTTTGCATCTTTCCTCAAAAATCGCTTCAGACTAAAACCTACAAGGTTCTCATATGATAAAACGAGTACTGATTGTATGCACTTCAAAAGAGACTTTAGCTTCTGAGTTTGTTTCAATGTTTCTTCTCAGAGTAGTCAGTTGGGAAACACCGGCCTCATATAGTTTAAATTTACGGAAAAAATGACGTGTAAAAGTGGTATTTAATAACCCACTTAAACATCATAAAATCCAAATAATCACAATCTTCTAAAAGTAAATATTATTCCATAAACCTTGATTGGCAGTCACCATCAATTAATTTAAGTTACGTGTGCTTCTACACGATCGTATTCTAAACACGAGCGTGCTCAACATCTTGTACATAATCGTGTTGGAACCTATCACCTGACACGTCACGTGATCACTTGTCAAATGTATTGTTCCTGTCTTCATCCAGTTGCTTTGGTCGCGAGTTAACATATATATACATACATAGGTATGACTCATGTGCCTAGTATACGTGGAAATTTTGATAAAAGGAAATCGAAAATTTTCAAGAAAACTTAGCCTTTATGCTATTCCGCGTTGGCGTGATTGACTAAAAAAACTCCATGCATTTAATATAAATATCAACTATCGCATTTTTATTTTATTATATACACACAGTTCGCACTATCCCCATTACTTGTGCGTAAACCCAAGGTGCGGAATTCTTCGGCGCGTTCTGTGATCTCTACCATAAAAAGCCCAGCCTTTAAAGCAAGAGTGAAAAGGGCTCGCTTGTTCTATCGTAGACCTCGTCTATTGCTTACCATTAGGTGTGATCGAGGTCAAGAGTGGGCTCATTTAAAATAAATATAGTTTGAGGTCAAAGGGTGTATCGATGAACCTGACTTGTACATTTCCATGTCACATGTTTCACAGTCGATGTTGCGATCTCTCTCGTTCTTTATTTCCAAAACTTGGCTCACCTTTCGCATCATTAAAATAGCGAGGAAGCAAGAACCACTCCATTTCACCCATCATTCAAAAACAGGCCTACGATTGAACATGCGACAACCCAATAGACCGATTATATTGATAACCACCGTTACTTTTTAATTAAAACCGTACAATAACAATAAAAGTGCGGACAGGACCACTTTAGCCAACCTCGATCAATTAACAATAAAAACGAAAACAAATAAAGCCGAGTACACAACTAGTCGTGAGCGATATTACCATACAAATAGCGCTGACAGTGCTTACCGTTACA
Source organism: Tholera decimalis (assembly GCA_943138885.2). Lineage (NCBI taxonomy): Eukaryota > Metazoa > Arthropoda > Insecta > Lepidoptera > Noctuidae > Tholera > Tholera decimalis. The sequence goes on along the minus strand of OW964551.2, from coordinate 1,745,241 downwards.
CAACAATTAAGAGAGGATTTTTAATATTTCGATACGGCACTATGTAAAATTTAACAAACAACTTTACGAATCGCCAAATAGATGGGAATTTTAATTGAAATTATTTCGGGAGGTGTGCCATAGACAATGGATTGCGATGCATGGACGGACGCACCGAGCGAGTTCGTTCATATTCAAATTTATAATTGGGTGTGTTTGGCGCTAAGTGGTTCCAAGCAAGTTGTTTTGTAATGGCGGCTACTAGATGTAATACTAGCGACCGGAACGTTCTTCAAGGGGAATAACACGTTGTAGAGCAACGCAAACGTAATCATGTATAATACTGTTATATATTTTAGATATAATAGAGAAATCGAACTTTACAAATATTTTTCAACTAATGGACGAACAATAAGTATATTTTTATTACTATCGATAATATTACTAGGGTTGTTGGAATAAATAAAACGTTTTATGAAAATTAACTTAAGTTTGCCTATTTATAAACATGCGAGCTTGTATTGTTTGATACTTAATCGGCACTCAAAAACTATGTGTACTAACTGTAACTACTTTGAATCTACTTGTCTCGTGGCTTTAAAAAGATGAACCCTGAAACTTACTTGTTTATTTATTTACTTCAAAATAACACGGCCGAAGGCCAATTACATTATTTGAAGACATGTTAAATTATAAAAAACACCACATCTAACAGTCACCTCATTACAGTACACTCATCTCACAGTACTCCAGGCATACAGACAAGATCTTCTTTCATTCATTCGCAAACATGTCACAATCAGGTTTCGCATCCGAGAGAGCATTGAGCGCGGAGAGTGTGCGAGAAATAGGGGACTGGGCTCTAGCGACGGTACGACTCCTGGGCACAGCGAACAATCTGTGTCTCCTATTGCGGTTAAAGTTGATCGGAGCAAACAGATGGTTTAGTTCGTCATGGAGATCAGGAGCATCTGTTTTTCCGCGAAATATTTTAAACGTATTAATGATTTCATCATTTTTCCGTCTAACTTCTAGAGAATTATACCCTAAACTGCCGAGGAGAAAATTGGAAAGATACAAGAAGGGATAGAAACCAAAAGTACCCTCTCTAAAACTAATGTATATTTCTCTTCAAAAGGATTCCGGACACATGCGCTAGGCTTTAGCTTGCTGCAAACTAATACGTTAAATACAGATCTAATAACATTTATGTTCTTAAAGTCCTTAGTATTGCGTAGTACGAAACCTAAACGTTAAAATTACCAGCAAATAAATGATTTATGATTATGATTATAATGATTTTTTGCTACTAATGTGATCATGGAAAGTGAGTTTGCTGTCATTACACCTAGATCCTTCATTGTACTTGTCCTGGTAATGGTGTTGTCGTTAATTTTGTACGCAAATTGACGGGATGTCGTGCACGAGTAAAAGTCATGAAAAAACATTACAACAAAAAATAATTATCACGTCACATTAATTTCAACAATTAAAACAACAACAAGCACGCTAATTCACGTAAACACTACAGCGGTACAACATGTGTTCATAATATCTAGCCATAAATAATAAACTGAGATTCTCGTCACCTGTGACACGCGAGGCGCGCCCTGGGACCCGATGGGCGCAATTTCCCCAAGTTTTTGTAAATAAATTTAAATAAGCACTTACGATACGTGGCAACACTGGCACCCTGGCAATACTCCTCGACACCTTAACGTCACAAATTCAACCAATATTTAGTTAATCGTCTTCGAGATCGCTTTCAATTAATTTGACATTTCGATTTTATGTCGCCCCAATTTTTTATTTGGATTGTTTGGTCTCTAGGTAAAACCGGTTGTTATTGACTCTAAAGACGAATGACACGAATGAATTATAAGTTTTAATTACCGAAATACCTTGGGGTTTTTAAAGTAACGTGATATTTTGAAAGTAAAATGCTCTTGAGCTTATCTAGATAATGAATAGCGAGCTGCTTTTAAGAACATTTCATTACCAATTATTCAACTTTATACTAATGACACTTTTGACAGTCGTTAAGGGTAGATGGAAGCCAGTAAATCTGACACTGGTCTAGCCAAGGGGTATCGTGTTACCCAGTTACTGGGTTGTGGAGGTCAGATAGGCAGTCGCTCCATGTGAAACACTAATACTAATACATCCGGTTAGACCGGAAGCCGACCCCCAACTTGGTTAGGAAACGGCTAAGCAGATGTTGATGATGATACTAATGACACTTTCAAAATTCAATCGAAATTATAAACGTCTTTGGCGATTAACTGAACATTATATCAGTCAATCAATCAATCAGTTCATTTATTTCAGGCAAACTTGACCCATACAAATAAAATACTTATTTATTTATTTATTTAATTTGGCTCTCCAACAAAGAATACACCTTACAAGCTAAAACAATAAATATACAGATTGTTATAACATTTTGCTTCTTCAATTATAGGAGACCACATCATGCATTGAACATTTCAAATAAATTATTTAACAATTATAGTAATTATAGCTAACAGACAATTAAAAATTAAATTTTACAATTACATTATGTTATTTAATTAATTAATTAACAATTATTTATTCATTCATCAATAATCAAAATGACAAATACATAATTTTATTAGACATTGATCTAAAATTACAAATACATAACCTAACTTTAGCAAAAATAAATAAAAAGATTCAGACGAAAGTAAAATAGGGATTGATGATCTTCACAGACTTTTTAAGTGTATACAGATTAATGACCTAAATTTTCCTACAGTATTACAAAAGATGTCTATGTCACCTGATGAACCCGATACACTGTTATAATGACGAGTCATCCTTGCAATGGGTGAATGTTTGGCCAGATTAGTTCGGTGTTGTGGCGCTTTGAGTAGTGGCCGGGGGTAACGTGGGATTCTAGAAGGGACATCAAAGTGAATTTTACTCAGAAGATCTGGACAGTCAATCGCATTGTTAAGCAACTTATAAATAAACATAAGATCTGAGACCGTAAGGCGAGATGTAAGAGGCATAAGTTTAAAATGGTTCAGCCTATCTGCGTATGACCTCAGGTTTCTTACTCTAAAACGATAAGCGAGGTGACGAACGAGTTTCTTCTGGATTTTCTCAATTCTGTCTATATGGACCTGGTATATAGGATTCCAAACCGTGTTACAGTATTCCATCTGACTTCGTACATAACTATTGTATAAGAGGAGCGTAGTACATGGTTTTTTAAATTCTTTGGAAGATCGTAGGACAAACCCAAGAGCTCGATATGCTGAATCAAGCATTTTGTCGATATGTTCTATAAAACTTATTTTACTGTTCAAATAAACTCCCAGATCTCGGATAACATTCACCTCTTCTAATGTATTACCCAGGATATTGTACGAAGATTGGAATATGTTACGCTTTCTAGTGAATTTGATGTGGTAACATTTAGCGCAATTCAAAAACTGTTGAATAAATATTGAAAAACAATGGTCCTAAATTGGACCCCTGTGGTACACCTGAGGTCGCGAAGCTTGTTTAATAACAGTGAGTGATTTACCTTGTCAAAGGCCTTCGAAAAGTCTGTATATACTGCGTCTACTTGCAATACTTACATACTTTAACAATAACTATAAATAAACTAATACATATTACTTAACGAAAACCAAAGTTAAACAAAATACACAAAATAATCTAATACTATAATAAACTAATACATATAAAACCTTATAAAATTATCAGTTTACACATAATGTTGACGGCGTCATGTTTCGCTGCGAGGTGCCGCGTAATCGTCCTCGGAAACGTCGGTAAACGACACCTTTCGGCCAAAAGTCATCCTACAGGCAGGTCTGTAGCTCTAAACTTGCCGTTGTTACCCTAAGCACTACTTATGTATAAAAAGCTTTACTCTTGAAGATAAAAGCGCTATAAACACACGATCTGTCGGATAAGTGACACGCCGTTAATAAAAGCAGTAACAGCGGCAGACATGTCGCATCGCCGAACATCGTAAACGGTATCAGCGTCGCCGCGCAGCGCTCGTGTGGACCCAGCCTTACTTTATAGCGAGTGTACGGGGGTGAGTTGTAGTGTTACAACTCACCCTGTACTTTAATGTCACTGCGATAATGTTCAAATGTAATGTACACAAATATTATCTATTCTGCACCGTTTTACTGATGTTTAAATCCTCGATCCTGAGCGGAAGGGAAGGGACCCACGATCTCTCAATCACAAGTTTGATACCTTAACTATTACGCTTACACTTCAGGCGCTTCATTTCAACCGTATTTTGTTCGGGACTCATCAACAAACATCTTTACAAATAAAAGGGAAATACAAATTCCCCTTTCACAATATGAGAAAGGTTTCCTAACTACATAATGAATTTATAAACAAAATTATGTTACCCAAATTGTTTTAGGAATAGAACTCGACTGGAGAATATAGATTATTTTGCAATAGGACCAGCAAGTTTTGGTAACGTTGATAAACGTATGACATCGATGCTTATGTACGTTGGGAACTCAAAACGTTACAAAAATAAATCAATTGTGAAGAGGGTTGAGTTGAAAATTACCGATTTTTGATTTCCACACAAAGCTGAAGGCAGTAATAATTAATAATTTATAGATAAATAAAAATGTGATACAACTCGTCTATCTTTTCTAAAACACAAACTACAGAGACAGAAATTAAAGTTTATAAAATAGAGTGAAAGTGTGTCTAAAGGTAGGTTCTCATCGAAATCAACTGCCCAAGAAAGCATTACCACACTAAAACAAAAAGACACATGTTATAGGTACTCCTTGCAGTCAATTTAACGCGCGAAATATAACGAGTTTAATTTGTTATTGAATAGAGTCTGGTAACTCAGTCCTCTCAGCCATCAGTCCAATAACAAATCAAAGGAATTCATGACAATTAATCGTCGCCCTCCAACGCGGGGACATCAAGCAGAATGTCATCAATTTGCGTCCTCTAACCGAAAACTCCCATTCCATAAATTCTCGCTCTTAATTTGGGGAAAACTCAAAGTTGCCAACACCAAAAAGTCAGCATTCAATTTAGCGCGGGGCCATATTTCATCGCCGATGGCAACACCGCGGATAACTCTCGAAATGGTGTAAATTATTGCGTTTAGCTATCAAATAAATTGGCGTTGATTGGAAAAATGTTGAGCTTGAAAACCTAACTCACACGTATTTTGCGTAGGAGCTAAGTACAGGAATTAATTTTAATCGTGGTTCTGAATCAGTTGTCTGTATAGTTTAATAGAATACAATAAAATAGACATTTATCGAATTACAGAGACACAATTACAAAGTTTCGTACATTATAAAAATAACACCGAAATGTAACCCTTTACCAACCGAAAGGTCTAACCGAATCAGTATTTACTGAGCGAGACACCGTTTTAGTTTTCTGTTGGCACCCCGCAGTGACACACGGACGAGGGTAAAATGAAGAAAAAATAATTTGTTTCGCAAAACTTAGATTACCTATTTGTTGATAAACAAACTGAGTAACAATTGTCTACAGTTTGAGGTATTCCTCGAAGCGCTACCATTTTGAAGCGCACCTAATGAAGCGCTCCTTTTTTATTCCTCGGAGCGCTCCTTTTCCGATAACATGGTATCGGGAGCGCTACTAAAAGGAGCGCTCCGAGGAATAAAAAAGGAGCGCTTCATTAGGTGCGCTTCAAAATGGTAGCGCTTCAAGGAATACCTCTGCAGTTTGTCTATCGACAGTTAATCTTGCTATTATAATAACAATAGTCCTTCTAACCGATTTCGGGCACGGCGGCTAATTTCATAATTAATTAGCCATCTGCGCAGGAGATAGTGCACAAGTATTTGCAGGTACAAATGCACTCTCTGTACCTTTTACTAACATTTTCCGATGGGACGGTAATACGACATGACCGGAGAAAGATCAGGCGCAGGATGACTTAACGTGCTATTCTTCGAAACTCCAGCTACTACTAAAAAATTTCTAACAGAAAATCTCAATAGTACTTTTTGCGCGACCAGGGAGTCGAAACCGAGACTTTTTGCTCACCAGCCGCTAAGCCACCGAGGCAGTCAATCTTGTTATTAAAAATTGGCCAAGTGAGAGATTCGCCCATGAAGGGTTCCGTAGTAACTACGCCAAATAACTTTGTTTTTCATAGTGTTTGTTTGAAATACAAAGTTATATTTGCGGTTTTAGAAAATGTGCTATATCTCAAAAACTACTGTCCCGATCTCGTTCAAACCAATTTTTCTTGAAAGTTTACATTAAAATCTACAGCATATATTTTTTTTGGTTTTTCTCTCTATTATTATAGAAGTTAGAGGGGGGACACATTTTACCACTTTGCAAGCGTATATCTTTTAAACGATTGCCTTTAAGAAAAAGTGTTGTTTAAAGTAAACATATGCAAGGTTTCAAGAAGCTCTAAGAAAATAGCTATATAAAAGTGTCCGCGTCACTTCCCGTCAGCGACTGATATTCCGGGTCGTTAATTCTGTTCCCAACTCGTCTGGTTTAAAAGACAGGATGACATAAGTTGGTGATATTGGAAGCTCGCACTCAAACTAAGAAGTGCACCAATAGCTAGCAAGCTAAACATTACAGACCATTGAAAAATTCACCGAGACTTCTTACGTGTTCAAACAACTCATTTATTTTCAACCGACGACAAAAAAAAGGAGGAGGTTATCAAGTCGACGCGTATATATATATATTTTTAATGTATGATTACCGATTACACGAAGACGGCTGAACCGATCTTCAAATATTATAGGAGCACCTATAGTGATTTGAGTATTTTTTATAGTAACTTATGTAGTTGCATTCGAAAATTACCTTTTGTAAAGTGGACCTGATGATGAAGACCACAGATGGCCACTGGAACTACTCAATATATAAGTAGAAATCAATCCGCTTCGATTACTTGAATGTGGTTATTAAGCACAATATGCTCGTCACAATGCATATGGTGAAGTGAAGCTGATGGTGAAGTACCAGGAGAACTCCTCAACAATTAACGGCCCAACATTGGGAAAAGCAATATTTTGTAAAGGATTATAAGTAGTTGACATTTAGGCTCTTGTAACTAGGTAAATTAAAAATCGACCAACTAAAAAGAGTGAAATAAAAACTTTTTACCAAAAAATTAAACCGACTCCCAAAAACACTGCAAAGTGAAAAATAACTTTAATTTCGGAAATCGGTGCCAAAATCGAAACTACAAAACTAAAGACACCGACTACCGAAATTAAAGTAATTTTTCAATGAAGAAAACATTTAATGTTAAGTTTACTCTAACTAATAGGTATTTATATTCGTGTCATTAGATGTCGGTTGCTATCAATAGTGTCTGGAGACCCACTACAGACATAATATGTAAGTGTAATGAATGGGTCTAAACCGCGACCTCTCGACCCCAAGTCGGCTGTTGACGCTTGTTTTTTTGAAGTTTATCCATCAAATATCAGTGAACAAAAGTGCCATATAGGGTACACAGGGCGGCTGTGGTGACGGCGCGTGCTATTGGGCTTCGGTCCCGGCTCAGACGCCCGTCATTAAGCCCCGCGCACAAACAAACGCTCTTTTCGCAGTAACACCAGTTTACACGAGTACCCCAATGAACAGGTGTCAGTAAACTGATTGTTTACACTAGAATTACTGTTATTTCCATGTAACTGGGAAAACACGTTGCAAACATGTCGTTATATTACAATACTGAGAAGGTTATGTTCTGTATGGGCTTGATAGGGCTATTGCTAAATATGTATGTAAGTTTATTCTAGTTATATATGTATACAACGTGTAACGAAAACCCTATATCTATCCACAAAGGTTGAAGACAACGTCTGGTATAGAGACTCTATGTTCAAAATAAGTGACTTAACAGACTTGTCACAGCACTACGAGGGTACGTGACTTGGCAATAACACGATAATTATCTTCGTTCTTCTTAATTTGAAAGATTCGGTCTCTGGTATCAATGTATTGAACTTTCTAATAAGTTCCACACATATAGACATAGGATTACAAAACCCTTGCCATATCATTTGTTATCATCCAAAGAAGCTGTGCACTTGATATGTATATACCCTTTAAATTACACGTTGTATATACACTTGTAATAAAACTTTTACTTTGATTAAACTAAACTAACTTAAACTTTTATTATCTGCTTAGTTTATTTTTTTTTTATGCACGTGCCCTGTTATGTCTTCACCACCAAAGGTTGACTGGTAGAGAATGCCTGCCTTTGTACATATTGTGTTGCATAAAGTTTTTTTAATAAATAAATATATAATAAATTCCTTTCCGGGGATGTAGGAATGTTCTAACGAGATACCCCGGCCCCGGCATGGAAGCTACTGAAGGAATATTATTATTATGAGCGTGTGCTGTTCCATTGCAAGGCAAAGGCCTCCCTACCCTCCATCTACCTTTCGCGATCCAACGCAAATTTTCTAAGAACACCCAATTCCATTCCCAACTGAAAGAATTAGGTGAATTTTAGTCAGTAGAAGTGAGACACTGCGCTCCACCCAGAGCGGGAGAAATCATTTATAAAACATCAGAAGCTAGTGCATATTATAGGTATGCTAAGAACTATACCGTGGCTAGCAACTTCAGAATAATCTTTTAAATTAATCTAAATGAAAGCCAGCGCCTCTTAAATCCCGGCCGGCTCCTTGCCGCGTTTTATTTTTACAGTCAGTTCCAGTGCCAGTTCCAGTCGGAATTTGAACCTCCATTTTCTAATATCCCCACTCGTCGGCTCTTCAGAGCATCATAACTCAAAGTTTTATTACTTATGCTGCAAGCCGAAACTACGTATGATAAAACACGTTTATTAAAAATATTTGTCGTATACTGACTTGGCTGATATAATTTGTATGTCTTCCTATAATATGTTATGGAGCCCAACTAGTATAAGTACCTACTTCATTATTTAAAGTAACATCTACTCTTAATTATATATGAACGTAAGACTGACTGTTTCTCGGATTTTCACAACGAATCAAAGAATACAAACATACTTAGACACGTACAATTTTCTTTAATTTATAACTTGCTAGTTATAAATTAAAGAACACGCGCGGCTTAGGTTCCGTGTTTACCACGGTACAAACAACTCTCCTTCTTTTGCAGTCGGGTAAAAAGTAGCCTTTAACTTTTCTCAAGCTTCAAGCTTCTTACATACCGAATTTCATCCAAATCCACCCAGTACTTTCCAAGATTAGCTCGTTTTAACAGACAAAAAACTTTTGCCCTTTATAATATTAGTATAGATTAGTGCCAATTTCATGCTAGTACAGTCACGAAAACAAGTGTATGATAGATAGATAGAATATACTTTATTGTACACCAAAATTTAAACACGCCTATGTTACAAAATAGCTTAAACTATGTCCACAATTAACTTTGCAAAACACGGAATACCTCAAGATATTTTATATAAAGTGGCTATTTATGGCCTCCTCAACCCAGTTACTGGGTTATACGATATGTGAAGTAACTACCTAAGTCTGATGTGAGAATATTATTCAAAGTTATGAGTGAACAATGATCTCGGTGCCACAGTCCCAGCTGCGCTCGCAAGGCGTGTTAGTTCGCAGCCGTAGCGATGACGTCACGCGGGCTGAGGCTGCATCGAAAGGGTTTCGCTGCAACACAAATACTATAATCCTAATACCTGTGCGTTAGATGATCGACTACGTACGTACACATGTCGAGTTGGAGCTACAATGATGTAGATATGTCTGGGTAATGGTAGAAGATTGGTACTCGCTATCGTTACATGGTGGACATCCCACCCATACGCACAAAACGTTTTGGGAACACTTTCATTGTGCGTACGGCTAAGGAGTGGAATTCCCTGCCGGAATCTGTTTCCTGATAGCTATAACCTAGGGGTTTTGTAAGTCAAGAGTAAATAGGTTACTTCTAGGTAAGCGTGCTCCATCTTCGACCACATCATCACTTATCATCAGGTGAGATGGTGGTCAAACGCGAGCCTATTATCTATAAAAATAATGTTTTGTTTGCAATTATAAATAACACTTTTACACATTTTTTTTTTTCGTAAATGTAAACTAGATGAGGCTAGTGTTTCCTAACCACCCTGAGAAGAGACACCGAAACACACTCAGAGGTTAACGTCTCTTTTGAAATCCATACAATCTGCAGTGATCAAATCATATGAGAGCCATGTAGGTTTAAGTTTGTGGTGCTTTTTAGAGGACAGAATCGCACTGATTTGAGCAGGCCCGTCCAAACAGTGCAAGCATTTGTCAGTAATCGCGTAGCTCAACGTTTTTCGGAAGTCACCTTTTCCGATACCCTTGTAAGCCATATAAGAATAGGCGAAGCTCAAGTGCAGGACCCAAATATAGTCCACCGTGTAGGCTTCACTTTAAGGTCATATCATTCGCGTAACTGAACACATTTCCCCGAAACTTTTACGTAAATACCTCCATCAGTTACCCCAAAATTATAACGGCCCAACATAAACATATTTTGAGTTCCACACGACAGTCATATGACAATAAACCTTTTACACAAACCATAAAAAATCGTGTGTGTCATAAACATGAATCACTAGCGCCCTCTGCTGGGCCGACAACGTTTGAATGAGAGCAATCTGTGTCTGAATAACGTTGATTTACGGCGACGGAGCCCGCGTGTTCGATATCGCGGGAAGAACGGATTCTGTGGACAGCTAAATGTCGAAGTGTGTCCTGTGTACACTGCGCCGTTGTGATTCTTTTAGGTAGATGGTCGATGGCCCTTCAAAATTTAAGGTAATTTGTAAAACACTTTTCGTTTCGCTTGTACTTAAAGCTACACCAGTTCGTACAATGGAGTGATGGAAGTCTATGTGAAAATTATGTTCTTTGTCCTTGCTTCAGCCCGCGACTTCCGCGACGTTTTTCTGCATAAATCCCGATCCCGTGGGAAATTCGGGGAAAGTAGCCTATATGTTATTCTAGGATGTCAATTATCTATTTACCAAACATATATAGGTAAACATACATATATAGGTACATCTATCTTCACAAAATTTCACATTTATTATATTAGTAAGAAGTAATATTTAATGAATGGCTACAAATAGAATGTATTGCTGGTGCAATGATAAAATGCTCCGAAAACTAAGCACTGCATAATTCTTAGAACAATAGTTTGTAAATGGGACTCTCCGATCTTAGGGCGGTGGATACGACTACACACGGTCAAGTAGACATACCATAGGATGCGTGTCCCTCGGTGCGAGGGACACGCATCCTATGGTATGCGCATCCTATCCTATTGATAACCAAGTAAATATTACTAACTTGCTATGTCAAATCCATCCTGATTGCCTGTAAAAGATCTTTTACAGACAAGCGATCGCTTTTAGCGATAAAACCGCCCATTGTATAAAACACACATAGTTGTTCAGTCCTTCTTTAATTCTGTTATGGTATAAAATAAATATCATATCTGTCTATCTAGGTCAGGTTAACATTGTTACTAACAAATAAAGAGACAACAATCTGAAAAATAAAAAAAAATAAAAAAAATAAAGCATAAAATATTGTTGCTTAGGCTTGCCTACCATCTCACCTATAAGCGATGACGTGGTCGAAATGGTTATTATTATTTACCAATTATTATAATCAGACCAACAAGAACAATTGAATGTATCTACAAACTCCGCTAGAATTTACCCCGACCCGCGTACATTCGTTTTTTTTTTATTGTTGATGCTCGCGTTTGATCACTATCTCACCTGATGTTAAGCGATGATATGGTCGAAGATGAAGCACGCTTGCCTAGAAAAAACCTTTTCACTCTTGACGTAAAGACTCCCAGGTTATAGATATCAGGAAACACAGACTCCGGCAGAGAATACCACTCCTTGGCTGTACGTACAAAATCGTTTCACGAGACATCATCTTAATTTATCGCGGTGCGAGGTAGTGTCGCACCGCATCCGTCGCCGAGCGCTCATTACGGCTTCATTAGCCTCGCCCCCTCTCTTCACTAACTTGCCTATGTTTGCCCACCTAGCACTTATGTGCTCACTGCCACGTTTTTATTATAGGAAGCAAAATGTATAGCGGGCCTGATAGCACGTCGCCAGACCGGAATATTAGTCGACTGAACGTAACTTTGATACCTTATTGTATCTAAGTGTTGAATTTTGGTGTTGTTTTATTGTTTAAAAACAGTGTTTACGGGTTCTACTTGTAAGTTGTAGGTCGTGGATTCGAAGTGTTTGATCCCAGTCAGACACATTTATTTGTGTAATTTATAACATCATCACTGCTCTTGAATCGATTGAAGGAAAATGAGAGCTAGGATCAAAAATTCGAAAACTTGTGACATCCAGTTCGAGGAAATCACTATTATTATTGTTTAACCATGAGACTTTCCGTCGGCTTTAGTCGGCTTTAGCAAAACTATTTCTATGAACTGCGATAATTACAAATATAAAAGTATTTACTTATAGTAACGTTTTCCCCTGTTTTGCGTTAATTATATAAATAGGCGCTTCATTCCGATTACGTTTCCAACCGCTTAAAAAAAACTAACTACAACGCCAAAACGATACTAAATGGTATTTAAATTAATTACCTACCACTGAACACGATACCTAATAACTCAATTAACTTGGTTTGACTAATAGCCCAACAAATAGGACTTATTAATTCCACGCTGCCCGATTACTGAATTACAAGTGTCTATGAACACTCCTGTCATTCCCATGACAGTAGCTGTCAAGTGTAGGTGACAGCTCATTTATAAGTTAAAGTGAGTGTCGCTAGGTGGCGATGCATCATCCATCTTGCCGATAGCAACGCCGGCTGCAATCGATAGCCACCTCCATGACACAAGCACAAAGCTACTCTAAAATGTTTTAAAGTCACTAAATGAGGCATTTTTCGGAGTTTGGGGCTTTGACAAGATGGTCAAAAGTTTAGTTAGCACAGAAGATTTTCTTTCTAACAAGTGCTGTGTTTGGGGCACGAAACCGAGATAGTATCGGGGACTGAGATGTCATTAATCATTGATTATTATAACTTTTAGTCAAGTTGACTGTCCGACGATTCTTTGAATAACAAGTATTGGTGCTACTTATTTCTATTAATAACTGTTACAATGATTAATGAGCCCTTAGCCAGTAACTTCCACTAAACAAGCAATTTAGCGAAAAAGTATTTATTTGTAGGCAAACAAAGACTTGCCTTAATTAGAATTGCAAAGTTGAAACACTAAAAACAGACTTTTCTTAATGACACAATAAGTCCTAGAAATAAATGGAATTCGTCTACACTAGCGAACTTAAACGGGGTAAAAGAGATCACACACTACTATTAGTAAAAGGCGAAAAATTTAAAGAATAACACGAAGTGATTAAAAGATGGTATGTAAAGCAGCGTGTCACCTAGTTTTACAAAGTGGCTGGCAGTGGGTGGGCATCAATGGGCCAACGTGGCCCAGCGTGACAGCTCAATCAAGCCGGGACAGACACCCTGTATTATTAGCCCGTAAACGGCTGTATGCACGGCCTCGCACCGTCTTGAGAGCAGAGGGGCTTGTCGCCGAGAGACGGGTTTATTACGAGCCTGTCTCGCAAAGTATGTGACTTTCCATGGCTTTTTGAATCGAAGATTTTTTATTATTTGTGCTTTGAAAGAGGGCATCGATAAATACTGACGTTGTCATGCTGATTGTACAGTACTGTCAGTTATTGACGTTTTGTTTTGATTGTCTTACAAACAATTTGTTAAGAAAATTAATCATTTATATATGGGTTGCATGTCAGGGAAATCTTAAATTATTCACATAATTTAACCTCTTCCCTGAATTGCAGCGAAAAAAGACTGTGCATTTTATATTCTCACGAATAAATGATTAATGCATCAATAAAAGCGATTCTAATTACTGCGAATAGAACCGCCATGAATTCATGAATGATTCAAATCAAGCTGAATCAACCCGTAATATTTCCAAAATGTATAAATAGAAATTCATTAGCGAATGTGCCTCAAAATAATAGCTGGGGTCTTTATAATCCGCCGGACGGACGGACCGCACGGGACCGCAAACGATCTGGAAAATTTGAATACTACCCGACTAGCAGATTTGCATCCGTCCTCAGATATTAATATAATCGCTATCATAATAGCTGTGTGTTTTAAAGTTTGTCACGGTCTGTGTCGCGGGGTGGGGCACTACTGTTAGCCCGCGGCTTCGCTTCATAATTACTACTACCTACCATTTGGTACCTAGATAATTGTGACACGTTTCGGCTGTCACCGATAAATACTTAATTGACCTGACTGGTGTTTAAAGTAATTATTTATTCACTTGTTTGGTAATTATAGAGGCAGCTTTATAAATGTTTGTTTTGCAAGTGACTCGTATTTTCAAAGGACTGAAATCAGTCGAGGAGAGTGCTTCACTAAGCAGGCAAACAGTTCGTTATATGTCGCATGTCATCTTACCGTCCGTCACGCTGAAAGTCACCGAATTGCGAGCGTGACGTCATCATCGTCACGTGAACGTTTTATGACGAAATAAGGAAAGGGTTCCATAAAGGCTTCTACGTCCGTGACGTACAAGTGCTGTACGTTGTTTTTGCGTTCATAATATTCAAGCGGTACTTAATGACGGCTGTTGTTATATAAGTTGGCCTCCAGTGATGGAGAGTGATTGATTCTAAATATTGAATAAATAAAAACATTATGTTTATGGTAACTTACATGTCGCGATTATGATCAGAACTTCTGGCAGCGTGTTTGATAATTTGAGGTTTCGTTTCATGTAGATATATCTATACTAATATTATAAAGCGGAAAAGTTTGTTTGTTTGCTTGAACGCGCTAATCTTCGAAAGTACTGGGTGGATTTGGATGCAATTTGGTATGGAAGTAGCTTGAAGCTTGAGGAAGGTTATAGGCTACTTTTTACGCGACTGCAAAAAAGGAGAGTTATGTTTTTACCGTGATAGAATCCACGGGAGCAAAGCCCCGCGTGAGTACTAGTATAGTATAAGATAGTAAGACTCCACTTGGAAAGTAGGCACGTAGGGCAGAGCGGAGTATAATTCTTGAATTTTTATAATTCTTATAACCTGTAATATAATTCAATGAGATGTATTAAACAATAAATGAATATCATTTCAAAACATTATATGTAAAAGTTAAAAGTTACTGCTCGACGTGTTACAGCAATAATATTATGGTTGGTTGATATTTGGTTGTTGTATTAGAATGGTTCGATAATTGGTTTAATGATACAAATAAATATGGTTTAAAGTTATATTGAATACTACAATTTACATTAAATTATGGTATTATGCTAAGTTACTGGATACTAAAAGATTTCGTTTATTGGTTGAGTTACGTGATCGGTTGTCGGAGACGCACTAAACTCTCTTAATTATGATCGATGTATTTATGAGGCGTAAGTACTGAGTTTTTCCTTTCTCATACAAACTTTCATCCCCTATTTCAACCTTTTAGGGATTGTAAAATAAACAGACTATATGACCCAGGGTCTTCAACTATTTTCATTTCAAATCAGTGCTGTGATTTAACCGTGAAAGCGTAACAGACTGACAGACTTTCGCTATTATAATATTAGTGTAGATTAAATCAAAATCAATACTAGAAAAAAACTGCAATAAACCTATGATTAAATCTAGCTTTACAAGATACTTAAATACTGATAACGGTACAAGACTACAGGCTTCTCGGTACTCCCAACTCCGGCGATATCCGTCGTAAGCAGCAAGTCAAACAACGTGGAACACAGCACGAGTTATCAGCTCCCCGACCACACGCCACACAAAGGACTCGATCCCGCCGATAAAGTACAGTAATCTGATGCTGGAGTAATTGAGACGTACCGCCGATCCGGGAAGTACGCACCAGTTCCACGTGCACCCGGCGAGAGAAACAACGGTGTACTGCGATTACGAACATATGTACAAACGTATTATGTATTAACTGTGCGTGCAATTTCGTTTCGCTATCGATGGAGCCGTACCAATGTTAACCCAGACAAATAGAAAGACAGACATACACAAAATTTAAATAGTTTATTTAATTATCGTGTAATTAGCACTTGAGAAAACACAGTTATTTTGATGTCACAGACAGTCACTTAAATTTTGTCAAACTCCCAAAATGTTAAGCAGAGGCTACAGTACACCAACATTTGCAGCGAGATGTGTAAAAATAAATAATTTTGATTCTAAGCCTAGGCTTAGAATCAAAATTATTCAAATTCGGGCTCCTATTGAAACATTCCAGACATTCATTTGAAAACCCAGTAACTAAAGAAAAATTTTATTTTTGTTTGAAAAATTGCCTATGATTTTTTCCTGTATCGTGAATGCATTTTTAGGGTTCCGTACCCAAAGGGTAAAAACGGAACCCTATTAATAAGACTTCGCTGTCTGTCTGTCCGTCTGTCTGTCACCAGGCTGTATCTCAAGAACCGCGATAGCTAGACAGTTGGAATTTTCACAAATTATGTTTTTCTGTTGCCGTTATAACAACAAAGACTAAAAACAAAATAAAATTAATATTTAAGGGGGCCTCCCATACAACGGACATGATTTTTTGCCGTTTTTATAGAAAATGGTACGGAAAATTCGGTTTTTTTTATAAACACCCAGACCCGAAACCGCTATTTGTAGCCCATACAAACAGTTATCCTGGGACGGGAATCGAACCTACGACACGCAGCGCAGCAACCAATCGCTTAACCACTCCTTTAACCATGTCGTCGATTTGATTTCACATAGGCTAATAAAACACCAGAAGCTCGTGCACGGTTCGAATTTAATCGTTTCCTATAGAGAATATCCGGCTGGAAACTTTTCAAACCTAACCAAATTTATTTTCACAGTGTTTCCATAATACAGTTTTAATGACCAATAAACATAGTACAATGTCACAAATCAAAAACACTGCTGAACTGGAGATATGAACCTGGAGTCGAAGACGACATGTTGAGGAAAAGCGCTTGAGAATACAAGCAAACAAAAACACAAGAACAAACAAAATAGTATTCAACTGCACTCAAAAACACTATTCATCATGTGCTTGAAGGAACTAGTAACTTCCCAAACATGGGAGGAGTAAGACGAAGGGAATGTGCTTTAATTTAAACGTCGCGTCGGCAACATTTTTGGGAGACATTTGTCTAACTTGTCACGCAGAGCCGTTGTTTGTAGGGATCGGCTTCGCTGCTAACCGAGTTCATTATTTATATCTGCTAAACTATGCATTAACTTTATCGATTTTGTTTGCTGAACCTCAGATGTACACAGATAAACATACTATAAGCGAGAACGTATTTCAGAAAGTCCGAAAGGTAAAAAAAAGTTAAAAGATCGCTTTTAGCGATAAGACCGCCTATTGTATCGCCCATTTTAGTTTATTTATTAATTTTATTTTATTTGTTTATTTACAGACACAAGTTGAAAGACATACAGACAGAAAATACAATACATAAAGTTACAAAACACAAACGAGTTAGCAATGGGCCCCAAACTAGGCACAGCCTGTATCTTGGTGGCCCGGTATTGACAACAGAGGTTGACTGAATCTACTCGTGACTTCAGTGTGACACAGCACAGCTACACAAAAAATAAAAACGTAAAAACAAAAAATGCGTGATAAAATTAAATGACAAATAAAGGATTGGAATAATGATAATAATTTGACAAAGTTGAACAAAAAAAATATTAAAAAATTGATTATTAAATGAAAAAAAAGCAATAAAATAACATTAATTAGGTATAACTACATTGTCAAATCCTTATTTGTTTTCTGTTATAGTATACATTAAAGGGTATATCCATCTCTGTATGATATAGTAGTGTGCCTCCGCAATCTCAATTTATCAATCCTAAAATTATATATTTCTTCAGTTACTTCTTTAGAACCACGAAACGGATTTGAATATTGCATGGATTATAATTTACTAATATTATACAAAATGATTAAGTTTGTATGGGATGTAATAAACCGATTTTGCATAAGTGCAATATTATTAATTGTTACCTTACCAAACATAACAGCTGTAACATCGGTTGGCAAACTATAAATAAATGTTGAAAATTCTTTCACTAAATGAAAGCTAATGTATATATTTATAACTTTTGACGCAAGCGAAGACGCAGGTAGAAGATTGTAAATAAATAAAATTCATTAAATTCAGGTCTATACCCAAATAGAATAATAATTGAAGAGATTAATAATTGATAAGAGAGATTATACTAATAGATAAAGCGGTAAACGATGAAGGTTTGTGTACATAATTAATCCCGTGGGAACTCGACCGGGTCGCCCCAATATTTGTAACTTTAGATTAATTTTATCATTACTGAATAGAATATTCTTTTCACTGGAATTCACAAAATTGACTGACCTAACCATATGTAGAACAGCTGAGTAAATATAATCGCCAGCACATCAAGCTATCCGAATCTGTCAAATTTACCCAATTGAGTTTGAACCTTATCATGTTGTAATAAAGTTGTAAATCTATTAAATTATTTTGACAGATTGGTGTAGGTTGATGTGCCGGCCACCGTACATAGCATTGTTGGCAATCTTGAAATAAATGAGTGAAAATGGGTCTGTGTATTGATACTGATGGAAGAGTAATTCATAACTCCGCCTGCTTTTATACAGGGTTAATTGTAAAACACCAAAAACCTCTCAGGACTATGTTACTAACATCATAATCAACAACTTTTGTTCTATGACTTTTAAAAATTCGTCATATTTTAGTTCACCAGATTTTCATATAAAAATAAAAATATTTAAATTGAACGCCCTAAACGCATGTAGCGTCTATGCAAAGCAAAAGAAAGCGATAATATAAATTGCTTTCTTTTGCTTCGCATAGAGTTCGTAACATTTAGGGCGTTCAATTTAAATATATTTTTGTATGAAAACCTGGTGAACTAAAATATGACGAATTCTTAAAAGTCATAGAACAAAAGTTGTTGATTATGATGTTAGTAACATAGTCCTGAGAGGTTTTCAGTGTTTTACATTTAACCCTGTAAAAGCAAAATCAATGGTATCTTTATTCCAAAAGAAAAAATATTAGGTAGCAGCACTAGAGGAGCTGGCAGATTAATCACAGCCGCTCGGGTGATTTTCAACGTTAAGCAATATCTGTCGAGGTCGGGCCGTGGATGGGTGTGATCTTATCATCGAGATTCCCCATTACCACGAAAAGCACGTTAACACGTTCGCTGACAGTACGTCGTTAGGCGGGAAATTAAAATAGTGCGTTATGACAGTACGTCGAGTGACGGGCTACTTATTTTTAAGAGTACGTCGTCTCACGATAATTTTTCATATAAGTATTATGAAGAACAGTATCCACTGTCATATTATGAGCAATTTCATATTTCTTACTGCCGTAATACGAGTATTTTGTGGGTAGTTTCATATTGCTTGCTTAAGTATGAGTTCTACGTTGATTTGTCATTTAGTATAGAAAATTCTACTGTCGTAAAGTGGTGTCACTGTCAGGGTAAGTGCTCACTGTCAGCGAACGTGTTAAGTCGTTGGTACCGGCTGTCATTCGTAAATTTTAACAGTCGTTACGAGTGGTAAGAAGCGATAAACTCTGCCCAGCTAGTCTGGATAAACTGGAAAACTACCTTATCATGGTTGTAAAATGGCTAAGCAGATGACTATTTGTTATAATTTATTTATTTATAGTTAATTAAAATGGTACAACACCAATTACATTAATTAACATAGAAATGCGGCTGCGGAAAACCTCAAGCGGCGTAATTATAGTCATCTCCGTGATAACTATATTTTTGAGCCTTTTGGGGTCGAAACTCTCGGACCACGGGGCCCGTGTGCTCACAGCCTTTTTAAAGACATCGAAAAGGCGTGTTGACGCTTCCCGTGACCTAAGGGCTGGCTATTTCTTTGCCTAAGCATTGCCATACAACGAGGCAATGCCACCAGTATCTTGGGTACGTTGCCTACCGACAGCGTTGAGGATCAATTTTTTGATGCTTTATTCTAGTTTATATTTTAGTACACAATTGAAATAAAATAAATAAATTGTGTTGTGTAGGTGTTTTGTGTGAAGTGATAATGCAAGCCTTTATTAAGTTCTAATGTATTTTATGGTGGATAAAATTTATTTATTTACATAGAAATACAAAAATTTAGGAAAAGAATAATAATAATCGTGATTGAAAATTGAAAATTATATAAGATAAAATTAAAATGGAACAGTAGACACTCTCGCGTACTTACTCTCACAGAACACCACGGATAATTTTAATCCATTCGTCGGCAAATACATCACATTCAGGGTTGAACGAATATAATTTCATATTAATTTTCAATCAAACCTTATTTCATAATTCACGATAGTTTCAAAGTCCACATTCGCTTTTTTTACTTTAAATGAAATTAGTTTTGCAACTTTGATTAAAAATATTAATATATTCGATGAAAGTTTCGCTCTGTGAGTTATATTGTAACTCAAACTACATAACCGAACACGCGTAACTACACTAGTCTCATTATACATATCAAACAGACAGCTTAATAAATTGTTACTAATGTTACGCCTAGTATTGTGTTCTGTAATATTAAGACGTGTCAATTAGTATCTGTTCCGCGGCGTTGCTCGAGTATCCTGTAAACAAATCAGCTCTCTACTGAATATCGGTTTCCTAACATGTGTGGAAATTAGCTTGACGAACATTGTATTAGAGGTGTAATATAAGTAAAGTATAATTACTTTCACTATAAATATTTATCATTTATTTTAGTTTAAACCAGATATTTACAGGAAGCGCGAACTTAAAGCTCGGGAACTTTTCATATAAGTACAATAACAATGGTATACTTAATGAGATTTCCACAACACTATTTTAAACATTGCCGTAGTAGACATCCCACCCATGTACAAAAAACGTTTTAGGAATACTTTCAATGTGCGTGTAGCTAAGGAGTCGAATTCCCTGCCAGAATCTGTGTTTTCTAATAGCTATAACCTGAGGGTTGTTAAGTGAAGAGTGAATAGGTTACTTCTAGGTAAGTGTCCTTCATGGGCCAAGAGCCAGCTTATTAGTAATAAAAAAAATTGGCCAAGTGCGAGTCAGACTCGCCTATGAAGGGTTCCGTAATAACTATCATTCTGTTACACGTTGTATATATTTATGTTTCCTATTGGCAATATTTTTAAACCACCCAATTTACCACCCAATTTTATTAGCAGGCAACCTTGCATACATAAAAATGTCCTCTAAGTTACGGCTGATATTACAAGAAAAATAGTTTTATCAAAAATATTAAACCTGTAGATTTAAGCGGTGAGATCCTAGCATATTTAGTTACCTTAAAAATTAAACCTACATACGTACATCATATCATAATAATATATTAACATGTCACGAAAATAGCATCCTAAGAAATAGGCGCGCTTTTTGAATATAGAATCAAAGATGGCCGCTGCCAAAAACTGTGACGTTGCGGAGTGACGTCATATGAACATGACTAAGGTATTTCAGTATTGTGCCTATAAAGAAGTGCTGCTATTATCACCGTAAGTAATGTTTACGGTTCATGGCGTGTCCCATCCTGGGCCGCCGTGGGGCGCGGTTGGCACTTACCTGCCTCACGGCGATCGATGTGCTCAATTAATAAGTGAGCAAGGCGCATCGATTGACGAGCTGCTAATAATAAATAAACGGCGACACTTGCATACGGTTACACGGCGACACTTGCATACGGTTACACATTTTATGCAATTTGTCTGTATGCACATAAAAATATTAATCTCTTTAAAAAATACAGTGATATCCATAACGCAAAATTAAATACTAGAAATAAACACAACTTTGTAATTCCAAGAACAAAGCTCAATAAAATAGGTGGTTCTTTTAAATGCCAGTGCATACGTTTTTATAATAAACTACCCTGCCATTTGCAAGAACTGAGCCTCAACAAATTTAAATTAGTCATAAAACGCAAGCTTTGCCAGAAAGCTTTTTACACAGTTAAAGACTATATTGACGATAAAAAGGCTTGGGATTGAGCTGCTCCAATGATATACAGGGAGCATTAGTGTTGTTTACAATCACATTTTTTTTTTTTTTTGACATGAAATTTACTTTGTAAAATATATATTTTTTTAAATTATTTTATGTACTTAAATGCGAGGATTATGTGGGTTTTTCTTTATGTTTTTATTTCCATTTACTAATATTTTTTTTATTTTCTCTCTCTTTCTTACGACGAAGCCTGGCAGTTTGAGTACTTTCGCGACCTACTCAAATGTCTCTTCTTTGGAATTGTTCGTCAGGTCGTTGAGCTCCTTTGTAGTTCAAAGTTGAGCTTACAGACTAACTCACAAAGGCTTGCACTGGCAGGACGGGTCTACTCAAATCTGTGTGGTTCTTTCCTCAAAAGGCCATTTCAGACTAATCTACATAATCCTCATAAACGATTGTGAATACCTATGTGTGTAGGTTATTTTATTCGAGTTAAACATGATTGTCTGGCAGTTTGAGTGCTTTTTGCGGCCTACCCAAACGTCCTTACCTTGGTATTGTTCATCAAATCGTTAAGCTGTTCTAAGTTGAGCTATACGTCATTTGACAAATGCTTGCACTGTATGGACAGGCCCACTCAAATCTGTGAGCATCTTTCTTTAAAAGACCGCCTCAGACTGAAACCTACAAGGTTCCCATATAATTAATTCTTTGTAGATTGTATGGACTTTAAAAGAAACGGACCCCTAAGTTTGTTTCGGTGTTTCTTCTCAGGGTAGTCAGTTAGGAAACACCGGCCTCATCTAGTTAAAATTTACGAAAAAAATGACGTGTAAAAGTATTATTTAATAACCAATTTTCAAAATAAAGAACAATTATCATGTATCATTCGCTCGCCGTCCGCAAAACTAGCTAGACAAGAAACACAGAGAAAGATTGAGAGAAGAGAAGACGATTTGAATAGAATAACTTCTGTTTTTACAAAACGAAGGCGAAGAAATCAGTCTAAAATTACCATAAATTTCTAACAATGCATGTAACGTAATCAGTCTATAATATTCCCAATACTGGGACACAGGATTCACTGTGTGAGGAAATGAGCTCCAAATCACTTCGCAGGCTCAGTGCGCGCTTGTAGATGTCACATCGGATTTTAGGTCCTAGGATATTCCCTGCCGAGATTGCGGGAATGTTTTAACGAGGTACCGCGCCCCCGGAACGCAAAGACAAGTTTTTTTTTATTCGGGATGAGCCCGCTCATTGACCTCAACCTCGCCTGATGGTAAGCGATAGATGAGGTCTACGATGGGACGAGCGAGCCCAGTAGATGCCTATTTACTCGTGCTTTAAAGACTGAAAGGTCATAAGTGGCAGGAACACAGAAGCCGGCAGTGTTCCACAACTTATATAAATGTGGAAGAAAAGCGCTTCGTGAGACAACTGCACCCAGAGCGGGAGAAGTCATTCGATGATTTTCTTACACGAAATAAAGGATTGGTGCCAGTTTCCTCACGATGTTTTACTTCGCCATTTGGAGAACAGTGGTAATGATGAAAATTACAAAAATAATGTGCATGAGTAGGTTCGAACTCACGACCGTGATAACCGCTGAACCACTACTATTGTCTATGTACATGTCTTATACAACGTGTAACAAAATAAACGCAATTCCTGAAAGTAGTTGGTTCAGGATCGGCTTCTGAATCGATACCCGTCATAAAAAAATAGGTGTTAAATTTTGACAAAAAAAATCTTTCATTTAACTTAAAATGGAAACACAGTATCATGACAAATGAATACAATCCTTAATTCAAGGAAATGCGCTCGTGTGCGTGTCGGCCGTTAACATTGCATGAGTGTATGGGACTGCGTAGGGATATTGTATGACGCACATACGAGTACGTTTTGCATTTAATAAGGATAACTATTTTATAAAAATGTCTAGGTTTGGTTTCAATTTATTTAGTTACGGATGTTGTTTTAGACCGATAATTTAATATTCTAATTGGAGTGTCTGAGGTATTGCGCTTAATTTGTTACACCTTGTATATTATTATGCATAAATACTTCTCTCACAGTAACGCAACACATCCCTTTAAAATCGTTTTTAAAAATATGTTCATGAATATTCAACATACGCATTGCTTAGCTCGCATCTTCTCATAATTCTGTAGATAGTTAAGTTTAAGTTAACCAGCTGTTGTTATGTGACTCGGAAAGTATGCGCAAGTATTTACATAATTGAAACAAACTATCACAGTATCGTTATAAGTTGTCGCAAGGTCTGCAATTTGCACTCTTTAATAAAAATGAGTAGTTTTTGAATAAACTGAGTTTAATTAGTCCGGATCAAAAGAGTTTTAATCTAAGTTTTACTTGTAGTGTTATCCCACACCCATACGCACAAAATATTTAGAGAATACTTTTATTGTGCGTATAAACTTCGGGGTGTCTAAGTCGAGAGTGAATAGGTTACTTCTAGATAAGCGTGCTCCATCTTCGACCACATCATCACTTACCATCAGGTGATAAGATGTTCAAACGCGAGCCTATGATCAATAAAAAATAAATAATTAACTATATATAAGTTAAGTTATTTTTCGTCAGAGTGATTTGTTAGCGAGTGTTTATGAATATAAATACTTTCTTATTAAATCAGTAGTACCTAACGTGGGCGTGCCAATCGGGAATGAAAATAGATTTTCCTTTTTAAATGTCAATTTATATATCCGTACGTTCTAAAATTAACCTACACATTTATTGTGTCCAAATAGCTACTTACTTCTAACTTAGCGAACAGCAGTGAGAAAATCTCACAAGTTAATTAAGTTAGCTCTAAGTTGAACTTTTACAGCACTTTGTTAGTTCGTTGATCACTCGAACTTCACCGTTATAACATAATAAGCCTACAATCGAAATCTTTCCCCGTATTTTGCAGAACTTACGTTAAATATTTGCTTTGTTTCTCGGGCACACTTTGTATAATTAAATTATGTCATTAAAATTGTTGTTAATTTATGCTACTATTATCGACTAATTTACACAGTACCTAATCATAACTACCACGCGCCGAACTGCAATTAATTTAAAGATATTATCCAAATTTAAACTTAGCCTTTTCCCAACCATATTTACTGGGTTTAGCTCTCAGTCTAACCGTGTGTAACTGAGTACTGAAGTTTTTTTTGTAGTGAAAACTTCTTTAGCGGCGTTGTGCACTTTTTTTGTAATCGGTAAAAAATATTAAACTCGTGTCAGGACACGTGACCCTGATCGAAAATTCGTAAGACGGACGGAGAGTAGACAGCCGGCGCGGCGTAGGAGAGGAAGTATCCCCTCTCTTTCTACGGCGCGGCGAAAATGTATGCCTGCGAAAACTTTTTAATGTAATATAAATTGTCATGTTTGTGTACGATAGTGCAATAAATAAATATTGTATTCTACCAAATAAATGATAGTACTTTTATACTGATAATTAAAGCAATTCGTGCAAAATTATTCCCTAACCATTCCAAAATATCAAAAATGCACAACGTTAATATTCAAGTTTTCACTTCTGCCGGCACTCCCGGAGTGCAACCCGTCGTTTTTTTTACAAAGATTGCTAGCAATGTGGGTAGACATTACTAGCAATCTTATTAACCCAACTAAGCTAAATATGCTTGTGTCTGGAGTGGGTTCACGGCAATAGTGTAATGGGTGACCTCTCGATCACAAGTCCGACACCTTATCCATTAGTCTAATGACGTTTTACATGAAACGCGTAACTGATCTCCATAACTTTGTAGCTGGATAACACGATACCCTTTGGCAATACCAGTTCCAGATATCCTGGCTTCTGACAACTCGTAATGACTGCTAAAGAAGCTATATGAAAGGGACAAACGGTATGGAGATATCTTGATTAGTTAAGCCTGCAATACATGTTGACCGAGCGTAGCCCAACGCGAGCGAGCGTTGGCAAATAGGTACAAGGCAAGAAATAATGTCCACATGTTCGACAAGTTCGTCGAACGCCAATGCAGATGACCAATGTAGAAGAGGGTCTGTAGAGCTGCCCACACGTTGGCCGAGCGCAGGCGAGCGCCTTTGATTTGTGACCAAAAACCGACGCCGATCCGAAGTGAGGCAAGTGATCACGAGCAACGGCGAGCGAAGACAAGTTGCACCAAATGAGCTCTATACACGTTGGCGCTGGCCGCCACTCGGCCAACTAGGCAAGTGACACCGAGCGATAGCAAGACAAGGCAAATATACCGTCTACATATTGGTATTGGCCTTCACTCGACAACGCTCGGCCAACATGTATTGCAGGCTTTAAGAACGCCAGTGTTCGTAAGTGCCACCCATCCACGGAAGGGCCGCGGCAAACATTGCTTACCCTTAGAGATGGGCACGTGCGGCTATTATTATTAATATATTATAGAAAACCCTTTTCCCAAATCATATTAATAAAATATTATCTCATATAAATTCATTCATTTTATTTATTTATTCATTAAACAATTTACATTGTATTCGAATTTTACAATTACATATCAATACATAAGCAACTAATACAAGAAAAAGTTATATATCAAGAAACGTTTACATATCAAACCATAAAAAATAAAACTCAATAACAACCATGTCTATTCCATTTCACGCAATTAAAATGAGAATTAAACGTTAACTAAATTTCAACTGAACTAACTAACTTTCAAATGTACGTACTTTTTTGAAATACTAGTACTTTTTAGGTGTATCCTAGTTATCAATAAGATCTTCGTACTTGTGTACCAAAGTCTGGCACTCGATGGGCCGACTATTTACATATACAAGTGTGTCAAGACCCACAATCAACTTTCTAAATTTAGTTGTACGTTGAAGTCGCGTTCTATATCTGTGCTTTATTTCCTTGATGCGTCTATTTTAACAAATATTCTCTTTCTATTCCAGGTAAGTCATTCGTCTCCTGCGGCCACGAACCACGCGGGCGTCAGTGCACACCAGCCGAGTAACACCAACTTATTTTAATTAAATTTGTTCGCGCCGATCGATTACTAATCGCAAGGAGCCGATTCGATTATGTTATCGAGTCTATTCGATTATCGCTATTAACGTGCGCTTAGCGCACTCGCCTCCGCAGGGCTGCCAGTAAGCTATATTTGTTGAAACAAAGATTCCTTATAAGGACAGGCCATTCTTCAATAAATAAAAGCCCACGCAATTGAAACTTTATAAAACCGTCTTCTGGTAATTTGATCAACAAGTCATTGATGGTCTATAAATAGCGTTGATCGCGGAAATATAATTCAGTAATCAATTTAATATAACTTGACAGCCCTGGGCCGGATTATTGTCTTATACGAACACAAACAGTCTGTTAGAGCCGGTTCCACTCCGCCGCACTTATATCTAGAACACTATTATCCTTACAATAAGATTAGATACAGGTGACGAGATACTCCATCGTAAACAGATTGAAATTATCATTTTAATAAGGATTTAAACTTCGCAGACTTCATTCAATTATAAATGTAATTATTCATATTGCTCCCTCTTAATTCTAAAATGGATTTAATGTATAAAACGGCTTTGTTGAGAGGGGATTGCTCTTTTACATAAAAACGTTTGATAATTCTCTAATAAGAACGTAGAAAAATGTTAAGTTTTCACTTTTACCATTTACTATTCTTCCGTCCAATGATTCATCACACAGTGCATGTTCCAACCTCATGTTCCACTTTGCTAAAGTCGTTCAGTCTTCTTCTTCGAAATCGATAGCTGAAATATTATGATTATTAGTTGGTCTCCGTAAGTAGCCACGCTAGTCGTGATATCAGTAGCGTTTATGAGGTTTTCTAAAGTTCATTTAGGACTCTCCATCAGATGAGACATGGTTAGGTTAGTAGCACCGCATTCGCATTAAATATCAATGTGGTCTAAATCCCCTATTTCGCTAAACTGTGCTTGCAGCGGCCTACTTTTTTTAAATACTAGCAATATCGTTAACCCGCCTATGCCGTGGCAGCCTTTAATTAAGGCTACACTATTGTTTGTAACAATATTTTATTTTAATTTTTAACATGTTTATTGGTGTATGCTTTGTTGGTTGTCCTTAAATAAATAAATAAATAAACCCCTCCAACTAAGCTAAATATGCTTGTGCCGAAAAGTAGGTTCACAGTAGTAGTGTAATTGGTGGGGTTCGAACCTGAGACCTTTCGATCTCTTGCTTTCCAAACTGGCCACTGCAGGTCACGTTCGGATGAAAAATTCTCCTGAGCGAATGCGATTACGGGAGCAGTTTTTCCTGCAACTCTTTTCTGAAGTCGTTCAGTAATATGAAGACATGTGGGCCAGGCCGAGAGTGGCAACACAGGTGGTGGGTTGACATTTGTCTGAAATGTCGCCCGTGGCCACATTATGTTAACATGTAACGTAACACGTGAGCGACGTGACGCGGATCCCCGCTGACACGTTGTAATGCCATTGTACGCTCGCCTAGTTGAAATATACTTTTGTAATATTCCGTAAACAAATATTTCCTATTCTTCTTCTGATTTATTATTATCAAATTAGCTTTTTATCGTGGAGAAAATCATCAAATAACTTCTCCCGCTCTGGATGAATTGAAAAGGAGTGTCAAATTTTATTGAAAAACAAAACCACGCTATTCCGCTAGTTGTCCATGCGTTCTGAGGTCGCAATATCTCGTTAGAACATTTATTTATTTAAACTTTATGTACAATATAGTGGTACACGGGCGGACTTAATGAAGCAAGGCATTCTCTATCACCTTTTTATTCTATTCTTTATCAAATCAGCTCTATACGTTTGGATTAAAAAAAAAACACATTGTGGTAACATTCCCACAACCCCGGCCTCTAATTAGCTGAACAGATTCAATTCAAATTGAACCAAACTCTTCTATGAAGCTGATATCATCGATTTTACAATATGACATTCATGTCTCATTCCTAAGAAACAATTAAGCAACTTTATTTGAATTCAAGCTCTATTAGAAGTCTTAAAAAATAAATTAGAAGAGAATTCTCGGCTATGACAACAAAAGCCGTTCAAAATGAGTTTGAAATCAACAAGTACCAACATTACGGTTCAACTTTGACATATACTTTGGAAGTCGACGCTGACTTTTGTTTTGGTGTCGACGACTTCAGACTGTGCTTGTGTGCGGATTTTTGGCGGGTGTCAATTAAAAACACAATGGGTGTAAGTTTGAAGCACATAAAGAACTCTGTTATTACCTTACGCTTTACGAGTTTCGGTGAAGTTTTCGTTTATTTGAGTTTTACTGCTTGTTATGACGTGGGGTTGTATGTACTCGTGAGATGGAGGAACGATGAATTATAAGATCCGAAAGGGAAGGCAGTCATCTAGCCGCCGATGTAATATTAATCTGACAGATGACACGGATGGCGCAGTGCTTAAGCGATTGGTTGCTTCACAGCGTGTCACTGGTTCGATTTCAGCACTGGAACAAATTTTTGTATGGCCTACAAATAATTGTTTTCGAATAGGATTCAATTACTGCACCAAACTTTAAATAAATTAGGTATTTCTTGGTCACTAATTAGGTCACTAAATGGTTCCTAATCGGTCTTTAATTAGGTATTTAAATAAATCGATATTTCCTTACACCATAATAAATTACGAAATATCACATAATTTTAATTGCATTAACATCTTCCATTCATTTTCAAACTCAAAGTATTTCAAGAAACCTAAATGTCATACACTAACATATTAATTCAAACGAAAAGTTTCAACCAACTGTGTGTGGCACTACACAATAAAACAATGTGCTGTGTACCGGCTCCGCCTGCGCGCCATTCATCCAGTTTATAAAACAAAACACGGTTTGTTGCACAAAGTGACAATGCGCCACACACACGGACCACTGACGATTACAAAAGAGTTTTAAAACTACAGCTTGATGTACAGAAATCTGAATTATTTTATGACCATGTGAATTTCTAACAATAAATAAATTAAAAAAATATTGTCAGGCTTCTAAGGCTCTTCTTCTAGTGTTGATTTAACAAATTATAAAAAAACTATGTTAGTAAGAACAATTAGGCACACAGACATTATTAAGGACATAAAAAACAAACAACTCATAATCAGAGGAAGGTTTATAAATTTCCAACATGTAGCTTGATAAACCTGTCCATTGTAGGCCCTTCTAGCCTTTCTGCGAAAACCTTCAGAACGCTATTGTTGCTTCCTCTCACTCTGCGTATTATAGACGCGACTTTCTTGCGCATGATCGCGAATTAATCGTCAATACGCACATCCGCGAACATCGCAGACGCACTACAATAAGAAGGAAGCCTCAACAGCGCCCTGAAAGCATTATTGTTTTGAGAATACCTGGTGCTTAGTCTTATGTAATTCGTGAACGATGAACGAATAAGAGCCGTATCTTCGCACTGTACTAGAAGAAACGTTTCCGAACGCTGGTTTGTAATCGGTCCAATATATATTTTTTTTTTATTGAAAATAGGTTCGCGTTTGACCACTATCTCACCTGATGGTAAGTGATGATGTGATCGAAGATGGAGCACGCTTACCTAAAAGTAACCTATTCACTCTGGACTTAAAGACTCCTAGATTGTAGCTGTCGGGAAACACAGACTCCGGCAGAGAATTCCACTCCTTAGCCGTACGCATATTGAAGGTATTCCCAAAACGTTTTGTGCGTATGTGTGGGATGTCCACCATGTAACGATGGCGTTTCGCCGTTTGTCTCGTAGTCCGATGATGGAACGGGCTTGGCGGAATTAGATTGTGTAATTCCATCGCACACTCCCCGAAATGTAACCGATAGAAAACCGATAGACTTGCAACTCGTCGTCGGTGTTCAAGGCTTTGGAGCTTTGACTCGACCAGTGCATCGTTGCCAATGAGTCTCTTGGCCCGCTTCTCGATAGACTCAAGCGCGTCCAGTTGGTATTTCGCAGATCCATTCCAAAGATGAGAGCAGTACTGACACGACCGAACCTGGGCTTGGTACAAATTGAGCAGCTGTTCCGGTGTGAAGTACCGTCTCACCTTGGCTAATAGGTCAAATAGCTCTTTTCGAACTCGTACATTCTAAACCGCGCGATCGTAATGTGTGAACGAGAAATGAAAATGAGTCAGAGATTGTTTCACTGAAACATCATACGAATTCATTCAATTTCTGTGAATGAATGAGAACGTAAGAGAATAGCCGACGAATGACGATGCTACCCGAACCCGACCGACCGCATTCGCAAAAATGAGATGAGATGCGTGTTATTTCAATGGCATAATGTCTAATGTAGCTTATCGCCCGAATATGCGAGATGTGTCTAACCGCCGAGAGTTAAGACCATGTACGGTCCACCCGTACAATTCATATATTTTACCTTAAGTAAGCAGTTTTGTACAGCGTGTGCAATTTACTTCAGTTCGCGTTCGGTCTTCGCCGCGTGTACTCACAATCATAATATCGTAGCAGTTCGATATCTTAAAATCATTATATCATAAGTTATCAGTGTATCAATTAGCACTTTATCAATAAATCATTATAAACTCTATCACAATTTATCATTTAAGGTTGTCCCGTACAGACCGAATAGAGCTATTAGAACTAATAGAATGAACTAGTTCACTGTCCGAAATGAACCAGTACGGAGCAATCTGAAAAATGACCGAGCAGGAACAAGACTGCTGGTGCTGTGCTGTGTTACCAGTGTCACGTGGTTAACCTTTTTGGTTTTTTTTTTCTCTGGAAAAATCGTCGAATGACCCCACTCGTTCTAGATGAAGCAGAACGGAGTGTCAGACTTCTACTGACTAAAAACTCACCCTGCTCCTTAATCTGACCTTGTAGATCGGGGCCGCGATACCTTCTTAGAACGCCCGCAACCACAGCCATGACCCAGTTTAACCTCGTCTAGTTGTCTAACCTAAACATTAGTCTTCTTTACAATCGTTGGTATAATGGATATCAGATTTTCCATTATCTGCCACCAGCGCATTCTTAGTTATTGAGGCGGTTGGATAACCTAAATAAGCTGGTGATTGTTGAGAAGGTAGAAGGAGAACACAAGGCCGATCACCAATCCGCTGGTCTGACTCCATAAAAGAGGTCATGGAGATCACTGTGACAGCTGCGTTAATGCAAGCTCATGGTAGGTTGATGTGGACGGGCACAACCTTCAGTAATCAAGTCCATGACGAAGAAGAACTATCGTTTTCGCTAATCGGATACCACTTGGCTCTTCGCCATGGTTACATGGTGGAAATCCCACCCATACGCACATAACTTTTTCTTTAACTCAAGAGTGAATAGGTTACTTCTAGGTAAGCGTGCTTCATCTTCGAGCACATCATCGCTTACCACCAGGTGAGATGGGGGTAAAACGCAGGCCTATCAACGATAAAATTAAATTAAATTAAAAAAAAAAACATCTCAGCAGAGAAGCGTTAAATCGTAATGTTACTAAACCGTACAAACATTTGAAAGTCACTAGAACGTTTTACCGTGACATTGTCATGTGTGCAGTTACATTGCTCTCTCCGTAAGTGGTGTGTCCATTACCGTCTCAACCGTATCATCGATACCACTTCGGTATTGCCATCTCTGCGATAGTCACGTCATTTGTTGGCCATAGCTCACATAAGGCTGTCCCTAACTGATCCTTAGCGTCTACCATATCGACGCCCGACTAATTAACTTACTGATATCTGTCTCTAATAACTGTAGTGTTATTTTTGGTGAAAGATGTTTTATTGTTGATTATGCTTGCGTTTGACCTCCATCTTGTCTGATGTTAAGCGATGATGTGGTCGAAGATGGAGCACGCTTACCTAAAAGTAACCTATTCACTCTTGACTTAAAGACTCCCAGGTTATCACACGGACTCCGGCAACGAATTTCACTCCTTAGCTGTACACATAATGAAAAACAAAATTTAAATAAAAATAAATAGTACACATAATTGCAAACAATGGAAGTACAAATTCATCATACTATGCATTATAAAAGGTGACGTCTGTCCCGCTTAAAGCCCTTCCCTCAAGGGACCAAACATCTAATGAACTACCTAGTAGGTAGGTATCATCAATGTCTATCTCTTAATCTGTCGACTACACGTCATGCCATCCACTCACTAATGCGTTGAGTGGTCGATACGGGGAAGTTGTCGCCAATTACTTTCTGGAAAGTTATTGTGTAGGGTCAATATGAATGAACGTCAGTCTTCTATAAGTAGCCTTAATCCGCTTAAACTACACTCTAGTAATATTAATTAAGGATTTCAAATTAAATTCGTATCAAAACTTAATAATTCATAATTCTCTGGATAAATGAATAGATTTAATAATACTAAGAAACATTTCATCTATATATATATAACTTAAAGGTGACTGACTGACTGACTGACATAGTGATCTATCAACGCACAGCCCAAACCACTGGACGGATCGGGCTAAAATTTGGCATGCAGGTAGATGTTATGACGTAGGCATCCGCTAAGAAAGGATTTTGCGAAATTCCCACGGGATCGGGATTTACACGGGAAAAACTTCCCACGTGGGTGAAGCCGCTGGCCCAAGCTAGTTCATAATAAGTTTAAAAGTTTTAACAATGACGGTACTGGACATTGTGTCTTTTACTTCTAAATACTACCAGTCTATCATATCAGTAAGGTGGTTCCCTGCCATTTCCTGCCGGGGTTGCGATAATATTCTAACGAGATACCGCGGCCCCGGAACTTGAGGACAGTTGAAGAAACAGGGTGGGTTTTTACTCAGTAGAAGTTTGATACTCCCTTTCGCTCCACTCACAGCGGGAGAAGTCATTCGATGATTTTCCCCCCGGAAAAAAAAAGAAATCAAAAATTGTTCCCTGCAGTTCTGGTTTCCCACACTTGATATACCGTTTTATCCTACTAAGCACTTCTCCTCCACAATTATTATGCGCACAACCAAGGTGTGGAACTCTGCCGGCTTCCATGTTCGCTACCACATATGACCCGTCAGCCTATAAAGCAAGAGTGTTTACTTCAGTGGCATCTTCTGGGCTCGCTCCTTTCATCGTAGTCCTTATCTATCGTGTGTAAGCGTGAGGTCAAGAGCGAGCCCATCCGAAAAAAAAAGACAGGTTCGTTCAAAGCTGTGAGTTTCTTTCCTACAAAAGAACACCATAAACCCACATGATTCTCATATAATTTGATCAGATTGTAGGGACTTCAAAAGACATCATCATTCATAAAAAATTAGAACTTTAAACAATGGTGGGCGATATTGAGTGTTTCACTCATAAAATTCAGTATCATTGTATAGGATCACGAAGGCTCTCGTGTAATAGCGAGTGCTCGATACATACGAACCAATTGTAGTAAATTGTCTGGATCCGTATCTCTCATAGTACCATGTGCACAGTTATACGTAAGTGACTACAGTGTTCAGAATAAAAAGTAAGTGGATCCACTACTAATCCGGTGAAGCGAATTGAAATGTTCCGCGCTGTACAAGTTGAACGCTGGAAATACTAGTGGGTAATCTATACAATAGACCTGAATGAAGTTTAGATGAGCACAGCAGCATTAAGCAGTGATAGGTATCATAAATCCAACGTAAAAAGTGTCTTCTTGCCAAGTCGGTTCTCGGTAAGTCTTTCTCGCGCTATACAATATTTAAAAAATATTTTCAGGTCCGTAAGCCAAAAATAAAAATACAAATTCAAACTATTAATCGACTTTCTCAATTCAAAATTGTATATTTAAAATAATGTCAAGAGAATATTAAATGTCAAATTAACAAATTAAATGTTTAAAAAAAGAATGACATACTTCAGGCCTTTCAGCCCTTAAAGCAAGAGTGACCATGCAGGCATCTTCTGTTCCCACTCGTTCATCGTAGACCTCATCTATCGCTTACCATCAGGCGAGATTGAAATCAAGAGTGCACTCATCCCGAATAAAATAAATAATATAAATATTCATATATTAATAAAAAAATATAAATTATCAAATTAAATGTCAAATTAAGTTATAGAATAGAATAGAATCATTTATTTCGGGTTTTGCACCCATAAAACCATATACATTAATACCTTAAAAATAGACACTACAAAATTGAAATACTATTAAAAGAAATAAAATACGTCACAATAGCTTAACTTACATATTCAAAAACAATCATTCATAATATATTAATTTACATATGTCACAAATTTATAAAATACATTGGACGAAAAAATTATATTATATTATATCACATTTATTTAATACTAGCTTTTGCCCGCGACTTCGTCCGCGTGGAATAGTTACTTTGGGCTAACGTTAAATTTAACCCCGATTTTGAAGCATTCTTCATTGGCCCTCCGCTCCTATTGGCCTTAGCGTAATGATACAATATAGCTGTGCCCGCGACTCCGTCAGCGTAAGTTAATGTATTGGTAATATTGTTTAGATCACGTTCACATGAGGCTTAAGTACCTAGAGAATGCTTCGACCGCGAGACGCGTCGAGCGCGGCGACCGATTCTCAAAAATAATCCTTATAGCATGATTCAGTATTCACGCGCGATGGCTTATTATTATAAGCGTATTTCATGTATAACTTTGGTGTTTCTATACCGATTTATATGATTCTTTTTACGGTTTCGTAGCCGAATGGCAAAATATGGAATCTTTATAGTTTCGACATGTCTGTCCGTCTGTCTGTCTGTCTGTCTGTCCGTCCGTCAGTCTGTCACAGCAATTTTATTCCGAAACTATTAGGACTATACATGTGAAACTTGATAGGTAGATGTATTCTGTGAACCGCTTTCCGAATTTGAGAAAAAAAATAAAAAATATTTAAAATAAAGGGGGGCTCCCCATACATGGAACTAAACCTGAAAATATTTTTTTTCATGAAATCGATGCATGTGTAGTATCTATAGACAGTTCTTTAAAAACGACATCGGGGTTTAAAAGATATAAGCTTCCAAAGTGGTAAAATGTGTGTGTGGCGGACACAACCTCTAACTTCTATAATAATGGAGTGAAAAATCTAAAAAAAATATATGTCTGTAGATCTTAATATAAACTTTCAACCAAAATTAGTTTGAACGAAATCAGTTCAGCAGTTTTTGAGATACAGCATATTTTCTAAAACCGCAAATATAACTTTGTAATTCATACAAACACTATGAAAAACAAATTTATTCGGCGCAGTTGTAAAAAATGTAAAAAAGCCAGTTTTAAGAAATTTGTAAGGTTTTTTTTTTCAAAACAAATTTATTTGGCGCAGTTGTAAAAAATGTAAATAAGCTAGTTTTAAGAAATTTGTAAGGCTTTTTTTCGTCAAATAAATTTGCATATTATATTATAGTTACTACGGAACCCTTCATGGGCGAGTCTGACTCGCACTTGGCCAATTTTATTATGGAATAGTTAATAATGTTAACTTTTTCAATTAGGGGTGACTGAGAGTGTTATAAACGTAAGAGTAGACAAATATTTATAATCAGAAAGCTTCGAACTGCTAAGCTATCGGGAGTTACACGTGTTATTGTGAGTCAACCATAAAAGTTAGACATATGCTGTCGTGGGATATTTTTTATATAATTTTAAGGAGAACATTTCCGTCATGAAATGATTTGTGTAGCTTTAACCATTAAGGTTGCACACGCGACGGAAGCTTAAAAAATGGAGTAACTTCTCCCGTTTTCCCAACATTTCCCTTCACTGCTCTGCTCCTATTGATTGTAGCGTGATGAAAAGTATACTATAACCCGCTCAGGAGTATGAAAAATAATTGTACCAAGTTTCGTTAAAATCCGTCGAGCAGTTTTTGTTTCTATAACGGTTATACAGACAGACAGACAGACAGACAGACAGACAAAAATTTAACTGATTGCATTTTTGGCATGAGTATCGATCCTTAATCACCCCCTGATAGTTATTTTGGAAATATATTTCATGTACAGAATTGACCTCTCTACAGATTTATTATAAGTATAGATTTGTACACATAAATTACATTTTTAAATATTAATATAAAAAATAAAAACATTTAAAAATATAATAAATAGTAGCCCACCGGTATCGGGAACAGGGTCCAAGCTACCGGTGGTCAGAGCTCCATAGAGAGGAACCTCCTCACAATACGCTGCCCTTGATCCAGCTGCCCAACGAGAGCCTCCTTAGATGTTGGTCGAGGCTCTTGGCTATTATACCATTGGCTGTGATGACTATCGGCACAATGATTGCTGTCTCCACATCCCACATGTCGACAACCTCGCGTGCCAGGTCAAGATACTTATTTTTTTTATCTATCTCAGCTTTCACGAGATTCTCGTCATGGGGGACTGCTATATCAACAATAATTGTGCGACGCTCTAATCGGTCTATCACCACTATGTCAGGCTTATTGGCAACAATAGTCCTGTCAGTGATGATAGACCGATCCCAGTACAGTGTAATATTGCCATTATCGAGAACTGGGTCGGGCACATACCTATAGTATGGTACTTCTGATTCCAATTTAAGAGCAAGTTGCTGGTGAACAATCCTGGCTACGAGGTTGTGTCTATGCAAATATTCTCCGTTAGCCAGACGAGAACAACCGGAGATAATGTGACGAATGGATTCTACCGGTTTGTGACATGCCCGACATATTATGTCTACCGTACCATCCTTCACATTATATTATATTATTATTATTAAATTAGTTAGGCAACAAAAAAATAACAATACAAGATTTATAAAAGAGGTTTTCCTATAACAAAAGCTACCTCAACCTGTATTTTGGACTAGACCCAGAGTGCTCAATGTGAATGCTATTCCAGTGATTCATGATTGAGCACTCCTGGTCCATCCGGCTGGCAAAAAGCTGCAGGTAGCTGTTGTCGCCACCGGCGACTCGACTCATTAGGGACGCGACTCGCTTACGCAGAATCGATGCAAACCCGTCAATGTGTGCATCGGCAAACATCCCAGAAGCGCTACACCATGGCGGCAGTCTCATCAGCGCCCTGAAGGCATTATTATACTGGATGCGCAGAGAGTTGTACGACTTCTTTGTAAACTTAACCCACAGGCTGCACGTGTAAAAAGATTGGCAGAAGGCTCTGAATAGTGTGATCTTGACTTGTGTCGTACATCGTGCAAACCTGCGGGCCAACATATTGGCTCGGATCGACAACGCTCTGCGCTCCCTTTCCATATCGACGTCATCTGCGAGCGACTCGTGGACCCAATGTCCCAGATACTTAAAACAAGATACTACTTTAAGTGCAAAGCCATTTAGAAATACGGGTGGAACGGTCTTGTACGTCTTTGAACCCGACTTGAATATCAAGACTTCACTTTTTGTAGCATTGTATCTGAGGCCATGTGCTCCAGCATATCGCTCACAAATGTCGACAAGTTTCCTAAGAGCCTTGATCGATGGGCTCAGCAGCACCATATCATCAGCATAACTGATGTTATTTACAAAAACTCCATCAATGGATATAGTTATGATATAGGTACTTATATTCAAACCCAAACTCAATTTTTTCATTTTTTTATTGATAATAGGCTCGCGTTTGTCCACCATCTCACCTAATGGTAAGTGATGTTGTGGTCGAAGATAGAGCATGCTTGCCTAGAAGTAACCTATTCACTCTTGACTTAAAAACTCCCAGGTTATAGCGATCAGGAAACACAGACTCCGGCAGGGAACTCCACTCCTTAGCCGTACGCACATTTTTTTTATAATTTAATAATATTTCATAATAGGCTTTCATGGGCACTTATAAAAACTTCAGAAGCTAATGCTTGTTTCGAAATTTGTCGCTTCCTATGGAGAAGAACCGGCAAGAAACTCCACAGTTACTATTAATATATTCTATTGCTGTAGCCCAAATACATACCTTAGTTTGATAAACTCCAAAACCAAAAGTAAAACATACTTAGGTAGTAACAAATTCTTCCAAAACACTAAGTTCCCTATAAGCATAATTTCAGCTTATAAACTGCTGTTCGTAACTTTATAGGCAGCTATAAACTAAATGTCGATGATATTTTTATAGCTCTAAGTATAAAACGACACACGATGACGCAAATAACCCCTACTTAGTCCGAATGAAATCTTACGTAGCGACCAGATCACTTGACCTGTGAGTGGAGTGAAGGTTTTGTGGTGGAAGTGGGACTAG
Organism: Tholera decimalis; assembly: GCA_943138885.2. Lineage (NCBI taxonomy): Eukaryota > Metazoa > Arthropoda > Insecta > Lepidoptera > Noctuidae > Tholera > Tholera decimalis. The sequence continues at coordinate 1,706,042 of OW964551.2, read as the reverse complement.
AGGGTGTTAGGGAGGTCTAGTTATGCTGGTCGGAGCACGGGCCATCGCAGGCTCTCCTATTTATATTGCATGCGCGGTTGTCGGTCACCGCTCGCAAGCGAACCAACGGCCCGTTTCTTCATTACCTGTCAATTGTGGATATTTAGTCAGAACGGCCCAAAAGGAACGGCCCGTGGCCCATTCATCTACATTACAAGGGATCGGTGGTAAGAAATTGTAAACAAATTCAATGTCATAAACTACATCAATATTCGGTGCAAAGTTATAATAATTTTGGATTTTTTACTTAAAGTTGTGTATTATCGTCTTTAGAATATCAACAGTAATATAAAATGTTTACAAAAGGTTATCAAATTAAAAATAATCTGATTTTAAATAAACAAAGCAAGACTATATTAAAAAAATACAATTAACGGTTATAAAGATGTATTCTGTTTATTTAGATGATTTGAAATAAGTAAATATTCAAATAGTTTTTATAAACTACGCGACCATCATAATATTTGCGACTGTCCCTTTAAATTCATTTTGAAACCATTTATCCATTTTCCAATAGTTTCCCGATAACTATAACCTGGGGGTCTTTAAGTCAAAAGTGAATAAGTTACGTCTAAGTAAGCGTGCTCCATCTTCGACCATATCATTACTTACCATCAGGTGAGATGATGGTCAAAGGCGAGACAATATCGATTAAAAAAAAATCACCGGTCCTTTGAAACGTAGATTTTTGTTTAAGGTCGAATGCTTGCTTTTTAGAGTAATACCCTCAACTGTACTCAACTCTTGCAGTCTATATGTATAGTGTATCGTGTTCAGTTCGTGCACTGATCAAGTTCAACTTAAACATCATTTGAGAAGTTGTGTGGAGTCAATCGAACAAGTTGTATTTATCTTCAAGGCACAATAAATCTTTATTGAACCACAAAATTGATAAAATTTTCTCCGAATCAGTTTTAAATATTCAAACGCTTGCCAAATATTAACCTATATACTAATATATAAACAACTAGCTTTTGCTCGCGACTTCGTTCGCATAGGAGATTTTTCCCTCGTAAATCCCGATTCCGTGGGAATCCCGGGATAAAAAGTAGCCTATGTATTATTCCAGAATTTTAATTATCAACTAACCAAATTTCATTGAGATCCGTTCAGTAGTTTTTGCGTGAAAGCAACAAACATACATACATATTCACAAACTTTCGCATTTATAATATTACTAGCTTTTGCCCGCGACTTCGTCCGCGTGGAATAGTTACTTTGGGCTAACGTTAAATTTAACCCCAATTTTGAAGCATTCTTCATTGGCGTTCCGCTCCTTTTGGCCTTAGCGTAATGATATATAGCCTATATAGCCTTTCTCTATAAATTGACTATTTAATTAAAAAATAATTTTTCAATTCAAACCAGTAGTTCCTGAGATTATCGCGTTCAAACAAACAAACAAACTCTTCAGCCTTATAAATTATTAGTATAGATAGCTGTTGCCCGCGACTACGTCCACGTTTCCGTCGTTTTTCGTAAAAAAAAGTAGCCTATGTCCTTCCTCACGGTTCAGTGATTTTGATGTAACAGACATATTAACTTTCGTAATTTAGTAGGGAAATATAATATGTCAATCTATAATACTGTTGAAAAATATCGCAATACCGAACCGCACAATATTATTGTTAATAGCTGTGCCTTCGACTCCGTCAGCGTGTAACTCCTTGTGTGTTATTAAGTTAATGTATCAGTAATATTGTTTAGATCACGTTCACATGAGGCTTAAGTACCTATAGAACGAAAATTATTCAGCGCAAAGCTTTCGGGTAAACTATGTTGAAAGTTGACCCGTCCGGCACGTGAACATAAAGATTTCTAGAACTGCTAACCCGGGAAAGAGCGACGTACAACTGACCATGCGAGAAACACCTGATACCGAGATCTACTCCAGCAACACGAAAAGTCTGCCCTTGAGCCTTATTAATTGTCATTGCATAACACACCGATACTGGGAAATGCGTTCTTTTAAATTGGAATGGAAAATTATTTGGTATTATGGGAATTCTGGCAATAAAGACGGTTTCTCCTGCACCGCAACCTGTTAAAATTTGAGCCTCGATTATATGTCGTTGCAACTGGGTTACTTTTAGCCGAGTTCCATTGCTAAGTTGTGGTGGTTTTAAATTTCGGAGCAGATTAATAATCAGAAAGCTTCGAACTGCTAAGCTATCGGGAGTTACACGTGTTATTGTGAGTCAACCATAAAAGATAGATATATGCTGTCGTGGGATATTTTTTATATAACTTTAAGGAGAACATTTCCGTCATAAATGATTTCTGTGTAGCTTTAACCATTAAGGTTGCACACGCGACGGAAGCTTAAAAAATGGAGTAACTTCTCCCGTTTTCCCAACATTTCCCTTCACTGCTCTGCTCCTATTGATTGTAGCGTGATCAAAAGTATACTATAACCAGCTCAGGAGTATGAAAAATAATTGTACCAAGTTTCGTTAAAATCCGTCGAGTAGTTTTTGTTTCTATAACGGTTATACAGACAGACAAAAATTTTACTGATTGCATTTTTGGCATCAGTATCGATCCCTAATCACCCCCTGATAGTTATTTTGTAAATATATTACATGTACAGAATTGACCTCTCTACAGATTTATTATAAGTATAGATTAGCATAGGTTTAAATAGAAGAACTTTGGGGCCTTAGATAGGCATACCCTGCTGGTTAATTAAAACAATTCACAAAAGCCATTACAAAAAACCAATTTCATCTGACATCGTAAGTGAGATATAACAAAAATAAATTGGAATCCGACTAACAGTCGAGTGTTTCGTAAACAACGCGAGACTTCGAGGAATCGGATAAAATATCGATATGGAGACGCTATTCGGAACAAAACGAGAGGCCTAACTGCCGGATACCACAGACATGAACCTACATGCTTCTCATATACAAATACAAATTGTCTGGACTTTAAAAGAGACTTTGACCTATGAGTTTGTTTCGTTTTCAGAGTAATCAGTTAGGAAATACCGGCATCGTCTAGCTAAACTAAACACGCAAAAAAACATGACGTGTAAAAGTGTTATTTATAACCAATTTACAAAATAAATATTTCATTTCATTTCAATAAGAAAAACAAAAATACTAATTTTCTACAGCTATTGAAACATTTCGCAAAGACCCTCGTCCCACAAAAGGCGGGTGTATCGTCCCGTGCTACCGCCCGCATACTCTCCGTCAGACCCACAAACAAATTGTTCCACAATGACTAGACGCGTCGCTGTCACTAAACATTACATCTCAAGAGGTCGCTCTTCATGAGAAACCTTTTCTGAAACACAACACACATACACTACCTACTACAAGTTACATACATAATATGTTTTAATGTATCCGAAATTTAAAGAGAAAAAGTGGAATATTTATGTACTTGGTAGGTAATATCTGGAAGAATGATTTGGGAAATAGAAGATACTGTGGAGCGCAAGCACACCGTCGAGATGCTTTCTTTTATTGAAATACTAGTTTCTGCGTAAATCCCGAGCCTGTAGGAATTCCGGGATAAAAGTAGCCTACGTTAACATGTATATACTGGGATAACTCCCAGAATGTCAACTATTTACTTACAAAATTTCATTCAGATCCGTTCAGTAGTTTTTGCGTGAAAGAGTAACAAACATACATACATCCATTAGTAAGGTTTATTTGGTGGGTAATATTTGGAAATATGCGCGCAAGGAACTCGTCTGCTAATCCAGCAAGACATTAAAGAGATGTTTCCTTATATTGTATTAAAATAAAGATAAAATTTTTACTATCTTTTGGACAGAAATATTAACATATATAAGGTGTATCTATTCATACACGAAATATTTTAAGGGATATATCTATAGCTGGTACAGAAACCAAAGCAACAAAAAAAAACTAGGTGTATTACTTAAAAAATTAAATAATTTAATGTTTCTTGACACACGTAATAAATACTGGTTCCTTCTTATTTTTTGAAATCCAATACGCCAGTTTACGCGGGTGGCGACGGTATTTGAGACGGTGTGCGGCTTTTATGATGATTAAAGAGAGTTTTTCTCTTTTATCATATGAAAATTATAATAATTATGTAAAATAAAAACATTGCGATTAATTTTTTTTCGTGTTTATTGTTTCTTTACCAGCTATAGATACGTCTCTTAAAATATTTCGTGTATAAATAGATACACCTTATACAACGTGTAATTTAAAGGGTACATACATACCGAGTGCACGGCTTCTTTGGATGATAATAAACGATATGGCAAGAGTTTTCTAATCCTATGTGTACATGTGTGGAGCTTATTACAAATTTCAATACATTGATACCAGAGACCGAATTTTTCAAATTAAGAAGAACGAAGAGAATTATCGTTTTATTGCCAAGTGACGTGGAAAGTGATGACCCTCATAGTGCTGTGACACGTTTGTTATCTGGGGGCACGGCAGTGCCCCCGCCAAGTCGAGCAAAAAAGCGGCACGGCCGTACCATTCTTTTCTCGAAGCAATTCAGGCCATTTTCGACCCCCTATAACTTCGTTGTGGATAAAACTAGAAGCCTGAATTTTCAGAAACCAAACAGGCATTGTATAAACACGGTATATTTCAAATTTCATTCAATTTGAACCAGTAGTTTAAGAATTATAACGAGTCAAATTTCTTAATTTTGTCACTCACTGACTGACCGATCATCAAAAGTCTATGGCACTTCTAGCAGACATAGAAGCTTCAAATTTAGAATACAATTAGTGTTTAGTATATGAATCAAGGAAAAACTATAATATTTTTCAATTTCGGTCCAGTTTTCTAGATACATCAACTGCATAAATAACTTTGTAATCCCATATAAATATATAGGATTACAAAGTTACATTTGCAGTTAATTAATCAGTGTACCTGTATAATATAATGAAATAATAGATGTAGATGGGTACTTTTTTTTTCTTGGTGAAAAATATCATCGAATGACTTCTTCCGCTCGGGTGTGTCAGAATTCTACTGACTAAAAACCCACCCTGTTCCTTCGGAAGCCCTAAAGTTCCGGGGCCGCAGTATCTCGATGGAACTTTCCCGCAAACCCCGACAGGCAATGGCCCTATGAGGCCCCGTCACTGGTATTGACAGCTTTTTGAGGCGCGCATGGAACACGACGCGCCGCCGACCAGGGCCTGGTCCTTACCGGACTGTGAGCGACCCCTACTCGCCATCCGCAGGCCCGCGCCTACGGTGGCCCGAAATCGACTCACGATCCACGACGCCCGGGGCGTCTCCCCCGGCGGCTGGGGCGCGAGGAAGAGAGTTGCCTCTCCCTCGCACGTTCGGCCTCCTCCTTCGCTAGCATGACTGCTTCGCAGCAGGAGGTGACTGCATCCCATTCCCTCTCGCTTCGCACCATGGTCTAAACCAGAGCAGGGCGCGAGAAGTCGCCGCCTTCGATCGCCTCTACGAGGATACGACGGTGCTCCACCCATGCAGGGCACACCTCGACCATATGCTCCACCGTGTCTTCCAGTGTAGATAGGTACCTAGATATAATAATTATGTTCAAAGGTAACTTGTTAAATGGTCAACGGAATAAAAAAGCAAGAAGTATTAAGAGTATTGGGGAGTAGCCGAAATTGCATAATTACTTACTTATGGATTAACTTTAACCGAGACGTTTGACGAGTGCGGCATTAATTATTACTAACTAATGCAAAAGACGTACGTGCGTATTCATATGTGCGTATCAAAGCCTCCGAAAAAAACCCATAGAGACATGGAGTGGGCTTTGAAAAAAACTTTAGCTGAAGTTCAAGAAGTAGTACCGGAAAATTAAAAAAGCAAGGCTACCTACAAAAATAAGAAAAGCTCATAAGACAGAGAGAGGGCTTTAAGAAAATTCGTTGTTGGTATACAAGAAGTAGAAGGTACCGGAAAGGAAAAAAGTATGACTTTCTAGAAAAAGCAATGAGATCCCATAAAAAACAATACTTGTCAAAAAACCAAGTCTCGCAACTCAGTTCTTCTACCGTAAAAAGTTGTAGAGGGTGTGTATTACAGTAGGTGTGAGGGTATCAACAAGGGCTATAGAGAAAGCCTTCAGTTTCCTCATAAATCCGGTCCAATAACCATTCCTGTACTTAGATCGTGGCCTTATAGTAATTGATGGGTACACTGAAGGCATTACTTACGGTGTTAAATACTTTACTGTAGATATGATGAAAGCCGGGCAGCAAAGAGGGAAATTGTTTTGGAAGCAGGATTCTAATCCGCAATTGACTACCACTTCTAATTAGTAACTGTATGGCGTAGGTACTTAGACGTGTAAAAGCTGCAACCAACACAGGCCAATGAGAGCCAAGATGACTGATACATTGTAAACTTGTGCACTGATTGGTCGGTCGTTATATTTTGTTACTATTCTGGATGCGACTTCATATTTTTTTTAACCATTGATGTCCCACTGCTGTGTAAAGGCCGCCCCCAAATCCTTCCAGGTTCTCATTTCAAGCGCCACTTCGGACGCAATGCAATGTGCATCTGGGTCATCTCGCCATCTTTTCCTGGGCCTCGGCGGCGCCATCCATTCTTATATCCATTCATATATTCAAAATATTTTTAAATCTGATGGAGTTATTAATCACTGGCTTCTGCACGCGACTTTCGTTCGCATGGGAAATTTTTCCTGCTTAAATCCTGATCCATTGAGATTTCTGAAATAAAAAGTATTCCAATATGTCAACTATACCTTCGAAATTTCGTTGAGATCCGTTCAGTAGTTTGTTCGTGAAAGAAAAACAAACATCCACTCATCTATACCTGCATTCATCCTCACAAACTTTCGCATTTATGATATAAGTAAGATTCGGTGACATAATAAAAAAATTAAAGTTTGTATTTCAATTAGGGTTAAAAAAATACATTAGATCGGTGTTTCCTAACGGACTACCCTGATTAGAAATACCGAAACACACTCAGATGTCACAGTGTCTTTTAAAGTCCATACTCTTTTAAAGTACTAGTCATATCATATGAACATCGTGTAGGTTTACGTCTGTGGTGTTCATTTGAGGAAAGAAGCACACAGATTTCTATGAGAGGGAAAGGGCTTTATCCACCACAAGCGCCCAGTTCAGGTTATAGCATGTCTTCGGATTTTCGATCCTAGGTCACGCCGTTTGCCTCATGTATGCTTCACCGATTAGAGACCAGTGGTTGTGATGAAAATTCCACGAACTAATGTGCCTGACTGGGTTCTAATCCACGACTATTAACTTGCGATTCGTGCCCATAACTACTGTATTATTGTTATTATATACTTTATTGTACACGTTAAAATACACTTAAGGATACAAATAATAAAACTAATGTACAATGGGCGGTGGTACTGTAGGTAGTCTTTTTTTTTTTTTTTTTTAGCGTGGTAAAATTATCAAATAAGTCCTCCCACTCCGGGCAGGGTGGGAGGGACTGTCAGACTTTTACTGACTAAAATCCACGGTGTTCCTTCAATAACCCTTTACATACCGGGGCCACAGTAACGGGATGAGTCCCACGACCCCGGCGGGCTTCGGCCCTCTGCAGAGGGGGCCTCGTCATGTTGCTGACGCTCTTTGAGGCGCGCGTGGAACACGACGCGCCGTCGACCCGGGCATGGTCCATGGTCGGACAGCGAGTTGCCCTTTACTCGCTGTCCGCATGCCCGCGCCTACGGTGGCCGGAGATCGTCGGCCGACGTCCGACGCCGTGGGCGTCTACCACTGCGGCTGGGCTGGAGGGAGGACGCCATCCTCTCCCTCACGCGGCCCGCCTCCTCCTTCGGAAGCATGACTGCTTCGCAGAAGGAGGCGACCGCTTCCCACTCCCTCTCGCCCCGCAGCATGGCCTCGACCAAGGCCGGGCGCGAGAGGTCTCCGCCTATTGTCGCCGTGAGGACACGTCGGTGTTCTGCCCAAGCTGGGCAGTCCTGCACCGTGTGCTCGACTGTGTCCTCAGGGCGACCCTCGCAGTGGTGACACCCAGGCGTCTCTTCCTTACCCATCAGACACAGGTACCTCCCGAAACTTCCGTGTCCGGTGAGGACCTGCGTCATGCGGTAGGTCAGGACGCCGTGACGCCGATCTAGCCACTCCTCAAAGAGGGGTCTTACCGCCGCAATTGCGGCGTGCCCGGCCGTCGGTTGCGACAGTCGTTCCCTCCATACTGCCCTGAGATCGCGCCGGAGCTCTTCCCGCCGCGCCTCGACTTCTCGAGGCAGCGGGGATACGCCCCGGCGCTGCGCCTCCACGCGCCATTCATAGACGCGCTGGAGGGCAGTCGCCTCCAGATCCCAGGGCAGCAATCCGGCAAGGAGGTTGGCCGATTCGCCGGCGATCGTGCGGTATCCCCGGATCATTCGGATAGCCATGACCCTCTGGCATGCGACCAACTTTAGTGGTCGCGTCCGGATGCACAGGGCCCACACTGGGGACCCGTAGAGGGCCATGGACCGCACGACGCCGGCGTACAGCCTTCGGCAGGAGGCGTTTGGCCCGCTGAGATTAGGCAGGAGTCGCCTGAAGGCGGCTGCTGCCCGGTTCAGCTTTGGGGCCAAACTCAGGAAGTGCTCCCTGAAGTTCCACCGGCTGTCGAGGACGAGTCCCAGGTACTTCATCGTCCTCCCGACGCCGATGCGAACCCCCTCCACCGTTATGTGGGACTCGGACCGTGGCGCGTTCCGACCGCCATGGAAGCACATGGCCTCGGTCTTGTGCAGCGCCACGTCGAGTCCCAACTGCCGGATCCTACGAACGACTGTCGCAACCGCTTGCGTCGCCAGGTCGGCCGCCGCCTGGTGCGACTCTCCCTGCGCCAGGACGAGCGTGTCGTCAGCGTAACATACTACGCTGACGCCGTCAGGGAGGTCGCCGCGCAGCACCCAGTCGTATCCGATGTTCCACAGGGGCGGCCCCAAGACCGAACCCTGTGGGACACCGCACGACATCTCTCGCCGGTTCCACTCTCCCCGGTGACCGGGGTAGATGACGGCTCTGTCCGTCAGGTAGTCCTCGACTATGCGACGGAGGTAGGTCGGCACCCGGTGATACCGGAGTGCCTTCCTGATGCAACTCCAGGGCAGGGTGTTGAAGGCGTTGGTGATGTCCAAAGACACCGCCAAGACGACCCTGCCCCGGGATACCGCGTCCCCCGTCGTGAGGGCTCTCACGCGCATGACAGCATCCACCGTCGAGCGCCCCCTGCGGAAGCCAAACTGGCACTCCGCAAGATCCGGGCCCACCCGATTCAGGTGCCCGAAGAGGCGGTCTGCAATCACTCTTTCCAAGAGCTTGCCCACCTCGTCGAGCAGCACGATGGGCCGGAATGCGGACGGAGAGTCCGCAGGGCGCCCGGCTTTCTGGATCAGGACCAGCTTTCCCGTCTTCCAGCGAAGCGGAAACTGGCCCCTCTCCAGGCATGCGCTAAAGAGCCCCCCTAGTCGAGGCCCGAGAGTCTCCGAGGCCAGGACCCACGCTTTCCCTGGCAAGCCGTCGGGTCCTGGGGCGGTATTTTTGGCCTTGAGCCGTTGTACCGCCACTCTCAAGTCTACCTCGGTCACCTCTGGAGCGTCGTAGACGTCGTCGTCGCTGTGGTCCGCGTTTGCGCCAGCTTCAGGTTCCGTCGGAGACGGAGCCATGGGCGGGGGAGCGTGCTCCCCTCGCGATGGGAACAGGGCGCTCACCACGTCCTCCAAGAACTGAGGCTGGAGACTCTGCGTCAACGGGGGAGCCCAGGGGCGGAGCTTTTCTCGCACCCACTTGTAGGGGCGGCCCCATGGGTCCCCGTCCAGAGTCGCCAGCATCTCCTCCCGGGCCAGTTCCTTGGCCCGCCAGATCTCGTCTCGGAGGACGGCCTTCGCTGCCCTGTAACCCTCGTACAGCTCCGCCTCTACAGTCGCCGCATCCGGAGGTCGGGTGCGGCGCCTGCGGAACCTGGTGTACCGGCGTCGTGCCGCAACGCACGCTTCGCGCAGCGCTGCTAGCTCGCTCGACCACCAGTACAGCTAGTATTATCAATACCTATATACTTACTTTTTTTATTGATAATAGGCTCGCGTTTGACCACCATCTCACCTGATGGTAAGTGATGATGTGGTCGAAGATGAAGCACGCTTGCCTAGAAGTAACCTATTCACTCTTGAGGGGCCAATTCCTTCACAACTAGACGTGGAGGGTCCTCCACAGAGTCCACAGCGAGGGTTCCGCGGAGTAGACAAGCTGCCACGACTAGCAAACTATTACTCGTAGAAAGCCTGTTAAAGACCAAGATACCTACCCACTAGATGTCTGACTAGATTGTGTGATCTAGTTTTATGGACAAGTATTAAAATGGTAATATTGGCGATTAGAGAGTGTTATCGTTATTTAACTACATCGGCGTTTGATTTTATGGGTCGTTTGGTGCCGTTAGATTTAAAGATTGCAAACACTGAATTTAATAGAAAAACTTAAAAGGCAGTGGTGTTGGCATGGCCTGTTTCTTAACCTTTTAGTAGTAGAAACATCGACCTCATCTAGTTTAATGAGACGAGTTTTTTATTAAACCAATTTGCAAAATAAAATATCTTTTCATAAAGAGAAGGCTTTTGTCCCATCAGTTGGAACGATATAGGCTGATTATTATGTTTAACACTTTTACATTTTACCATGTCAGAAATGGTACGTGTCTAGAAAATTGTGAATACTATGTAACCTTGTTGAATAAATAAAATAGTACTAAGATAAGAGAGGCCTGTTTTCAAATCTTGGTTTCCGAGCGGCATGTCTAACTAAATTATTCACACGGTATGAGCGTAGTTTGTTGCCGATATGTTCACGAGATCGGCATCATTGTCAGTTCACTATAGCGAGCGTGCTGACACAGCCCGTGTACTGTAAAGTTACGAATTTTTGACATACTCACATATTTCTAAAGTCTCTATTTAAATAGATAAAAAGTTATAGTCTTATGGTACACCATAACTGAATTAAATAAGGGCTTAACAACTACAAAGGATAAAACAGGGTCAAGGATAAAAAGTCTCAGAGGCTCAAGTCAATTGCTGGGTTTACCCGTATGTTCGAAAAAACGACGGATTTCAGATCAGATAAACCATACAAGTACAGAAACAAATAGTTAGAAAACGGTTAACAATTTTAGCCCAATCTTAGCCTAGTACTTAACGCAAATTGAAAAAATGATCCCAACATTCTACAGATGTTCGTCGACTTGTTGACATAGTAATTGTTTTAGAGGTCCAACACGTAATTTGTAAGATATCTAGACATTTGAAAAGATGAGCACGTTCACAAGATGTCTGCGACACACGTTGCTTGTGGCATTTAGTTGCCATCTCACCAGACTGCTGACGTGTGACCGACAGAGACTGGATCTCCCGCAACCCTGCCAGGACAGATTGCTCAGTGTTCAATCTATTGCAATCCATCGCTCGTTGGCGAGATAAGCTGACTGACTGAGCTTTTGAGAATCGCTTATTATCTCTGGAAATAGATTGAAGGGCAAACCTATCAGCTATTGGTATTTAAGCTAACATGGTCACTAACAGTATTATTAGAACTTAAAACGGGATATTTACCATGTGTATTTATTGTTTCGAGTATCTATGATCACGGCAGAATCTAAACTTTATGTGTATTTATTTATTCAAACTTTATGTATATATACAGCAAGGCATTCTCTACCAGTCAACCTTTGGGTTAAAGAGACCACAAGTGGTAGGTGTACAAGTAAATAAAATGTCATAAATTATATATATATATATATATATTATCTCGCTCGTTCGATCGTAGACCTCATCTTTCTCCTTAATAAACAAACAATTAAACGAGCCGTACATCCCGAGAGTGAACACTACGCCTGAACCTCTCTCCGGTTTTAATTTAATCTTTGTTACAATGTCCGCCTACGTAAGAACAGAACTAGAACCTTGTGTGACATGCAGAGTAGTAACACATAGAAGGATATCACTTAAATTATCTCGAGTGCAAAAATATATGACAGATTATTAGATTACCAAATGTTTTTAATTGCGGACGTAATAAATAATAATTCATTTATTTCAAGCAACTTTGCCCATACAAATAACATACACAGTATAACAAAATATACTATAAATTAACAAATTGAAATAAAATAATAACTATTTTACACAAAATCATCTTGTGTCGCACAGTATCGGGTATCTATCTGATCACAGAATCGAAGAAACACAACACCTTTCGGTCAAAATTCTTCCTTCATGAAGGTCGACATATGTTCAGTAGGAACCCTCACCACAAACGAATTAAAATTCATAATATTCTGACGACAACCGTTAGACCATCAGCGAGAACTTGATCTTGATCCTGATACTTCAATCTCTTCTGCTTTTTGTAGAGTAATGCAGCCAAGACACGTACAGTAGGGTGTCCCGAAAAAATTTTTTTTTCGCTTTTCGCTACTCAAGCCCCCTCAAAAGTTGCATTATTAGTTTTAGATTACCGTAAAAATAATAAAAAAAAACATAAAAAAATATCTTGAGGGTTCTACCGGCATTTTTTTTATTTTTTTATCACTTAAATAACCCTTCAGTCAATGTCGTCTATTCTATTTTATGTACATTATTCCCATTTTATTTTTTATTTCATTGATAGTGAAACCCTAAGTTATGATTTGCAGGCAACGACAGGATTTTTTCTGTTAGGAATTAATAATAATAATAATTTATTTCCACAAAAGAATTGTACACTGTTTTGCCAAATACACTAATTTCTTAAAAGTATGAGTAAGTACACGAAAATGTTAGCTATTGGGGCTAAACTAGGTATAAACCTGTATTTCAGCCCTCAAATCGCCCGACCTCCAGATTTTACGGTTAAATTACAAACTCCATAAAAATACAAACTAACTAAAATAATGTACAAAAACTTAAAAAATAGTAATAATAATCAAAACATTAAAATAATTGAAAGAACGACTTACAAAGACGATAATTTCTATTACAATCAATAGGAATTAAGATGATTTAAAATATATATATTAAATTAAAAATCGGAAACGGAAACAAAATTATGAAATATTATGAAAAACGAAACAAAAACAAAATGAATAATAAAATAAGTAAGTACTAAAATCGCAATCATAATTTTATATCACAATTAAAATTATAATTTCAAAATCATAATTGTGTAAGCTGTCCTCTTTTTGTGTACTTGATGGAGTTGTGCTTGTTTGAGTGTTAGAGGGTGTGTAAGTTTGCGGAGTTTAAAATTAAGTAGGGACCTGAAGCAATTCTTCTGTTTCTTCATATGTGAGTTTTTGAAGGTACTGACTTACAATAATTTTGCATGAATGCTTTGTCATGGAGTAAAATTTCAGAGTTTTATTTAATTTATTGTAGATGTAGGGACCAATAAATGAAGGAAATCTAGTACCAAACTTTGTCTTGTAACTGGCCGTTTGCGAGCAAACCAGGTATTGCGTGCGCCTATTCATAACGATCGGGTTGTAGATGAGTTTCTTGTGTGGTAATAATATAATATTTAAAATAAAAAGCTGTCTTACTGTTAAAACTTCACAGAATTCGTATAACAGAGAGGTCGGAAATAGCTTTGTTTTAAAAGTACTGACCTTCAAAATGGCACGCTGGGCAACCTCAACTGGCTTTAAGATGGTTTTGGGAGACCCACCCCATGACGATATGCAGTATGTGATGAGGGACTGGCAGAGAGCAAAGTATATTCGCTTCAGCATAAATGGATCAGTCACGTATCGGAGGGTCTTAAAAATGTATATCAACTTCCTGATCCTACCGCTGAGGGTTTTAATGTGGTCTTTAAAGTTGAGTTTGCTGTCAATGAAAACGCCCAGATATTTTATTGATTCAACACGTTCTAAGTTCGGACATGAACAGTTTGCTCTAGGATGACACATATTATGTGATAGGATGTTATAATCATCATAATTTTTTTCTGAGTTTGACCGTATACTGAAGCAAATATACTTAGTTTTGTCCACATTAAGAGTCAAAACATTGCTCTGAAGCCATGCACACACTGCATCAAAACCAGCTTGGGCAGCTTTAAATGCCCCTTCCCATGTGTCGGCAGAGAAAACAAGAGCAGTATCATCTGCATAGGAGATTACTTTGCCATGGAAGAGCTTGAGATTTGTGAGATCGTTTATATATACGAGAAAGAGGGTTGGACCCAGGATGCTACCTTGTGGAACCCCGTACGTTACTGAAAGATCTCCACTGTTGAAGTTGCCAATGCGAACACTCTGAAGACGACCGGTTAAATAACTTTGAAAAAGCTTTAGTTGAGTACCTCTGATTCCAAGTATTTCCAGCTTATTAAGTAAGATTGGAATGGACAGAGTATCAAAAGCCTTGGCTAAGTCAAGGAAAATAGTAAGGCATTTTTGTTTTTTGTCAAGGTTATCACTAACAAAGCTAATGAGATCATTAACAGCTTGATCTGTCGATTTACCTTCACGAAAACCGTATTGGTTTGATGAAAGCAATAGTTTAGCTTCTAGAAATTTTACCAATCTTGTATTAATAACTCTCTCCAGAATCTTAGATAGTGCAGGGAGGATAGAAATCGGCCTATAGTTTATGATATTACCTCTGTCACCGCACTTGTGGATTGGGCACAAAACAGATTTTTTTAGACTGTCAGGGAAAACACCACTTTGAAGACATAAGTTGAAGATGAATGTTAGCGGAGGAACTAGAATTTTTTTATGTGTTTTTAAAAAGGAACTGCTTATTTCATCATAACCCGTAGCACAATCTGTCTTTAGGTTAATTAAGAAACTTGGTTTGGAACAACCTCGCAAAATTTATGTTTTGACTTGTTTTTCTTAAATTCTCTACTTCTACTGTGAGGCAGTTCGTCTCATTTCTATTGCGGTTTTATTGCTGTCAGGTGTCGCTCTGCACTTCCTTGTGATAAAATACGTGTTTTTGTTATATATAATAATGGGTTCAAGACGAAGTGAGACTACTTGTGCTATTTTGGGATCATATAAAGAACTTGACGATCGCCAATTACCAGTGATAAGTGACGTTATCAAATTCATTTTATTTACTAAAAAAAAACTTTATAGCAAAAAATAAAACCGACTTCCATATCAAAACACTACAAAGCCAAAAATAATTTTAATTTCGGTAGTCGGTGTTATTGGTTTTGTATTTTCTTTTTTTTCACACCGCCTTCCGAAATTAAAATTATTTTTGGCTTTGTAGTGTTTTGATATGGAAGTCGGTTTTATTTTTTGCAAAAAAGTTTTTATTTTCGCGCCTTTTAGTGGGTCAGTTTGTAATTTTTTTTTTTTTTTTTTTATTATTTAGTTAATTTATTTATATACAGAGGTATCACTTAAATCTAAACTCGCCAAACTTTTACGTTTGATGGCTGGTTTAATTAATCTCAAAAGCCAAAATCTCAACTACTTATCACCTTCACCAGCAGAGTAAACGAAAAGGTCATCTATGTAAACATTTTTTTCAGACTTTTGTCTATTTTTCAGAAACGGCTTGTCCGATTTTGATAAAATTTTCATGGAACCATTTGGAAAGCATACCCTTTCCAACAAGAAAAGAATTTTTCAAATCGGTTGGCAAGCGACGGAGCTATGCCCGAACAAACATAAAAAAAAACAAACAAACATCCGAATTGAGAACCTCCTCCTTTTTAAGAAGTCGGTTAAAAATGAACTAAAACTACAGAAGAATGGGAAAGATCCTTCTAACACAGAAGTTTTTTCAATCATTTCTGGAAAACTTGATACGATTTGGACCAAAGCTTCGATTCCTATCGTTTCCAACGTACGAGTTACCCAATTGCTGAAATCATATTTCGACAAATACCTGTCATTGATAAGATATCCCAAAAACAAAAGAAATGATAGTTACGAAAGCAAAGTGAAGTGCTTTTTGGAATCGTCGAACATGCTCTTCGATATTGCTGCTTGTAAGTGCACTTCGTTTGACATTTGTTCCTGCATAAAACCTAAGAAAGTTCCTATTTCTGAAAGAGACTTTTTACTGGATCAAAGAAGTGATAGAAAAATGGCAATAAGCGGTATAGACACAAAAGAAACAGCAAGACTTTTAAAGAAACATCAGAGACAAGAAAATTTGAAGTCAGAGCACGCATGTTTTCCCAGTGCATCACTAAAAACCAATCCTGTTCCGGTGCGCGAGTTGCCGCCTCGACCGCAGTCGCCTGTAACAGAGCTTTCTGCGAATAGTGACGTGCCTGTAAATGAGACTCCATCTACTTCGTTGAATCGGAACACTCTGGCGCTGCCAACAGTAGCTAAGGTATGTGATCGGTATGGACTATCAACGCGATCTGCGGCTGCGGTCGCTTCGGCGGTCTTAGCTGACGTAGGATTGGTATCTTCCGAAGATCTAAGTCTTGTTATTAATAAGAATAAAATTCAACATTATCAATAACAAATATATCACAACATTGACACGATTGTAATAAAAAGTATCTACTTTGATGGACGAAAGGACAAAACACTCATAAACGAGAAAATAGGCGATCGGTACCACCGCAGAGAAGTCTTTCAAGAACACATTTCAGTTCTCACAGAGCCGGGTTCTTTTTATTTGGGACATATGACGCCAAGTCGTGGCACTGCCAAAGGGATCGTCTCTTCTATCATATCTTTGTTAGAAAATCAAGGGTTGAACTTGGAAGAGGTGATCTGTGTGGGGTGCGATGGTACTGCTACGAATACAGGTTGGAAGGGAGGTGTCATTCAATTCCTGGAAAACTATTTAGAGAGACCGTTGCAATGGTGTGTTTGTATGCTTCACGCGAATGAATTACCGCTTCGTCATTTGTTCATGTCTCTGGATGGTAGCACATCTGGGCCAAAAGAATATTCAGGACCTATTGGAAAACAGCTAGCTGCTTGTGAAAGTAAACCTCTAGCGTCTTTTTGTGCAGTGTCTGGCAATTTGCTAGTATTACCTGATAATATTGTGAAGGAACTAAGCACGGATCAAAAGTATCTGTACGAAATGTGTCATGCTGTGATGGCTGGTTCCTGTTCCCTTGAGCTAGCGAACCGCCAACCTGGAAAAATGGCGCATTCGAGATGGCTCACTACTGCCAATCGCATACTCAGACTTTACGTAAGTACTGTTTCGCCGTCAAATAATTTGCAGCTGCTTGTGAACTACGTGGTCAAAGTTTACGCTCCTGTTTGGTTCTTAATCAAGCAAAACTCATCATTTAAAGATGGAGCCAAGCATATTTTTCAAATGGTTATATACTCTCGATTTTTGCCTGATAGTCAGAGATCTATTGTAAATTCGGTGATCGAAAGAAACGCTTTTTTTGCGCACCCAGAAAACTTGCTTATTGCCATGTTATTCGACGATAGAGAGCATATTCGAGAGTTTGCATCTCGCAAAATATTAAAGGCCAGAGAAGCAGAAAAGAGCAACTCTTGCAGGGTATTTAAAGCACCAAAGCTTAACTTCTGTGCGCGAGATAATATTTTGGCAAGAGTGAAATATCAGCTCCACCAATTTTGCGACACGTGTCCAACGATGAACTTAGAATTAAGGCTAAAGAACACATCCTTGACATTATTGACTTTCCCTGCCACACACAGTCAGTGGAAAGATGTGTAAAACTAGTGACGGAGGCTTCACAAAGCGTCACGGACGCTACAGCTCGGGATGGTTTTATTAGGAACAGATTAAAATCTCGCTTAGAAATGCCTAATTTTGGTCACAAAAACCAGTTCCGTTTTTAAAGTTGCCATTGATTATTTTGTCTTTCAACTATTTTAAACCTTGCTTTAACTCATTGTTGTACCCTTAAATTTAATAAAAACCATTTAAATGTTATTTTTGTATGATTTATAGTTTATATTAGGAACCCCTAAAAATAGCAAATTTGAAAAACTTCAAGGCCAGTCCTTGAAGTTTTTAGAGGCCTCAAGATGCCGGATATCTAATTAAATTTTATAATAATCGTAATATATGTGTCAAAACGCAACTTTTGATACCTCTTGCGTAGCCGTAGCTCATTTTTTTTCCCCCATTCATGAACGGGACACCCTAACGTACAGCACCGACACGGTCTACTCGGTGCTGTACCACACTTACAACAAGAAGGCTTCTTTTTCCTCATCTGCACCTTGATGAAGTAATAACTCTAAACTCTACCTGACAAATTGTATATATAGCAGTTTAATTCAAATGTTCTTTGGGCCTTTGTGATCCTGCGAGCACACGAGAGCTTACTGCGCGGAGTGAGTCCATTGAGCCCACGTGCCACCGTGAGCCACAATACAGCGACTCACCGCACAACTATTAATCACGCTTATTTCTAAACAGCATCACTACCTCATTGTTAACTAACTACAAATTAAAGTTCCTACATTTAGAGAAAGCTTTTACCATAATCGGTCGATTTGTTATTCACACCGATTTGTGTTAGAGTTGGCCGCAACAAGCTCGTAAGTTTATCTAATGTGTGGCTATTAAAACTTAATAACCCTATTAAAGTTTGGAGGCGGACAAAACAAAGCTAGTGATAAATATCGCTAAATAGACGATATTTATACCGCGATACGAAACATAAAGCTTTCAGGTCTAGGACTAACATTGCTTTCATCTTTGAACTTTCATCCTCTATCACAGGAAAATTTAAATTTGGATGGCGGGTTTGAATGGATCGTAAAGATAATCTTAATAGTTATCTTTAATACACAATTAAAGTCTAGTATCTTACGGACTTAAAAATTGTGTAAACGTCGCGTCGTCAATTAAATCCTAATTGAAATCCTAATTGTCGAATTAAAGTTTGATTACAAAATATAGATTGAAGTGCGCATGTGGTGTTTACCTTTAAGTGGTTGATAGGTTGTTCTTCAGAATATTAATAGTTTTAAAGTTAATTATAAGTCGTCAAAAGCGTAATAGCTAAGATGTCGGAGTTGTGATCGAGTGGTCGTGGTTTCGAACCCCACCTTGCTAGTTCTCTTCCTACAAAAAATAAAAAAGTATAAACAGTCGTTGGTGAACTAAATAAATAAATTAAATAAAACAAACCAATGCAAAATGTAACTGAATTTTTACGCCTTCCCATCGGCTTCGAGTGACCTTAAACAGGAGCTGCATACTAAACATTAGACACGCGAAATAATCCCTCACGACCCAACTACGAGAATAGTTAGATTGCACCGCCATACTTAGTGTCACAACACACCACTTGACCCGCAACTATACTATCGCAACGAACCACCACAAGCGCGTTTTATAGATAAATACATAATATAGAGGCATGCATGAGTGCGTTTTATAACCAGTTCTAACTGCTTATAGACGAGTGTATGAGTGCTTTTCTATCAATTTTGAAGGACAGGTACAAGAGTGGACTGCTTCAGCACTAGTGACGGGGCCCCATAGGGTCATTGCCAGCCGGGGTTGTGAATGTTCTAACGAGATACCGCGGCCCCGGAACTTACGGGCAGCTGAAGGAACAGGGTGGGTTTTTAGTCAGTAGAAGTCTGACACTCCCTTCCGCTCCACCCAAAGCGGGACATTTGACGATTATCCCACCCGAAAAAAAAAAGAAAATTGAAACGCGACGTTAAGTGGTGTTTAAGATCTGCTCTGCCTCCCAAGTCACTCCAGTCTCCTTCTCATTTCCGCTCCGTTCCGCTTCGTATCAGGCACGGAACTAGGTGTCTCCTTATTCTATTCGCGTCGGCGACACATCGCTCGGTGACAGTCGCTTTTGTATTAACGTCAGGGATGTTACCGTTTTCATCATTGCATTTCCTGAGTGGTTAGTTTTATTCTATTGTAACAGGTTCTAGTGATGAGCTCGCCCAGAACTGTAGGTTTAATTGTTTTAATAGTTTTTGTTAGAAGTTCACGATTCCAGTAAATTCCGTTCCATCATCGGACTACAAGACAAACGGCGATGCGCCATCGTTACATGGTGGACATCCCACCCATACGCACGAACGTTTGGAAATACTGTCATTGTGCGTACGGCTAAGGAGTGGAATTTTCTGCCGGAGTCTGTGTTTCCTGATAGCTATAACCTGGGAGTCTTTAAGTGAAGAGTGAATAGGTTACTTCTAGGTAAGCGTGCTCCATCTTTGACCACATCATCACTTACCATCAGATGAGATGGTGGTCAAAGTGAGCCTATTATCAATTTAAAAAAGATATATATATCCTGAAATCCATAATAGTACTTTCGGTAAGCTTAATATGCCGCTATAAATAGATTTTAGAACTTTACAGTGCTAACTACATCAATATAATATTTGGTTAATGGTACTTGTCGGTATAGTAAGTACTTACCTTGCTCATTTTGTATTTATGGTACGCCTAATGAATATTGTTTACAGTTGTTTTTCTTTAGATAGCAGACAAAAGTTTGCGTCCATAATTGAATATTAATAGGTTTCAGAGCTCCCTAAAATAATCTCACCTATTGATTTTTAGTAAAACTTTTATACTTATTTATGAATCAGCTCAGCTCTAATACAATAGTGTGAAGGTTGGTACAAAATGGTTAAGTTAAGCGGCGCGTGAGAGGAAATAGATTCGTTAAAGCAAGTTGTCCGGCCGGCCGCCGGACACCCGGACGCCGGACGCCGGACGCTGGCAGCCGGAGAGCGTCATTGTTTTATGTAGAGCTCTAATCGAGTTGACCTTTAATATTCAGTTGAGTTTAAAGTAATGCTGGCGTTTCAATTTCGGTGACAAAGTGGGTTGTTTTAGTAATTGTATGTGTAATGGTGAACTGCCTCATTGGTCGAGTGGTCCCGACTGCTGCGCACGAGATCTTGGGTTCAATTCCCGGGTCGGGCTAAAAGTTCTATTGGGTTTTTCTGTAAGTAATTTCTCAGTAGTAGCTCGAAGTTTGCCCGCGCGCCGGGCGGTGTGATATGTGGCCGTGGACTTACAAAATACACGCAGAGGTTACAATTAATTAACAGTTGCGTTTAATCTAACTTTTGCGAGTATCATCTTGTTTAATACATTTCTTTTTTTATTTATTGAAAGGGTCGCGTCTGACCTCCATCTCACCTGATCGTAAGCGATGATGAAATGAAATGAAATATTTATTTTGTAAATTGGTTATAAATAACACTTTTACACGTTATGTTTTTTTGCGTGTTTAGTTTAGCTAGATAAGGCCGGTATTTCCTAACTGACTACTCTGAGAAGGAACACCGAAACAAACTCGGAGGTCAAAGTCTCTTTTAAAGTCCATACAATTTGTATTTGTATATGAGAAGCATGTACGTTCATGTCTGTGGTGTTCTTTTGAGGAAATAACCACGCAAATTTGAGCGGACCTGTCCAGACAGTGCAAGCATTTGTCAGTTATCGTGTAGCTCAACTTAGAACTTAAGGAGCTCAACAATTTGACGAACAATACCAAAGTAAGGATATTTGGGTAGGCCACACAAGTACTCAAACTGCTTGACATCATTAAATAAATTATAGTGAAAGAAAAAAACAACGAAACAAGAATAACCTACATTGTCCTCACATTTACAATAATGGAATAACTATATTTAAAAAAACAACAAACAAAAACAAAATTAATAGGTTGATACAATACTTGAGAAAGCAAATATTTTAATCAATCAAAAATAAATCACCAATCAAAATTTTAAAAATAAATAAAAGAGGCACACCTATAAATCACTGGAGCATCTCATTCCCAAGCCTTCTTGTCCTCAATATAATCTTTAACAGTGTAAAAAGCTTTCTGACATAGCTTACGTTTTATAAACAATTTGAATTCATTAATACTTAGTTCTTGAATATGGCTAGGAATTTTATTATAAAAACGTATACATTGGCATCTAAACGAACCACCTATTTTTTGTGTGGTCGTGTGGTCGAAGATGAAGCACGCTTGCCTAGAATTAATTTTTATGAAAGTATTTATATTCATAAGCACTCGCTAACAAATCACTCAAAACGAAAAGTAACTTATGTAAAGTAATTTTTTTATTTTTTATTGCCTAATAAGGCTCATGTTTAACCATCATCTCACCTGATGGTAAGCAATGATGTGTTCACGCTTATCTAGAAGTAACCTATTCACTCTAGACTTAAAGACACCCAGGTTAAAGCTTTCAGGAAACACAGGCCTCGGCAGGAATTCCACTCCTTAGTTGTACGCACAATGAAAGTATTTCCAAAATATGTCCAAATGGAAATAGTGAAATCCTCAAACCAAAGACTAATCTATTCCCAAATGTATTGCGATCAGCTTCCATTCTAACAGCTGAATGTATCTTATTTTATTTTATTACTTTTAAGAAAACTTACAGGGTATTGATATATACAAATGAAATTATTTAGACGATGGCTAATTACAAGTTTTCACATGTATGTATTTATATTGCTATGATAATAAGATTTACTGTAGACAGACAAACAAAAATTAAACTACTATTTCAGTTACCGAAACTCAAAGCTTTAATGAAAAACAATACAAACCAAACGAACGAGAGTTATACAGTATTATAATGTAAACACACATCTTAGTCATTTCAAATACTTTTATTTGACATTGAAAACACTATGACGTAACTACAATACTCCTCTGAGAAAATTAAAAAGTATCTCAAAGCGTGCACTATTTTCAATTACAGCGTTGCATCCCATCACTCGGGACGACAGATAAACGCGAGCTTATCTTGAATGAAAATAACAATCTTTGTAGACTCCGCGGCAATCTCAGACACTACTTTGCAGACATAAACACGAGCGTCAGCTAATTTTTTTTTTTTGTTTAAGTTAGCTTACACAAATCGAACTCGATACTAGTGAACTGAAATAGTACATTTTGATACAAGTGGAGAAAGTTTGTTATTGCGGCCGAGGCGGAGTTACACCCGAGCCGCGAGGCAAGGGGGTTATGGAGCCGAGTAGGTACTGCAGTAACAAATGTCCACGTGTATCAAACGACGTTTTCAATACATTTTCGAAGAAAAATACTTGCTCTGAAAATGACGACGCATTTTTATTTGTTTTCCATTGAAGAAAATTATGCAAAGTTGCCATATATTTTAGCTTCGATTTAGATGGCAACAAGCTATCGCAAGCATTTTGAGCCTCAATCAGAATATCTGGCGGCATACCATCTAAATTGTTCTCATCAAAAATTAAATTCGACATACTTACGCAAAAAACACAAATTAATTAGATTTAATTTGTTTTTCTCCGCGCTTTACCTTCGCGGGTTAAAGGAGAAGCAAAGGTATGAGAATGAAAACAGCCTGACATTAAAATAAAATATATTTTTTTAATTTAGAACACAAATAAATGTTAATGCGACTCTTTACTGAGAAAAAAAAAACAATCACCGCCGAATATAGGGAATTGCATAGTTGTTTAATGTTATCTGTGGCAAAATCTGGAATGAAAAAAACCCTAGTGTGTGAAACATGAAAAAAATCCACGAGAGTGAAATACATTGCATGTTGAACCTAATCGCAGTGCGATAAGAGTCAGTTTTCGAGTAAGTGTATCGAAAAGGCATTTTCAATTCGATTTTGAAATTGGATTTAATTAATAATTCCTGTTATGTATGTATTTAATTTCATAAATAATTGAATTAGTTCTGTGAACTGTGAATTTAATTATTTATACATTTGCATGCCTCTTGATAAAATATGGCTAAACCCACATTGTATCCTTGGACCACATTATCACTATGCTACGAGTATTATATTACCCATATTTTCAAAATAAACTATCCTATCTTATAAGGTTCTCATACAATTTTTGACAAGTACCTACAGATTGTATGGACTTTAAAAGAGACTCCTCTGAGTGTGCTTCGGTGTTTCTTCTCAGGGTAGTCAGTTAGGAAAAACCGATCTCAACCAATTTGTAAAATAAAGATCTTAAGCTCTTAATATCTTATTGTGCGTACGGCTAAGGAGTGGAATTCCCTGCCGGAGTCTGTGTTTCCCGATAGCTATAACCTAGGGGTCTTTAAGTCAAGAGTGAATAGGTTACTTTTAGGTAAGCGTGCTCCATCTTCGACCACACCATCACTTACCATCAGGTGAGATGGTGGTCAAACGTAAGCCTATTATCAATAAAAAGCCGCTAAACCTGACTAGTCGTGACGACTGTCAAGGGAGAAAGCTGGAACTATCGGCTTATCATGATATTAAGATCAGCCCAACAGTCTAACCACCGGTCTCATCAAAGGTTAACGTGTTCCTGTTCTGTAGAGGTCAGACGAGGTCTCATCATATCATCTCATTACACTTGAAGGCGGCCAACACAATCTAGAAAAGTTCAAGCAGAATATGATAATCACTAGCAGACGCGCGGGACTTTGCTCCCGTGGACATTATTACGATAAAAACGTAAACCCTTCTTTTTTTGTCAGTCGGGTAAATGTCGGCGTAAGAAAGTAGCCTATAACCTACCTCAAGCTTCAATCTACTTCAATACCCATTCAAATCCGCCCAACTGTTTCCAACAAACTTTGCCGCTTTAAAATATTAATAATAATCTCCTAACGTACGGCACGGCAGCCTATCTCATAATTGATTAGCCAGCTGCACAGGAGATATTATAGTGCATAAGTATGTGTGCAAAGTGCACCTTTGTGCACAAGTTCCTTTACTCTCATTGTTTCATTGTGAGAGAGATTAAGCGCAGGACCAACGCTTTAACATATTATTATTTTATGTATACAACGTGTAACGGAAACCCCATATCTATCCAAAGGGGCTGAAGACAACATCTGGTATGGAGTCTCTATGCACAGTTTCAGCTCAAAATAAGTGACTCACAGAATTGACACCAAATTATCGGTTTCATACGTTTCTTGAATACCAATCATAACAAACGTGTCACAGCACTACGAG
This sequence comes from Tholera decimalis, assembly GCA_943138885.2. Taxonomy (NCBI): domain Eukaryota; kingdom Metazoa; phylum Arthropoda; class Insecta; order Lepidoptera; family Noctuidae; genus Tholera; species Tholera decimalis. The sequence continues at coordinate 1,681,110 of OW964551.2, read as the reverse complement.
GCTCAATAACTTTCCACGTCATTTGCCTATAACACGATAATTCTCTTCAATCGTCTTAATTTGAAAAATTCAGCCTCTGGTATCAATGTATTGAAATTTCTAATTAGTTCCACACATGAAGACATAGGATTACCAAACTCTTGTCATATCGTTTGTTATCATCCAAAGAAGCCGTGCACTTGGTATGTATATACCCTTTAAATTACACATTGTATAGATATAGATAAGACTAAAGCTAACTCAGAAATCGAACGCAGAAGATATTCTGTGCTTCCCTTCCACGTGACATTGGTTTACTCTCCACAAATACGCTGGAACACGCTGCTACTTTGTTGACAGAACTCATCAGTCGACTTCGCTCGGATACAAACTGTGACGCGATCATAATTACATCACACGCACACGGATTTTTGACACTAGTTCAAACGAAGGGCAGCCCGAGAGGCCACACGATTGGGTAAACTTGACGGCAATCAAAACACGTTTATCAATTTGAAATCCTATTAGGATCTTGCTCATGTTTGGAAAAAGTTAGTTTGCTTAGTTCAGCTTGAAGAAAGAAAGAAAAGACGTTTATCATATGCCACAAGTAAACATAAAACAACATATAATTATAACAGAAAGAAGGGTATAAAGGCTTGCGTTTGCTCTAGAAGTATAAAAACTATACATTTTAGCTGTACAGTTCTGCTTCAAGGAATAAATTTGATTCTCCCTGTGATGAAGGTATACACCTCTATTAGTAAAAGGATTACCTCACCTCGGTAAAAATGTAGCAATAGGTACGTGAAGAGTGTCGACCACGCGTCCAAAAGTCGAGCGTGACACATGCGGGCCGTTGGCTCGTATTGGCCCCGATTTGCGAGACAAATGGCCCTCATTCCGTTGAGCCCTAATCTGTCGCTACAAATGTTCGCGCCATTTCCGATGGTTAATGTTGGCCGCTCATTGTATGCCATTACGGGCCACTTCCATCAGGTAGCCAATGAAATTAATTAAAGGTTAAATCCATTTGTTACTTTTGAAAACACTTTCATACGACCAAAGTAAGTAAAGTCTCCTTAACTGAAATTTATAACTGTTACATGAAACGTGAATGTTAGAAACGAATAAATCTAAAATACAGGAGACTTCTTTGATTCTGACACAAATCTAAAAGGAAAACACTTTATGCATACGTACCTACTTACTATCAAATAATAAGTATATCATATAACAATGGGTACCTACAAGCACAGCAATGGTGCCCAAGTTACATGCCACCGGCCGCAAAAGTTGCTGCGCTGTGCACACAGGCATTCCTCTCGCCTGTTGCTCTCTAAACTGAAACAAATAAAACTTCTTCTTCAGTTGACTCATCCCCTTTGAAACTCCCGCAGCTTTCATTACTGTTAAAGGAAAGATAGAAACAATTTAGTAGCAAGAAAAGAAGCATTGTTCATCCACATTTCTGTAATAAAATATAAAAATAACTTGAACAAATTTTTAGAAAATGTCACGTTAAAATGTATTAAAGGAAATGTCAATGACTTTAAAACGGCAACAGCATAAGGTGAGCAAGCTGACGCGTGCCGTGCGATGTGTACCCGGGCTTCTAAGTCAGTGCTATTTGTATCAGAGTGTATGGACACGCGCGTGTGCTCTTGCCTTACGACACAGAGCAAAGATACGCCTCCGTGGACACTGCACTCAGTTGCGTAGCTAAGCGTGGGAAAAGAAAAGTGTCGGACTTGTGATCGGGTGGTCGTGGGTTCGAACCCCACCTATTACACTATTGTCGTGAACCCACTCCAGACAAGCTATTTAGCTTAGTTGGAGGTGTTAACAAGATTGTTAGTAATGTGAATTCTACCCACATTGTTAGTTCTCTTTAAAAATAAAGGACCCTCGCCCAAGGTGGAACCTGACGAGGCCCCATATAAATGGGATACCCCCAGAAGTTACCACAGATAACTATTAGCAAAACATTATTCATTAGGAGCTGTTACCACCAGGCAGGACCATCGATTCTGAACTCTACTGCGAACAACTGATGATATTAAAGCAAGAAGTTGAGAGAAAGGGGCCGGAATTAATCAACAGAAGGGGTGTGGTTTTTCATCATGATAACGCTAGACCTCACACATCTTTAGTCACTCAGCAAAAATTAAGAGAGTTTGGCTGGGAGGTGTTAATGCATCCGCCGTATAGTCCTGACCTTGCATCTTCAGATTTTACCCTGTTCCGGTCTTTTCAGAATTCTTTAGGCAGTGTCAGGTTAACATCACGAGAGGACTGCCAAAACCACTTGTCGCGGTATTTTGATCAGAAGTCCCAAAATTTCTATAGCAATGGGATCATGTCCCTATCTAAAAGATGGCAAAAAGTTATCGAACAAAATGGTACCTGCATACTTTAGTTAAATGTAAATAATACATGACTCCTCTAGTCGACTCCTCGCTCTGTCGCCGCGCTGACCTATCGCACACCGTGAACACGTTGACATTAGCACGCCGGCCGTCCACACACTCCTTTATTCCCACAGTGTCACGCTGCATGGCGTCGTAATGAAACGTGAAGCTTTAATGTTACGGAGGCGTGTCCGTGGCGTATCATTAGATAACGCAACCACACTGACAAGCAATCTGGAACTTGAATAACTTATAATGGAATAAGATCGATATTTTGTCGAACTAAGAATTATTCCTCTTCCCCACTAAACTTCTTTTATTTTTTTCTGGTTGGGAAAATCATCGAATGACTTCTCCCGCTGTGGATGGAGCGGAAGGGAGTGTCAGACTGTACTAACAACTCAAAACCCACCCTCCTTCAGCTGCTTTTGCGTTCCGGGGCCGCGGTTTCTCGTTACAAAATTTCTTCAACTTCCCCACTATGCTACGCACGGGTCTATAATTGTTTTATTTATTAATTGCAGAATGTACACACAGTGAGAAACTTTACTTATAACGAACGAATACATGACCCTGTTAGGGCGCAGCAAATTTAATAAAAACTAAATTATTACGAAGTAAACTACATTCAATTTATATAATAATTAAACTTATGTCTGGCTTGACAATACAAAATAAAATATAGTTCAATTAAGGTTTTAGACCTTTTTATCTTCCATAACTGTTTTAATACTATGTCTAAGAGTAATTATTTCAATTTATGTATTTTTAAATACACAGTGTTTTGGTGGCATAAATTCGGATGCTACGGTATTCTGGAGTGTTTTCATCTTTAGTCTAGATGCTGGTAGAATCAACGTATTTTTAATCACCGAATTCTTTATTATTCCGCGTCAAAATACCCATGAAATACATAAAAAAACCCCGCTTTCTTGTAAACATTTTACCTACAAACAATGTACAACTATATTGCGTCGAGATTAATCTCCGTATCTCTCAGCAGCCTCCAGCTGCATCTGCTCGTCTGTCTGTTAACGCCTGTTTAACGACAGCGGCGCATTCATCTCAGACAAGACTTGTTACGCTTTTGTTTTTTACTGCCGACTAAATAACTGGAGCTGGGACCACATAAGGCAGTTTTCCCACCGCCGGCAATGAACGAGTATCAAGTAGAGCTGGAAACTAGAAACGAGTGACGAGCAGCGAGTAGCGAGCGTGTAGTTCCGATAGTTCTGGCGTTGGTCTATTAGCGAGCGTGCGAGTGCGACGGGCGTTCACTCGCAATACGTGTACTTTCAAAGCCGCACTACAGATAAATTACCGCTAGTTGGTCTCTGGGCGTGAGTCCTGACCGGCAAGCAAGCATGAGACCGGTGGAGCGAGTACTCGCCGGTAGTGTGAACAGTCAGCAATCGGCTATTAAGGGTACTACCCCGCCGAAATCGTAAAAATAACGTAACTTTAAAGAAGTTTGCTGCAGAATCTTCTTATACTTTCACCAAACAAAATATAAATAGTAAAGCTAAGATCATTATGATGCGAATGCATTGTTTACAATCCTGATAAATATACCCAAATTAAAGTAATAAATCGAAATAAAAAGGCATTTTCAAACCTAAATTGCAAATTTTACTAATAACCGGTTATTTGATACATATGATTTATAAACAAAAAAAAAGGTAACGATGTCCTTAACGGATTATATTGTTTAATTTATTATTTTGTTTAGTATATTTTTTATAAAAAAATAAAAACCAAAAATACTACGTGTAACCCGCGTGAAACACCCCCGCAACGCCTGTTGCGCATAGCCGGAACGCGTCTCGTTAGTGTCTTGACGACTCTTGTGGCGGGAGGACTGTGCGTGCGATATTTTTTCCGCATAAATAACAAAAGTGTATGATTTTGAATGACTTTTCAATTAAATCATATTGCAAATAATATAGATATACATAACATGTAAATTAAAATATAAATTAAGTATGTAAATTAACATAAAAGTGTTTGTAAGTTTGTTTTTCTTTTTAAGTTGGTCATAGATTAAACCTGATACATTATGCCTATATACAAAAGTTAAAGTAATGTGAAGTGTGGCCGAGCTCTTCAAAATAATTGGTAAGTAATAAAATAATTATCTATACTAATATTATAAAGTGGTAAAGTTCGTTTGTTTGTTTGTATAAACGCGCTAATCTTTGAAAACGCTGGGTAGATTTGGATGAAATTTGTATGGAAGTAGTTTGAAGCTTGAGAAAAGCTACTTTATACCCGACTGCAAAAGAAGTACATCATATTTTTATCGTGATTAAGCGCGACTGCCAGTTTTATTATTCTTTTTTTTTTTCTTAAAAAGAAGTTAACTAGCAATGTGGGTAGAATTCACATTCACACGACCAATCTTGTTAACACCTCCAAATAAGCTGAATATGCTTGTGTCTGGAGTGGGTTCACCGCAATAGTGTAGTGGGTGGGGTTCGAACTCATGACCTGTCGATCCCAATTCACAAGTCCGACACATTATCTATTAGGCTATTGACGCTTTTGTTTTTATTATGATGTCAATATTTATTAAATCCTGTTGGTTTTTATTTTATCACTATAATAATTTTATGAAATTTCGTAAAATTAAAATATACTGGTTTTACCATAGGGTTTCACGTTTGAATGATCATCGACTCCAAGATGACTGTGATGATCTGGCCTACCTGATGATGAACTCCGAATATGAGAAAAGTATCTCAGCCCTGGTTCTATGTAGACCTTTCACGTCTGGACTCATTTAACAGGTTTCAACGTGACCAAGATGACTGATCATGAACTACCACATAATGAATGCAAAATACTTTTTCAGTTCATTCTGTGCTTTATTACTAGACCAGCGTAATTACAAATATATTATGTTTCTAGGCAAGACAAAAAACAGCAGAACACTCAAGCATAAAACCAGGATAAGCAAAACCAGGAACTCCAAAGTCCTCAGCCCTTTGCCAACATTTCAAATGTACTTCTACCACGTATAACAGAACCATTGAAAGTATTGCAAATTGTACCGGTTAGCTTTCTATCTTTTTCTGTTTATTTGAATTTATATTTTTTTTAACCGTGTAGGTACGAGTGTAATTTATCTTTAAAAAAATTGGTGAAGTGTGAGTCAGACTCGCCCATGAAGGGTTTCGTAGTAACTACGCAAGATAACATTGTTTTTCATAGTGTTTATATGAAATACAAAGTTATATTTGCGGTTTTATAAAATGTGCGACTTATATCTCAAAAACTGCCGATTTTATTTCGTTGAAACCAATTTTCATAGAAAGTTTTCATTAAGATCTAGACAAAATAGCAAATATTTTGTTTAGATTTTTCACTCTATTATCATAGAAGATTAGCTGTGCTCCACGGATTCACCCGCGTATAATCCTACTACTAATAATACAACATGTAACATAATTAACGTAAATCCTAGAAGTAGTTTGTTCGGAATCGTTTACTGAAGCTATTACTATCATTTTTATTACAGGTAATTTTTAGAACTTAAAACGGGATATTTACCATGTGTATTTATTGTTTTGAGTTTCCGATATTTCGGCACTGTTGCAAGCGCCATGATCACGGATGAACTGAAGTCCAGTGGTTCAAATGTGTAAAAACCGAAAAAGTTCCGTAGAAAGTTCGCGAGTCGACACGGTGAGTTTTATGTGTCGGAAACAGAATCGAGTGTTTAGTGATACATGTGACAGTGGTAGCAGTGTCGCTAACAGAAAACGAACGAGAAAGTGGGTAGACCGATTTGTCTGCTCATAAAGTTCCACCCGCAATTACTTCAGTTCATCCGTGATCATGGCGCTTGCAACATTGCCGAAATATCGGAAACTCAAAACAATAAATACACATGGTAAATATCCCGTTTTAAGTTCTAATGATAGTGTTAGTGACCATGTTAGCTTAAAAACTTATATAGGTAAATTACCTATCCTTATCCTTATCCCAAAAATAATTAAAACTACGTAAATCACAGTCACACTACGTTTGTACAGTCAAAACAAACAGAAATGAACCGTAACTCAAGGCAATAAGACTTTTAAAAGTGCAGTTTTATTTGTATTAGTACAAATTCTATACCGTAAAACGTGGCAACTTGACCATATTTCATAACAAAAAAACGAATTATTTTTTTAACCATAAGACGCATAGAAACTAAAACTATTTGTTTATAATTATAATACATTTGGCTCACTTTACCGTAATCGTCAATCTATAAAAACACTTATTTTAACCTGTAGAAAAGAATAAACAACATGGGTAAACATGCCAAATTTTTGGCAACTTTACCTACGCACCGTATTCATCATGTATTGCATATTAAAGAGTAGTTGAGGTAAAGATGGCCTAAATTAAGATTACTACTTTTAAAAATGAAAAGAATATGTGGAAATCAATAACGATAACGGCAACACAGATAGTAGGTAAAGTTGCCATGGGGTTCATTGTAATCTACGTACAAATAATTTGTAACGCTCAGGGTTGTCAAAAAACAAAGTGTTTTTATGAAATACAGTAATACCCCGCTTTACGCGAGGGATACGTTCCGGAAAAAATCGCGTTTACTGAAATTCGCGTATATCGAGGTTTATGATTAAACATAGTCAAAATTTAATACAAAACAAAATATGAATCATTTTAATCAATCACTTTAATTCTAAGAGCACTTTATGCAATATTAATTATGTTTTACGGAAAAATACATCCATTGTCTTATGGGTAGCGTTTTTTTTTACGTTCTTTTAAAATACGTTCATAACACCCAACACTGTTTTTAATTGTTTGACACACGGTCAAGACACGGTCATCATTATTGTCTATACTCTGCAATATGTCCAAACCTGAATAAATTTTTGAAAGAGTATTTTGTATTCCCCCTGAAGATAAAACTTTCTCTTCTACTTGTTCTTCCACATCATAGATAGGATTATTCTGTAACTCGATCAGATCTTCATTGCTGAGAGGATCGTCGTGCATTGCTACAAGTTCTACGAGATATTCTACCGCGACATCTTAAAGTTCAGACCCCGCAATCATTACAGCAATGTCTTCAAGCACTTGTCTCTGCATCTGGACAATTGTTCTAGGTGATTCCACTACATCTGGCCAAAGATTACGCCACACCCCGTTCATACAACTCTTTTTAACTTCCTTCCAAGCCTCTTCTATGTTGTGAATAGCTTTCATAATGTTGTATGACTTCCACCAGTCTCGCAGACTGTCTTCCTTCCCTATCAGTTTCATGAATTAGTTGGCTAAAAGTGCGGCGATGGTAATAAGCTTTAAAGTTTGCTATTGCTCCCTGGTCCATAGGTTTTAATATTGACGTAGTGTTTGGTGGAAGGAACTTCACGTACACTTTTAAGTCTCTGGGTTGGATGTCCTGGGGCATTGTCTAAGAGTAATATAACTTTAGGTTCAAGCCCATTTCTGTCACATTAGGATTTGACTGAGTTTTCTGCGGTTTCGTTTTATGGGGGCCATTTTGGCTATGAAACAAAAGGTATTAAATAAAACTAAAGCTCACATGCGCGCAAATCCAATATAACTTATCATCCAGGATATTCACTATTATGTTGTGAAATGTAGGTATTCGAAAATGGTTACATACACACAAACAAGAAATAAACACTCATGCTTGATTTAGTGCCAACCCTAGCTACCGGTAAAGTTGTCACAAAGCAGTCAGTGGTAACTTTACCTAACCTCAACCAACCAATTACCAAAGCAGTTTTTGTCAATAAATTAAAGAAAATGCAATTGCTGACATTACAACAGTAATCCCAACCGTATTATACATACAATATCAAAATTTCACTTACCTGTGATAAATAGTTAGGGCTCTGTGAGCACAATTTAGCAACCATTTACTCCTAGCACGTTTTCACACAGTACACTGTGACAGACGACAGTCATTACTGCCTTAACAGCAGTTCTGCCTCTACGCAAAATATGATAAATGTTGCTTTTTAATGTCTAAAAAATACTACTATTACAAAATAGATTTCTAGTAGGCAGATTTTTGAGATAAATGAGTTTATACCGAATACCTATAGTATGGTAATGTTACCGAGGATTCGGTAAAGTTGCCACGTTTTACGGTATTGAATGATACAAAATAAAGAAAAATGAACCTTATTTCAAGCACATTAAAGTCTTTACAAATACACTTATACATATTTAACTAAAAATTCAGTGTATCTATTATGATTATAACATCATATACTAATTGGAGTGTTTGGGGGTGTGCGTTAATTATGTTACATGTTGTATACACGATTTTCATTCTGGGTATAGATGTTAGAGTTATTAAAATTTAGTAACTCCTGTCCCCGGGGGCGCGAGATGTCAACGCAGACGGACGTACTTCTAATAGCTCTGTGTTAATTTTACCGTGATTAAAATGCATAAATATACGTAAAAATTGAGAATCTACATTAGCAAGTTACAAGTAATAATCGTCTGTAAAATTTCCGTGATTCAACATCTACAGCAAAAGTAACAGCTGTTTTAAATAACAACGTACTCATTTTTTTAAAAAGTGTACGCGTTCTGTACTTTGATCTCATTATTAACACAAAGAAGTCATAGAAACCTCACGAGTTACTCATTCTACTGAATAAATAGTTCACCAATTTCAAAACTTTGCTCGAGAAGTCTATGGCGCAGTTGCGATAAGTACGCGTTGGCTCTGCGAATCTCCGAGCAACCCAGGTTCGTATCTAAACCTGTGACTTGACTTTTTGTGCGTTTGGCTTTTTTCTTTGCATTTGTAAAATATAATTTGTATTATTTTTTTATAAATAATATAATATTTAGTCCCGGAAATACTAACAAGTATTTCCAGGACTAAATATTATATTATATACAAGAAAATGTGCCGACAAATAGATCATCGTCATTGACGTTCACCCCCTCTACATCACTTGCAGCACCGTTGCCAATTCCAATTCAGCACTGCTCCTCGGAACCTAACATACTGACTCGGTTAGTAAATAATGCGGCGTTTCAAACGGTCCTAGCAAAAAAAGTTCCGAGTCAAGGATAAATCAGGATAACGAATTATCTATTTTCATGGCCGGAATTAAAACCATGTTCCTGGAATTTAAGTAGGGCCAAGTAAAGAAAATTGGGAAAAAGTGTGAATCAGTGGAAGAGATAAAGATTCAAAACTCACAAATCCAGGCTACAGTTTTTTTTTCTATCACAGGATTATGATGACCTCAAAAATGAATTTATTAAATAAATTTAAAATAAAACCACAAATATAACTTTGTATTTCATACAAGCTCTGTTAAAAACAAACTTACTTTGCGTAGTTACTACGAAACTTTTCATGGGCGAGTCTGACACGCACTTCGCCAATTTTTTTAAGGTTATTTATTAAATCGCAAATATGACTGTGTATTTCATATAAACACATCACAAAACCTTATAAAATCAATAATTTACAAGCATCGCCGAATGACACTTGGTAGTATGCGGCAGGTAAGTACATACGCATAGCTATCCATCACCGCGCGCGCCAAACAGCGCGGCGGCTGTCGATGCGCCCGAGGCACCCCGAGGCGATCTACCTTTCAGTCTTTCCACCGCTGCACCATCGCGCCGCTAAGCCCGCGTTGATTTTGTGCAATCAAGAACGTTCAGTTCTTATAGTGTGTTTACTATTGTTTCATAAATCTGTATCTTCTCTTAAATCTATCTTACTAGACTGTAATTTCTCCTTCCTAGACGAATCTAATAAACTATACTTGTTAAGTGGGTGTTTATATTTCAAAATCAATAGACATCAATCAATCATAAAATCATAATCATAGAATCATAGACAATTTTGTTTTCATATTCTATTTGTAAAATGAAACATAACCATAAATAATCTGAATATGTTTGTTGCAGCCTGATCAGGGTGAAAAAAAAAAGTAACCAGAATATTTTAGCTCGACGCGGACACTATCCAATTAGAAGAATGTTATATTATTGACGATCAACATTCACCGTGAACAACAATCACATTTAATAATCAACCGACTTGTCCTGGATATTTACAAATTGATCAGTTTTAGTCGAGTTTAAGTTAAGATTTTGTTGATTAAAAAATTCATATACCTACTTACACACTTATTTTTTCTTTTTATTTATATCAGTCCATCATTAGATATGCAACTTTACCATTATATTTTATAAATATGTAATGAAACAACTAATTAAAACTAAATACCAAATCCTACTTTTCTTCTTCTTATCGTGTGGGTAAGTAAGGTCTAACGACCCCACATACCCTAGTTTCAGAGTTTCTAGACCACCTCAAGGGCCTCTGTCGTAGTCTATTTTGCCGATCGCCATTTGGCGACCGGGACCACCAGCTTATACGTACCTTCCAAAGCACGGAACCATCTTTTATCAGACATTCAGGTGATGCAGGCCTGCAATGTCCTAGCCAAACTGGAAACAACTTTACAAAGTATGCTTCTCATGGGAATCGAACCCATGGCCACCGGGTCACAAGGCAAATGCCACTCGACCACGGAGGCAGTTATTAAGTCTTATTACTTATATCCGGTAATTTATTTCAAAATAAAACGGAATAGTAAAAATATAGTAAGCCTCTCAGAGAACAAAATTAAATCGGCAAAGACGACAGCGACGCGACGCGCGACGTGTCTGTATTCTTAATCTAATACGCTTTTCGTATCTTTCGTTGTAGTATAAATATCAATCGGCAGAGGGCACTAAAATAACAAATGCTAGTACAGTTTCCAAATCCCCAAGGTCGTTGGGCAATGTAATCCCCTTAATATTTATGCATCTCTTTTGTTTACACAGAAAGTACATCTATTGTACGTTTCTTGAGCGAGAAATAAGGAGGTCATCCTAGTGCTGATACCAGTCTTCCACAGAGGCTGAATTATCAAATAATATTATGTATGATTGAGTTGTAAGACACCTTTGTTGAAGAGAAATAAATATTTATGATTGTGATGATTCGTTGATACTCCATTAAACGCAAAGCTAACATCATATCCACACTAATATTGTAAATCCTAAAGTCTATCTGTCTGTCTGTCTGTTACGCTTTCACGGCTAAACCACAACACCAATTTGGATTAAATAAGTTTTTTTTTTTTCAAAAGTCTATTCCTAATAGTTTTAAATAGGGGATAATTTAATATAGGTTTTTAAGTAAAATTTACGCGAACGGAGTCACAAGGAACAGCTAGTTTCCTGTATAATGTTTTAGGCACAAATCGTTTTTACTGGCTAAACCGCAAGCGTATTTCTGCCTCGTTACTTCAGTAAGATGCTAGTTCGGACTCCAAAGATTTAGTTTTATCTAAATTTTTGAATAGCTACTCGAAATTTAGGCCGCGTTTTCCGATGCAACACAGAATTTGAATCAATAAAAAATATTTATTAAAATAAAAAATAAAAAATTTTTTTACAAAAATTATAACATGTAACTGTTTTATGTCCCAATAAAATAAAATAAAATAAAATAAAATAAATTAAAATAAAATAAAATAAAATAAAATAAAATAAAATAAAATAAAATAAAATAAAATAAAATAAAATAAAATAAAATATAGGTACAATAGCTGCTACAAATTATTGGTCCCAGCATACGTTAAGATGGTCACCATCCATAAACTGACCTCGGAAAGTGTTGCTTCACCTTGAAGATCCACCCGTACTGCTTCTGTTATTTAGCCCCGAGCTTCTATAATAAGGTATCTATTCATTCATTCATTTGGGAAAACAAGCAGTTGCACAAATGTGATTAAAATTATAAGCGACTAGCTTGTGCCAGCGGCTTCGCCCGCGTGGGAAGTTTTTCCCGTGTAAATCCCGATCCCGTGGGAATTTCGCAAAATCCTTTCTTAACGGATGCCTACGTCTACCTGCATGCCAAATTTCAGCCCGATCCGTCCAGTGGTTTGGGCTGTGCGTTGATAGGTCACTATGTCAGTCAGTCAGTCAGTCACCTTTGAGTTATATATTATAAGTGATTACAAAAGTGTTGGAATATGTATCTATGGTATATGCTCACGACTCTATCCACAAATTGTTCACATTCAGTCAAAATCAAAATTACTTTATTCCACATTGGCTTACATGGGCACTTACAAAACTTCAGAAGTTAGTTTCGAAATTGTTCGTTTCCTTGGCCGTACGCACAATGAAAGTATGTATACCCAGAACGATTTGTGCGTATGGGTAGGATGTCTACCTTATTGTATTGTATTGTCTCTAAGACGTTTAGCAAGAAATTATAATACTCTTTTTTCAGAATTAGATTTCTTTCTTTATCAGCTATTAAAATTCGTACTGAGTTACTTAAACTGATAGAAATAGCAGAGGATTAACTTATTTTCAGAAATGTGTTTAGTATTATAAGAGTAAGACTAACTAATTTGTATTATTAATAAGTAACGTAGTACTTGTGATCCTATTTTTAATTCGAATATATAACATGTGGATAACGTTGTTAGTTACGCACTAATATACCTAGATTACAAGTTAATATTAACCATGTATAGTGTGTAATTGTTGGTTTTCCTCAATAAATAAAATACAATAAAATTGTAATGTAGGTTGTATTGTGTTGTCCACAGATGCGTTACTGCGTGGCCGCCCTATGGCTGTCCGCGCTCACCGCGCTGGTGGTGGCGGCGGCGGACGATGCGCACCACGACGCCGCGCCCCCACAGGTCAGCCAACACCACAATCCTAACACCACTTATTTATACAGTATGTTAACTAACAGAGGGCGTTCCCGTTAACCCACAATAGTATCAATAGCATCCATACATGCTAAAAAATTATTACTATTCGAATGCAAAATGTTTTTTTTTTTTAATATTATATTATTCACTAAATATGTTAAATTGATACGTAAAAGAAACACTCTTTACACGCGTACTTGAAGGACGGCAACGTCGCAATTTATTTATGAATGCGTACGCGTGTACAGCGTGTTTCTTTTATTTAACATTTTTTGTCACTTTATATATGCTAACAAAGGGGACCTTAATTAATTGTGAAGACCTTTCACCCTTGTGGCTTCAGAGTTTTTCAATACACCTAAAATAGCACATCTCACTGAGTAGATAGATTGCTATTCCAGCATAATGTGTATGTATGTAGCTGATATCAGACATGGAAACAAAGTTTCCTCGTCCTCTTTGTGCACAGAGGACTGACAGACATTTCAAATTAAGTAAAATGGTCTAGACGTAGCACATCTGTTCAGGGAATGGGAACAATGTTTTCTCAGCGCAAGAAAAAGTGAGGCATAAAGACCTCGTCCGCCGTTTGATGCGAACAACACAATTAACATTCTGAGCGCCGACAATCGCGCCTTAATAGAATAATAAAACAACTTGTGGCGCAGAGCGCGAGCTTCGTGTTATGGACAAGTTTTTTCGCGAACAATCCTGCAAGCGAGCTACCAAACAAAAATGTACTGTAAATAAACAAAGAGCTAATAGCATTGTACGTTTGAAATCTTTCAATGAGTGCTGTTTGTGCTAAAAGAAACTACTCAGGGCAATTTCCTTTCATAGCGATCTCACGGTGCATTCTTTTAAAATGAATTTGCATTTTCACAGAATGACAACGAAATAGAGTTAACAGAAGAGGAGAAGCGCGCGTGGTCGAGTCTGCACGGCGGCGGTGGCTGGGGCAAGCGCGGCTGGCAGGACATGAGCTCGGCGTGGGGCAAGCGCGCCTGGCAGGACCTTAACTCCGCCTGGGGCAAGAGGGGCTGGCAGGACCTCAACTCTGCCTGGGGCAAGCGGGCCTGGAGGGACATGTCCCAGTCACCCTGGGGCAAACGCGGCTGGCAAGATATGAGCTCCGCATGGGGCAAGCGGGGCTGGAACGATATGAGCTCTGCTTGGGGCAAAAGGGGTTGGAATGACATGAGCTCTGCCTGGGGCAAAAGGGGCTGGAATGACATGAGCTCCGCTTGGGGCAAGCGAGGCTGGAACGACATGAGCTCAGCCTGGGGCAAAAGGGGCTGGAACGACATGAGCTCTGCTTGGGGCAAACGTGGACCTGTAAGTATATTATTTATATTCTAATGTGTATAGGTATGTGATTAAGTGTTGAGAGATTATAATGTGTGTCTTAATATGGGTACTAGTTACTATTTAACTAAGGTATTATCCTGTATAGCAAACTAAAACAAACTCATTTTCTCCTCCTCCTTTGTAACCAGGAGAAATGGGCCAACTTCCACGGATCTTGGGGCAAGCGCCCTGCCGAGCCCGACTACGAAGAAATCGACGCCGCCATCGAACAACTAATCCCCATCCAGCAGGTGGGTCGCCTTACCCCTTGTACCACCCGGCTTGAGACCCGGCTAAATATATAATATATTCTTATCCCCCTTCATAGCTAATACTATCAAAATATTTTACCGTTACCTAAGAAAACTTTACCAAAAAATTCATAAAGTAAAAGAAGTTTTAAATATTAGCATATTATTACCGAATTTTTCAACTTACGATGCAAATTATATGCAAGAATTACTTTACCTGTAGGAACACCCGAACAATTTGTGTATTGTGTTTTGTTTTACTCAGCTATCGGAGAACGAACGAATGGAAGCACCTGAAAAGAAGGCGTGGTCAGCGTTACACGGAGCCTGGGGCAAGCGACCGGTGAAGCAAGCCCAGTATAACAGCGGTACGTACCTCAACCAGCTAGTCAGACGGTCCAGGGCAGCACATCTGTGCCAACCTATCACACACACTTAAAGATTTAAACTCTCTAAGCTTCATAGATTTAGGAGCTCGTGGTTAAAGAATAACAGCTGCATGAGTCAATCTTCAAAGTTAAGTAATGCTTGCCGAGGTTTTCCCGTGGATGGGTGACCAAATTAACTTAAAGTACGTTAAGCCGATGGTCCCGGCTATGCGCTATGGCGTGCTAAGGGGCACCGTGTTACCCCGCTACTGGGGTACCGCGTTGCCCCGCTACTGGGGTACCGTGTTACCCCGCTACTGGGTAGCGCTGCATCCAATTAAAGCTTTGAGCCAACCCCGACATAATTGGGAAAAAATCAAGCAGACGATGAGATGAGGCCATACATTCTGTTCTTCTCTAAGGTGTATCATATGGTTACATTACTAGTTTAGTTTCTGTATGGTAAGGCTCTTGAACTCAATAATCTATAATCAGAATACGCGCTAAATATTAACCCCAATTAGTTACCACTCAACGATTCTACTGGATCAATCTAATTGAATTATCAACTGCAAATTAAACTAAGTTGCGACGATCAATCGGGCAGATTATATCGAGACGCAGAAAGTTACGACAGCTCATAAAAGTTTGACAATAAACAGTCGTTTTAGTTAAATTCGTTGAAACAATAACAGAGGGACGTATTTATCTCGCGATTCCGATTGATGGCTCGCGTTAAACTAATTGATTAACATTATCAATTGTTGCCTGTCTGTTGCTCGCCTTATCGGCAATGGGTCAGCCGTCAGCGCAGGACATTAATAACCTAAGTTTACTTAAAAGACAACTTTCGAATTGACTATCGTTATAGGCTCATTTGATAATGAGTTAGAAGTAAGCTCGTGTTTTGTCACGCCTAACTTTCGGGATCTGATCTTAGAGTAGAGTCCTCGGTATCACATACTTGTCTTACAAGTGGTTCCTCCGAGTGATCGCTCGCTACCTCGACGCGGCGGGTCGTTCGTGGTAATAAACTGCTCCTTCATTCCGTGTGTAATTTAAACTGCGCCCCACAAGCCCCTAATAAATTTGTAGCCAAGTTGGAATTTGTGCGAGCCGCCGACAGAATTAGATAATAATCCTCGCTCGCCTTTTTAAATTAAATACCCGGAGTCAATGTGGCCGCCGAGCCCGCCGCCCGCCGCCAACTGCTAGCCGAGATTTTCACGCGTTAAAATTCATAATTGCGTATTAACGATGAACGATTTAATAAAAGATGTTATCCATTCATGTTTTAAGAATATCGTGCCAAATTACTTTTCTGAATTTCAATTGAGTCAATATTTCATTTTAGTATTTAGAGATGGCGTATTAAAAGTTAGCAAATATCGTAGAATTAGAGGCACGTCTTGTAAAGATCATACGTTGAGCAATAGTGACGTGACCATAGAGTACTATAATACTACGGACGTGACGCTCGATGTGTTCTTTGTTCGAGACAGTACGTACCTACAAGTGTTGCTATGAACCAACAGGAACGTATTACTGGAAGCGAGAGCCCGCCTGGACTAACCTAAGAGGAATGTGGGGCAAGCGCGCCGCGCAGGACGGGGACGCGCTAGACGACGACCACGGTAACCTAGCTGGAGACCATCCTAGCAGCACCACCACCGACTTGTACACCTTCGCAACACCTAGTGGCACATAGCTTCATCTCACTCGCACTCGTCTATCGTAGCACAACTATCTCTTCTATCGTAACTCACCATCTTTATGTTATGTGTAGTTGGTTTTTAGCACTTCTGCTTCACGTAGTTTCTTCTCTTCTCTACCATCTATTGTATATTTTCGCTGCCATAACATTAAAGGACAGTCTACATATGTAGTTACATACGTTAAATTTTTAGTTTCAGATTTATATATATTGTGTAGTTGTGTACCTGAACATATCTAGGAAATTCTCATATAATATCAATGTCTACGCAACCATCTGTACTACAGCTCATATGTTTACGCCGATTCGATCTTGAAACTATTTTTGAAGACCGATTACCTACATTGAGACGGAACGATTGTCATTTACATAAATAGCCGAGGGACGAGGAAAACGTAAAATGTTTTACAAATAAGTATCTGTGATTCGGAAGATTCAGTGAGTCCGTGCGAGCGTCGCGTCGTGAAGCACAACGCGCTGCAAATGTCCGCGTCTGAGTTCCGGCCCAATGGTTGCGATTTTGCGAAGTCGTGAGCCTGCCCCGCTCGAACAAGCTTTTGTTCCGATTTACATCTATACAACAAATAAATGTAACAGCTAACACGTGCATGAGAAGCCAGAGAGTTTTAGCCATTTGAGCAAACTAAACCATTTTTTTAAAGAGCAATGGGGTTAAAATCTACATTAGCAGTCTTGTTAAGTCCTTCAACTAAGCTAAATATGCTTGTGCCTCGAGTGGGTTCACGGCAATAGTGGGGTTAAAACCCGCGCCTCCTCGATCAAAAGTCTGACATCTTAGCCATTAAGGTATTGATGCTCAGAATTTTTTAGAAATTTACAATTTTGTAAGATGGTTATCTAACTCTAACAAATACTGAGTTCAATAAAGCAAAGCCCGCATTTTAGGGGTTTAACAACAAAACCTATTCAACCGACTGCTATCTCAATAATTTAACAAATCTCAGCATTATCCAAGAAATTCTTCAAGTATTATATTGAGCAGCCGCGGTGTGGGGTACTCAATCGGACAAAGTGTTCACTGAGTGAAATCGACGCCAATTAAAAATTTAAAGCCGAAACTCGCAAAGCAAATCAAACGATTACCGACAAGTATCGGGATTAGTGTTTAATTAAATTAGAGCCGCGGCTTCGAGCTCACAGTTCGCGCTCTGCGTGACGCGCCGAGTTAGTCACGGTTGTACCTACGGAATAAGGTCTTATATTCGTTACCTGTTTTTATAAAACTGCTTATGTATTTCATCACCTATGTGAAATAAACATGATTGGACTCAAATAAAATAATATCTTGCATGCTCTTGTATGTATACCATGTTTAAACAAATAAAGATATCTCCCTCTCTCTCTCTGTATCTCTAGGTATGTTCGTAACACATTGATGACGAAAAAGGTTTAAAACTTCCCTTATGAAGTTAGATTAACAATGATTAAGGTTAGCACGAATGAACCATAAAATTTTGAACACTTTTATTATTTTATTATTTAACATTAAACATTTATTAGGCGAAATACATCTCAGCAAACTATTCATCACTAGTCATTAAAACTTTTTACATAATGTATCTTCGTGAAAAGCCTATTATAAAGTTTGTGAGTTCAATAAATAATTTCCTACTTCTAATATTTGTGTTTTGTTTCCGCAGAGAGCAGCGCGAGGGACGAGGCCTAGATGACTGGAAACTGTATAATAATGTATAACTAATAACACTAAATATTGTATAACAACTATCATATCTTAGGTACAACTGTCTGTCTGTCCAACCACTACGTTTAGCGACTCTTCATTATACCAAAGCGTAATGATCTCTACGTTCTAATATTCTTGTCTAAAATGACGCGAACTCAAATTGTTAGTCAGAAATGTAAATGTAGTGAATAATAATGTTTTCTTCCAGATTCGATTATTAAATTATTTATTCAATTTATCAATTAAATTTTGTTTAATTTCATCACAGATTCACTGACATTTTGACAAATTCTGACATATTTACAGTTTTGGTTTCGCGCCATTTACTGTGACAGCTTCTAGTTTTAATTTGTAAGGCCACAGAATATTAAGAAGCGTGTAATCCGTTTCACTTCCAACCAGTGAGGCGCATTATTCGTTTGCGGTCGAGTTCCTATTGCTTGTAACGTTCCGTTTCACACATATTTTACTTCAGATATTTTTACGAGTAGCGGGTCATGTATTTTATAAAAATCGAAGTATTTAATTAATTTAACCGAATCTCATAGTGTTGTCTTTCATTAACTGTTTTGAATCCCGCGCTCCGTTTTCTAAATTGCAATGCTCGTACAAAATGTAGTTCTTACTATGTCACCTTCTAGAGTAACAAGATTTTTATCAAATATATTATATTTACATTAAGACATAGCGTTTATTTTTACGACTATTGATATTAAGTGTAGGCAGCGCCGCGGTGCGGCGTGTGTCGTAACTACCTGTCGTCAGATAATGTATGTACTGCTAGTTAGTTAATTAATTGTATTTTACTAGTCGAGTTGATGTACATTGTACTATACGGCTTCGCGAGAAGTTCACGTTTGTCCAATAAAAGTTTATTCGGAAGCCGAACCGAGTTTTCTTTATTTTTATTCCTATTAGACCTTCCCCACATTGGGTATTGATGAAACCATATCATAACCATAGGACAATTGATAAAAGCAGCAGGGTTTCCGAAGATATGCCGAAAATTTGAAAATAACACTAAAAATGTATTATAATAGGAAGATTTACTGATTTAATATACTTAATTCTCTCCAAATTGTATGATGCAAAATATTACACAACCTAACACACAGTCTGGCAGAGAAACAATCTTCATTTTAATTCATATGCAATAAAGCAATATGCAATTTGTTATAGATGGTGGTCAAAAGCGAGCCTATTATCAATAAAAAAAACTAAGAATTATTCGCACTGGGAACACAACTCACTCGTACACCTCACATATCAACAGTTATAACATCACAACTAAACAAACGGCTATCACACAGAGGTTTAGACAAACAAACCGACAGTTTTTTCATTTCATTGAAGTAGGTGTGTTGCGTGTCCAACCCCCAGCTGAAGCGATCAGGTACACAACACATTGATAAACATGAGCAAGTGCTAACATTGAGGGTGTGTGGAGAGCACCTCGCTGAGTGATTGATGCGTTTGTCTAGATCAACTCATATTATAAGTGGGTGTACTCGTACAGCAGGCCACTGGTTCGACAACTATGTCAATATTAGCAGTAATGGCAGAGTGGATTATGTTTATTGAAACACCTTCGGCAATCATGCATTTTTTTAGAACATTGATTACTAAAAGTATAATGAGTCAACTTTAAAAGATAGACCTTTATGCTGCTGCGAACTTTTTTTACCAACAACGGTTCAAACTGCGTACGCTAAGATAGCTTTCAGAGAGTATGATTTGTTCGGACTTAATTAATACTTATTGTTATATTATGGCCAAATAACACAAAATCTTTTATTGTAGTCAAATTATAGCATTATGTGTTATTCCGACGTATAAGCTGTATTACTGTAATGTTTCATCTATATCCGTTTAGTAGTTTTTGCGTGAAAGAATAAAAAGCATCCATAAAGCCATACATCCATACTTACAAACTTTCTAATTTATAATATTATATATATATTTATATATATTAGTAAGAAAGACCCTCTCTAGTGCTAATATAAAGATTAACTTAAGTACACCAAACTGGCCACTTCTAATTACAAACTTGATTAACGTAAGTGTTAACTAAGTTTGTAATTAGAACCTCTTTCGATCCCCAAAAGTTATAGGTTTGTTTGACTAGTAGGGCAAGAAGTACAAAATGTTGAGCTAACTGATTCTCAACGTGTAGTCCGTAAGTCTCAAGATGATACTTATAGACAGTGATTACTGAAATGTCGACTCAATAAGTAATGAAATATTTGTTTCAAATAAATCGTTTTTGACTTTTTAACTGCCAAAATTGGTCTATCAACAACATGAAGCTAGATAGATGCTCATAAACGTGTAATGAAGGCCCTTACACTTTGGCATTAGGTTTTTTCTGTAGCGTCCACAGCTTTACCGGTATTGAACTCAGCCCAACTTTACATTCTATAACTCACTTATTTGACTTTTAAAAATTTTGATTTCAACTTTCACAATTCAATCAAATTTCAATGTTCACTAAATGCTAAGCATATTTGCAAGGAGTTCTAACATAGTGGCCCCCACTAGACACGGAACTAGTTGCTCAATCCAAAGTGAACTCTATGGAAAACAGTCCCTCCATAGACGCTCTGGGAAAGTATTATAAGAGAACTGTCGAAGTACTAGACATGTTCCCCAACCACAAATATACTAAGATAAGGGCGAGAAAATAATGAACCTTTTATTATAAATTAGTAAAGGAAATATAATCGCTAACAATTTTAGCTGTAACCACACAAACCAATCACGTACGTGATATAAGTTTTTAAGCTAACATGGTCACTAATAGTATCATTATTTATTGTTTCGAGTTTCGAGCAAGTGCCATGATCACGGATGAACTGATGTCATTGCGGAAACAATAAATATACACGTAAATATCCCGTTTTAAGTTCTAATGATACAATCACAAACGTGGTTCGATTCTCTTAGTTCCTCATGCAAAACTGAAGTGGAGTATCCCATAAAATGAAGATCTCGGAGTACCAATAAATCTCCGTAAGTGTGACGAGACGACTCAACACGCGACCACTCCGCGAGATTGTGTGTGCTCATCGCATACTACACACACCACACACAGTACACACACGGATTGTGCACGCATTGCCGCATGCGGCGGAATGGATTGCTGTTTGTTGTAAATCTAGAAACGTGGTAAGTAATTGTGGCCGCCGCTGTTTTATTGTAGTACCTAGGTCGTGTGCCGAGGCTCTAGGGGACGATAGCTGAGACGATTTGATACTTCACTGATAACCTGATGTGTATTAACTCTTTCGAACAATTCCGCAACAGGGTTGCATCTGGAACGAATGATCTTCCTCCACCGGTTTCTATCCAGTGCGTCTCTTACGACCTTGTGCAATTAGGAAGACGTCGAGCCTTTCACTTGTTCCGTCCTTGTTGTTGTTATATTAACCTTATGAACTAATATTTTTTTTCTTTTGTCTTCAGTATTCCCAACCAAAATTAGCCACATATTAATATAAAGATGACGTATCCTGACCTTAAACTGCCCAAAAAATGATAGCACTATCCCTAGAATATGAACACAAATTATGATACTAAGCCAATTAGCGGAGTACCTCCTGCTAATTAATAATTATTATGAGAGCTGAAAAAGCGTTACCTGATTTAATCCTAGAAGTACAACACAAACTTAATTAAAGTGGACAACAGCTCCATCTCCCTTTCACTACCGGTCTACTAGACGTACTGCAGAGTGCAGGGTACCATCTACACTTGGTCGATATACCTGTTAAGTTATCTCTTCACCATCCGTGGTTGATTGGTAGAGAATGCTAATGGCATTAAGACCGCACATGTACATTTTGTTTTACATAAAGTTTTAATAAATAAATAAATACCGTTTTTTCGTACTAAGCGCTTCTCCTCCACATTTATTGTGCACACATCCAAGATGTGGAATTCTCTGCCAGGTTCTGAGTTGCCTATACACATTTAACCCATCAGCCTTGTAAGCAGGAGTTAACAGGCATCTTCTGTGCTCGCTCGTTCCATCGTAGACCTTATCTATCGCATACCTTCAGGCGAGATCGAAAGCAGGCTTACGCGAAATTAAAAAAAAAAACAAGCTTTACAAATTAATAATTAAAATATTTCACAAGTTCTTTTACTGTTGTGTGTATGCGAATTAGTTATACTTAGTAAGTTGCATACAGAGATGTGCACTTAGTGTGCTCACGGCTGAGTGCGATACTCTAATGACGAGACATTAGGAACAACACTAGCGGATTTGCAAGTGGCGGATCCTCGCAGGGAGGAGCACCGCACTAGCTAAGTAATAAAGTTGCATCGACTACCTGAATTAGAAGCAAATACCATTTCTAATTAATTATTAGTAGATTAGAAATTAATCTGAATCACTCTGTTTGAGCTATAAGTAGAAAGACTATGCGTATTCGTTAGCGCAAAATGAAAATAAACTCCGGCGTTTAGTGTATAAAGTATGTCCTAAGTCCAATAGAAGTTTTGATAAAATTGAGTAGTATATGGTGTATAATGATGGTTTATCAGCAATAAGGGTACATTTTTGGGGGAGGGGTAGGTTTTTTACGACAGCCCAAATGTGGGCTGTGGACTTATGCGGTGGTTTTTATTAGAAAAATATCTATAGGAGTCCACAGCCCATATCTGTGCTATCATCATGGGCTGTAAACATTATGGCTTTATTACTCCCCAATTCGGAAATCTTTGACATGGTATAAGAAAATAGCAGTGGATGTACTCTTCGGCGTGGCTGTTATCAATGTTATTTACCTATACAACAAAATAAATCCACGTAATAAGTGCTCCCAGCACATCTTATTCAAGCCTTTCACAGCCTTCTCTACCTCAAACAAAACATTTCCTCAAAGAACTGGAGAAGAAAGACGGAAAACTGGTTAGACGACGTTGTGGTGGATGTTACGAAACACGTCGAGCGCTGGGTGGTACACCAAAAGTAGCTACAAATAATGCAAAAAAAGTTTCTCAAGTCTGCAATGTTTGTTTAAAACCGTATTGCCTTGAATGTTTCATGAAAACGCACAAATAAATGATTCTTTACAAGAAAAAAATATTCACCTTTTTCTAAGAAAAAAATAAATATCTTTCTCCATGTCCCACGACTTTTTTTGTAGCTTAGGATCTATCCTGCCGAGTCCACTTTTATGATAAGATATTCCCTCCAAGTTCACTTTAATACACTCCCTGAAATCGTATAGGCGGACAGCCCATATGTGGGCTGTGAACTTGTGACGCTATCGGCCTGCAGCCCATATATGGGCTGTGGGCTGTGAACCTGTTAAACGTATGCATGAAAAAACGAAACCATTGCAAAATTCGATTGACTAAATAAATGATACAATACATTTATATGGAAAATTATCCGCAGTAGCAAACATTTTATTACAGCTCTTTGTAAGCGAAATACAGCCTACACAGGTGTGACATAATCCACATCCCAACCATACGCACAAAATGTTTTGGGATTATTTCATTGTGCGTACAGCTAAGAAGTTGAATTCCCTGCCGAAGTCTGTGTTTCCTGATCGCTATAACCTGGGGGTGTTTAAATCAAGAGTGATTAGGTTATTTCTAGGTACGCGTGTTTCAATTTCGGCCACATCATCGCTTACCATTCTTTTCTCTCTTTTCTCTCTCTCTTTCATTCTTAAGGCGAGCGTATCAATAATAATAAAAAGATATTCCATATTTCCTGCCAACGTCGTTAATTTAGCAACGAGTGTTGTATTTATATCCATAGCATACTATATTTCTACTAATATTTTTAAGCGCTAATTTTCGAAAGTACTAAGTGGATTTGATACAAAAATAACTTGAAACTTGAGGAAGGCTTTGTTACCCGACTGCAAAAAAAGAAGAGTTATCTTTTTGTGACACATACATAAGCCCGACGCGGGCTAGTCTCTAATATTATGTAATCTAAAAGGAGGCAATATGTACCGCGGCTTATTCGCGCCTCATCACTCATTAAACCTTTTACCTTGTCACCGATAATGCCTCGTCAGCGCTCGCGTCGCTTGCTTGCTCACTTCGCTCTGCTCGCTCGTTTCGCTCGCGGCATATTATCGCGCCAGTTGCTCACTAATGGGGCGGACAGATGGCGCGGTCGTGCGGGGACTAAACATTACTTTTTTGTTAGACGTGTCTGCGAATAAAATTGGCCTAATAGGCTACTTTAGTTTTATCTATTATTTCGGAATAAATATGTATTTCCAGCAATATTTGGTTAATGAAACCAGAATATAATTCCAGTAAAAATGTGTAAGATGTCTGCATAATTTTAATTTTATTATTTTAAATTTATAACGATCTCGGCCATAATATGAATATTGTGGGTGCAATCGTGATATTTCATTATTATTATTTTTTTTACTTTTTTTAGTATTATATAACTGAGTCCATTTTAATAAAGTAGTTTCATACGCGTGAAATGATTTTTTCAACGCAAACAAAGGTAGATTTTCCAATAGAACAAAAACACATCGATCCATTGCACTGTTTTTTATTATTCCTATAAATAAACAAGCACTCTTTCCCATTTATAATGCCATGCAAATAAAACTAATATAAAACAAGGTTATATCGATACTATCTAATATTAAAGTCGTTAAAGCGTCAAAATCTCTAGGTTTCATAATGCGGCTATCCAAGTGATTCACTCAACTCTCAAGCCAAACCATTAAAATTATCACAATAATATCACTAGTTTCTATAATCTAACAAAAAAAAATGTTCCCGGACGGCTCATGACCGCATATGCATGGGGGTGCCTATTATGCGTGGTAATCTATCAGACCAAAGCAACAGGCTCGCATAAACTTGCAACTGTTGCTACAAGCTACGCCGTAGCCGACGGACGAATGGCCGCGTCGTCGTAGCGCCGCGCTACGCCGCCTCCGCCGTTTAGTATGTATACAAAATTACTTTCATTTAATTTCATTTGGAGTGCCCGAGTCTCCATTTGAAAAATATAAATTGAGAATCACTATAATGGCACTTTCACACACTACACGTTTGCTGGAATATCTGTATAAATAAAAATTTATCTAAAGCACAAGCATAACTACGGAACGCAAGCACCAAATTGGACCATTCTTTTTAGCTGTGATCTTAGAAGGTCTTTGTTACTGTCTGTAGAAGGTTTGTATAAAAGGAAATATGTATTTGAAATATATAATTGTACGCAGACGAAGTCGCGAGCAATAGCTGTCAAATAAAATTATTCATATTGTCACTTTGTTGCGGCACAAAACGTTGTTGATTTGCGGTTTAGTTATGAATTTGTATTGTCATCCGACGGAAAACAAATTGCCGTAAAATTGTTTGCTCCCATATTTTATAGAAATGGTTTACGTTTTATTTATGTAAATTTACATAAATGTGCGGTATTTTCATCGAATCGTAATGTGTTTGCGGTAGTTTTTCATGTTTTGCGACCATCACAAGCGGCCTCATGCGGCTCCATGCTCATTGAAACAAACTATGAATTTAAAGTAAATATAATAGCAAAAATACTTAAAAAGTACTGAGTACATCGCAAGAAGTAACTCATTATTTTTGTCACACATCTACAGAAAACAACGACTGATTCACTCATTTTCATTTAATTTTTTTAAATAACTATAAATTCATTTGTGTTGAATAGACAAATAATTAAAAATCAAATATAAAAGGAATTATAAAATATAACTTTAAAATTAACAGCATCACAAGTAATGCCAAAACAGTTACAAGTAGGTATCTATAATGTCGAAGTTTTAAATTATAATGTCAAAAGAGAAATACTATAAAATGTCAGCAACTCTTTGACATCCTCACGTACATTAGATTGTTATTACTAAGCATTTTAATCAAATAAATAAATACAAAAAACGAGGATACAGTTAGCTCTGTGGTTAAGTGATTAACTACTATAGGTACAGCGTGTCGGGGCTTCGACTCCCGTACCGAAACAAATATTTGTATAGCCCAAAAATTGTTATTCCTAGCTTGGGGTCTAATAATGCACTAACTTGTTTAAAAAAATAAGTTATAAGTAATAAGTTAAGCAATACTCTGGTTGTTGAGTCGTTTGGAGACCATCTATTGCATACCAGCTTTCTACCTGACTCATTTGAACATCTTTAACGAAGCTATTAAATCTAACAGCAGATCTAGGGGTGTGAGGTACCTCAGGGACTGGTTCATAATTAGCAAAGCTTTATGATAACATCATCACAATTAAATTTTAAATTGGTTTTTATTCCAAGATGATTTGGATAGATTCTCGGGAATAAAAGTATTAAAAATAAGCTAAAGTTAAACATCCTAAAGTGCTCATCTATTACATTTACTAAAAACAAGAATATTATAACTCACACATACAATCTTAATAACATCTCTTGCATAGAGTCACTGTAAGGGACCTTGAGGTACTCCTGGATATTAAACTTCATCTGGATCAACATATTGATAATATTACTAATAATGCTTTTCGTATGTATGGAATTGTAATGAGATGCATGACCGACTTAAACGTACTCGCACGTAAATTGATTTATACAAATCTTTGGTTAGATCTCAGTTAGATTATGCTGTAATGGTATGGTACCCCTTGTACAAAAAATATATAGCCAATCTGGAAATCGTGCAACATATTAAATTCCTTAAAGCCACACATTATCGTTGCTTCCGAAAACAAACATCTTACGTTAATCTATTGAAACATTACAAACGAACTAGTTTGAAGAATAGACGCATTTATTCGGAAACTAAATTTCTATTTGATATGTGTAATAACAAGTACGACTGCTCAGAGTTAACAAACAAATTGTGTTATATAGTGCCTAGAACTGTTATGCGGCGTGAGGTGCGAGAATTCCCGCTATTTGCAGTGTCCTCGTGTCGCACCAATGAGTCCGCGCACCTCTACGACTATTAGCAAAAAAATATAATACCCTTTCTTCAGAACTGGATATATTTTCTTTGTCAGCTAAAAAAATATGGTTTGATATAAACATATTTTTTTTGTTAAACTCAGTTGTATAGACCGGTTAAGTAGTCACACAGCCTTAGTGTGCTGAACTACGAGTGACCCTAAGTAAAAAAAAATGCTTGGGTTCGCAGTGGGTTCACGGCAATAGTGTAATGGGTGGGGTTCGAGCCCGCGACCTCTCGATGACGAGGCCGACACCTTACCCATTAAGCTGTTGACGCTTCAATTTCTTCAATTCTGTTTTCTTTGAATACTTTCTAATTGATTCTTGTACCGTCTTAATCCGTCTCCCACACAAGCAACTAAAATCTCCTCAACATATTTGTAATATCGAAGACTGCATACGTAATGAAGTAATATACCCAGCGTAGTGCGACCGCCGGTAAGTAAGGGTCGCAGAGGATACCTACCGCCGGCTTACCAGCGATTTGTGTAGCTTGTTTCCTTAGTGCCACATTATTATTGCTAAATTTTTACCTCAACATGGAACTTACATGAATTACTTATCTTTACTAAAATTATAAAGCGGAAAAGTTTGTTTGTTTGTTTATTTGTTTAAACTTTATGTACAATGGTGTTACATGGGCGGACCAATACAGCAAGGCTTTCTCTACCAGTCAACTTTTGGGTTAATAAACACATATTGAGTTAGGTGTACGAGAAAATGGAATGAAATAATATATTTACTACTAATAAATATTCATAAAATACATATATATGCTAAAATAATAAACTAATAAATACGGTGCTTTATAATATTCTTTGTGGTTAAGTGAGCTCATAATAATTATGACGAATACCAAACTAGGAATAACAGCCCCTTAAGTAGTGGTTTTTAATTTTACGCTAAATAGCGTAAGAATTAGATAGAAATCCGGTGCGGCGAGAAGGAATGTGAAGAAGTAAGTTCTTGGATGCGCGAAGGTTAAAACTATAAGAAATTTTGTTTTAAGTAAACACAAGGCACGCGCTAATCTTCGAAAGTATTGGATGTATTTGGATGAGTGAAGCCGGAGGAAGGTACCCGACTGTAAAAGAAGAAGGTTATGTTTTAATCGTGATAAAATCTATGGACGTGAAGCCGACTCCTAGTGTATTATACAAAAGTAAATTATCATCTGGTTAGCCCTTCCCAACTATATTAGACTTGGCTTCGAGTCTAACCGAATCCTGCTAAGCAATTTACATCCTCCATTTTACATGGAACGACTACTTATTTGACCTGCACAACCCAGTAACTGGGTAACACGATAGCCCTCGGCTAGACCACTGTCTCTTCTGAGTATATTAACATGGTCCATGTACAGATCGGCCCCGGCAAGCGTTCTTTAACCTCGAAGATCAAGCCGAGCGACTATTATTGATTAGCCACTCACACTCAGGAAGAATGTATCTCGTTTAAACCAATTTTGCATTGAAAGTGTTCATTAAGATTTGATTTTAATTTTTATTTCTATTTTATTTTAATAGGGACAACAAACAGCAGTATATTAAATAGTAGACACAATATAAAGTATAATAATAAAAAAGTAACAAATACACTACAATTGACAGGCCCGTTGGTATAGTGGTCAGTGGCCCTGACTGCTATGCGCAAGGTCGTGGGTTCGATTCCCACCTAGGACAAATGTTTGTGTGATGAGCACGGTCATTTGTTCTTAGTCTGGGTGTAATTTATCTATAATATGTATGTATTTAGAAATATATATGTATGTTTATCAGTTGTCTAGTACCCATACCACAAGCTCTGCTTAGTTTGGGACTAGATGGCGTTGTGTGAAAAAAAGTTGTGGAATATATTATATTATACACTACTAAAGACGTTATCCACAGATTAGCTTACAAAATAAGTATTGTTAATAGAACAAACTTAACATTAACAATTTAAAAAAGCACTTATAAACTAAAAATCATGATTATAATCTCTTAAAATTGTTAAAACGTCGTTCTTGAATATAGGTTTGCTTACAACGGTAGAGCCAAACTTTGTATTATAGGTGTCAACCAGGCGATGTACTCGTAACGGCGAGCGAACGCCTGAATTTGTTCGACAAAAAGAAGTATCAAACAGGCATCTCGAACGAACCTCTCGACCAATCACAGTAAGAGAAATCAGCAAGCACAAACTGTTCACAGTACAGCATATATTTAAAAATTTTCACTCGCTTATTTGAAAAGTTAGAGGGGGTACAAGCGTGACTGCTGAGTTGCCACTTCATTGCATTTCAATTAAGACGTGTTTTAATCACAGCACAGCAAAGTATTGCTACTCCACGAACGTGTTTTAAGGTTTCTTAGTAAATAGAAGGTACCATTCACTTTTAATATAAATGTTCCAATAATATTTTAAAATAGAATATGTACAATATGTCATTGGCTTCATCAGCTATGCTTACGTAATCGAAGTCCTTTGTGAAGTAATTAATAATTCCAGATTAATTAGTAACTTATTACACGTGATTATACACGGAAGACAATACAGGTCAAGTTACGAGCCCAACTAATTTGTGCTCGTGACTTCTTTCGCCTGAGAGGTTTTTCCCGCATAAATTTCGATCCCGTCCAAATTACCAGATAAAATGTAGCCCATATGTTTCGCTATAATCTCCTGTATATTCCAGTGAAAGTCCTTTATAAATCAGTTCAGCCGTTCAAAGGATTAGTCCGGGTAAACAGAAACACAGAAAGACCGACAAACATTTCAATAACTCATGTTTGTGTTTTAGTATTGTGTAAAAGACTATAAACGCTTGAAAATACATAGTTATTTTGAAACCATAGACATTAGAATTTTATGAATATGTATCGATAAAGAAAAAGGTCTCGTTGTTAAAAATTTAAACCAAGAGATTATAATTCATATAAAAACAAATATTGATATTTTTTTAAGGCAACCTGTGCCTTCAACGTTTTGACGTTTTGTCAGTAAGGGAGAATGATCTTCGAATGGTGACAATATAATTGTAACGAATATTATAACGACTAAATGAATAGTAAATAAATGCGTAGTATGTTAGTTAGCTTCAATTGTAAATCGTTGAAGCGATCAATGGAGGGGATACGGAGATGATGTAAGAATGCGGATGTATTAACACTACAGGAAACGTGGTTGCCACATGATTTGCCGTTACTTGGCACAATAAGTGAAGATTTTTTTGGATAGATAAGGAGGTTCGACTACTCAACAGTATTGTTACGCCAGTCGCTTAGCTAAATACGTCGAGAAACTTCAACTGACATCTAGAATGTTTGAGACACTGACGCCACCTGGCGGCGAGTAGCAGTACTGAGTATATCGAGTAGTTTCTGGAACATTCTTGGCAGTATTGGCAGTGAGTCGATTGTACAAGAATGTTCTAGAACACATACATCGGGCTATAAATAGATCGCAAAGGAACGCAGAGAGTCAGTCAAAGAATGTAATACACTATGTTTGAGTCAGTCTTATTAGAAGATACGAGGCGATATAATCGAAGCTATACATACAAGTGAATTTCAGTGCGATTTAAGAGTTAAGTGACAAGTATTGTAGTGTGAATAACTGTATTAATTTTTATTCTGTGTTTATTTAATTAAAGTGTCAATTTTTGTTTAATTTATGTAAATTCTTTCTATTCCGAACCCGAGCTCGTAACAGTATCAAACAAACTCGTAACTCTCCGCCTATTTCTTCTAAGCCAAAGAACGGATATCGATACGGTTTTCACTAACCTTCTTAGGTTTCTGTATAAAACTTGCACCCGAGTAGAGCCGGAGCGAATCGCTAGTATGATATCATAAAATAGTGCTCTACAAACACACTAGCTTCATAGACTTCATCCGCGCATCGCGGAAGGATTTCCCGCGCAAATCCCGATCCCGTGGGAATTCCGGGATAAAAAGTAGCCTGTGTGTTATTCCAGAATGTCAACTATCTCCTTGCCAAATTTCATTGAGATCCGTTCAGTAGTTTTTGCATGAAAGAGTAACGAACATTCATCTTCACAAACTTTCGCATTTACAATATTAGTAAGAAATATTAACACGATATATTGTGCCCCTCGTTTGGTAGAACGCACACAAATTATTTGGAAAATTATAAACTCATTTATTTTAGATATTAATTGAGCTCACATAACACTCCCAACTCCTTGGTGGCCGCAAGGGTCCGGCACAGGAGTAACATGATAGCCCGCGTTGCCCAGCAGTATTTTCAGTCTGATGTAATGGGGCGAACATTCATTAACAAAGAAGCCTCTAGACCGTATTACGAACATACTCTGACTTTCCACCACACTTTTTTACAAACTTTTGCGTTCAGTCTAAACAATGACAAAACATAAGAAACTACACCAAAAGTTCGCGATTGAACGTCTCATTATTAAAAATTAAAATGGAGAGAAAGGCCTAATCGACATCCATCACCTGCGGCAAAAACAAATTATTACTACTCAATTTATTTCGGATTTATAAAGTCCATACATTCAAAAATAAAATATATCCATACCAAAATTAAAAATACGAACGTCTGTCCACCTATCTGTCTGGTTTTACACTTTCACGCATCTTTCACGGCTAAATCAGAGCAACGATTTGGATTTGAAATGAAAATAATTGAAGACCCAGCGTCAACCATAGTCTACATTTTTTTTTAAATTCAACCGCTGATTAGTTGAAATAGGGGTTGATTTAATACAAATTTACATATTGAATTAACATGAACGAAGTTGCGGGTAACAGCTAGTCCATTATAAATTAATTACAATTATTCATAAATAAATAAATAGTGTTAGTAAAAATAATATTATTTACTATTTTAGTCCACACCCATCAACACGCATCCATTTACGTTGGATTGGGCAATCCGCACGAGTAACAATCATCTGCAGGATGCTGTTACCTCTTCCTACCTCTTCACCAGCATTGACGGGGCCCGATAGGACCATTGCCTGCTAGGGTTGGGTTGGAAATTTTAAAAAGAAAAGAAAGAAAGTTCGAATGAGATATCGCAATCCCGAACCACAAGGGCAACTGAAAGAAACAGGGTGGGTTTTTAATCAGTAGAAGTCCGACACCCCATTCCGAGCGAGCAGAGAGTGGGAGAGCGGGACGATTTTCCCACCGGAAAAAAGCCACTACCTCTCACGCGCTGATTCTTCCTAACAATCGCATTGAAGCCGTCCGTACGTTCCGGCTAGAGCTTCCAATCCCGGAATACCGAGATCTCGGTATTGCGGGATCCCGCGTCATTTTCCAATCCCGCGTGATGCGGGATTACAGGCGCGGGATTTGCGGATCCCGCGCCCAGTTGATTCATTCATTGTTTTGTTATGATAAACGGTGTAATTTGATTGATCTCATACTAGTAGTAATACTTAAATAAATGTGGAGTTAGCTGATTAATTCATTGTTTTTTTGTAATAAATAAACGGTGTGATTTGATTGATCTCATATTAATAGTAATACGTAAATAAATGTGGAGTTAGTTGATTAATTCATTGTTTTATTTGCCTTATATAAATGTGAATATTTTCAATATGCGGAATCCCACAAATACCGAGATCCCGCGGGATTGAAAATTCGTAGTCCCGCAAATACCGAGATTGAATTTAGGCTGCGGGATTGGAAGCCCTGGTTCTGGCCGCCACAGTCATTCCAACGTGCTATAATAATGATGCAGTCGCATCAGATGTTGTTGTATTGGACAAATTATAAGACTCAAAATAATCTTCTCTTCAAAAGCACGCACAAGTAACATACACCAGGCACTTTCTACAAATTGTCGCATCCAGTCTAAAAGTGTGATCTCTGTGTGTGAGAACAAGCAAGCGCACTTAGAGCTCGCCGTTACAGAATGATACGAGATATCAATGTCGATACGCGAGCGACCGCTGGTGGCTGCGAGACCGCTGGTGCACTCCCGCGACACTGCCGCGTTTGTACACGTCATGCGATACTTCTAACTCAATTACAAGCAAGAGGGTTTTAACGGGCTACCTCTTTATATCTTTGTATTGTCACTGTTCTCAAATAACTTTAGTGAAACATACCAATCAAGCTTACCTTCACTTGAATACGTGGAAATGCTATATCGATACTAATATTATTGTTTAAAGCGGCAAAAAATTGTTTAAAACGTGTTAATCTTCGAAAGTACTCGCTGTATATTGATGAAATTTGGTTTGGAAGTAGCTTGAAACTTGAGGAAGGTTATAAGCAGAAGAAGGATTATGTTTTTATCGTGATGAAGTCCACGGGAGTGAAGCTGAACTGACCAAAAAAGTTGACGACGTTAACGTGTCAAAGTTTATTAAGTCTATTTCCAGTCTCTATTAAATTATTGTTTGTATTATAGGGCCCCATATTAAAAAAGCATCCCTTATAGTTTGCCCATGTCCGTTGGTCCGTATGTTCGTCTGTCGACGGTTTACCCAGAAACTATCGACGCTGCGAATCTGTGAATTGGCATATTAATTGCACATACAAACGTATATATTTATTTAAAATATATTTTTCTCACATAGGTCGTCTAACTTCTGCCCGCGATTTAGCTCGTGTCTAGTGTTTTTTTCGGCATAAAAATGCATCAATGCAGCCTCCAGCCCAAAAACTATCACCACAACAAAATTAACATAGATTTTTGTTCCGTTTTGTCGTCAAGAAAAGATAAACAATCACAATTTCGCATATTTTATGATATTAGAGTTCGGTTTATATTTGATTAGAAACATATATGAAAATTGTAGTTTATGTGGTAGTGTTGCCAGTGTTATAAGCATCTCTGACGAGTTTCTGGTTGTAGGTCCGAATCGGGTATGATACGTGATTTCGAAAAGTGAAACACCGAAGAACACGTCCCCGTAAGTTCACGAATACGAAACACTTAACAATGAACGCACGCTACCACGAAAATCCTAACGCCATAGCCTTGGGATCTCGAATAACTAAATCTCTAATTTCTCCTATTCGAAACACTTAACAACGAATGCACACAACCAAGAATAACTCTACTACTAAACTCTCATAGACAGGTCTGTGTCCAAAGACTATAAAAGTATTTATGACTATACATATCACAAAAGAAATTTAAATCAAATTGTGGGACTGTCACGAAGTTAGAAGTACTTAATATAATGGTGTTTATTAAAGGCGAACAGATAATGTGAGATTGTCGGTAAAACGAAAAGTTAGTTGGTAACACAGTTAACGTATGTGTGGCCACCGACGCCAAAGTGGAAAATAATTGAACTAAACTAAATAACGCGGTGAAGTGGGAGCTTTTGTTTTCATACAGGGTGTAGTCATTAGGTGTTTAATTTGATTTACTCGTGCGTTCAGAAGTATGGAGCTTCATTGTAGGTACAGTGTCTTATTGATTCGACACCTTTTTCTATGAATAGCAAGAAACTTAATTATACTTGAAGTTTAGCTTAATTATACTTAAACATAGTTGCTATTTTTGTACGTTATTGATTGAATTCGTTTTTACACTTTATTAAATCAGGAACTACAAGTCTCCAAATGACGCATGTATCCGTAATCGAAACCAATCCGTATACTCCGCGAAGGATGGAGTTTTTGTTTGGAGTTCGATAGTATTTTTTGTGACAAAGTACATATTTACATGAGACATCAAATCCTAACGTCCTAACGACATCTATTCGTCATCATGCTGAATGTCTAAGTATTAGATACTTTACTTACGATTTCGTTCGCATGGATTTTCGAAATAATTTAGAACCTTATAGCACATATCGCATATATCTCACCAATAATACACCTTAGTACCAATGAACTTGCGGAATTGTTTTGAAAGAGTTACCGCGGCCTCGGAACACGAAGGGCAAATGACGGAACACGGATGGGTTTCAGTAAAACTCTGACACACCCTCCCGCTTCGCCCAGATTGGGGCAGGCATTGGACGATTTCCCATCCTTGAAATAAAACCAATGAATACAATTTTTGAATTAGGTCATGAGTTCCACAGATTACCCCCTACATACAAACTTACAAACTAACTCTTTATAATATTAGTATAGATCATAATCATAATAATCATAAATCATTTATTTGCTGGTCAAGGGTATACACAGTGGTGTTAATATTACATTGTATTTCGTTCTCCTTGATCTACCTTACTGGCATGCAAATTTTACAATCAATCAATCAAAAAAATCATAATATTTCATTCACATTCATTTACATAATCATATGTTTTATATAAAATTCGGAAACAAATTTGTGTTTTAAATAGGTACATGCATCAACATAAAATTATTAGAAAAAAAAATGTCAAAATATAAATAATGTGTAAAGTAATAGAATAAAAGAATGTCAGGTTTGTTGAATTTGTATTTTCTAGTCACATTATTTACCTTCAAGAAAATCACTAATTTTATAATAGGTTTTACTGACTAGAAAATCATGTAAACGTTTTTTGAAAGAATTACCATCTAAGCTTCTTAATTCATCTGGATACCTTTACAATCCTCACTAACTAGCAAACCCGCTCGTTATCTAACAACACATATCATCGTGCGCCCACGCTCCCCGCCAAAAACTCTAAAAAGTGACCAAATAATAGTGCCTCCTCAAACTCTCTCTGCTCTCGTGAACCTGGAGGAAATATTGTCTGAACGCGGGTACTCATATCGAAAGGACTCATAACCTACATCATTCCGTAAGTACTTTACCCTCCAAGTCCTGTAATCTAGTATAATATGCGTTAATGTATATTGACCACTTTGATTTTCCTATTACAACTTAAGGTGATTGACAAATTTTTAAATGTTTTTCTTTGAACATTTGTAGTTAACAAACAAGGACATAACATAAAAAAAAAACTTTCAAATAGGAAATGGTATTTTAAATACTTGGCGTCTGCAAACAACATTAATTACATAAACCTTTTGTTCAGCTGCGTCCCGACGGCGGCTGGGACTCACGCGCCAACATTTGTGAATATTAAACTCCAACTCGTAACAACTCGTAATGATTGCTGCAGCGTTCATTGTGTTCACGCTACTCTCGCGCGTTAAACATGCAACATAATATACGTGATCAGAGTGTTACCACCGCTGGAACACAGCCCTACTCTCTATGAGACAGAATTTTATTTTATTTTATTTATTTATTAGGTTTACCAACGATTGTTTCTACATAAGACATGTTCTTAAAGCACAAGAGATAAAAAGGTAACAGTATAACAATCACTTATAGGTAAACTCAGCATGTGCAGCTACAAATCACAAAAAAAAATTTTTTGAGCTAACTAACAGTTACTCAGAAATTTAGTAAGTACTTAGGTACATGGAAAAATTTGTGACTATTTTACAGTATTGTCAAAGGAAAAGTGTACGGGTAGCAACTGAGTGACAATTGAGAAAGTTTAAATGAACAATTAAATGAACTATTATTAACAATTATATTAACAATTAAAAATAAAAATGGGCCGTAATTTAATCCACTAAGCGTGCCCAGTTTGGATTCATGGATGTCGCATGCCTTCAGCTTGTTGGTCCCATGACATGCCGCTCTCCCCATAATGTTTCCCAAATAGTGGTGCTGATAAAAATTACCAAAAGCAATGTGTCTGCCTGGGTTAGAACTCACAACCTACCACTCGTTAGTCGTACCAATATCCACTGGGCAATCACTGCTCTAGAATGTGTAAGATCTGAGAGTAGATATTTCGCTCATGTTATCTCCGAATACAGAGTTTACTGATTCGTCGCTATAATTAAAATTGATATTCTAGAAGTTTCTCAAGTACTGCGATATTTGTAGTAACACCAGATGTGGCTGAATAGCATTAAACTGTACAGCATATCATGCAGACAATATTACAATTTAATTTCACAGTACATGGCAGCACCAGTGCAGTGCCCGACGCCATCAAGTTATTGCTTTACTGATAGACAGAGACATTTGCAAACAAACTGGACACCGATCCCGAAATGAACATTGCGAGTCCCATCGGACACACAATGTGGTCGCAGTAACCGGCCCCGGGCGGCAATACAGGCTACTTAATTATCGCCCAGGCGGAGCCCGATTAGAGTTGCAAACGGAACTGCCCCCAAGTCGGCGCTATTAAATGTGAGCGTGCGGTCCGGACCCACGTCCGACACATTGTGCGGTCCCAAATGCTCGCTAATTAGCCGCTGATCCGGCTCAGTAGCTAGCTCGAGTAATAATGCAATCCAGTTTCTGATTGACAAGCGAGCGTGTACCCAGCTGTGATTAAATTTGCAGGCAGCGTCGCGCGGCCACATTATGCTTAGCCGGAGTGCAGCGTGAGCCCGACTAAGTGGCCACTAGCGGCCTGTAAGCTAGTTAGGCTATTAGCTGACAACACTGGCAAACACACACCCACAGACACACATATAATTTCGTTGACACTGCTCTCTGCGGGATCTTAAGACTACACAGGTACCTACATAATTAAACTCTCAGTTTTCATTCAGAACTCTGCTATTCGACATAAACTGATTAAGTTACCGCGTGCGAGACTGTATGAAGCCGCACCGCCTATTATAAACTTTCCAAATAGTTACATAGTTGCTATTCGAGGTGTCTGGAGCTGTTGAGACGGAAACACAACGAAAGCCTACTAATAAGGTTAACTTGTTGTATGTACAATATATCTGTTTAGTTCCTCTTAAGTACACTTATTGTCCCCGATAAGTTTTTTAGTATATGGAAACATTAAGTTATGTCGTGGGGGCGGGCACAAGCATGTTAGAAGCTCAATTGGACGATTACCTGGCTCAGTGTCAGTGTCAGTTTCATGCCCTTCAAGAATCTCCACATAAAAAATCACATCCATCAATTGCTCCGTTTTAACGTGAAACACAGGCAAACAAACAAAAGCACTTTCACATTTATAACATTATGTACAATTGAAACCTAACTATCTACATAAAATAAAATAAAAAGTAGACCTAGGCGTCGAAGTAACTACTCCTCCACATCGCTGTCGTCCGGAAACGTGCCCAGAAAGAAGACTGGCAGCATTGCCACGTTGTATGGCAATGCTTATTCTTTGGGCAAAGAACGAGCCAGCCCTCTGGTCACGCAAAGAATCGATCAACCGGCGAGACACTTCCTTAAAGAAAAAAAAATATTAAAAAACCTGCTATGCAAAAAATAATTTAATAATTATTAAAAAGTAGTTTAAGAAACAACCCTTAAAAAGTAAAAAAATAATGGTCCTTTTTCAGTCGTAAGAAACCAAAGAAACAAAATTTTATCGAAATGTGAATTAAAAAATATTTAACAAGCCGTCTCTAAGCACTATACTTTCTGATGAAAATTAACAACAAACTACTCGTATATACTCTGTTGCGTCCCAAATGTATTTTTGAACGATCTTTTTGGTGTGGCAACATTCTATTGTCTTTTTGATGTTGACACTTGACATAACTTTTGACTTGACAGATAGACTTTGCTTCCTTGTTGAAAAATGTCCGCTTGGGACCTGTTGAGTTAATATAATTGGTAAAGTATCGTTTGGAATCGCCTGTTGAAACCGATAATTGGGTCGCGAGTAACGATTGATTGGAATTTGTAATCCCCATTTGATGAAAGCCTGGGATATTTCTCGGAAGTTATCGCCGGTTTGTCGCCCCGCGTGGCACGCGCGTTTGTTGGAAAAAGTAGTGATAAATAGCTTCAATCCGGTGCGAGTTTGGGTTGTGATGCTGTCTGAACCGCGCCATCTGGAGATCGACGCCTTGTGACCGTTCAGAACACTTGACTTACATCACACTTTCAATTACTCACCTCATATTTACATACATACCACACTTGGGCGTGACCTAGGAAGGTCGAAGCTTGGCGAACCCAGCACAGAAGGTTAGTGGTAATAAGGTATTTATAAAGCCTCAGAGGCTATAGATTGTTGTCGGCCGGAGAGCCTGTAGATTATTGTGTAAGTACTTTTGTTTATTGTTGTTGAAAGCAACGGTAGGGCTCCACGAACCGTGGACAGTTTCGGACACCCCAGTTATCGTTGCGCTGGCCTATTGTAGTCCTGAACATACTCTTATTATCGATATTTGTTTTTATTCCGAAATATATATTTTTGTAGTGATTTAAACTTCCGTGTATTTTTTTTTTCATATCCTTAAAAACCCATGAACATTCTAACTCACCCGAACGTTCGAAGTAAATTATAATAATTACAGGGTGGCAGGGACATCGACGCGCAACCGCGTACCATGGATTCAATACATGATTCTGGACTAAATTCACTTTTTTCACTTAAAACAGCAATGTAAATAAAGCTAACGAAAGTATTACCTGATCAGCTGTGTTGACCTCGCAAATGAACTCTAGCAAAACAGCTGACCAGGTAGCCCTTTCGAGTTTTATTTACATTGCTGTTTTAAGTTAAACAGTTGAATTTTATTTTTTAATTAAAATCTCATTGGGTTAGATAGAAAGAATGATTTTATACAGTTTTTAGTAAAAATAAATGCAGAAAAAACCTGAAAAATTTAGAAAAAGCCGACGAAAAATTTCAACGCACGGGGGTCCAGAATCATGTACTGAATCCATGGTAAGCGGTTGTGCGTCGATGTCCCTGCCACCCTGTATATGAGTGAATGGTCCCGCCTCACAGATAATAGATATCATGTCAATTCACAGTAATCTGCTAGACGTGAGCACAGTATTATAGTAATCCGATGTAGTGGCTAATGTGCCGATAACAATTAACGGCTGATTAATGCGTAATTATATATTTATGAAGCCATTCGTAACAAACTCCCCTCCCCCCCCCGCGCCTCCACCCCCTGGCTAGGCTTCCATTGTACCGGAACGGCAGCGCGAATTCATTGTCGATGTATTTAATGGTTCTTTGAGAGCGTCGTATCTTTTCAACCGACGACAAAAAGAGGAGGTTATCAATTCGACGCGTATATTTTTTTCTTTTTTTTTTTTTTTAATGTATGATCATCGATTACTCGAAGACGGCTGAACCGATTTGGAAAATTCTTTTTTTGATTGAAAGGGTATACTTCGATACTGGTTCCATTTTCATAAACGTCAGGATCTGATGATGGGATCCTGGAGAAATCGAGGGAACTCTTCAAATATTATAGGCACACCTATGTCGTTTTGGGTATTTATAATAGTAACTTGTGCAGTTGCTCTCAAAAAGTACCATTTGAGGAAGTGGAACTGATAATGAAGACCACAGATGGCCGCCGAAACTACTCAATAATAAGTATTGAGTGGATTGCGATTCGATTACTTGAATATGGATGTTACGCACTTTATGATCGTCACAATGCATATGGTGATGTAGAGCTGATGGTGAAGTACCAGGAGAACTCCTCAACAATTAACGGCCCAGCATTGGGAAAAGCAATATTTTGTAAAAGGTTATAAGTAGTTGATAATTAGGCTCTTGTAACTAGGTAAATTAAAAATAGACCAACTAAAAAGAGTGAAATAAAAACTTTTTACCAAAAAATTAAACCGACTCCCAAAAAACACTGCAAAGTAAAAAATAACTTTAATTTCGGAAGTCGGTGCCAAAAACGAAAATACAAAACTAAAGATACCGACTACCGAAATTAAAGTTATTTTTTACTTTGCAGTGTTTTTTGGGAGTCGGTTTAATTTTTTGGTAAAAAGTTTTTTGTACTTGTTTACTCATTTAAATTCTATGCGTCAAAAATACTGTTTAGTAAGCTGAAAACTTCTCAAGGCATCAGCGCAGGTTCTGTGGTAGAAACAGGGGTTTCTATGTATGTGCAGTAACAATATACGATCACAAAGGTAGATATAAAGGCAGTTATTTTTTTTATTGATTGATTGATGATTGGCTCGCATTTGACCACCATCTCACCTGAAGGTAAGTGACGATGTGGTCGAAGATGGAACACGTTTACCTAAAAACTTTTTACCAAAAAATTAAACCGACACCCAAAAAACACTGCAAAGTGAAAAATAACTTTAATTTCGGTAGTCGGTGTCTTTAGTTTTGTTTTTTCGTTTTTGGCACCGACTTTCGAAATTAAAGTTATTTTTCACTTTGCAGTGTTTTTGGGAGTCGGTTTAATTTTTTGGTAAAAAGTTTTTATTTCACTCTTTTTAGTTGGATGATTTTTAATTTACCTAGTTACAAGATCCTAAATGTCAACTACTTATAACCTTTTACAAAATATTGCTTTTCCCAATGCTGGGCCTTTAATTGTTGAGGAGTTCTCCTGGTACTTCACCATCAGCTCTACATCACCATATGCAATGTGACGAGCATAAAGTGCTTAACATCCATATTCAGGTAATCGAATCGCAATCCACTCAATACTTATTATTGAGTAGTTTCGGCGGCCATCTGTGGTCTTCATC
This sequence comes from Tholera decimalis, assembly GCA_943138885.2. Taxonomy (NCBI): domain Eukaryota; kingdom Metazoa; phylum Arthropoda; class Insecta; order Lepidoptera; family Noctuidae; genus Tholera; species Tholera decimalis. The sequence goes on along the minus strand of OW964551.2, from coordinate 1,639,221 downwards.
ATCAGTTCCACTTCCCCAAATGGTACTTTTTGAGAGCAACTGCACAAGTTACTATAAGAAATACCCAAAACGCCATAGGTGTGCCTATAATATTTGAAGAGTTCCCTCGATTTCTCCAGAATCCCATCATCAGATCCTGACTTTGGTGATAATGGTACCAATTTCGACGTATACCCATTCGAACAAAAAAAGAATTTTCCAAATCGGTTCAGCCGTCTTCGAGTACTCGATGATCATACATAAAAAAAAAAAAAAAAAATATACGCGTCGAATTGATAACCTCCTCTTTTTGTCGTCAGTTGAAAACTAGGTTACTTTTCACTCTTGACTTAAAGACCCCTAGGTATTAGCTATCGGGAAACACAGACTTCGGCAGGGAATTCCATTTGTTAGCTGTGCGCAGAATGAAAGTATTCCCAAAGCATTTTGTGCGTATGGGTGGGCTGTCCACCATTAACGATGGCGCATCGCCGTTTGTCTTGTAGTCCGATGATGGAAAGGGCTTTGCCGAATTAGATTATCACTCTGTTTAAGGATTTTAGTTAAGATTTTAATTTTATATGCATGTTTTCTGTGGCAATAAATACGTTTGTTATCTGCCCAGTTGATAGCTTTCCCAAACGCAACGAAACAGCAGCCTCCCCTCAGATATGCACCTACTCGTATATTGTGTGCCCTCGTGCATCCGTTTTACTAAACGATAATTGATAACCAACCAGAATGTTTTATCAGCACCCAACCTAGCTCCTATCTCCTTAAACATAGGATTCAAATTGCCCTGTTTTTATGTAGTACACGTATTGTTTGTTTGGAGGCTAAATAATTGTTTAATAGCGTGCCATAAATCGTGGTCGCGCGAGTGAGCTCGGCGGCGAGCACTAGTTTATGGCAACGGATCAGCGACGCGTGCCGCGGCCGGATCCGCGGGATATTGTAGGTGCAGTCGACATGCAGCTGCGGGGTATAACGAAGATATCGACGCTGTAAAGGAAAAATTATCCAAGCGACATCAGACTAACTTTACAGTAGAGCAGTTTAAAGATTGAATTTTCAGAAAAATAATCGTGTAAATTCTTGTAATGGTCCAAAAAGCCTAATTCTTAGAAATTTATTTGGATATTTTTTTATCTACATTATAGTATACGTAACTATTAAAAATAATGCTTAGTTTTAAAGTTAGTGTCGCTTAGTAAAATTTTCTCTAAAAGTAGAAACGGGAAAAATTGACTAACCGACAAGCTTTGATCAAGAAAGGTACGGTAAAAATGTAATATATATCTTTTTTAGAATTTATATCAGAGTAAAAGTTGCCTTACCAAAATAAAAAACATGTGGAAGTTGAGGCAAAACAACCTAAATATTAATTTAATATATTTTTTAGGGTTCCGTAGTCAACAAGGAACCCTTATAGTTTCGCCATGCCCGTCTGTCTGTCCGTCTGTCCGCGGTTTAGCTCAAAAACTATTGGTACTAGAAAGTTGTACTTTGGCATGAGTATACACGTTAATGACGCCGAAAAAGTGGTAAAATAAAATTTTGAAAAAAACAATTATTTAGGGTACCTCTCATACATGTAAAGTGGGATGATAATTTATTTTTTCGTTCTTCCCATAGTGTGGGATATCGTTGGATAGGTCTTTCAAAAATATTAGGGGTTTGGTAAGACCGTTTTTTGATTAAGTAAACCGTTCGTGACTTATCAATCTTTAAAGTAACAATTTTCGTTAGAGTCAAGTGTCCTCCCCCTCTATCAACTAAACGTTTGTAGTTAGAAATTCAAATGTCACGGCAGTAGTACCTATATATAACGAAATTTAAAGGAAAACTATCACACATAAATGGGCTTTACAAGTTTACGAGTAATAGTCGACCAATTGTATTTGACTCGAAAATTTCGAACAACTCTATAGAAATGTCGATAGATGGCGCTAAGCGCCAGTTGTATCGTGCTAGTTTCTTGTGGCGATTGAGTACTGTAGCTGTGTGTCCGTATTTAAATTCAAAACACCGGCTATGACAAGTTTTATACAAATCTCTAAAAAAAATTAAAACTTTCCGTGCAAAATTGTCGGATCAGGTGAGGATTTGTATAGGAAGTCAAATTAGTTAGGTAGTCATGTTTGGCTTTTAGTTAGAGCATGGTACGAAACGATCAGTCAGCGAATACGATACGCACTTGGCTGTTATAAAAACTACGGAACCCTTCACTGCGCGTGGCCCGACACGCACTTGACTGGTTTTTTTTTTATATTACCTCAATGCATGTAGGAAAAAAACCAAATAACTCAAAATTACCTAAGCGCCTAACACTATATTGCCAGATACTGGAAAAATTAACTAAGTGGAGTAATTACCGTACGAACAGAAATGTCAAACTTGACCAAAGGCAAATTTAGCATTTCACAATTACGACAACCACCAAATTTTCAAAAATGCTCGAAAATTTTGTCGTTTAGTAAAGAAAAAAAGGTGAACTCTCACGAACTTCAAAATGTCGAAGCGACATCAAAAGTCGTCGTAGGAGGACGTGAGTAAGACCAAACGACGCAGAAAAATCAGGCGATTCCAACAATGTATATAACTCCAAATGGCCAAAAATGTCGCTTGGATAATTTTTCCTTTCCAGCGTCTATATGTAAGTACATCGTAACGTTCACCAACGCGACTTCAGAATATAAGTGAAATGGAGATCAAACTCATCTATAATAACCATTCAGCGAAGCCAAATTAATGGCTATGGTGTCGGACTTGTAATCGAGAGGTCACAGGTTCGAATCCCACCCATTACACTATTGTCGTGAACCCACTGCAGACAACAGCAATCATATTTAGCTTAGTTTTAGGAGTTAACAAGAATGCTAGTAATATTAATTCTACCCACATTCCTAGACTTAATCTTTTTAAACCAAAATATATTACATGCGATGGAAACGAGAACGGAAATAATCACACAATTCTCCGTTGCCCTCTCTTCCAGTCACATGTGGGATTAACAAATAAGGAATCACTTAATCAGTAAGTCAGCATCAGCAACAAGTCATAAAGGCTCCTCACTCAGTTCAAAGTAGCCTGAGAGGAGATAATCCTACATAATTCTATTTATCCTGTACTCGCTCCCTGTCTGATGACACCGGAACTATGACCAGAGTACCTAGTCAAACAAGACCCTATGGAGACACGTGTCGCCATCCGTCGTGCTAATACTTCGTAGGTTATAGGTATGTTACGTACGATCAACTCCTCACATGTAAGGTTAATTAAGCATTAGTTAAAGGCTCATGATTATTGATCAGAATTATCCGATTCTAATTACCTGTGTGATACACGGGCTCAGTTTTAAATGAGTTAGTTATTTGCGGGTGTAGAACATTGCGCCGCCGCACAGTGGGTCGAAACGATGATTGTAGTGACTTAGGAATCAACTTTGTTATTTTACTTTTTTCTTTATGCGGATCGATCGAACTCATTAACCTCAATAATAATTGTTCTGATGCTTTTTTTTCCTAAACTTGCTCCTTTAGGTGGAAAATGCATTTTGTGATATTTTTGTATGCAGCGGATCAAATTAAATTAGATTCCTGCTAAGTGGCGAGTGATCCCGCTTTGAAACTATATTTTTCTTAAAGCTTGCCCAGTCTACTATCATTTGATGCTATGAACATTTGCACAAAGTTGCAACACTGCCAAATAAATGAATCGAAAAAAATGAAAAAATACATTCAATAATTTTTATTTTCTCAAGTTCTTTTAAGTTAAAATTGATGTGGAATAGTAAGTAAAAGCACTTAATAATTCATATAATTAATTAACAACTAACGACAATATATTAAGGTTCGTTATTAGCTTAAATTTACTAATTACGTATTACTTAAAAATGTGGATATCATTTATCTATACATTTCTATTGACTGTAATTAGCTTGACTTTTTACTTTATAAAAAACAATGTTTTTCACTTTTAGTCATTACTTTAATGTTAATGAGGGTAGTAGAAATATTAGTAAACATTTGATTGTCACTGGAAGTATAAAATTACCAAATTTATTATATATTTACTAGTGTTCGTTAATTCGTACTACTATTAACATCTATTGTGATTGTGATCGTCCCTTTTCGTTATAATGGAAAATTTAGTTAACAATTTAGATTTATTTATGATTTTAAGAGAGCAGCTTAAGTCGCTGTCTGATAGTAAAAACTCTTCCAATACCTAGAAAATAAAATAAACGTGACACAAGAGAACAGTGCTAAGCTCCGAAAATTCTATACGCGCTTTTGTTCAAATTTAAGTGCAAGATGGGAATGAAGTAGTCGCACGTTAACACCGTTTTTAAGAAGAAATGGTGATTGGTTAGAAAGTGCGATAAACTGGCCCGAAGGAGTAATACCTGAAACTGTGAACACTGAACAGGAAAAGCTCGAGATTTGTGATATTGAAGATGTTGAAAATCTACCACCATCTGCTACAGAAGCTTCAACATCTACATTTACACCTCGAAAACCTTTCGAAGAATTGGGCTCCAGGCAAAAACGAAGACGCGTTGATCAAATAAACCAATCGCTTTCGTTAAATCATTTGCTAAATCACCCCGAAGATCTAGAAAAAGTTAAGCAGTGTTTAAGTGCAAATAAAGCAAACAGTAGTACATATTCACCCGATAAGGCACTGGCTTTATTAGTTTCACTTAAATTAAGTAAGTGGCAATATATAAGCCTAAGAGAAGCAGCCAGTGAAAATGGGTCTGATTTATACCCTTCTTATTATAAAATTAAGCAAACAAAGTCAAAATGTTATCTAGGGAAAGAAGACATAACCATAACTGAAGAAGGAGCTGCTATTAAACTGCAAGCATTACTCAACTTGACGGTTTCTAGGCTTGGACTCGGCAACAGAGTTACTACTTATAAGCAAATGGGGCTTTGATGGAGCCTCAGGTCAAAGCAATTACAAACAAAAGACTGAGAAAGAGTTTGATGACTCTACTATATTGATGGCCAGTCTAGTTCCTATAAGGCTTCAACAATCTGATGAAACAATTGTTTGGGAAAACGACCGACCATCATCGACTTTCTATTGTCGTCCGATAATGTTTAAATTTACCAAAGAAACCCAGACAACAGTGGCAACTATAAAGGGTAACATAACAGAAGAAATAGAAAGACGTCTGCCAACAAGAATCCACCAAGTAGAAGTTAAGCATCAATTGTACCTGACGATGATAGACGGCAAAATAACATCATATTTGTCGGATACATCTGCAGCTGTCTGTGATATTTGCAAGGCAAAACCGTCAGAGATTAACAATTTAGAGGCATTTTCTCAAAGAAAATAAAACGAGGAAATGTACCAGTATGGTATGTCATCCTTACATGCCAGGATAAGATACATGGAGTGCTTACTTCATATCGGTAAATATAATTTTATTACTTCATATTTTTTCATGTTTGTAGTTTCCTGTGAGATTATTTTTAAGTGACATTTCTTTTTTTTTGCAGCTTATCGTTTGGACTTCAAAAAATGGAGTTGCAGAGGCGACGACAAAGAAAAACTGTCCCTAAAGCCGGGTACGCTGTGACGTGTTTTCGTGTTTGCAAACAGAATATAGGCGTGGCCTAACAGTTTTGTTAGCAAAAACACAATAACATGTTTGCTGAGACGAATGGATAACATCCCCCGCGTTCGCCTGCGGGGAGGGGAATGTGACGCATTTTGTGTTCGCGCTTACTATCCCTATTTTTTAATCTCAGAGACAGAATTGCCATATTCAAATGTCAACTAAATCTACTATTGCTATAGCAACTACCACGCTTTCTTCGTCGGAACTCATTTTTGAAATTAAACAAAAACATTACAACAATAGGCGCAGCGGACGGGTGGTTTTATTAACATGTTTTTCTCACATGTTTTGTTAGAAAATTGGCGCAGCGGACCCGGCTTTAGAAAGAGTGCTATACAGCAAGCATTTAAGAGGGAATGCGTTTTACTCATCGACATAGTCAAACAAGGAGTAGGCACAACCAATGATGGCAATACTGCCAGAAGATTTTTCAGGGATGCAGCAACAACAGCCCGCATAACTGGGATTCGTGAAGATTTGATAGAAAGGTTTCACGTGATTCTTCAAACCGTTGCATCTGGAGAGCGTGTGGACCTTTCTAAATTTTCCGAATTTTGTAAAGATACGGCAGAATTGTATGTTACCTTGTATCCCTGGTATTATATGCCTTCCAGTGTACATAAATTGTTGGTACATGGGAGTGACATAATAAAGAACTTTGGTGTCATACCTATAGGTAAACTGTCGGAAGAGGCAATGGAAGCTCGTAATAAAGATTTTAGGAAACATAGAGAGAGTCATTCTAGTAAGGTAAGTAGAACGGCGACAAATGAGGATGTTTTACACAATCTTCTTTTGTCGTCTGATCCAAAGATCACAAGTCTACGGCCTCGATTGGCGAAACAAAATAGAATGGTTCTCTCTCCAAAAGTCCAAGAGCTTCTGCTGAGTTTTCCTTCAGAATCCGATTTAGATTTTATAGATGTAGATAATTTACAAGATAGTGAATAACATTATTGATAGATTGTAAATTTCTTGTTTTTTTTTTATTAGTTTGTATGTCATGACTGAAAGAAAATAGTAAATTTGTTGTTGTATATTTATGTAGTTAGTTTTAAGTTTTTACCTTTAGTAAATTTGTATTTGCAAGTATCTTTACTTACTATTCAGTATTAAATCTAATTTAAAAGATATTATAAGTTCATTAAATAAACAAATAGAAATGAATAGATCCACATTTTTAAATAATACGTACTTAGTAAATTCAAGCAAATCAGGGACCTTTAAATGTATTGTCGTTAGTCTTTAAGTAATTATGTGAATTATTAAGTGCTTTTACTTACTATTCCATATCAATTATAACTTAAAAGAACATCCAAAAATAAAAAATGAAGCTTTTTATTGAAAGTATTTTTTTTTCTTTTTTTTTTGATCCTTTTATAGCAGTGTTGCAACTTTATGCAAATGTTCAAATCATCAAATGATAGTAGACTGGACAACCCCTCAGAAAAATATAGTTTCAAAGCGGGATCACACGCCACTTGGCAGAAATTTAATTTAATTTGGTCCGCTCCATACAAAAAAAATATCAAAATGCATTTTTCCACCCAAAGGAGCAAGTTTAGGAAAAAAATTATCAGAACAATTATCATTGAAGTTAATGAGCTCTATCGATCCGCATAAAGAAAAAATTAAAAAACAAAGTTGATCCCTAAGTCACTAAAATCATCGTTTCGACCCACTGTGCGCCGCCGCCGCACTTCACAGTACCTACCATTTCCCCGCTCACTCACGGACCTGTGTCGTAGTGAAGCCACACAGGACTGTGTAAGAGAGTACCTTCATACTTGCAACGTTTTCTTCGTAATGGCATTTTATACTTAGTTGTAAGTCCTTCATCTTGGGAACTAATGAACATGGAGGAAGTCATATGGCGAGCAAGTGTCGATAACTTACTATTCGCAAGTGGCCGATTGTTTACCGGTACATTTAATGCACATTTAACTGAAAAACCAATGTTTATTAACTCAATTTTGCAAGTGAATTATAAGTTTTCTTAAAAAATCATAGCGTCATTGTAATATAGTCATAACCTGCAGTTTTAGCTCTAATAATTCCCTTTTGAGAATCATAGCGCTAATTTTCACCCTTATAATGCTTCCAGTGATTTTTGTTCCCCTAGTGCAATTCACAGCCACAAAACGCTCCTATTTTCCTGTTTTTGAGGTTATAAGATCTAGTTACGTACTTATTCGAGTGGTTTCCATTTTGGAGATCCGTGGTCTACCCTTAAAAACGTTCACTTAACATAGACATTGTACGCTTCTCAACTTTAAAAACAAATCCAAGATTACGGAGTTTTAATTACGATACTTGACTTTACACCCGATATTTCTACATAAACATGATACAGGTTATTTTTTATAACTATAGTATGCATAAGAGCGTCTACTATTTCTATAATGAAACTTGTAGTAGTATAATAAATGTAAACAAAGTGTACCTTGCCTTGTACCTATTTTCCAACGCTCGCGTTGGCCTACGCTCGGCCAACATGTATTGCAGGCTTAAGGAGTGGAATTCCCTGCCGGAGTCTGTGTTTCCCGATAGCTATAACCTAGAGGTCTTTAAGTCAACAGTGAATAGGTTACTTCTAGGCGAGCGTGCTTCATCTTCGACCACGTCATCGCTTAACATCAGGTGAGATGGTGTTTGGTCAAACTAAAAAAATGTACGGAGTTTTTGTTGATGGGTGATGGCAGCCCTACTTACATTAAAAGCATGTAAAATGCGTCCCTGCAGCATTGTACTGTTACTGTTATTATGTAAATTTATGATTATATTACAGGTTCCTGCATCTTGCTCGTTTTGTACATTTACCTTTTAAAGAAAAAGTGCAAACACGCAGACCGCGCGCTCTTGAAAATTATTAATTTTCAGCTTGTTAACAAAGTGTAATGCTATGTTTAAATTAAAAATTCTTAACAAAAGTGTTTAAGCTATTTACAGTTTTTGTTCTGTTTACGTTAGTTTAATTTTTAATGAGAGCATTTATCGGATGTTTCTCCTCGTGCAACGCTTTCGCAGAAACTATATACATAAGTTGTTTGTGCTTTATTCGGCGCCGATGTAATCGACCTTCTCTCTGTGGAACTAGCTCCATAGAATAATGTGCACCTGGTTTTAGTAGCAATGATCTCGTGTAATCAATGGTGGTGCGTTGCTGGATGTCGTTCATTCGTTATACTTTCAGTTTAGCCATTCATGATCACTGCTAAATCGAGTGTTATGAGGTATGCGTATGACGTGTTGTTTTTAATGTCTTGCAAAAATATCATGCTTTCGTAAGCCACAAAAGCATGATATTTTTGCAAGACATTTCCAAAAGATTTCGTTATTACCAAGTAGGAATAGTATGTTGACTGGTAGAGAATGCCTTGTTGCATTACATCCGTCCCTTTACCACCATTGTACATATATTTTAAATGAATAAGATAAGATAAGAGATCTGTGAGACACACTCGCAGTATATCTCTGACCACGTAGCTCCTGCACTAAATTTCCTTTAACCAACTGCTTAGAACACCATATACTTAGAATCTTTTCTTTGGTTCATTTTTTGTGGCCTTACAACACTATAAGCTCCAGCGAGCAGCAGTGCCCCCCTCCCCTCCCCTCCCCTCAGGCCTATTTATTATACATTCAGCATCATTTAAATGGGATCACCTGCCCGTGATTCGTGATGAGATCGCGACCTCCTGACGAAAACATTATAATGGTAATAACGCCTGTCTGTATCTGATTCTGATACCTGCTGTATTTTAAATACTAAGTATATTTGTTTTCGTGAATATTAATGAGTACCTAATGCCAGTAATGCGAACAGACGTTTTCAGTTGTCTTTCATTTATGCTAAGCTTACTTTAAAGATCTATTGCGAAGTCGCTTGTAAGTCTGGGGCAACGCTAGCGATACCGACGGAAGGATGGAAGTCGTAAACTTGCAATAGATTAAGTAATATTTGAGCTGTGTTACCTCGCTCAGCTCCGCTCCGCTCTACCCGTCGTATGTTAAGACTTACGTGTTCATGTTTATGACCCATTACGTTTATTGCCACATCAACAAATTGGCGATGAACGTAAAAATATGAACTCGTGTACTTGCATGATTGATAAAATGATAATTACTGACAATATGTGGTTATATCGAATGTGCATAGGGTTTGACTTTAAACAGCTTCAATAAAGCATACATTAAATAATTTAATAACTGTATTTAATTAAGTTAAGAGTAAAAAACTGTTTCTCTCATGTATGTACTTTTTGTTTATTTCATTCAAATAATAATTGCTTAAACTTAAGATCATGCGGTTGGGAGAAGACATATACATACATACAAGAGACGTCAGTCAAACTTTTTTGGTACTTATAAAGATATTTATTTATAAAGTATCAACATGTAGCGTCGCAATTTCACAAATCTATGCTAAATATACGAGCAGAAATATATAGCTATTATGTTTCAATTCTGTCCTTGATATAATAAAGTCTGTAATTAAGACTAAGTGTAACATAGACGTCATACTTAGTCTGAATGTAACTAATTTAATCAAAGAAAGAATTTAACTAATTTAAAGACCTTTCCAGACGCCTAGTCGAGACTTCGCGTGCCATACAACGTGGCAATGCCGCCAGTCTTTTGGGCACATTACCAGTGGACAGCGATGCGCACGAATTTCTGGACGCTATGTATATTTTAGATTATTTTTAGATATACATAGTATATCTAAAAATAATCTAAAATATACATAGTTTAGGGTTTTTATTTAATCAAATATATTTTCCCGTACGGGAGTTAGAAAGGTATACCTTTCTAACTCCCGTACCGAAGCATTCATTTTACATATAGTTTGAGATTGATTTCCGCACGTTATGATAATTGTGGAATGATAATTGTGCTATGGTAATAAGCGATACAAAAAAAAATAGCCTGTTAATGGGAGTCCACTACATGGGCCTAGTATGGGTTGGTGTATGTCACTTGTCTGATTATTAATTACGATGTTTTTCGAGTTTTAATCATTAATTACGGCATACAACCCTTTAAGTACTCAGCGTGGTTCGACACGCGCTTGACCGATAGAATTAACTATCAGATATTCTATGTACGGAAAAACAGAGCCCTCCTATTCTGCCAGGGTTGCGGGAATTCTAAGGAGATGCCGCGGCCCCAGAACGCAAAGGCAACTGAAAGAGCAGGGTGGGTTTGTGTCAGTAGAAGTCGAAAACTCTATTCCGCTTCACCCACAGTTGGGGAAGTCATTTGATAATTTTCCCACCTAGAAAAACCAAGTAAAAAAACCTCGTATCTACAACGTGTAATTTAAAGGGTATATACATCCCAAGTGCATGGCTTCTTTGGATGATAACAAACGATATGGCAAGGGTTTTGTAATCCTAAGTCTACGTGTGTAGAACTTATTACAAATTCCAATACACAATACCAGAGACCGAATTTTTCAAATTAAGAAGAACGAAAAGAATTATCCTGTTATTGGCAAGTGACGTGAAAAGTTATTGACCCTCGTAGTGCTGTGACACGTTTGTTATGATTGGTATTCAAGAAATATATGAAACCAATAATTTGGTATCAATTCTTTGAGTCAGTTATTTTGTGCTGAAACTGTGCATAGAGACTCCATACCAGATGTTGTCTTCAGCCCTTTTGGATAGATATGGGGTTTCCGTTACACGTTGTATACATACAGTTATACTACTGAAATATCTGTGACCGGTTGTTTAAAACGGCATTATATTTATTATAATTAGACGCGAGTAGAATAGAAGGGAGTAGATTCAAGGGCTGCCGTTTCCGAAATCAGAAAGAAGAACTATATTGACCAGGCCTCATTCGCCCCTGTTGTCGCCATTCGGTTTTATATCAAACCAGTAAATACAAGAATTTACTGGTTTGATATAAAACCGTTGTGTGTAGTCACTGTACGGTGTAATCCCAAGCTTAGCTGCCGACAGCGGTCAGGCGGTCGGCGCGGCGGGTGATAACGATACGCGTCGCTGATAACGTCAAACTGGACTAATGGCGCGAGGCTAAGCCTAACTGGCAAGAACCGATCACGCCGCACAGGTCGTGTATTTCTAACCAATCAGGTTTTTATCTATTACCGTTGTTTTGTAATACTGTATTGAATTTTGTAATAGAACATCGCGGTCTAAAATTACTGCGTTACTGGCCGCGCGTCCTTTATTTTTAAAGAGTGTGGGGAGTAGAATTTACATTACAAGGAATCTTGTTAACCACTCTAACTAAGCTAATTAGGCTTGTGTCTGGAGTGCCTTCTCGGTAATGGGTAGGGTTCGAACCTGCAACCTCTCGATCACAACTCCGACACCTTTTAGCCATTAGGCTGAGAGTGGAGGTGAGAGTGGAGTGTAGCTACTGGTGCACTCATTGCAGACCTAAGCTGAGTAGAAAATCTAATACCTACTAATAACAAACTATAAACACAAAAATTCGCACATATACACTTAGCCAATTCATGAAGGTAAGAAAATGATAATTGAGTGGTTGAGATCCCTCACCTAGGCAGAGACTAAAGCATCACTAAAATATGTGACATTGAAACACTAATCATTCACACACACAAAACCTAAATAAACACACACACGCCCACAACCACGCACGTATTTAAATATAAAAATATATGTGAAAGTCGTAGTTTAAGTTATTGAAACAGGCATCGTTATGCTTAAAAGTAAACGTCAATCATCAATTTACTTACCTATGTAAAACTCAGTATGAACAACTTCTGACATAGCATTATTCGAACCTAGCTGTGCTTCCCAACTTCGTCCGCGTGGGATTCGATATTACCTAACTTTGTTCGTAAAACATTTAACAATACCTACCGAACTAATTTCAGGTAATATAAGGCATTACTTAGGCTCCTTTTATTTCCGACAAACTTTAGGGCTACGTATATAAAGCGGGGCGTAAAGGAATTTCTTTCCCGGCCGACACGCCGAGTGAGCTCACTTGGACAATTATTATTATATAATGTGACAATTTAAAAACTTTATTCAGGGAAAATTGTTTGGTTATTATATTAACTTACGTGGGAATTTTGGGATAAAGTGTAACCTAAATTTATATTGCTCTAATTGCAATTGCTCTATTTAACCTCCTGTCGTCTTCTTATTTTTTTAGTGAAGGTCTCATTATATTCATCAGTTCAGCCGTTCCAGATATTAGCTCAGATAAACAATAATACAGACAAACATTTTAAAATTTTCTTTGTGTGTTAATATCGTATAAATAACTAAAGCACCTCAGAAAACACAGTTATTTTGAAACCACAGACGGACACACAATTTTTTTAACTAGACAACTACTTGTATTTATTTATTTGAGAAAACAAACTGAAGCATATTTAAAATCGTCATTAAATGTTACATGTACCTATTGTCTACACATACAGCCTTACTTTGTAATAATCTATTTCACTCTTGACAGGTTAGATATAGTTATCAAGAAAGACAGACTGCGGCAGGGAATTCCAATCCAAAATGTTTTGTGCGTCTGGGTGGCATGTCCATTACGTAGCGATGGCAAATCGCGGTTCGTCAATTCGAAATTGGAGTAATAATATTGTAAAACATTTAATAGATTTTTTTGTCAGAATTTATGGTACAGTCGGCCAAGAAAGTGGTGTACCACCCTAAGGTTGAATATCGCTTGCAGATTCACAGGTGATAAAGATTAGTTTCGCTTGCAGATCGATCTGACAACTTCTATTGCTGTCTTTATCTGATTATTGATAACGACTATTACTGTTTGTAACGTGACAGCTGTTCTTAGTTTGAACTTGATGGAACCAATGACGTCGTAAAATCAACGGCGGGGGGCTGTAGATTTTGATGACAAAATTGTATCTACAAATTCAGAATTGTAATCAACAAGTTACATAAAATTGTAAAGGCACAAGGCGAGTCCACAAACCTACAATTTCTGTAAACTTGTAATTACAATATCAATAAAAAACAAGCTAAAAATAGATTTATCCTTTTATTAAATTTCTACAATCAATTTTAAAATACTTATAACAAACAAAAACATAGCATATATAGTAATATTTAGAAGATATTGAAAATTTTTAAAAATTAGAAACGGGTGTAACCGCCGTTGGCCTCTATAACCTCTAAAAGACGAGACCTCATTGAACCAACAAGCCGTGAGCAAATATCGGTTCCCCGCATTTCCTCCCAGATATAATTACAGTGACTAATAAGAGCTTGTTTGGTTCTTTCATTTTGATGCGACCATCGTTGGACCATAAGGCCCCAAAGATTTTCTATCGGGTTGAGGTCCGGCGATCTTGAGGGCCACTGAATTACCCTTACGTCAGTGTGTGAACGAAACCAGGCTCTTACGATCCTCGCATTATGAATTGAACAATTATCTTGAACAAAATCAAATTGTGGCACTTCGTTCTCCGGGTAAACATTACGGACTGTCGGTAGCATTGCATTCTGAAGCACGTCGATATAATTTACAGCCGTCGCTCGAGGAGGTAGAGAACACAATTCTCCTACACCATCCGTACTCATCCAGCCCCAAATATTTACGGAAATTCGACCTGATTCTCTATTTGGGATTACATGATCATCTTTATACCGTGTTGAATTATATCGCCAAAGGTGAAGACGTCCATGCTGACTGGATTTAAACGTTTTTTCATCACAAAACACTGTATTAGACCAATCAAACTCTAAGTGCTCTCTGGCGAAGTTCAGACGAGCAAGTCTGTGAGCATCCGTCAAATATATTTTCTTGGCGTAATGCCTGTGGTGCAACCCCATGTAATGTAGATGATTCCTTATTGTTTGGGCACTCACATCGAACATCTCCGCAAAATGTTTTGTGGGCTTAAAACCATTGATTTCATATTCCCGTCTCATGAATTCTCTATCGTTATTGGAGAGTGCAGGCCGGCGACCACTTCTTCTGTGATCCAACAAACTTCCCTCCTCTCCTTCACGACGAATCCAAAAGCGGACAGAACGCCTCGATATATTCAAATTCCGGGATATCGCACTGATACTGCTTCCCTCATTAAATTGGGCAATTATTTGTGCTCTTTCGGCAATGGTCAAGTTGGCAGGCATTGAGATGATTTTATATGCAGTTGATTGAAAAATAACACGGAAAATATATCGATTTTTTGCATATATTTGACAAAATGTCAATTGTCAGTTTTCTTTTTCAAATGGAATTCGGTTGTCTAAATAGTTTTTATTACTTTTGTTTGGAAACATTTCAATTGCTTTGTAGAAACTAATGTCCTTTTCATTTATACTAAAGGTTAAAATGTCATGTACTTATATGTGACATATGACGTATGAATACTAAATACATAGGTTTACGTCATGATAATGTTGTCTCTTTCAGTAATATCTTTTTATAACGAACCTTGTTGTAATTTTCGATGACCGGGAAACTAAATCAAAACTGGTACACCACTTTCTTGGCCGACCGTACAATAGATGTTACAATTCCTGGTTACCAGCATATGATGCGAAGCAGCAGATGGGCTCCACGCCATCATGCGCAAAAAACTGT
This sequence comes from Tholera decimalis, assembly GCA_943138885.2. Classification (NCBI taxonomy): domain Eukaryota; kingdom Metazoa; phylum Arthropoda; class Insecta; order Lepidoptera; family Noctuidae; genus Tholera; species Tholera decimalis. The sequence goes on along the minus strand of OW964551.2, from coordinate 1,624,028 downwards.
TCGCTCGTCAGCAGAGTGCGGGCGAGTAACAACAGCATTCTGTCGACTGTGGCGGAGAGATTAAACTCTCCTTTCATGATTCACTTTATGGGAATGACTATCAACCGGGGCACGTTTCCCATAAATTGATGGTCCGTCCCATAAAGCTAGTTATAACTAATTTTGTAGATATTATGTACTGCCCCCAGCCTAAACATTATACTAACACATCTATGGATTTTTAGTCTGAAATAAAGAATTTTAATTGTATTAAATATCCTGCCATGATATGGCGTACAAACTAATTAGCTATCCACCACAGCGAGCGATCTAATAAAATAGTCTTACTAATAATATAAATGAGAAAGTTTGTGAGGATGGGACAGAGAGGGTTTTCTAATCTTTGGGATGGGAGGATGGCTATTTGATACTCTTTCACGCAAAAACTACTGAATCAGATCCGCTGAATAATATTTGGTAAATATATAGTTGACAACCTGGAATAACACAAAAGAAACTGTTTATCCCGGAATTCCCACGGGATCGGGATTTACGCGGGAAACCCCTCCAACGCAAACGAAGTCGCGGGCAGAAGCTAGTAAAAATATAATAATCGGTTTTTCACTGTATCAATATTCAGTCAGGATTAAAGAAGCGAATCTCGCTGGCTCGACGTCCTGATCCTGCCCGGGCGACGCGTGGCCCCCGCGTCCTGCAGCTGATCTTGTTGCGACAAGCGATCCCTTGCATCACACTGCAGTCATCTCACAGATGAACCACTAAAATAACACCACCTAGTCTGTACATCACGCCTACTCCCTAAGGATTACGCAGCAATGCACCCTATTTCTTTTCTGTCGCGTTCTTCATTACTGAAGGTAGTGTCTTGAAAACTCATAGTAGTCTCGGTCGTAATTCTCCATCCATTCCAGTCTTCGGCTTTCTTCAACGCTGACGTGACTGGAAGGCCCACGAGTATCGTGATCTGGTTAGGCCATCGGATGGGAGAGCGGCCCTGAGGTCGTTAACCGTTAACTTTATCTACCTTTTCAAGCTTGTCTGGTTCTCTGCATGCAACATGGCCAAAGTAGCTTAGGACTTTTTGGTAACACGTGGTAGTAAGTCTGGTTTTGATGCACCCTATACCTATGGAGAAAATTCCAGATGGAAAAACCGATCATGGGTATAACCTGAGAAACGAACCCTGCACCTTATGCTGAGTTCAAGCGATTATCTCTTTCTCACAAAGAATTTAAACAAGATTAAACAGCTCCCGAGTTTCCTGCTCCTTAATAGGTACCTTCAGATACAAAACTTAACTGATCAATAAGTAGATGAATACTTAACGTACTTCGGTAAACTTTTGAGTCTCTAAGTGGGCGCCTCTTATCTGATAAGAGACTATAGTGAGAAAGTAAATGTAGCACGCTTCAACATTTACTTGGAACTTCTCAGTAATGTATGTAATTTGAAAGTATAAACTTTAAGGAATACTTTAACAACCAAAGAACTAATCTACGTATTGTTTCTATTCTTAGCTAACGTCGATTGTGAGTTTCCAACGTATTTTTTTTATTATAGGCTCACGTTTGACCACTATCTCACCTGATGTTTACCGATGATGTGGTCGAAGATGAAGCACTACCTAGAAGTAACCTTTTCACTCTTGATGTAAAGAACTAGTATAACTTGGGGGAAGTTATAGCTATCAGGAAACACAAATCCACTCCTTAGCTGTACAATGAAAGTATTTCCGAAACGTTTTGTGCGCACGGGTGGGATGTAAGTAGAATAAGCAATATTGTTAAATAGGTGTGATTAAATTTTAGTGTACATTAAAGTGTGTTCTTATTCTATCTACACAGGCAGGATCTCCCATATACGTACGTACATACAATATCTACATATATGAATAGTGGACATTCTGTACCTTACCGATATCACACTGTATCGTCGGTCGCGAAGCACCGCGTCTGTTTGCTGATACTTCAATTGAGTCCGCCGCCCGCCGCGCGCCGGGACCCGGGCAACGCACTTTATAATGTTTTCGAGTTGAGACACCGTCATGGATATTCTTATGAATATCCGCACATAAATTATACGTACCTACGTAAATACTTATTAACCCTAGATTACTACTCTACGTCGCAGAGGCGCCCGCGTTTTTGATATATTGCTCTCTCTTTTTATCCCTCGCGCGTATGGCATTCACGTTCAAGGACATCTCAGTCATCGCCAGCATGTGTCGCAGGACGGTAGTTGCGATACGGTAAGTGTGCTATTTTTTTTGATATTACTACCCTTTGCGCTCCAAAGACGTATGAGTAGCTTGTATGTAAGTTTTGCGCTATTAATCAAATTATTTTATTAGTGTTTTTTTTTTGCATTATTAGTTACTACTTGTGTGTTTTATCTTTTTTTAGGTACGTTTTGAAACTTCAACATCATGACTAGTAATAGAAGAGTTACGGATGATATAATAGCTGGCTAGAAAGCTAGAAGAATGCGACAATAACAGTGTAGATAACTTTTCGGGAGATGACTCTGAAATTGAAGATCACGTAAGCGATGAAGATGCTCAGGACGATGTAGAAGAAGGATACATAGAAGATTAAACTATAGAGAACTCCAGTGACAGAAGAGCTGAAGAATCTGTGCCATCTTTTGTCCCAGAAAATATTGAGACTTTAGAGCCATCCAGTTCTGATCACCGTATCCTTGTCCCGGTGCGTCTAACATTGAAGGGCAAAACCCAGCACTGTTGGTCTACTTCTAAAGATGAAAGTCGAGGTAGAACCACTGCTAGAAACATTGTGCACACTTCTAGAGGCCCTACTAAGATGTGTAGAAATTTCTTTGAGCCTAGTTTGTGTTTTGATTTATTCATCACGGAAGACATTGTTGGTGAGATAGTGATGTGGACAAATGTGGAAATATCTAGAAAAAGACCTACGGGAAATACCCACGCTACCTGCAGAGATACATGTTCCATAGAAATTAGAGCCTATTTTGGTATTTTGACGCTAACTGCTGCAATGAAAGATAACCACCTAACTGCAACTGAGCTATTTGATAGCACCTTTTCAGGGTCTAGGTATTTAGCAGTGATGAGCAGGGAGCATTTCAACTTTCTCACGCGTTGTTTGGGAATGGATGACAAGACTGCGTCCCGCCCTTTTTTATTTTTAATGAAAAGACTGTTTAATTGCCTAAGTTCCTAAAATTTGTTTCTAAGATTTATTTGATTAAAGATTTTATAACAAAAATATATAAATATTATTTAAAATGATGTTTTTCTCTTTTTAGTAATATACACAATTATATAAACAGTCAAAACATATCAATCATACTTATAGGTTTTGAATAAAATCATTAGTAATCATGATGCGCCTCGCGGGCGTATGAGTAGTTTCTTTGTACGTCGCAACATGAGTAGTAATGTAGGGTTAAAGTATTTCAACACTAATTCGCTATCCGATGGAGCGCCAGCAGAATTTTACTAAATATTGAATCGTTAAATCTTCAGAGACAGATCTTTGTGTCAAAAGTTTAACTTTCTGTATCGCAGCCACAAAGCAACTTATGAATACCTACATAATTGGTACCAGATATCAGAAATCCCTTCCCTTGATGGTAATAATACCTGTGTCAATACGGCGGGCTCAATGGCGACAGTATTGGCTATTTACTAGTATTATACCGCGGCTCAATTCACCTGCCTTTCCGTAAGACACGGGAATCCGCTCACAAAATGTACAATTAATGTAAATAACTAAAGCAGAACCCCTTTTTCGTTCACAAACAATAAACTCGAACGTGAATGTTTCTCACGAACACCTAATGCCATCTATTGAGCGCTAGTTGTACTACATTTCTTTGATGTTTTGCAGACTTCAGTCGTCAAAAAAACACGAAATGTAACTCTTTTGTCCCGACGACGTGTTGCGTTGGGAAGCCTGAATATGTGAACTCTAACAAACGGCATTTTAAAAAAAATTTTGATTTCCAAATGTTGACCTTTCGCGTCGTGGCTTGTGATGTTCTAGGGGTTCAGTTTTTGTGTGATTTTACTATAACAAGTGAAAACAATATACAGCCCCAGTAACAACCTTCTTGCGTTCAACTTACTCGTCACATCAAAGGAAAGCTCAACGACTACCTAGGGTTGCCATATCTAGCCTGCCTATCTTACTTTATTAAACATAATTATACTCTTAGATAGGTACATTACATTCTCGGATAGCAATATTTATGTAGAAGTATAATCTTCAGGCATCGATTCGAAGATTCTTCGGAAAAATTTATTTCATCAAGCTATAAAATTTACCTGATGTTAAGATGTTACAATACCCGAAAACTGGACTTTTATATTTTTTCGACCAGCTCGGCACATTTCAATCGCCTTTTAAGGTTGTAGGTACATACTCAATGATGAAGACAACCTAAACCAAAGTATTTAAGCTTACCTACGCCATTCTGAAATAGTTCATCCAGAACTTTGTACCGTTGCACCAAACGACTGAGAGTTCCCGAACAAAAATTAATGTGATCCCTCCGCAGAGTGCGCGGACCTCATCTGAATGTTAATCCTCGGCGAAGGCGGCGACGACGCTCACAGTTCGACAGACACGAAGAGAAGGCTTTAATTCACTTGCATTTATAAAATAGAAGTATTAATTATCTAAGTTAGAGCTGGAATAAAATATCTACACCGAACTTAGTTAAACAACAATTTATTACTAACTTAACAGTTCTTCTTCTGAATATGTACTTAGGAAAGAACTCTACTCTAGATAATCTAAAACTGATATCTTTAGGAATATATAACATATTATAATATCAAAGCAGTCTGCTCAATTTAGGTGAAGTTGCCGCTCTCTGTATAAAGTCGCAGGATGGTTACTGTGGTGGTTATTAAAACAGTTTGGAAAGATCGGTAGGAATAGAAATAAATAAAAAATTGGTCAAGTGCGAGTCAGACTCGCCCATGAAGGGTTCCGTAGTAACTATAATAATATAATATAATATGTATATTTATTTGACGAATAAAAAAAACCTTAAAAATTTCTTAAAACTTGCTTATTTACATTTTTACAACTACGCTAAATAACTTTGTTTTTCATAGAGTTTGTATGAATTACAAAGTTATATTTGCGGTTTTAGAACATGTGCTGTATCTCAAAAACTGCTGACCCGATTTCGTTCAAACCAATTTTGGTTGAAAGATTACATTAAGATCTACAGACATATACTTTTCTTAGGAATTTCACTTCATTATTATAGAAGTTAGAGGGGGGGGGGGGGACATTTTACCACTTTGGAAGCTTATATCTTTTAAACGATTGACTTTATGGAAAAGTGGTTTTAGAAACCCTTATATCATTTTTTAGACGGACAGACATATCGAAACTATAAGGGTTCCGTTTTTTGCCATTCGGCTACGGAACCCTAAAAAGGGTGTTGTTAGCTGCGCTACAGTTTACTAACAACACCCTTTTACTTTCGTAGCTAACATCGTTTAACTTGTTGTAGGTATCTAACCTTGTGTTATTGTTCCTGTATAAACTTTTTACTATTTTTTTTTAACTATAACACAGGTAGGTACCCTTCCTATATATTTTCTTGCTGTCGGTTTGTTTACATCTTTTACAATAAACGTAAAAGAGGTAAATAGGCCGACTGTCGGCCGGTCAAGCCCGATGAAATAGCAGCTGCTGAATATTGTTGTCTCGCGGCGAGCTGACGTGAAGTGGCCCCCGGCAGCCGCCAGCGGAGCCCCCGGCCCCCGGGTACGTGTCCGAAGCTCCCTGCACGCGACTCGCTTAACGTCTATTGTGTACCTACATGTCTTGGAGTAGTGCTGTAACACTAGTTTTAAAAAAAAGATGAGTGTCATACGTATCTGTATGTCTATGCTTCATCCGATTGGGACCATCGACCTGTCTTTGTGATTTCAATCTATTTTTTTTACATAATGTAGTATGTATATGGTAACTTTTGATTGCTTGAGAGGTTTCAACGTAATTCACATTTCAAGACGATTAATTCGATTCGTCAGGAAATAAGTTAATTCCTTTAATCCGGATATTATTGCCCTATTATGAAAGTGAAACATTTAAAATGTATAGATAGCACATTAAACAATATAAAAGTATGATGGTGGCGGTGGAATGAAACCAACGTTGGATGACAGATAGGGTTTTATTTACTTTACTCAAACACTTGACAGGCTTTATCAAACAAAGTTAGACTGACGTAATAACTATTAGTGGTCCTAGGGATGGACTGCGGGGCTATCCTATCCCTTAACCTCCTAGCTCGCTATTCCTGAGGGCGACGGGGCCTCCGCTCAGTTCAAGCTTAAGACAATAGTAGTGACTGCGGGGCTATCGACCACTATGCCTTCTAAGCTCCGAATGAATCGTTTCTTTTTTTTTTTTTTTTTTTAGGTAGGGCCACTTGTAGATCAGCACACTAAGGCTGTGAGTCTACTTAACCGGACTTTCCTGTGGTGACCTCTAATAAATTAAAGGCCCCCAGCCAGGGCTTACAAACTAAAGTATACTTAAAAACTAATGACCGCACGCTAAGGGCACTCCCTGTGGAGTACGGGCCTCGGCATAGCGGGGTCATTTTGGGAGGGCAGCAAAGGGACAGGCTGGGTCATATTATTTACGGGAGTATTTATTGCTACTGGCTCAGCATCGCGGGCTGGCTCGTTTGGCAAAGGTCGGGGAGGATTTTCATTACAAGTACGCGGACGTCGCGATGGGCCTCGTCGGCGAGGCCGGAATAAGGAACGCGTTCTGTATTTGTGTTTTCTAAGAGTGCTGGTTTCCCTACTGCTCTCTTGTCGGATGGTGGTGGGGTCGTCAGGCTCGTCTAGGATGTTACGCGGGCGACGAACCCGAGAAATCTTGGAGGGTCTGTATCGGGCGGCCGATACGATCAGGGGGTTAGTGTGGGTCTCAGCAGAGGTGAAGTAACGCACTGACATGCGTTTCAACACTTGCTTTATGGTCGGGAGTTTGAGGTCTACGTGGAGATCCTCGTTCCTACAGAACCAGGGCGCGCCCGTGGCCTTTCGGAGAAAACGGTTCTGAATGACTTGCATCCTATGGATCTGATTGGGACTGGCATGAGCAAACACCGGACAGGCATACGTCATGATAGGACGTATGCATGTCGTGTATATTCGGATTTTACATTTAAGGGAGAGCTTGCTGTGTTTATTCAGCAGGGCGTGGAGCCTACCGAGAGCGAAAGCGGCTCGCGAGCGAACCGACTTTATGTGCTCACTGAAGTTGAGGAACTGGTCGAGGATCACACCTAAGTATTTGGCTCGCTTCTCCCAAGGGATTGGCTTGCCGAACATAGTGATCGGGCGAGGGGGGGTGAATTGTTTATGCTGGCGAGCCCTGCGAAACAGGACTGCTTGACTTTTGTCGGGATTTACCTCAATCCTCCATTTCCTAAACCAATCGCCTAGTGCGTTGGCTGAGGTCTGGAGGGTATGAGCGATGCTAACGGGGTTATGTCCCGAGTAGTAGATGGCCGTGTCGTCGGCAAATAGGGATAACTCTACTGGGGGCTTTTTGGGGATATCGCTAGTGAATAGCGTGAAGAGTGGGGGGGAGAGCACGGCGCCCTGAGGGACGCCGGCTCTGATAGGGCGGGGAGTGGAAAGCGCTCCTTCGATACGATATCTGAAGGAGCGGTTCGACAGGAAGTCTCGAATGATGAGCACGAGACGGTCCGGCACACCTAGTTGGTAAAGCTTATAAATTAAGCCATTGTGCCAGACTTTGTCGAAAGCCTTCGCTATATCAAAGAATAGGGCCCCCGTCACCAGACCGCGTTGAAAGCGGCCGCTAATGTGTGAATCGTTTCTCCTTGGTGAGGGCTTATATAGGCGGCTTGACACGTTAGTGTGCGTCTTCATCATGTGATCCTTGTATGTGTTTGTAACTCGTTAACGTCACGACACTTCACACGTCGTATGTTAGATGTCACTAGTACTCTACAGGTACTGTATATACAATCTGATAGATGGCGTAAGGCGTCGTGTTATATTCTCCCCCTCTGGTACTCTATGGTCGTCCCGACAGAGTACCAGCACCAGGCTGTTTCCGCGGTCTTTCTCTTTGGCGAATCGGATAAGTTGGTTTGTTCTCTTTTCAAACTTGGTTATTGCTGACGTATGATCAGAATCTACTTTTTGATGTTTAATACTTTACTACTACTTTACAAATCGTAGTAAGTTCCAGGTAGACTGATATTAGCCTATAATTTTTTTTTTTTTTTTTTTTTTTTTTTATTTAGAATAGGTTCGCGTTTGACCACCATCTCACCTGATGGTAAGTGATGATGTGGTCGAAGATGGAGCACGCTTACCTAAAAGTAACCTATTCACTCTTGACTTAAAGACTCCTAGGTTATAGCTATCGGGAAACACAGACTCCGGCAGGGAATTCCACTCCTTAGCCGTACGCACAATGAAGGTATTCCCAAAACGTTTGGTGCGTATGGGTGGGATGTCCACCATGTAACGATGGCGCTTCGCCGTTTGTCTCGTAGTCCGATGATGGAACGGGCTTGTTGGAATTAAATTGTGTAATTCCATCGCACACTCCCCGAAATGTAACCGATAAAAAACCGATAGACTTGCAACTCGTCGTCGATGTTCAAGGCTCTGGAGCTTTGATTCGACCAGTGCATCGTTGCCAATGAGTCTTTTGGCCCGCTTCTCGATAGACTCAAGCGCGTCCAGTTGGTATTTAGCAGATCCATCCCAAAGATGAGAGCAGTACTCCATACACGACCGAACCTGGGCTTGATAGAGATTGAGCAACTGTTCGGGTGTGAAGTACCGTCTCACCTTTGCTAGGATTCCCAACTTTTTTGATGCTAGTTGAGCCTTAGCCTCGATAAACGGGCCAAAATTGAGGGTAGAAGTTAATGTTACCCCCAGAAGCTCGATATGGTCAGTTATCGGCACAGTTACACCTCGGAAAGTAGGAGCCGGTTCAAATTGGCTCCTTTTTGCGGAGAAGAGACACGCCTGGGTCTTAGCTGCATTAAACTTGACCAGGTTGGCATCGCCCCATTCGGAGACAGCCTTCAAGGTCAAGTTCAAGCGCCCGACCATGTCCTCACGGAGAGACTGGATCTGTGACCCACCAGCTCGCGCGCTGGACACATATCTCTCAGAAACTGTGCTGTCGTCTGCATACCCAAAGGTACCGGGCATTAGCAGATCGTTAATGTGCAGCAAGAATAAAGTTGCTGAGAGAACAGACCCCTGAGGGACCCTGGCATTAATTGCCAATTGGCCAGACGAGCAGCCATCAATGACCACTCGAATGGACCGATCCCTCAGGAAGTCTTCAATCCAAACGCAAAGTTGGGTGGGTAACCCGAAAGAAGGAAGCTTAGCAATAAGGCTATCGTGCCAGACCCTGTCAAAAGCCTTGGAGATGTCAAGGGAAACAGCAAGTTGGGAAACAACAGCAACTATAAGTTGTTCTAGGGATGGACTGCGGGGCTATCCTATCCCTTAAACTCATAGCTGGCTATTTCTGAGGGCGACGGGGCCTCCGCTCAGTTCAATCTTATGACAACAGTGGTGACTGCGGGGCTATCGACCACTGTGCCTTCTATTCCCATATGACCAGCAGTAGGTGAATCATGGTAAGCATTGGTACATTTTGTTAAGAGTCTACTTGCGTATTTAACAGGGTGCTCATTGGTCTCTCCCCCTGCACTAAAGCTGTGCCATTGGCATTCTGGGTGGCATCAGTCTTGATAGCAAGGGTAAGTCGTCACTTGCCTGTTTTAACACTGGTCAGCGGTCACGTAGTCAAGGCAATTTTTAATAAATGCTTCTTGTTGCTCTCGTTCCCACCTCCGGCTTATTTTGTTCTTCGTTCAGTTAGGTTATGAATAAATCTCCGATAACGTGATGTGGTTTGTAAATATAATATTAATTCTTTTAGGTTTTTAGGCGCCTGGCGGTTTGAAATAGTAGAATTTTTCTCTGGATCTGCTTTGATACCGCCAGAAACTTTAAGATGGCCTAGATATTTAATTTCTAGCTTGCTTGGCCAGACTCTCAATACGACGACCACGATCCAGAAGTTCAGCAAACGTCTTCACTTCCGTCCGAGTAACTTGCTTTTTATATGTAATATTGAGAAGTCCGTAAACAAAGTCCAATTGTTCCTCTTCCTTATGTCTTTTTGCAGGCAATTGAGCGAGTAAGGCACGTTTTTCACACACAAACGCGTCAATTGTTTCAGTTGTTTGCTTCTTCGAGTACACTTCCAAATAAATTTCATGTGGCTGCATTCTCGGCGCAAAAGCAGACTTAATGGCGTCGAGAGCTTGAGTCCACTTTTTTATGTCACTTTTTATTCCGTTCCACCACGTAGCAGCAGTGTTAGATAACAATAAAGTTAAACCTTCCAAGGCGTCTTCGTCACTGATTTTCTCAATTTTTTTGTAAACTGAGATACTTGTTACAAATTCTTCCACTTTATTAAAACTTCTTTCACCGTCGTAACGATTTGTGCACGCAGCAAGACTTTTAGAATGTCTATTTCCACTTTCGTTCGCTTCTGTCACTTTTCTTATGAGTGCAGTGAATTGTTCCTGAGTCATCACCACCATTTCTTGTTTTTTCTCAGACATGTCAAAGGTGTCAAAATAACCCACGTTGGGCGCCAATATGATGGTGGCGGTGGAATGAAACCAACGTTGGATGACAGATAGGGTTTTATTTACTTTACTCAAACACTTGACAGGCTTTATCAAACAAAGTTAGACTGACGTAATAACTATTAGTGGTCCTAGGGATGGACTGCGGGGCTATCCTATCCCTTAACCTCCTAGCTCGCTATTCCTGAGGGCGACGGGGCCTCCGCTCAGTTCAAGCTTAAGACAATAGTAGTGACTGCGGGGCTATCGACCACTATGCCTTCTAAGCTCCGAATGAATCGTTTCTCCTTGGTGAGGGCTTATATAGGCGGCTTGACACGTTAGTGTGCGTCTTCATCATGTGATCCTTGTATGTGTTTGTAACTCGTTAACGTCACGACACTTCACACGTCGTATGTTAGATGTCACTAGTACTCTACAGGTACTGTATATACAATCTGATAGATGGCGTAAGGCGTCGTGTTATAAAAGTAAATAACATCTGATATTATTTCAAAATATGAATACGAATATAATAAAAATAAAAAATAAATCTCATAACAGGAACGCGTCTCGCTGAGTTTACGCAGCTGAGCTTACATCACATGAGTACGGAGTAATGTAATAATAGTTCCCAACTCTACTGTAGCTATGTATATCTCAATAATGTCGGCGGTCACTTACGTCCCGCAAGCCACAACGCCCTGTCTCTGATAACCCGAATAGTGCTACGAAGCACGGACTCAGAAGCCTAAAACATTATTACAGCAGATCTTGAGATGGTGAAGTTCTTCATCGATGCCAAACTGAATTAAGACTACACATATGAAACTTCGTAGGTATGGATATACCTACTTGGATGTATTCTATCAACCGCGAAAAATCAAAAAATAAATATGCTGTAGATCTTAATGAAAACTCTTAATGAAAATTAGTTTGAACGAGATCGGGTCAGCAGTTTTAGAGATATAGCAAATTTTCTAAAACCGCAAATATAATTTTGTATTTCATACAAACACTATCCTGCCTGCCTGTCCTCAGCTTTTAAGAACGCAGTCTATAAAATATCTTGGTGTTATGGTTGACTCTCATCTTAAATGGCATCAACACATTGACTCTGTCGTGGCCCGCCTGCGAAAACTTTTATATATTTTAAGAAGCTCAGAGGTTCGGCAGATTTTAACACCTTAATAAATATATATTTTGCGCTTGCTCAGTCACTCTTAGGATACTGTCTGACGGTGTGGGGTGTAGCTCACAAAACAGCGATGATACGCTTGGAAAGAGCTCAGAGAGCCGTTTTGAAAGTTCTTGCACGGAAACCAATCCGCTTTCCTACTACATCCTTGTTTTCTCTCTGCCGTGTTTTAACTGTCCGGCAGTTGTTCATTTACCAAACGGTGCTGCGAACACATACCTATCTAACCTATGACCCAGAAAGAAATGTTAGCAGGCGCCGTACTGATCTATTTTGCCACGTTAAACCACGAAAAACTATAGCTGCATGACGACACTTTGCCTACATGGGCTATAAAATTTATAACAAAATTAATTCAACATTGAGCATATATTCTATCTCTAGGAAAGAATAGGCTAGGAACATGGCTTAAATCACTGTCATATGATGCAACAGAAAAACTTGTGGAAGTATAAATCAGAAACTAAATAATAAATAGGCAGACACACATTCTCATACACATTCATTCATTCACACATACACTACTCACACTAATACACACCACACACAAATACTCACGCAGCCACACAAATCAGTCACGGCAATTAATAATCTTAATCTTAGTCTTTAGACTGTTTTCTCTTTTTTCTTGTGTAATTTGTGTAAATACGTTCCTTACTTGGAATAAATTTCCCTCTCACCTGGAGTCGGGCGTTGATAGCTGCGCCACAGTTTTGTCAACTTTTTCAGCTATCATCGTTTAATATTGTTTTTCTGTCTGTATTTGTTATTTTTTCCAAATAAAAACGTTATTATTACTATGAAAAACAAACTTATTTTGCGTAGTTGCTACGGAACCTATCATGGGCGAGTCTGACTCGCACATGGCCAATTTTTTCTTTGTTGTTGGGGCGAAACCTTCAAACGGCGACTTTTGGACCTTCAAACGGCTAATGTGTCGGACTTGGGATGGAGTGGCCCCAGGTTCAAACCTACCCATTACATATTGCCGTGAACCCACACAAGCATATTTAGCTTAGGTAACAAGATTGCTAGTAATGTGAATTCTACCAACTCAAAAAGAAAGAAAGAAAAGAATGGAATCTGAATCTTTCAGCTCTATTTATAATAATACTAATTAAACCTAATACGTTCCCATTACGGCCTCATCTCTATGAAAATTAAAAATGAATATACCGATTAGGTAGGTACCTACTACATACAAGTACTTACCGACGATCGTGTAACAACTTAGGCATTCAGTTCGAAACATCGTTACTGTCACTAAAATAGAAGTATAGCAGAGTCGGCAGCACACCGCCGCCGCCCGCAGGGCGGGAGTGCGCGCCAAGTTCGCGACCACACGCGCGACAGCTCCGCTAACTTCACCGCCGAGTTGAGGCGCTCACGGTTACAATCAAAGATATATAATAAACTATAGATACGTTGTCCGCGCTCTAAAATGGCAAGTTGAAATCAAGGTAAGTGCCTCGTGTCTGTTTAGTTACGCACGAACCTGTGTCGCGATCGCTACACTACACATCTTAAGAAAAAATGTGTTTTAAAAGAAAATTAGGAAAAAAGCATGCCTTTGTGTGTTTTTAACCGACTTCAAAAAAAGGAGGTTTACAATTCGTCTTGAACTTTTTTTTTTTTTTTTTTTTTTTTTTTTTATGTATGTTACCTCATAACTCGGAGACGGCTGGACCGATTTGAAAAATTCTTTTTGCGTTTGAAAGGATATACGTTCTAGTTGGTCCCATTGTTACGAAATTATGATCTGATGATGGGATCCTGGAGAAATCGAGGGAACTCTTCAAATATTATAGGCACACCTATAGCGTTTTGAGTATTTCTTATAGTACCTTGAGCAGTTGCTTTTGAAAAGTACCATTTGGGGAAGTTGAATTGATGATGAAGACCACAGATGGCCACCGAAACTACTCAATAATAAGTATTTCGTGGATTGCGATTAGATTACTTGAATGTAGATGTTAAGCCTTTATGCTTGTCACAATGCATATGGTGATGTTGAGCTGATGGTGATGTACCAGGAGAACTCCTCAAAAATTAACGGCGCTTCACTGGGAAAAGCAATATTTTGTAAAAGGTGACAAGTAGTTGACATATTGGCTTTTGTAACTAGATAAATTACAAACCGACCCACTAAAAAGCGTGAAAAAAAACTTTTTAGCAAAAAATAAAACCGACTTCCATATAAAAACACTACAAAGGCAAAAATAACTTAAATTTCGGAAGGCGGTGTCGAAAAAGAAAAAAAAAAGAAAATAAGAAACAAATGACACCGACCACCGAAATTTAAGTTATTTTTGCCTTTGTAGTGTTTTTATATGGAAGTCGGTTTTATTTTTTGCTAAAAAGTTTTTTCAGACGTTGCACTAATTATACTGCTTCCGTGAGAGGTCAAAATGTGTCATTTCATAGGTAAATATCAACAGAAACACATTTTTTATTTTTATTTTTCTACACGGCTAATGGCGGCTAGCGTATGAATGAAGTCTGTCACGTGACGTTAGGGGAGGTTGTTAACTAAATATGTATATTCATCTCTCTCTAACATCAGGTGTAGGTACCTAAAGATGGCATTTATTTTCTGTCCCTTTCTTTACACGTATTAGATAGTAATTCTCTATGTGTGTGTTTCGTGCCGTTTTTGAGAGGTGTTTTGTGGGAATATGACGCGTCTATTATAATACGTCATTGGTTACAATACACACAAATATTCTTGACTCATAGAGATTCCTGTGAACGTCATACGCATCGTATGCAACTTGGAAGCTTTATAGCCAGTTCAATTTATTTATTTATTTGCGATAAGTGTTCGTTCAATATCGGTCTTAACATATACCTAATAACATTATTATTATGGATCCTTAACACCAAATTACCGTGACAAGCAAACATTTTGTTCATTCTTAATAATATATCTTAATTAATAATTGTTAACAAAATAATGTAGGATTCTATTAGTATTAATTAAGATTCATTCCAGGGTATACTTAAATATCCAATTAGGTCAGGATAATTTTTACCCGACTGCAAAAGAAGGGTTATGTTTTTAAATATATTTAAGTAAGTTAGGAATAGGGGTAGTATAGAACTACCATCAATTGGTATTGGAACATACAGTGTTCCAATCGATGGACGGAAGAAGAACTATTCAGTTTGAGAGAACTCATGCAGCTTTATAATAAGGTACCAAAAGAAATAAGAGAATCCACATCAATAAATATGTTCCAAAAAAAAATTTACAAAAAATGGAACCGACTTCCATATCAAAACACTACAATGCCAAAAATAACTTTAATTTCGGTAGTCGGTGTTATTGGTTTTGGTTTTCTTTTTTTTTCACACCGCTTTCCGAAATTAAAGTTATTTTTGGCTTTGTAGTGTTTTGATATGGAAGTCGGTTCTATTTTTTGTACATTTTTTTTTTCACTCTTTTTAGTGGTTTGGTTTGTAATTTATCTAGTTACAAAAGCCATAATGTCAACAACTTATCACCTTTAAAAAAATATTGCTTTTCTTGATGCATAGCTGTTAATTTTTGAGGAGTTCTCCTGGTACTTGACCATCAGCTGTACATCACCATACTCGTATGTATTGCGACGAGCATAAAGTGTTTAACATCCGTACTCAAGTAATCGAATCGCAATCCACGAAATACTTATTATTGAGTAGTTTCAGTGGCCATCTGTGGTCTTCATCATCAGTTCAACTTCCCCAAATGGTACTTTTCGAAAGCAACTGCTCAAGGTACTATAAGAAATACCCAAAACGCTATAGGTGTGCTTATAATATTTGAAGAATTCCCTCGATTTCTCCAGGATCCCATCATCAGATCCTGATTTCGTAACAATGGGACCAACTAGAAAGTATACTCTTTCAAACGCAAAAAGAATTTTACAAATCGGTCCAGCCGTCTCCGAGTTATGAGGTAACATACATAAAAAAATAAAAAATAAAAGTTCAAGACGAATTGTAAACCTCCTTTTTTTGAAGTCGGTTAAAAATAGATTAACCTGCCTACATAATGGACTCGATAGATCGAACTACTATTTTTATATCTTACTTACTAATATTATAAATGCGAAAGTTTGTGAATATGGACGTATAGATGTATGTATGTTTGTTACTCTTTCACGCAAAAACTACTGAACGGATCTGAATGAAATCTGGTAAGTAGATAGTTGATATCCTCCCGGATCGAGATTTACGCGGGAAAACTCTCCCACACGAACGAAGCCGCGGCCAGAAGCTAGTTTAAGATAGTTTTATTTAAGTGAATTAAGTAGACATTCAGACTGAAGACATTCGATATAAAAACATCATTATCCTTACTAATATTATAAATGCGAAAGTAACTGTGTGTTACACAATCACGCCTAAACTACTGAACTGATTTAAATTAAATTTGGTACGGACATAGTCTAGAGCCTGAGAAAGGACATAGGCTACTTTTTAATGCGAAAAAAGGGCTGTAAGGGGTTGTAAGGGGCTTAAAGAGATGGGGCCCGCAGAGGCGGGCCGGCACTAGTCGAGGGTCGCGTTGAAGAATGCTTATGTGTTCCCGCACCCTCGACGCATGTGTACGAAGGAACACGGGGTGGTTTTAGTCAGTAGAGTCTGACAGACCCCTCCGCCCGCCCCAGGGCGGAGGACATCCATGAGGATTTCCACCTCGAAAAAAAAAAAAAAAAAAAAAAAAGGGGATGAAAGTGTGTATCGAAATTACGTCATTTTTAAAGCTAGAAGCTTAAAACTTATTTCTTAGACTTTTGATTAGAAAAATGTACTTCAATAAACCATTAGCAGAAAAAATTGTAAATAGCTTATTTATGTATGAGTTTTATTTTCAAAATAATTAGTCTAATAAAAACTTTTTACCAAAAAATTAAACCGACTCCCAAAAAACACTGCAAAGTGAAAAATAACTTTGGTTTCGGTAGTCGGTGTCTTTAGTTTTGTATGTTTGTTTTTGGCACCGACTTCCGAAATTAAAGTTATTTTTCACTTTACAGTGTTTTTTAGGAGTCGGTTTAATTTTTTGGTAAAAAGTTTTTATTTCACTCTTTTTAGTTAGTCTATTTTTAATTTACCTAGTTACAAGAGCCTAAATGTCAACTACTTATAACCTTTTACAAAATATTGCTTTTCCCAATGCTGGGCCGTTAATTGTTGAGGAGTTCTCCTGGTACTTCACCATCAGCTCTACATCACCACATGCATTGTGACGAGCATAAAGTGCTTAACATCCATATTCAAGTAATCGAATCGCAATCCACTCAATACTTATTATTGAGTAGTTTCGGCGGCCATCTGTGGTCTTCATCATCAGTTCCACTTCCTCAAATGGTACTTTTTGAGAGCAACTGCACAATACCCAAAACGTCATAGGTGTGCCTATAATATTTGAAGAGTTCCCTCGATTTCTCCAGGATCCCATCATCAGATCCTGACGTTTATGAAAATGGGACCAATTTCGAAGTATACCCTTTCAATCAAATAAAGAATTTTCCAAATCGGTTCAGCCGTCTTCGAGTAATCGATGATCATACATAAAAAAAAAATAATCTCGTCGAATTGATAACCTCCTCTTTTTGTCGTCGGTCGAAAAATTAAAAATGCTGCCGAAAGTCACAATTCCAAGCGGACGAAGTCGCGGGCACTGCTAGTAATATATATATCTACTATTAAGACTCCTTCATGCTTAATAATACATACGAATGATACTATCTATATCTTTCCTCGTAGCTTTTCCCCTTCTTTCTCGACTGCAAGTAATATTTGTTAGTAGTATATGATTTTTGTATTTTATTGTATGTTATTTATGTTATGTATTATGTTCAATTAATTGATAATATTAATTAATTATTAATTAATTATTAATATTTATTAATTATTGATAATATTAATATTATTTATGATGTTTGTACACTGACAGCCCTAAATCCAAAATCCAAAGGTTGTCTGTAAGAGATCGCCCTGAGTGATAAGACCGTCCATTGTACACTAGTTTTAATTTCTGTATCAATGAAATATTATAAGGTGTACAATAAATTAAATAAATATAAAACTGCGTTGAACCGTGCTTCAGATGATGTTCGTCGTCTAACACTGCTATTCGTCTAGTAGACTCGTATAATATGTTCCAAACAAATAATTCTGAAAATATCACTTATAGTTGACGCGGAAAGTTAGCAGGTCTGCGCAAAGTTGAAAAGAAAGTGTTGCAACAGTGATGTTGTTTAGTTCGACAGGTGAGCGTTGCTGCATTATGAACGCGGCGCTGGGCTGCACGGCAGTTTATTTGAAAGTGTCGCGAACATGTCGCAGACTCAGACAGGCGCGGGAACTTCCGGAGTGTAGTCCCCGCGATACTCACCTTTGGCTAGGGTTGCCATACGACCGGAATTTTCCGGACATGTCCGGTAATATAGGTCTTTGTCCGGAATATGGAGGGAATCCTAAACCGTCCGGAATTTCCCGATAGCTATAACCTTTTTAAGTCACGAGTGAACACATCATCACCTACCATCAGGTGAGATGGTGGTTAAAGGCGAGCCAATACTTATATTAAAAAAAAATCTGCAATTGAATGAAAGAGAGAATAAAGTCAGGAATTTTCATCAAATGTTCGGAATTTACTGCGGATTTTCGATTTTTTGATCTGGCAACCCTACCTTTGGCTAAACTTTATTGCGATCAATACCTGGTACCCCATCATCATCTGCTTATAGTTCAAGTATGTCGGGATCAGCTTCCAGTCTAATGCAGCTGAGTATTAATGTCTTACATGGAGTGACTGCCTGTCTGACCAACACAACCCAGTAACTGGGAAACACGATACCTCTTGACTAGACCAGTGTCAGATTTACTGGCTTCTGTCTACCCGTAAAGCAGGAAGTTAATTGACAGCGGTTAAACGTGCTTTCCGCGGCCCCCCGTGACTTGCAAAGCACGTTTAGTCACACCGCCAACTTCCAGATTGCAGTCTACTACTGAGAAATTCCTTACAGAATAACCCAATAGCACTTTTTTCCCGACCCGGGAATCAAACCCGAGACCTCGTCCTCAGCAGTCGCCCTTGCGACCACTCGAGAATCCTCCAGAATACCTCCAGAATCTAAATATTTTTTAGATAGTCTTTAGTTTCATCAATCGTAATTCCTTTAAGCAATCGTGGGGTACGAGATATTTCTATAACTGCTTACGCATCACGGGTTACCTTTTTCCCTTCTGCAGCACTCGGATGAAACAGTAAAGGTGCCTGCGACGTGCAGTAGAACGAGCTAGGCCTGCAGTCAGCGAGCGAGAGAGGACGCGGCCGAGCGGTGCTCAGTACGAGGAAACTTCGGAATGTTATTTGAAAACAAACAGTTCACGTTCGATGCATGCATTATTTGACAATCGCGAAAGAACAATGGCGGATCCTCTAACAAATTTTTGTTGGCATAATTTTGTAGCGTCTATTAATGGAAAATATACAAGAGTATAGAGTTTCAATTCATGATCAATTTTGCCTTAAGATCAACTATTAAAAGAACTCTTGAAAAAAGATATTCGTTGAAGAAGTTTTAGAGGTTATGTCTGGCCATTATTACGTAAACCGATTTATTGGAAACAGACTGGTACCGTAGACTTGATTATATCCATAGTCAACGCTAGTTTGGAATACATAGACCTAGTAGTGAGCCATTGTCAGTTAGCCAGCGGTCTCCCGCCCGCGATCTCATGGCAGTATGGATAAAGCGGCTGTCGCAACCGAAGCCTGGACAACTCCGTCATTGAGGAGTGGCTGGAGAGACGCCACAGTGTCCTCACCTTCCACCTGACACAGGTGCTTACTGGACTCGGGTGTTTCGGGAGGTACCTATTTAGAATTCAGCGGGAGGATACGCCCGGGTGTCGACATTGCGTGGACCACCCGAAGAATACGGTGGAGCATACGGTGGAGATGTGCCTCTCTTGGGCAGAGCTTCACCGTTTCCTCGTTGAGGCTATCGGCGGCGGTAACCTCTCGCGCCCGGCCCTGGAGCGAAGCGAGTGGGAATGGAATGCAGTCGCCTCCTTCTGCAAAGCAGTAATGCTAGCGAAGGAGAAGGCTGAACGCGCGAGGGAGAGGCAACTCTCTTCCTCACGCCCCAGCCGCCGCGGAAGACGCCCCATGCGTCGGAGATCGGCTCAGGCGCGGGCTTGCGGACGGCGAGCAGGGGTAGCTCACCGTCCGGTAAGGACCAGGGCCGAGTCAACGGCGCATCATGTTCCACGCGTGCCTCAAAGAGCTGTCAGCACCAGTGACGGGGCCCCATAAGGCCATTGCCTATCGGGGCACAACCCCGGTAATGTTCTAACGAGATACCGCTAACCGCGGTACCTAAACTTAAGGGCAGTTGAAGGAACAGGTTGGGTTTTTACTCAGTAGAAGTCTGATACTCCCTTCCGCTTTACCCAGAGCGGGAGAAGTCTTTCGATGATTTGATGAAAAAAAGGGATCCTCTGCCACTTCCAAGGTATTAGAAGTTGATTATATCGGATATCTGTTTTAAACAAGTAACTATGCGTTATGAAAGCTGTACTTACAGGCATTAAGTTAATTGCGACTCTGTCTCTAGGATGGCAACGCATGGATAACGCCTTTTGTAATGTAGATCCATATAGGCCGCGGAAATCACTTTCTATCAGTCAGAACATCTGTTTGCCATCTTCTAATATGGGTCTTAGTCGTATTAAATAAACAAATAATATAAAAGTAGGTAATAGGTACTTATAAAAAATGAAACAATTTGTGTTATATATGTGTGTACTTATTCTTCATCTTCTCTTATGATAATATCGTCCAAAAATCCTGCTGGTGGAGTAATAGTTATCTGATGTCTGGCACATCCAAGATATGATAGATTATGTTTAATATTTCATTGGCATATTCATTGTCTTGCAGGCAAGCACCAAACTTATTTAGCAAGGCTGCTACTATCTGGAAATTTTGCATCATGTGGGGAAGTGATCTATGGAAATATTCTTGCCTCAGTAATGTAAAATCTCTTTTAAAGTATCCATTGACCATTTTCACTTATGCGGCAGTTAACACACATTATGCGAGTAGGCATTACACGACTTCCCATTGTGATATACAAATGGATGCACA
Organism: Tholera decimalis; assembly: GCA_943138885.2. NCBI lineage: Eukaryota > Metazoa > Arthropoda > Insecta > Lepidoptera > Noctuidae > Tholera > Tholera decimalis. Next base: position 1,603,008 of record OW964551.2, on the reverse strand, counting down.
AACAACAAAGTCCAAAGTATCAGGTAGAATCGAAGTCCAAAAAAGTCAAAGCAAAACGTCGTCGTCGTAAATAGCAGCTGATCGGAATCCTTAGGCAAGCACTAGTCGTAAGGAAAAACTTAGTTTATACACAGAAGCAGTTAATAATTTCAAAAGTACGGAAACACAACCGACATTACATGAGATAGCGGCAGTTGTCAATACACGTTACGCAGATGTCAATGTCATGTCGTATTGTTGCCATACTTTGCTTGCAGTATGACTTTATTTTAGTATTTATTTATTCAGCAGAATAAATTCTTAACAAAAATCTGCAATTATATTTATTATGGTTTATCAATACGCTTGTAAAGTATACTTATGCGATAAGGGCAAAGCACTTTAAGTAAATTGGAGATGATTTACTAAAATATGGCAGAGAAGCCAGCAGAGAACTTTCAACTGAGACAATATTAGGCTAAAAGACATGAAGTCAAATTGTAAAGGAAAAAAAATAATCTCTTCCCTTCGATCATATTAGTCAATTGTGTTTCCAAAAAAATATATATTTTAATTAGAGTGGGTCAGTTCTTAAGCATATCATGAAAATAACTAAGAAATTATTTTATTAACATTTGCAAACATGACATTTGTAGACGCTCAAATATTCTATCAACAATTTTTTCGCCATTGTTCTTTCCGAAACAGGTTCAAAATCCATTTAAAAGATATCCTTTCTTAACAAGCGTTAAAATCATCTAAACTAAGAGCAGTGTTCGATTGTTTGTACCTTTTGGATAAACTAAAAACTACTGGACCAATTATAAATATCTTCCACCAATATAAAGCTACTAATCAAGTAACATCCTTACTTATCCCTATTTCCATACGCGAAGGTAACTCTGTATTTCACACCGGTTGTTATGTTTGGTTCAGAGATAGATTAAATCTTGGAGAACATTATTTTACTTTTCAACCGACGACAAAAAGAGGAGGTTATCAATTCGACGCGTATATATTTTTTTTTTAATGTATGATCATCGATTACTCGAAGACGGCAGAACCGATTTGGAAAATTCTTTTTTTGATTGAAAGGGTATATATACTTCGAAATTGGTCCCATTTTCATAAACGTCAGAATCTGATGCTGGGATCCTGGAGAAATCGAGGGAACTCTTCAAATATTATAGGCACACCTATGACGTTTTGGGTATTTATTATAGTAACTTGTGCAGTTGCTCTCAAAAAGTACCATTTGAGGAAGTGGAACTGATGATGAAGACCACAGATGGCCACCGAAACTACTCAATAATAAGTATTGAGTGCATTGCGATTCGATTACTTGAATATGGATGTTAAGCACTTTATGCTCGTCACAATGCATATGGTGACGTAGAGCTGATGGTGAAGTACCAGGAGAACTCCTCAACAATTAACGGCCCAGCATTGGGAAAAGCAATATTTTGTAAAAGGTTATAAGTAGTTGACATTCAGGCTCTTGTAACTAGGTAAATTAAAAATAGACTAACTAAAAAGAGTGAAATAAAAACTTTTTACCAAAAAATTAAACCGTGTCTTTAGTTTTGTATTTTCGTTTTTGGCACCGACTTCCGAAATTAAAGTTATTTTTCACTTTGCAGTGTTTTTTGGGAGTCGGTTTAATTTTTTGGTAAAAAGTTTTTTTAACTGACAAACTATTCACGCGAGCGAAGTCGCGAGTAGAAACTAGTACTTAGATAACTGTGTACGGAACGGTACTCGGGACGCGTCCAATTCGGACTTGGTAGGCATTTTTATTGACTTCCCGGCTAACGTTCATCGTGTCCTTAGTCTATCTCATGGTCGGCTTTCAGTTTAACCGGATGCAGCTAACTACTAGTGTGTTACTGTACCTACGAGTTTTTTTTGGCAGTCGCATCAGACTGCGTATCTGACTTCCACAACCAACGTCACCACCTGCATGTGCAATTATGTTCTGGTTTATGGCGCAATAAACACTACATATTGTTTTCAAATAATAATTTCACGTATGAACGGATTTAGCAAAAGTGTGTCACACGAGTAAACGAAGCCCTGACATACGATACTGTTTCTCCCGGAATTATGTTACCTACCTTACTTACGATAATTCCCGGCTGATCCCCGGGCGAACGCGATAACAAAAGGGAAAGAAAGCTAGCAATGAGATACATACCTAGATGTCTGAAAAATGTTATGTTTAGCGGATTTTGCGGATTAAATTTTGCTGCATAGTTCCCCTATGCAGCAAAATGTGCTTATCCTATATTGAATATAGGATAAGTTATGTGGGTCAACGCGTGCGGTGTCCGCGGGAATTACGGAACAAAAATTAAATTCAAAGAAGAAAAGACGCAGAAATTTCTTTCTAATATTTATTCGAAGGATTAACTTCATTGTTTGTCTTCCTATAGCCTCTCACGAATCAATTATTAGGCACTTATACCTATCTACATAGAGCACTACCTACGCAGTAATTGATTTTGCATGGATCATCGACCATTTTTCTTCGGCATTAGTATTTTAATCGACGAAAATCACCACTTCAAAGAATCTTTTTAAAATAACCTTTGGGTTGCCTAAGTATAGAGTTTACTTACACAACTACTCGTGGCCATGTATCCGAACGTAATCAATTTCAAAATGTGTGATTCCGAGTCCACGACTATTTTCATCATCCAGACATTTCCAGGCATTAGATATAAATCAAAGGAAAGCTTTATGCAAAAAAGGTTTTCAAAAAAAATTAACCCATAAAGTAAATCCATTAGCAGCCGCAGGGTGATCCAAGGAAGGACTCGTGTGATAAAGATGGCTTCATCAAAGTGGAGAAGAAGAAGAGGAAGCCTCTTTTTCAGAACCAGTGTGGTACCGCGCTGGCAGGACCCAACATGCTGCTGCGTGCAGCTGTACCAACAACGCAGCTGTATGTCCAGGTTGCATTACTCCACGAAGGCTGAGGAGATTGTGGAGTACATTCGGGTGAAGACCAACTGGACTTTGAGGGTAGTGAAATTGGAGCCGCGCCACAGCACAAACTTCAAGTCGTTCGTGGTCCGAGTTCCGACCCAACATTTGGAAACTTTCCTTAAGGAAGAGTTCTTGCCAAAAGATGTCATGTTTCGACGTTTCCGTGGGGCACTACGTGACACCTCGCAGCGTAACACAACGCCGCCACTTCGTGTTTAGTTTGTTTTTTTTTCGGTTAAGATATTAGTCTATCTTTAATTTTAATAAAATAAAAAAATACAATGTAATGTATTTAATTTATTGTGTAAATATAAAAATATGTATTAGTTTATAGTTAGTTATTATGTATGTATATTTTTTCTTATTTAATTAATCAGAAATAGTACATTGTTCACCGAGAGGAGAAAGTGACCGATTACCGTCGAGGGTGTCGTTTGAAGCCCGAGCCGTAGGCGAAGGCCTTAAAACACCCGAGATCGGGAATCGCACTTTCTCTCGAGTGATACATAGTGCTTTATACTACACCTACGAGGAAAATAAAAAACTAAATCTTTACTATTTGAAATTTATATTGAAATTGTTGCAGTTAGTGAAGCTTAGAACAACAACGCATAGAAGAGGCGTCTAGAACAAAACACGAGCGATTTCGTGTGTCCACTTTATTTTATTTGTGTGCGTGAGCCGAATGTGTCTACGTTCTTCAAACGCACACAAATATAGCTTTCAGTGATACCATTATCAGACCATTACCCACAAAAATGGGAAAACGCACTATTATGTTGCTGGATCAAATCAAGTATTTTATGTTACGAAACTAGATAAGATGATGTTTTTTCATGTAATATGACTTATATGACATATATTTACGGAAGGTAAACGAAATGAGATATCGTTTATTGCGTTTAGAATGTTTGATGTGTAATGTGTTATAATGATATTATAGAAATGTATTAATTGCTTGAAAAATCTCGTTTGATATCAATTAAAAGTATGTGTTGTATTTATGAAATAGAAAAATATTATTGAGAACATTACTTAAATGAAAAAAAAATCTTAATCAATAAAATTGACATCTTTATGATGCCACTCTTCGAACTAACAGTAACTTTTAGTTATAAAACACTGTAGGTAGGTAGTAGCTGTAAATAAATATAGTTTAGTTTGACGCATACATAATTGCCGCCAAAACTACATTTTTTTAAACAAAAATAAGCTCAAAGGAAATCAATATGGGTATCTTTTTCCTCACGGATAGCAACATTGAATTGTGATAAGTTAGGTTATTAGAATTTTTGTTAGATGGTCGATTTACTTAAATATAATGTATAAAATGTAAGTATTTACTTGTGAAGTGTAATTTGATAACACGTTTTTTGTTTTCCTGAAGGACTATGACACCCCTTTACGCTAAAAACTGTCGTTTTAAATTATTTACTCGCGAGCTCTGTTCGGCAGAATGTGACCTTGAGTACTGACGGCTCGTCGAGCAAAGTTAGCCAAAATGGCTAAGTTTTAGTTGCCTCACTTTTTGCACTCGTACTATCATTCTATGCGTTGTTGTTCTAAGTAGTGAAGCTTAATGTAACACTGTTTTCACAAAAGGCGCCAATGGCGTCTGCAATTTTCACATGTTCTTTTTCTGCCGCCGCGCGCCGCAGGGTCGCACTGCCAGCCCGACACCATCCAACACACAGCTAGTGGCCAGTGTCATTTTGCGAACTTGGAGATAAAAACTCACTGTAAAAACTTTTTGGCTTTTGATATTTAGGTTACCGGCGCATAGTCTTACCCAAAATTAAAAAAGAAAAACCACGTAAGAAATGGATTTTCATACACTTTTCTCTCCCGCTCAGATGCGTTTTCTCCCCGCATATTTGTTCGATATGCAATGACGTACTTTCTACCGTAAATTTGATAAAGTATCAAGGTACTTTCCAAGCAGGTGTAGTATAAACACAGTTTTTACATTCCCAAAAATCTCACGGATGAGAAATCCTGCAAACCTGCGGGATTGAGATTAAGGTGCGGGATATCCTCCTAATTCTATGAATATTGAAAACAGAAACGTACTCGTATAATTTATTCATTGCATAATTTTCCTGTACATATTGCTTTATTTATTTAACTAGCGACCCGCCCCGGCTTCGCACGGGTGCAATGTTTATATTAAATATAGGTAGCGTTCGCGAGAATCTTTAACGTACGGCAGTTTTTTCGACGCCTTACTCCACAATTTTCACTACCACGAAAAATCCTATCTATTTTCCGGGATAAAATATAGCCTATACGGATTCGGAAGAATCCCTCTAAGTAATGGTAAAAGAAATTTTGAAATCGGTCCAGTAGTTTTTGAGCCTATTCAATACAAACATACAAAAATACAAAGGTTTCCTCTTTATAATATTAGTATAGATTAGAGATGAATTTCGAATGACGAAATAGTCGAATGTTTCCTGACTTAGGCGGTAACATTTGTTTAAATGAAATATGAAAAAGTTTTCAATCTTTGAAGCAGTCAGTGAAGTTTTATTAATGTCCAGCTCAACAACTTAGGCCGTGCGCGCACTGCGTTGCGTTTTGGAAACGCAAAATCTGTGAAGTATGGAGTGTCATAGAAGTGCGCGCACTGCGGTGGAATAAACGCGTGCGGTAGAGTGACCGGTGGCCCCGGTCATTCTACCGGTGCGGTAGAACTACCGCAATTGCGGCCACCGCAAGGCAGTGCGCGCACGGCCTTACTATCAACCATGTTACGTTTCAGAGTGGGGCCATAAAGGGCGCAAACAATATTCAAACGTGATTGCGAAGCAAGAGCAATGCAAGAGCGGGGGCTCCGGAGCAGATCGTAATAGGTAATAGCAGTGAAGCAACAGCAAAGATCTGAAGATTAGGGTACCTATCGAATTCTCGTCTTGCATGTTTGTCTATGAAACTTATATGTATATGTCAGGACTGAGATAGGTACAAGATATTATCTATAATTAAATACCTACCTATTACATTTTTTTTCTTGCACTAACCGATATGGCTCTTAAACCAATGATTTTAGGCTCACAATTAACTACATACCGTCGCGTCGTTGGGCTTGCAAAAGTCGCTATGTGGTAAATAGTCATTTTCGTTCTTTTATGCAGTTTCAATCGTTATTTTAATACACACATGCTGTAAAACAGCTATCTAATAAAAGAAATATTTAAAGACTTACCTTTCAATATTGCGTTTATCTTTATCTCTGGAAAAGGTACCTATGTTATGTATGAACGGTAGAAATAAACTTATAAGTGTAAATGTAAAATCGCTAAAATAGTTTTAAGCTTTTTATGTGAACGTATTAGGCTGAATTATCTATACTAATATTATAAAGAGGTAAAATTTGTTTGTAAGTTTGTACATATCTGGAACTAATGCTCCAATTCTAAAACCTGTTACATTGGAAGTCAGGTGCATTATTGGGGAGTACTACACTTAGGGCCAATTTCACCGATCAAATAAATCGCAATCAACTGAACATAAACGGCGTTTTAGTTTAAATCTAAGTTTAAAGTTTGGTTTGGCATTTCACCACCAATATTTAAACTAGTTTAGTGCTAAACGCAGTTATTGTACTAAACGCCCAATTTTGACCGTTTAACGATCTAAACGCGATTATGTGCGCCACCATCTGGTATTTTATAACGTAGCGCGCCCTTTTTTTACTGAAGATAGGTTCGCGTTCGCTTCGGCTATATTGTGTTGAAGAAGCGATACTGTTGTGATATTACCTGTTTTGAATCACATAATTACGAATATTTTGAGATATATAATGTGAAGAGTTTACTCATTGGCCTTTGAAGAAGATTAGGATGAATTTGTACTTCGACGACCAAGGTGGATTCGCGAAAGAGAGGAACACCTACCACCACCACCTATACATATTCAATGTACTCTGTGATCCACGCTAAACGAACACTGTTTTTATAACCTCACTCACTGTAGCAAGTTGTCAATTGACTTGACAACCGACGGAATACGTTTTGTTTCATGTATTTTAACACAACTATTGCAATAGTTTTGACAATTTTCAGAGCAATAACCAAACGCAACGCGAGGTTGCCATTCTAACATGCCGTAAACTCTGTTTTCGTAAACGCGATCAACGATCGTGGCGTTTTGCTCTGTGAAATGCAATCGATGTTAAACGAGATAAAATCTTGATAGTAAACGCAATTAGTGTAAACGCAGTTTTACTGATCGCCGTTTTAGGGCCAATAATGTCTCTAAAACTGCGATCAGTAAAACTGCGTTTACACTAATTGCGTTTACTATCAAGATTTTATCTCGTTTAATATCGATTGCATTTCACAGAGCAAAACGCCACGATCGTTGATCGCGTTTACGAAAACAGAGTTTACGGCATGTTAGAATGGCAACCTCGCGTTGCGTTTGGTCCTTGCTCTGAAACTTGTCAAAACTATTGCAATAGTTGTGTTAAAATACATGAAACAAAACGTATTCCTTCGGTTGTCAAGTCAATTGACAACTTGCTACAGTGAGTGAGGTTATAAAAACAGTGTTCGCTTAGCGTGGATCACAGAGTACATTGAATATGGTGTTCCTCTCTTTCGCGAATCTACCTTGGTCGTCGAAGTACAAATTCATCCTCATCTTCTTCAAAGGCCAATGAGTAAACTCTTCTCATTATATATCTCAAAATATTCGTAATTATGTGATTCAAAGCAGGTAATATCACAACAGTATCACTTCTTCAACACAATATAGCCGAAGCGAACGCGTACCTATCTTCAGTAAAAAAAGGGCACGCTACGTTATAAAATACCAGATGGTGGCGCACATAATCGCGTTTAGATCGTTAAACGGTCAAAATTGGGCGTTTAGTACAAAAACTGAGTTTAGCACTAAACTAGTTTAAATATTGGTGGTAAAATGCCAAACCAAACTTTAAACTTAGATTAAAACTAAAACGCCGTTTATGTTCAGTTGATCGCGATTTATTTGATCGGTGAAATTGGCCCTTAGAGACGTTCGGATATTAGGCTCTACATAATTTCGAAATACACGCGAAGTCGCGGGCGAAGTGCTAGACTATCATACAGTGGTGATCATTTATAATTAAGAACAACTATTTAAAAACAAGCTCTTTTTCAAACTTACGAGAGTTACAATTTTTAACAAGCCTTTGGAATAGGTAGGTATAACTACAACTTGTACACTAATCAAAAAGTTTCCCCTGTGAACAATGTCGCGCGGTGTAATTCCGCGTGTTCCGCGAACTCGGCACGCGGCCGCGCCGCACGTCGCGAGCGCTGATTGGCTCCGCCGAGACACCGGACGTGACGCAATACAACCACACTTCCCACTGTCTTGTACCCACACTCTCAAATACTTTTTAGAGTTCCGTAGCCGAATGGCAAAAAATGGAGCCCTAATAGATTCGTCATGTCGGTCTGTCGATCTGTATGTCACAGCCATTTAATTTCGAAACTACAAAGACTCCACATGTGAAACTTAGTAGGTAGATGTATTCTGTGAACCGCTTACTGAATTGTATACATAAATTAAAAAATATATAAATTTAAGGGGCCTAATATGTAGAGTCAAAAAGCTATAAAAAATATGCTTATGATCTTAATTCATTTCATTTATTGCAAGTAAAAAACTCAATTGGTTAGTAACAAAATTCCTTGATCCTCTGTTAGTACTTAACCTACATTACAAGGTTGGTTCGTGAATAAAAGCTACAAGCTCAATACTGACGTGGAGAGCTTGCAGCGATTCACGATCACACAGTTCGAGCCTGCTCGCTAAACAACAAAGGATTATGTTGGGGTGTTCAACGAAAATTGGTTAAAATGAAATAGAGTCAATGCTTTTGAGATATAGCACATTTTCTAAAATCGCAAATATAACTTTGTAATTCATACAAACACTATGAAAAACGAAGTTATTTGTCGTAGTTACTACGGAAAATGGGCGAATCTGACTCGCACTTGGCCAGTTTTTTAATTTTGGTCTTGTCGGATCTAGATATCGCTTTAAATCACACTAACCAAGCGATAACATCAAAATATAAAAAGACCAAGTCTTGAATCCAAAAATTAATTATTTTATGAATCCGCGTTACAAAACAAAGGTTTTCCCAGGGGGCGTATCCAGTCGCAGTCAGTGCCTGCCGCTTCTTACAACGATCATAAATCCCAGTTAGTTTGGGCTCACAGACTAGTGTGTAATAAATTAACTGGGAAATATGAAGTGTAGCGAGTAGGTAGCCTTCAGCGTAATATCGGATTACGTCGGGATCGAGGTGAGCTGAAAGCTTCCCGTATTAGGTGAACTTCAATATCCGCGGCTCAGCGCCACTGACCCGCGCCCTGCAATGAGACGCTACTACCGCGATATAAGCACACATACGTGAGCTGCTGCTTTATAGGTAAGTTTAACACTAGAAGATTCACACTGATAACTTAGAGCTCCACGGTGCGGAGCGTTCAAATGAACTTAGTTTCAACCTCGCTACTCGTTAAGTTGTAAGCTGTGAACTACACGACATACGACTGATCTACTGCACAATAGGACTACTCACATTGAGACTGTAGGACTTACATCGTAACTTGATGTGTAGCCTACAGTGATCTAGACTGTTACAAGTAACTACAAGTAAGAGTCGGCTAAGATTTTCATCTGATTGTATTTTAGTTGGTTCGCAACAAATGGTTGCTCCACTGTCACAGCGTCTCGCAAGATATTCCACATTCAGACACTGATTCAAAAAAAGTCAGACTAAAATACTTAGCGAAACTGGACTTACCTGATGCGTAAATCAGCGCCAGAGGCTCTAAAAATAAAAGGAAATTTCTCTCTCTCTTTACTCAAGTTCTCTCTGCTTTGTTCATAAATATGATTGTACATTTCGGTATGTATTTAGTGGGCCACCAAAAACTCGCTTGTACTATCGCTTGAACTGTCTCTTACATAGACACCCCTTTCCCAGCCTTTAAAACATCACCTCCGACTCACTCCAGTTAATTAAGTTAAAATAATTATTGCATTCGAAGTTTATCTTCGATATAACCAAATTTCTCATCATTGCCTATGGCGAAGTATCTACCTAAGTTTTCCGTATGTGTGAAACGGGGTTTTCACATTACTCTCAATTACTGAATGTATACTTAATCCTATTGATATAAAAAAAATACATTTATAGCTTGTTTATAGCACCATGTTCACACAAGCTGTTTCACTTGGTTTGAAACGTTGTAGGTTATTGATTTATTGCTTTATGTTCGGTGCAATACTTGCAAACGAACAACTCAGCACATAGGTACCTACGCCTCATAAATATTTCTTTTCTTATTCAATCATAATTAAGAGAGTTTAGTGCGTGTCCGACAACCAATCGCGTAACTCAACCAATAAACCAAACCATTAAGTATCTAGTAACTTAGCATAGTTTTAGGGTTCCGTACCCAAATGGTAAAAACGAGAACCTATTACTAAGACTCCGCTGTCTGTCTGTCACCAGGCTGTATCTCATGAACCGCGATAGCTAGACAGTTGAAATCACAGATGTATTTCTGTTATTATTTGTTGTTATAGCGGATAACAACAAATACTAAAAAATAAATATTTAAGGGTGACTCCCTTACAACTGACGTGTTTTTTTACCGTTTTTAGGGTTCCGTAGCCAAATGTCAAAAAACGGAACCCTTATAGTTTCGACATGTCTGTCTGTCTGTCCGTCCGTATGTCACAGCCATTTTATTCCGAAACTGTTAGAACTGTACATGTGAAACTTGGTAGGTAGATGTATTCTGTGAACCACTTTCCGATTTTATGAAAAAGAAATAAAAAATATTTAAAATAAAGGGAGCCCCCCTTTATTTTAAATATTTTTATACATGGAACTGAAACTGAAAATATATTTTTTCATGAAACCTATGCGTGTGTGGTATCTATAGACAGGTCTTCAAAAATGACATTGGGGTTTCTAAAGCCACTTTTTCATTAAGTCAATCGTTTAAAAGATATACGCTTCTAAAGTGGTAAAATGTGTGCCCCCCCCCCCCCTCTAACTTCTATAATTATGGAGTGAAAAATCTAAAAGAAATATATGCTATAGATCTTAATGTAATCTTTCAACCAAAGTTGGTTTGAACGAGATCGGGTCTGCAGTTTTTGAGATACAGTATATTTTCTAAAACCGCAAATATAACTTTGTAATTCATACAAACACTATGAAAAACAATGTTATTTGGCGTAGTTGTAAAAATTGTAAATAAACTAGTTTTAAGAAATTTATAAGTTTTTTTTTTTTTCAAATAAAAACATTAAATATTTTTTTATAGTTGTAATTATATGTATTATAGTTACTACGGAACCCTTCATGGGCGAGTCTGACTCGCACTTGGCCAATTTTTTATAGATAATGGTACGGTACCCTTCGTGCGCGAGTCCTACTCGCACTTGGCCGGTTTTTAATATAACTTTAAATCATATTTATTCGTTTCATTAAACCAATAATCTTTAACCAGTTATCGAAGCATTCTAATACCCAACCAATCGTCAAACAAATAAAATATCAACCAACCCTAAAAGTTATTGCTGTAACACGTCGAGCAGTAACTTTTACACTTTGAATTTGAGACAGAGAAACAACTGTAGGCTGAAACTTGTTGACAAATAAGCTACCAATTGAATTAGCCTTTGACAATGCTTTATCAGCAACACAACAGCTCCACCTTTTCTCCCCGTATTATCATTAGCTCCTTGTATATATACGAAACCCACTTAACAAGAGCTGAAGTTAGTTGCATCAGAACCAAATATCACACTGTTTCTCTTTGTCACTTGTGCAGCTGATGCAATAGCGGCGCCATCTCTAGCTCGGTACCAGAGAACAGATAAAAGAGGTTCATCTATTCCGTGCTCGGTACGATCAGAAACACCTGCCATTTTTTCTGAAGTCGACTGATTTTTGTTTCTACAAACACTTCGTCTTCAGAACTTTCAATAATTATAATATGTGCGTGCCGTGTTGGTTGAAAAACAAAGTTGTGTTACTTTTCCTCTCGTAAGATGAGGAAAAGTAACGTTTTCGTCTTGACCTTAGGCGATGTTGACGAACTTTTCGACGCCCAATAAACTCTTTTTATATTCGCCTGTACGTAATTTATTATTATTAGAGCTTAATAAATTTAATCTTCATTTTTTTAAGTCTGTAATGTTTCGCATTCTGTGCAAAGGCCTTTTCTTTTTCCAACCAAACCTCTGTTCTGTACTATTTCCGAAAGTTTGCGCAGCAAACATGTCCTGGAAATACAGGAAAATATGGGGTTACGATCTGATCGTAACCCAATATTTTCCTGTATTTCCGACATTATATTTTTAGAATATTTATTTGCACGTTTTTCCACATTATAACTTATGAAATTTTCCTGTAAATCCGACATTATATTTTTTAAAATATTTGCCTGTATTTCTCACATTTCGATATCACAAGTTGACTTACCTTTGCCTGATTCAGTCGCAACCGAAGCCTATTTGCCACACTCCAATGACACGCCCGTGGTGATGAATCTCAAATGTGTTTTGCTGAAGATTCTAATTGCTGGATTTGAAGTGCTACTTTTAGTAACATAAACAAGTGTAGGCAGATGTTCGGGCTTCTGATTAAGCCAAAAAATTGGCCACCTGCCTTGCTAAGGGGTATTATGTTAACCAGCTACCGGGTTATGGAGGTCGGCCGCTCCCTGTAAAACACTGGTACAGCTGTATCCAGTTAAACTGGAAGCCGAGGTTTTAAATACCGTGTTAGCAACATTTGTTTATACCGATGGATAACCAGTAGAACCAGTACTACCCTGTGATCAAATATCTCTTTACGTCTTGTTGCTCATTACTGAGGGTCGTGAAGACTTCTTAATAAACCTAAATTTTTATACATAATGCTGGAAATCCTAAAAATTAAGAATAAAGGCCTGTAATTAAACAACAGGATGTATCCGATTCAAGGTATGTATGAGACTGGGTGTCTGAGGTGCTTGTAGACGGGAAGCGGGTATAAAAAAATGACATTTGGAACTCTTAATTTTAATCAATATGTCTACTATGTACAAAAAGTAAGTAACACAATGTTATCATTACCTTATCACTTAATTATTGAAATAATTGTGAACTTGCTGGAACTGAACATGGACACATCTCATACACACACGATACGCACACATTTACAACTCTAGCGTCTTGAACAATATATTGATTCGCGTATAAACTTGTGACGGTAAATTACAAAAATATATTATCATCCATAACTAAGTACTAGCACAACCAGCTCAACTGGTTGAGTGTGGTCTCCCCAGCACGCAGCGCGTGTCTAGTGCTCGTGCGCAGTCGGCACTACTCGTGCGCAGTTGGCACTACTCGTGCGCAGCCGGCACTACTCGTGCGTAGTCAGCACTACTCGTGCGCAGCCGGCACTACTCGTGCGCAGTCGGCACTACTCGTGCGCAGCCGGCACTACTCGTGCACATAATACTAAGCCGTCGTCTGAGTGTTGTCATTCCTAATGATGAAATATATTTGTTTTGTGATTAATAACATTTTTTCAGTTTCGGTACACACAATTAGTTTTCATACAAAATAAAAATATATATATACATTTCATAGATCTCGATGTTATTTAAAATTAAGTGAAAAAATCTAGTAGGACGACATATCCTCATTGAAATGCATTACTATTACTTAGCAAACCACACTGCTTTTAATTTTTATTGTGTTAAATTAATTCTATACACTGACTACTTTAAATAATACATAAATAGAAAGTTCACATAATGTTCGTGTATTGCATAGTGACTACTAATTCTTGTAAAATCAATAGAGGTTATTCCGCGCTGATGCAACGCACCCCGCGGGACCACGGCAGGACTTTGAATGATTGGGGCCGCGTACAAGCAGGGGATTCGTAGGAAAGTAAAGTAGCGGTAGTTACTCGTGGTAGGTGGCGCTGAGCACGTAGAAGCAGCGCGGCGGCGGCAGCGCCAGGCGGCTCACGTACTTGGTGAAGGCGGCGGCGCCCGCGTCGCAGTACACCAGCGCCAGCGCGTTGTGCGCCGGCGGCACCACCACCAGCGCCGCCGCCGCCGCGTCCTCCGGCGCCACGAACGTGGCGGCGCCCGCCGCGCCGCCCGCGCCGCCCACGTGCAGGAGGGCGTGCAGGCGCGCGCGGGCCCAGGCGGCGCGCGGCGGCAGCAGCGCGTAGTCCCCGGCGCGCCAGCGCTGCAGCTCGGCGCGCGCCACGCCGCCCAGCGCCAGGTCGGTGCAGTCGGCCAGCAGGCGCACGAAGGCGGCGCTGCGGAACAGCTGCAGCGCGCCGCGCAGCGCGTGCGCCGGGCCCGCGCGCTGCAGCCACGCGCCGCGCACGCGCGCGTAGCGGCACTGGTTGGCCGGGCCCACCTCCTCCCACTCCACCTCTGTGGGACACACGAGCGTCACACTACACTCTACAGCACCGCACTGCCCTACCAGAGACCGGCACGTACCGGGGTCGCGCAGCGCCTGCTCGAGCTCGGCCAGGCGGTCGGGCAGCAGCAGCTGGGCGAGGCACACCTCGCTCTCGCGCTCCATCTGCGCCTGGATCTGCATGCGCGACCGAGGGGACATGTACGTGCCCTCCAGCCACTGGTTCAGGAGCACCTGCACGGACACACCACACAGACAAATCAATTAAACATTTCTAAAAAAAATATGACTAATATACTTAGGTATTTGCAACTTTTAATAACTCATCTAACCCATTTCAACATCAGCCCTAATTTCTTAGAGGCAAATCTATCGTCAGAAATTTTATAATTGCTGAACGTTTTTATCACTCCCGCCATGGATAAAAGTAAATCAAATTGATGTTGTTTACACTGACTATAGCAAAGCTATTGACCACAAGATCCTTCTTCAGAAATTAAACTACACAAATGATTTTCCTCTTACCTGAAGAATCGATATCAAGCAGTAGCACTACACAATGACATTTCTTATTGGATTTAGTCCCTAGCAGATGTCCTCTGGGCATGCGGACAGCGAGTAAAGGGCAACTCGCTGTCCGACCATGGACCATGCCCGGGTCGACGGCGCGTTGTGTTCCACGCGCGCCTCAAAGAGCGTCAGCAACATGACGAGGCCCCCCCGTAGAGGGCCGAAGCCTGCCGGGGTCGTGGGACTTATCCCATTACCGTGACCCCGGAACGTAAAGGGCTATTGAAAGAACACCGTGGATTTTAGTCAGTACAAGTCTGACAGTCCCTCCGGCCCTGCCCGGGGTGGGAGGACTTATTTGATGATAATACCACGTAAAAAAATAAAATTGGCCAAGTGCGAGTCGGACTCACCCATGAAGGGTTCCGTAGTAACTATAATAAATATAATATACTTAAAATATTTATTAAAAAAAAAAAAACAAAAACCTTAAAACTAGCTTATTTACAATTTTTACAACTACGCCAAATAACTTTGTTTTTCATATTATTTGTATGAATTACAAAGTTATATTTGCGGTTTTAGAAAATATACTTGATTTTACCAAGTAAAAAAAAAAAGCATATGTCCTCTAGGATCGCTGTTGGGTCCTTTAATATTCACGGTCTATGTAAACCACATCAACTCAAATCTGTTGTCATCAAATTTAATATGTTTTGCGAATAATATGAAAATCCATGCGGCTATATCATCATTAGAAGACAATTGTCAAGCAAGTAAATTAGATAAATAATCCCGCGATATTTAAATAGAAAGGGACTTAAAGCAGAAGCCTGAGGGGCGCCTTCGAACCAGTTTTACGTATATTGACATTGCTGTACATGTCTCGTATAAGATCGATATAGAATTCCGGTAGATTGTGAGCTCCGCGCCTCCCAAATCCGGGTAACCAGGTGGGGTACCCGGTCGAAAGCTTTTTCGAGATCTATGAATACAAGATGTAGGTCTTTATTGTTGATCCTGTAATTTTCCATCATAATTCTGATCGCTGGTATAGCATCCGTGGTCGATCACAATGCAATAAATACAAACTGATTTTGGGAACCATCGGAAATAGCAATATAATTATTAAGTTAGCCAATGTTTAACTAAAACCTATCTTACTTATATTATGATTATGATTATTATGAATACGAAGTTTGTGAGAATGGATGTATGGCTGTTTGTTACTCTACTACTTCACGCAAAAACTACTGAACGGGTCTGAAAGAAATTTAGTCAGAAGATAGTTGACATCCTGGAATAACACATAGGCTACTTTTTATCCCGGTATTCCCACGGGATCGGGAATAACGCGGGAAAACCAAGTCACGGGCAGTAACTAGTGTGAAATAAAATCCGCAATTACGGGAATATTGTAACGAAATACGAGGGGGCGTTTTTAAGTTCGCGGAATGGAGGGCAAGGAGTGGAAAGAAAAATACTAAATTATTTTTCTTTTTCAATATATTCACCTGCTACCTTAACACATTTTTCAGATCTTTCAATTAGCTTATGTATATCTTCATAAAAAATAATTTAAAAAATAAGCTGAAACCGCATCCTTCACTTCTTCATCAGTTGAAAATTTCTTTCCACGAAGATCTTTTTTCAGTTTTGGAAAGAGGTAATAATCACTGGGAGCCAGGTCTGGGCTGTAGGGTGGATGGTCTAAAATATCGAAGCTCACCTTATGCAGGGCAGCCAACGCAACACGGCTCTTGTGAACAGGCGCGTTGTCGTGAAGAAGAAGGACACCTTTGGTCAATTTTCCCCTCCTTTTTTCTTTAATGCTTTCTTTCAACCTATCGAGGATAGAAGCATAGTATTCTCCGGTTATAGAAACGCCTTTATCTTTATAATCGGTCTACAGGATCCCTTCCCAATCCCAAGACACTGTTGCCATGATTTTTCCAGCCGATTGTGACACTTTAAACTTCTTGGGTGGTTGTGTGCTTTTTTGTGCCCCTGTATAGAGTCCTGTTTAGACTCAGGCTCATAATGATGAACCAACGTTTCATCTTCATTAACATTTCGACTCAGTAGTCCATCCTTATCTTCGTTACAGAGGTCCAAAAACGTGCGAGAACACTTCACGCGGCGTTGTTTTTGAGACAGCGTGAGCATTCTTGGCACCCATCTTGCACTGACCTTTGTCATGCCAAGATGATCGTGTAGAATTTTGAAAATTATCCTATCCGATACTCCAACCATTTCTATAAGCTGTTTCTTCTTTAGTCTGGCATCTTCCAATATTATTTTTTCGACTTTTTTAATGATTTCCGGAGAAGTCACCTCGATCACCCGTCCGGGCCGCAGGTCCTCTTCAAGTGAGGTCCTGCCTTGTTTAAAGAGACTGTGCCACTTGTAAACCATGGTTTTTCCCGGGCAAGAGTCCCCGTAAACGGATTCCATCTCTTCCAGTATATTTTGAAGTGACTCCTTGTTTGGTAAGGAACTTTATCGATTTTTTCCATAATGCACACTTTCTTCCCGATTGAGTTGTTTGCTTGACGATAGTTCAAATACTAATGACCCAATTTTTTTTTTTATGTAGGGCCACTCGTATATCAGCTCAGTAAGGCTGTGCGTCTACTTAACCGGTCTGTCCTGTGGTGACCTCTAATAAATTAAAGGCCCCCAGCCAGGGCTTACAAACTAAAATATACTTACAAGCTAATGACCGCACGCTAAGGGCACTCCCTGTGGAGTACGGGCCTCGGCATAGCGGGGTCATTTTGGGAGGGCAGCAAAGGGACAGGCTGGGTCGTATTTAAGGGAGTATTTATTGCTACTGGCTCAGCATCGCGGGCTGGCTCGTTTGGCAAAGGTCGGGGAGGATTTCCATTACAAGTACGCGGACGTCGCGATGGGCCTCGTCGGCGAGGCCGGAATACGGAACGCGTTTTGTATTTGTATTTTCTAAGAGTGCTGGTTTCCCTACTGCTCTCTTGTCGGATGGTGGTGGGGTCGTCAGGCTCGTCTAGGACGTTACGCGGGCGACGAACCCGAGAAATCTTGGAGGGTCTGTATCGGGCGGCCGATACGATCAGGGGGTTGACCCTGCCAACGTCCATACTACGTTGAATACACCGGTTCTCGTCCGATCACCGAAGTTAAGCAACATCGGGCGCGGTCAGTACTTGGTTGGGTGACCCAATTAAGACAAAACCTGGTATTTATACTAATATTGAGTGGTTGAAGTCGTGGCCACCCCGATAATTACCTATTTTTATCATCTACCCTCCCATTCCGCGGACTTAAAAACGCACCCTCGTACCGCGGCCCCAGAACGCTAGAGCAACTGAAGGAGCCGGGTGGGTTTTTAGTCAGTAGAAGTCTGGCATTACTTTCCGCTCCATCCACAGCGGGAGGAGTCATTTGATGATTCTCTCACCCAGACAAAAAGTATGAAATATTTTTTATTATTTATAATAGGCTCGCGACTACCATCTCATCTGATGGTAAGTGATGATGTGAATGAAGATGGAGCACGCTTACCTAAAAGTAACCTGTTCACTCTTGAATTAAAGACCCCCAGGTTATAGCTATTCTGTTAATTTGAGTAGAGGTTGGGATTGCTAGGTACGTACGATGTCGTTGTGCGGCTTGCTGGGTACCGGCACGGCGTCGGGGTCGAGCTCCGCCACCTCCGCGGCCGCCGCCGTGTCGGCCACCTCCGCAGCCTCCGCCGGCCCGTGGAACCAGCCGTTGATGGACAGGCGCGGCAGCTCCAGTGACAGCACCTCCTCCACCTGACACACACCACCATGTTACGAAGCCTGCTGTGTCTAATTACATCAGTACTACGTTTTAAGAAGAATATCAACAATAAAAATTCGATAATATCCATTCGAAAATATCTGGGGATTATAAGCTGCACCTGATGTTATGTTGCAATTTTAGTTCGGAGTCAGCAGCTGCAGCGCGCCGCCTGCTGCGGCAGAGTGACACAGGCCTCACCTGGTGGAAGGAGTCGGCGCCGACCTTGAAGAAGGCGAGCATGTTGTTCCTGGGGCTGACGGAGTGCTGCACGTGCGTGGGGCGGCCCCGCGCGTCCCGAGCCAGCAGCTGCAGCGCGCCGCCTGCTGCGGCAGAGTGACACAGGCCTCACCTGGTGGAAGGAGTCGGCGCCGACCTTGAAGAAGGCGAGCATGTTGTTCCTGGGGCTGACGGAGTGCTGCACGTGCGTGGGGCGGCCCCGCGCGTCCCGAGCCAGCAGCTGCAGCGCGCCGCCTGCTGCGGCAGAGTGACACAGGCCTCACCTGGTGGAAGGAGTCGGCGCCGACCTTGAAGAAGGCGAGCATGTTGTTCCTGGGGCTGACGGAGTGCTGCACGTGCGTGGGGCGGCCCCGCGCGTCCCGAGCCAGCAGCTGCAGCGCGCCGCCTGCTGCGGCAGAGTGACACAGGCCTCACCTGGTGGAAGGAGTCGGCGCCGACCTTGAAGAAGGCGAGCATGTTGTTCCTGGGGCTGACGGAGTGCTGCACGTGCGTGGGGCGGCCCCGCGCGTCCCGAGCCAGCAGCTGCAGCGCGCCGCCTGCTGCGGCAGAGTGACACAGGCCTCACCTGGTGGAAGGAGTCGGCGCCGACCTTGAAGAAGGCGAGCATGTTGTTCCTGGGGCTGACGGAGTGCTGCACGTGCGTGGGGCGGCCCCGCGCGTCCCGAGCCAGCAGCTGCAGCGCGCCGCCTGCTGCGGCAGAGTGACACAGGCCTCACCTGGTGGAAGGAGTCGGCGCCGACCTTGAAGAAGGCGAGCATGTTGTTCCTGGGGCTGACGGAGTGCTGCACGTGCGTGGGGCGGCCCCGCGCGTCCCGAGCCAGCAGCTGCAGCGCGCCGCCTGCTGCGGCAGAGTGACACAGGCCTCACCTGGTGGAAGGAGTCGGCGCCGACCTTGAAGAAGGCGAGCATGTTGTTCCTGGGGCTGACGGAGTGCTGCACGTGCGTGGGGCGGCCCCGCGCGTCCCGAGCCAGCAGCTGCAGCGCGCCGCCTGCTGCGGCAGAGTGACACAGGCCTCACCTGGTGGAAGGAGTCGGCGCCGACCTTGAAGAAGGCGAGCATGTTGTTCCTGGGGCTGACGGAGTGCTGCACGTGCGTGGGGCGGCCCCGCGCGTCCCGAGCCAGCAGCTGCAGCGCGCCGCCTGCTGCGGCAGAGTGACACAGGCCTCACCTGGTGGAAGGAGTCGGCGCCGACCTTGAAGAAGGCGAGCATGTTGTTCCTGGGGCTGACGGAGTGCTGCACGTGCGTGGGGCGGCCCCGCGCGTCCCGAGCCAGCAGCTGCAGCGCGCCGCCTGCTGCGGCAGAGTGACACAGGCCTCACCTGGTGGAAGGAGTCGGCGCCGACCTTGAAGAAGGCGAGCATGTTGTTCCTGGGGCTGACGGAGTGCTGCACGTGCGTGGGGCGGCCCCGCGCGTCCCGAGCCAGCAGCTGCAGCGCGCCGCCTGCTGCGGCAGAGTGACACAGGCCTCACCTGGTGGAAGGAGTCGGCGCCGACCTTGAAGAAGGCGAGCATGTTGTTCCTGGGGCTGACGGAGTGCTGCACGTGCGTGGGGCGGCCCCGCGCGTCCCGAGCCAGCAGCTGCAGCGCGCCGCCTGCTGCGGCAGAGTGACACAGGCCTCACCTGGTGGAAGGAGTCGGCGCCGACCTTGAAGAAGGCGAGCATGTTGTTCCTGGGGC
This sequence comes from Tholera decimalis, assembly GCA_943138885.2. Lineage (NCBI taxonomy): Eukaryota > Metazoa > Arthropoda > Insecta > Lepidoptera > Noctuidae > Tholera > Tholera decimalis. Next base: position 1,582,355 of record OW964551.2, on the reverse strand, counting down.
TGACGGAGTGCTGCACGTGCGTGGGGCGGCCCCGCGCGTCCCGAGCCAGCAGCTGCAGCGCGCCGCCTGCTGCGGCAGAGTGACACAGGCCTCACCTGGTGGAAGGAGTCGGCGCCGACCTTGAAGAAGGCGAGCATGTTGTTCCTGGGGCTGACGGAGTGCTGCACGTGCGTGGGGCGGCCCCGCGCGTCCCGAGCCAGCAGCTGCAGCGCGCCGCCTGCTGCGGCAGAGTGACACAGGCCTCACCTGGTGGAAGGAGTCGGCGCCGACCTTGAAGAAGGCGAGCATGTTGTTCCTGGGGCTGACGGAGTGCTGCACGTGCGTGGGGCGGCCCCGCGCGTCCCGAGCCAGCAGCTGCAGCGCGCCGCCTGCTGCGGCAGAGTGACACAGGCCTCACCTGGTGGAAGGAGTCGGCGCCGACCTTGAAGAAGGCGAGCATGTTGTTCCTGGGGCTGACGGAGTGCTGCACGTGCGTGGGGCGGCCCCGCGCGTCCCGAGCCAGCAGCTGCAGCGCGCCGCCTGCTGCGGCAGAGTGACACAGGCCTCACCTGGTGGAAGGAGTCGGCGCCGACCTTGAAGAAGGCGAGCATGTTGTTCCTGGGGCTGACGGAGTGCTGCACGTGCGTGGGGCGGCCCCGCGCGTCCCGAGCCAGCAGCTGCAGCGCGCCGCCTGCTGCGGCAGAGTGACACAGGCCTCACCTGGTGGAAGGAGTCGGCGCCGACCTTGAAGAAGGCGAGCATGTTGTTCCTGGGGCTGACGGAGTGCTGCACGTGCGTGGGGCGGCCCCGCGCGTCCCGAGCCAGCAGCTGCAGCGCGCCGCCTGCTGCGGCAGAGTGACACAGGCCTCACCTGGTGGAAGGAGTCGGCGCCGACCTTGAAGAAGGCGAGCATGTTGTTCCTGGGGCTGACGGAGTGCTGCACGTGCGTGGGGCGGCCCCGCGCGTCCCGAGCCAGCAGCTGCAGCGCGCCGCCTGCTGCGGCAGAGTGACACAGGCCTCACCTGGTGGAAGGAGTCGGCGCCGACCTTGAAGAAGGCGAGCATGTTGTTCCTGGGGCTGACGGAGTGCTGCACGTGCGTGGGGCGGCCCCGCGCGTCCCGAGCCAGCAGCTGCAGCGCGCCGCCTGCTGCGGCAGAGTGACACAGGCCTCACCTGGTGGAAGGAGTCGGCGCCGACCTTGAAGAAGGCGAGCATGTTGTTCCTGGGGCTGACGGAGTGCTGCACGTGCGTGGGGCGGCCCCGCGCGTCCCGAGCCAGCAGCTGCAGCGCGCCGCCTGCTGCGGCAGAGTGACACAGGCCTCACCTGGTGGAAGGAGTCGGCGCCGACCTTGAAGAAGGCGAGCATGTTGTTCCTGGGGCTGACGGAGTGCTGCACGTGCGTGGGGCGGCCCCGCGCGTCCCGAGCCAGCAGCTGCAGCGCGCCGCCTGCTGCGGCAGAGTGACACAGGCCTCACCTGGTGGAAGGAGTCGGCGCCGACCTTGAAGAAGGCGAGCATGTTGTTCCTGGGGCTGACGGAGTGCTGCACGTGCGTGGGGCGGCCCCGCGCGTCCCGAGCCAGCAGCTGCAGCGCGCCGCCTGCTGCGGCAGAGTGACACAGGCCTCACCTGGTGGAAGGAGTCGGCGCCGACCTTGAAGAAGGCGAGCATGTTGTTCCTGGGGCTGACGGAGTGCTGCACGTGCGTGGGGCGGCCCCGCGCGTCCCGAGCCAGCAGCTGCAGCGCGCCGCCTGCTGCGGCAGAGTGACACAGGCCTCACCTGGTGGAAGGAGTCGGCGCCGACCTTGAAGAAGGCGAGCATGTTGTTCCTGGGGCTGACGGAGTGCTGCACGTGCGTGGGGCGGCCCCGCGCGTCCCGAGCCAGCAGCTGCAGCGCGCCGCCTGCTGCGGCAGAGTGACACAGGCCTCACCTGGTGGAAGGAGTCGGCGCCGACCTTGAAGAAGGCGAGCATGTTGTTCCTGGGGCTGACGGAGTGCTGCACGTGCGTGGGGCGGCCCCGCGCGTCCCGAGCCAGCAGCTGCAGCGCGCCGCCTGCTGCGGCAGAGTGACACAGGCCTCACCTGGTGGAAGGAGTCGGCGCCGACCTTGAAGAAGGCGAGCATGTTGTTCCTGGGGCTGACGGAGTGCTGCACGTGCGTGGGGCGGCCCCGCGCGTCCCGAGCCAGCAGCTGCAGCGCGCCGCCTGCTGCGGCAGAGTGACACAGGCCTCACCTGGTGGAAGGAGTCGGCGCCGACCTTGAAGAAGGCGAGCATGTTGTTCCTGGGGCTGACGGAGTGCTGCACGTGCGTGGGGCGGCCCCGCGCGTCCCGAGCCAGCAGCTGCAGCGCGCCGCCTGCTGCGGCAGAGTGACACAGGCCTCACCTGGTGGAAGGAGTCGGCGCCGACCTTGAAGAAGGCGAGCATGTTGTTCCTGGGGCTGACGGAGTGCTGCACGTGCGTGGGGCGGCCCCGCGCGTCCCGAGCCAGCAGCTGCAGCGCGCCGCCTGCTGCGGCAGAGTGACACAGGCCTCACCTGGTGGAAGGAGTCGGCGCCGACCTTGAAGAAGGCGAGCATGTTGTTCCTGGGGCTGACGGAGTGCTGCACGTGCGTGGGGCGGCCCCGCGCGTCCCGAGCCAGCAGCTGCAGCGCGCCGCCTGCTGCGGCAGAGTGACACAGGCCTCACCTGGTGGAAGGAGTCGGCGCCGACCTTGAAGAAGGCGAGCATGTTGTTCCTGGGGCTGACGGAGTGCTGCACGTGCGTGGGGCGGCCCCGCGCGTCCCGAGCCAGCAGCTGCAGCGCGCCGCCTGCTGCGGCAGAGTGACACAGGCCTCACCTGGTGGAAGGAGTCGGCGCCGACCTTGAAGAAGGCGAGCATGTTGTTCCTGGGGCTGACGGAGTGCTGCACGTGCGTGGGGCGGCCCCGCGCGTCCCGAGCCAGCAGCTGCAGCGCGCCGCCTGCTGCGGCAGAGTGACACAGGCCTCACCTGGTGGAAGGAGTCGGCGCCGACCTTGAAGAAGGCGAGCATGTTGTTCCTGGGGCTGACGGAGTGCTGCACGTGCGTGGGGCGGCCCCGCGCGTCCCGAGCCAGCAGCTGCAGCGCGCCGCCTGCTGCGGCAGAGTGACACAGGCCTCACCTGGTGGAAGGAGTCGGCGCCGACCTTGAAGAAGGCGAGCATGTTGTTCCTGGGGCTGACGGAGTGCTGCACGTGCGTGGGGCGGCCCCGCGCGTCCCGAGCCAGCAGCTGCAGCGCGCCGCCTGCTGCGGCAGAGTGACACAGGCCTCACCTGGTGGAAGGAGTCGGCGCCGACCTTGAAGAAGGCGAGCATGTTGTTCCTGGGGCTGACGGAGTGCTGCACGTGCGTGGGGCGGCCCCGCGCGTCCCGAGCCAGCAGCTGCAGCGCGCCGCCTGCTGCGGCAGAGTGACACAGGCCTCACCTGGTGGAAGGAGTCGGCGCCGACCTTGAAGAAGGCGAGCATGTTGTTCCTGGGGCTGACGGAGTGCTGCACGTGCGTGGGGCGGCCCCGCGCGTCCCGAGCCAGCAGCTGCAGCGCGCCGCCTGCTGCGGCAGAGTGACACAGGCCTCACCTGGTGGAAGGAGTCGGCGCCGACCTTGAAGAAGGCGAGCATGTTGTTCCTGGGGCTGACGGAGTGCTGCACGTGCGTGGGGCGGCCCCGCGCGTCCCGAGCCAGCAGCTGCAGCGCGCCGCCTGCTGCGGCAGAGTGACACAGGCCTCACCTGGTGGAAGGAGTCGGCGCCGACCTTGAAGAAGGCGAGCATGTTGTTCCTGGGGCTGACGGAGTGCTGCACGTGCGTGGGGCGGCCCCGCGCGTCCCGAGCCAGCAGCTGCAGCGCGCCGCCTGCTGCGGCAGAGTGACACAGGCCTCACCTGGTGGAAGGAGTCGGCGCCGACCTTGAAGAAGGCGAGCATGTTGTTCCTGGGGCTGACGGAGTGCTGCACGTGCGTGGGGCGGCCCCGCGCGTCCCGAGCCAGCAGCTGCAGCGCGCCGCCTGCTGCGGCAGAGTGACACAGGCCTCACCTGGTGGAAGGAGTCGGCGCCGACCTTGAAGAAGGCGAGCATGTTGTTCCTGGGGCTGACGGAGTGCTGCACGTGCGTGGGGCGGCCCCGCGCGTCCCGAGCCAGCAGCTGCAGCGCGCCGCCTGCTGCGGCAGAGTGACACAGGCCTCACCTGGTGGAAGGAGTCGGCGCCGACCTTGAAGAAGGCGAGCATGTTGTTCCTGGGGCTGACGGAGTGCTGCACGTGCGTGGGGCGGCCCCGCGCGTCCCGAGCCAGCAGCTGCAGCGCGCCGCCTGCTGCGGCAGAGTGACACAGGCCTCACCTGGTGGAAGGAGTCGGCGCCGACCTTGAAGAAGGCGAGCATGTTGTTCCTGGGGCTGACGGAGTGCTGCACGTGCGTGGGGCGGCCCCGCGCTTCCCGAGCCAGCAGCTGCAGCGCGCCGCCTGCTGCGGCAGAGTGACACAGGCCTCACCTGGTGGAAGGAGTCGGCGCCGACCTTGAAGAAGGCGAGCATGTTGTTCCTGGGGCTGACGGAGTGCTGCACGTGCGTGGGGCGGCCCCGCGCGTCCCGAGCCAGCAGCTGCAGCGCGCCGCCTGCTGCGGCAGAGTGACACAGGCCTCACCTGGTGGAAGGAGTCGGCGCCGACCTTGAAGAAGGCGAGCATGTTGTTCCTGGGGCTGACGGAGTGCTGCACGTGCGTGGGGCGGCCCCGCGCGTCCCGAGCCAGCAGCTGCAGCGCGCCACCCATACTGCGCGCCCAGCCGCCCCACGAGCTCTCCTGCTCCTCCTGAAAACCAATGCAGATGCCAGTTTGTGGTCCACTCGCCCCACACATTCCCGTGTACTCGGAGTGAGATCGCTCCACCTAAGCCACATGGTGGAGCGATCTCTTTGGTAAAAGCGGTATATCTATAAATGTCTTTGCTTACTCAGAGCCTTCTGTCTGGCCTGTGCAATCTGTCTGACATAATGAGTATTTAAAATATGCTATATATCTTTTTTATACTACCCCCCTGCCTTATAGTGTTGAATAATACTTTAGCGTGCAAAACCCATTCGACTTAACCGGTAAAGTGGAGGAAAGCTAAACTGTAGGATAATTAATCCATACCTCGTGATGGTCTCCGTCACCGTTCTCGACGGGCTTGTGGGGCGGCGGGCGGCGCGGCGCCCAGGGCGCCAGGTACAGGATGAAGGCCACGCGGCGGTCGGCGCGCAGGTCGTCGTGCGCCAGCAGGTGGTCGCCGGGCCCGTACAGCGAGCACGACGCCGACACCGAGCGCAGCGCCAGCCCCGTCACGCGCGCCACCTGCCCCACCGCCACACACGTCACACTCCAACTCACGGTAAACTTCTTGCCCGCGCTAACTACCCACAGTTGCCATGTCCCACATGTGCGTCAGACGACGGTCTACTAAGCTTCATCTAAAGAAAATAGCCTTTCTTGATATAATAGGTTGTCTGTAAGAGATTGCCCTGTGCGATAAGACCACCCATTGTACACTAGTTTATTATTTGTATCCTTAAGTGTATTGTAACGTTTACAATAAAGTATATAATAATAATAATAATCTATTTAGTACTAGACTAGTACTATTTTTCTCGGTGTCTCCAAGGCTTTTGACACTTTCTCTGTCCTTCTTTTGCTCAGTAAGCCAGAACTAATACCAATTAATTCTGGCTTATTGAGATTTAAAATTCACTTGATATTTTAAAAAGTTGTCTGATAGATCGCTCTCAGATTGTTAAAATAGATCATCACACCAGTAACTAAATGTTCCATAACTTTGGAGTCCCATAGGGTAGTGTACTTGATCTTAAACTGATCCTCATATACATAAATGATCTCCTGTAAGGTCAACCCACCAAACTCCAAATTAATCACATACGCTGATGACACAGTCATACTGGTACGTGGCAGTGACTGGGCTGAGGCAGTTTTTCGCAGCTTACACAAAATTTCCATATCTTAAATTTCGACAAAACTGGGTTTGTGACATTTGGTCCGAGACTTACATCACAGCCATCAACCGACTTCAATCTGACTTCGCACAAATAGAACTGTTTGAAATCAAGCCTAAGAATAATTTAATTAGTTAATGTACGGAACTGATTGTATGATATCGTCATCTTGCCAAAAGACGGTAGGGAGCGCGGTCGCTGTAACGGCGCGGCCGCCGGCATCTGACTCAGTGCCGGTTCGTGGTTACGGCTAGACGGACGCGCGTGTTTTGGTTGGGCTCAGAGAGTGAGCCTCCGCGCGATATATATTTGGACACTACGGGAAGCAACTGGGGTTGCAAGTGCGCCTTTGTTGAGGTTAGATTGTTAGCCTCGCGTGTATTTGGACATATTGTGGGACAGGAGTTTAAAGTGTGTGTGGAGTTTGGTGTGAACGAGACGCCGCTGGAGAAGCGTCGTTGGTGCAACGAGCTGGTACATCGGCAGGATCCTCGCAAGGTCACAAACACTCACATACACATATACATTAACACAAACTTGCGAGCCGAGAAGAAGTCAACTCGAAGTACAGGTTGGTGTCTAGGTTAAGTTAGATAGATTTTAGCGGGCGCGTATCGCGTTCCATTTGCTCTCGTTAGGATCAGACTGTCTGTTGGCGATTCATCTATGGGCCCGTGAGCTGCCCGCTTTGATCCTGGCGAGAACATAATCCTAGTAGCAGAGCGTGGTTGTACCTACTGGAATAGATTTTGTACAATTTGGTACAAAATAAAGTAATTTTCATTGTAATTTGTTATAATTCCTATTGAAGGCACATTTATATTTTTCATTGTACCTACATTAAAGTAACGGTTGTAAGAAGGCAGATAAGTAGTAGTAACAATAGTGTTATAACAATAGGTAGATATTTGTGTGAATTGAGTGAATAACTTTGTCATAATAACTTGTTAGGGTTGCGTTTAGATACGGAAAAACGTCAGTTATTATTAACAATTGGTAAACTTATTCAGTCAAATAAACTATATTATTTAATTACGGTAAAATTAAGTGTTTATAAATTATTGTTGCTTATTTGCGTGTATTGAAGTTGGTACTATGGCGCCGTCAGTAACTAAGACTATCGCAGCCAAGATTGAATCGGAATTAAGGTGGTTCTCATTAGTAGTCACGTTAGTTGGTCGTTCGGATCGCGAAGACGCGCTATTGACGCGCGCTAAACAAGCCGACGAACGGTATGACGCGGTACTAAAATGTCACGCCGACTATTTAGCGCTTCTTGAGGACGAGGTCCCAGCGGTGGGAAAGGATGCGCAGGCGGTAGTGCGGGGTAATGTAGACCAGTGCGGTGAGATGGTGATGAGCATCATCCAGGCGGCAGCTGACATTGAGAGGTCGCGAAAGGGCGACAGTCGGGAAAAATGCGGGCTGCCGGGCTTAGGGATTATGGCGCCACTGCCTCCAGTGAATGTGCCAGAGTTTAGTGGCGAGTATGCCGATTGGCCGAGGTTTCGCGACATATTTAGTAGTGTTGTGCACTCGCGTACAGATCTCTCGCCTGCGTATAAAATGGCGCAGCTAATGGGTCGGCTCTCCGGTGAGCCTCACGACCTTTTGACTCACCTGGAAATTACGGATGCTAGTTACGAAACAGCATGGGGCCTATTAATCGACCGTTATGATAATCGGCGATTAATTATTGATGGGCTCATTGAGAAAATATTTGGGATCCCGACGGTGTCTAACGTGCATGACATAAGGTCGAAAATCCTGAATCCGGTCACGGTAGCGGTCAACACGTTAGACCGACTTAAGTTGTCGTTAGGCGATAATAGGTATATTATTGTCAACCGGGTTTTACGCAAATTGCCGAGCGAAATAGTGGCCCGGTTTGAGCAAACTCATGGAGGTGAGTCACCCGACCACCTCCCGACCTTTGATGATTTGAGGATGTTTTTGGAGGGCGAGTGCAGGCGGGCGGATTGCCACGGGGCAACCACGTCGCGACCCCCCCCCCGTCACCCCGACGTACTAGCGGGCCCAAACCGGTTGAGCCCCGTCGGAGGGGACAGAAATATAACGCCCTCCAATCGCAAGTGTGCCCATTCTGCGGGGAGGGGGGACACGGTCTCACCACATGCGCGGATTTTAAGGCGCAGCGGGTGCAGAGACGCAGAGGGGTGGTCAAGCAGCGCTACTTGTGCTTCCGCTGCCTTGGCACACACTTTGTGCGTGAGTGCAACAAGACCACCGCCTGTCGGACATGCGGGGGGGCTCATCATGAGCTCCTCTGCCTGGCGAAGAGTGGGGGGGTGCACGGAGCCTTGACGGGAGGTCACCCCCCCCCTCCGAGGCCAGCTTCGGGTGAACGGTCACCCCCCATACGGGAGGGGGGTCAGCTGCGCATCCGCGGTCGCCCCCTCCTCGGGGAGGGGGGTCAGCAAGGGATCCAGAGGGCCGCCCGAGGCCGCCGTCTCCTCCGCGGGAGGGGGGTCGGCGCCAAGGCACGGGCGGGTGCCCGGAAGTAACACATGGGGAGCCGGGTTATGCGACTTACTCGTCCGTGCTGGGGGGCCCGCTGCCGCCCCCGAGTAGTCGCTTCTCCCCGCCCCTCGCAGAGTACCCGCGCTTGATGGCGCGTCCACCTCCGTTTGGAAGGATGCCGGTGGGCTACTTCCGACCGATGCGCATGTCACCGACGGATCGAGGGGTGTACTACCCGGGTTGGGACCCGTACACGGGGCTTCCCCCTCCTCCGGCCGGAGGGGAGGGAGGTGGTCCCTGCTAGCAATTATCAGTCTGTTCATCCGTGGTGCCCACCCCGCCAGTGACGGTATTGTTACCGACAGCTAGGATTACTGTCTGGGGTACGGATGGACAGCCAGTGCACGTGCGAGCACTTTTGGACTCAGGGGCACAAGGTTGTATTGTGTCTAGCCGTCTAGTGGACAGGCTGGGCCTTGCTTTAGAGCCATCACGGGATGGCGCAGTAGGTATAGGTGGCAATCGGGTGCCTCACCTCAGGGGTCAGACTACTCTCCTGCTTGACATGGGTGACTCGGCATCGGTCACACGGGTGAATGCCACTGCGATTGTTTTAGACGAAGTGGTAGGGGTCCTCCCTCAGATACGGTTACCGCCGGCGGTAAAGGGGTTGACCGATGGATTGGAGTTGGCCGATCCCCACTTTGCGATTCCCGGACGGGTGGACGTCTTGCTTGGGTCTGACGTCCTCGGGAAGCTGCTACGGAGCGGCAAACGTGAGCTACAACCAAACGGGGTGGTGGCCATGCGTACCGCAGGAGGATATGTATTATTGGGCCCAGTACGGGGACCACAGGACACAACGGATTATAGCCCCATATATTATGGCAGCGTTCTATCAGAGGTCCTGCAAAGGTTCTGGGCAACGGAAGAACCTCCCACCGCTTCTAGGATTAGCCCGCTTGACGAGGAGTGCGAGACATTTTATCAATGTCACACGGTGCGCCTCCCGTCGGGCAGATTTATGACACGGTTGCCGTTTCTGTCGACTCGACCTCCGCTGGGGAGCTCCTGGAGTCTGGCAGAGAAGCGGATGGTGGCAATGGAGAGGCGCATGAAACGGGACTCCAACTTCCGACAGAAGTATGTGGAGTTCATGCGCGAATACCTGGCCTTGGGCCACATGTCGGTGTCCAGGGTAGACTGGCGTCATGAGGAGCACTACGTTCTGCCTCATCATGCAGTCCTGAAGACACCTGACTCCAAGATCAGGGTCGTGTTTGACGGGAGCGCGGCGACACCTAGCGGAGTGTCCCTGAATCAATGTCTGCATGCTGGTCCTAAGTTGACCAGAGACATTGCAGACATTCTTACGGACTTCAGGAGACACCAGGTTGTCTTCGTTACGGACGTGAGGATGATGTTTCGCCAAACGGAGATCCATCCAGATGACCGTCGGTTCCAGCTGATATTGTGGCGAGAGAGCCCAGAAGAACCGATGGTCACATACGAGCTGAACACAAACACGTACGGATTAAAGCCCAGCCCTTATGTAGCCATGCGTACGCTACGAGAACTGGCTAATCAGGAACGGCTTCGCTTTCCTCGCGCGGCTGCAGTTATTGATAGGGACGTCTATGTCGACGACATTTGTACGGGTACAGATAGCATTGAGCAGGCGCTCATCTTAAGGGATGAATTGGTAGCGCTCATGGCCTCCGGTGGCTATGAACTCAGGAAATGGCTGTCGAACTGCCCAGAGGTGCTGGCGGGACTGCCAGCTGAGTACCAACAAGACCCGCATTTGTTTGAGGACTCGGATAATCCTCATGCGTTGGCAATTTTAGGGGTCCAGTATCGGCCAAGTCAGGATGTCTTCACGTACAACTGTGAGGCCGAGTTGCTGGCGAAGACCTGGACTAAGCGATCGGTTCTTTCAACCGTCGCCTGAACATTCGATCCAACCGGTTGGATCGCGCCGATCACGTTCATGGCAAAGTGCTTCATTCAGAAGCTTTGGTTGGCCCAACTAGGTTGGGATGATCAGCTCACGGAGGAGCTGGCTCGGGAATGGACGGCATTCGTGACCACATTGCCATATATCACGGAGATTGAGATCCCACGCAAACTGCTTCCGCAGGCAGGGGTCAAGGCCACCCTGCACGGATTTTGCGATGCGTCAGAAAAGGGGTACGCAGCCGCAGTCTACCTGAGAACAGGTGAGACCGCTGGTGCGGGAATTGTGCGCCTGGTCATGGCCAAGAGCAAGGTTGCGCCTGTTCGGACCCGCTGGACAATTCCGAAGATGGAATTGGCGGGTGCAGCCCTCCTGACGCGGCTACTGAACCATGTGGAGCAGAACTTGCGTGGTACGGTGGATCTGAGCGAGACGGTTTATGCATGGACTGACAGCCGGATCGTGTTGTGCTGGCTGCAGACTTCGGTCCACACGCTCGAGGTATTTGTGGCCAACCGAGTGTCACAAATAAATAATTCGGATACTCCTCTGGTCTGGAGACATGTTCCAGGTGAGTTTAACCCGGCTGACTGCGCATCACGCGGCTGTCCGGCGCCTGCTCTGGTTGAGCATTCCCTTTGGTAGGGGCCACAATGGTTGGAACGGCCACATGAAGAGTGGCCATTTAATGAGTGCGGACGACATTCCTTGCCCCCGGACCAGGGTTTGAGGGTCAATGTGACTACAGTGGAGTCTGCCACCGTAGACCACACGCTTTTGGAACGGTATAGCTCACTGGGCAAGTTACTTAGAGTCACGGGATGGATAATGCGGTTTGTCCATAATTGTCGACGCCCTGTCGCGCAGCGAAACATGTCGCCTGTAATGGGACCTGAGGAGCAACAAAGGGCTCTTTCACTTTGGGTGAAGGTCGTGCAGGGGAACGAGTTCCAGGACGAAATCAGGGTCCTGAGGACTGGCGCGGGTCGTTTGAAGAAAGGTCTTATCCGCCTCAACCCGTTCATTGATGAGCACGGAATGCTCCGGGTGGGAGGCCGATTACGGAATGCCAACTTGCCCTATGCAGCGCGACATCCTCTAATTCTCCCCAAGAAGGGAGCTTTGGTAGAGTTGTTGGTTTCGGACCGTCACACCAGGAACTCACACGCAGGCTGCAACACCCTTCTGGGCATTTTGCAACGTGAGTTCTGGATTTTGTCGGCACGGAGAGTGATACGGAGCGTTGTGTTTCGTTGCTTGCCTTGTTACCGACTCAAGGCAGCCACAATGCAGCCACAAATGGGAGATCTCCCGCCCGACCGAGTCACGGAGGCTCGGCCGTTTGCTGGCGTAGGGACAGATTTCGCGGGGCCTTTCATGGTCAAGACATCAAGCCTTCGAAACGCGAAGTCGGTTAAGGAAACGAGTTGTGCTGTGATTGCTGTTGTGACCGCGCCAGCTGGAGATCGGCGCCTAGTGAACGTTCTACAACACTTGACTTACATCACACCTTTCAATTACTCACCCTCATATTACATACAAACCACACTTGGAGCGTGACCTTGGAAGGTCGAAGTTGGCGTCCCCAGCACTCAGGTTAGTGGTACATTTTTGTTTTTATTGTTGTAGGCCGAAGCCTAGTAGAGGCAGGCCATTGTGTAACCTTGTTTATTGTTTGAAAAGCAACGGTACGCTCCACGTACCGTGGACAAGTTCCGGACACGTCCAGTTACCGTTGGCTGGCCTATTGCAGTCCTGAACAGCATATTTGTGCGTCTTCGTGTGTCTGGCGACCAAGGCAGTTCATTTGGAAATGGTAGCTGATCTCTCTACGGAGGCCTTTTTGGCAGCGTTGGATAGACTCGTTTCTCGAAGGGGTATACCGTCACTAATTCGGTCGGACTGTGGTACCAACTTCAAGGGCGCCGACCGCTGTTTAAAGGAAATTGTAGTGTTTTTGAGTCAAAATGAGCGAGAGATTGGCTCGGGCCTCGCCAGTCGGGGCATTTCGTGGTATTTCAGTCCACCTGGATGCCCCCACTGGGGTGGAATTTTTGAGGCAGTAGTTAAGTCCTCCAAGACTCATCTGTATCGGGTCATCGGCTCAACGATCCTCACCTTTGAGGAGTTGCAAACGGTATTTTTCAAAATCGAGGCGGTCTTAAACTCGCGCCCTTTGTGCCCGTTGAGCGCTGACCCGAATGACCTTGAGGCCATTACCCCAGGTCATTTCTTAATTGGCCAACCACTTAACGCCTTGCCGGAGTATCCTTATACGGATGTAAAGTTGTACCGGTTGTCACGGTATCAGATGTTGCAGCAAATGACTCAAAATTTTTGGAAGCGATGGTCGCTGGAGTATTTGCACATTCTGCAGCAACGCGTTAAGTGGACGGACAGAACGACCCCACCCTGCGTTGGAGACCTCGTACTGGTTAAGGATGCTAACCTATCACCGTTGTGTTGGCGACGGGGGCGCATCGTTAACCTGATTGCGGGCAAGGATGGGTCTCCACGGATCGCAGATGTGCAGGTGAGGGACTCGATCCTTAGACGGGCGGTTTCAACATTATCCCGACTACCGGGAGTTTGAGCGGACCGACAACGGGTCGGTTCGGGGCGGGTGGATGTTTGAAATCAAGCCTAAGAATAATTTAATTAGTTAATGTACGGAACTGATTGTATGATATCGTCATCTTGCCAAAAGACGGTAGGGAGCGCGGTCGCTGTAACGGCGCGGCCGCCGGCATCTGACTCAGTGCCGGTTCGTGGTTACGGCTAGACGGACGCGCGTGTTTTGGTTGGGCTCAGAGAGTGAGCCTCCGCGCGATATATATTTGGACACTACGGGAAGCAACTGGGGTTGCAAGTGCGCCTTTGTTGAGGTTAGATTGTTAGCCTCGCGTGTATTTGGACATATTGTGGGACAGGAGTTTAAAGTGTGTGTGGAGTTTGGTGTGAACGAGACGCCGCTGGAGAAGCGTCGTTGGTGCAACGAGCTGGTACATCGGCAGGATCCTCGCAAGGTCACAAACACTCACATACACATATACATTAACACAAACTTGCGAGCCGAGAAGAAGTCAACTCGAAGTACAGGTTGGTGTCTAGGTTAAGTTAGATAGATTTTAGCGGGCGCGTATCGCGTTCCATTTGCTCTCGTCAGGATCAGACTGTCTGTTGGCGATTCATCTATGGGCCCGTGAGCTGCCCGCTTTGATCCTGGCGAGAACAAGAACGCTGTTACAAATGTGGACTGTGGTTGTGCCCAAATAAACCGTACAGATTCGCGAAATACCTCGTTGTATTAAGAACGTTGACACGTGTTGAGCAAATTAATTCACTAATATAAAGTAAGTTAAGTTATTTCAAAGCCTTAAAAGTTCCGCTGAGTTCTCTACCCTTGAACTATTTTTTTTGCACAGTCCATTATTACGTACTGTATATCGACCTGGGGAACCTGGGGTAATGTTGGTAAATGTCTGTTACTACGTTTGGAGAGGGCCCGTAAGCCCATATGTAGAATTGCACGCCCAAATAACTTCGGTAAGACACTCTTTCGTATTGATCATAATTTTACGCAAACATACTGAACTGTTCTTCGACCCTGATTTGACTAAGCGCCAACGTAGTCCGATACGGTCTGCCAAACCAAAAATATGCCAAAACAAAATAGTAATTTTATAAGTAACTTTTATTCTTTCAGCAGCTTACGACAGTGTCCTTCTTTCCGTACTCAGAAGTAAATTACACCAGCTGAGTATCCCGGTAAAGATACTTAACTGTATCTGTAACTTGTTGGCTGCACGTACTATTAAGCTCCATGTTCCAGGAGAATCATATGACCCCAGAACTGTTTGGCGTGGGTTACCCCAGGGTTCAGTACTAAGTCCTCTTTTATACAGTATTTACACCTCTGATCTTCACAAGTCCCTTAACAGCGACTGCCAGATTTTACAATACGCAGATGACCTATGCTTATATATTCCCTCCTCGTCCGTAGATCTTGCTACGGTATCCATGCAAATATCCCTTAACTCCCTAAACCAGTGGTTAATCTCACATGGCCTTAGCTTGTCAGCTCCCAAAAGCTCCGTTGTAGTTTTCTCACGTAAACGTTTAACTCCATATGTCCACCATGAAATTGAAGGATCCCCAATCAAGGTCGAGGATAACGTGAAATTCCTTGGGGTCATTTTGGACCGTAAATTATCTGGTGTCCTTCATCTCCAATATGTAACCAGTAAATGCGAGAAAAACCTTAATATGCTACGAGCTCTAGCGGGTGTTTGGTGGGGTGCTCATCCTTTTACTCTTAAACTCATATACAATGCGACAATAAGAAGTTTATTGGACTATGGGTCTTTCCTCCTGGAACCCTGTGGGAAGGTTGCATTGGCCAAGCTAGAAACTATTCAGGCGAAATCCCTCCGCATTGTACTGGGTTGTATGAGATCCACTCCTACCAACGCACTGCAAGTTGAGAGTGGTGACCCTCCCCTTCTTCTCCGTAGACAATACCTGGCCGATAAATATATGTACAAGGCATATCTCCTTAGTGATCACATTGTTCTTTCTAAGCTTTCCATACTAGATAACTTATGTAGACAAAGCGATTATTAGAAAAATAAAGACCCCCCCTTGATCCTTAATTCATTTAGGAATATTCGGAATGTAAAAGACAATTCACCCATCCCTCAGTGTAATAAACTACCACTTTACACATGTCCATATGAAACTCTTAATTTTGTCCCAAAGATCTCTTTTATTGGAATAAGTAAGGACACCACCAATGCTAATGACCATTTTCTTTCGACTGTTAATAACAACTGGCCTGATCACTACAAATTTTATACCGACGCTTCTAAATTAACCACGGACGGTAAAACAGGCATTGCTGTATATATTTCCAACTCCCAAATATTCCTTCAGTTCCAGTGCCCCCCCGAGTCTTCGGTTTTTACTGGGGAATGCATTGGAATTCTGGAGGCGTGTCTATTTATTTCCTCTCATTCAACTATTATTACAAAAGCAGTCATCTTTTCTGATTCCATGAGTGCTCTGGAGGCAATAGTTAAAAATTCATTTAAAGATAACCTACGTAGCCCAATCATTGTTGAAATCAAAACTGTCCTACATTCTTGTTTTAGAAAAAACATTGAGATAATATTAGTATGGATTCCTAGTCATATGAATATTAGGGGCAATGAGCTTGTAGATGTAGCAGCTAAGAATGCGGTCAGCAGTAATCTCGCAGATAAAAAACATTATGCTGTTCAGGTCTATGACCTGATTCATAAGGCCAAAGTAGATCTTTTTAAATCCTGGCAAGACCTCTGGTCCCAATCTAGCAAGCATAAGGCTACCTTGTTTGCATCTATTCAACCAACCATCCCTCCCAAGCCTTGGTTCTATAAATACAAAGAAGCATCCAAAACCGTCACATCTGTTATATGCAGAATCCGTATTGGCCACTGCTGTACCCCAGTTTTTCTCCATAAAATTAGGGTCCGGGACAGTTCTTTGTGTGAGTGTGGACTGGATGATGGTACGCTGGACCACATATTTTTAAACTGCCCTTTGAATAATGTTTCCTCTTTTGATAAAGTTACTACAAAATTGAAAATTCAAAAACCCATTAATGTTCGTCATCTCCTCTCATTTTTCCCTAATCCCCAAATTATTCGTGCTTTTATTAAATTTATTTCCAATAACAATATTAAACTCTCATAATCAGCCATTAAAAAAAAATGTATATACTACAAACCGCATCTATGTAACTAACTATTACTAACTTCTATGTTATGTGTTTGTTTCAGGGCTATAAGGATTGCCAAAAAAAAAAAAAAATTCATAATATACCCCCTGCAAATATATATTTATTAAAATACCCATGTATAGTCACTACGCGACACTGGCAGAAATTGCCGAAGTTTTCGGCAGATTGCCATAACAAAAAAAAAAAAAAAACTTTTATTCTTAATTTTGGAATGTTGATGATGGTTAATAACCATGACACAGTTTCTAACTAATGTGGCTATTATCGAACCCATTTATTTTGTACTTGTTTTTGCTCCCGTAAATAAATAAACTCCTATCGTAGGTCTTGTAGGTAATTGTATGTTTTTACTATAGTATGCCTATTACATGAGGTATTAGTATACTTTTCCGCGGAAGCCTATCGTAACAGTCTCACTAAGCACCCAATAGATGGAGTTGCTACAACTCCATCAACTACATTGTTGTTGTTGATGGAGTTGAACAATATTTTATTAACATTTTTATTCGTCCATACTTAGCATAGAGGGAAACTGAAGTAGTTTACAAGTACAACCGATAACCAATTCAGCGGCTTGGAAATGGAAGTGTCTATGTTTAGCAGTTTGGACTGCAGTCGCATCAACATTACTAGTAGAGAGGAGAGTATTTAAGTTAGGGGCAGCTTACCCAATCCATAACTTCAGTCTTGAGCAGCTCGTATATGCCCCGGATGCTTCGCTGCCACGTGAGGCTGGCCAGGTCGGCCGTCTGGTGGAACTCGTACAGGTCCATCTTCTTGCGCGACCAGTCCAGCGTGTTCATGTCGTCCACGATGTTGTTGATCATCTCGGGGTTGGCCAGGAAGTCGTGCAGTAAGCACAGTCTGAACGGCTCGCTCGTCAGACACACTTCCGGACTCGTCAAGTCTTTCTTCTCTGACCAGTGGGTTTGTAGTCTCTCTATTAACTCTTGTGACTGTAAAGAAATTGTTTGTTAGTGTTGTACACAACCATCACGTCATTTTTAGGGTTCTGTAGCCGAATGGCAAAAAACGGAACCCTTATAGTTTCGACATGTCTGTCCGTCTGTCTGTCTGCCCATCCGTCCGTATGTCACAGCCATTTTATTCCGAAACTATTAGGACTATACATGTAAAACTTGGTAGATACATGTATTCTGTGAAACGCTTTCCGATTTTAAGAGAAAATTTAAAAAACATTTAAAATAAAGGGGGCTCCCCATACATGGAACTGAAACTGAATTTTTTTTTTTTTTTCATGAAACCTATACATGTGTGATATCTATAGAGAGGTCTTTAAAAATGACATTAAGGTTTCTAAATTGACTTTTTCATTAAGTTAATCGTTTAAAAGATATACGCTTCCAAAGTGGTAAAATGTGTGTCCCCCACTCTAACTTTTTTTTCTCTACTCTAATTTATTCGTCAAATTGTTGGATAGGTCTGCTCAAATTTGCGTGGTTATTTCCTCAAAAGTTCACCACAGACATAAACCTATACAATACACATTTTATGGACTTTAAAAGAGACTCTTCTTTTCTTCCCAGAGTAGTCAGTTAGGAAATACCGGCCTCATCTAGCTAAACTAAACTTAACACTCAAAAAAACATGACGTGTAAAAGTGTTATTTATGACCAATTAACGATCCTTTAGTGCTCTGCGCGTCCAGTACAACAACGCGTTCAGGGCGTTGTTGGGGCTGCCGCGCTGGTGCAGTGCGTCGGGTATGTTCGCGGACGCACACGTAGACGGCGCGCATGCCGCGCTCCGCAAGCGATACGCCGCGGCGCTCTGCACGCTGCGCGCCAGCACCAACAGCATCCTGGCCGTTATAGCGGAGAGGTGGGACACGCGGTACGTCCAACACTGGTCACACACACACCCATATATTATAATAATAATAGTTTTCTTGTATTCTTCTTACTAACACTTATTTTAAGTTCCTACTGTACTAACATTCTATGGATTCCGTATATCTGAATTTTTTTTTTTTTTCATTCTGGTTGAAATCGATGCTTTGAAAACACAGGCTTGTCTTTTCTCCGCTAAAAGGAGCCAATTTGAATGGTCTCCTACTTTCAGAGGTGCATCTGTACCTATTACCGACCGCCTGGAGCTCTAAGAGAGTCTAAAGCTCAGACTGCAGCCAAAAAGCTGGGCATCCTACAGAAAGTGAGGCGATACTTCACACCTGGACAGCTTTTGAATTTATATAAAGCACAGGTCCGTTCCTGTTGGAGTATTGCAGCCACTTGTGGGATGGCTCAGTCAAATACCAGCTAGCTGCACTTGACTCGATCGAACGCAGAACTAAAAGGCTCATAGGTGACGAGGTTCTGGTAGGCAAGCTTCACAGCCTGGCTCACCGGCGAAACGTCGCTTGCCTGACTATCTTCTACAGATTGTACTTCGGAGAGTGTGCGCAGGAGCTCCACGACCTAATCCCTTTATCCCCCTTTTACTACCGGTCTACCAGACGTACCACAGGATACCATCCACACTTGGTCGATATACCGTCTTGTCGTACTAAGTGCTTTTCTTCAACATTCATTGTGCGCACAGCCAAGGTGTGGAACTCTCTGCTGGCTATATAGGCATTTTCTGGGCTCGCTCGTTCGATCGTAGACCTTCTTACACTTACTATCAGGTGTGATCGAGGTCAAGAGCGGGCTCATTGGTAATAAAAAGAAAAAACATAATAGTGTACCGACTGGGTTCGTACTCACGGCCTGCAACTTGCAAGTCAGGCACGTTATCTTATGCCACCACTGCTCTCAAAACCCTTTTACTGACGGAAGGCCGCCGGCGGCCGCAAGCAACCAGCTTAAGATGACCTCTAAAATCGATAGGGGAAAAAATTTAAGAGGTCAACTTAAGCTGGTTGGTTGGTTGACAGGTGGTTGAGGGGCAATAAATACATAAATGGTAAATATCCCGTTTTAAGTTCTAAAGATAAACACCATGATTTTTAACCGACTTCTAAAAAAGGAGGAGGTTCTCAATTCGGATGTTTGTATTTTTTTTTTATGTTTGTCCGCGCATAACTCCGTCGCTTGCCAACCGATTTGAAAAATTCTTATCTTGTTAGAAAGGGTATACTTCCCAAATGGTCCCATGAAATTTTTATCGAAACCGGACAACCCGTTTCTGAAAAATCAACAAAAGTCTAAAAATATATTTACGTTGATGATCTTTTCGTTTACTCTGCATTGCGTTTTTTGTTCGCGTATAACTCCGTCATTTATTACGAACCGATTTGGAAAATTCACTGACCCACTAAAAAGCATGAAAATAAAAACATTTTTGCAAAAAATAAAACCGACTTCCATATCAAAACACTACAAAGCCAAAAATAATTTTAAATTTCGGAAGGCGGTGTGAAAAAAAAAAGAAAATACAAAATCAATAACACCGACTACCGAAATTAAAATTATTTTTGGCTTTGTAGTATTTGATATGGAAGTCGGTTTTATTTTTTGCAAAAAAGTTTTTTTGTTAACACAGGCATTGTTTGCCAAAAAGGAGGCTCCGAACACAAATCATTGTACATGAATACCTAATACCTCTGTCAAAGGAATTCATAATAATGTAATGTGATTAAATTAATAATAATAATTAATATTTGCATGCGGAATGAGAGCTGATGTATAGCACTTATAACTTGTGTAAAATGTATTAACCATATTTGCAAAATAAAAGTGTATGCTATTCTTTGAAGTTCTTGGTGTAAATAAAAAATATTTTCAATTTTTCATTTTTATAAAGCCGGCTCTACACGTTGGCCAACACAGTGGCGAATGTAGTGGCCAATGACTATTCGCCAACGTGTAGAGGGGGTGTTTGTGCACCCAACATGCACAAACACGCCGTCTACACGTTGGCCAATACGCATTGGCCACTACATTCGCCACTGTGTTGGCCAACGTGTAGAGCCGGCTTTATGCAATATGTAGTGATGTTACCTTAAGCCTAGGGTTGAACAGCGGGTCATCCATCCTGTTGGCGCGCGGGTTGAGCTGCGTCCTGACGGCCTGGAGCTGGCACTTGTCGTCCACCACCAGGATGGAGTCGTCCTCCCACGACGACTCCGACTCCGAGCTGTAGTCTGAAGATGACGACGATGAAGAGTAGTCCTCTGGAAACAGAATCCGACCCTGTTATTTACTTCCACTTCATACGTCTTTAATATTTTTTAAAGATGCATAACTATAGAGTTTGTGATCTATATTTTTTTTTTCTGGTTTAGAAAATCATCAAATGAAATGACTCCTCATGCTGTGGGTGGTGCGGCAGGGAGTGTCAGACTTCTACTGACTAAAAACCCACCCTGCTCCTTCTGTGCCCTTGCATTCCGGGGCCGCGGTATCTCGTTAGAACATTCCCGCAACCCCGTAAGTATAATCTAGTAAATAAACATGACGTTGTCTCTATGTAGAACACTGGTAGTCGGTGACAGTCACGCGAGAGCCACAGGCGAGAATGAACGTCTACCTGAATACTGGCGTGGTAACGAGCAAATTAACGTACATTTGTAACATTATTGTCTTTGTCCATTAATTTGAGAATCAAATGTATTTTACACAATTTCTACTCCAATCCCTATTTTTTATGTCATCAAAGTGGCGCCTATGTTCTTTACCTATTCAAAGCCTTTTTCTTTGCCACAGACAAAAATTAAAATAAAATTTATCTATAGTGGAAAAGTGAGAATACAACCCGAATCTTTCAAGTCAATAGTGTACATACATGAAAATACTGTTGTATATTATGTATATAACACCAAACTAGACCGCTGTTTCAAAGTAGTCTCTACCCTAAAAATCTCTACCTTTCATAGATACAGAAGATATAAAAGCCAAACTAGAAATATTTGGAATGCCATACATATAAATAAAATTGTAGTGTCTGATCTAATTCTAAATGACTGTATTTTCTTGAATGCTTATTTATACAGTACTAAAACATAAACTTTGGCAAAAATATTTGTCCTTCTGATTATATTTCTGTTTGTCTGAGCTTATCCCACAGCCGAACCAAGTTTGGGATGAAAGGGACTTTCACTGGAATATAGAGGAGTTTATAGTGCAACATATATATAGACTACAGCTTAGAAACATCCATACTAATATTATAAATGCAAAAGTAACTCTGTCTCTCTGTATGTTACCTTTTCAAGCCTAAACCGCTAAACCGATTTTGATGAAATTTAGCATGGGAATAGATTAATACCCAAGGAAGGACTTAGGATAGTTTTCATCCAGGAAATCCAACGGGATCGGGAATTACGCGGGAAAAACCTCCCACGCAAACAAAGTCATGGGCAAAAGCTAGTTTTTCATAACTATGGTTTGGAATGCTCAATGGAAATATAAAGAATTAAATACTAATATAACAAGTGTAATATAATACCGTCTCACAGAGACGAGGCGGTGTGTGAATGAAAATACGCTGAATTATATAAATTATCATGTTTGCAGACTAAGGCTCAATTTACACCACCGCGGAATGGAAGTGTCAATTTCGCCTCATGAAGCGAGAAGTCGCAAATTCGCGCGACTTCGCCTTGCTTGCTTGGCACCGCACTGCTGTGGCCGACCCAACCGACTCCTTGCTCGCACCACTTCCCGCGGATTCCACAGACGGCGCCGACAGAAACTAGGGGAATTCTCGAGAATGCGCGAGGATTCCCCGGAAGACGCGCGACCTTTTCTGGCTCCAATTAAGTTTGTATGTTATACAATTGACATAAAATTCATTATGCTATGTACAATTTCGTTGCAAAAAGTCGGTTCCATTCCATTCCACGGCAGTGTAAATTGAGCCTAAGATAAAACTGAACTTCAAGATAAATAATCCTCAGCCATTTAAAGTTATGAATTGCACAGAGTTAAAAAGGGCTAAGCTCTACAGCATGTTCTAAGCATATTGCATGTAGATCACCCCACTGTCTGGCATTATGAGTAGTTTTTGTGGCCTACCCAAATGTAGTTTATTTGGTATTCTTTGCCAAATAGTTTGAGCACCTAAGTTTTAAGTTCAGATATGTGATAACTGACAAAACAATAGACATGGATTAGATTAAAAACCTAGCATCAACTAGGATATAGATGACGCCAAATAACTTGGCAAGGTTTTGGCGTAGTGGGGGTAAGTTCGCGCATCGAGCAATTAGTGGAAGAAAAAAGTAGTCACTTTTACTGCTTGCCATTATTCTATGGTTATTGCCATCATTTATTTTTAATCATATCTGTTCAGAAGCATGTTAAAGAAAGAAGAGGAATTCATTCGTTAATTTGGTATCGGTATTATAAATAAAATAGATATAATACATAAAATACATTTAAAAGTGAAAAAAATGTATTTAAAAAAACATTGAAAATAATATGTTCTTGTCGGCACAATTAGTTAATAAAACTGCTACTCTTTTATTCTTCTTTTTTCCTGGTGTCCTAAAGACAGTGACGAATTCTGAATTTCAACCTTCCTTAACTATGGTGTCTAACTGTTCTTTCTGACGTTTTAATAGTCTGCGTAAAACGGTATTTGGTCCTGGCATTGTAATTTAGGTAACAAAAACTTAATTTAAAACAACAACTCGTAACAAAAACAAAGGGTACAACTTTCGTGTGTGTAAGTGTATTCGGGAGCAAATTGAACAAGAACTACTGACGCACCAATCGCGCGCTCGGAGCGGCGCTACGTCATACCCCGCGTCCCGCTGACACCTAAAAATCGACTTCTTGATCGAAATTGAACAACTCTTGCCAAGTTATTTGGCGTTACCTATACTTTCAGTAAACCATAAAACCTTTTCTTGGATATACATACAATAAAGTAAGGTATGAAGATCTTTAAATATGTCATACAGAATCAGCTGTATAGGAAAAAATTCAGTCACAGAATAGACCCACAAGTAGGGAAACACAAAACACAAAAATACCAAAAGCTAATAGGTATATATTTTTATAATTATATTAATTCCTTCTAAATAAATTCAATAAGTAATGATTAACTATGGTACATAACAATATTAAAAATTATTTACCATCAATCTGGAATCTAGAGCTGTTAGTGTATGGTCTGTGTTCAGTAGTCCATTATAACTGAGTAAATAAACATTCAAGTCAATAATACATGCCTGTAGAACATCTGGAGGCTACGAGTTAGCACGATCTGGTCTACCAATACGAATGGTACAAGTGCAAAAAATATTACAAAGTTTACAAACACGCATTACATAGCTACATTCAAGTTTCCCGCGCAAATTGGTGCTAACTAAAGCGTACAAGTACTGACCTCCACGGATCCTCTTGACCTCATCAGCAGAGGCCTGGTAGGAATTGACGGCGCACACATCCGAATCATCGCTCTCCGTGTCCGAAATTTCGATCACTGTGCTGGAGAGCCTACGCTTAGCGGGCGGCCGGACCACAGGCGCGCCGCCGCCGGCGCTCGCACCAGCGCCCTCGTCCACCGGCGCCGTGCTCGAAGACGGTTCTTCGGTTTCTCTACTAGGCGAACTCATTTTGTACCACTAGCACTACATAATACGTGAAAGAAAAACAGAACGAAACCAATATGATGCGACGCCTAACCTAAAATTTTGTTGACGTCCGAACTTCCCTAATGGCCATCCTTATAAATTAAATAAAAGTTGACCGCAAAAATTAATATTTAATTTGTTGCGTATTTGAAAAAAAAAAATAACTACCCATTCATAAAATTGATCCATTTTAAAGTAGCCTACCATGTACTTACTTTACAACATGTACAACATACAATCTCAAGTTACAAATTATAAATTGAAGACTGGCAATTTTGAAATCAGGAATTTAACTTGTACGGTTCTGTACTTCTGATGTCAACGTCACAACATATTCATATAACCTCAAAATCAAAAGATTAGTAGGTTTAAATATTTGTAAACAAAGTAGACAAACTAGAAATGACGGATTCCTTGTCACAAAAGCCTTTAGATAGTGTAGTTGATCCCCAATGCCAGTATTTCGTGCTGAGGAAAAAGCGGCTGTGCCGGATGACAGTCCGGCCAGGCCGCCAGTATTGCGGTGAGCACGAACCTCAGCCCAAAACCACAGATGGTCAGGTACGACCACCACCAGCTTCAATCATTGCACAAGCTGACGCTAGTAATTATAACAAATAGTTTGGATTTTGTCAATTCATTCTTGACATAAGTACATAAGAGAGAAATGATAAAGTTAAAGTGGTATCATCATTCGTCTTTTTGTTTTAGGATGACACACGTATTCCTTGTCCTAATGATCCCAAGCAGTAAGTAGAGTAAAAACATATTCTGTCCATGGTTATACTTGTAGTATCAGTATAACTTAATACACTTGTAACATTTTCCAGTACTGTTTACTCAAGTAAACTGGAGAAGCACTTGTCGATCTGCAACGCTCGGGTGACAGAACAGCCGCCGTACATTGTAACAAACATCAATGCACCCACTGAGGTAGAAACATCCATCAGGAAGCCACTCAGCCAGATATCTTGGGAAACAGTCATGCAAGTCATAGACAAAATTAACTTTTTATATGATAGTAAGTAATTTTTTATATCAAACATTAATTTGAACTATATTGGCTATTGTTTAAGACTGAAGACGAGGCGGTATGGTCTAAGACCTTAGCCTGCCCGAGAAGGGCGAAGGAAAAAAAAAAAGAAAATGGCTATTGTTTAAGTATTATTAGATATCAAAGATTCCATGATTTCACAGAGCATGTAAAGGACAACATAAGAACAGCTCGTGAGTACCCTATTCACAGCAGCGTAATGGAGGAGTTCTCTGAGAGTGATCGTGCAGAGAGCTCCTTGCGCCATCTGCGGCAGGTGTCAAGCCTGCTGTGGCTGACTGAAGAGGAGGGGCTGGTTGGCCCCAATACCTGCTATGTGGAATTAGGAGCTGGAAAAGGTAGGTTATTAATTCTAAAACTCTAGAATAATTATTTCAATAAACACACTTTTAATATATCTATACCAATTATCAAAAAAAAATTATAACTAATGCTTTTTACAATATTGTTATTTAAGTGTGATTCAATTATTGGTGTACAGTAAAGTATATTCTATCTATCTATCTAATATTATCAAGTGGAGAATTTCGATGAAATTTGGTATGAGGAAGGTTATAGGCTTCTTTTTACACAACTGCAAAAAGGAAATTTATATTATTTTTATATCATGATAAACGAGGTGAAGCCTGTGCAAATACTAGTCAAATAAATGTCGCAAATTCTTCTACAGTTCCTTTATAACAATTTTATCTATTAAGTTTATAAACATAGCAAGGAAAGTGTGTGCAATATAGTTAGTGTGTATTGTTGGGCTGATGTTGTCAGGGCACGTGTCGTACTACGCGTGGCAGGCGTGGTGCGCAGGCGGCGAGGGCGCCGCCCTGCTGGTGGACCGCGCGGCGCTGCGCCACAAGCGCGACAACCGCCTGCGCGCGCGCTCCGTGCGCCTGCGCGCCGACCTGGCGCACCTAGCGCTGCAGCGCGCGCCGCTCGTCAACGACTGCGACGCCGTGGTGGGACTCGCCAAACATCTTTGCGGCGTCGCCACTGGTAACCAAGTTATTCCATTCTCAATAAAACCCCTTACAACGCTATCTGACTTTTAAAAGCGACAATAGCCCGATAACTAAGGTGTTAGACATGATCGAGAGATCACGGATTCGAGTCCCAACCATTACACTATTGCCGTGAACCCACTGAAAACAAGCATATTTAGCTTAGTTGGAGGGCTTAATAAAATTAATATAATAATAATGTTCTTTTTAAAAAACAAAAAAACAATATGCCATACACTTTTTTTCATTAGCATGGAACATTTAACTGACTGAAACTGATTTTCACATTCCATGAAATGCACCTTTCTGTCTCTACACTCTGTTTGTCAGATTCTTAATGAATCCGAATGTCTGGTGCTATTGATAATGTGCGACCAATGCTACTCCGCCTCGCTGCCATGGAAATTTTTTTAACAGCTATAGTCTGCTTTGTCAGGCTAATAAAAACGACATAATGAACACTTCCTTTTCTTTCTATGACAAGGACCCCATACGCAATTGTGGTTTTGAGAGTCTATTTCTTAAAGCAGTCATTGTAAGAGGGAAAGCCTCCAAACCCAGCCTAGGCTCACCATGGATTTCCCATCATTAATGATGTTGGTATGTAATACATTTCTCTGTCAAATTGCATATGATTGCGAATGGGAGTGGTATAATGGGTGAAGGTCCCAAGTCCACCGTACTCGTCTGCTGCATCGTTCCTTCGGGAATCGCTATGTCATTTCATTCATTGAATGGAGACTAATAGCAGTGAGGTGGGAGCCAATGAACCATATTTGAAGTGTATTGAAAGACTTTTTTGAGGTTGAGCACCTGGTTGTGCAGACTACGCGCTGCGCTGCCTGACGGCGGGCGGCGTGCGGCCGCGGACGCGCGGCGGCGTGCTGGCCACGTGCTGCCACCACCGCTGCCAGGCGCCTGCCTTCTTCGCGCCCCGACAGCTGCGGGTATGTCCTGCATACTTAGTAGTTAGAGGTTGAAGCACCTGGTTGTGCAGACTACGCGCTGCGCTGCCTGACGGCGGGCGGCGTGCGGCCGCGGACGCGCGGCGGCGTGCTGGCCACGTGCTGCCACCACCGCTGCCAGGCGCCTGCCTTCTTCGCGCCCCGACAGCTGCGGGTATGTCCTGCATACTTAGTAGTTAGAGGTTGAAGCACCTGGTTGTGCAGACTACGCGCTGCGCTGCCTGACGGCGGGCGGCGTGCGGCCGCGGACGCGCGGCGGCGTGCTGGCCACGTGCTGCCACCACCGCTGCCAGGCGCCTGCCTTCTTCGCGCCCCGACAGCTGCGGGTATGTCCTGCATACTTAGTAGTTAGAGGTTGAAGCACCTGGTTGTGCAGACTACGCGCTGCGCTGCCTGACGGCGGGCGGCGTGCGGCCGCGGACGCGCGGCGGCGTGCTGGCCACGTGCTGCCACCACCGCTGCCAGGCGCCTGCCTTCTTCGCGCCCCGACAGCTGCGGGTATGTCCTGCATACTTAGTAGTTAGAGGTTGAAGCACCTGGTTGTGCAGACTACGCGCTGCGCTGCCTGACGGCGGGCGGCGTGCGGCCGCGGACGCGCGGCGGCGTGCTGGCCACGTGCTGCCACCACCGCTGCCAGGCGCCTGCCTTCTTCGCGCCCCGACAGCTGCGGGTATGTCCTGCATACTTAGTAGTTAGAGGTTGAAGCACCTGGTTGTGCAGACTACGCGCTGCGCTGCCTGACGGCGGGCGGCGTGCGGCCGCGGACGCGCGGCGGCGTGCTGGCCACGTGCTGCCACCACCGCTGCCAGGCGCCTGCCTTCTTCGCGCCCCGACAGCTGCGGGTATGTCCTGCATACTTAGTAGTTAGAGGTTGAAGCACCTGGTTGTGCAGACTACGCGCTGCGCTGCCTGACGGCGGGCGGCGTGCGGCCGCGGACGCGCGGCGGCGTGCTGGCCACGTGCTGCCACCACCGCTGCCAGGCGCCTGCCTTCTTCGCGCCCCGACAGCTGCGGGTATGTCCTGCATACTTAGTAGTTAGAGGTTGAAGCACCTGGTTGTGCAGACTACGCGCTGCGCTGCCTGACGGCGGGCGGCGTGCGGCCGCGGACGCGCGGCGGCGTGCTGGCCACGTGCTGCCACCACCGCTGCCAGGCGCCTGCCTTCTTCGCGCCCCGACAGCTGCGGGTATGTCCTGCATACTTAGTAGTTAGAGGTTGAAGCACCTGGTTGTGCAGACTACGCGCTGCGCTGCCTGACGGCGGGCGGCGTGCGGCCGCGGACGCGCGGCGGCGTGCTGGCCACGTGCTGCCACCACCGCTGCCAGGCGCCTGCCTTCTTCGCGCCCCGACAGCTGCGGGTATGTCCTGCATACTTAGTAGTTAGAGGTTGAAGCACCTGGTTGTGCAGACTACGCGCTGCGCTGCCTGACGGCGGGCGGCGTGCGGCCGCGGACGCGCGGCGGCGTGCTGGCCACGTGCTGCCACCACCGCTGCCAGGCGCCTGCCTTCTTCGCGCCCCGACAGCTGCGGGTATGTCCTGCATACTTAGTAGTTAGAGGTTGAAGCACCTGGTTGTGCAGACTACGCGCTGCGCTGCCTGACGGCGGGCGGCGTGCGGCCGCGGACGCGCGGCGGCGTGCTCGCCACGTGCTGCCTGGAAGAAGGCAGGCGCCTGGCAGCGGTGGTGGCAGCCACCACCGCTGCCAGGCGCCTGCCTTCTTCGCGCCCCGACAGCTGCGGGTATGTCCTGCACACTGCAGCTACACAAGCATGCCACACGGCCCCTGAGCACATCAGAGTGCCCACGAATGGCTTATATCAGACCGCAGAGTTCATAACAAAACTCAAGAACAGCTGTGCTGTTTTTTTTTAATATTTATAATATGCTCGCGTTTGACCACCATCGAAGATAAAGCACACTTGCCTAAAAGTAACCTATTATTCACTCAAGACCCTCAGGTTATGCTCTCAGGAAACAGACTCCAGCAGGGATTTCCGCTCCTTAACCGTACGCACAATGTAATGCACAATGTGTTCTGTACTGTAGAGTAAGCTGAGTAAGGGATTGTTTATGCTATACTCGTCAATAACCTAATGGTTAAGGTTTCGGCCTTCTGATAGAGAGGTCCCGGGTTTAAACCCCACATAACGCTATTGCCGTGAACCCACTCCAGACACAAGCATATTTAGCTCAGTGGGTTAACCAGATAGCTAATTCACTTAAAAAAAAATTGTAGTCATGGACAGTTAATATCAGAGCTAATAACAGAAACCGAGTTCCACTGTCCTGTGTTCTGCATTGTAAAATAAGTTGTTTATGCTATAGGCGTACATTTGTTATGCCTCATTGTAGAATGAATATAAGGTGACATGTTCCATTTCATGGAATAACTAGCTTCTATCCGCGAGTTCGTTCGCGTGGGAAGGTTTTCCCCGCGTAAATCCCGATCCCGTGAGAATTCCGGGATATAAAGTAGCCTATGTGTTATTCCAGCTCATTCAGTTCCGTTCAGTAATTTTTGCGTGAGAGTAATAAACATCTATCCATCCGTCCTCACAAACTTTCGCATTTATATTAGTACAAGTAAAATTCAAGATGTCTACGTCTCATATGTTGGTATCGCTAATCCACATGGACGGAAAGAGCCACCAGTCAGCACAGTTTGCACACTAATACTGTAAAAACATCACTCAGAACTGCAGACACCAAAATCTATCACGTATTTAATTATGTAAAAATTTCCAGGAGTTGGGCATCAGCAGCGAAGAGTTTAACGTGATGCTGGGGATCGTGTCGTGGGCTACTTGCGGAGATGGGCGTCCGCGGGAGCCGCGCCCCGACGCCGGGGAGCAACACTCCCACAAGCCCACTCACGAACTGGCTGATAACGATTCCGAACGAAGTGGTCCAGGCCGCGAGGCAGCCAATGGCAACGCGGTCCCCGAGGCTCCAGCTACCCGCGTGGCACTGCCACAGGAGACGCGAGAACGCGTGGGTCGGCGCGCCAAGCAGTTGTTAGACTGGGCGCGCGTGCTACAGCTGCGAGCTATCGGCTTCGATGCCCGGCTGGTGTACTTTGTGCCCAGAACCGTGTCGCTGGAGAACGTCTGCATCGTGGCCAAGAAGCTCAGCTGATAGTGCATGCTGTTGTACTGAGCAGACACTTCGATTCTGCACTGTTGAGTGACCAGCCGCCATACTATAATGGTTTCAGAACCACCATTCCCCTGGTACTATGGTGGGTCTTTTATAGTTAAACGGTACCACCGAATTATGTACTAATCTGCCTATCTATTGCTTGATAACTCATAGTTAGATAAATGACAAATTATTATAAAAACAAAACCCGACTGTTAAGAAACAATGAACTGAAAAGAGAAGAACATGTAATACAATGTTTGAGAATGTAATATTTTGTGCTGTCCACTTAAGTATGCCAATAATTATTATAACATTACATCACTGTTTGACAGCGGATCGTTTAACTTTAGGAGACCCACCATACAACCATCATTGCATTTGTAAGGGGTAGTGCTATGCGTTTTGTATAGCTACGTCTCCCTCCAACAACGAAATCATTATGGTTTTAAGTCGTCATGGTAAGTGCGCTGGTTTTACTAACTCATCGAATTCACACAATGTTGTGGGCTGAATGGTTACATGACAAAGTAACAGTTGACTGCAGGGCTCTGTGTATTTTTATTTAAAACTGATGTCGATTATAATAATTTTACTGTACATAGTGGTATATTATAGTGGTTGTAAATAAAATAAAACGGTAGCAAATATAATGTTGTATATTTATATCAATAATTATTATCTAAAAACAAAATTCTATTACTATACAAATATTCAATAGACCGTGGAGCGGCTGCGTCTGCTGGCTGCCCCGAGCGGAACTTCACCAAACTTTAACTGTGTACACACCAAACCTGTCCACTCAGAAAAAAATCGTGTCGGCGACGTATACCCGTGCCTTGTGACAACATATTTCCAGTCACTAACTACTAAAAGTTACTGATTTCGTGCCACCGACGAAGTTTTACTACTAGAACGAGATGTGAAGTCGCTGACTAACCCGCCCACAAAAAGTCGACGATTTAGGTCGACGGGTCAGCTGTTTTTAACCGACTTCAAAAAAAGAGGTTTTCAGTTCGTCGGAATATTTTATGTATGTTCCCCGATTACTCGAAGACGGCTAGACCGATATGGAAAATTCTTTTTTTGTTTGAAACTGTAAGGGTTAGGCTTTTGGTGTGTAAACTCCTAATCGTTATCGTCTGGTGTGCTCACACTGATCATATAATTCGCAACAAACCTACGTACGATGATAAAAATAAGCTCTAAAAATAAACATAGGTACAGCTCTCGGCGTTTCGGAGCCCGTGCGACTCCTGTGTGCTACAAAGGCCGACTCTCAGTTTCGGACTAATATCAACTTAACCAACGTACTATAAAAATAAAAATTATCTATCACCAAAAACGTTTACATAAAAATAAATAAATGGTAAATGCTCCGTTCCTGGCAGACTACTCCGCGTGCGTGGTCAGATACACGGCACTTGTTCTGCTGACTATGTCGTAGTGGAGGACTGACGTCAGCGGTCTGACCGATCTGACCAGGCACTTACATCGATTAACTTTACAAAGACAAACTGATGATAATACATTCAAATTTGGAATGCGATAGCGAAGTAGCAGGTAACAATGTTCAGAGTTCACTACAATTGGTGTGTATGGATATCTAATAATATAAATTCTTTAAACATTTTTATTGTTAAGAAATAAAGTAAATAAACACAGTAAATAGAATATAAGAGAGGCTGCTACAATACTTTTAATATAAAACGCGTGGCAGATAGCGCTCAGCGTTCAAATGCTGCTAGGTAGGTACGCTAGGAATATGTATGCATCTCCGCCACTATATACTATACAACTCCTATATTTTACAATATTTACATGCTCGCGTGCCATAGTTCGTGCCAAGAGCACGATCCGAACTGCTGTACAATTTACTGAAGTGTGAGAAATGACGGCTCGAGTGACCCTCGGCAGTTAGTCGGGAAGGTCACGGCTATCGGCGTAGTGAATGACTGTCTATTGAAATGATGATCGTCAGTCATGACGGTCACACGTTAGCTAGTCAAACCGAACCAATACTTGACGTGAAAATGTGCGGTACAATAAAATATAGTCAAGCTCACACATAAATAAAAATATTTATGTATATATATATATAAAGACTTGCGTCATACATTTCAAAATCAACTAGCATCAGACATTTACAACTTTGTATACAAAATAAACTTAACAATATACGCGTCACAAACGCAGGCAGTATGTAGAGCCCACTTAGCTTTCAATGTTCAATTCATATCAAAAACATGTACAAACCTGTTTCGTAGACAAGAAAAGCAAACTTAAAACAAAGTACAGTAGAGACTAATCCGACACTGCTGAAAATCAAGGGGTGTCTAATTATTCGAATGTTTGTCATTAAATATCGGAATTTATTCGAATTAAAAGATGATACATTAATCACGTGTAGTGTTGCCCAAACGAGAGTCTCGCAAGAGTCTTGCAATTAGCGATTATCCTATTGCTATTTATTAAACCGTTTAATAAATAGCAATAGGATAATCGCTAATTGCAAGACTCTTGCGAGACTCTCGTTTGGGCAACACTAATCACGTGACACACGCCATATTGGAAAATTATACGTGGCATGTCTATCGGGTCATCTGAAACAAGGGTAAGGTTTGCTGGATTTGTTTTACCTATTTAATTATTATTATTATGCAATTTTAAACAATAATGTAATGCAATTTAATTTCTTTAAGTATTGTACACCCTAATGGCGGAACATAGTTGATCTATATTCAATATATAAGACTTGTATC
Organism: Tholera decimalis; assembly: GCA_943138885.2. Taxonomy (NCBI): domain Eukaryota; kingdom Metazoa; phylum Arthropoda; class Insecta; order Lepidoptera; family Noctuidae; genus Tholera; species Tholera decimalis. The sequence continues at coordinate 1,549,715 of OW964551.2, read as the reverse complement.
ATGTATTAAGTATGATCCACAATAAAGATTTAATTGATTGATTAGATGTACAAGTACTCAAGTACCGGAGCGTAGGTCTCTACTGTAGTGACATTTGTCCGTCGCGTTGTATTGCGATGTACTCTGTAACAAAATAGCGAGGTCTCCCTGCAAGGGATTCGCGAGGGTTTGTAAAAGTAATAATAGGGTAGTTTCCTGTGTTACAAAATGATTATTTTATTTGGTCCGTTAGTTAGATTTTCAGCAATTATTATTCACGTATTTTTTAGCTTTTTCAAATCAATAAAAATGTATAAAGATAAAAAGCTTTAAAGTTCAGGAGTGGGGGGTCGTTGATATCACAGAGTGCTAAAAAGTATACCAAAGCGTGACGTCACACGAAATTTCAACTCACTGCATCATCTTCATTAAACTCCGACTCAAAAAGAGGGGTGTTATGAGTTTGATGTGCGTCTGTGTCTGTCTGTGGCATAGCTCCTAAATGAATGGTTTCTTTTTTAGAAAGCGGACGTGATCGAGATAGTTCTTAGCTACAAATTATCAAGATCTGTTCAGGTGTTTCAAAGTTGTCGTGGGTTACTTAATATTTTTTTTCAATTACTTGAAAAAGTAAGAAATACGTGTCCAATATTTATTGTTAACCTAAGTGAGGGACTAAATAAAATATTTTAGGAAACTAGCCTGTATTTGGGGAGAATGTAGCGTGGTTATGATAGTGTGGTGTCTCAGTATCCGTAGCGTTCTTGTATGGAGGACACGACGCCGTTGGCCAGCGACGAGAGCCGGCCCGCCACGCGCGTCACGCCCGCTCGCACTGACTCGCGCACCTACACACACAATACTACACTCAATATTTTATTGGGAAAATACTAACTTACATTACATAAACGTTTTGGGAGTCTTCTTTTAAGTAAACAATGCCTGTATTAGAAAGCTCCGCTCACACACATACCTATGTCAGAGGATTCACATTTAACATTTAAAACATCTACTTGTTACATTGCTTTATGCTACTTAATTATGTAACTTCAAACAGGTGGGGACCTGGTGACCTGTATCACAGGTGTTAATACCTACCTCAGGCACCAGCGCTCCACAACCAGAAATGTTAAATACGAGCAATTGTAATTTGTGTTATTTCCAATCAGCCTGTATACAAGTGTGGTGTCATAGTAGTGTTGTTGAAAATGTTGCTTGAGACATTTCTGATATTTAATGCGCAAAGACTTCAAAGCTTTAGGCCTCAGAACAGATATTCTCTTTATTGTACACCATAACAGAGTTAAATGAGGACTTAAAAACTACAAGGGGCATTACAATGGGCGGTCTTATCGCTAAAAGCGATCTTTTACACACAACCTTTGGATGGATTTGACACAGCAGGAGAAAATAAATACGCGGGTAGTCCATGGTGTACTATTCGCTTATATACAATAAACGAGTAATAACCTACATACTCAATATACATATATATACAAAAAAAAAAAACAAAGCTGACAATGAGATATATAAAAACATAGTAACAAATTAAAGAGAGAGATAGAGTTTTTTACCATGTTTTTGAAAGAAGGAAGGGTTTGTGCTTGTCCTACGGACACGGGAAGAGTTATTAAGGAATGCGACAAAATGTATTGTTGTGACTGGGTCTGCGTCCCAGCACTGTGATTGTTATGGGCTAATTATATTTGTTATGAAGATATATTAGGTGCAGTGAGTAGGGCTGCGTACCTCGTCGAGGTCGGGCGCCGCCACGCTGAAGGCGGAGGCGCGCGGGGCGGCGCCCCCGAAGTACTCGGCCGACGAGATGTTATGAAGATATCTTATATTAGGTGCAGTGAGTAGGGCTGCGTACCTCGTCGAGGTCGGGCGCCGCCACGCTGAAGGCGGAGGCGCGCGGGGCGGCGCCCCCGAAGTACTCGGCCGACGAGATGTTATGAAGATATCTTATATTAGGTGCAGTGAGTAGGGCTGCGTACCTCGTCGAGGTCGGGCGCCGCCACGCTGAAGGCGGAGGCGCGCGGGGCGGCGCCCCCGAAGTACTCGGCCGACGAGATGTTATGAAGATATCTTATATTAGGTGCAGTGAGTAGGGCTGCGTACCTCGTCGAGGTCGGGCGCCGCCACGCTGAAGGCGGAGGCGCGCGGGGCGGCGCCCCCGAAGTACTCGGCCGACGAGATGTTATGAAGATATCTTATATTAGGTGCAGTGAGTAGGGCTGCGTACCTCGTCGAGGTCGGGCGCCGCCACGCTGAAGGCGGAGGCGCGCGGGGCGGCGCCCCCGAAGTACTCGGCCGACGAGATGTTATGAAGATATCTTATATTAGGTGCAGTGAGTAGGGCTGCGTACCTCGTCGAGGTCGGGCGCCGCCACGCTGAAGGCGGAGGCGCGCGGGGCGGCGCCCCCGAAGTACTCGGCCGACGAGATGTTATGAAGATATCTTATATTAGGTGCAGTGAGTAGGGCTGCGTACCTCGTCGAGGTCGGGCGCCGCCACGCTGAAGGCGGAGGCGCGCGGGGCGGCGCCCCCGAAGTACTCGGCCGACGAGATGTTATGAAGATATCTTATATTAGGTGCAGTGAGTAGGGCTGCGTACCTCGTCGAGGTCGGGCGCCGCCACGCTGAAGGCGGAGGCGCGCGGGGCGGCGCCCCCGAAGTACTCGGCCGACGAGATGTTATGAAGATATCTTATATTAGGTGCAGTGAGTAGGGCTGCGTACCTCGTCGAGGTCGGGCGCCGCCACGCTGAAGGCGGAGGCGCGCGGGGCGGCGCCCCCGAAGTACTCGGCCGACGAGATGTTATGAAGATATCTTATATTAGGTGCAGTGAGTAGGGCTGCGTACCTCGTCGAGGTCGGGCGCCGCCACGCTGAAGGCGGAGGCGCGCGGGGCGGCGCCCCCGAAGTACTCGGCCGACGAGATGTTATGAAGATATCTTATATTAGGTGCAGTGAGTAGGGCTGCGTACCTCGTCGAGGTCGGGCGCCGCCACGCTGAAGGCGGAGGCGCGCGGGGCGGCGCCCCCGAAGTACTCGGCCGACGAGATGTTATGAAGATATCTTATATTAGGTGCAGTGAGTAGGGCTGCGTACCTCGTCGAGGTCGGGCGCCGCCACGCTGAAGGCGGAGGCGCGCGGGGCGGCGCCCCCGAAGTACTCGGCCGACGAGATGTTATGAAGATATCTTATATTAGGTGCAGTGAGTAGGGCTGCGTACCTCGTCGAGGTCGGGCGCCGCCACGCTGAAGGCGGAGGCGCGCGGGGCGGCGCCCCCGAAGTACTCGGCCGACGAGATGTTATGAAGATATCTTATATTAGGTGCAGTGAGTAGGGCTGCGTACCTCGTCGAGGTCGGGCGCCGCCACGCTGAAGGCGGAGGCGCGCGGGGCGGCGCCCCCGAAGTACTCGGCCGACGAGATGTTATGAAGATATCTTATATTAGGTGCAGTGAGTAGGGCTGCGTACCTCGTCGAGGTCGGGCGCCGCCACGCTGAAGGCGGAGGCGCGCGGGGCGGCGCCCCCGAAGTACTCGGCCGACGAGATGTTATGAAGATATCTTATATTAGGTGCAGTGAGTAGGGCTGCGTACCTCGTCGAGGTCGGGCGCCGCCACGCTGAAGGCGGAGGCGCGCGGGGCGGCGCCCCCGAAGTACTCGGCCGACGAGATGTTATGAAGATATCTTATATTAGGTGCAGTGAGTAGGGCTGCGTACCTCGTCGAGGTCGGGCGCCGCCACGCTGAAGGCGGAGGCGCGCGGGGCGGCGCCCCCGAAGTACTCGGCCGACGAGATGTTATGAAGATATCTTATATTAGGTGCAGTGAGTAGGGCTGCGTACCTCGTCGAGGTCGGGCGCCGCCACGCTGAAGGCGGAGGCGCGCGGGGCGGCGCCCCCGAAGTACTCGGCCGACGAGATGTTATGAAGATATCTTATATTAGGTGCAGTGAGTAGGGCTGCGTACCTCGTCGAGGTCGGGCGCCGCCACGCTGAAGGCGGAGGCGCGCGGGGCGGCGCCCCCGAAGTACTCGGCCGACGAGATGTTATGAAGATATCTTATATTAGGTGCAGTGAGTAGGGCTGCGTACCTCGTCGAGGTCGGGCGCCGCCACGCTGAAGGCGGAGGCGCGCGGGGCGGCGCCCCCGAAGTACTCGGCCGACGAGATGTTATGAAGATATCTTATATTAGGTGCAGTGAGTAGGGCTGCGTACCTCGTCGAGGTCGGGCGCCGCCACGCTGAAGGCGGAGGCGCGCGGGGCGGCGCCCCCGAAGTACTCGGCCGACGAGATGTTATGAAGATATCTTATATTAGGTGCAGTGAGTAGGGCTGCGTACCTCGTCGAGGTCGGGCGCCGCCACGCTGAAGGCGGAGGCGCGCGGGGCGGCGCCCCCGAAGTACTCGGCCGACGAGATGTTATGAAGATATCTTATATTAGGTGCAGTGAGTAGGGCTGCGTACCTCGTCGAGGTCGGGCGCCGCCACGCTGAAGGCGGAGGCGCGCGGGGCGGCGCCCCCGAAGTACTCGGCCGACGAGATGTTATGAAGATATCTTATATTAGGTGCAGTGAGTAGGGCTGCGTACCTCGTCGAGGTCGGGCGCCGCCACGCTGAAGGCGGAGGCGCGCGGGGCGGCGCCCCCGAAGTACTCGGCCGACGAGATGTTATGAAGATATCTTATATTAGGTGCAGTGAGTAGGGCTGCGTACCTCGTCGAGGTCGGGCGCCGCCACGCTGAAGGCGGAGGCGCGCGGGGCGGCGCCCCCGAAGTACTCGGCCGACGAGATGTTATGAAGATATCTTATATTAGGTGCAGTGAGTAGGGCTGCGTACCTCGTCGAGGTCGGGCGCCGCCACGCTGAAGGCGGAGGCGCGCGGGGCGGCGCCCCCGAAGTACTCGGCCGACGAGATGTTATGAAGATATCTTATATTAGGTGCAGTGAGTAGGGCTGCGTACCTCGTCGAGGTCGGGCGCCGCCACGCTGAAGGCGGAGGCGCGCGGGGCGGCGCCCCCGAAGTACTCGGCCGACGAGATGTTATGAAGATATCTTATATTAGGTGCAGTGAGTAGGGCTGCGTACCTCGTCGAGGTCGGGCGCCGCCACGCTGAAGGCGGAGGCGCGCGGGGCGGCGCCCCCGAAGTACTCGGCCGACGAGATGTTATGAAGATATCTTATATTAGGTGCAGTGAGTAGGGCTGCGTACCTCGTCGAGGTCGGGCGCCGCCACGCTGAAGGCGGAGGCGCGCGGGGCGGCGCCCCCGAAGTACTCGGCCGACGAGATGTTATGAAGATATCTTATATTAGGTGCAGTGAGTAGGGCTGCGTACCTCGTCGAGGTCGGGCGCCGCCACGCTGAAGGCGGAGGCGCGCGGGGCGGCGCCCCCGAAGTACTCGGCCGACGAGATGTTATGAAGATATCTTATATTAGGTGCAGTGAGTAGGGCTGCGTACCTCGTCGAGGTCGGGCGCCGCCACGCTGAAGGCGGAGGCGCGCGGGGCGGCGCCCCCGAAGTACTCGGCCGACGAGATGTTATGAAGATATCTTATATTAGGTGCAGTGAGTAGGGCTGCGTACCTCGTCGAGGTCGGGCGCCGCCACGCTGAAGGCGGAGGCGCGCGGGGCGGCGCCCCCGAAGTACTCGGCCGACGAGATGTTATGAAGATATCTTATATTAGGTGCAGTGAGTAGGGCTGCGTACCTCGTCGAGGTCGGGCGCCGCCACGCTGAAGGCGGAGGCGCGCGGGGCGGCGCCCCCGAAGTACTCGGCCGACGAGATGTTATGAAGATATCTTATATTAGGTGCAGTGAGTAGGGCTGCGTACCTCGTCGAGGTCGGGCGCCGCCACGCTGAAGGCGGAGGCGCGCGGGGCGGCGCCCCCGAAGTACTCGGCCGACGAGATGTTATGAAGATATCTTATATTAGGTGCAGTGAGTAGGGCTGCGTACCTCGTCGAGGTCGGGCGCCGCCACGCTGAAGGCGGAGGCGCGCGGGGCGGCGCCCCCGAAGTACTCGGCCGACGAGATGTTATGAAGATATCTTATATTAGGTGCAGTGAGTAGGGCTGCGTACCTCGTCGAGGTCGGGCGCCGCCACGCTGAAGGCGGAGGCGCGCGGGGCGGCGCCCCCGAAGTACTCGGCCGACGAGATGTTATGAAGATATCTTATATTAGGTGCAGTGAGTAGGGCTGCGTACCTCGTCGAGGTCGGGCGCCGCCACGCTGAAGGCGGAGGCGCGCGGGGCGGCGCCCCCGAAGTACTCGGCCGACGAGATGTTATGAAGATATCTTATATTAGGTGCAGTGAGTAGGGCTGCGTACCTCGTCGAGGTCGGGCGCCGCCACGCTGAAGGCGGAGGCGCGCGGGGCGGCGCCCCCGAAGTACTCGGCCGACGAGATGTTATGAAGATATCTTATATTAGGTGCAGTGAGTAGGGCTGCGTACCTCGTCGAGGTCGGGCGCCGCCACGCTGAAGGCGGAGGCGCGCGGGGCGGCGCCCCCGAAGTACTCGGCCGACGAGATGTTATGAAGATATCTTATATTAGGTGCAGTGAGTAGGGCTGCGTACCTCGTCGAGGTCGGGCGCCGCCACGCTGAAGGCGGAGGCGCGCGGGGCGGCGCCCCCGAAGTACTCGGCCGACGAGATGTTATGAAGATATCTTATATTAGGTGCAGTGAGTAGGGCTGCGTACCTCGTCGAGGTCGGGCGCCGCCACGCTGAAGGCGGAGGCGCGCGGGGCGGCGCCCCCGAAGTACTCGGCCGACGAGATGTTATGAAGATATCTTATATTAGGTGCAGTGAGTAGGGCTGCGTACCTCGTCGAGGTCGGGCGCCGCCACGCTGAAGGCGGAGGCGCGCGGGGCGGCGCCCCCGAAGTACTCGGCCGACGAGATGTTATGAAGATATCTTATATTAGGTGCAGTGAGTAGGGCTGCGTACCTCGTCGAGGTCGGGCGCCGCCACGCTGAAGGCGGAGGCGCGCGGGGCGGCGCCCCCGAAGTACTCGGCCGACGAGATGTTATGAAGATATCTTATATTAGGTGCAGTGAGTAGGGCTGCGTACCTCGTCGAGGTCGGGCGCCGCCACGCTGAAGGCGGAGGCGCGCGGGGCGGCGCCCCCGAAGTACTCGGCCGACGAGATGTTATGAAGATATCTTATATTAGGTGCAGTGAGTAGGGCTGCGTACCTCGTCGAGGTCGGGCGCCGCCACGCTGAAGGCGGAGGCGCGCGGGGCGGCGCCCCCGAAGTACTCGGCCGACGAGATGTTATGAAGATATCTTATATTAGGTGCAGTGAGTAGGGCTGCGTACCTCGTCGAGGTCGGGCGCCGCCACGCTGAAGGCGGAGGCGCGCGGGGCGGCGCCCCCGAAGTACTCGGCCGACGAGATGTTATGAAGATATCTTATATTAGGTGCAGTGAGTAGGGCTGCGTACCTCGTCGAGGTCGGGCGCCGCCACGCTGAAGGCGGAGGCGCGCGGGGCGGCGCCCCCGAAGTACTCGGCCGACGAGATGTTATGAAGATATCTTATATTAGGTGCAGTGAGTAGGGCTGCGTACCTCGTCGAGGTCGGGCGCCGCCACGCTGAAGGCGGAGGCGCGCGGGGCGGCGCCCCCGAAGTACTCGGCCGACGAGATGTTATGAAGATATCTTATATTAGGTGCAGTGAGTAGGGCTGCGTACCTCGTCGAGGTCGGGCGCCGCCACGCTGAAGGCGGAGGCGCGCGGGGCGGCGCCCCCGAAGTACTCGGCCGACGAGATGTTATGAAGATATCTTATATTAGGTGCAGTGAGTAGGGCTGCGTACCTCGTCGAGGTCGGGCGCCGCCACGCTGAAGGCGGAGGCGCGCGGGGCGGCGCCCCCGAAGTACTCGGCCGACGAGATGTTATGAAGATATCTTATATTAGGTGCAGTGAGTAGGGCTGCGTACCTCGTCGAGGTCGGGCGCCGCCACGCTGAAGGCGGAGGCGCGCGGGGCGGCGCCCCCGAAGTACTCGGCCGACGAGATGTTATGAAGATATCTTATATTAGGTGCAGTGAGTAGGGCTGCGTACCTCGTCGAGGTCGGGCGCCGCCACGCTGAAGGCGGAGGCGCGCGGGGCGGCGCCCCCGAAGTACTCGGCCGACGAGATGTTATGAAGATATCTTATATTAGGTGCAGTGAGTAGGGCTGCGTACCTCGTCGAGGTCGGGCGCCGCCACGCTGAAGGCGGAGGCGCGCGGGGCGGCGCCCCCGAAGTACTCGGCCGACGAGATGTTATGAAGATATCTTATATTAGGTGCAGTGAGTAGGGCTGCGTACCTCGTCGAGGTCGGGCGCCGCCACGCTGAAGGCGGAGGCGCGCGGGGCGGCGCCCCCGAAGTACTCGGCCGACGAGATGTTATGAAGATATCTTATATTAGGTGCAGTGAGTAGGGCTGCGTACCTCGTCGAGGTCGGGCGCCGCCACGCTGAAGGCGGAGGCGCGCGGGGCGGCGCCCCCGAAGTACTCGGCCGACGAGATGTTATGAAGATATCTTATATTAGGTGCAGTGAGTAGGGCTGCGTACCTCGTCGAGGTCGGGCGCCGCCACGCTGAAGGCGGAGGCGCGCGGGGCGGCGCCCCCGAAGTACTCGGCCGACGAGATGTTATGAAGATATCTTATATTAGGTGCAGTGAGTAGGGCTGCGTACCTCGTCGAGGTCGGGCGCCGCCACGCTGAAGGCGGAGGCGCGCGGGGCGGCGCCCCCGAAGTACTCGGCCGACGAGATGTTATGAAGATATCTTATATTAGGTGCAGTGAGTAGGGCTGCGTACCTCGTCGAGGTCGGGCGCCGCCACGCTGAAGGCGGAGGCGCGCGGGGCGGCGCCCCCGAAGTACTCGGCCGACGAGATGTTATGAAGATATCTTATATTAGGTGCAGTGAGTAGGGCTGCGTACCTCGTCGAGGTCGGGCGCCGCCACGCTGAAGGCGGAGGCGCGCGGGGCGGCGCCCCCGAAGTACTCGGCCGACGAGATGTTATGAAGATATCTTATATTAGGTGCAGTGAGTAGGGCTGCGTACCTCGTCGAGGTCGGGCGCCGCCACGCTGAAGGCGGAGGCGCGCGGGGCGGCGCCCCCGAAGTACTCGGCCGACGAGATGTTATGAAGATATCTTATATTAGGTGCAGTGAGTAGGGCTGCGTACCTCGTCGAGGTCGGGCGCCGCCACGCTGAAGGCGGAGGCGCGCGGGGCGGCGCCCCCGAAGTACTCGGCCGACGAGATGTTATGAAGATATCTTATATTAGGTGCAGTGAGTAGGGCTGCGTACCTCGTCGAGGTCGGGCGCCGCCACGCTGAAGGCGGAGGCGCGCGGGGCGGCGCCCCCGAAGTACTCGGCCGACGAGATGTTATGAAGATATCTTATATTAGGTGCAGTGAGTAGGGCTGCGTACCTCGTCGAGGTCGGGCGCCGCCACGCTGAAGGCGGAGGCGCGCGGGGCGGCGCCCCCGAAGTACTCGGCCGACGAGATGTTATGAAGATATCTTATATTAGGTGCAGTGAGTAGGGCTGCGTACCTCGTCGAGGTCGGGCGCCGCCACGCTGAAGGCGGAGGCGCGCGGGGCGGCGCCCCCGAAGTACTCGGCCGACGAGATGTTATGAAGATATCTTATATTAGGTGCAGTGAGTAGGGCTGCGTACCTCGTCGAGGTCGGGCGCCGCCACGCTGAAGGCGGAGGCGCGCGGGGCGGCGCCCCCGAAGTACTCGGCCGACGAGATGTTATGAAGATATCTTATATTAGGTGCAGTGAGTAGGGCTGCGTACCTCGTCGAGGTCGGGCGCCGCCACGCTGAAGGCGGAGGCGCGCGGGGCGGCGCCCCCGAAGTACTCGGCCGACGAGATGTTATGAAGATATCTTATATTAGGTGCAGTGAGTAGGGCTGCGTACCTCGTCGAGGTCGGGCGCCGCCACGCTGAAGGCGGAGGCGCGCGGGGCGGCGCCCCCGAAGTACTCGGCCGACGAGATGTTATGAAGATATCTTATATTAGGTGCAGTGAGTAGGGCTGCGTACCTCGTCGAGGTCGGGCGCCGCCACGCTGAAGGCGGAGGCGCGCGGGGCGGCGCCCCCGAAGTACTCGGCCGACGAGATGCTGCTGCTGCCCTGGAACCGCGACAGGTTGCCGTCCCGCTCCCACGCAGACTCCTGCCACCACACACGTCACTCGATACATGTTTACACCACATCAATCATATCAATATAGAGTAAAAAGTACATACAATATGTATTCTTTACGAATAACTTAAAAAACGATGGGTTCTGTACCATTTTATATAAAAACGGCAAAAAAATCATGTCTGTTGTATGGGAGCTCCCCTTAAATAATAATAATAATATTCCACAACTTTCACACAACGCCATCTAGTCCCAAACTAAGCAGAGCTTGTGGTATGAGTACTAGACAACTGATAAACATACATATACATTTCTAAATACATACATATTATAGATAAATTACACCCAGACAAAGAACAAATGATCGTGCTCATCACACAAACATTTGTCCTGGGTGGGAATCGAACCCACGATCTTGCGCATAGCAGTCAGGGCCACTGACCACTATCCCAACAAGCCTGATATAAAAAAATAAAATATTTATCTTATTTTGTTTTTATAGTGGCAACAAAAATACATAATTTGTGAAAATTCAACTGTCTAGCTATCGCGGTTCTTGAGATACAGCCTGGTGACAGACAGACGGACGGACAGACAGCGAAGTCTTAGTAATAAGGTTGTTTTTACCCTTTGGGTACGGAGCCCTAAAAAGGACTTCACAAGTGACCTTTCAGCCTTAAAGCACGAGTAAATAGTCATCTTCTGGGCTCGCTCGTCACATCGTAGACCTCATCTATCGCTTACCATCAGGCGAGGTCGAGGTCAAGAGCGGGCTCATCCGTAATAACAAAAAAAATCATTGTTCCGACTTGGATTCGAACAAGCGCCTCTCCGTACTTCATACCCATACCGACAGTGTGATGAACAAGCGCCTCTCCGTACTTCATACCCATACCGACAGTGTGATGAACAAGCGCCTCTCCGTACTTCATACCCATACCGACAGTGTGATGAACAAGCGCCTCTCCGTACTTCATACCCATACCGACAGTGTGATGAACAAGCGCCTCTCCGTACTTCATACCCATACCGACAGTGTGATGAACAAGCGCCTCTCCGTACTTCATACCCATACCGACAGTGTGATGAACAAGCGCCTCTCCGTACTTCATACCCATACCGACAGTGTGATGAACAAGCGCCTCTCCGTACTTCATACCCATACCGACAGTGTGATGAACAAGCGCCTCTCCGTACTTCATACCCATACCGACAGTGTGATGAACAAGCGCCTCTCCGTACTTCATACCCATACCGACAGTGTGATGAACAAGCGCCTCTCCGTACTTCATACCCATACCGACAGTGTGATGAACAAGCGCCTCTCCGTACTTCATACCCATACCGACAGTGTGATGAACAAGCGCCTCTCCGTACTTCATACCCATACCGACAGTGTGATGAACAAGCGCCTCTCCGTACTTCATACCCATACCGACAGTGTGATGAACAAGCGCCTCTCCGTACTTCATACCCATACCGACAGTGTGATGAACAAGCGCCTCTCCGTACTTCATACCCATACCGACAGTGTGATGAACAAGCGCCTCTCCGTACTTCATACCCATACCGACAGTGTGATGAACAAGCGCCTCTCCGTACTTCATACCCATACCGACAGTGTGATGAACAAGCGCCTCTCCGTACTTCATACCCATACCGACAGTGTGATGAACAAGCGCCTCTCCGTACTTCATACCCATACCGACAGTGTGATGAACAAGCGCCTCTCCGTACTTCATACCCATACCGACAGTGTGATGAACAAGCGCCTCTCCGTACTTCATACCCATACCGACAGTGTGATGAACAAGCGCCTCTCCGTACTTCATACCCATACCGACAGTGTGATGAACAAGCGCCTCTCCGTACTTCATACCCATACCGACAGTGTGATGAACAAGCGCCTCTCCGTACTTCATACCCATACCGACAGTGTGATGAACAAGCGCCTCTCCGTACTTCATACCCATACCGACAGTGTGATGAACAAGCGCCTCTCCGTACTTCATACCCATACCGACAGTGTGATGAACAAGCGCCTCTCCGTACTTCATACCCATACCGACAGTGTGATGAACAAGCGCCTCTCCGTACTTCATACCCATACCGACAGTGTGATGAACAAGCGCCTCTCCGTACTTCATACCCATACCGACAGTGTGATGAACAAGCGCCTCTCCGTACTTCATACCCATACCGACAGTGTGATGAACAAGCGCCTCTCCGTACTTCATACCCATACCGACAGTGTGATGAACAAGCGCCTCTCCGTACTTCATACCCATACCGACAGTGTGATGAACAAGCGCCTCTCCGTACTTCATACCCATACCGACAGTGTGATGAACAAGCACCTCTCCGTACTTCATACCCATACCGACAGTGTGATGAACAAGCGCCTCTCCGTACTTCATACCCATACCGACAGTGTGATGAACAAGCGCCTCTCCGTACTTCATACCCATACCGACAGTGTGATGAACAAGCTAGCGATACCTTATGAATCGCAATGAAATTGTTAACTACTATCACCCGAGTCATTATTTTTAGATATCGGTATAATTAATAGACATTATTATTGAAGGGTATCCATTATAACAATATTCCACAACTTTCACACAACGCCATCTAGTCCCAAACTAAGCAGAGCTTGTGGTATGAGTACTAGACAACTGATAAACATACATATATATTTTTAAATACATACATGTTATAGATAAATTACACCCAGACAAAGAACAAATGATCGTGCTCATCACACAAACATTTGTCCTGGGTGGGAATCGAACCCACGACCTCGAGCATAGCAGTCAGGGCCACTGACCACTATACCAACAGGCCCGTCAAATTAATTAATTTAATTTCGTAGAATCAACTCATGCATGCACTCTCTACGTAATCGTACAAGTACATATAACATTATCCCATTCACACATAGTTAATGGGATTAGCTGTCAACTGACAGTGATGCGATTAAGTCAGTGCAGGTTGCTGAGCCAGTGATAATGCACGTACGAAGTCAGTACACATACCCTCAAGCCCTCAAGTTATAACTACTATTTGAAATGATAGCAACAGATTAATTAACTAACTATAGTGGAACAGGCAGTACTAATTAGTAACTAGAGTACAAATTAGCGTCCACCAGCTAATTATAATTAGCTAGTGGACGCTCAACTTGCAGCACGGACAATAATAAAAAAAATATTTTATTTCCGATTGAATCCATTTTGTTTGTACACAAACAACTTATAAAACTAATGTTAGTGTCTAAGACTACCAGAAAGACAAAAACAACTAATTATTAAACGTCACAGTGACATGTAGGCGTATCCAATGTCCCAGTATGGGGCTGTCCCTCCCGTCCACTGTAGTGTTCAGGATGCAACAATAGTAAAACTACGTAATAGTAAGACATTTATTTTTAAATTTATCGGAAAACAGATGCCGAGATGTCACTTTGCGATCTCAATACCTAAACTTGTTACACACAGGTGGTTGTAGGACAGTTTTGTTGAGGAAATGTCATTGGTATGGCACCAATTATTTTTAACCACTTTCCTAACTCCATAAAAGAAGAATCAGTATGTATTTTTAAAAAGAAATTAACTGTATTTCTTTTAAAAAAATGTTACTAGTCCGTATTTTATTTTCTAGCTGACAAATGTTTAGTTTAATATCAAGATGTTGTACTTATGTTTGATTATGAATTGCATGAATGTTTGCATGCCTAAATGGTAGAATGTACAAGGATTCTTATATGTTACTGTAACACGTTATTGTAAAAACCTACATTCTGAACAAATAAATGAATATTCTATTCTATTCTACGATAATTTTACACGTTTGTACTGACCTGTTCACCAAAGAACTGCGCCGAGCTGATGGCCTTGGCGGAACCGAACTTCTTGACGGCTGAGTCATCTTCCGCGCTGTCCTGCTTCCGGGGGCGGGAGCGGGTGGCGGGGGCGGAGGCCGGGGCGGGGGCGGGCGGCGCCGCGCTGAACATGTTGTGCAGCGGCCGCGAGGGCTCCGGCGTGATGTGCGCCGCGCCCAGTCCCGCCGAGCTGTCGAACGAGCCCGAGCGCTCCTCGCCAAACAACTTGTCCAGGTTGCGGCTGTTGCCGTACGGCTCGTTTCTGATATAGTCATTACGCATTAATACAGTTGTGCGAAACTATCATAAAAGACACGGAAGATAATTTATAAACTATTAAATTCTAAATTCTATTCGTAGAAAAGTCATAAAAATAAATATCAACAAACATTCATACACGTACATAATAAAATAAACACATGTTTTAATAACCTTCATAATATATTAAAGTCACGTTTTTATTTTAGAATGCAACTTCTAATAAGTCTTGTAACGGGTCTTCCAATAGGCACGTCCGAACTTTGACAGTTAGTAGCGGCCATCTTGTTGAAGCTACATCTGTCAAATTGGTTGTCATTTATTCATTCTGTTTTGCCAAATCATCATGGATAGCTATAGCATTCAACAACACGTGCAAATGATAAAATTGTTTTATCAAAATGAGTGTTCTGTTCAGGCAACGCACCGCGCGCTTCGCCCATTTTACGGTCGCCATAATCGTCCTACCGAGAGGACTATTCGTTGTGTGGTGGATAAATTTGAGTCCACTGGTTCGGTAAATGATCGACCAACACCTGTATGTCAACGAAACGTAAGGTCTGCCGAAAACATCGCCGCTGTCCGTGAGAGTGTGCAGGAGAATCCGAGGCAGTCGATTTCGTGTCGCTCACAAGAACTCGGCCTTTCACAGACCACAACTTGGCGAATTTTGCGTCGTGACTTGGGCCTGCACCCGTATAAAATTCAACTCACCCAGGAATTGAAGGTAAACGACCATAGACAACGACGTGTGTTCGCTGAATGGGCACTGGAGCAGTGAGCAACTGACCGTAATTTTCACAGAAAAATTATCGCCACCGAGATCTTGTGACTTAACCCCGCTAGACTTTTTCTTGTGGGGTTTTCTTAAGTCGCAGGTCTATGCGAATAAACCACAAACCACAGCAGCCCTCAAAACCAACATAACCTATGCCATAGGTCGAATTCAGCCTGATTTATGCGCAAAAGTCATGGAAAATGGATATCTCGCATGCGCTCCACCCAGAGAAGCAGTGTTGTGTTGTTTGTGTTGTTCAAATTCTTTATTTAAAAATAAGTTTTACAAGATAGTTTACAATTGAACTTATTCTAATTGTATACGAGTCCTGATTTACAATGTTGAATAGGCTATACGTCGCCTCTATACACATTTAAACATGCTTTAATTATATATAGTATTCTGAACAGATTATTGAGATGATTTATAGTATACCTACATGATTAACATTGTATGTGCAAGTCTTTGTATGGACCCACATAATATGCTGTTTGGGTAACAAAATATAAGTTTTACTAAATGTAAATCGTTATTTTTTTGTAATAATCAACTAAGATTATAAATAATGATATCGTAGCATAAGTGGGTAGTTAGTACATAAAAATACTGGTAAACAGCCAAACAAGTGGCGTCGGCTGGTGAGCGAGCTATCGTCATGATACGTCACCGAGGAAATAGTGATGGGGCAGTCGATATCGATTGTACGTGCGGGCGTAAGATAATGAGCTAAGTCTACTTTTACCAACTGCAGATATTAGACTGTTACTATGTGAAGGATTTTTGTGCAAATAAAATTTACGTGAAGTTTTTAATATGTAGTCTTTTATAAATGGAAATTTAATTCGGTAGTGTAATGTTTTAAGGTTAGTGCGGAATGGTGTGTTATAGGATAATTTAATAGCTTTGTTTTGGATAGTTTGTAGTTTATTATATTTGGTTTCTGTTAAACTAGACCAAACAGGTGCAGCATACGTCAGGCAAGGTCTAACCAAAGTGGAATAAATTCGTAATTTAATTGAAGGACTAAGAACAGATTTGCGATTTAGGATAGGTTTCAATGAATTAAGGGCTTTAACACCTTTTTTAATGATTGATTCATTATTTTTGTTCCAATTGAGTGTTTTGTCTAGTATAAGTCCTAAATATTTTACCGATACACGCCACGTGATCTCAAATTCGTCTATTTTGATAAGCCTGGTAGGTAGTGTGCGTTTTCTAGTAAATAGAATGCCCTCGGTTTTTGCTGAATTTAGTTTTAGTTTCCAAGTTTTAAAATATTCGCTGAGTAGATCGAGCGAGTATTGTAATCGTCCAGTCACTACTTCAACGTCTTTATCTGTGGTGAACGTAGCAGTATCGTCAGCGTAAATTGCAAGTTGCGTGTGGGCTTCTTTAGGTATATCATTTATGTAAAGTATGAAAATGTACGGACCCACGAGCGAGCCCTGGGGCACACCGGCTGGGATGGTTTTGGGGGCCGAGTTATCATTACCAACATAGACAGAGAACGATCGATCACGTAGATAATTTTGAATGAGTTTGACTAGGCATAGAGGTACTTTGTTTTTGATTAATTTATGTAATAAGCCATCGTGCCAGACAGAATCGAAAGCTTTTTCAATGTCCAGTAAAATCATTCCAGTGGAAAGACCGCGGTTTAATCCGTGGGTTATATGTTCAGCGACTCTGGCCAACTGTTGTGTGGTTGAATGTGAGCTGCGGAATCCAAACTGCTCGGGAATCAAGATGTGAGCTGTACTTTTAGAGAGGCGGGATAATATCACGGCTTCTCGTAGTTTACCTATACTTGGCAGTAAGCTTATTGGGCGATAGCTTGATGGGATTGATTGATCTTTCCCGGGTTTTTTAATAGCTATAATTTTGGCTTGCTTTAATGCATTCGGGAAGTACGCAATGCGCAAACAACCATTAAATACTTTGATTAGATAGACAATAGCTTTCTGAGGCAGATTTTTTAACAAACCATTTCCCAGGCCGTCATGACCAGGTGCTTTGTTTGATTTTAGCTTTGCTAATAGGGTTCGAATTTCATTCGGTCGAACAAGTGATGGGTATGTGCCATTCATATGATAATTATCTAACATCCTAATAGATTCCTTAACTGCTTTTTCAGTACTCGGATCACTTACCCAGTGTTTCGTAAGATTCATATTCTCAAGGAAGGTATTCGCTAATGTCTCACATTGTTCAAGCACTGAGGAAGTGGTAGTATTATTCGACATTTTTAGGGGGGGAGTTGAAGTATGCTGTGGTTCAATGACTTGACCACTCGCCATAAGTCCGAAGTAGGGTTTGTCACTTTAGCTAATTTATTGTTCCAGACATTGTCATTTAGGGATTGTATCTTGGATTTGATAGATTTTTGCATGTTATTAACTTGTGAGAATAGCTGACTTTGTTTATATGGGTTGTTTTCATTTAGAGCCAATTTTCTTAGTCTATTTTTGTTTTTGATTTGCGACCTGATTCGACGTGGGAGTTTGTGATCACCGTCACTCGGTATTTTCGGAACAGCTTTATCTCTTGCTTTCATTATCGATTGGGTTAGGTGTTCAATGGCAAGGTCTACCTCCCGAGGTGAATTAAAAGTGGACTGGTCCAAAGTTATAGATTCATTCAAGTGAGATCTATAGCTTCTCCAGTCCGCCTTTGTGTAATTAAATATAACCCGCGCACATCTATTGACTTGACTTGACCACCTGCAGTGAAGTAAACCGGTAGGTGATTAGAAGAAAGGCCGGTTATTACCTGAGGCTCTGAAAGATGGTAGATAGAGTTAGCTAGTATAATGTCAGGTGTGGACGGAGTGTACGTGCTATGCTAGTGAACTAGAGTGGAACAAGATGGGGCTAGAATGTCATATTCATTGCTTATCATGTGGTCGAAAAGTATTTCGCCATGGCTGTTGGCTCGAGAGCAGCCAGTACGGGTGTTTAGTATTAAGGTCACCCATTATAAGGGATTTTGGATGAACATGAATAATTTTGTCTAAATCGGAAGGTAATAAGGCTAATTTAGGTGATTGATAAGCTGAGATAAAGGCAATAAACTGGTTTGATAGGGCAACTTGTATTCCAACACATTCAAGGTTTTGTGTTACTGGTAATTTTAACAGGGTATGTTGGATGTCTGATTTTACTAGGATGACCGAGTTCGTCAGGTTTCTTATCGCAACGATAACAGGTAAATCCCGGAGTGTGTAGTTTAGTATGGGGTGATATTCTAGTTTCAGATAAAGCTATGATATCAATAGAAAGCTCGCTTACCAGATCCAGTAGTTCAGTAATTTTAGAGCGAATACCGCCGGCATTCCAATATAGAATACGCACATTTTGTGTTCTAGACATATTGACCAAGATGAGTTAAAATGAGAATAACTTTATCCATCATACTAGTACATCCAAGAAATTAGCTTTTGATGGTTTTTATCGTCATTAATATGGCTAGCATATCAGCTGTAGCAGGATCTTGAGCACTATTTTTCTCAGTGTCTCGTTGTGTGTTAGCAGCAATAACATTCCAGGCTCGTCCGTCGACAACGTTAGTTTTTGGTGGAAACTTTATAGTCCTTGCGGCTTTGAGTTGTTCTTGGCGTTCTCGAATAGTTCTTAGATAATTTTCGCGCTCTTTGCATTGACGAAAGTTTGCAGGGTGATTGCCTCCACAGTTACAACACTTCGCTGGCTGGTCGCGGGTCTTTTTGGGACAATCTGCAGTCTGGTGGGGTTCGGTACATTTCACACAACGGGGTGCTAAATCGCAATTTGTGGCCGCATGGCCGAATCCTTGACATCTGTAGCACTGAGTTCCATAGCGATTATTGCTTCGGTATTTTCGAATTTGTACCACTGAATTACAAAGAAGCTTGATCTGTCGAAATTTGCCAAAATCAGCGCCAGGTGGTAACTGAACCAGAAAAGGAGGGCAGTATGATGATTTTTCAGCGGGTACTTTCATTTTACGAACAATCACGTTCTCGAACCCGAGCCTTGCAATTTCTTCTGAGAGTTCATCCTCAACGTAGTCCGGAATACCGAAGATGACTGCTTTGTATTGTTTCTCGTCCTTTCGAGAGTAGGTGTGAAAGGCTATGGCCTGAGTACGTAGACCGTCTTTGATGGCTTGATGACTTTCGGACGTGTGACAGATGACAGCTACTCGATTATTGAGTCTATACTGCAGGTGAAAGTTTTTCGAGTAAGACATGACTGTGGTTCTGATGAACTCGTGCGTCCAGGTGGGTTCTATCTCCAGGACGATAGGAGGAATGCGGGTGGTCCTTTTTTTGAAAACATCACGAAGTCTTGAGCTAGAGTTATGAGCCGTTGATTCGTTTCCAGGCAGATAGCTGAACCTGTTGGTTGTCTTGATTGGCTCTGGAGGACTTGGTTCGGCTTGTCGCGCAGTTATTTTGGGAATTTTCCATTCACTGGTTTTAATAGGGCCTTCGAGAGGGCGCTTGCCAACAGAGTTGGATCGTGTCAGAAAACGATCCATATCGACAAAATTTTATCGATCGTATTCCCATCACTAGTGGCGATGCGAAGTATTAGGGTGGGGTATAGATAAGACGTGCGACGACAGCGAGCGCGCGCGCCGAACTGCGAGAAGCAGTGGCGGACACTTGAATGATGTCATATTCCACACATAATGGCATCACTACATCTTTGAAATAAATAAATAATTTCGATAATATCTCACACACACTTTGTTTTATTTAAATTTAAAGATAGGACACGCTTAATGAAAGACCCTGTATGTAAAGTATGAAATTGCCGTTTTATAATAATAGATGCTTTGAAGTGACATAAAACCTTCATGGTGTGAAGTTTTCAAGTTAAACTTGTTTCACATATGAGGTTCTGGTTTTAAAAATGTGTAACATTCGATTTTCGACTTTCAATTATTTTTATTCAACTTAGTTGGTAAAGATGGATGCTTCGAAAATCCGAGTAATTTAGATTTATACAGGATTATTAGTAAAACACTAACAACCTCACAGGACTGTATTACTAACATCTTATAAGACAACTTTGTGTTGGTCCAATCATATTATGAAAAACATGTAGGTTCATGTCCGAGGTACTCTTTGAGGAATTAATCACAGATTTTAGCAGACATGTCCAGACAGACTCAACAATCTGACGAACAATACCAAAGTAAGGACATTTGGGTAGGCCACACAAGTACTTGACATCATTAAATAAATTATAGTGAAAGTAACACAAAGAAGAAATAATAACTTACATAGTCCTCACATTGACAATAACGAAATATAAAAAAAAAAACAAAATAAATAGGTATATACAATACTTGAGAATGCAAATATTTAAATCAGTAATATAAAAAAAAATCAGCATTCAATAATTAAAAAAGGCCCATGTATATCACTGGAGCAGCTCATTCCCAAGCCTTCTTGTCCTCAATATAGACTAACTGTGTAAAATGCTTTCTGTCATAGCTTGCGTTTTATGAATAATTTTATTATAAAAACGTGAACATTGGCATTTAAACGAACCTCCTATTTTTTTAACCTTGTTTTAGGAATGACATATCGACTGTGAACTGGCAACCGGTCCTATCTCAATTTTTGTAAGATTTCGCTTTTTAATACCATTTTATACTATTTCATACTCCGGAGCGTTGTAAGAAATCCCATCTCAGATATATTTACATTTGGCGCCAGAATCGACTTCATTCAACTTGTACTATCGTCGACGCAAAGTGAATGCGAGCATTTAATACTATCTCGCTAAAAGTGTACGGGCATGAACGCGATTTCGCGCGCTCTTGAAACAAATAACTGTTTTATGTGCATTTATTATTTATTTATTATATACTTTATTGTACACCTTACAATACACTTAAGAATAAAAATCATAAAAACTAGTGTACAATGGGCGGTCTTATCGCACAGGGCAATCTCTTACAGACAACCTTTGGATGAACAGAAATTATAGGAGATAGATTTAGGGCTGTCAGTGTACAACATCATACATAAAACTAACCAAACATCATAATATAAAATACATACCACAAAATATAATATATAAATATATATTAATACATATCAAATTCATAATAGAGAAAACAGGTGAAAAAAATTATAGTGAGAGGTAATGCTCCTTCACCATTCTTTTGAACGTAGATAATGTTTGAGCACGCCTCACATCTATGGGTAATGCATTCCACAAGCGGGCCGCTTGTATAGTGAAAGATTTATCGAAGAAAGAAGTGGAATGCATACGGATACTTAACTCTAAATTTTCCGATGATCTCAAGGACCTTGAATGTGTATCACAGAGAAACCGAAAACGATCTTTAAGATAAAAAGGAGTGAAAGGATTAAATAGCACATTATAAAGCAGAGAAAGTAAATGAACATTCCGGCGAAACCTAATAGGAAGCCATTTGAGCTTAGTACGAAATTCAGAAACATGGTCATATTTGCGCAAGCCAAATATAAACCTAATACAGAGATTTTGAAGTCGCTCTAGCTTGTCGAATTGGTCTTGGGTCAAATCAAGATAGCTGGCATCAGCATAGTCCAAGATAGGAAGAAGAAGAGATTGTGCAATTGCAATTTTAGTGGTGATGGGAAGAAAATTACGCAGGCGTCTCAGGGAGCCTGCAGAGGCAAACAGTTTACGACTGACTTCCTGCAGTTG
Organism: Tholera decimalis; assembly: GCA_943138885.2. Lineage (NCBI taxonomy): Eukaryota > Metazoa > Arthropoda > Insecta > Lepidoptera > Noctuidae > Tholera > Tholera decimalis. The sequence goes on along the minus strand of OW964551.2, from coordinate 1,527,972 downwards.
CTTCGTCCAAGACAGAGTTTTGTCAATGTATATCCCCAAGTTTTTCACGGCGTGACTGAACGGAATAACGGTGTTATTAAAGGAAACTTGGGGAAGTGTCGACCAATCGATCTTAGAGATAGTCCGGGAACTACCAACAATAATGACTTGGGTTTTGGCAGGATTGATTTTCAGTCCGAACTCAGTGCTCCAATCATTAATTCGAGCGAGGTCCACATTGATTGTCCCAATGGCATCAGGTAAATCTACGAGGGGGGCTTGCGTGTAAATGACATGGACAAAAAAGTACATTCCATGTACACATACATAGTAAATAATATTGTATATTAAAAATAGGAAAATGATTTAATACGTAGTTTTTAACCTCTCTGATCTCGTCAGTGTTTATTTCAAAATAATTAGTAATCAAGATGAATTCAAAGTACCATTTGTCAACGTCCGCCATAATGGACCATAGAGTAAGATAAATATAATTATGGGTGTTCCACATCAAGCATACTACTTGCGTATATCATATAGACGTGTGATATGGACGACAAAACGCTATTATTAAAAACATTTTATTTATACGAAACTGTCTTCCTTGGTATTTTTGGCATTTAATAAAATTATCTTTTCATAATGTTGATGCGTAAGATAGTTTTTTTTATATTTCACACACAAACTAATCGGAAAACGGAACGCGTTACTTGTTTGACAATGTGTCATTGTCTATGTCAAATGTCAATATTATGTTATTGCAGATTCTACATTGAGTCCTGTTTGTTTTTGCGATTATTTTCTAATATTATTGACCCCTGCTTATTTCAACGTACTGATACCTTCTACGACCCGATTACCTTGCTATAATAACATAACATAACATGGTTTGCCTTGGATATGGCAAATCAGTGAGGAAAATAATACACCATAATGTCAGTATGGAGTGTCCGTTGCTGGCTGTTCTATTATCACAAAATACTAATTATGTGGTAAGCATTTTGTTTTTCATTATTATAAATACCCAGTTGTATTAATCTATAAAAAAATGAGCTTTCATACTATGTATGTATGATTGTTGTATCTGTGTTTTATGTATTTTTCATCTTTAACATAATATACTTGCCTAAAGTAGGCATGTGTAACATAGTAATGCTCATTTTACTATAACATAGTACTTGAAAACATAAAGAGATATTTAAAAAGATACCCTTGTTACTAAAAATTATATAAACATAAGAATTACCTATCTAATGATTGAATTAATTTATTATTGTGTTTATTCTAACTATGGTTTATTTTCAGCCTTCAAGAAACAACTATGTTTGCCATGTGTGTTGGATGCGAGCAAATAGACAGGCAGTGCAAGACTCAACACGAGACATGCAAGAATTGGCTTTGGATAATGATGTAGCAGCCCCTAATGTTAGCCAAGTTGTTAGCCCACCAGAGCCACCACCGATGCCGCCTGTTCAAAGAGGGCCATGGGAAAGTAATACCATATCATTACCTAATTACAAGCGAGCTTCGATCACATCTGTTCACAGTATATTTCAACAATGCAGAAACAGAATGGTACATTTGATCCCGCAGTTCCTTAAAAGACTGCTTTTGCAGGAACATAGTTTCATGTTCCTCGCAGCTGTAGAGTGTGTGAAACACATTTGTACAGCGATCAATGGCATTTATTACCTCAAATGAATGAGACACATTCTACATTTAGTGCTATATAGCCATATAGAAGACATAATTTATATTATGAAGTTGACTTCTAATATAAGCTAATATTTTGAACTTTGAAAATGTCTCAGAAATTCTCTCACGGAACAGTAATCACAATTGTAAAATAATAATAAATAAATCTATGATTGTATTTTTTTTAACAAGTCTGGTTATGTTTGAATTACTGAAGCTCTATATTTACACTTAATCCAGGTTAGTGTATTGGTGAAATAAAAATGCTTTGTTCTAACCAAGCTGGTTGATTGACCTCCCTAGGTCTCTTTATTAACACTATCGCTGCATTGCTCTAATGTATATTATATTCGTAAGCATTTAAGATATAATAATTATAATATGTCAAAATATTTTTAAATATAAAGTAAATAAATAATAATTTTTACTCCTTTGTTTTGTTCTGTGTTTCCCTTGTTGTTCTAATGGTCGCAAGCACTACTGCTGAGCATGAGGTCCTGAGTTCGATTCCCAGGTCGAGCAAAGTTATATTGGGTTTATTCATCAGGAATTTCTCAGTAGCAGCCCGGAGTCTAGATTTGTGCCTGGTTGATAGAAACAGACTCGCCCCCTATTAAATGGTACTCAAAATAACTGGTGAAATCTGGGTGTACTATATATAGGTACACCTCTGCCCAACCCTTCGGGGAATACAGGCGCGATGTTATGTTAATGTTTGTTATTATTGTCACATTTTTTGAGACTATTACCCAGTATAATAAATGTTAGTCAATATTCAGTTTAAAATCCTTACTTTGTTTATTGGTTTAATACTAAAACTATATCAGTTATACGCAATAATTCACATCTGTTCACTATTTTAAAGCGCCTTTAAGTTTTTAATAGCGAAATTATAATCTAAACACCTTATTGCTAGCGATCTGATTAAAAGGTTTACTGTAACTGTTTTTTGTCTAGTCTGGTGTAATGACAAGATTTCTGAGTATTTTATTTATAGCAATTTAATGAGTCAATATTCACAAATATAAAACACCAAAAATCATTGGTGTACACTAAATTCGATAACTATGCCGACGTCCATAGTAAAATTGGCCATGTCCTTTGCAAATCATCAGCATACAAGTGGTAGAAGGAAGAAAGTCGTTGAGTGATGGGAGTGCATTTATTAGGTTTCTGTGCCCTATGTTATTAGTTATCATTACTGGGGACTTCTAGTAGCTGAAATAGTAAGTTATTATCATAAATTAACCATTAATAGTTTATATTTTTACGTTAATAACTGTAAATCGAAATAGTACACTATGCATTACCATTAAGAGGGTGTCGAGCCTACGAGACGCGCGGAAAATAGGTATTTACTGCAGCGGGCTAGTCGTGTGCGTTGTCACACACACAATGACAAGTTCGCTCGAGGCCCGCTTGCCGTTGCACGACGAAGTTTGCTAACTTTGCATTTTTTAATTTTTTGTCGTTATGTTGAATAAACTTGAAAAACGAATATTAATTATTTAGATGGTTTTATTTATCACACTAATATTATAAAGGCGAAAGTTTGTGAATGAATGTGTCTGTTTGCATGTTTGTTACTTCTTCACGCTCAAACGGCTGGATGGAACTAAATGAAGCAAGTAGGTACGTAAATAAATCACAAAAATAAATTTAATAAATTATACCTATTATATAAAAATTAACGTTTGTTTTTACTGTAGTAATACATTATCCGTTCCCTCACTATTCATCCTATTGCAATAAAACTTTGATTTTATATATTAAACTCCTCAGATTTTTTTTTTAAAGAATACTAGCAATGTGGGTACATTTCACATTACTAGCAATCTTGTTAACCCCTCCAACTAAGCTAAATATGCTTGTGTCTGGAGTGGGTTCACGTCAATAGTGTAATGGGTGGGGTTCGAACCTGCGACCTCTCGATCACAAGTCCGACACCTTATCAATTAGGCTATTGACGCTTCGAAACTGGGTAAGTAGCAAGTTAGGGTAGATGGGTATGCAGTACTTATTTGAATAATAAAACCAGTATGAAATAAAATAAAAAAAATTATGTAATGTCATAATAAAACCAGACTGAAATAAGTTTTGTTTATTAAAATTTCATTTAGTGCTCGTTTAAATTCTGATGTACTGTCATATTTTTAATAACATTCGGTACTTTATTATATATACGTGGGGCCATACCAAAAAAACATTTTTTCATTAATGCTGTCAAGCGAACTTACTTCGCAGAAAATATAAGCGTAATTTATTTCATAAAAATATATGTATCAAGTGTAACTTAATTTAAACGAAAAAAAAATAAAAGAAATCTATAAATCTAATGTTATATTGCTTATAACATTTTACAAAAATTGGCCAAGTGCGAGTCAGACTCGCCCATGAAGGGTTCCGTAGTAACTATAATATAATATAATATAATATGTATATTTACTTGACAAAAAACTAAAACTTACAAATTTCTTAAAACTAGCTTATTTACATTTTTTGCAACTACGCCAAATAACTTTGTTTTTCATAGTATTTGTATGAATTACAAAGTTATATTTGCGGTTTTAGAAAATATGCTGTATCTCAAAAACTGCTGACTCGATCTCTTTAAAACCAATTTTGATTGAAAGTTTACATTAAGATCTATAGATATATATATACAACGTGTAATTTAAAGGGTATATATGTCGCAGCCAACTAGCTTAATTAGCCGTTCAATCAACCGCCTAGCCTCCTAACTAAACAGCGCCGTTCAACTAGCGGCCTGAATGATATTCAGCCGTAGTGTCTGTTACAACATTTAATAAACTGGCTGGCTAATGCTTAGGCCATTCGTACGATAGGGTGACCATGTGACAAGAATAAAAAAGATGAAACACCTGACATTGTAAATTCTTTATTTAATATATTTAAAAAGTAACATATTACTTATTATTATCATTGTTATTTGGAAATCATGAGATCAAATAGCGTAACTTAATTACTAAGAACATGTAAGTAATAAAAATATTATTTGTTAACACAAGTTAAGCTTCCATGGCATTTGGATCCGCAAAGTATTTTGTTTTTAAAATAAGCATATCTATTATTGCGACATTGATTCACAGCAGGCTTACAATTACATTTTTGGAATCCCTGGCGACCGAAAGGTGACTGACTTGCCACAGACTCTCTCAGAGAAATAAAGTTTTCTGAAATTTCATCGCCATAGTCTGTATCTGTATACATACCAAGTGCATGGCTTCTTTGGATGATAACAAACGATATGGCAAGGGTTTTGTAATCCTAAGTCTACATGTCTAGAACTTATTACAAATTCCAGTACACTGATACCAGAGACCGAATTTTTCAAATTAAGAAGAACGAAAAGAATTATCGTGTTATTGGCAAGTGACGTGGAAAGTTATTGACCCTCGTAGTGCTGTGACACGTTTGTTATGATTGGTATTCAAAAAATATGTGAAACCAATAATTTGGTATCAATTCTTTAAGTCAGTTATTTTGTGCTGAAACTGTGCATAGAGACTCCATACCAAATGTTGTCTTCAGCCCTTTTGGTTAGATATGGGGTTTCCGTTACACGTTGTATATATATTTATATTTTTCACTCCATTATTATAGAAATTAGAGGGGGGCACACATTTTACCACTTTGGAAGCGTATATCTTTTAAACGATTAATTTTATGAAAAAGTAGTTTTAGAAACCTCAATCTCATTTTAAAGACGTGTATATAGATACCACACATGCATAGGTTTCATAAAAAAAAAATATTTTCAATTTTAGTTCAAATTTTTTTTTTTATGAAACCTATGCATGTGTGGTATCTATATACAGGAAAAATATTTTCAGTTTTAGTTTCATGTATGGGGGGCTCCCCATACATGGAACTAAAACTGAAAATATTTTTTAATTTAATTTAAATATATTTTAATTTTTTCTTAAAATCGGAAAGCGAAAAAACTTGGTAGATTGATGTATTCTGTAAACACGGAATACATCAATCTACCAAGTTTTATATGTATAGTCCTAATAGTTTCGGAATAAAATGGCTGTAACATACGGACGGACGGATGGACAGACAGACAGACAGACTAGTAGTTGTAGTAGTTATACATATTATATTATTATAGTTACTACGGAACCCTTCATGGGCAAGTCTGACTCGCACTTGGCCAATTTTTCTTTGGCTAATTCCTGTAGTAGACAGACCTTGTGATGGCACTTTTTTTTTTTTTTTTTTTACGTGGTAAAATTATCAAATAAGTCCTCCCACTCCGGGCAGGGTGGGAGGGACTGTCAGACTTTTACTGACTAAAATCCACGGTGTTCCTTCAATAACCCTTTACATACCGGGGCCACGGTAACGGGATGAGTCCCACGACCCCGGCGGGCTTCGGCCCTCTGCAGAGGGGGCCTCGTCATGTTGCTGACGCTCTTTGAGGCGCGCGTGGAACACGACGCGCCGTCGACCCGGGCATGGTCCATGGTCGGACAGCGAGTTGCCCTTTACTCGCTGTCCGCATGCCCGCGCCTACGGTGGCCGGAGATCGTCGGCCGACGTCCGACGCCGTGGGCGTCTACCACTGCGGCTGGGCTGGAGGGAGGACGCCATCCTCTCCCTCACGCGGCCCGCCTCCTCCTTCGGAAGCATGACTGCTTCGCAGAAGGAGGCGACCGCTTCCCACTCCCTCTCGCCCCGCAGCATGGCCTCGACCAATGCCGGGCGCGAGAGGTCTCCACCTATCGCCGCCGTGAGGACACGTCGGTGCTCTGCCCAGGCGGGGCAGTCTTGCACCGTGTGCTCTACGGTGTCCTCAGGGCGACCCTCACAGTGGTGACACCCAGGCGTTTCCTCCTTTCCCATCAGACACAGGTACCTCCCGAAACTTCCGTGTCCGGTGAGGACCTGCGTCATGCGGTAGGTCAGGACGCCGTGACGCCGATCTAGCCACTCCTCAAAGAGGGGTCTTACCGCCGCAATTGCGGCGTGCCCGTTGTTATGGCACTTGGCGTATAATTTGTCGGACATAGAGGGAACGTCAAAGGAAGCTGAAACTTGTTCTAAACCAGAAAACCCGGCTCCTATCGACATAAAACTGCTTACAGAATTATCGTTCAGATTGAGGTCTGTAGGGCTATCTATCTGGTTCTTTACAATTTATTAATTCTATTTTTTTTCGACACATTTGGCAACTAAAATAGAATTTCGATAGAAATCCTTTCTTAGTTGCAACTAGAGAATACAATCCCGAGCATGTTTTTCAATCCCGGGATTACGTGATTCTTGATGCTGAATCCTGGGACCCTGGGGCTATCCCCGGATTAGACTATGTGGTTTCTAATTGGTCTCAAATGTAAAAAATTGGCCAAGTGCGAGTCAGACTCGCGCATGAAGGGTTCCGTGTGTAACTATAATAATATAATATGTATATTTATTTGACGAAAAAAACCATACAAATTTCTTAAAACTAGCTTATTTACATTTTTTACAACTACGCTAGATAACTTTGTTTTTCATAGTGTTTGTATGAATTACAAAGTTATATCTGCGGTTTTAGAAAATATGCCGTATCTCAAAAACTGTTAACTCGATATCATTCAAACTAATTTTGGTTGAAAGTTTACATTAAGATCTACAGATACATATTTTTTTTTAGATTTTTCTCTCCACCATTATAGAAGTTAGAGGGAGGGATACACATTTGACCACTTTGGAAGCTTATATCTTTTAAACGATTGACTTTATGAAAAAGGGGTTTCAGAAACCCCCATTTCATTTTTAAAGACCTGTCTATAAATACCACACACGCATAGGTTTCATGAAAAAAAAAAATATTTTCAGTTTTAGTTCCATGTATGGGGTAGTAGTATGTTCCTTTATTTTAAATGATTTTTAATTTTTTTCTCAATATCGGAAAGCGTTTCATAGAATACATCTACTTACCAAGTTTCACATGTATGGTCTTAATAGTTTTGGAATATAATAGCTGTGACATACGGACGGACGGACAGACAGACAGACAGACAGACAGACGGACAGACATGACGAAACTATAAGGGTTCCGTTTTTTGCCATTCGGCAACTGAACTCTAAAAAACGAGTAATTTCTTAAAATATATATTTTTAATTTTGGTACACTACACATATCACAGTATAGTAAGAAAAGAAAAAATGACAATAAGATACTATACTTTGTAAGAAATAAAAAGACAATAAAACTTATTTCGAATTTTGAAAATACAATCGTAGAAATATCAATGCATCCAAGGTTTGACTTCCAAGCCTGCTTCGTTTATTACCAACATAAGCAGCAGCTGAAAACGCTTCTTTAGGTTTTACACTGGTTGGAGGAATAGACAATAGATACTTATATGCTGTTTCTAAGTGATATCCACTAATTCCTCCATTTTCAAACAGGCTTATTTCACGTCTAATACTATATTTTGCCAACCCCGATTAATGTTGTATTTGTACTTCACGATCTGGGGATTTCATACTCTTATCAATTTCCAGCTATAACTTTTCCTATATTGTCAATTGGGGTTGGGATTGGGAGGTTTGTGGCCTTAACTCATCATCTGTTTGTGATCCTGATCTTCCTTCTTCTTCTTCCGTGTCATCTCGACTTTTAAGTTTTTTAACAATACACTTTATTTGCTTCCAAACTAAAGCCTGTGTAGAAACTGGAAATAAGTCATGCCATTCCAAATCCGATAATAACTGATTTTCATCATCTTTTCATGGATTTTGTAATTAATTTAACACACCAGTCAAATCATCACTTCGTCGTTGCTTCATACGTTCCACTAAGGATGTTTTCATTTTTTGGCAAGTGTCAGCACTTGCCAAAAAATGATTATGCTAGATAGCTGTTTTATAAGAAATTTCAAAGCGGAATCAGCTGTGCATAAATTAGCATCTCGCCGACAGATTGCCTCTACTGTCAATTTAATTGGGGTCAGCACATCAACAATTTTATTTACCAATTCAAAATCAACTTCTTCCAAACGAATTGGATGATTGAGATCTATAAGAGCTTTTTGAATGAAGGTTTTTAAAAGATAAAATCGCTCCAGCATTGTTAAAAGACTATTCCACCTGGTTTTACAGTCCAAAAGAAGTGACAGCTCTTTTCCATGTTCAATTTTCATTTATTTTTGAAGTACTGTTTCATTTTTCAATGGTGATCTTTTGAAATACACTCTACAACTTTGCGGATTTTCTTTATCAGCTCATTAATGTTTTCATCTTGTGTTAACTCTGGTATGTGTTATAGCGCAAGGTCATTTTGTGACATTAAGATTAAGTCTGATTCTGGACTGTCTAAGTCTTCTAAATGTTCATCATTATGGATGTCGTCCATATGATCAACAGCCACAGGTGGTTCATTTATAGTATCATCTGAGGTAGAGCTGTCTTGCAAATAATTATGTTTTTCATAAAGCCAGTATCCAGGGAAATATCAAATATACTTAGATGCTTTTTCAATATACGAAGACAATTTTCAGCCACACTTTCATACTTCCATAAATAGGAACAAGTCCTAAATTCCAATTTTTTTTTATATGAATGAACGTTGACAGCCATGTATGGTTTATTGGATGTTGAAGTCCACTTGTCGAAAGAAAGACTAAATCTTTCACCTGCACTTTTCAAATGTTTCAATTCTGCAGTTACTTGCTTTCTGATTTTTTCACTGTAATTCATGACACGTTTTTGAATGGTGGTAAATCCGTGTATTTTGCAAAGACAAATTTTCTCGAATCATCTGAAGTTATGAATATACTGAATGGAAATCCATCTAATGCAATAATTCTTGCCAAAACATCATCGAGGCTATCGTCGGCACTTTTAGTAAAATAATCATTTAACTTTCGCTTGGCTGGCGGCGGTGCTGTGTTCAGATTATCAGAATCTAGACTTGTTGAAGCTGATATAAGCTTGATGTAATGTTTTGATGACAAATGTGTATGTAATCCCTTAGTCGATCCATCCAAAGTCTTGAGAATGGCTGAGCATCGGTTACATTTGGCACTATTCCTATCCTTCGCAACTAAAAAGTCGTATCACTGTGTTTTTTATGTTTAACAAAGTCTCCCGCCATTTGAAATACTTAATTTCAGATAATTGACTTTTAAATTTAAATGACGTAGGTCGTGGGTTTAAATTTAGAAAATATCTTGTAATGACCAAAGTTTTCAATATAATTAAGCATATCTTAAAACTGGAAACATATCTTACAACTATACAATAATATTGGTTATCCATCAGAATTCAGACAGGCTTTAATGTCCTCTCATACCTAATTAACCTGTATTATAGATACATTGTAAGAATGATATTTTAAAAGAGTAACTGTGGAGTTTCTTGCCGGATCTTGTCCATAGAAAACGACCAATTTCGAACCGTGCCCTGCGCCAAACTGCTGACGTTTTATAAGTGCCCATGTAGGCCTATGTGAAATAAAACATTTTGAGTTTGAATTAATTTTTTCTTAAAATTCAAACGCGAGCCAAAAATAAAAAAAAAATCACTAGAAACAGTAGTAGGTATCTCTACTACTATTTTTTAAGAGATAACATAGATCAATCATGCCGGTAGCGTGCAACTAGCGCACCACGCACCATGAGACCATAAGTCTAGTTTAAGCATATACTAACGGGAACCCGTGTGAAATTAGTACTTCCCACAATATGATTATAAATTAAAGCCTGTCTGAATTCTGATGGATAACCTATATTATTATATAGTTGTAAGATATGTTTCCAGTTCTAAGATATGCTTAATTATATTTAAAACTTTGGTCTATACGGTCATCATGTATGTCATTGGTATACACTATAAAAAGGAAAGGGCCAAGAATTGAACCTTGCGGAGCACTCATCTTGGCTAGGGATCCTGCAGATGTCGCTCCATTAACAATAACTTTTTGTTGCCTGTTTGATAAATATGAAAGAACAAGGTCAGCAGAACACGAATCCACGAACTCCGTAATGGTGTAATTTACAGATCAGTGTTTTGTGGTCAACGCTATCAAAAGCTTTGGAGAGGTCACAAAATATGCCAATTGCATCCTGAGATTTCTCCAAAGATTCCAGAATGTGACGGATGAGCGCTACTCCTGCGTCTGTTGTTGACCTACCTTTCGTGAAACCAAACTGCCGACTATGCAGAATTCCATTTGAGTTAAAATATGATAGCATCTGGTCCAGCATGATTTTTTCGTATATTTTGCTTAATGCTGGAAGCACATATATCGGTCTATAGTTAGAGGGATCACTCTTACAACCCGACTTAAAAATTAGTACTCCTTTACTATGTTTCATTAAATCGGGAAAATTACCGCTGTCTATACATTAATTAAATGTGCCTGTTAGGATAGCAGCAATTGAGTCAATAATATTACCAAGAACCCTAACAGATGCACTCCATAAGTCATCAGTGTTTGTTATGTTAAGACTTTGGAATGTTTTTTAATTACATCAATAGAAATGGGCTTGAATGAAAATGTTGGTATATCCTTATTGAAGTTTTCCTTTAAAAAAGATTCTGCTAATAATGGCGAAGAATGTAGAGATTTAGTAACCTCTACTGGAATATTGGTAAAGTAATTTTCCAACTTCTCAGCCACTTTTGACTTATCTGAGATGACCTGATCATCGATGTTCAAAGTCAAATCATTCTAACCCTGTTGGTTTGTGTTTCCAGTTTCTTTGTTTATCACCTTCAACACAGTTTTTATTTTATTGTTAGAAATGCTAATTTTATTACTTTCTGATTTAGATTTAGCTTAGGGCGCATACTCTTTTAAATATCTTTGAGTAGTTTCTTACATAATTATGGAAGGCTTCATCGGAAGTCAATGATTTTTCATGGTATAAGTTGTATAAATTGTCTCAGCTTATTCTTATTCCAGCAGTGGCCCATTCATTAAATTTAGATTTATTACTCATTTGAAATTTTTTAACTGGACATGCCTTACTAAATTCGTGGCATAGTGAAGAAAATAATATCCTGTAATTTTCATTGGGGTCATGGGAGTCAAAATTGGCCATTGAAAGATTACTTAACATGTTATCATTAAAAACATTAATTTCTTTTTAGTTAGTGGCCTAAACTTAATAGTCTTATTTAATTGCCGCTTTTTAACCAACTCAAAGGATACTAGTTGACCTGTATGGTCAGACCTAACTCCACTAATTTGAGACGAGTATTTTATGGCACAATTAGTATAAATATTATCTATGCATTGAGCTGATGTTGCTGTTATTCTTGTTGCTTCCTTGTATGTGCATTTTAAGTTAAATGAACCAAACAATGAAGTAAGCTTGCAGTGTTCAGGTGAATTTACTAACAAATCAATATTTAGGTGACCACAAACGAAAACTAATTTATTATCTCTTATAAGCTTAGGTACTTAAAATTTCTCCCATTATCATTAAGAATGATGACAAGTTTGATGCTGGTGGTCTATAAACACTTAAGAAAGTTTGGCCTTCAACTTCTGTACATGCTACCTCACACAAGCAATCAACAGAGCAAGCGGTGATATATTTTTGTTCCTTATATATAAGAGAATTATTACGTAATATTAAAGTACCACCTCCTACTGAGGACCTGTTGTATGCACTAGTAACAGAAAAATATTAATTTTAAACAACATTCTATCTGGTTTTAGCCAGGTTTCACAAAAACATAAGATATCTATATCATATTTATCTATTAACATTTCCTCATCTAATATTTTGCCGGAGAAACGATTTATATTCTGATGATATAGTAAAATTGTGTTATTATAACTCTCCTTTGTCACATCTAAGGGTTTAAACAATTAATTTCAGTATTATTAGATACCCTAGATAATACTGAATAGTCACTTAACCTACGATCAGTTAAATTGTCAATAACCCAGTGTAAATTGTAAGCTAACAAAGTAGCCAATGAACTTTCGTCGTAAATTCTAAAATGAATGTCAGGATTGCAATCGGTATGCCCAAAAACCTATTACACGATGTTTGATGCAATATTTTGCAATCGACCACGTTTGCTGAGCAAGCGATATAATGCGGTCGCACTAAGTTCGCCGCGAGCTTAGTGTATTTCGAACAGCAACCGGGTGCACTCATTTTCATCATTTAGCGATAATTTTAGCCCTTACGTTACTTTGTTAATTATGCTTAGCAATAAACCCTTGAAGGTTATCAGTGTATTTAACTTAGTAGACACACACGATATCCATATTGAATGTTGGAGAAAAAGTTGCATCCTCCAAGGATGCAACTTTTTCTCCAACATTCAATATGGATATCGTATGTGTTTTAAATTGGATTTCAAAATGAAAGCCAGATTTGCAATCACCACCCCCAAAAACCCATTACACGATACCCATATCGAATGTGTGAGAAAAAGTTGCATCCGCCATCTTGGATTTTAAAATGAATGCCAGATTTGTAATCACCACCCCCAAAAACCCATTACACGGTACCCATATCGAATGTGTGAGAAAAAGTTGCATCCGCCATCTTGGATTTTAAAATGAATGCCAGATTTGTAATCAACACCCCCAAAAACCCATTACACGGTACCCATATCAAATGTTTGAGAAAAAGTTGCATCCGCCATCTTGGATTTTAAAATGAATGCCAGATTTGCAATCACCACCCCCAAAAACCCATTACATGATACCCATATCGAATGTTTGAGAAAAAGTTGCATCCGCCATCTTGGATTTTAAAATGAATGCCAGATTTGCAATCACCACCCCCAAAAACCCATTACACGATACCTATATCGAATGTTTGAGAAAAAGTTGCATCCGCCATCTTGGATTTTAAAATGAATGCCAGATTTGCAATCACCACCCCCAAAAACCCATTACACGATACCTATATCGAATGTTTGAGAAAAAGTTGCATCCGCCATCTTGGATTTTAAAATGAATGCCAGATTTGCAATCACCACCCCCAAAAACCCATTACACGATACCCATATCGAATGTTTGAGAAAAAGTTGCATCCGCCATCTTGGATTTTAAAATGAATGTCAGATTTGCAATCACCACCCCCAAAAACCCATTACACGGTACCCATATCGAATTTGTGAGAAAAAGTTGCATACACCATCTTGAATTTATAAATAAATTCCAGATTTGCAATCACCACCCCCAAAACCTATTACACGATACCCATATCGAATGTTTGAAAAAAGTCTTCATCATCACTTTCACTTCCTCAAATGGTGCTTTTCGAGAGCAACTGCACAAGGTACTATTAGAAATACCCAAAACGCTATAGGTGTGCCTATAATATTTAAAGAGTTCCCTCGCTTTCTCCAGGATCCCATCATCAGATCCTGATTTCATAACAATGGAACCAACTAGAAAGTATACCCCTTCAAACGAAAAAAAAAATTCCAAATCGGTCCAGACTCCAGCCGTCTTCGAGTTTGAGGTTACATACATAAAAAAAAGTTTAAGACGAACTGAGAACCTTCTCCTTTTTTTTGAAGTCGGTTAAAAAGCAATAATAACATCACAAAATAGAAATACGTACTTTTTATGAGAATGGCTTTTTTTTCGAAAATTTTCGCCAACTTTCTTCTAATAATATTTTTTTTTACATTTTCCCATAATAAAACAAATATTGAAAAAAAAATGTTAAAGAAATATATATTGAACAATAAAAAGTAATTGTTGGGTATGCATAATAAATCGTACTCAAAAAACAAAAAATATGACTTATGTTATTCAACGGATTGCTGCAATACATACGTACACAATAGATCGCGAATTATCGTTACCGGCGAAACGCTCCACGATGAGACGTGACCCCTCTCTGCGCTCCCGTGGACGACTGAATTTTCGGCCGGTGTACGTTGCGTATGGTTCAAAATAGCGCACAAATTAGAAGAAAAAATTAAAATTAAAACAACCAAGCGACATTTTTGAAATGTTAAAGCTGTAAATGATAGTATGATAATTAGAGAATAATATGAATTGAAGTTTATGAAAAAATTCAACAGTTTACTATCAAAATTCAGCGACGCACGAGCATGTTTTGTAAGGATTTTTGTCCAACTTTATGTATTTTTGTTTAATAAACTATAAAATATTTTTAAATTTTGCCAACTGTGTTTGCTAACACATTTATTCTAGTGTTCATTACATATTTTTGTATGGTAATTAAAGTACTATTATAGGTTATATTCCTTTAGTTGTGAAGACCGTTTTGAGTTATTTTACTCGGCGCAGGCTTAAAAATTTTGGCAGATTGGAATTACTGAGAGATAGTACTTCTTGGTTTTATTCAACTAAGGATGACATCAACTAAAATTCTTCCCTTTTATTAGATTTATTTTAAATATACGATGAAATACATGCTTATATGTTGCTCGATTCCGCTAACAAAATTTTGTAATATGAATGCATTATTCAAGTGCTATCAGCATGAACGGCTGGCCCGTTAAGTGCCGCGTCGCACAGGCTTGTGGGTTAGGAATTGCAGGACGTTGTTATTACTGCCTACCCGCTTCAGGACTAACTAGCCACTTAGTTAGTTGGGTTTGTCATAGCAAACGTAGTAATGGAAATCATTTGTCATTACAAACGATTTATCGGTCTTGATATACGCAGCTCATCTACCTTTTTAGCTACAAGTTTTACCTACCCTTTTCAGGAGTCTAAATAGTTGAGACGCGGTATGCGAAGGTTTGTGATTATTTATCTGTATTATAATTAAAGGCACCAAAAAAGTAAAAGAAATTAATAAATGTGTTAGTATGTAACTGAATCTGCTAAGGTATTTGCTTATTTTATATCTAATAAATAATAATAATAATAATAATAAAAAGTGTTTATTTCTCACCACAAGCCAAAAAAATACAAACAATATTTTTCATAAAAGAAGTAGTCAATTGATTTTTGGTTGTGGATCGCTGGTGCCTGTGGTAGGTTGTAAACACCTGTAATACAGGTCACCAGGTCCCCACCTATTCATTGTAACATATTATACATCAGTTATCACACGAAGTATAGTTTCCAAATAATAAAACAAAGAAAAGAAAAAAACACTATGAAACAGAATAAAACTAAAAACTAATTAATTAAGAATACTAAAATAAAATTTGTTGGGAGATTGTTATAAATGTAAACATGTGTGTGTGGCGGTGGTTGACTGTATGTGTGTATGTGTGTGGGTGTTTGAGTGTGTATATGTGTGTGTGTCTATCTATTAGCTTTTTGTAGATTTTAGGATATCAACACAGGTTTTGAAGATACGAGTATGTTTAGCCAAAACACAGTACCTTTTACTTTGTCTAACCAGCAAGAAACAGTACCTTTTACCATGTCTAACCAGGAGCTTAGGCATGGTAAAAGGAACTGATTACCTTCACGATTTGTTCCTTGGCTTACTTGATTTTCAACATAACATAGATAGTGATTATGCAAACGACGAAGCCTGTTTAGACAAACCAAACATGTCTCTCAGCAGACTACCCTGCACGTCACTAAATGTTCCTTCAAACATGTCATTAAGTTCGTCTCCAAATACGCCACTGAACGGACTACAAAACACACCACCATTAAGTCAAGTATCTCCCGAATTCCCATTAATTTTAGCGACAAATGATACCTCGAAGTTGGTCACACGCAAATGGAGGTAGACTCCGTACATGCTTGTATCGAGAGTAATTTAAAAAATGAAACTACTGTGTGATTAAGCATGAAAAAAAACCAATACCATAACGAGCCTATTGAGCTGACTTGCGATTTTTTTAAAGGCTATACGAAACCTATGAAATACAATAGCATTAGACCCGGTCGAACAAAAAGGTGATCCAGTGTTCACAGACATCAAAGTCATAATGTATGAAAACTGTTATTCCTTAAGATTGTCATAAATAATTTCGATCCAAAAAAGAACAAGAATCGGTTTTCTGCCTGCAATTGGTTGGCCTTTTTTTTGTCTGGGTGGGAAAATCTTCAAATGACTTCTCCCGCTGTGTGTGGAGCGGCAGGGAGTGTCAGACTTCTACTGACTAAAAACCCACCCTGCTCCTTCAGCTGCCCTTAAGTTCCGGGGCCGCGGTATCTCGCTAAAACATTCTCGCAACCCCGGGCACTTGGTTGGCCTAAGGTAATTTCATTTCATTAAATTAGGACTGTAGGCAAAAGTGGCATAAAACAAACCTTATTTTGTTCTTTTTTGCTGATATCTTAATTTAGGTTACTATTGCATTTTTTGTTATAAAATAGGAATAAATTGTATACAATTCCATTAATTTAAATGGGCCAGTGAAAGACATCTGAAGCTTTTGTTGATTTATAGGAAAAATTATGAAGTCTAAAATTTAAAATAAAAGAATTGTTATTGACTGACCTATCTAAACTGATGGCTTTGTAGACTTGCCTACCTACTAATGTTCCTCTATTGTCGTAAATACATAGACTATTATGAATTACAATTATATTTTATGATAATTATTAATTGTAGTATAAAGAACATTGAGTTAAAATGTCCTATGACTATTCTTCTGTTGATTTATATTGTCCTATCTCGTTTTTATATTAGAAGGAAACCTAAAATTCTAGTTTTGTTTTTAATTACAAGTGTAATAAAAATATTTATAAACTACGTATTTTTATTTAATATACCAGATGCTATATAAATGACGCAAACAAGTTTTTTCTTCATCCTGTAAAGTTGTCAAAATTTAGATAGTACCGGTTGCCAATTCACAGTCGATATGTATATATTTAATATTTTTTTAATATGTAATATTTTTGTGCGCATACAAGAGATTCTCAAGAGATTCTCATAATATACTGTGATGAAACAGTCATAATATTAATTTCTCCCCTCCCCCCCCCATCTTGACCACATCCCGGCAATCTTTTGCCGTTCACGTCGACTCTCTGAATCCTCAATGTCTCAAAATGCCCAACGCATCGCATTTATCTTTCCATAGATTATAAATGTGTCCAAAAAGTTCATTAATCAGTTGTTGAACAACCCTTTGTAAAACCAAATTTTTTATTATGTAGCAATTTGTGTTTATTAAAATAACTTTGCATCAGCATCAAAATAAGTTTCTCAAAAATTTTACTGAAAGTAGTTACTAACATAGTCCTGCGAGGTTGTTAGTGTTTTACCAATAACTGTGTATAGTTCAATTAGATAATGAGCAATCAATGTGAGTGGTTGTCCCAAGACAGAAGTGTGTCGAGTACCTGATCATGGTGAAGGAGGAGCTGAAGTCGTCCATGTCGTCGAGCGGCGCGCGAGTGGCGGGCGCGTCCTCCTGCTCGATCACCGTCATGTCCGACGTGGCCGAGTGCGACACGCCGCTGTACACACACACACAAACCTCATTAACAACCTACATAGCTAAACCTTTATAAACTTTCATTGTGCGTACAGCTAAGGAGTGGAATTCCCTGCCGGTTTCTGTGTTTCCTGATAGCTATAACCTGGGAGTCTTTAAGTCGAGAGTGAATAGGTTACTGCTAGGTCAGCTTGCTTCATCTTTTTTGATAAAATAACTAGATGACTATGTAGATATAGAATCAGAAAAAAAACAAACGATGTTTTTTATTTCTGATTCCATACGTACATAGTCATTTAGTTATTTCATCAAAAGGTTATGTGCCCAGAGGTTCTTGATGACGAATTTCGTGGATAGGACCATAACATTTTGATGAAATAACTAGATGACTATTTTATCAGAAATAAAAAATAAACGTTGTTTACTCAGAAGATGATATTATCTACGTTAATACTAATATTATCATCTTCTGAGCAAACAACGTTTATTTTTTATTTCTGATTCCATACCCACATAGTCATCTAGTTATTTCATCAAAAATCTTCGACCACATCATCACTTACCATCAGGAGAGATGGTGGTCAAACGCGAATCTACCAACAATAAAAAAGAACCTATTCTGGCTAATTAATACCCTGCTTTGGCACAATCTCTTCAGTTCACAATAATTACTTATTTGGTTTACTAACAATTGTTACATCAATGCATAATTAAAATACAGCACATGACATTTGTACTAGATGTACAATATTAAGCAGTAAACACTAGCATGTATAATGTATATACATAAACAAATCTAAATAAAGGTGTCAGTACTAAGGAAAACAAAACGAACCAGAAACAATTTTTCACCATTATTACTTAACTAAAAATACAATACATAGATGGAGACAAATGGTACTATAGTTGTCAAAAAATAAAAGGCCCGTTTTGACATTAGAGAAAGAACCTAGAATGTAACTTGGAACGAAAGTGAAAGAAACAATAAAATAATATATAATTAATTACATAAAGTGTTTTAAAAAATAAGTAAATAACACATTTTCTGGCGCGATAAATAATATGATGGAAATGGAATATATTGCGAGTATTCTTTTCGCGCTTACTTTATGTAACATGCAATTTCTAATTATTACGAAACGTCTCAAAAACAATTACGTTCTCAGTCTTAATTTTTTAAATACTAGTGTTATGACCAATTAATTACTGAATTTCACCAGATTCATTCGATTTTAATAGTAATTAAATATTGTGTAGTGATCTTTAAAGTGCAAAATAATAAAGGAAGATTTTGAAAGAGACGTCAATATCGATAATAAAATTGAAAATGAAATATTTATATTTACAGGTGACGATAGCTCAACTGACGCTATAATCGTCAGTTGATCATCATCCGAAGAAAATGATTGAATGAAGGTTTAATCACTTTCGCTTTTTCTTGTTTTTTTTTTGTGATTTGGTGAATGTTATTGAGAGAGACAAATTGACCTTTCGTATCATTGTATGATTTCAAAATACCTACAATATTAAAGTTTAACTGAAATTTTCTAGTCAGAACTTTAATCCAATGCACATAATCAATTCGATCAAATACATGAGTATTTGATCGAATTGATCACGAGTATTTAGTACCGATTCGTATGGTTACTTCACTAGTTACGTCGCGATGACAAATGTCAAAACGGGCCTATTATATTTTTACGACTTTAGTGTATCTTTTTGTACTACGACTTCTTGTAAACTAATTTAATGATAACTAACTGTCTGAAACAGCTAGTGCTTGAACTGCTGAAAGACACCCAGATCAGATTACTACATCAGCTTTGCACAGACACCATTTTAAAGATTAGCTTCCGTGTGAATGTGATTTGGAGACATGTTCCCACAATCATTAAGTTGCATATTGTTGTTAGTGCACCAATACGTAATTCTGTACATGTCCTCCTGAAGTAATAAAGTATCAGATAGCGATTTTATTACACGGGCTATCTATCATCAGCAAACAGCACGTTTGAGTTTACAAAGCACTAGGTTCTTTGTATGCTCAAAACCATTATTGTTTCGTTGGGAGTCGTTTATGAAAATATTAAAGAGACTAGGTCCCAAATGCGATCTTTGCGGAACACCTGAGGTTGGTTGAGATTTGTATCAATTAGCAACCACAAAAAATTTCTATCTGATAAATTTGAGTTCTATCTGATAATTTGAGCCATTTTAGAAGAGCTGCTGCAAATCCGTATGCAGCTAGCTTATGAATGAGCATTTCATGGGGCACTTTGTCAAAAGCTTTACTAAAACCTGTGAATTACATATATTTGGTTATTACAGTCTACCGCCTCCAAGATGCCTTGGATAAAATGAACTAAATTGCGCAGCGAGGCCACCTCGGCCTCCACACGACACACAGATACTCACGAGCGGCTGGCGGAGCTGGCTTGTGCGATGCCGAGGCGGTCGGCGTGCGGGCGCTGCGCGGGCTCGCGGTAGGCGAGGCGCAGCGAGGCCACCTCGGCCTCCACACGACACACAGATACTCACGAGCGGCTGGCGGAGCTGGCTTGTGCGATGCCGAGGCGGTCAGCGTGCGGGCGCTGCGCGGGCTCGCGGTAGGCGAGGCGCAGCGAGGCCACCTCGGCCTCCACACGACACACAGATACTCACGAGCGGCTGGCGGAGCTGGCTTGTGCGATGCCGAGGCGGTCAGCGTGCGGGCGCTGCGCGGGCTCGCGGTAGGCGAGGCGCAGCGAGGCCACCTCGGCCTCCACACGACACACAGATACTCACGAGCGGCTGGCGGAGCTGGCTTGTGCGATGCCGAGGCGGTCGGCGTGCGGGCGCTGCGCGGGCTCGCGGTAGGCGAGGCGCAGCGAGGCCACCTCGGCCTCCACACGACACACAGATACTCACGAGCGGCTGGCGGAGCTGGCTTGTGCGATGCCGAGGCGGTCAGCGTGCGGGCGCTGCGCGGGCTCGCGGTAGGCGAGGCGCAGCGAGGCCACCTCGGCCTCCACACGACACACAGATACTCACGAGCGGCTGGCGGAGCTGGCTTGTGCGATGCCGAGGCGGTCGGCGTGCGGGCGCTGCGCGGGCTCGCGGTAGGCGAGGCGCAGCGAGGCCACCTCGGCCTCCACACGACACACAGATACTCACGAGCGGCTGGCGGAGCTGGCTTGTGCGATGCCGAGGCGGTCGGCGTGCGGGCGCTGCGCGGGCTCGCGGTAGGCGAGGCGCAGCGAGGCCACCTCGGCCTCCACACGACACACAGATACTCACGAGCGGCTGGCGGAGCTGGCTTGTGCGATGCCGAGGCGGTCGGCGTGCGGGCGCTGCGCGGGCTCGCGGTAGGCGAGGCGCAGCGAGGCCACCTCGGCCTCCACACGACACACAGATACTCACGAGCGGCTGGCGGAGCTGGCTTGTGCGATGCCGAGGCGGTCGGCGTGCGGGCGCTGCGCGGGCTCGCGGTAGGCGAGGCGCAGCGAGGCCACCTCGGCCTCCACACGACACACAGATACTCACGAGCGGCTGGCGGAGCTGGCTTGTGCGATGCCGAGGCGGTCGGCGTGCGGGCGCTGCGCGGGCTCGCGGTAGGCGAGGCGCAGCGAGGCCACCTCGGCCTCCACACGACACACAGATACTCACGAGCGGCTGGCGGAGCTGGCTTGTGCGATGCCGAGGCGGTCGGCGTGCGGGCGCTGCGCGGGCTCGCGGTAGGCGAGGCGCAGCGAGGCCACCTCGGCCTCCACACGACACACAGATACTCACGAGCGGCTGGCGGAGCTGGCTTGTGCGATGCCGAGGCGGTCGGCGTGCGGGCGCTGCGCGGGCTCGCGGTAGGCGAGGCGCAGCGAGGCCACCTCGGCCTCCACACGACACACAGATACTCACGAGCGGCTGGCGGAGCTGGCTTGTGCGATGCCGAGGCGGTCGGCGTGCGGGCGCTGCGCGGGCTCGCGGTAGGCGAGGCGCAGCGAGGCCACCTCGGCCTCCACACGACACACAGATACTCACGAGCGGCTGGCGGAGCTGGCTTGTGCGATGCCGAGGCGGTCGGCGTGCGGGCGCTGCGCGGGCTCGCGGTAGGCGAGGCGCAGCGAGGCCACCTCGGCCTCCACACGACACACAGATACTCACGAGCGGCTGGCGGAGCTGGCTTGTGCGATGCCGAGGCGGTCGGCGTGCGGGCGCTGCGCGGGCTCGCGGTAGGCGAGGCGCAGCGAGGCCACCTCGGCCTCCACACGACACACAGATACTCACGAGCGGCTGGCGGAGCTGGCTTGTGCGATGCCGAGGCGGTCGGCGTGCGGGCGCTGCGCGGGCTCGCGGTAGGCGAGGCGCAGCGAGGCCACCTCGGCCTCCACACGACACACAGATACTCACGAGCGGCTGGCGGAGCTGGCTTGTGCGATGCCGAGGCGGTCAGCGTGCGGGCGCTGCGCGGGCTCGCGGTAGGCGAGGCGCAGCGAGGCCACCTCGGCCTCCACACGACACACAGATACTCACGAGCGCCTGGCGGAGCTGGCTTGTGCGATGCCGAGGCGGTCGGCGTGCGGGCGCTGCGCGGGCTCGCGGTAGGCGAGGCGCAGCGAGGCCACCTCGGCCTCCACACGACACACAGATACTCACGAGCGGCTGGCGGAGCTGGCTTGTGCGATGCCGAGGCGGTCGGCGTGCGGGCGCTGCGCGGGCTCGCGGTAGGCGAGGCGCAGCGAGGCCACCTCGGCCTCCACACGACACACAGATACTCACGAGCGGCTGGCGGAGCTGGCTTGTGCGATGCCGAGGCGGTCGGCGTGCGGCCGCTGCGCGGGCTCGCGGTAGGCGAGGCGCAGCGAGGCCACCTCGGCCTCCACACGACACACAGATACTCACGAGCGGCTGGCGGAGCTGGCTTGTGCGATGCCGAGGCGGTCGGCGTGCGGGCGCTGCGCGGGCTCGCGGTAGGCGAGGCGCAGCGAGGCCACCTCGGCCTCCACACGACACACAGATACTCACGAGCGGCTGGCGGAGCTGGCTTGTGCGATGCCGAGGCGGTCGGCGTGCGGGCGCTGCGCGGGCTCGCGGTAGGCGAGGCGCAGCGAGGCCACCTCGGCCTCCACACGACACACAGATACTCACGAGCGGCTGGCGGAGCTGGCTTGTGCGATGCCGAGGCGGTCGGCGTGCGGGCGCTGCGCGGGCTCGCGGTAGGCGAGGCGCAGCGAGGCCACCTCGGCCTCCACACGACACACAGATACTCACGAGCGGCTGGCGGAGCTGGCTTGTGCGATGCCGAGGCGGTCGGCGTGCGGGCGCTGCGCGGGCTCGCGGTAGGCGAGGCGCAGCGAGGCCACCTCGGCCTCCACACGACACACAGATACTCACGAGCGGCTGGCGGAGCTGGCTTGTGCGATGCCGAGGCGGTCGGCGTGCGGGCGCTGCGCGGGCTCGCGGTAGGCGAGGCGCAGCGAGGCCACCTCGGCCTCCACACGACACACAGATACTCACGAGCGGCTGGCGGAGCTGGCTTGTGCGATGCCGAGGCGGTCGGCGTGCGGGCGCTGCGCGGGCTCGCGGTAGGCGAGGCGCAGCGAGGCCACCTCGGCCTCCACACGACACACAGATACTCACGAGCGGCTGGCGGAGCTGGCTTGTGCGATGCCGAGGCGGTCGGCGTGCGGGCGCTGCGCGGGCTCGCGGTAGGCGAGGCGCAGCGAGGCCACCTCGGCCTCCACACGACACACAGATACTCACGAGCGGCTGGCGGAGCTGGCTTGTGCGATGCCGAGGCGGTCGGCGTGCGGGCGCTGCGCGGGCTCGCGGTAGGCGAGGCGCAGCGAGGCCACCTCGGCCTCCACACGACACACAGATACTCACGAGCGGCTGGCGGAGCTGGCTTGTGCGATGCCGAGGCGGTCGGCGTGCGGGCGCTGCGCGGGCTCGCGGTAGGCGAGGCGCAGCGAGGCCACCTCGGCCTCCACACGACACACAGATACTCACGAGCGGCTGGCGGAGCTGGCTTGTGCGATGCCGAGGCGGTCAGCGTGCGGGCGC
The DNA here is from genome assembly GCA_943138885.2 of Tholera decimalis. Classification (NCBI taxonomy): domain Eukaryota; kingdom Metazoa; phylum Arthropoda; class Insecta; order Lepidoptera; family Noctuidae; genus Tholera; species Tholera decimalis. Next base: position 1,503,933 of record OW964551.2, on the reverse strand, counting down.
TGCGCGGGCTCGCGGTAGGCGAGGCGCAGCGAGGCCACCTCGGCCTCCACACGACACACAGATACTCACGAGCGCCTGGCGGAGCTGGCTTGTGCGATGCCGAGGCGGTCGGCGTGCGGGCGCTGCGCGGGCTCGCGGTAGGCGAGGCGCAGCGAGGCCACCTCGGCCTCCACACGACACACAGATACTCACGAGCGGCTGGCGGAGCTGGCTTGTGCGATGCCGAGGCGGTCGGCGTGCGGGCGCTGCGCGGGCTCGCGGTAGGCGAGGCGCAGCGAGGCCACCTCGGCCTCCACACGACACACAGATACTCACGAGCGGCTGGCGGAGCTGGCTTGTGCGATGCCGAGGCGGTCGGCGTGCGGCCGCTGCGCGGGCTCGCGGTAGGCGAGGCGCAGCGAGGCCACCTCGGCCTCCACACGACACACAGATACTCACGAGCGGCTGGCGGAGCTGGCTTGTGCGATGCCGAGGCGGTCGGCGTGCGGGCGCTGCGCGGGCTCGCGGTAGGCGAGGCGCAGCGAGGCCACCTCGGCCTCCACACGACACACAGATACTCACGAGCGGCTGGCGGAGCTGGCTTGTGCGACGCCGAGGCGGTCGGCGTGCGGGCGCTGCGCGGGCTCGCGGTAGGCGAGGCGCAGCGAGGCCACCTCGGCCTCCACACGACACACAGATACTCACGAGCGGCTGGCGGAGCTGGCTTGTGCGATGCCGAGGCGGTCGGCGTGCGGGCGCTGCGCGGGCTCGCGGTAGGCGAGGCGCAGCGAGGCCACCTCGGCCTCCACACGACACACAGATACTCACGAGCGGCTGGCGGAGCTGGCTTGTGTGATGCCGAGGCGGTCGGCGTGCGGGCGCTGCGCGGGCTCGCGGTAGGCGAGGCGCAGCGAGGCCACCTCGGCCTCCACACGACACACAGATACTCACGAGCGGCTGGCGGAGCTGGCTTGTGCGATGCCGAGGCGGTCGGCGTGCGGGCGCTGCGCGGGCTCGCGGTAGGCGAGGCGCAGCGAGGCCACCTCGGCCTCCACACGACACACAGATACTCACGAGCGGCTGGCGGAGCTGGCTTGTGCGATGCCGAGGCGGTCGGCGTGCGGCCGCTGCGCGGGCTCGCGGTAGGCGAGGCGCAGCGAGGCCACCTCGGCCTCCACACGACACACAGATACTCACGAGCGGCTGGCGGAGCTGGCTTGTGCGATGCCGAGGCGGTCGGCGTGCGGGCGCTGCGCGGGCTCGCGGTAGGCGAGGCGCAGCGAGGCCACCTCGGCCTCCACACGACACACAGATACTCACGAGCGGCTGGCGGAGCTGGCTTGTGCGACGCCGAGGCGGTCGGCGTGCGGGCGCTGCGCGGGCTCGCGGTAGGCGAGGCGCAGCGAGGCCACCTCGGCCTCCACACGACACACAGATACTCACGAGCGGCTGGCGGAGCTGGCTTGTGCGATGCCGAGGCGGTCGGCGTGCGGGCGCTGCGCGGGCTCGCGGTAGGCGAGGCGCAGCGAGGCCACCTCGGCCTCCACACGACACACAGATACTCACGAGCGGCTGGCGGAGCTGGCTTGTGCGATGCCGAGGCGGTCGGCGTGCGGGCGCTGCGCGGGCTCGCGGTAGGCGAGGCGCAGCGAGGCCACCTCGGCCTCCACACGACACACAGATACTCACGAGCGGCTGGCGGAGCTGGCTTGTGCGATGCCGAGGCGGTCGGCGTGCGGGCGCTGCGCGGGCTCGCGGTAGGCGAGGCGCAGCGAGGCCACCTCGGCCTCCACACGACACACAGATACTCACGAGCGGCTGGCGGAGCTGGCTTGTGCGATGCCGAGGCGGTCGGCGTGCGGGCGCTGCGCGGGCTCGCGGTAGGCGAGGCGCAGCGAGGCCACCTCGGCCTCCACACGACACACAGATACTCACGAGCGGCTGGCGGAGCTGGCTTGTGCGATGCCGAGGCGGTCGGCGTGCGGGCGCTGCGCGGGCTCGCGGTAGGCGAGGCGCAGCGAGGCCACCTCGGCCTCCACACGACACACAGATACTCACGAGCGGCTGGCGGAGCTGGCTTGTGCGATGCCGAGGCGGTCGGCGTGCGGGCGCTGCGCGGGCTCGCGGTAGGCGAGGCGCAGCGAGGCCACCTCGGCCTCCACACGACACACAGATACTCACGAGCGGCTGGCGGAGCTGGCTTGTGCGATGCCGAGGCGGTCGGCGTGCGGGCGCTGCGCGGGCTCGCGGTAGGCGAGGCGCAGCGAAGCCACCTCGGCCTCCACGTGCTCCAGGGTGGCGGAGCTCTCGGGCGCTGCCGCCGACTCCAGCTTTAGCTTCTCTGCCATCATGGCCTCACGCTCAATGTCGTCGAAGTTCGCTGCTACTTTTGTCGCGCCCAGACCACCCTTGCGTGCGCCCAACTGTAACGCGATTAATTATTTTTGATTGTTCAATTGTCAACCGATTTCGATCATTCTTCTTTCTTTGGAAGATACTGTTCACGAAGAGCAATTCGCTTGCATTTGGTGGCCAATGACACGAAAAAATAATTTTTAATCGTATAAGGCTTACGAATTTAAAAATATATTCCTTTTTCACGCGCACAGTTACACACTATGCTACCATGAAAAATTCGAAAATCGCGATAACGTGACCCAATGAATGTTTAGAAAACATATATACAATACTATATACATACTACCCCGCTAACAAAAACAACCACTTTGCCAAGTGAGTTCCTCTCACCCCTTTATGTTTATGTCTCTACAATACCTATCTTGGTTAACTTCCAGTCCTTTGAACCAATGACGCCTACACATAAAAGAACCAATCAATTTCACATTAGCAATGGATAACGTAACTGAAATTATTAACAATATTGACCAGCTCTCAGTCTCTACTATGATAAGCTGTAAACCCGAGGAATGTTCTACCTATGTCACTAACCCGTCCCAACAATTAAAAATAATCACTCAAAATATTCGCTCCATACACGCAAACCTTAACTCTTTCTTAACACTGCTTTGCAGAATAAACCTTGACTGTGAAATAATAGTACTTACAGAGTGCTGGTTAAATCGTTATAATGGACTTATCCCGTCTATTGATCACTACGCTTTCTATCACACTAAAAAACTCTTTAACCAAAATGATGGTGTAGTGCTTTATGTTAAAAACATAGAAAACTACACTGTTGAAGAACCCGATTTATTGGATGCTACCTGTCTAATACTAAAAATTGGCACCGACAAGGCTATTATTTGCATATACCGTTCTCCATCTTTCAGAAATTTAACTAGATTCCTACAATCCCTTGATTCCCTCCTAGCGAACCTAACTTCATTTAAAAGCATAGTTATAGCAGGGGACCTGAACATTGACATTGCCTCTACCCTCTCTTCTAATCAAACTTCTGACTATCTAGATCTCATGGCTTCCCATGGCTTGCTACCTGCTCACACTCTTCCCACTCGAGAAAACGCCTGTCTTGATCACGTCATACTCAAAAGTAACCTATCAGCTGTCACCTTAGTACTACAATCTTCTATCACTGATCATAACCCTGTACTCTTGTGTCTCAAACTGAAAAATCGCGTCACACCACGTTTACTAACCACCTCAAAAACAGACTACAAAACTCTGGACTATGAGATGAGTACTACTGATTTCCAACCGATTTACCAGCTTACTGATGCTAACGAAGCAACAAACAGCCTGGTCACTACTCTCACTAGACTCTTAGATCTCCATACATCTATTACCCAACTCCCAAGTAACAAACGGTTACTCAAACCGTGGATGACCATCGGTATGCTCCGATGTATCCGCAATAGAGATGCTATGCATAATAAACTCAAGCAAACTCCAAACAACAACGTATTGGCTGTTACTTACAAAAGGTACAGAAATTTTTGCACCAAAATATTAAAAAAACTAAAGAGAGACTATGACAGGCAGGAATTGAGAGAGGCTTCTAAAGATGGTAAAAAGATTTGGAAAATCATAAAGAGAGTTACGCATACCGACAAACCTAAAATACCAAATACTGACTTGTTGTCTTCTTCTAACTCACCTCAACTATCGGTAAATATGGTGAATGATTTTTTTGCTGATGTAGGTAGGAACCTTGCTCAAAAATTTCCATGTCCTCCTGGTAATAATCAATTGCCAATAGATACTACCCCCTCACCTTCGACTTTACAATCATTTGTCATGTTAGATACCGATGAGACAGAGGTTGAGGAAGTAATAAAGTCTCTCAAAGCAGACTCTGCCGTCGGCTGGGATAATATTTCAACTATCTTCCTAAAGCGCTACTCACAAATACTTGTTCCTCTGCTCACACACATTTTTAATATTTGTCTTAATACGGGCACCTTCCCCTTGCACTTCAAGAAGGCCATCATACACCCTATACATAAAACTGGGAACAGAAACTGTGTAAATAATTACCGTCCTATAGCAGTTCTGCCTTCTATGTCCAAAGTTCTAGAACGTATAATTAATAGAAGACTGGTGAAGTATCTCGAAGATAAAAATCTTCTCTCTCCCAACCAGTTCGGGTTTAGACGTAAAAAATCAACCAGCCATGCTGTCACGGAACTAGTTGACTTTGTCACCAAGAATATTGACAAAAAGAAAAAAGTATTGTCAATATTTCTAGACTTAAGAAAGGCATTTGATACAGTTTCAATTTCTATCCTACTTTCTAAGCTGGAAGAGCTCGGGATTCGTGGCGTACCACTTAACATTATGAGAGACTATCTAGAAAATCGTACTCAGTGCGTGAAAATACAGAATTACTACAGTAGTGAGGTGCCTGTGACATTTGGTGTGCCTCAAGGTAGCGTGATTGGCCCGACACTTTTCTTAATCTACGTAAACCAGCTCTGTAACCTAAAACTGGAACATGGAAGTATTATAGCGTTCGCTGATGATACCGTCCTTACCTTCTCTGGTGATTCGTGGCAAGATACCTTCAACTCAGCACAAAAAGGACTCAATACTGTTATGGGTTGGCTTAGAACTCATGCCCTCACTCTCAATACGGAGAAAACTAACATTCTCACCTTCACGATACGAAATTGCTCTCAACCTCCAGACACTTACGCCTTGGTAGCACATTCCTGTTTACAGCCTGGTACTATTGCTTGTACCTGTCCAAAATTAGAGCGATGTCAATCTCTTAAATACCTTGGAGTGATACTTGACAATGGTCTGAGTTTTGCAGCACGCGTAGATACCTTAACAAAAAGAGTCAGAAAACTAATCTTTGTTTTTAAGACACTTCGCTACGTTGCTGAACCCCAAATTATAAAGAGTACATATTTCGCACTTTGTCAGTCTCTTCTAACTTACTGTGTTTGTGCCTGGGGGGGTGTTCCTAAGACGATTGATGTTGAATGTTGAAACTGGAGCGTGCTCAGAGAGCAGTATTGAAAGTCAGTACCTTCCGCCCCACCCTCTTCCCAACAGAAGAACTATATAAGAACTGTAAAGTGCTCACAGTCAGACAATTATTTGTGCTTAACACAGTCCTACAACAGCACCAAAAAACACCCTACGAGGTAATCACTACCAGACGCATAGACAAAGTAAGCCAACCCTTTCGTTGTCACTTCTCTTTTACAAGAAGGTTTCCTTGTTTCCAAGGCCCCCATCTATATAACAAAATTAATAAAATATTGAAGTTTTACTCACTTCCATATTTATCACTCAAAAAAATACTTTTGACTTGGCTCCAGACTCTTAACTACAACAACACGGAGCTCTTGTTATCATCTCATAACACTTAAGACATCCTCTGACATCACAAAACATTCCCCGACTTACACTCACACACACACATATCCATACACTCACTCTTATACACATATAAACACACACACTCACACACCAACACATCCTTACACTCTACATCTTTCGTTTTTAGCATTTTTATTTTGTTTCCTTATTTTTGTTAAATAATTTATTATGTATAAACTGTATCTACCAAACTTGTGTAAGATTATAAGCGGCTTCACCCATTTCTAAGTTAAATTTTAAACAAAGCATCGCAAAAGGGTCGGGCCTAGCACCTTTAATACAAGTTGTCTCGTCAACTTAGCAAGGGTGCTAGAGTCTCCAAATACATTTACTGTGTATACAAAACAATGTAACTCCATCCTATTTCAATGTATGTACATATATGTTTTCATTTTACTGTGCAAATAAATAAATAAATAAATATACTTCCTGGTAGATAACGCACAGCTACAATTCATTAAACAAATCAATGGCAAGTTAAATTATTAAAACATCATATTTGGTATTGCAGGTACAGTCTGGAATCCTGCATGAGACTGGTATAGCATGGAGATTGGTTTAAGTACTGGTATCTCGTCAACAAACTTTCAATCCTTGCAATAAGGTTACATAGTAGTGAATCTTATTGCTTCATAAAAAAAGGCTCGACCAAAAAATATGGATACTATCGCACCATTGCCTTAATCCGCGAGTTGACAGTATGTTTAAAAATTTAAAATAACAATTTAATTATGTAAATCTATTGATATGAAGCACAAAATAGTACAAATGAAGAAAAGATTATTAATTATTAATTTTATTTTCCCTTGAGAAAAATGAGACTTTTTATCTGTGAGTCACGTGATTAGAAACACCAATCAGAAAACGAGACGTCATCGTTCAATATTTTGACAGCTGACTGGTTATCTTTAGTTGGTGCGTAAGACAAAATAAGAAATAACTAACTAACTGCTTGCACTGTCTGGACAGGTCCGCTCAAATTTACGTGGTTATTTCCTCAAAAGAATACCAAAGACATGAACCTACATGCTTCTCATATACAAATACAAATTGTTTGGACTTTAAAAAAGACGTTGACGACAAACTCAGAGGGAGTTTGTTTCGGTGTTTCTTCTCAGAGTAGTCAGTTACGAAATATTGGCCTCATCTAGCTAAACTAAACACGCAAAAAATCATGACGTGTAAAAGTGTTATTATAACCAATTTACAAATAAATATTTCATTTCATTTCATAACTAACTCTATCTCTTCTGGTTCATTTGTCTTATCGTCCTGTAATAGTTGTTCGATGAGTTCCTTTTTTTGTCTTTTTAAAAAAGCAGATAGATAGATATATTATTTATTGTACACCATAACAGTAAAACAAATATGGACTTAACAACTAAAAAGGGTGATACAATGGGCGGTCTTATCGCTAAAAGCGATCTTTTACAGATAACCTTTGGATGGATTTGACACAGAAGTTCTAACCACTTCTTGCGAATATCTCTTTTTAAAGGGACATGAATAAATAGTTTCGTTGGCGTTTTTATAGTAGTATTCCCACAACAGGTACTGCACAGCACTGATAATAATTTTTCACGTTCATAATAGAGTAAAATATCATAAAATACCCGAAGTACATTTATGTGCCAAATGCCAGGAAAGTTGTTTTTTGAACGATGACGTCATACATAGTCACGTGACCACAATGCCACGATTTAGGCCAATGTTTTTTAATAAATTAAAAAAATACTTATATTTTAATTGAAAGGTTAAGTGATGAATAAAATATTATTTTACGAGTATACATGAAGCGCTTCGAAGCGTTTCAAACAATTTTTACAAAGTTGTCAACTCGCGGATTCTCTACTATCTGGACTGGCATATACCTCAAGAACAGGCAGGATTCGTCAGGCATAAGGTAGCAAAAACGGAATAACAGACAGTGTATTAACAAGTCTTACGAACAACAACATCCCCATGGTCATGTGTTTCATTGACTACTGCAAGGCTTTCGATAATTTCAATTGGGACAAGCCATGGAGTACGCTCGCAGAACTAGAGTACCGCAATAGCTCAGTGCATTATTAAAGACACTATACGCGAGTAATGTTGGCGTTGTCAAAACACATTACACATTTGCTAAGACATTTCGGTTCCAAAAAGGCGTACCACAGGGTTGCATACTTGCACCAATTCTGTTCAACATCTAAGGAGAATACATTATGAGACGGACCTGTGAAAACTGGAACGGTGAACTGACAATCGGAAGAAAGAAGATGACGCACACCACACTCTTCACAAGACGAAATTTAAATGGTCATATTGTCGGCCAGAATTGAGCGCATCCCTGAAGAACTGGGACTAGCGAAAAAATTGAACGAGTTAGGAGCGGTCAGGTGCGTGCTAAAGAGTTTGAATGCTTCGTTGGTCTCTTGTTCGATTCTCAAAGTCGGACGAAGTCATATTAGGTTTTTTAATTAGAAATTTCTCAGTAGTAGCCAAGAGTTTGGCAGTATTATACCCTGTCGTCGTTCCTGTGCCCAATTTTTTTCAGGTCGTATCGGAACCGTTTCATCATACTATGAGAGTAGAGCAGTTCAACTGTACCTGTACACACTTGTTTACCACATCTCCTGCGCAGATGGCTAATCTCGGCTGAGATTGGCCGCCGTGGCTGAAATTGGTTAAGAGGAGTATTATTATGAAGGAGTGGAGAGTACTGACCCCGGCGCGCTTGGCGGGCTGGCGGCGCGCGCCGATGGTGGAGGCGTGCGCCCCGGCCGCCGGCAGCATGTCCCCCGCGCGCCCCCCCGCCTCCCACAGCCGCGCGCACGACGTCAGCGCCACCTCCGGCTTGCCCGCCACCTGCACACACACGCTCACTCTGTTCTTACTCATGTCAACAGAGGCTATACAATACCCACCTTCATCAAAACTCTCAAAATCTTCACCATATCGCCGATCGAAGGCCATCTGGTTATATGTATATACACTGTCAGAACCTGGCCGTCAATACGACATATGTAATTATTGTAAAATTATTGGTCATGCAAACTTTTGCAGCTATTTTATTAAAACGCGAGGTTCTGTATACTGTTGATTAAGCCGGTTACCGCCACATGCTGTTGATACAGTGTGCTCTACACACAACTAGACGACACTATGTTACAATTAGTTACATTCTGAAAACGATGTTGTTGAACAAAACATATGTGTTGTATTGTTATAAGAACAGACTGTGACTACACAGACTTATCAAACTGTTGCAAGACAATTGAACATATTTTTGTTTCTTCTTTGCGAGACCATGCTCGAGTATTTTCAGACAAATTTGCAGCTACCTGCACAGCTCTTGCATTGATCCTGATTTGTTTCATCTTGTTTAGATCCTGCAAGGTGCAGGTGGCCGTGCGCGATGGACATGATAATAGAAGGAGGCATATCCCGTAAAGGGGCTTGATATGCATGAAACGAGCCTCCCCGAGTGACGTTAAAACATCGTATTTAGATTCCAAACGCCCGGCGCACCCTGGACTGGCTACCGCTCTGTAACCTAGAGTCTATCTCACTAATCCCTTCCCATACCAATAAAAAAATATCATTTAACTGAATGTTGGTTTCCATTCCCTCTGAATACTATTCCATTCATTAGCAACAACGGACACCTTTTTCACCTTTATAATATGCTAATAAATAGTTTACAGTCTAACAGCTATGCTATCGTTAGGCCCGCTAACCAAACAGCGCGAGCGAACGCGCTCTTCTCTCAGACGGAAGCACGGAAATGCACTATTATCTGATTTTAAAACTCGACTAAACATATAAGATACAAGGAATAGAATTAAAATATTGACATTTTTATCAATTTATCTTGTAGTAATGGAACTGATTTACGAGATAAGAAATTTAAAGAGATAATGGTGAATGATGTGACATACCTAGTATGACTAAAACAAAAACTGCAAGAAAGCACACAGAGGAGTATGTACAGTGACTTTGTGTTCAGACAAAGGTATAATATGCAAGTTTGAAAATGAGCAACAATTTGATTAAAATCCCATTCATAATATTTTCTAATAAATAAAAACAAATAAATCACACAGCAGTATGCAGCAAACTTGCCGAAGTAATGAACTTTTTACATGATTGTTGTATAGTGGCAGTCTGTAAGATGACTCAGTAAGCACGGTGGCTGAAAGATTGGCTGCTATGCTGCGAGTTAGATTTCCACACAAAACAAATGTTTGTATGGCCCAGAGTTAGTTGTTCCAGGTCTGAGTGTTTATGCTTGTGAGTTTAAATGTCTATAAATCACGATACAGGAGAAATTCGTAGTGTGGTACATTTTAAAGAAATTAATGCCAAAAATCCTTTAAACAAAATGCGGGCAGGGAAACAAGCTCTTAGTACGACACATACCTGTGGACGGAGCATGTATGTAACGATGCAATATATCCAGAGTATGTCAAACGTATCAGTATGTAGCAACATGAACGCTTGCAGCGCTCACTATCATTTGAATCTATATTGTACTGTGAATACACATTTATAAATCAATTTCATTTGCTAAAGTGAGAAAGTTTAATTAACTATATTTATGGGAAAGTCACAGAATATTATGGCAGTTTAAACCTAGTAAAATGATGCTTGCATCAATATACAAGAACAGTAAATCATTAGAGTGTGAAGTAAGCAGCCAATGAGCTGCTCGCTCGGGATGTGCAGCCAGAGCGTTAGTGTGAGGTGTGGTGTAAGTGGTACCTGTGCAGGGAAGGCAAGCTCGCTAGTGTTAGTGGGGGCGGAGTCACCGTGCTCCGCGAACCAGTCTACCTCGCGCTCCTTGGCTTCCTTGGGCTCGGGCGCCGCCGCCTCCAGGTGCAGCTGTACACAACAACACATTCATCAGCCCTCGCTCAATGCCGCCTGCTCTTGCTAATAGTTAACATTCATAATACAGCTAGACAATTTTATTTTTGCATTATTTCTATCAGCTATATACCTAGTTATAATATCTTATTACTATCCACTTAAAATTAACTTTTATGATACTTTGATGGATATGTACATTCTTTTATGTCCACACATTTAATGTGTTAACCGGTTTAAAAAATACCGGTTAATACCGGTTTATTTCGGTTTTCCTCAGAACTTTTCTTAAGAACGTAAACGTTTTGAGAACTTTATTTTTACCTAAATTAACCGGTTTATTCGACGAACGGCATGTCGGTGAACGCGTTGCAACTTGTGTGTGACTACCGCACAAAGCGGCGCGTAGACGTACTTACGATATTTCTTTTCATTCGATTCATGCTGACTCGAAGTCAGCATGAATCGAAGGTAGACGGTCTGCTGTGCAGTAAGATTTAATTACGAGTTAATTTTATTATTTGTGTTTAACATGGGTAGAAAGCGGACGAATTTAATCTATACATACTTTGACTACAATGAAAACAATAAAACTTCAAAGTGTTTTTGTAAACAATTGATTGGCATAAAAGTATTTGCTTAAATGTTTAAAATTCGCAAGTAGACCGATAGTAAACAGTAGGTATGTTACAGCAAAATATCAGTACAGCACATACAGAGACCCTCATTGTGAGATCGACATTAACCAAGGAATATTAAAATGTGGCACAGAAGACATCTGTATGGATTGTGGATCATCAGGATAAGTCTACTGCCTGAAGAAAATTACCCTTCGTCCTAGATCGGAAACCATTGAGCCAGTAAGTTTATCACTAAATTTGGGACAAAAGCGTCGGTGCTAGTTTATTGAAAGAACGGATAGTGATCATCCATGGATAATGGCACGCACCCTGGTGGGCCCACAAATACTTCAGTAGTGAGGATTTTAAACCCAAGTAATGAAGAACACATAATTAAAAAGTGAACATTGATGGGCACCTGTGAGGAAGTTGCCTGGATACGCAGATGCCAAGAAATATCCAGTAGCAATAAACTTAATAGCACACATATTAATGTCATCCCTTCTAGAAGGTTGGTACAAGGATCTGTCTGAAGACGAAGACGAAGAAAGAGGTAGAGGCCATGATTGAACGGATGGTAAAGGATGGTGTGATAGAACCTTCATCCAGTCCATGGTGTTCTCCCGTAGTGCTAGTCAAGAAGAAGGAAGGCAACTTACGTTTTTGTGTTTTACTTATGTCGATTATCGGAGGTTAAACGATGCAACAAAGAAGGACAGTTATCCACTACCAAGAATTGACGACACTTTAGACACGCTGACAGGAATGAAGTGTTTACAGCCCTAGATTTGAAAAGTGTCTACTAGCAGGTGGAACTGGATCCTAAGGATAAGGAAAAGACAGCATTTTCTACGGGAAAAGGTCTGTGACAATTCAAAGTAATGCCATTTGGTTTGTGCAATGCGCCAGTAACTTTTGAAAGGCTAATGGAGCTGGTACTCACTGGGCTTATTGGAGACGCCTGTCTGGTATATTTAGATTACATTATTATTGTCGGGCGCTCATTTCAAGATCATCTTAAGAACTTGGAACGTGTGCTAGCAAAAATCCGTGCAGCCAATCTGAAGCTAAGTCCTAAAAAGTGCTCATTTTTCAAACGACAAGTGAGTTTCCTGGGCCATGTAGTTTCGCAAGAAGGTGTGCAAACTGATCCCGACAAAATAGTTGCTGTTAAGGATTGGCCAGTACCAAAAGACAAGACACAGGTCAGAGCGTTTTTAGGGTTGTGCTCATATTACCGCCGGTTTGTGAAATATTTTGCTGATATTGCTAAGCCATTACACAAGCTCACTGAAGAGAAGCGAACATTCTGCTGGGAAGAAGACTGCGACGCTGCTTTCCGCGAATTGAAGAAGCGTCTGTGCGATACACCTATTCTTGGATTTCCTGACACTGAGAATGACTTTATCGTAGACACAGATGCAAGTAATACCGGAATTGGTGGCGTGTTATCACAGCAAAAAGGAGATAAAGAGGTTGTGATAGCCTACTTCAGTAAAGCTTTATCAAAACCAGAAAGAAATTATTGTGTCACGAGAAGGGAGCTACTAGCAGTAGTAAAAACATTGCAGCATTTCAGTAAATATCTGCTTGGTCGAAAATTTTATCTGCGGACCGACCATGCTGCATTAAAGTGGCTTTTGCAATTCAAGAACCCTGAAGGGCAAGTTGCAAGGTGGATTGAACAACTGCAAGAGTTCCACTATGAAACTGAGCACCGTAATGGAAGATGTCACGGCAACGCGGACGCGCTATTAAGATGACCTTGCCCTGAAGAATGTAAGCACTGTGTTAGGCAAGAAGAAAAAGAAATAATACCCATCAAGATGCTGAGAACAGACCTGAGCAATGAGTGGAAAGAAGCGCTACAGCGTGCGCAGCAGGATGACTTAGACGTCAAACCCATTCTTGAATGGAAGAAAGCCGCTGCTCCAAAGCCTAGTTGGCATGACGTCGCTGGAATGAGCACTACAACAAAAAGTTATTGGGCACAGTGGGACAGTTTGGTGATTCACGAGGGAGTATTGTGCCGCAAATTGGAAAATACTCGAGGAGACCATTGTCACCTACAAATGGTCGTACCAAAAGCGAAGGTACCTGAAGTTCTACGGCTTTATCACGATGGATGTTCAGGAGGTCATATGGGAGTAAAACGGACTCTGTTAAAGATACGAGAGAGGTTTTACTGGAACCACTGCCGAGACGACGTAGAAGACTGGTGCCGCAAATGCACTAGTTGTGCAGCAGTTAAGGCACCTCAAACACGCAGTAGAGGAGCTTTAAAAATCTATAATGTGGGAGCCCCATGGGAACGGATAGCGCTGGATGTTGCGGGACCATTTCCTGAGAGCGAGAGTGGGAACAGGTACTTTATGGTCGTAATGGATTATTTCACAAAGTGGCCAGAAGTTTTTGCCATTCCTAATCAGGAAGCTACCACGGTGGCAGATAAATTGGTTAACGAAGTATTTTGTCGCTACGGAGTACCCTTGGAAATTCAAAGCGATCAAGGAAGGAATTTTGAGTCACAGGTATTTCAGGAGACATGTCGAGTAATGGGTACTCATAAAACCAGGACCACTTCGTATCACCCACAATCTGATGGAATCAGGGGCGGATCCAGCCCTCAAAAAAAACCGGTCAAGTGCGTGTCGGGCCACGCGCAGTGTAGGGTTCCGTAGTTTTTATAACAGCAAAATGCGTGTCGTATTCGCTGACTGATCGTTTCGTACCATGCTCTAACTAAAAGCCAAACATGACTACCTAACTAATTTGACTTTCTATACAAATTCGCACCTGATCCGACAATTTTGCACGGAAAGTTTCAATTTTTTTTAGAGATTTGTATAAAACTTGTCATAGCCGGTGTTTTGAATTTAAATACGGACACAGAGCTACACTACTCAATCGTCACAAGAAGCTAGCATGATACAACTGGCGCTTAGCGCCATCTATCGACATTTCTATAGAGTTGTTCGAAATTTTCGAGTCAAATACAATTGGTCGACTATTACTCGTAAACTTGTAAAGCCCACTTATGTGTGATAGTTTTCCTTTAAATTTCGTTATATATAGGTACTACTGCCGTGACATTTGAATTTCTAATTATAACCGTTTAGTTGATAAAGGGGGACACTTGACTCTAACGAAAATTGGTACTTTAAAGCTTAATAAGTCAAAAACGGTTTATTTAATCAAAAAACAGTTTTACCAAACCCCTAATATTTTTGAAAGACCTATCCAACGATATCCCACACTATAGGAAGAACGAAAAAAAAATTATAATCCCACTTTACATGTATGGGAGGTACCCTAAATAATTGTTTTTTTCAAAATTTTATTTTACCACTTTTTCGGCGTCATTAACGTGTATACTCATGCCAAAGTACAACTTTCTAGTACCAATAGTTTTTGAGCTAAACCGCGGACAGACGGACAGACAGACGGACATGGCGAAACTATAAGGGTTCCTTGTTGACTACGGAACCCTAAAAAGGTTGTGGGCACAACCACCCGAAAACCGGCCAAGTGCGAGTTGGAGTACAAACTCGCTCGACTCGACTTTTGAATTTGTTATTTCCTTTTTTACGCGCATCAGGACTTTGGCCTTAGGAATGGAAGTAATCATTTTCGTTAAACATGCTCTGGATGATCTACAAATAACCAATATCATATCAGCCTATACACTTCAAACAGGATGCACAGAAATAGAAAAGGCACAATTCTGGGAAGACATGTACGACCTCATCCAGAGCATTCCAGCAAATGAATACAAGATTATTTATAGGGGGGGAGACCTAAATGGACACGTGGGCATACCAGGGATATCACAGGAGATAATGTACATGGTGGGTTTGGGATGGGCGAGTTAAACAAACAACGAGAAGAAATACCTACTAGAATTTGCAGAAAGACGCACTTACACTAATAAACACGAATTTCAAAAGAAACCAGAACACTTAATCACTTATTAATGTGCGGGTAGAGCGTCACAATCAAGTCGTAATATAAGATTGACTTTATCATGTCTGACAAGACTGTCAAACGAAAGTTTAAAGACTGTAAAGTAATACCTGGTGATGAACTTACATCACACCTTCGCATACTCGTGTCTGTGTACGAGCTGCCAAAACCTACAAAAATTATGGTAGATAGAACACCAAAAACTAAGTGGAGATAGCTGGATGGTCCAGGGGAGACACTAATGAGCGTGATAAAAGATTATCTGGAGACCGATTTGGAAGTAAGTTATGACAACACAAATGATATCTGGTCTAAGTTTGAAACCTGGTACAAGACAAAAACGGCAGGGATCCTAGGAGTCTCCAAATGTCAGAATCAAAGAGACCCCTGTGAATAAAAAGATATTTTTAAGAACAGCAGCAGAGTTCTAAATTAGAGGAAGATAAGGACCGATATAAAGTGGCTAAGCAGGATGCAAAAGATGTATAGCAGAAGAGGTCACCAAAAGCAATCAAACGATCTACGAAAGTGAAGAGTGCTAAAAATGCTAAAAAGGAAGAATTTCCAAACGAAGATTCACCGCCATGTGCACCCACACATGGTCCAATACCAACTATAAATGAGAACGAGATGAGTAAAATAAAAAGCCATACCAACTATAAATGAGGACGAGATGAGTAAAATGAAAAGCCGCAAAGCCATAGGTCCAGACGGGAAAGACTAGACCCAGTAACTGAAGCTTGGTTAGCAAAGTTATGAAATATCGTCATGATTACAAATCGTATTCTAGAATCTTGGCACCCGAGCTATCTACTGCCGTTCTACAAAAACAAGGGCGATGCTGCGCAGTGCGAAAACTATAAAAGTATAAAATAGACCGCTTACACACTCAAAATATGAGAACGAATCATAAACAACCGTCTCAACAAGATCTGTGTAATATCCCCAAACCAGTTTGACTTCACAGCATCCAAGTCAACCACGGATGCTATACAGGTAGAATCAAGACGGAAAATATAAAATTAACCACAAGGACCTACATCTGCAGGAACGACGAACATATGGAAGCAAACCCTGGAAAAGTACAGCCTGAGACTTATCAGAAGTAAAACTGAGTATCTAAAATATCCTTTCAGCGCAAACACTACTCCAGAGATTATTCACATTTGGTACGACACCACACACCACAGTAAACCAATTTAAATGTCTAGGCTCCTATGTTAACAAGAGATGCAAACGTAGACGCTGACGTCACTCACAGAGTCAGCGCCGCATAGCTGAAGTGGCTCACTAACCTTTGTTTTGTGATCCCCGTATCCCAATAAAAACCAAGGGGAAAGTATTCATGACGGCAGTGCGCCCGGCGTTACTCTACGGTACCGAATGCTAGACAGTCAAAAAGACGCATAAATAAAAAGTACATACCAACGAAATGAAGATGCTTAGGTGGGCGGGAGGTGTAACTAGTCACGTTAAAATACGAAACGAGTGTATAATACGAGACAGTTTCAAAGTCGCACCATCGCTGACAAAATAACGGAGAATCGACTACGCTGGTATGGTCATTTCAAAAGACGCCAGAGGACGACGTTGGAAATATTGCCCTAAAACTCCCAGAACAAAAACGTGGCAGGGGGAGGCCGCCCACCGTTGACCTGGTGGTCACAGATAAACAGAGACCTCGAGAAATCCCAATTGCCTGAAACGACAACCTAAGACAGACTGTTCTGGCGCAGGAAAGTGAGGAGACCCAACCCCAAATGATCTGGAAATAGGGACGAAAATAGGTATTGTTTTTTCTTCGTTTCTAGTAGCCAGTAAGACAATATAGGCACACTAGACTAGTAAATAGATACCTATCTTGATGCTATCTCAGGAGTCGTAAGTAACGATGACCAGCTAGAGAGAAGCACCAGGAGAGACTTAATTCGCTAATAGACTCGTACTTGGCGTTGTAGTAAACTACGGAACTTTACACTGCGCGTGAGCCGATACGTGCATGGCTGGTTTTTTTAAAGCTTATCAGCCTTTCGATCTCAATAGACCGTGAAAGTGTGACGTCACAAGTCTATTAGGGTTGTGGGCATGCCCATCATGCCCACAACGGTGGATCCGCGCTTGGATGGAATGGTGGAACGTTTCAACCAGACATTGGAGAGATATCTGGCTAAAGTTGTGGAAAGCAGGCAAAAGGATTGGGACAAACACATTCAGCCGTTCCTTCTGTCATACCGAAGTGCAGTTCATGAGAGTACAGCTGTTACACCTGCTTTCGTGAACTTCGGACGAGAGCTTAGGTTGCCTGCAGACCTAATCACTGGTATACTGCCAGATACACCTTCTAGTGTAACCAACGAATTAGGAATGATATAACAGACTAAGCGAGTGAATTGCGAAACAGAATGAACGACTTATACGAACATTTCAGACAATCCGGTCAACAAATGTCTCAGAAGGTGAAGACTCGTTACGACCGAAAAATGAAGAGTTCAGGATTTGATGAAGGCTCATTTGTCTGGTTCCATAATCCGGTGCGCAGCAAAGGAAAGTCGCCGAAGTTACAGGCAAAATGGGATGGACCATACCGCGTTGTGACTAAAATTAATGATGACGTCACTTATCGGATCCAGAAAGGTCCACGAGCTGCGCCAAAGATTGTTCAAGTTGATCGACTGGCGCGTTACTACGGGTCTAACGATACTCGGGTCGAGCATGTCTTAGGAGGGGGCAGTGTTACGCCAGTCGTTTAGCGAAGTACGTCGAGAAACTTCGACAGAAATCTACAATGTTCGAGACACTAACGCCAAAAAGTTGTGGAGTTGTAGCGAGTAGCAGTACTGTGTATCTTGAATAGCTTCTGGAATATTTTTGGCAATACAGGCAGTGAGTCGATTTTACAAGAATGTTCTAGAACTCATAGGCCGGGGTATAAATAGATCGCAGAGGAGCGCAGAGAGCAGTCTTATTTAAAGTTCCGATGGCGGAAGGACTTGGTCATTGCGTCGAGTACACATCGGGCAATGTATATTTTTTGTAACTTGTTGTAATAATGTTGTTAATGTTGGGAATTTCACAGTGATCAGAATATTTTTATGTTTTTTACAAATAAAATTGTAATTAACTGTTATTTTCGACTTACCGATGGAAAGATATACCTCCACGCTCTATACTTGCGGTCTTACTTTTTGTTTTACAGGTTATAATTGCACAACACGGCATTTTTTTTTTTTTTTTAATCTTTATTTTAAGGGGCTTTTGAACACAGTTCACGTCAACCCCATCATAAACTAATCTTAAATTACTAACAAAAACACAAAAAAAAAACTTAACTAAACCAAATAAAAATCTTAAATATTAACTAATGTGTAAATCATTTTAGCCTCACGGGACAAAGGTCGAGCCAAAAATTGATAAAATATGCCTAAGTCTAATCTGTTTAAATCTAACTCCCTTATAATTCTATTTCTCTCAGATTCGTTCCTGACACATTCCACTAAAAGATGCTGCACATCTTCTCTTCTACCGCATACCTCGCAATTGGGTGAACTTTCTTTTTGCATAAGATACGCAAAAGCTCTCAGTGGCATGTGTCCGGAACGAACTCGATGAGCAGTTACAATAGTACCTCGGCTAATGGTATTGCTATCAAACCATGGGATACGAGGAGGCTCATTTTGTATAATCTTGTACCATACACCTTTTAGTTTAGATTGCTCATTAAAGTGCTCTTTCCATTTATCATAACAATAATTTTTAAATTTACGCAGTATTTCTGAATAAAAGGGAAAGATATAAATTTCAAAGCCCGAAATTAACCCTATTTTCGCTAACCTATCTGCCTCCTCATTTCCCCTCAAGCCAATATGTGACGGAATCCACTGTAACACTATGTTGACATTATCTAAAAGAAGTGAATGCAATTTTCTTAGCACATCATAGGCAATAGGCACACCTCGGTGCCCAGAGGCACAACGTGTCAGATGTTGAAGAGCACTCTTGCTGTCAGTAAAAATGACAAAATTTGAAGTATGTGGCAACGTTTCAACATAAGACAATGCCTCTGAAATTGCTAACAATTCCGCTGTCATAATAGATACCGGAGAAACTATTTTAAAACACTCACTTCCTTTAACAACTGGATCATAGTAGGCCGCCGCTGTGTCAGTGCTTTTTGATCCATCCGTATACAGTTTATACCACTGACCATATCTTTCATTTAGCTCTAGTAATATATCATTTCGTAAAGAATTAACTTCATATAATATTTTAGGTTTTATGACACTTTTTAAATTAGTTTTAATAACATTATTACTGGCAATAAAACTACACCATATATTTAACTTATACATGTCTAAAGGGCAGGTCGAATATATTTTTTCATCTTTCATATAATTAAAGACAGTCATTAACAAAGGTTTCTTTTTAGTTAGCCAGTATCTATTTGTTGACAATGTACAAAGCCTATCCAGTAACCTATTAGTGACATCATTTACCCAAGATTTAACTTTAGAACAAAACTTAAATGCTAAATACATACGCCGTATATACAATGGAGGCAAACATAATTCACTTTCCATTACGTGTATCGGAGTCGTTTTAATAAAACCACCTATAGTTCTCATAGCTTTGTTTTGAACCTTATCTATTTTATAAACTCTTGATTTAATACTATTGTCATATAGAAAACAGCCATAATCAATACGACTCCTTATTAAAGCTATGTATAAGCGTCTTAAATGAATGGGATGAACTCCCCACCCAGGCCCAGAAAGAACTTTGACGATATTCAACATTTTCTGGCATCTTTCATTAAGTTCATTAATGTGTCTGCCCCACCGGAGTGAGGAGTCCAGCCGCATACCCAAATATTTGATATTATCGACTCGTGGTAATGGTACACCATTGACTAGAATGTGAATTTGTTGCCTTCTATGTCCTCTACTAAACAAACATAATTGGGATTTTGCTGCTGAAAGTTCTAAGCCAATGTCGAGTAGTACTTTAATAATAGTATTTATGGACGTTTGCATGTGGAGAACACTATCATTTAGTTTTTTACAGCTCGTCAATATTGCAAAGTCATCAGCATATTGACATATTTGTACAATATTCTCACCATTATTTCTTGCAATCTCCATAGTGACAATATTAAATAATAATGGTGAGATTGGATCTCCCTGTGCAAGACCTCGATTCGTCCATCTAACGATATCTTTCTCTATGCCTAATTCGTCTCTAATTATTAAGTGTCTTTCGCACAAAAGGTCCCAAAGGTAGTTACATATTTTACTTCCAGCTTTTAGTTTATCTAATATTTGGACAACACTTTCAATTAAAACCTTGTTATAAGCATTCTCAATATCGAGAAAACATGCTAAAGTTGGGATATTATTAGTAAATGCAATCTGAATAGTAGTGACCACTTGAGTGAGGGAATCTAGACATGAACGTCCTCTTCGAAAACCTGTTGTGTTAGGACACAAAATCGAATTATGTTCGATGTACCACTCCAACCTTTTATTTAACATGCAGTGAAAAATTTTGCACAAGCAAGATATCAATGTTATTGGTCTTAACTTAATTTCGGTACTAGACGAACTATTTTGTTTCGGTATTGCAATGATTTTAATATTACGCCACTCAATAGGGATACAACTGGTGTTAAATATTTCATTATATATACAAAGTAAATATTTTTTTGCTACAATAGGGAGATTAAAAATCATAGAATATGTAATGGCATCATCGCCAGGTGCGGTATCTTTTTTCTTAATACATGCTTCTAACTCTTGGTAAGTAAAATCGGATTCTAATAACGCATTTGTTGATTTAATTACGGGTTTGGAAGACTGAACTGAATCAGGGGCTAAAATGTGCAAAAGTTCTTGTTTCTTATCAAGTGAAAAGTAGTACTTATCTCTTCTGTAGCCCTTAATCCATTTCATTCTGCGCCACATTTCTGAAGACGATACACTACTGTCCAGATCTGTACAAAATGTTTGAAAACTATTTGTTTTAGCTTTTCTTATTTCTTCTTGGGCTTTTAAAGTTTTATCTTCTAGCACAGTTAAGTTTCCAGGCGTAGGATTTCGTCTAAACTGAGCCAATGCAAGTCTTCTCTCCGCCACCATTTTGGATAGAGCCTGATTCCAATAAGGTTTGGGCTTAAATTTCGTTTCAGGATCATTGCAAATTTTGATTGGAGGTATATTTTTATCTGCTGATTTATTAATAATAGAAATAAAGGTCGTATACTTTTGTTGCGTATTATCAACACACATGGACAATTCTGTAAGCGTGTTTTCAATATCCTTAGAGTATTGTGTCCAATCAGCCTTCTTAAAATTTCTCTTTTTAGTACAATGTGGTACATCTTGATAATTAATTTTTATTTTTATCATCAGGTGGTCACTTCTTAAGCTCTCATTAATTACACACCACTTACAGAGAATTGCAATATCAGACGAAGTGAATGTGACATCAGGGGACGTTTGATGTAGAACATTGCTCACAAGTCTAACTCTGGTTGCGTTGCCATCATTTATGGGTATATAGCCATATTCCAATGCAGAATCCATGATTTGATTTCCTCTGGTATTGGTTTTAGACGACCAATTCGAGTGATGTCCATTAAAATCTCCAGCTACTATGGTTTTACTTGTGCAAAAAGAAAAAAGTTCATCCCAATCAGATTCTCTAGTTATTGCAGAGGGTGAACAGTAAATAGATATTATATTTTCTAGGTACTTACAATTATGAATCTTTACATGTAACATTTCTATGTCAGTATTATTCATTCTGGTAGACTTTATTTCGGACTTTATTGAATTATGTACTATTACTGCTACACCGCCATATCCATCATGTCTATCTCTTCTATAAATATTATAATGTGACATGTTCAAGCGACTCCCCTCCTCTAACCATGTTTCAGACAGAATAGCGATATGTATGTGGTCTTTAATTAAAAATGTCTCAAATTCTGTGAATTTTGGTCGCAAACTCTGTGAATTCCACTGCATAATATTTACACAAAAATCCTTTACTTTATTATTATCCATTAAATCCACAGAAAAGTTTATTTATTAATTCTCCATCTTTTATTATTTCCACTACATATGCACAAAGTTCTTCAAATATCATTTTACAAAAGCATTTCACCTTATCTTCAAAATCCGAATTAGACATAACAATGTCTTTCAATTTTTGTATTAATTTATAAAATATTATTTTAATTCTGCTTCGTTTTACTTCTTCCCTCTTACCTTGAACTTGATTTTCGATAACATTATATTCAATCCCTTCCATATTCAACAAATCCTGATCTTTGTTTAAATTTGATTTTTTGTTTTTCTTATTTCTTTGTACTGTGCATCCATGCTGTTCACAAGTCTCTTCAGTCACAAATATTTCACTTTCTTCATTATTTATTTCCCGATCTATACATCTGACCGGTATGTTAGTCTGTAACACATCTCTATAACTTTTAGCACCAAACGATGGGGTCTGCCTCGATTTATTTAATGTATTTTGTTCATGAGCACTGTTTTTATATGAGATCTTTTTATTTTTCGATAAAAGTTCCAAGGCTTTTCTGTAAGAACAAGTTTCTTTACACATAACGTTTCGAATTTCTTTCTCTCTCTGGAACATAGGACAACTTTTGTCAAAGGACATATGGGGGCCATCACAATTTAAACATTTAAAAACTTTAGTTTCACAATTAGTGTGATTTTGACCACATTTAGGACATAGGACTTTTTTCCCCGGGCAATACTTTCTAATATGTCCATACTTCCAACAGCCAGAACATTGTGAGACAGGGAAAGTATATGGCTCGACTTTAAACCTGCACCCGTATCCATAAACATACGGTGGTAAAGTCGGGCTCTTAAAACATATCCTTATGGTCTCACTATCGACCCACCCGCCCTCATTATTTAATCGTTTGAGTCGTAATATAGAGATAATCTCTGTGTCGCATTTTAACATATTTTGAAGTTCTTCCAGTTGAGTTTCTAAATCTATTTGTTTAATTATTCCATAGGAAACGCTCAAATCAAATGTCATTTGACACCTTAGTCCCTGCTCAGCTATTTCTTTACAATTTAATAAGGAATTGGCTTTTTCTTGTGATTCAAATAAGATTAGAACTTTAAAGCTGCTTTTATATTTGATTCTATGTATGTCTTCTATATTATACTTTCTCAACATCTTAGCTAAAGCGATCTGTTTTGGTAATGGTTCTTTGGCGGTAATACAAACTTCGAAACTTTTTTCTGATGTGTGGGTAGTCATCACGATTTCCGGGTCACTATGTTTAGATAAGCAGCGGTTTAAGCGTTTTGGTCTTCTGTTCACAGTTATAAAGTCTTCTCCATCTTCTTCACCTTCATTACTTTCACTTCTCATTCTCTTGCCTCGCTGTATTTTATAAAGGTCTAAACTTTTTTTCAATGTACCTTCATCATGTTGACTAATTGCAATATCAGTTTCATTTTCACTACTATCACTTAATAATCTTGGCAAACTAGATAAACTTCGGTTACTTTTATCACTCATTAGTATAAGCAATGTAAATAAGACGTGAAAAACATTGCAGTTACGGAACGATTGGGCTAACGCGTGCGCTTGACTCACCGATCCGCGCGCAACTGAACACGGCATTTTCCGAATCCGAAGTGCACTAAACGCGTTGAATGAATTAATCGGTCGCGCTATGATTTTCGTATCATAAATGTGGCGCGCTTGCCACGCCCACATTACCATTCCAACCTTATTCATCTATTCCGTGGTGAAAAGTAATATCCCATAAAAAACAATACTTGTCAAAAAACCAAGCCTCGCAACTTAGTTGTTCTACCGTAAAAAGTTGTGAGATCCATGTAATACCAAGTCGGTTATTAATTTATTCAGTCCCTACTTAAGGGACCTTCTGTCTTAAGTTGTTACGTAATTATCTAACCTAACGACATCTTATAGTGACCATATCAATATTAAAAATCTTTACCGTTTTAAATAAATAGATTGACTTGGCCATCGCATGAAAACACAATATATCTCACAAGTAATACATATATAAATTAAATTATTTATTTTTTATGTTTTTACAGCCTGCGGAGCTTATTGATGCAATGACATAAACAAACGTTCGACCCGAATCAAAAAAATTCTTACGACTGAATAGCAACTGAACAGCGCGCGACGTTTGTTTATCGTGCGTCTGTATTAACCAGTTTTTATTGCTCTAAACCGTTTAATCCGAAAAAACCTCTATGTAATGCTCTTCCAAATACCGGTTTAAAAAAACCGGTTTATGCGAACGAAACCGAATGTAAAGGTTTTGGAGTTAAGTACATCATACCGGTTTGAAAATTTAACCGGTATCCGAGCCTTGGTGCCCACTTTAAGAACAAGCAATTGACACAGACTCCTAAAAAAATTAAACATGTTCAACATACATCTCAATAGATTTAATATGGCTCCAGCCCTGAAATTGTACATTAACATATTGCATAAAAATTGTACTATTAGATAGACAAGCAGTCATGCAGAGCTTCACTTCCATGGACTAAAAACATAAGTTTCAATTTTTTTCTGTAGGATAAAAAGTAAGTAAGTATAACCTTTCTCAAGCTTTGAGCTACTTACAATGCCAAAGTTCATCCAAATCCACTCAGTACTTTCGAAAATTAGTGCATTCAAACAAACTTTTCTGTTTTATTTTATTGGTATAAATATCTGTTTTTTTTTTAAATTACAAATATCTGAGAGATCAGAAAGTTAAAACAACAACTCACATTATGTACCTACTTACCCAAATCTGCAAAAAAAAACAAAATAAAAAAGAATAAGACAAATGAAGTGATGTGTAAGCTAGCAGAAGGATATCCAACTTGTGCATCACTTCTGTTGAGCAAGTGTGACATAACAGACACACAAGGACCTATTGGTGTTACACATGTCATTAAAGTTTTGTAATAACTGAGGTAAAGATACCATAAATTTATTCAAACAAAAAGTCATCATCATACTGGGAAGTAACTTATGTTTAAGAATAATCATTAATATGAGATTATTCATAAATTTTCATTTTTTTCTAGTTAATATTGATCATAGGCTCACATTTGACCATTGTCTCATCTGATGTTAAGCGATAATGTGGTCAAAGATGAAGCATGGTTACCTAAGAGTAAACTATTCACTATTGTCTGAAGACTTGAGTTATAACTATAAAAAAGACATCTAACAAAAAACATAGTGATGCACTGACCTTGGTTCCATATGTTTTCATGGCCTGCTCAGACAAAGCACTCAGCTTATCACGGTACATCTGGGCTACACGAGAACTGTATTTTTGTCGAGCATCCTCTGTAGATAGACCATGCGTGCGGAAGAACTGGGTCTGGACAAACCAAAGATTATGATAACAAATATTATCTCAAAATAGCTGTTATAGTACGGGTTATTATACTTATCATACATATGATTAATAAAGACAACGCAATCGGGCTTCAAATTCTAGCAACAAACTTATGTTCAAATTAACTTGGCCAGAGCGATCAAAACTTAAGGATGTAGTGGGAAGCCCATTTTTAGAAGGAACCCAAAATTATAAACATACAGCGTTCGAGTTCCCGCCAAGCTGCATGTTCCTGAGCTGTTTCCATGTCCAGTTGGTGTCGAGCTGCGTGGAGCGCACGAAGGTGAGGTGTACGCCGAGGCTGCGGTGCACCGCGGAGCAGTCGAGGCAAATGAACACTCCGTACGTCACCGACGACCACGTAGGGTTCTTCGCGTTGCAGTCAAAACATACCTGAAGACCGTACATTAAAATATTATTATCACTGAACTTTTATTCTGTTACTAAGTAGCTGTTGAAATCTACGCACTTTATTCGCCGAAATAGAGCGTAATCTTTGAAAAACTGCTTCAATATCGGTTTTACTCGGCCCAGAGTCAGCCATTTTCGACGTGTTGTCACTATCTGTCACACTGTCACGTAACGTAAATGTCATGAAAACTTTTTAAAATAAAACAGTTTCGTGTAATGCAAAAAACTATTACAATAATCTAGAAAATGAAAGAGCTTATGAAATGTCTTTACATCATTTGGTAAAATTAAAATGTAAAAAATGTACGCATAAAAGTGAATTTGAAAATAAATTTAAGTATATATATCTCAAAAGCTTTTTAGAAATCTTTCCTGTAAATACACAAAGAATTTTGGTATTTACAGGAAAGATTTCAGTTAAGTATTTTGACATTATTTAGTCTATGCGTTGTAAGAAAAAAGAGATTATTTATTTTAATTGTAAATCTATAATTTTCGTATAAAAATCTGCCTTGTCTATGGGTACTGATGGTTGTCTACATAGCGGACGCATGTTAAAAATTTCAAGAGATAATTTTGTTGATAAACTTATTTACTCCACGGTAATAGAAACGTATTGTAAAAACCTATATAGGTTTCAAAGTTGAAGAAGTGTCTCGGAAACAATTATTGCTGTATAATAGTGTGAGTGAAGGGACGCTGTTGCACGGCGGCATCTCGCAATCGAAGAGCCCAATTAGCTATGTGTACGTGCCAGTGTCCCCAGGCTGACGAGTGAAAGTGCGACAAACTAGTGAGAGACCATGTCGTGGGGGCTGGGGAAATGAGTGACAAGTGCGCAAGACAGGCAGTGGAATGGAAAACGTAAACTTTCAGCCGAGCGGGGAGGAGATTGAGCGGGCCTTGATGGACCTGGGGCCCCTGCTCGGCGTCAGCATCAAGGAGGAGGTGTCGGACGAGCTGGGTGACGGCGGCGGCGCGCCGGCCCCCGCTCTCAATGTACGCACTGCACACTCTTCACAGCAACATCAAGTATTTGTAAATAATGCCCCCTTCACAAGTAGTTTTAACCATTTAATTCTGGAGTATTAACAACGATTAGCATATTTTTGAAAATGTGGCAGATTTTTCTCACAATCTGTAACATTTTCAGACCAGTTCTTAGGTGCTTATTGCAGCGGCTAATAGTTAGTTTAGAGTGTCACTTTCTATTCTTTGTGATTTGTGTGATGCTTAGATAAATAGTTTGATTTCAAAGATATTTGTTTCAAAATTTATTACATGGACCAACAAAATTTTTTATCAATGCATTTTAGCAATCAAAATTATTTTATGTCATGGTACCTTTAATTATTCTTCAATTTTTGCACCAGCTAAAAGAATGTTAATTTTATTTAGAACTGCATAGTATGTATTATTCTTAAGAAACAATATAATTAATTTTCAAAGGCAAGTTTCATTATTATTGCTTATTTCAGAACTTTGTCCTGTGTTAAAAAACTAAAGTATGATATGTTTCTCTTTCTTGCACTTTAGAAACAACACTAAGACTTCCCATCTTTAAAATATAGATGTTTTAAATTCTGATAGATTTTTCCATAGCCTTACAATATTTCTATGGAAAAAGCTGTTAAAATTCCAAACATCCATATTTTAGTTATGTAAAACGCAAACTTGTGCAATGATCTCTTCATTGCAAGACTTATTTTACAACATATTTACTGAAAATTGTTTAAATAAAATGTTTTTTTTTGTACAAAGTCATGGAATTTAGATGAATAAGGGAAAAATTAAAAGTACCATGAATTACAGAGGGACATGTAAGCTCTCTCCTATATTTGGAATGCAAGTAGCACACTATGTTACTGATAAAACAGTTGGCAATCATGCTTAGGCACTTCCTGTAAGTAAATGCACAGTGTAGGATGTACAATATTCAAATAAGAAATTATACAGCATCAAAGACTTTCATTTATAACTTTCTGAAGGTTGAAGGAGCCAAAAAATGATGTGACACCATTCTAATGTTTCCTTTAAATTTTAAATTAGTAAATCAGAGCTTTGAAGAACTCTGATTTGAATGATAATACCAATTAGTTTTTGATCAATTTATTGAAATAGTTCTTTTTATTATTTCCTTCTCATTCATTTCAAAATAAATAATTATTATATGTTTCTGCATAATGTGTGGTGTCTCAGCTCAATAAAGTGTGTAATTTACAGATAGCTATAGGCATTAATTATGATTAAAAAATGTGGCTTCAAATTTGAATTGTTATCGTGCTGTGTAAACAGTAAAAAAATATTTATAACTAGCTGTACTTTGTTCATGTGGAGGTGATTCCAGTATATAATCCAATACCATAGGAATTCTGTTATTAAAAAAAAATATGTTGCCCTATAACCTCTTCAATCTTCCAGTGTAAGTTCCATTAAAACCTGTTCAACCCTTCCCGGGCATAACCCAGACAAACAGAATGACAGACAGACAGACAAAAATTTTAAGTTTGTTTTATTATCCTGTAAATAACTTTAAGCACTTGAGAAAACATTAGTTTTAAAATCACAGACATATAATTTAATTCACAGATATAGATAGCAGATTAAGGACTATGTTGAAGACAAATGTGCTTGGTAATAATTCCTTCTGCACATGTGGCTTCCCTGGCTTTTATTATAACTGCATTATGGTCTTACTACAACTCCACTTTTGTGTGTGTGTTCATTAATTTTCTTTCCTTAGATTAAGAAGTATTCAAAGAAATCTATGACAGATTTCTTTGAATACTCTATTATTTTTACTTTACGTCCCTTTTATCTTTAGTGATCTTTCTTGCCATTTGTTGAGTCCATTTTATCTTTGATGAATTTCCTTGATAAGTCAGTTTGAACACCATGTTGTGTTAGATTGGTTTTGTCAATATTGGTCTATAAGCCTGTACTGTCCTCTAGTGTCTTTAAAAAATATTAAAAATCAATTAAGTTTAGAAAAGTATAACTGAGGAGTTTCTTGCCAGTTCTTAAGAGTAGAAACAATCCCGGACTACATAAAATAAAAATAAATACATTCATTCATCAATGTGTACATCCTGGCCATCTAAATCTATGGTGCACAAAGTTGGTAACTTAACAAATGTCAAAAGTCCAAACTCAAGATTTTTTAGTAGGCAATGGAGTGCAGTATAATAGGTGTTAAGCGAACAGATTGTGTTAGTAACCATCCATCAACCACCACCCTGCACTCCATTACTCGAGTAGCTGATTTTGGAGCTAAAACAGCCAACCTGAATTGGGATTGGGTAGGCTACATTGCATGAATGCACTTGGAGAAGTGGGGTGACATTGTCATCCACTGGACGCTTGAAAGATGGTGGGGAGATGATCTGATCATGTTCACAAGGCAAAATGGCTCCGGATATCAGGGGAGGCTTGTGCTCAGCAGTGAGACACACAGTGACTTGACTTAAATTCCTATGACCGCTAGATGGGGCAGAGGACGTCCACAGTTATAGTCCTCTATATATCTACAGTGGTATCTGTCTATAGTGGTCTTGTGCTTCTCATTTCACCTTGCCCCACGTCATCCTGATGCACGCCGCTTCTGCCACCACGGTGTGACACCAGGTTTGTCGGGGATGGACACGCTTCCTTTTACGCTAAGGATTCCAATCCATCGCCTGTTTAGGTATGTGATCGGAATCCCATCGAAGCGTGTGGCCGATCCATTTCTACTTGTAACGCTTGATCTGGCTGTCGATCGAGTTCTCATGGCATCTTCCTAGCAGTTTCTCATTAGAAATGGTCTCGGGCCAGTAAATTCCGAGAATGTAACGGAGACAGCGGTTGACGAAGACTTGGAGTTGGCGTGAGATATCCTTTGTTACCTTCCACGTTTTGCACCCGTACAGCAGTATGGATTTTACATTGGACCAGAAGACTTTTAGTTTTACACAGTAGGCTAAGAAAAAAATTATTATAAACAATATGCTAGTACGGCGACAGGATGATTGAAGGTTATGTGTAATGTTTCCAGGTGAGCAGCACGCCAGACGGCGGGCTGGGCAGCGCGGGGTGCGCGGAGGGCGGCGACGCGGCCGACGCGGGCAAGGGCTCGGCCGACTCGCGCGCCTCGCCCGCCGCGCCGCGCGCGCCGCCCGCCTGCACGCGCTGCGTGCTGTGCAGCACGCCGCTCACGCTGGCCGACGGCACGCCCAAGCTCATGGAGTGCCTGCACTCCGCCTGCGAGCCCTGCATCCGCGCCAAGCTCGAAGAGAGGCAAGCCAGCTCTAGAGACTTCCTGGGTGTGTATTGCACTAATATACGTTTTGGTAATGGTTTCATTGTGCATACTGCTAAGGAGTGGAATTCTCTGCCGGAGTCTGTGTTTCCTGATAGCTATAACCTGAGAGTCTTTAAGTCAAGAGTGAATAAGTTACTTCTAGGCAAACATGCTTCATCTTCGACCACATCATTGCTTAACATCAGATGAGGTTGTGGTCAAACGCAAGCCTATTAAAAATAAATAAAAATAAAAAAATAAAAAATATCGCTCTACTACCTATTACTTGTCATTTAAAGTCACTCTAAAAGGTGATAATTATGGTTGGACTTAGTAATTATTTTTTTTTATTGATGATAAGCTCGCGTTCAACCACTATCTTATCACAGTATGACCCTTTTTTAACTGACTTCAAAAAAAGAGATTTGTTGTCGACCAGTATGTATATTTGTATGTCCGCAATTTTCTCAAAAACTATTGATCCAATTTCAGTTGCCTTTTCGTTTGAAAGCATATTTTACAAGGAAAGTACAGTGGATTTCATTTATTACGACCTTGGTTGTAGCAACCATTTGTTTATAACGACGTTAAATCTAAGTCCCTTGAATTTAAAGCATACTTTAGTACGAAATATATCGTTATAGTGTCTTTGGATATAACGCCGAGTTCGAGTGTAGCAACTGTTTTAATGAATAATTTGTAACAAATTCTTAGAAATTCCATGCAGATATTGCGACCGGAGTCTGCCACCAAAGCTTTCACGAATTGAGTTATTTATACCATCAATTTCAAATATACGTAAACTGCAGGTTAAACTTGTAATTATTCCATTATATTGTCTTTTCAACCGACGACAAAAAGAGGAGGTTATCAATTCGACGCGTATATTTTTTTTTTTTTTTTTTTTTTTTTTAATGTATGATCATCGATTACTCGAAGACGGCTGAACCGATTTGGAAAATTCTTTTTTTGATTGAAAGGGTATACTTCGATACTGGTCCCATTTTCATAAACGTCAGGATCTGATGATGGGATCCTGGAGAAATCGAGGGAACTCTTCAAATATTATAGGCACACCTATGTCGTTTTGGGTATTTATTATAGTAACTTGTGCAGTTGCTCTCAAAAAGTACCATTTGAGGAAGTGGAACTGATGATGAAGACCACAGATGGCCGCCGAAACTACTCAATAATAAGTATTGAGTGGATTGCGATTCGATTACTTGAATATGGATGTTACGCACTTTATGCTCGTCACAATGCATATGGTGATGTAGAGCTGATGGTGAAGTACCAGGAGAACTCCTCAACAATTGACGGCCCAGCATTGGGAAAAGCAATATTTTGTAAAAGGTTATAAGTAGTTGATAATTAGGCTCTTGTAACTAGGTAAATTAAAAATAGACCAACTAAAAAGAGTGAAATAAAAACTTTTTACCAAAAAATTAAACCGACTCCCAAAAAACACTGCAAAGTGAAAAATAACTTTAATTTCGGAAGTCGGTACCAAAAACGAAAATACAAAACTAAAGACACCGACTACCGAAATTAAAGTTATTTTTCACTTTGCAGTGTTTTTTGGGAGTCGGTTTAATTTTTTGGTAAAAAGTTTTTATTGCTATCTAGCGTTAAATCATATCGTTACCAAAAAAATATGAATTTAAAAAATATTTTTGTAAGTAAATAAAGAAAAACTATTCTAAAGCACATGTCATAAAGTAAACAGATATCTATCATATAAACTCATAAGAAATCATAAAGTACTTGTACTTAGACTTACCTAGACGACATTACGATACTGAACTGTTTCAAATATTGGCTCTCCTGTAAAATTTGATAATTTCGTATAGTATCGGTTTTACTTTAAAGGTGCGATTTACTTTTTGTTTATAGATGTTAGCTAGGTAGGTGTAACATTGTGGAGTTAAATTTATGATTTAGTTACAATTTGACATTATAAACCATAAACATGGCTGTATCTCTTTACCTTTGCTTGTAACGATTTCCGGATATAACGTCGAAATTACAGTGGTCCCTTCATCGTCGTTATAACCGAAATCCACTGTATATATATAACTCATCAGGTTCTGATTAAGATCTTCGGAAATAAGTGGTGGAACTTTTCAATTAAAGTCAGCAAATCCACACTTGGTTGATATATCGTCTTGTGCCAAGCGCTTCTACTCCACATTTATTGTGCGCACGGCCAAGTTGTGGAATTCTCTGCCGGCTTCTGTGTTCCCTGCCACTTATGACTTTTCAGCCTTAAAGCAAGAGTAAATAGTCATCTTCTGGGCTCGCTCGTCACATCGTAGACCTCATCTATCGCTTACCATCAGGCGACATCGAGGTCAATGAGCAGGCTCATCCGTAATAACAAAGGAAAGATTGTTGCCCTCGTACATCTATATACTATTTAGCATAATCAACCTATTAATATCTCCACTGCTGAATACACAGACCTTCCCTACGGATATTGGAAACACCAAACAGAGCCCAGTACGCAAGCCCAATGCGGATTAGTGGGTGCTTTTATATACGTGTTCCGAAGCACAGAAAAACTCGAGATAATAAGTTTTTGATCACCCGTCCGATGACCGGCCACTGTGAACACTGCTTAACTCATCAAATCATGGCCGAACGCGCTATGTCGGTAACCTTTACGCCATCGAGCTCCATGAGTATTGTTTACACCTTTCCATAACATAAAATCACATCTATGATATGGTTTTAGTAAGTAATACTTAGAATGATACACTAAGGGTCAATTTATACTAGCGCAGAGTCGAAGCGCATCGAAGCGTCTATCCAAAACTGAACATAACTAATTCAACCTTAACTCCACAGCGTAACGCACACATTACTTCTGAGATTTTAAAAAGACGCGCGCATTCTTCGGAATTCGCGCGTCTGCGCGTGAACAACGCTGATTGATGCGCGCGCATTCTCGCGTATCCATGCGCCCACTAGCGAACCTACGCGTCATCAGTCGGAACACAATATTTCCGCTTTCTTTTTATTCATTTTCGTCTTCTTCAACTTCCGATATAAGTAATATCATAGCAAGACCAATGTCAACCATTTTACACACGTTTTAGCTACGAGAATCAACTGGCAAGTGATTCAATAGCACTGCTGTTGATGCCCATTACTACACGTAAAAGAGTGCGCGCGTATTCTGACGAATACGCGCGCATTCGTGCGGCTTCACTTTAGTTGTAAACAATTTGACGCTTCGACTCTGCGCTAGTATAAATTGACCCTAAAAAGCGTAAAATAAAAACTTTAATAAAAAATTTAACCGACTTCAAAATAAACAAAAACACGATTGCATTACAAAGCGAAAAATTACCTTAAAGATTGTTTAATTGGACGTCTAAAGCTGATTTCAGACTACGCTATACTATTGTGCTATAAAGTATAGCAAAGAAGGACCTAATGCTATACTATATAGCATGACGTTCACATACGCGATATTATCGCAAGCTCAGTCGACCGCGATCTTTGAAGAGTGTGCACTGTTGCACAGCACACATCACGATCGACACAATGGATTTAATACTGGATAGTCTTGAAAGCTCATCAAGCGATGATGACAATGCGGAATTTGACACTATCTT
Source organism: Tholera decimalis (assembly GCA_943138885.2). Classification (NCBI taxonomy): domain Eukaryota; kingdom Metazoa; phylum Arthropoda; class Insecta; order Lepidoptera; family Noctuidae; genus Tholera; species Tholera decimalis. Next base: position 1,469,979 of record OW964551.2, on the reverse strand, counting down.
GTCATTAATGATACGAAAGAAGAAAAATGCCAGACTCTGGATATCAAATCATATAAAGTTCAGAAGAGAACGTGGTGATTTCAAACTATTTGAAGATCCACAGGCACGGATATTTTCTTACACTCTCTATAAAGTGTTCCATGTTGTAATCCTAGATATACAATAGACAAAAACTACGACAAAAACAATCATTCGCCGCCAGCTCAAATCCGTCGGCACAGGATCGTGTCCAGTCCATTATTGTGTCGCTCGTTTCGCTTGCGGGACGGCCGGGGCTGAGGGAGGAGGAAGAGGGCGGCCCGCGATATAGCATAGCATGAACTCTGCGCATCGCACCAATTTATAGCGTATAGCAAGCCAATCATATATAGTACAGTACAATGTGAACGTGTCCATAACAATGTATGGAGCGCGATATTGTTGTGCTATGAGCTATATACTATATGCTATTATATTATAGCGTAATCTGAAATCAGCTTTATTGCGTTCAGATTTGTAGTGCAGTAGTGCTTTTGCGTATTTTGAAGTCGGTTAAATTTTTTGTTAAAAAGTTTTTATGTGAGGTATTTTATTCCATTTTCATAATAAGCTCGTTATTGATTTACTTGAGTTTTATTTACTCACCAGGTTCTGCCTGTGGCTTCGCTCGCGTCTAAATTTTTCATCAGATGTTCCAGTTTCCAAAATCAATTAGCCTATACGTTGCCCAGACTTCATAGCTATGCACCTAAAAAAAGTCCCATTTAAATCCATCTATTAGTTCCGGAGATTAACGTGTACAAATAGACAAAAAATATTTATTATTAAAAATGTCTATTACTATATATAAACCTCCCTCTTTTTTGTGATCCTGACCTCGTTGATGTTCAATGTACAGACACTTTTTATACTTTTTTATTATATGTATTGATTCACCTTTTGTGTAATATGAATGTAAAACTAAACTAGCTTTTTGTGTGTGCAGGCGCGGAGCGCGTGACGGTGACGTGTCCGACGTGCCGCCTGCAGTGCCAGGTGGCCAACATGATCGACCAGCGCTTCGTCATGGAGAAGATGGCGCTGGAGCAGGCCGGCTCCAGCGGTGAGTGTGCGAGTGGGGCGTGTGTGTGTGTGTGTGTGTGGGTGTGGCAGCGAGTGTGACGTGCGCTGTGTCGGCAGGCGGCGCGAGCGGCGAGCAGCAGTGCAACAGCTGCGAGGACCCCGAGCCCGCCACCAGCTACTGCGTCGACTGCGCCGAGTTCATCTGCGACAACTGTGTGCACGCGCACCAGAGGTAACCGCGCTCCTCTGTAGCCGAAACATATCATCAAGTACATATAGACTGGAACTCAAGTCGTAAACCAGTGACCTCATCAAAATTAAATTTGGAATAGGAAATGAAAGAGTTGTTAGAGTTATGTCAATCTTGCAGCACTACCACGTTTCGGGACTGAATTGCTTTTCAATTTTATGGCAAACAACGAGCATGTGGAAGTTTATTATATTAATCAACACCAAAAAGAACAAAAATTAAGAACAAACTTTGATTATAAAAAATATTATAAAAATACAAAGTATGAGATAATTTTAATTTAGCGATGGTGAGAGCGCAAGGCACCCTGTCTGATATATTATGTGTTGTGATTAGATGTGTGTGTTTTTGTGTAATAATGAGACTGGTCCTCCGCAGGCTGAAGATCACGAAGGAGCACACGATCAAGAGCAAGGACGAGGCCGTGGCCGAGCTGCAGGCGCAGGCCGGCGCACGGAACGCGCACGACATGTTCTGTGCAGAGCACACGCAGGTAACATCACTTTTTTATTTTATTGATAACTAGCTTTTGCCCGCGACTTCGTCCGCGTGGAATAGTTACTTTGGGCTAACGTTAAATTTAACCCCGATTTTGAAACATTCTTCATTGGCGCTCCGCTCCTATTGGCCTTAGCGTAATGATATATAGCCTATAGCCTTTCTCTATAAATTGACTATTTAATTAAAAAATATTTTTTCAATTCGAACCAGTAGTTCCTGAGATTATCGCGTTCAAACAAACAAACGAACTCTTCAGCCTTAAATTATTAGTATAGATAGCTCTTGCCCGCGACTTCGTCCACGTTTCCGTAGTTTTTCGTAAAAAAAAAGTAGCCTATGTCCTTCCTCACGGTTCAGTGATTTTGATGTAACAGACAGATTAACCTTCGTAATTTAGTAGGGAAATATAATATGTCAATCTATAATACTGTTGAAAAATATCGCAATACCGAACCGCACAATATTATTGTTAATAGCTGTGCCCGCGACTCCGTCAGCGTGTAACTCCTTGTGTGTTATTAAGTAAATGTATTGGTAATATTGTTTAGATCACGTTCACATGAGGCTTAAGTACCTATAGAACGAAAATACTTCAGCGCAAAGCTTCCGGGTAAACTATGTTGAAAGTTGACCCGTCCGGCACGTGAACATAAAGATTTCTAGAAATGCTAACCCGGGAAAGAGCGACGTACAACTGACCATGCGAGAAACAACTGACACCGAGATCTACTCCAGCAACACGAAAAGTCTGCCTTATTAATTGTCATTGCATAATACACCGATACTGGGAATTGCGTTCTTTTAAATTGGAATGGAAAATTATTTGGTATTATGGGAATTCAGACGGTTTCTCCTGCACCGCAACCTGTTAAAATTTGAGCCTCAATTATATTTTGTTGCAACTGGGTTACTTTTAGCCGAGTTCCATTGCAAAGTTGTGGTGGTTTTAAATTTCGGAGCTGCTACGCTATCGGTAGTTACACGTGTTATTGTGAGTCAACCATAAAAGATAGATATATGCTGTCGTGGGATATTTTTTATATAATTTTAAGGAGAACATTTCCGTCATAAATGATTTCTGTGTAGCTTTAACCATTAAGGTTGCACTCGCGACGAAAGCTTAAAAAATGGAGCAACTTCTCCCGTTTTCCCAACATTTCCCTTTACTGCTCTGCTCCTATTGATTGTAGCGTGAAGAAAAGTATACTATAACCAGCTCAGGAGTATGAAAAATAATTGTACCAAGTTTCGTTAAAATCCGTCGAGTAGTTTTTGTTTCTATAACGGTTATACAGACAGACAGACAGACAATAATTTTACTGATTGCATTTTTGGCATCAGTATCGATCCCTAATCACCCCCTGATAGTTATTTTGTAAATATATTTCATGTACAGAATTAACCTCTCTACAGATTTATTATAAGTATAGAAGAAGATAGGCTCGCGTTTGACCACCATCTTACCTGACGGAAAGTGATGATGTGCTTGAAGATGGAGCACGCTTGCCTAGAAGTAACTTATTCACTTTTGACTTAAAGACTTCCAGGTTATAGCAATCAGGAAACACAGACTCCGGCAAGGAATTACATTCCTTAGTCGTACGCACCATACATACCTAATTTGAGCTTCTTAATGCGATATGGGTGGGGGGTATACCCTGAATAAGATTGGCACATAAATATGGAGCTTGGAACAAGTGAAGGGAGGCCTATACCCAGCAGTGGGTGAAGTTAGGCTGTGTATGATGAATGCATGCAGTAGTTTCAGCTATATAAGTGAACATGTTGCGTTTCAGGAGCGGCTGTCGCTGTTCTGCGAGACGTGCGACCGGCTGACGTGCCGCGACTGCCAGCTGCAGCACCACCGCGACCACAAGTACCAGTTCAGCACCGAGATGGCCGCGCAGGTGCCCTCTCACACTGTTACATGTGTAGCGTAGCGTGGGTGTGTGTGTGACGAAGTGTGTGTGTGCAGGCGCGCGCCAGCATCAGCTCGCTGCTGTCGGAGGTGAGCTACAAGCGCGTGCTGCTGGGCTCGGCCATGAAGGTGATCCGCGACCGCCAGCAGCTCATCGCCGACAAGAAGAAGGCGCTGGTGCACGAGATCACGCAGACCGTCGTCAAGTGAGTGCCGCTCTGTGCCGAGCGCGGAGCCCGCAGCCCGAGCCCCCTAACGTGCCCCCTGCCGCAGGCTCACCAACGCCATCAACACGCGCGGCAAGCAGCTGGTGCTGCGCCTCAACGAGGTGTGCGACACCAAGCAGCGCACGCTCAGCGAGAAGAAGGAGGCGCTGGAGCAGCTGGCCGCCATCACCGACCACTGCGTGGGCTTCGTGCAGGGCGCGCTGGGCGCGTCCGACACGGCCGTGCTGCACGCCAAGCACGCCGTGTGCGCGCACCTGCAGCGCATCAAGTCGCGGCGCGCCGACATCCCCAACCCCGAGATCCCCGTGCGCATCGCGCTGGCGCTGGACAAGCTGCCCGAGCTGGTGCGCGTGCTGGCGGGGCTGGGCAGCATCGTGGTGGACGGCAAGCCCGACGCCGCGCCCCCCCACGCCCCCGCCCCCGCCCAGGGGCCCTACCACCCGCCGCAGCACCACCCGCCGCAGCACTCCGCCGTCGTCGCGCTGCAGCACGTCGCCATGCACCAGGTACATCTTGGATCAGTTGAAACCATATAAGGCCAGTATTTCCTAGTCAACTAAAGATTGCGTCAAGCAACTTTGTCGCTCTGAACTACGACCAATGAATTAGGAATGATATAGAATCATAACTCTCTAACGAAATTCGCTAAAACATAGTCCCAAACTCATACCACTGAACTGATAATACGAAGGCAACACGCGTACAAACAAAATAAAATACTTTGCTAAAGAGCAATGCCAAGTGTCCATACTAACTTTGGCTTAATATAAAATTCTCATGGCCAGCGATGAAAATAATTTTATTGTGTGTAGTTCAATACCTAAGAACTGTTTCTTAGCATTAAATCTAATATATAAAATGCTCGTGTCACAGTTTTCGTTGCCATACTCCTCCGAAACGGCTTGACCGATTTTGATGAAATTTTATATGCATATTCAGTAGGTCTGAGAATCGGCTACTATCTACTTTTTATCCCGGAATTCCCACGGGATCGGGATTTACGCGGGAAGTCCTCCCACGCGAACGAAGTTGCGGTCAGCAGCTAGTATTATATAGAACTTCTAACAAAAATTATTAGAATAAATACAAATATGGAATTTTGACATTATTATTATTGATTTATATTGACAATCTCTGTGCATGACTGGCGTACATACCGATCTTCATAGTAGAATAATGGATGTACTTTAACACTTTGAAAAGCAAAAGAGTCTCAAAAAAGAGAGAAGGAAACGTAAACACATGCACTTCGCAAAATCACCGACAACAACAACTGTTTGTTTGTAATGTCAATCAATTCCCTTTGTGTCACTTTTGACACTTGTTTTTTTCTGCTTTTCGAGTTTGTATTTGGCAGAATAGTCGACATCACCTTTGCTTGCCATATATAAAAATAAAATAGAATTTTTATTCTCAATAATGATAATATTATTTCAGATTTTTTATATTATTAAATGCGATTATTGTTCACCACATATTGTTACTATTTTTAGTATAGAAAAGAATGCAGAAAACAATAAAGGATGTAAAATAAAAAACTGATTAATAAGTTTAATTGCAGCATACTGACATCTCAACTTATTTTTGACAATTTCCGGTCAGCTATTTGTTTATTAATAAATCAATTCTATTGGAGAAGTTCTCGAAAGAAATTAAATATAACTTTATTGTTTAGATTTTTTTGTATAGATTCTTATACATTAAAGGTAAATGGCCATGCCATTTTAAATTTAAAAATCGTGTAGGCCAGGAACTGTCTTTGTACTTTATTTTCTGCGCATGGATCCGTCAATTCATTCATTCATTTGGAGCGCTATTTTATTTAGTAAGATAATGTTAGAGTGAAACTGAATTATTGAATCAAGCGAGTGCGAACGAGATGGATTGTTTTGTGACATCGAGCTGCGAGGCTGGTGTTATGCAGTAGGAGTCAGTCATTTATTATGAACTCAAATATTCTAAATTAATATTAAACCTCTATACCTTTAGTTTACAAAAAGTGTAAAGCTTCATAAATTTTGAAACGAAACAGTTATTTTATAACTTACGTAATTTAATTATTAGATTATTATTAGATTTAATTATTTAATATAATTAGACGTGATTTAAAATTTGTATTCTTAAGCAATCCTTAAATAAAGTTATTGGGATTTACCCGATTTTTTTCACGAAATCCTGTGCAACACCGCAGGACGTCGAACTTACGCGAAAGCGAGATTAAATATATTATTGTTTTTGTCTGTCGGTAAATGGACAATAAGTTCACCAGCCGCGCTCATGCGCGCGCGGAGACAGCGTTTGAAAAAAGAGGGACATTAAAAAAAAGAAATCCTAGAATTATTAGGTTATTAAATCAGCACCCTGTATGAATGTCACGCCATCGCGTTCTGTATTCTATACTGGGAAAACAGGTAGGCGGAAAAAACACTTTCCGTTCCACTGAAAATCACTAATTTATTTACTTTGTGGCAATTTTAATGTAAAATAGATTCATTATTTGCCATGTAATGCAAGCGAATTCTTAAAAATCTTCAATTACAGCTCTGATGGTAAAATGGTAAAATGGTATGGCAACTGCTATCATGGTCATGTCTCTGCCGCATAGGGTTCATAATATCACGCTTTTCTAATATATTTGAAACGCATTGACTTGTCAAAACACGCAGATTGCTTGCTCTTGTCAAACTTTTTCATTATTTGTTATTTTTAAAAGTTGTCTGAGCAGTGTCTCAGTGGAAATACAGATCTTATATATTAGAACAGAAGGGTAAACTAATCCCTCATTATCTTTTAAAGATATTAATTTATGAAAGTAGAGCTTTTCATCAACTCGTAACAATTTGAGGCAGCTATGATATTCCATTCCATAATCAGCTCCACTGTTTCCGGTTGTAAACGATTCACATCTAATGTTTTTGACAAGACCAAACAGTTTTCCGTTTCCGTGTCAAATTTTTTACTGATTTCATTATCCTGGAGTTTGATTCGATGTCCTTTAATAATTTAATAACACAATAGTCCTTTATATACCAGACACCAGACACATAAAACAGATGTTACCTAAACAAACATTTGCAAAATAAAAAATAACAAGAAAACACATGTCCATTCATTATAAATGATTACAATAGAAAATTAACAATGAATAGAATACAATAACGCATTACACTAGGGGTATATATATATACGGGACACAAACGCACTACAATCAGACATGATCAAGAACCTTTACGTATACCATATAATCACATCGGCGAACATCGAACAAGCACTAAAGTGTGTAGATGCATACCCAGTAGTACACCAATACGATGAAACGTGCCGCGAAAATTGTGACGGAAGCCCCTTCAAAACTCAAGAAGAAAACCATGACGGAAGAACTACAAGACAGCCAACTGCAGGAGTACCAATTACCAAAATCACAGGAGGAGGAGGAGACAAATCGCTCGCCGTCACCGAATTGGGAGATTGTGAAAAAGAACCTCATCCAAGATTATGTCCTGGGACAAATGGGGTTATCGAGAATGAACAGCCAAACGGATGCAGGACAGATGCAGATTCAGACGAACCCGGTGGTAGTTTTATTAATTGCGGAACTACAGTTCAAAATAGGAATGTCTTCCAACGGAATACAGTTCTCCGTGAATTATTATTATTTACAAAAACATAGCTTAAAGTTATTTTTCCCTTAGCCGTTTTTTTTTTATTTAGAGTAATTTATTGTTAAAAAGTTTTTATACCAATTAACAAATATAAAAAAAATAACTTTAACAATCAATTTAAATAAGTATCTGCTTTTTTACATTTATGTGATAAATTAAACTAAATTAAATTTCTAATAACATTGCTTTGAACAACTTTTTTCAGAAAATCTTTTTCTTTTAGAATATAATAACTAGTATCTTTAGGAACCAACACAAGTATTATAAAATATGTATACACTACTAATTTTTAATTAGTACAAATACTTAAAGGGCTTATTAGAAAAGGTCTTGTTATTATATATGTAAAGTCTCACTATATAATATTGATAAATAGCAAAGTTATTAGCGTTTGTTTATATCCCAAAATGTCACTCAATTTACGGACATATTGTACAGGCCATTCATGTATTCATTAATCGTGATGTCGCGGTCACGCGGTCTCGCTCAAACTTGCCCCGCCTCCAACAGCTGTTATCGTAATTGTAGGTAGCTTAGACGCATCTTTAAGCTTTACGAATTAAAAAAAAGTAAAATAAAAGGTTCACGAAAAATAATAGGCACTTATTAAATTCAAACTTTACCTACATACTTTAATTGGGCCATTTGCTTGTGTTGTTCAGTATCCACCTGCAGAACTCCATCCTTGGTTCATTATCCACAGTAGTCAATTCTTGACCCTTTCTTTAGTGGTATGGGTGAAATCCAGACGAACTAATGATCGTCTATGCACAGTACTGGCTGATATTAAAATGACGAGCTGCGTCATTCGTACTTCGCCGGGGATCTTCAAAGTAGTCCACTACATCGTCGTAAAGGTTTTGGGCCGGTCTTCCATGTCCTTGGCGATGGGCCGTTGCGCGGAATGATCAATGGTCGAGTAAACGTTGGTAAACATTTACCACAGTCCGAACCTTTGGCTAGCGAGCATTTGGGTACTCTTCCCTGTACATACGAACAGCGGCCACCAGACCAAAAGTACACACGCAACATAGCCACGTACTCCCGAGATGAAAACTGGTAAGCCATCGCGACAGTAAAAACGTAACAACTTATGTTTAAAAAGCACGCGCACACTTCCGCTAACAAATTGGCACTGTTTGTTCGTTCACTCGTAAAAAGGACCGCTGGCCAGAGGGGGCGTGGCTTGAGCTTAGACGCGAGTTTGCCGGGATTTATGAATGACGATCTAACTGGACTAGCACTGCGCGTAGTATTTTCTAGTAGCAATTGTTATGAATGATTGATTCAATTATGAGTTTACCAGTTATGACAAATTTTCGTAGACAATTTTGGGGTTTCGTTTTTTTTACTTTTGACTACATAAATATGATCAGTAAAGGGTACGGATAGAGCCCCATTTTTTTTTGTACTAATTAAAAATTAGTAGTGTATAATCAGATTAAGATTTTTTAAATAAATTTCTATACATATACATTAAACAAAATTTATGAAACCTGTTTACCGCGCAGAATTGAACCAAATGATTCGGCCAAATATTCGGTTCGGTACATTTTGGACTGAATATTCGGCCGAACATTCGTATTTGATTGAACCCACATTCGGCGCATCTCTAAAGCAAACCCTACTGGCATTAGTTGGTAACCAGTTATCCTCTCTTCTTTCTAAGCGGTCTGTTGCAATCCACTGTAGTCGTCGAATCTCTTTTTTGGGGAAACTAAAATAAGAAACACACAGGCAAACCAATCCATCCAATTTATAAAACTCTGTACTTAATATAAAATATATAATAGTTAGGTATTAAAAACTGGCTGGCTACCTGTTGCATAATACTGACAACTCGTGGTCGTCTATACGAAAATAAAACACGAAATTATTTTACTTACGAGTGATAAGTTAGTTATCCCAGTTAGTTTTTTTACTTCCTTCTTTCCGTCTTTTACACCACCTGGAGGCTATTAAGAATCCCTCAGAAACGAGCTTTTTCTTGGATTTTTCACTAATCAACACGATTCTGGCGTCTGTCACTGAGCGCACGTCAGACTGAGAGGCGCTTTGATTGTATTTTTTTCGCCTCGCCTATTTGATTGTGTTTTGCGTGGAACCATTTTTGAGCGGAGTTCGTGTTCTATATCATTCCTAATTCGTTGAGTACGACGCATTGACTGCGCAATTGTCAACCTTACAACCAAAAATGGGACCGTGCATGCGCCCCAAACCCGAGAATGTGCGGTCTCGTAGAAAATGGCGCCTGCAATGGCGTCTCAGTCACTCGCATACGTTCGATGTTTGTGTCCCACTTGCTCAGTGCATAATACTGTTGTTAACAAAACTGTTCCACTTTATTATTATCTTTAATTCGTTGTTTTTGTAATTTTTTTTTGTGTCTGAGTTTATATGCCAAAATTCATATAAATTCATATGCCCAAGCGCAATACCGTCCATCAAAATTACTTTGCAGGCGCGAAAAATTATCCGTAATATGGTAAATTACATACAGCAGGAAAAAGACACGTGGCGTGCATAATGTTGCACATTTATTCAAGTGACATAAGAACTAACTTCAAAGCGGCATAGTTGCTTGACGCGAACTATAGGTACTCTAAAATGAAACACCGAATCAAGTCGGGGGATCAGTTTGTTGTAAGTAATACACTATGTTGATACGATGCGGGAGTTGCCGTCCACCTGGGCACGCCTGGCAACAAGCTAATGACAATTAGTGATGTGCTGGATCGTTAAAAATGTATATCCGCGGATACGGATCCGAATACGGATATTTGGCATCAAGATCGGATACGGATCTTTATTTTATTACTCAAACCGTGTCGGCGCGCGAGGCCTTGAAACTATAGTTGAAGCCACGCTCGCTGCAACGACAGACAAAGATTTAGTTCTTATCTTTGAATCACTATTGATTGGTACAGTAACTTACTACGATAAATGTTTGCAATATAAAGGTGTCAATATTTGATTTTAAGAAATAAAAATTACTCTGAATGGTATTTAATAGTTAATTTAATTCTACATAAATGCACCTATAATTATATAGTTTTTAATCTTATCAATTAAAAATTAATAAGGTAAAAGATCCGCGAGAAAAGTAACGGATACGGATCTTTCTTTTTCCTCGGATATCCGCGGATACGGATACGGATATCCGGAGCATCACTAGTAGCAATAACTGATGTGCGGCGTTGTTCCATGTCTAGACGTTGGCTCGCTACCAGGTCAGTGCGCCTCACTTGCCTCCTGTCTCTATGTTCTCATCTCATCGACGCTCTGTCGCTCTCTTTACGACTAGTGTTACATACTTTACTTTTGTTTATTAACAGACTTTGTTTTGTATTGGCTTGGTAGCTTGTGTACGATCCATTACCGTCGATCATGTGCATGAACTTACTTAGTTTTATGTGTAACCACAGTATAACTACTCTTGCGTTACAGCTACTGAAAAACCACAGAAACGATAAATATACAAGGATACTTTCTACTCTGTCAAGAGAGTACCGGGAAACTACCGATAATACACAAAATGTTAGTTATTCATCCAAAATTATTTTATTGCCTTCAAAGTAAAGTAAGTAGTAAAATTTTCAGAAACGATACACTTCCAACGAATAATCCAATCATCAAAACAATTTTAAATACTTTTCCCGAAATTTAATTCAGTTTTAGCCGCGAATTCTCCTTATGTCTTCGACCGATTGAAAAGGGGTGCCACGAAGTGGTAATTTGAGTTTAGGAAAAAGAAAGAAGTTGGCTGGAGCCATAAAAAAAATAAAATAAATAAATATATATATATATCTGGTGAACAAATCATCTATTCCCGATACTTTTTTGACTGAATATACAGAGTGTCACAAAAGAAAGATTATATTTGTTTAGTTTAGCGAACGCAATGATTAGGAGAGCCGCAGGGGGAAAATTTCTACGTGTCATAGTCGCAGAATTATCATTTTTGTAAATTTTGCGTACGTACAACGGGTGATTTGCTAGCAAAAACCGCTTCATAGTGACTAAATTCCCAAGAGCCAAGCTATCGATTGACATATCCCACGCGCCTCCTAATCATTGCGTTTACATAGTAAGCTAAACAAATATAAACTTTCTTTTGAGACACCCTGTACATACATAAGGAAGAATCTTTGGTATAAGCCATATTTACAGAGTTTTCATTTAAAGTTAGTAAATATGGGATTTTTCCAAGTGCTTACTGCTTTGCGATAGCTGCAACGTAGCTAGACTGTGGTGTATCTGTGTACCGTAGTTCTTCCAGGCGGGTGATGTAGATGTATGTTTGACGAACGGCTCGATCGCCTACGGAACAGTAATAAATTATTCCGTATGTACAGGTGCACCCGATATTTGATTTTGTTGTTAGAAGCCATATCATTATCATACTCGTTGTAAAGTCGACCGCATGACCATTTTAGTGCGGGAACGGAACTCAGATACTGTACATTCGTAGGCAATCTTCAGAGGCTAAAAGCACATGAACAACTTGTGTTATTGGACCCATTCAGTGTGGGTTAAAAACCAGCTGAACAATACCTTTTTGCAACTTAATGGTTGGTCCTATAATAAAAGTCGTTCTTATTTGTCATGAATATTGGAAGTTTGACCATAACTTTGATGGTCTCTAACGGAGATATGCTTAAATATTTTGAATGCAGCACGAGGCATTTTGATAGCGCGTGGCAATGCCATAAGTACATTTCAGATAATGTTCAGTCGTGATGGCTGCATGACTGCGAACTATTTTTTTTATTGATAATAGGTTACCACCATCTCACCTGATGGTAAGTGATGTGGGGTAGGATGTAGTATGTGGTGCTAAACGTGGAGTGTGTGTAGTCGTACGTGGCGGCGGGCGGCGGGGGCGGCGCGGGTGGCGCGGGCGGCGCGGGGGGCTTCGCGCTGCAGCCTGCAGGCCTGCGCGCGCGCAGCACGCCGCTGCGGCACGCGCACGTCACGTCCACCACGCACCCGCACCATCTGCACGGTGCGTACACACACATACCTCACACATTCTATATGTCGCAGCACGCCGCTGCGGCACGCGCACGTCACGTCCACCACGCACCCGCACCATCTGCACGGTGCGTACACACACATACCTCACACATTCTATATATCGCAGCACGCCGCTGCGGCACGCGCACGTCACGTCCACCACGCACCCGCACCATCTGCACGGTGCGTACACACACATACCTCACACATTCTATATGTCGCAGCACGCCGCTGCGGCACGCGAACGTCACGTCCACCACGCACCCGCACCATCTGCACGGTGCGTACACACACATACCTCACACATTCTATATGTCGCAGCACGCCGCTGCGGCACGCGCACGTCACGTCCACCACGCACCCGCACCATCTGCACGGTGCGTACACACACATACCTCACACATTCTATATGTCGCAGCACGCCGCTGCGGCACGCGCACGTCACGTCCACCACGCACCCGCACCATCTGCACGGTGCGTACACACACATACCTCACACATTCTATATATCGCAGCACGCCGCTGCGGCACGCGCACGTCACGTCCACCACGCACCCGCACCATCTGCACGGTGCGTACACACACATACCTCACACATTCTATATGTCGCAGCACGCCGCTGCGGCACGCGCACGTCACGTCCACCACGCACCCGCACCATCTGCACGGTGCGTACACACACATACCTCACACATTCTATATATCGCAGCACGCCGCTGCGGCACGCGCACGTCACGTCCACCACGCACCCGCACCATCTGCACGGTGCGTACACACACATACCTCACACATTCTATATGTCGCAGCACGCCGCTGCGGCACGCGAACGTCACGTCCACCACGCACCCGCACCATCTGCACGGTGCGTACACACACATACCTCACACATTCTATATGTCGCAGCACGCCGCTGCGGCACGCGCACGTCACGTCCACCACGCACCCGCACCATCTGCACGGTGCGTACACACACATACCTCACACATTCTATATATCGCAGCACGCCGCTGCGGCACGCGCACGTCACGTCCACCACGCACCCGCACCATCTGCACGGTGCGTACACACACATACCTCACACATTCTATATGTCGCACACGCCACTGCGGCACGCGCACGTCACGTCCACCACGCACCCGCACCATCTGCACGGTGCGTACACACACATACCTCACACATTCTATATATCGCAGCACGCCGCTGCGGCACGCGCACGTCACGTCCACCACGCACCCGCACCATCTGCACGGTGCGTACACACACATACCTCACACATTCTATATATCGCAGCACGCCGCTGCGGCACGCGCACGCCACGTCCACCACGCACCCGCACCATCTGCACGGTGCGTACACACACATACCTCACACATTCTATATATCGCAGCACGCCGCTGCGGCACGCGCACGCCACGTCCACCACGCACCCGCACCATCTGCACGGTGCGTACACACACATACCTCACACATTCTATATATCGCAGCACGCCGCTGCGGCACGCGCACGTCACGTCCACCACGCACCCGCACCATCTGCACGGTGCGTACACACACATACCTCACACATTCTATATATCGCAGCACGCCGCTGCGGCACGCGCACGCCACGTCCACCACGCACCCGCACCATCTGCACGGTGCGTACACACACATACCTCACACATTCTATATATCGCAGCACGCCGCTGCGGCACGCGCACGTCACGTCCACCACGCACCCGCACCATCTGCACGGTGCGTACACACACATACCTCACACATTCTATATATCGCAGCACGCCGCTGCGGCACGCGCACGTCACGTCCACCACGCACCCGCACCATCTGCACGGTGCGTACACACACATACCTCACACATTCTATATATCGCAGCACGCCGCTGCGGCACGCGCACGCCACGTCCACCACGCACCCGCACCATCTGCACGGTGCGTACACACACATACCTCACACATTCTATATATCGCAGCACGCCGCTGCGGCACGCGCACGTCACGTCCACCACGCACCCGCACCATCTGCACGGTGCGTACACACACATACCTCACACATTCTATATATCGCAGCACGCCGCTGCGGCACGCGCACGCCACGTCCACCACGCACCCGCACCATCTGCACGGTGCGTACACACACATACCTCACACATTCTATATATCGCAGCACGCCGCTGCGGCACGCGCACGTCACGTCCACCACGCACCCGCACCATCTGCACGGTGCGTACACACACATACCTCACACATTCTATATATCGCAGCACGCCGCTGCGGCACGCGCACGTCACGTCCACCACGCACCCGCACCATCTGCACGGTGCGTACACACACATACCTCACACATTCTATATATCGCAGCACGCCGCTGCGGCACGCGCACGCCACGTCCACCACGCACCCGCACCATCTGCACGGTGCGTACACACACATACCTCACACATTCTATATATCGCAGCACGCCGCTGCGGCACGCGCACGTCACGTCCACCACGCACCCGCACCATCTGCACGGTGCGTACACACACATACCTCACACATTCTATATATCGCAGCACGCCGCTGCGGCACGCGCACGTCACGTCCACCACGCACCCGCACCATCTGCACGGTGCGTACACACACATACCTCACACATTCTATATATCGCAGCACGCCGCTGCGGCACGCGCACGCCACGTCCACCACGCACCCGCACCATCTGCACGGTGCGTACACACACATACCTCACACATTTTATATACAGCCGGATTTTTTAGTCACCGTGTATTAATGTTTGGCGAAAATCATTGATACGTGTTTCTTCTTTTAGTATCATTCAATACAAAAATATTGAGATGTCACATCACAAAGTTATCTATGAAAAGTTGATGTTCCTGAACACCGGCGCACCGTGCGTACGCGCTAGGTAACTACGCGGGCCGGCCCGCCCCGCGCGCCGCCTCTATTCATTCATAACACAATAATAAACCAAGTTGCAAATTTTCCCTTCATAATTTTTACAATTTAGCAAAAGGTTTGTGCTATGTTCACTATGACTAGAATGTAATCCCTAATTAATCAATTACAAATAAAGTAAAAATAAATTAGATAATTAGGAACTTTAGACCTTATTAAAACCGTGCCAAAACTGTTTGCTATTAAGCGTCTTTCAAAAATTTTAATCAACTTATGTACAAATAATTAAAGATCTAATCAAAATTATCTTAGAACAATCACATTAACAGTACTTTAATAAATATTCAAAATGCATATCATTTCTCTCTTAACAGAGTCTTGCACGTTTTGGCACATTATTTTTAATTTTGTTGAGCACTACAATGTCACTTTTCACTTGGTCGAATGCACGTACAATTTGCTCTTTTAATTGGTCTAGACTTTGAGCTTCCTCCACATACACTCGTCGTTTTGTTTCGCCCCACAAAAAAAATTACATGGAGTAAGATCTGGTGACCGGGGTGGCCAGGGGAATACATTCTGCTTCGTACAGTCTCTGGGCACCGTTCTAGCTTTCACCACTAACTATGTAAGATCGCACCATTTCGTAATACTCGCGGTAGGAATACATTGTAAACAAATTCAAGATAACGCGGGGTGCCGCCGGCGAGATGCGCGGGTACACGGAAGTAAGCGCTTGCGTTAGTGTTGCCAATCGATAGTCGACTATCACTAAACTATCAATAGTCTATCGATAGTTGATGTCATATCAATAGTATCGATAGTTTATCGATAGTATCGATATTATCGATTGTATCGATACTATCGATTGTATCGATACTATCGAAGACCAGCAGATATAATTATGTCCTTTTCATTAATGTTTGCAGAAAATGATTTAATATGAAAATTTAACGTATCGATTTATTTTTTCAAAAATGGAGTTATTGAATGATACCTAATGCCTAGAAAAAAATTGGACGGTGACTAAATAATTAGGCTGTATACATAATACATCATCATTTTGTTAAAGCGGAATATTTAAAATTAATAATAAGTGTCCATATTGATCAAAATCGTCTGTAACAAACCACACCACATATGGAATGCAATACATGATTGTGTGTCGAGTATATTTCCAGCACTCTCTACATGATGACAAGTGTAGAGGTGTAGTGTGGTGTGTACGAGTGTGGTGTGCGCAGGTGTGAACGAGATGAACCTGCGCGGGCTGCTGAACGCGCAGGCGGGGCGCGGCGCGCGCCCGCAGCACGCGCAGCACCCCGCGCAGCACGCGCAGCACCCCGCGCAGCTCGCCATGCACCACGCCTACCACCAGAGTGAGTACTACCACCTCACTTAACATACGGTAAGATAAAACATAAGGTTTCATTACTATTGCAAAATATATTAATTTCAGTCCTTTCTTCGGAGAAAGGTAAAAAGCAATAAATTTAAAATGTCACTTGAAAATAAAAAGCCATCAGTACAAAATTATTTATTCTAAAATGAAACTTAAGTTCTAAGTAATGAGTTTAAAAACATTTTGTTTACAATTTCGTGCTTCCTCTATTGTGGAATTAGACGTCGTTTTTGGTATTACATTTCAATGCTCAGAAAACAGTAAGTATTGAAAGACGTAGAGTAGCAGGATATTTTTTTTTGCCACGGTTCGTTTTGTACGGTGGCATTTATTTTTGACTGATTGTAAAAAGTAGTAGATACTATTTTATATTGCCGCTATTACAGCAAATAGGTAATAAAAAGTAACGTAAATTAAAAATATACGCCAAAAACACGTTTCTTGATACCTAAAGTGTCGTATAATAGCCTCAGAGCAGTCAGCAGTATTGACGGTGCCCGATAGGGCTTTTGCCTTACGGGGTTGCAATTGTTTTCAGTTATATCCAATGTGTGTGTGATGAAATGAATCGAACATATTCTCGGATATTTATAAGAGTTGTATATTTCTTCTCCTCTTTCTTTCGCGACAATAGATATCCATTCTGCACAACGAAATGAGTCACTAGGAAATCTACAAACAAAAATAACATTTTGGAAAATCAACATTACTCCATGCATTCCCTTGTTCAAGAACAGACGATGTTTGTTACAATAGTTGGTGCGTAAAGCCAACATTGGTCTAACAACTATAATAGCTAATTGAATTATACTTACTATTTCATTTGTTTTATTTTATGAAAAACACTTAGTAATATAAGCTTACCGAAAAAAGATATTCCTTCCGAAATCTTGGCATTACGGTGGTTATTTATACAGTTATAGAACGCGTATTGCGGCATGTTGACGTGTGAACGTTGGCTATGCTCGGATCATACTAATTTGAAATGGGGCACAAAAGTTGTGTGGGCGAGGTCGTATGTGAATAGTGAGTGGTATATGTGTGAGCGTGGTGCCCGCAGTGATGGGCGCGTACGCGGCGGGCGCGTACGGCGGCTGCGGCCGGCGCTCGGGCGGGCCGCGCACGCCCTCCCCCGCGCCGCCCGCCCCGCCCGCCGTGGGCGAGGTCGTATGTGAATAGTGAGTGGTATATGTGTGAGCGTGGTGCCCGCAGTGATGGGCGCGTACGCGGCGGGCGCGTACGGCGGCTGCGGCCGGCGCTCGGGCGGGCCGCGCACGCCCTCCCCCGCGCCGCCCGCCCCGCCCGCCGTGGGCGAGGTCGTATGTGAATAGTGAGTGGTATATGTGTGAGCGTGGTGCCCGCAGTGATGGGCGCGTACGCGGCGGGCGCGTACGGCGGCTGCGGCCGGCGCTCGGGCGGGCCGCGCACGCCCTCCCCCGCGCCGCCCGCCCCGCCCGCCGTGGGCGAGGTCGTATGTGAATAGTGAGTGGTATATGTGTGAGCGTGGTGCCCGCAGTGATGGGCGCGTACGCGGCGGGCGCGTACGGCGGCTGCGGCCGGCGCTCGGGCGGGCCGCGCACGCCCTCCCCCGCGCCGCCCGCCCCGCCCGCCGTGGGCGAGGTCGTATGTGAATAGTGAGTGGTATATGTGTGAGCGTGGTGCCCGCAGTGATGGGCGCGTACGCGGCGGGCGCGTACGGCGGCTGCGGCCGGCGCTCGGGCGGGCCGCGCACGCCCTCCCCCGCGCCGCCCGCCCCGCCCGCCGTGGGCGAGGTCGTATGTGAATAGTGAGTGGTATATGTGTGAGCGTGGTGCCCGCAGTGATGGGCGCGTACGCGGCGGGCGCGTACGGCGGCTGCGGCCGGCGCTCGGGCGGGCCGCGCACGCCCTCCCCCGCGCCGCCCGCCCCGCCCGCCGTGGGCGAGGTCGTATGTGAATAGTGAGTGGTATATGTGTGAGCGTGGTGCCCGCAGTGATGGGCGCGTACGCGGCGGGCGCGTACGGCGGCTGCGGCCGGCGCTCGGGCGGGCCGCGCACGCCCTCCCCCGCGCCGCCCGCCCCGCCCGCCGTGGGCGAGGTCGTATGTGAATAGTGAGTGGTATATGTGTGAGCGTGGTGCCCGCAGTGATGGGCGCGTACGCGGCGGGCGCGTACGGCGGCTGCGGCCGGCGCTCGGGCGGGCCGCGCACGCCCTCCCCCGCGCCGCCCGCCCCGCCCGCCGTGGGCGAGGTCGTATGTGAATAGTGAGTGGTATATGTGTGAGCGTGGTGCCCGCAGTGATGGGCGCGTACGCGGCGGGCGCGTACGGCGGCTGCGGCCGGCGCTCGGGCGGGCCGCGCACGCCCTCCCCCGCGCCGCCCGCGCCGCCCGCCGCCCCGCCCCCCGCGCCGCCCGCGCCCCCCGCCTACCACGCGCACCTGCAGCAGCCCGCCGCCAAGTGGCACATCCCGCAGCAAGGACTCTCCAACGGTCAGTCCACTATAGCAATACATTATTCCTACACTCGGTTCATAGCCTTGGTAGCCTAGTGGTCGCAAGCGCGACTACTGAGTGAGAGGTCCCGGATTCGATTTCCGGGCCGAGCAAAAAGTGATATTATATTTTTCTGTTATAAATTTCTCAGTAGTAGCCCTGAGTAAACAACAGCAACTTTCAAGTTGGTGGTGTTGTTAAAACTGATATTAGTGTTAGATATGTGTCACTTGTGAATTAA
Organism: Tholera decimalis; assembly: GCA_943138885.2. Taxonomy (NCBI): domain Eukaryota; kingdom Metazoa; phylum Arthropoda; class Insecta; order Lepidoptera; family Noctuidae; genus Tholera; species Tholera decimalis. Next base: position 1,450,356 of record OW964551.2, on the reverse strand, counting down.
GATGTAAGATCTTTTCCTACACACCAGCTAACCAAGGGTAGATATCTGAAGATGAGACTTATGGGCCGAGTTTTTGTGCATGATGAGATTACATTAGAAATAAAACACTGGACAGGTTTGGTTGGTCATATCTATACTTATAATAAATCTGTAGAGAGGTCAATTCTGTACATGAAATATATTTCCAAAATAACTATCAGGGGGTCATTAGGGATCGATACTGATGCCAAAAATGCAATCTGTAAAATTTTTGTCTGTCTGTCTGTCTGTATAACCGTTATAGAAACAAAAACTACTCGACGGATTTTAACGAAACTTGGTACAATTATTTTTCATACTCCTGAGCTGGTTATAGTATACTTTCATCACGCTACAATCAATAGGAGCAGAGCAGTGAAGGGAAATGTTGGGAAAACGGGAGAAATTACTCCATTTTTTAAGCTTTCGTCGCGTGTGCAACCTTAATGGTTAAAGCTACACAGAAATCATTTCATGACGGAAATGTTATCCTTAAAATTATATAAAAAATATCCCACGACAGCATATGTCTATCTTTTATGGTTGACTCACAATAACACGTGTAACTCCCGATAGCTTAGCAGTTCGAAGCTTTCTGATTATAATATTTGTCTACTCTTACATTTATAACACTCTCAGTCACCCCTAATTGAAAAAGTTAACATTATTAACTATTCCATAAAAAAGAATCATATAAATCGGTATAGAAACACCAAAGTTATACATACATGAAATACGCTAATAATAAGTCATCGCGCGTGAATACTGAATCATGCTATAAGGATTATTTTTGAGAATTGGTCGCCGTGCTCGACGTCGAAGGTATAAAATTTCATTCTATAGGCACTTAAGCCTCATGTGAATGTGATCTAAACAATATTACCAATACATTAACTTAATAACACACAAGGAGTTACACGCTGACGGAGTCGCGGGCACAGCTATTAACAATAATATTGTGAGGTTCCGTACTGCGATATTTTTCAACAGTATTATAGATTGACATATTATATTTCCCTACTAAATTATGAAAGTTAATCTGTCTGTTACATCAAAATCACTGAACCGTGAGGAAGGACATAGGCTACTTTCTTTTTACGAAAAACGACGGAAACGCGGACGAAGTCGAGGGCAACAGCTATCTATACTAATAATATAAGGCTGAAGAGTTTGTTTGTTTGTTTGAACGCGATAATCTCAGGAACTACTGGTTCGAATTGAAAAAATATTTTTTAATTAAATAGTCAATTTATAGAGAAAGGCTATAGGCTATATATCATTACGCCAAGGCCAAATGGAGCGGAGCGCCAATGAAGAATGCTTCAAAATCGGGGTTAAATTTAACGTTAGCCCAAAGTAACTATTCCACGCCGACGAAGTCGCGGGCAAAATCTAGTCATTAAATATAATTATACGTTCTCCAAACACGTGACGGTCGTTTCGTTATTTCTGAATTTCACAGTTTAAATTAAATAATCAATTACACTTACAGTCTGGGTTTTCTTAATTACCCTTGAACAATAGATTTCAATTCCTTAACCTCTAGAGCCCCAGCGGCACAACGTGCCAGTAAACAAGTATGACTTGAGCCCGGCTGGCATACGATAATAGCCCGCCCGCGTTTCTTGACGGCTAGTTGACGTAAATAATGGCGGTTCTTGAGAGGTTAAACCATGGTACGGGTTCCGCCAGCAGTACCGCATCTGTGTGGTGTGTTTAATCAAAACGTGGCATTGATTTGTTCAGAACCGAACCGCATCATACGTTCAACGACGTATTTGGTGAAGAACTCCCTCTATATATCTTCACAACATGACCATTTTTCTTTAATTAAGTTAAAATATGTAAATTAACTCTAATATGGGACCCTAAAACAAAAAAAAAACAAAGCATCGTGGCGTTAGCTTTAAAATGGACGCTTGTAAAATCTCTCGCTTGGCTTAATTTCAGAAACTTGCAAAGGTTTTCTACTCACGGACATATTCCGGTTAATCCATACATGGATTTCTTTCGTCATTAATGGGCTTTTACGCCAAAGAAAATCTCTTTCATCTTCCACGCTTCTGACCTTCATTCGTCCTCAGACCAGAGAGAAAAAGAACAGCCTCTGACTTGACAGCTAACTAATTGTCTCTGACCATGACAAAAGACAATTACGAATTGGATTACCTCAGCATAGAATCTTACTAAATTATTTTCACACATTCTATGCATAAGGAGAACACCATTATTTTAATTTTCATTTATTATTATGTTTAAATATATTCATTTATTCAAATTCCAATACTGGATATACATACACAACGCCATCTATGACATCTTCCAAAAGTTACTGTCTTATATTGATAGTGCATATCATTGCCATTGGTAGATGGCGCCAGCATATTGCTTTTCCATAACTATAACTTGTTTTAAATGTTACAAAGAGAGTTACTTATTTATCAGAAGGAATGTAAACAATGAGTCAAGAAGAAATCCGAAAATAACACATTCAATATAATTCGCGTACAATATTAAGACGCGGGTCCATTCTGTGCCCTAAGAGTAACGACTGACTTGAATAGCGAGGCGAGCTCTGAAGAAGAGCATTCAGCAAAATGTATACAATGACGCCACAGTGTGATACCCCCGTGCCTCGGAAAGCACATGCCGTTGATCCTGCGCCTGATCTCTCTCCAGTCGTGACCTGATCCCTCCTTTCACTACTAGAGGGTATTATCAACACTTGGTTGTACTTTGCGTACTTACTTTATTTAATCCGTCACATAGTTTAACAAAAAAACATTGGAGACGTATTTTTTTATTTTTTTCACGTAGTTGAAAAATCAAGACGATACAGTGAGTTGAAATTTCGCGTGACGTCACACTCCGGTGTAATTATTAGCACTGTGCCCCAACTCCTGTACTTTGAAGCTTTCCATCTTTGTGAATTTTTCTTGACTTGGAAAGGCAAAAAATACGTGACCAATATTTTTCGAAAATCTACCTAATGGATCAAATAAAATAATTATTTTGTAACACAGGAAACTACCCTATTACTTAAAAGTTCAAATGCCAAATTTCAGCTTCTTGCGCCCAGTAGTTTCGGCTGTGCGTTGTCTGTCAGTCAGTCACTGACTCAGTAACGGAAGCGTTTTATATTGTTACGAGCTGGGGTTCGGGATAGAAATAATTAACGCCAATTAAACCAAAATTAACACTTTAATTAAAAAAACACAAAATAAAAATTAACACAGCTAATCACACAACAATTCTTGTCACTTAACACTTAAATTGTACTGAAATTCACTTGTAGAGCTTAGATTATATCGCCTCGTATATTGAAATAAGACTACGATCTATTTATACCCCAGTCTATGAGTTCTAGAACATTCTTGCAAAATCGACTCACTGTTTATACTGCCAAGAATATTCCAGAAGCTACTCGAGATACACAGTACTGTTACTCGCCGCTAGATGGCGTTAGTGTCTCGAACATTCTAGATTTCTGTCGAAGTTTCTCGACGTACTTCGCTAAACGACTTGCATAACAATATTTTATTTTATTGTCATTATCATTTTGGACCAAATTGATTTAATTTTGCTGGACACTGCTATATCCATACTAATATTATAAATGTGAAAGTAACTCTATCTCACAATTTTACCACGTTAAAAAAAAAACTATCTCACTGTGTGTGTTACCTTTTCACGCCTAAACCGCTGAACCGATTTATATGAAACTAGCTTCCGCCCGCGACTTCGTCCCCGTGGAAAAAAAAATCCCCCGATTTTGAAACATTCTTCATTACTGCTCCGCTCCTATTGGTGTTAGCGTGATGATATATAGCCTATAGCCTTCCTCGATAAATGGGCTATCTAACACTGAAAGAATTTTTCAAATCAGAACGGTAGTTCCTGAGATTAGCGCGTTCAAGCAAACAAACAAACAAACAAACAAACTCTTCAGCTTTATAATATTAGTATAGATTTGGCATGGGAATAGTTTAGGACCCTGAGAAGGATATAGGATAGTTTTTATCCCGAAATTCTTACGGGTTCGGGATGACGCGGGAATAACCTCCCACGCGAACGAAGTCGCGGGCAAAAGCTAGTTTAATCATATGTTTTAGAATTTGATTTAGATACATTAACATTGTACTAAATCTAACCAACCTATTACATTATGGCTAATAAATGATTTCTTTCTTTCAATGCAAGCAGAATGTAGTGAAATGTAGTGTATTGTTGCACGTGTGTATGTTGTCAGGCGTGCTGGAGGGCAGCGCGGTGTCGCCGGGCGCGGGGGGCGGCGGCGCGGACTACAAGATCACGCTGGCGCGCCTGCCCCCGCGCGCCGCGCCGCCCGCCCCGCCCGCGCCCGCCGCCGTCACCTCCACCAACCCCAAGACGCCCAGCCCCAGCCTCAACGTGAGTACACACGCCGCCGCATGCACCTACTGCAATCGAACTTGAACCTTATCATATTGTAATATACTTGGAAATTTATTGAACAATTTTGACAGATTGCGGTAGGTTCACGTGTGGGGCACTGTATTACTACTTACTATCTAACGATGACTTACACGCTGTGACATGCGCTGTGATGTGTCATATGAACATTAATGTACGGGATGATTGATTATCGTACTAATATTATAAATGCGAAAGTGTGAGGTGGTTGTGTGTGTTTGTTAGTCTTTCATGCAAATCTACTCAACAAATCAGAATGAAATTTTTTAAGTAGATAGTTGACATCCTAGCATAGCTACTTAATCTCGGAATTCCCACAGGATTGAGTTTTACGCGAGAAAACTTATAGTTACTTAGTGCAGGTATTGAACAAAAATTGCTGAGTCTGCAAAAGTCGCTATGTGATTTTTCTCACTTTTGGTTTTTAAAGCTATTTTTGATCCTAACACCATTACACGCAAGGTTGCAATTTTTGTAAAAAAACATTAATAACGAAGGGATAGTGGGTGAGCGGTTAAGCTAAAGATTGCGAAGTTAGAAATTTGGTTTGCACAAAGTTGGTAGGAATTCGACGCGTGGATTGGAACAAAGATTATAAGAGCCAGGGCGTCGTCTGGGATGTGGATGCACTAAACTTAAACGTCCCGGCTTGTCTCCTGGCACAATGGAACCACTGTATTCACTAAAATAACACGAAACTTCTTCGATATCGATTTTTTCTTACGGAGGGCGCGTGCGATAAAGAACGCTTCGTCAGCCATTAAAGTTTCTTCGATTTTTATCGGAGATCTCAAGCCGTGTTATTCATCTCTTTCACTCGCGAATAGCCAAAGGTTTGCGAAGGAGATGGTAAAGCGGAAGGAGAAATGTGTCAACTAATTAGTTATTAGACGTGTTGCCAATAGAATCTAAATGAATAGAATCGTATATCAGCGCAACCAGATAGAAAGATTAAAATTACTTTTTTTGTAAAAAACTACAGAAAAATTATAAAGCTACTTTTGTAGGCTCCACGACGTTTTGTGATACGCAGATTATTGATGTATCAATTGTACTATTTATACCTTTATCGTAATTTATTCTACTATTATTATAAATGTCAAACTTTGTTTGTTTGTGTTATACTAACACAAAACTTGCTTGAGGGATTTTCGACAAAACCTGGCACACAAGTAGTTAACAATGGGATATAAAACAAAGGTTAATTTTTAATCTGGGAAAATGTGCGAAGTTTTCTCGTGGACAAAGTTGCATGCAAATGCATTTTTCTTTTTGTTTTTCGGTGGGAAAATCATCTAATGATTCCTTCCGCTCTAGGGGGAGCGGTGGTAGAAGAGGCTAAAAACCCATCTTGTTCCTTCAACTGCATTTACGTTTCGCGGTCGCGGTGTTTAGTGTGAGCATTCCTGCAATGCACGCAACAGCCAGGATACAGATAGGCAGGCTGCGGACGTGCAGAGTGCGGTGTTGCAGGGCGGCGTGCCCGAGCTGGACAAGGTGTGCGCGGCCTCGGTGCAGGACCTCATGGCCACCATCGCCAAGCTGGACTCCAACGGCGTGCAGGTGGTGGCGGAGCGCTCGCCGCCCGCGCCGGCCGCCGGCTCGCCCGCGCCGCCCGTGCACTCCAGCACGGACGAGCACAAGCCGGGCGACCCCAACGAGGACTGGTGCGCCGTGTGCATGGACGGCGGCGAGCTCATGTGCTGCGACAAGTGCCCCAAGGTGTTCCACCAGTACTGCCACATCCCCACCATCGAGAAGCTGCCCGAGTGAGTACGCACTACGCACACTACATCCTCTTCTATCATTCTACAAACCCTAGTCTAACTATTTCATTTAGCCCAGAAAGTCTATTGGGTCTATTAAGTTTGTTGCTGAGCCTGCTACTTGTTTTACAAGATTCCACTTGGCGAAATTAGCTTTCAAGAAGGTATTCTGAAGAGTGGTAACTCTGCATCGTATTAAGATGAATGCTAACAAAAACCAGGAGTTATTCCTTTGTCAATTTTGGAAAAAATCTAACGGTGACCCTTTAACAGTACTGTTTCGAAAGCAGTTTCAAAGGATCTCCACTGCAATCTAGTTTGCGAACCAAAGTATGAATGTAATTAATACACACTGCAGTTCATCTTGGTTGGATTCCGCAGCGAGACGGAGACTTGGCAATGTCTGCTGTGTGTGAACTTCGCGGAGCTGGCGGGCGGCGCAGAGGAGGGAGCGGCGGGCGGGGAGGGCGGGTTGTCCCCCCGCGCACAGAAGCTGGTGGAGCGCCTCACGCTGGAGCTGTACTGCCAGTACGAGCCCTCGCTGCCCTTCCGCGAGCCCGTGCCGCCCGACAACCTGCACTACCACGCCAAGGTACCACCATTACATTACAGAAGCTGGTGGAGCGCCTCACGCTGGAGCTGTACTGCCAGTACGAGCCCTCGCTGCCCTTCCGCGAGCCCGTGCCGCCCGACAACCTGCACTACCACGCCAAGGTACCACCATTACATTACAGAAGCTGGTGGAGCGCCTCACGCTGGAGCTGTACTGCCAGTACGAGCCCTCGCTGCCCTTCCGCGAGCCCGTGCCGCCCGACAACCTGCACTACCACGCCAAGGTACCACCATTACATTACAGAAGCTGGTGGAGCGCCTCACGCTGGAGCTGTACTGCCAGTACGAGCCCTCGCTGCCCTTCCGCGAGCCCGTGCCGCCCGACAACCTGCACTACCACGCCAAGGTACCACCATTACATTACAGAAGCTGGTGGAGCGCCTCACGCTGGAGCTGTACTGCCGGTACGAGTCATCCTTAATTATTAAACTGCTTACTAAAATTGTATATACTCTTAATTTATTTAGACTTACACACATAATGGGGCAAGTGCATTATTTACGAGAAAGCGGTAAATAAAAAGTTACCCTATATAAAGTAAGACAGATAATTTACATATATTGAGAATAAACAAAAGTGGGCCAAGAATTGGGCCCTGAGGAACGCCCAGTCATTACTGATCCAAAGGGTCTTTTTTGATCACACTGTCTCTGAATATTGACACTGAAACTCAAATATGAAGTAAGAAGATTCAGAGAGTCACCAATTCTGTAGTGGTGTAGTTTCCTGAGTAGTATTTCATGATTAACGCAATCAAATGCCTTGGACAAATCGCGAAAGATACATGTCTTCAATAAATATGTCTTAAAAGCTCAACACGACCAATGGTTGTTGAACGACCTAAAATAAATCCGCTATTTCCGTTTAAATACAAAATGTCAAACGGCGGCCATCTGCATCATTTCAGAGAAGAAATGACTGAATGGAAATGACCCATTAATAAAATCAGAAATCTGATAGCTTTGTATTGCCGAGTTCAGTTTTATAGGCAACTTTCTACGTGAAAATGTACAGGCGACGTGGGTATGTCTCTCTAGGTAGTCGGTACGTGACTTTCAGCCGTCTGGATCTTGACACGAAGCGCATTTCAGAGAAGAATCGTCTGAATGTGAATGTACCATTAACAAAGTCAAGTCCGATTGCTTTAATAGGCAACTTTGTACGTAGAAAGTGACCGTGTAATAGAGTAATATGTCACTGTAATGCCGGGCGGTCCCCAGATCTCGCGGCCCATGTGCCTGGACGAGATCCGCCTGAAGCTGCAGCCGCACCACCCGCAGCGCTACGCGCGCGTCGCGCACTTCGTGGCCGACGTGCGCCTGCTCTTCCGCAACGCCTTCCGCTACAACCCGGTCAGAACTACTTATTTATTCTAAACAATACAAGCTCACAGTAAAACCAAAACGCTTATATAGTCTGGCAAACGAAAGTAGAGACTGAAAAATTGCGGCAAATTTAAAAAATATCAGCATAGCAACCCCAAAACTACTATGAAATACCTGGAATAACCTTATTTGATACTTTAGAATTATCTATTTTATTTCATCGGAATAAAAATACAAGAGGTGTTTTAAGTAGGTAATAGTTTAGAATTATATTGTGTCTTAATTCGAATTAAAAAAAAACAACAGTATTCTAAAATAGTTGTAATTTATTCACTATAATCAAAATCTGAATGTAAGACTTCCATGTGGAAAGTTTCATTCGAGTCACTGGAATCATTGTTTCCTGCGTTAATTATAAAACTTTATAAATTATTTTCTGTAATTCTGTCCCTTTCTTTATATTTATTTTCATTATGGATGACATGATCAGTCATTTTCTTTCACTCCTTGGGAGTTATATTATCAAACGACTCTTTTATAACTTTCTCTAACTCCACTACAGGCAGAGCAATATTTTTACTTGCCACTTTACGTTTAGCCAAACTCCATACTAAGTCAATGGCATTTAGATCACAGTGATAGGGAGGAAGTCGCAATACCTCGTGCCCATTCTGCTTCAGAATTTCATCAGCTTCATATACTGGTTCTGGTGTGTTTCGTTTTAAACTTTATAACGATATAAAATTGGTTAATTTTGTTACGAATAGCATCTATGTCGAAACTATCTTAGTCGGACACGGCGAGTTTATAAGCCCTTTACGCGCACCTTCCTTTTTAATTCTTTTTAATGTAGTAACGCTCACTTCTGTAAAGAATAATAACAGAATGATTAAGTTCTGCAAGTCATAAATTCTATCACATCTTTATAAAAGTTAAGTACTCCTAGTAAAAACTTACCAGTGATTGAAGCTATTTCATCCAAGTACTGGTTCTGGGTTCTTATCCTATCTTTCTGCTCTAAATCCGTAAGTTTTTCAATAGTTTTCACCATCTCATCAACCCCTGCTACATCCACCAGATTTTCTATAAAAGAAAAAATTTGTTAAAAACAATGCAACATTTAATAGTATGTTAAATAACCATAATGCATTATTATGAAGGTGTTTAAAATACTATAAAATGAATGTGAATCAAAATAGATAAATAAATATAGATAGAATAAATTATGAATTACGACAAAGTATCAACTTAGTAACGTCAAACTAACTTATGAAATCGAACACCACACGTAAACAATCTTGTTTTTGTTTGAATTCGGCGTCTTTCTCCTGTTGTTTTTCTTGATATTTAGACATCATGCGAAACAACATCTCCCGTACTCCACTTTCAATAGTTCTGTTCATTTTTTGTTGAATAAACGCTATGAACAAGATCACAACAATCATCATCAACACGCCATCTTGTTTTGGAAAATTGAGTTTGACATTAGTGTAGCATTGCCATATAAAAAGTTTGCAAATAATTCGAGTGTCTACTTTCATTTGCCAGACTATAAGCGTTTTGGTTTTACTGGGCCTTTGTGCCACGTGACCTCATAAGCGAGCCTGGCTTCTGAGCTAGAAACCATCATTTGAGGCGTATAGAATCAAAGGCAGCTAAATCCGTATAGTGCCTAATTTCACTTGAGAATGGCAACCTAGGGGTCACTCAACTGGTAAACAGTTTCACCTATCATTCAGTATCTAAAGCAGCTATATCTTTCACAAATTACGTTCAAAAACTCAGCTTAGAATCAAAGTCATCTTTATCCTCGCTTGTGAGAATCAAATACAGCTAAAGTTGCAATCGACCAATCAAAGAGCTTCATTGCCGCAAATTTAAAATGGCTGTCAGTTGTGATTTTCATACTGTGGAGGCTGTTTACGTTACTTTATTTTTAGTGAAAATATTAGATTTTTGGGCAGTTCGAACGTTTAAAAGCGATTTAATACCTAATCCAAGGTGTAATGGAGGAGCCTGTGAAAGAAGCATTACCAGGGAAGGCCAGGAAACGACAAAAACACCCTGAGAAATGGAAGGCCAATTTGGAAAAAATACAGAGGTTAGTGCCGACTAGTGATGTACTGCAATATTTTGGTTTTACGATATTTTAAATAAATAAATAATATTGATAAAATTTATTTTGTTTAGCATAATTATGTAAGCAAGAAAAAATTAAGAAAGATATGAATATATGTGTAATGTAATGTGAGAGACGTCTTTTTTCACACATCGCTGCGGTCTACATTCTGATAAAGTTAGAGTGTATTTTCACCATTAGTTTAATGCGTATGAATAATTTAAACAAATACTTTACAGGTACTCGTCGCAGAGTTTACCTGAACCAGTTACGTGTAAACATGACACAAAAAAATATCAATGCAAGAAACTAAAGTTACAAGATCTCTTGAGATTTCATAATACATTTTACGCAAAGCCAATAAAAAAACTACAGGATGCTTTAATATTAAAATGCTGTTCCGCAAAACAAATTCAGCGCAGACGACCTACCAAAAACGTAAGAAAGGGCAAAGAATTCTCTATTAAGTATGCAATATATGTCAATAAACAACTTGTGCCAGTGTGCCGGCAAGTATTTTTGAAAACACTCGGAATAACTAAATATCGTGTGCAGTATGTCATGAAGACATTCTTCTCTACAGGACAGCTCGCTTGTGAAAGAAGGGGTGGTGACCGTAAAACACAAAAGTACGTTCCTCTCAGGCAATCCGTTCACACATTTATAAAATCGTTGATTTGTATTGAGGCACACTATTGCCGAAGTTCGACTCGTCAACGAAAATATTTGCCCAGCGAACTCAATATAAAAAAGTTATACAGAATGTATAAATCTCTAAACCCTGACAGTGCTGTAAAATTATCGTATTTCCGAGCGATCTTCAATACGGATTTCAATTTAGGTTTCGGAAACCCTAGAACCGATGCTTGCTCCAAATGCATCGAGTTAACTGAAAAAATCAAAACAGAAAAAGACTCTTCTAACAAAGTAAAATTAATTACAGAAAAAAGAGTACATGCGCTGAAGGCGAAAGCATTTTTCAACTTACTGAGAGAGAAAAAAGAAGGACTGGCAACATTTTCTTTTGACTGCCAGAAGAATTTGGTACTTCCCAAAGTTCCAGATCAAAGTTGCTATTATAGTAGGCAACTATATTTTTACAATTTTGCAATAATTCGTGGGTCCTCTAATGATCCTTTAAATAAAGATAATTCTCATTCTTATGTCTGGACTGAGAATGAGCACTTTAAAGGAAGTAATGAAATAGCATCTGCTGTTTATCATACACTTAATCAAAGTGATCTGACAAATGTAAGTCACATCCGTCTAGTAGCAGACGGATGTGGTGGACAAAACAAAAATAGCGTAATGTTAGCTATGTGTTCTCGTTGGCTTTTAGACAACAGGTCTATAAAAAAGATGGAATTGGTATTTCCTGTAACAGGGCACTCTTTTATGCCCGCAGATAGAATTTTCGGTAATATCGAAAAAGAAATACGTAAGAGAGAAGTCATTACTTCCCCTTCTGAGTATTCTGCAATTATTAGCCAATATACTACAGTCGCAGAACTTACAAATATACCTAATTATAACTGGAAAAACTGCGTTCACGAAGTCATGAAAACCACTGCTCAGTTCCATTTTAAAATATCACAATGTAAACGATTCATAATCAAAAGATCCAAAAAAACTGGAAATGTTTTGGTACGTGGGGAGATATTTTTCAATTCAGATACGGGAGTACCAAAAAGCATCTGCAAAGTTGGTAAAAAAGCCGAAATGATACGGGCTTCCGTAATTCCGAAAGGTGTGGAGGTTAAACAACTGAAACTCCGAGACGTTAGGAAGCTCCTTACAAACCATTATGGCGACAACTGGTCAAACCTGCCCAATTTGAAATTCTATTCGAACATAATTAATAAATTACCACATATAGAACAAGAAGCAGGCGAAGGAGAAGAGTACGAAGAGGAAGAACGCGAAGAAGATATTTGCCAGATGTGTAATGAAGAGTGTAATTTGAGAGTTTAATTTAACAATAATACTTATTTCTTTTCATATAAACCGTCATTTATTTACTATTATCCTTATTCTTATTAATATTAAAAAATGAGATAATGTTTTTGTTGGTTTCTTTTTGTTTCGTTCTGTTTTTGTAGCATGTTGCACATCACTAGGTGAATGACGTCATAGGTTTGTTGTTAGAAACAAATACAGCTATATCCGTTTCACTTACAATCATAGCCAGCTAAATCCTGAAGTTGGTAACAAAAACAGCTAAGTGGATTTTAATTTATTCAATATCTATTTAAGCCACCACTAGAGTAGTCCGAGTGCTTTGGTCATAGATTTATATTCCTACAGTAAGTTTTTAAGAGGTTTTCTATTTTAAAATGGCAAAAATACAATAAGATGAACGTTTTTTTTGTTTTGTGAAAAAAATGCCGGATTGGATTAGGCTGCCTTTGATTCTATACGCCTCATTTATTTTAATTTTTTGTTGATGTAAGGCTCGCGTTTGACCACCAAAATAAAGAAAGGGGTCAAATTTTATTTCACTATATTTTCGTAAATATTTTAATATACTCTTGTTGTGCTTACACTACCTAATTGTTCGATTTGACAGCTATGACGTCACAATATGGCGCTATGTCGATCCTATTCTTAGTTGAAATTGCCGTTCGGGTACGGCGACCTGCCTGTACTAATGCCTGGTGTCTGTGTAGCCCGACAGCATCATCTACAAGGACGCCAAGCGGCTGGAGGAGTTCTTCGACGCGCAGCTCATCAAGTGGCTGCCCGAGTACGCCTACTGGAGCGGCGAGGGCGAGCCGCCCACCAAGCGCGCGCGCCTCGACTGACACGCCATGCAGCCGCCGCTGGCCCCGCAGCCGCCACTGGGCCCGCGACCGCCACTGGCCCCGCAACCGCCACTGGCCCCGCAACCGCCACTGGCCCCTCAGCTGCCACTGGCCCTACAGCCGCTCGCCCCGCAGTCGCCACTGGCCCCGCAGCAGTCCCTGGCGCCGCTCGCGTGTCTCGCGCGCTATTTACCGCCCTAGTGACACACAGACAATACAAACCTATAACTATTCTAATCCTATTCTTCCGTTTAATAGCAAAACTAAACGCGGCATACAGTGGTGGTCATATAATTAAGAACGATTTGTAGTAGCACACATTTTTTAAAAAACAATGTCACATGTACTTTTATGTTCCTTCTCAAAAGTAATTAATTATGTTATGAAATAGCGACATGGACAGAGTAAACGGGATTAAGAGTAAATCACTTACTATTTACCTTACAAATTTTATTTATTATCAACAGTTACAATTTCAAATAGTAATAAAACTGGACAAATAATTAAGAATGATTCTTAAACTAGTCGAGAGTTGTTTCAATAGATACTTAGATTTTAAAAATATCATTAAATAAGATGCTGACAATGTCAAAAATTGCAATTTAATACATTTTATTTTAAGTTCATAGTTTGTAGCGTAGAATATTATCGTTTTTGAGCACTGCAAGTGATCCGCTATCTTTTTATATGACGAATTCTTATCGCGATGTTTTATTATCATTTCCCTTGTAGATTCATCGCAACTTTTAATTTTCTCCATTGTTTTTATGTGAAATAATCTACTTCTTGACTTTTACAGCACTAAATGGTGCTAAAATTACGCGTACAATGGCTTAGTTTTTTATTTATGGCTTAACATTAGCATTCAGCCAATGTCAAAGTTTGGGAAACGAGGATTTTAAATAACGGGATAGGAAATTTGGAAAAAGGATAGAAAAGGATTGTTTTTATAAATAAATAATAGATGTAAATGCAAAAATATAAATTACAGTTTTATATCATTCTTTTGTATATATTCAGCTAATATATTGTAAATTTTGTAATTAAAATCATATAATAAACAAATTAAAGAGGTAGGTAATGGGATGGGAATTAATAAAAGTTTTGACATGAATTCAGAGTGATCGTGGAGGACAAAGTGTCAGATGTCAGGGGAATTAGCGTGGCCAAGTCGGAGACGGCATATTACGACTGTACTTCTTTTAGTTTGCTTAACCATGGCTTGGGGAGGATACTTTCTTGGATCATTCGATAGTGTTTTTCTTTTGAATCATTAACCCACTCTTTTTATTCCATGCATCATAAAGGTGTGGTCTAGGCAATGTTACCAAGTCATGACAGTAATTTATATAAGGAAAGACGTCACCATCGACAGCAGCGGATTTTGCAAATAAATACCCACGTGACTGAGAATCCAAACAATCGTCACGTCATACACTTCTGTAGAGCATTTAAATAAAAGCATTGGCGTATCTAGAGATATTTCCCAGGGGGGGCCTGGCCTCAGTAGTAGAAGCGATAGGCCAGATTTTTAAAATTTTCAGCCCTAATTGTTTGTTAGTAAAAATTCTGGGGTAGGCACGGCCCACCCGGCTCCCCCCCTTCCTACGCCTATGAATAAAAGCTCTCTTATATTAAATATTATTGGCGATTGTTTGTGAAATTTAAAGGGAAACCGAGATGATGCCTGTATTGAACTTATGGAATCTCAAAAAATTACAGTATGTTTAAGTTTTGCGAGATTAATGTAATCTATCGCCTTAAAAAGGCCGTAGCATTCTCCCGTATAGACGGTGGCTTCAGGGGGGAATTTAATTATTTGTACTACTTTATATTGCTGATGGTATACCCTACACCTACACAACCATAAGTAGAGTGCTTGGAAGTGTCTGTATATATGTGATTCCAATCTGCCCATTTACTAAATGGCTTAGTTACAGAATTTTCTCTATATAAATTTGAATAAAAAAGTTAACTATCCAGCGTTCTGAATTATGTGGCCAGCCAGTAAGTTTGCAATCATATGTTAAGGTTTAATGTAAAACGTTTAGCTATATATTATTGAATTAATCATGTTATAACTGTGTGCTACGACAATGTGGAACAATTTTGCGATACCGAAAGACATGCAAAAAGTGTAATTCTCGTAAGTTTGAAAAAAAGCTGGTTTTTAAATAGTCGTTCTTAATTATATGACGACCACTGTATATGAAACTCACAGATAGAGTAAATTTTATTTAAATAAATAATCATATTTAAAAAATAAATCATATTTCCTCAAACGACGCGCCGTCGCACGTATAAGGACTCGTCGTCGCGTCATCAGTGACGGCCAATGTAAATATTTAATTGATATTATTAGATACATTGTTTTGTTATCTTGAAAGTTCCTCTGAGTGTAGTTACAGCAGCGCCGCAGTGCAGCAGTGGAGAGGCGCACTCGTCTGTTAGTGCACGGTACTATACGCTACGTTAGCTCGCGGCTCCTTGTTCCGAGGCTGACCGACTGAACTATTATCAATAATATTACGGTATTTTTAGCTACATGAGTAGCTATTTATGTTATGATGCGGCCTCACAAGCATGATCGACGGTTTACTGCAAAAACAATATGCAGTGATAACTTCACTGCATTATGAGATATTAAATCTTACGCTTGATTAAACTGCAAACATTTTAGCAAAGAAACGTATTTAGCAGGTTTTCGCAGTAAACCCTCGATATATTTTATTTTATTCTAGATTATAATAATATTTATATCACAACATGCAGATTAAACAGTTATTTTAGTGGTATCTGCGATCTGGAAGATTCAGATTGATCTGTTCACACTTGTTACATAGTGGACTATCACTGGTAACATATTTGGCGTGTTCTGATCGGAGTATGTGACACGTGTGTGTGTGGTGGAGGACACAGCACACACACACACACACACACGCGCGCCGGCGTGTAGTGGCCGGCCTCTGTGATGTGAGGCGGTGGCTAATGTTTCGTCTGTTATTTGTTCGTTAATAAGTTACATTACAAATGTGGTCTTCAGTGGGTCTACCCACTTCGTTTTATTTATTGTATATATTGGATGCCTCTACATACTGTAAAGATATCTATAAGGTACCATTACACAGACGCTAATATTCCGAAATAGGTATTTTTATAATTAAATACAATATTTTAGTAAAATATGTAATGATTTACCACGTAATATAGGCTTAGATCTCTCGAAACAATATTTCAACATGTCGAAACTTTCGTGTCTACTTAATGAAATATGTCGCACTGTAAACTTCGTGTGTGGTACACATTCTCATAAAATTTTAAAACATACACAATATAACAATATAATTTGCTCTCTGATTGTGATTTTATATATTTGTAATATTAGATCATTTCAAAAATGATTTCTGATCTATTAGTTTTAAATGTTAATGTGAAAGAATCAAATTGTATTCCACAAAGTATCAATTGGAATTATTAGAAAAGGTACTTGTTCTACTGCTTTAGTCAGTTCGCGTTTAAACGCGCCTCACACAGACGAAACAAGTTTTCTGAATGTTTTTAGACAATCTTTAGTGATATCTTGGCCAATAACGGCGTTCTAGCTCGAATGACGAGGACAAACATTTGAAAAACGCGATTTTTTATGCAGCATGCCTCGCTTCCGTATACTTGATCTCCCTAAGAAACTCGCGCTTGAGTGCTTTACGAGTGGACATGAAGAATCTTCGTGACGAAACAAACTTCAAGAACGTCATGTACAAGTAAATATTGCATCAAAAAAGTCGTGACTATTTCTCAAGGCCGATCATTTAGTTTTTGGCGGAATTATCTCTAAATATTGACTAAAATATGTACATATATGATTTTATGGATCCCCACAAAGTTATGCCTGATTCTATTCCGATAAGTTTTAGACATCTTCACAAAATAATATAAGTGTTATTGAAAGACCTAGTTGATACGAACAGGGACTTGAGCGTCTCTAACTTATTGATAATCTCCAGATAAGTATTATTGTACTAGAAATAAAACACATTTATTGGAACGAGCGTTTGTTTTCCCTCCCGAACTTATTTTCATTTTCTTAGGTAACAACACTGGTCGCAGATTGTCACTTGTCGGAGCATAAGTAGATTGACGTTTCCACATGACAATTGACAGTGGGCTGTCGATGTTCGAAAGAGTGATTGAGCGTGTAACAACAACGTCGTTATCACTTATCACTCGCCAATAGCGTCCTAAACAAGCCAGGCGTGTTTTGTTATTGTTAGCACGCTGCTCCTCTAATAAAACTATTATAATCCAAGATAGTGCCACGTACGGAGTGCCCTGTGACCTTCACGCGCTAGAGGTAAGTGACCCCGGCTTAAGGTTGTTGACACATTTTGCATTGCCAAAAATGTTCAAATAAATAATTCACTGTACCTAATCAAACTACGAGGTTAAAATGTTACCGCTATTTCAGTTAAAGCCTTGTTGATTATAGTTTAAATCTTACAGTGAAATATGAGAAATGGAACTAAACTGCAGGGAAATCCTAACCTTAACAAAAGCGGCAAACAAACCGGTCTAGTATTTTCGTCAATAGGGAACACCAGACTGTTCCTTATTGACGAAAATAATAGACCGGTCTCTCAGTATTTATATGTATCATCTATGCAGACAACCATCAGTCGTATTTAACTTGCCTAAATGCAACGCCCGACGACAGAGTAACCACAGCACAAAAAAACCGTGTTTTTAAGCGCATTATTCAGAGTTGGGTACCAACTAAATGTGACTTTCAAGCACTAAGCTTTTGCTCAAAATGCTTTACTTTTCAATTCTGTATTTTATTTTGTAGCTATTCTGGTGTGACAGCAAGTCAGTGGGCTTGTCAAGGTCGCCGACTTGCAATATGTTCGCTGGTGTTTTAGGACTTGACTGATCATGTATATTTTAGCTAAGTTACATTTAACGACTACACAGTGATATCAGGTCACTCACACTGATGAACTTACAGATCTTTGAAATTTTTAGGGTTCCGTAGTCGACAAGGAACCCTTAGTGTTTCGTCATGTCCGTCTGTCCGTCCGTTTGTCCGCGGCTTAGCTCAGAAACTATTGGAAACTAGAATGCTGAAATTTGCCGACAAGGTAAAAACATTTTTTTTAAGATTACTCCCGCTACGCGTAGAGGGGATGTTTTTTTATCTTTCCTACCCCATAGTGTGTGACTGCCTCGTTGGTCGAGTGATCGCAAGGGCGACTGCTGAGCACGAGGACTCGGGTTCGATTCCCGGGTCGGGCAAAAAGTGCTATTGGGTATTTCTGTAAGGAATTTCTTAGTAGTAGCCAGGAGTTTAGAAGTTGGTGGCTCGTTACGGGTAGTCGGAAGCCAGTAAATCTGACACAGGTCTAGCCAAGCGGTATCGTGTTACCCAGTTACTGGGTGTGTTGGTCAGACAGGCAGTCGCTCCATGTAACACACTAGTACTTACTGAACTGCATCCGGTTAGACTGGAAGCTGACCTCAACGTAGTTGGGGAAAGGCTTATTGGGGTATCTTTGCATAGTTCGTTCAAAAATAATGGGAGTGTGGCGAGAACAATTTTCGATTCATTGATTTGTTTGCGATATATTAAGCTTTATATTGCCAATTTTCGTTAGAGTCAAATGACCTGCTACGAGTAAGTGGTAGTAGGTAGGAATTCAAACGTCACGGTAGGAGTACCTACACGCACAACGAAGGTAAAAAGAAAACTAAGTTGGCTTAACAATTTTACGAGTAGGTAATAGTCGACCAACTGTATACCTACTCGTTTTCTACTACTTTACTCGTTTTTTACTGTACTATTCGCTTTCGGACAAATTCCATTGAAATTATTTAGATCAAGTTCTTATTTGTGTGTAGTTTGTTTTTATTATAGCATGGTACGGAACTCTCGGTCAGCTAATCTGACTCGCACTTGGCGTTGTAGAACCCTAAAGAACACTGTCTAAGTACACTGCTCGTGGCCTGAAACGCACTTGACCGGTTTTTTTTCATGGATATCTATGAAAAAAAAACCGGTCAAGTGCGTTTCGTTTCTAGCTTTTCCTGAAAATAAGTTCAATCAACTATAGTTGTTTTAGTCACCGCAATAATGTCGATAAAGATAACGAACTGCGAGCAGTCATCGGCCGACCGCACCACACCGCCAATTGATCGAGTGTTGTTTTATTGATATCTAGGGCGACGACACGTTATCTCTTGTGCCAATGCTTCTTTAATCATTTGTTTATTATAAATAAATAATCTGACAATAAAAATGATGCAATATAACCACTAACGTCCGATATCAAGAGTGCCTTTGCATATCCCAAGGTATTAGAAGGGAACATTACCCTTATTTTTATTTTTCGTTCAATCATGTCGCAGTCTTACGTAGATTCTATATTATATAGCCGTTGAATTGGACTGGAACTAACACTTGAAGCTTTTACTAGTTAGTTAGTCTTTCTCCTGATGGCTGAGAGTAGTGGCTATTTCGAGATTTCACCGGTTGCGAGTCATACCTACGACGGCGTTAAAGGTCAAGTACCAAATCGGAGCACGACTTTTTGACACTTCAAGACTTTCAATGTGTGTAGGTACCGTTTTATTTATTAAGGTTCTATGCTGAGCGAACAGAGGAGATGCGGGATGTAAATTTAAATTAAATAACAACAATACCATGAGTCTGATATTGTCCATCTTCCTCTAAGGAGTAGAGAGAGGAAACCTGTGCATATCTGAATTAATCTGTAAGGGTAAAATAAGCATAGGTAGTCGTTAAGAAAATCTGACAGTAGTCTTGTAAAGGGGTATCGTGTTACCCAGCTACTGGGTCGTGCAGGTCAGACAGACAGACGCTCCGTGTAACACACTAGTACTCTGTACTCAGCCGCATACCGTTAGACTGCAAACCGACACAATATAGTTAGAAAACGGCAGATGATGAAATGTGTTGATTCGTGAAACATGTGGCTGTGTTTCGAGTCTATGCTCAGAGATCCACAAAGTAGAAATCGTTCAACAATTACTTACAGATAATTTTCGTTAGTGTTGCCCAAACGAGAGTCTCGCAAGAGTCTTGCAATTAGCGATTATCCTATTGCTATTTATTCAACGGTAGTTGAGATCTCAGAACAATGTAACAGAGTCTGTTACATTGCAATAGGATAATCGCTAATTGCAAGACTCATGCGAGACTCTCGTTTGGGCAACACTAATTTTCGTGTTGTGTGTGTTGTATATTTCGAAGAGAAGCTTGTGGTGTGTAAGTTAAAATATTTAGATTTGGTTATTGTCATCATTTCAGTGAGCAGAGTGGTAGACGTAGAACAAGCATGCGGCTGATCATCTTGGAGGACGCCAGCGTGGTGGCGGAGTGGGCGGCGCGCTTCGTGCTGCAGCGCATCACGCAGTTCGCGCCGGGCCCGGGCCGCCACTTCGTGCTGGGCCTGCCCACGGGCGGCACGCCGCTCGGCATGTACCGCCGCCTCATCGACTTCCACAAGGAGGGCCGCCTCTCCTTCAAGTACGTCACCACTTTCAACATGGACGAGTACGTCGGTTAGTATCGCACTGTGTGATGCGTCCACCAACTATCCACACTACAGACGTGCCTGCCGCGAGCATATACCGCCGGTCTGCACGAACCACACTTGTGATAAAAGAGGCGGGGAGTGATAAATATTTTGGAAAACACGAAACAACTAAAATTGCATTAGAATCGTGTTTATTTTACTAGGCTACAGAATTCAAACTTAAAGACAGCTCGAAACACGGGAACGATCGCTGCGCAGTAGCAAATTCATATGAGAGTGTGGGTGAGGTTCTGCGCAACAGACATCAACCCTCAGAGCCATCTTTAAGTTTGAATCGATGCGTCCTGGTTCTCGTCTTACTATTTAGAAGTTGTTTGTATGCGTCAGGGCTACCGCGCGACCACCCGGAGTCGTACCACTACTACATGTGGAACGAGTTCTTTAAGCACGTGGACATCGAGCCCAGCAACGCGCACGTGCTGGACGGCAACGCGGCCGACCTGGTGGCCGAGTGCAAGCGCTTCGAGGACCTCATCGCCGCCGCGGGGGGCGTGCATCTCTTCATCGGAGGTATGTGATTTTTAACCCAAAAGTCGACTGGTAGAGAAAGCCTTGCTGCATTAAGTCCGCCCATGTAATACTATTGTACATAAAGTTTAAACGTCCATAACCTTACAGAAATTGACAAATCATGTCCCATCTGCTGGGGTGTCCAAAGTGCCCAAAAACTTGCACCTTTAACGACCTTATAAACGCCACTAAGGCCGCGACTGGCGTGGCTACCTACTGGGCCCAACATAATATTTAAATGATTACTACCATCGACTCGAAGAAGACCTTACAGAAAAACATAACCCTTGCAGGATCGTTCGTTGTCCGCCGGACTGACAAGACCCTTTTACTCATAAACGCGTAGGTACCGATTTTAAACTGAAATTGATGGGTGAATTTCCCAAATGACTTATTTTATTGTCTTCGGTGAAATTTGTATTTGAAAAAAAGAATATTGTTCTGAATTATTTTTTTTAGTAATCAATAGGTAGTTATTGGGTTGTGGCAAAAATATAATTTGCCTAGGACTATTACAAAGGTAGAAATAAATACATAAACCTCTATTTTTTTCAAATCGGTGCTGTCCCTCTACTTTTTTTACAAACAAAACAGCTTATACACTAATAAAAATAAGTAAGTTAAGTATATAACTTATTCTATTTCATAGAATATTAGTTTTGTTATTAATATATAGCATATTTTAATACATAATTAACGATTATTATTACTGAGAGGCACAAACGTATTGGTCCTGAAAAATGTTCTCATATCGCTGGACAAAAGTAATTTACATCGACGAGTCCGACACAGCGTCTCCACCCCAATTGTATTTCCCTCGTTGGTGTGTGCTAGTGCGTAGTCAGGATGGACGTGTATGAAATCGCTGCATATTCCCGCCAATAACATAAGTACGCCATTTAAGTTGCTCCCGGACAATTATTTTATATTATCGATGGTTGCATTTTTCTAGTGTAATGAGTAGTTTTATTATTGTTGTTTGGTTCTAACAGAGGTAGTAAGTGAATTAGCTTCATTGTCTGTTATTGAATTTATCGTAGATATTATGTATTTTCTCTAATTTTCCAAAAAGTGTGTTATTTCTCACGTCGCTGTTCTCATATCGCTGTAATCGGTGGTCTTTATTACCACCGATGTGATAATTTACACCGAAATGATAAGAAAAAATCAATCGGTGTCTTATATCTAATATCGGTGTTTTGATTCATGATCAACGCACAGATTTGTCACATCGGTGGATTGCTTTATCATATTGGTAGATCATTTTATCATCTCGGTGAGTCGTTTTATCATATCGGTAGATCCCATCCATGTCATTTCGTTAAGTTTACAAAGAAACAATGGAACATACAAACATACAGACACATACATACTTACCTACATAAACTGCCAAAATCATTACCACGATACCACTGGGTAGTAGAAGCTGTATAAATGTATCATTAGGGGAGGTCTGTATTCGGTAATGTACGTCTATAGGCTGAGATGATGATGGTGAGGTGGAGCAATTGAACGCATTGAAGGTTTCTCTAAAAAATATTTTTAGTTAAAGAAATAGTAAGTAGGTACATAATAATAAATAACAAAATAATAAATAGATAAAAAGAAAACATAATAAAAAGAAAACATAGTAATTAGCTGGATTTTAACCTTAGATATAAGATTTTTGATTTTTTTATACATCATTTTAATAAAGACAATGATAATAAAAATAAACATTCTTTTATTTTTATTCTAAGTACCTGTAGTAAATAATATAATAAAATAGGTACATAATTTAAAAAAAATATATTTTAATTGGATTTCTAAGAACTCAGTTCTCTTTGGATGTGATCTACTTACATAAGACCCTAAGTTCAGGTCTTCAGTTCTAAGTCACCCTTGTAAAAATATATAGGTACCTACTATTTACTTTTTTATGTTCAAAGGTGGATAGATTATCATATCGCTGGATATGTACATCATTTCAGTGGATAAACTTATCATATCGGTGTACAGAAAAAATAATCGGTGCCGGTTTGTCATATCGGTGGAAACCAGAATTCAAATAGAATTTTCTCCTTGGTCCAATGGCGGATCCAGGGGGGGGGGGGTCATGGGGGTCATGACCCCCCCCTGGGCTGGGTTCAGGACCTATAATAGGAGGACCGCTAATTAAAATTGTTAAACATAATATTTTTATATATTTTTGTCACAACATAGATTTTATTGTAGTACTTTTAATATTTAGTTGATTTAATATGTTTGTTGTGACTTTGTTCGATGGCAAACGCATTATTCGGGAACGAATGCATCGAAAATTTGAATTTTACTGCTCCACCACCACGGCTGCAAGAGGTGGCGCGCGCTTTGTTTCGATCTAATCTCTTGCTAGATCTAACCTCAATCGGAACGACTAAACTTTAGTAATCAAGTACTAAGTTAAAAAAAACTTCTGGCCTTATTATAAAACGATTTCTGACCTTATTTTAAATTGCGATATTGAGATGTACCCTAATATAAGATTTTAAGATGTTTTATGGCTACACTACCTGTTAGTGTAGCGACAGCAGAAAGATCTTTCTCTACGTTACGAAAAATCAAATCATGGCTAAGAGCTTCAATGGTTGGAGAACGTTTAACCGGACTGGCACTTCTCCACGTCCTTGATGGTGAAGATGTTCATCCTAGCCGATTTCGGCTACGGCGACTGTATCATGGCTATTTTATTCAAACATTAGAGCTTGGTTGTTCAGCTCTCCGACGGTGCGCTCGTTGGTGACAGGCGTATCCACATTTTGCTGAGAATGCCATGTTGCATGTAGGTCACGTTAACACACCGTTCGCACGACGATAGTGTATGGCCGTTGGTGGTCTGGCCTTCAACTCATCTCGTTTTATGTCCAAATCTGCTCGTCATAGCAATTCAAAATCAGAGACTTGCAAATTAATGAAACGTCTCCAATACAAATGTTGACCCTGCTTTGTACTCCCACTGAGATGGTTCGATCTTGCATCTTTTCATTTGCCTTTTCAGAACATCCTTACATCTTAGATATTGTCCACCCTGTTGACGTTTGCCATATTTGAGTCTTGAGAAGAAGATGAGTTTAGTCAATCTGTCACCCGACATTCGCGACACATGTTCACTCCAGCGCAGCTGCAAACGTTGGAGGTATCGAGACCTACTCGTGAGGCATCACGGGTAGGTCTCGATACCTCCGACGTTTGCACGACGAAGAACATCCGTATTTCGGACACGATCTTGCCACCGGATGTTCAATATATCTCGCAGATACTTTAAGTGATACTTGTCGAGAGCACGAATGAAATGAAATGGGTACAGAAACCATGTTTCGGACGAATACAAAAAATTTCGGAGCACAATGACCATATACAATTTTATTTTGGTGGATAGCTTGATGTCGTGCGAACGGAAAACTTAAGATCGCAGTTTTTTTTATTCGTGATGCGCCCACTCTTGACCTCAATCTCGCCTGATGGTAAGCGATAGATGAGGTCTACGATGGAACGAGTGAGCCCAGAAGATGCCTATTCACTCTTGCTTTAAAGGCTGCAAGGTCATAAGTGGCAGGGAACACAGAAGCCGGCAGAGAGTTCCACAGCTTGGATGTACGTACAATAAATGTGGAAGAAAAGCGCTTGGTGCGACAAGATGGTATATTAACCAAGTGTGGGTACCCCCAGCAGTGCGTCTGGTAGTCTGGTAGTGAAAGGGAGATGGAGGGATCAGGTCATGGAGCTCCTGCGCACACTCCTCGAAGTACAATCTGTAGAAGACCGACAGACATGCAACGTTTCGCCGATGAGTCAGGATGTGAAGCTTGCCCACTAGCGCCTCGTCACATATAAGCTTTTGGCTCTGCGCTCGATCAAGTCCAGTGCATCAAGTTGGTATTTTGCAGAGCCATCCCACAAGTGGCTGCAATACTCCACGCAGGAACAGACTTGTGCTTTATACAGATTTAGAAGCTGTTCAGGCGTGAAGTACCGTCTCACCTTGTGCAGGATACCCAGCTTTTTTTGCTGCAATCTGAGGACTCGATGGTTGAGCCGAAGTTGAGGTCTGACGACAACTCCATTCCCAAAAGCTCCAGGCGGTCGGTGACTGGTACAGATGTACTTCGGAAAGTAGGGGATAATTCAAATGGGCTCCTTTTAGCGCTGAAAAGACAAGCCTGCGTTTTCAGAGCGTTGAATTTAACCAGATTGTTGTCGCCCCATTGGGAGACGAGATTTGAAGTCAAATTCATGCGCTCTATCATGGCCTTTCTGAAAGTGCAATGCAGCAATGTCGTCCCTGCCAGCTCTAGCACTGGAAAAGTATCTCTCTGAGACTGTGCTGTCATCCGCGTACCCAACTGCTCCCAGCTGAAGTAAGTCATTGGTATGCAGCAAAAAAAGCAGTTTACTAAACGCAGCAGCAGCAGCAGCTCCTATTCTACTGTTTACCTCTGCGTCTAAGTCACACTTTGACGTAATAGTGCTTTCAAGATATATGAATCTATCGACTTGGCCGAATATATTGTTTCCAAAACACATTAAGTGGCCCCTATAGCCCTTATAGTGTCATATAGCCCTCCTGCTGCCATCACTATGGTTTTTTGACATTAATTTTAAGCCCAAACTTAATGCATGCTTAATTTAATTTGGTCATAAGATTTTGATGGCCATTTGCTGAGTCTGTGACGAAACATACATCGTCGGCGTACATAATCTCAGTTATAAGTGCCACTGAAATTCGTAGTCGCTTTTAGTCTCGTAGGGTTGAAAGACCACCATACGTGCGAAACTTAATGCAGATACCTTCAGTAAGATCCTTAAGGCTTCACGGACAGCAATAAAAAATATAATGCGAACAAAGTTGGTGCCACTGCCAATACACATTCCTGTTTGACTCCACAGGTGACTGAGAAAGATTCTGATTGTTCACCATTGACTATAACGTAACATGTCATGTAAAAGTCGTAAAAGTCTAACAAATTTATCCGGACAACCCAGTATAGACTGAACCAACCAAAGAGCTTCACGAGGAACGCTGTCAAAGGCCTTTTCAAGGTCAACAAAACACAAAAACAATGTTGGACCTTGGTCCCTGCTCTTCTCAATAAGCTGGTAGATTGAGATGATGGCCTCACAGGCAGTATATCTTCGGATAAAGGCAGCAATCTTTAGAAGGACTCGGGCGAATGTTTTTCCTAAAACGGAGAGAAGGAAAATGCCTCGGTACGAATTACAGTCAGAGCGATCTCCTTTGTTTTTGTACAGTGAGCAAATGCGAGAGATTTTAAAGCACTTACACGTACATCTTCCGCCCACATACGCAACAACAGTTTCCACATGATCTGTTGTAACTCCTCACCTCCATACTTCAGCATTTCGCCGCAGATATTATCTACGCCTACTGCTTTCTTATTCTGCTGTTGCGTTGTGACTTCCTTCAAAGTAATAGGTTCAAGTAACTCTTCCCTTATCCCTAGGTTTAGTTTGGTGGAGGGAATTAATGTAAGTTATATTAGCAGAGCATCAATATTCATCATTTAGGTCATTAAAATATTGAGCCCAGCGTTTCAAGATATCGTCCTTGTTGGCGAGAGATACTCCATCTAGTGACTTTAACGATACGTTTACATTTTTCCTGGCACCTATGACTCTACGAATCTCGTTATAAAATGCACTCAGCTGTTGTGTGTCTATATCCACTGTAAGAATATCGCCTTCTCTTGCCACCACTTATCTTTCGCATCTCTCGTTAGTCTTTTCAATCTTGAAGTGCTTTCCTTGATTCGCTTGTGTAAGTTTCTATTGCAAGTATTTTTTTTTTTTTTTTTTTAGGTAGGGCCACTCGTAGTTTAGCTCTATACGGCTAATGTACTACTTAACCGGTCTGTCCTGTGGTGACCTCTAATAAATTAAAGGCCCCCAGCCAGGATTGCAAGTATTATTGTGCTGCATATTAAGTACTCACGGTGACCGCTTAGTGCATTTGTAATTGTATCGTCATTCTCATGAAACCAGTCATCCAAATTAGTATTTCTGTGGCCCAAGATTTGAGAGCTTTTTTCCGTAACAACAGATGTTACGGACTGCCAAATGGTCTCCAGGTCATCGTTTTCATTATTCCTACCTACCTATTGAAGTAGATGAAGTGATAACGCGTTTCGGGAGAAGATGTAACAGAAAAATTGATTTTGTTATTTAAATATGGGTAGGTATTTTTAAGTACAGTACTGATATTTATTAATAAAATACCTACTATTTACTTGGATCTATTATTATCAATATTAAATTATAACTTCTTGTGACTTGAGTACTTGACCACGACTATGTGACCCCCCCCTGGCGCCAAAGCTGGATCCGCCCTTGCCTTGGTCTTAAATGATACGTTGATATTGATATAATGATAATTTGATATCCTAAAGATTACATAAAACCTGAAAAATATATAATTGAAAAAGTTCACCGATATGATAAAAAAATGGCATTTGTTGAAATTCACCCTGATATTAGACAAGCTTCGCAATTTCGTTTGCGATGTAAACAAAAAAAATCTACAACAGTAGGACTATTGAACTTCTCTAAGATAAGATTGTACGGCACCTTCGGTGCGCGAGCCCAGTTGGCCGGTTTTTTTTTTTTCATATAGGTAATATTCAATTTGTTTCCGGGAATGAAATGATATAAATGTAGAATAAAATAGAAAAACATTTATTCGAATACAGACACGCTTAACAACAATAATCTCTAATTGCTCCGACCATGTCCACCCCGAAAGGGTTACTAACTCAGCAGTTTCGATGTGGATTCTTATAAGGAAAGCGAGTGCTTTAATATAAGTTTCACGAAGCTTTTTACATTATGGTGTAAAAATAATCATAGAATTCAGTTATTAAACTGTTCGAAACTAATAATATTGCATTCCTGAAGAAATGGTATGTTAACCCCTCCAACTAAGTATACTTGTGACTGGAGTGGGTTCACGTTCATGGCAATAGTGTACCCAAGCCATTAGGCTATTGAAGGGTCTTGCGAGACAGACGGACAAAGAAGTTATCCTGTATGGGATACGTATTTTAGTTTTGGTGTGTATGTGCAGGCATCGGGCCGGACGGGCACATCGCGTTCAACGAGCCGGGCTCGTCGCTGGTGTCGCGCACGCGCGTCAAGACGCTGGCCTACGACACGCTGGAGGCCAACAAGCGCTTCTTCGGTAACGACATCAGCAAGGTGCCGCGCCAGGCGCTCACCGTCGGCGTCGGCACCGTCATGGACGCCAAGGAGGTACGCCGCCAACCTTCTGGCCAAGTCTTCTTAGCGTGGCTATGTGGAGTCTGCCCAGATCTGGCCAACGTGTTTGCTTTCTGTAGCTTCCATCAAGTCCTGTAGCGAACAGTCGACGTCTACACATGACGAGACATTAAGAGCGCCATGGTTTGTGGAACTGCACCACATACTCCAAGGTAGGTAGTCATCAATAAATTTCCATCTGAATAGATTTTCTTTGCTACCTGGTTGTATAGAAGATATAACACAAATTTTGATTCATTCAATTTCAGATCCATGACCGTGGCCAAGCTAGGAAGTGTGATTCTTTGATTGATAGAATAGAGCAAACTTTCAAGTTATAGGTACAGTCTGAAATCGGACATGTAATTGTTTTGCATGTATTCAAAAAGTCGTATATGTTTGACCTTGGGTTTTCAACTATTTTCATTCCATTTCGGTGCTGTGGTTTACCCATGACAGCATAACAGACAGACAGACTTTCGCATTTATCGTTAGTATATGGATAGATGTTAATTCCGCGTTGTTCGGGACGGATAAACATGCCTATGACACAGCCGTGTACGTACGTACGAACAAAGTTGCGTTGCATGATACGCAACAACTATGTTCGCGCGTGAGTACCACTAACGAACATAGAATAGGTACTCTGGTCGTCGAACATGTTTGCGCGATCCTATTAGTATGTTCTTTATACAGTGGCGTAGCTGAAACTTCGGAGGCCCCCCGCCAAAATCTCAATAAGGCCCTCTATAACCCAAAAAATCCTAAGACCCAAGCCAGTCAACCCTACGTAACCTAGAACTAAAATTAACTACGTTTATTTAAAATTTTCTTTAAATTTATTTATTTAAAACTTCCTGCTTTAGGTAAGTTCCAATTGCTTCGGATTCACGAAATTCTGGGTTACATGGGGTTTAAAATGTATACAAGTAGATTGAAAAAAAAAACATTTAAGACACTGAGGCCCCTTAAAGCTAGGGTATCTGCGGACCTTCAGCTACGCCACTGTCTGTATGGTCAGTGTTGTTAAGAAACCAAACTATTCACATAGAATTTGGTGGGGTACAGGCGGGGCGGCAGAGGAGTAGCTAATCCTACCCGTACTTCAGTTCTTTATTGTGCGCGAACTCGATTCGAACGAACTATGTTCGCGTTCATGTTCGAATATGCCGTCCATACGTACGAACCAGATGTTCAAGTTTGTGTTCGCGGTGTGTGTGCAGGTGATGATCCTGATCACGGGCGTGCACAAGTCGCTGGCGCTGGCGAAGGCGGTGGAGGAGGGCGTCAACCACATGTGGACCGTGTCGGCCTTCCAGCAGCACGCGCAGGCGCTCTTCGTGTGCGACGAGGACGCCACGCTGGAGCTGCGCGTCAAGACCGTCAAGTACTTCAAGGTAACACCCCAAACTACCCAGCTTTCATTCATTAGCTTTCATAAGCGTATTACAAGTCTTTACGGGTACAGTATAATAATGCGTTCAGGGTATTGATGGGGTTGCCGCGCTACTGCAGTGCTTCAGGCATGTTCGCCAACGCGGGAATAGACGACTTTTATGCTATCATGCGTAAACGATGCACTTCCATCATGCGCAGGGTACGTGTTAGCCCCAACAACATTCTGAATTCGATAGCAGACAGTTGGGACTGCCCTTTATTGGGACATTGTTATGAACATTGTATGTTAGGTATGTTTCTGGTAGATGTAAGTGCTAACATTAGCTTCTAAGATTTGTTTGTATGCTAACCCAAATGCATCTAGTCTGAAATAAATGTTAGAACTACTATAGATCAGATGTAGGGAGCGGCGTGCTGTGTACATGTATGGGTTCTGGTGGCTGGTACTGTTGCTGTTTGTGGGTGTGAGTGGCCGAGTGTTGTGTGCAGGCGCTGAGCGAGGAGCACCAGCGGATGATCGACGGCGAGCCGGTGGCCAAGCAGCAGGTGCTGCACTGACCGCCACGCCCTCCACACGCTACACGCTGCCACATGGAATATTTACACTATATATATATATATTATTCTGCCTTACGATATTAGTGATAACATTTTTTTTACTGCAGTAGCGCATTTAGGATTTAGTATAAAGATATTGAGGACACAAATGATCCTCCAGTGATAGGATATGGTGCTGTTTGAGTGTGTGTTGTAAGTGTAGAGGTGTGCGCGCTACACCCGTGTGGCATGGTTGGTGTTGCAGAGTCTCATGGTGGAGCACAACAAACTACTCGAGATAACGCGGTGATCACATTCCAGAGCTTAGCTTGCAGGAGCGCCAGCGACGCGTCCTTATTTTTATACATTGTTAAGAATTTTATATTATATTAAATTGTAATCTGATGAGGAATAAATTTTTACAAAACACTTTTTTTTTGTTTTAATCTCTTTAATTAGGGCACTTAAAATTACACACTTCATTTTTCTTTTTTTTTATTGATAATAGGCTCGCGTTTGACCACCATCTCTCCTGATGGTAAGAGATGATGTGGTCAAAGATGGAGTATGCTTACATAACAGTAACCTATTCACTCTTAGACTTCACACATAATTTACAAATATAAAGGCACATGTTACTAACATAGGTAGGTATATCTTCACATGAGTGACTTATAACTAGAGGAGTAATGGACTGCGAAGGGGTTGGAACGTGCAGGAGGATGGTTGGAACGTGCAGGAGTATGTTCAGGGCTGCAGCGCGGCGGCGCGGCAGCAGCGAGCCAGCAGGCCGGCCAGCTGCAGCGCCGAGCCCAGCCCGTCGGCCACGCGCATGTGCGTCAGGCCCAGCTCGCGCACGAAGGTGCAGCAGTATGTTCAGGGCTGCAGCGCGGCGGCGCGGCAGCAGCGAGCCAGCAGGCCGGCCAGCTGCAGCGCCGAGCCCAGCCCGTCGGCCACGCGCATGTGCGTCAGGCCCAGCTCGCGCACGAAGGTGCAGCAGTATGTTCAGGGCTGCAGCGCGGCGGCGCGGCAGCAGCGAGCCAGCAGGCCGGCCAGCTGCAGCGCCGAGCCCAGCCCGTCGGCCACGCGCATGTGCGTCAGGCCCAGCTCGCGCACGAAGGTGCAGCAGTATGTTCAGGGCTGCAGCGCGGCGGCGCGGCAGCAGCGAGCCAGCAGGCCGGCCAGCTGCAGCGCCGAGCCCAGCCCGTCGGCCACGCGCATGTGCGTCAGGCCCAGCTCGCGCACGAAGGTGCAGCAGTATGTTCAGGGCTGCAGCGCGGCGGCGCGGCAGCAGCGAGCCAGCAGGCCGGCCAGCTGCAGCGCCGAGCCCAGCCCGTCGGCCACGCGCATGTGCGTCAGGCCCAGCTCGCGCACGAAGGTGCAGCAGTATGTTCAGGGCTGCAGCGCGGCGGCGCGGCAGCAGCGAGCCAGCAGGCCGGCCAGCTGCAGCGCCGAGCCCAGCCCGTCGGCCACGCGCATGTGCGTCAGGCCCAGCTCGCGCACGAAGGTGCAGCAGTATGTTCAGGGCTGCAGCGCGGCGGCGCGGCAGCAGCGAGCCAGCAGGCCGGCCAGCTGCAGCGCCGAGCCCAGCCCGTCGGCCACGCGCATGTGCGTCAGGCCCAGCTCGCGCACGAAGGTGCAGCAGTATGTTCAGGGCTGCAGCGCGGCGGCGCGGCAGCAGCGAGCCAGCAGGCCGGCCAGCTGCAGCGCCGAGCCCAGCCCGTCGGCCACGCGCATGTGCGTCAGGCCCAGCTCGCGCACGAAGGTGCAGCAGTATGTTCAGGGCTGCAGCGCGGCGGCGCGGCAGCAGCGAGCCAGCAGGCCGGCCAGCTGCAGCGCCGAGCCCAGCCCGTCGGCCACGCGCATGTGCGTCAGGCCCAGCTCGCGCACGAAGGTGCAGCAGTATGTTCAGGGCTGCAGCGCGGCGGCGCGGCAGCAGCGAGCCAGCAGGCCGGCCAGCTGCAGCGCCGAGCCCAGCCCGTCGGCCACGCGCATGTGCGTCAGGCCCAGCTCGCGCACGAAGGTGCAGCAGTATGTTCAGGGCTGCAGCGCGGCGGCGCGGCAGCAGCGAGCCAGCAGGCCGGCCAGCTGCAGCGCCGAGCCCAGCCCGTCGGCCACGCGCATGTGCGTCAGGCCCAGCTCGCGCACGAAGGTGCAGCAGTATGTTCAGGGCTGCAGCGCGGCGGCGCGGCAGCAGCGAGCCAGCAGGCCGGCCAGCTGCAGCGCCGAGCCCAGCCCGTCGGCCACGCGCATGTGCGTCAGGCCCAGCTCGCGCACGAAGGTGCAGCAGTATGTTCAGGGCTGCAGCGCGGCGGCGCGGCAGCAGCGAGCCAGCAGGCCGGCCAGCTGCAGCGCCGAGCCCAGCCCGTCGGCCACGCGCATGTGCGTCAGGCCCAGCTCGCGCACGAAGGTGCAGCAGTATGTTCAGGGCTGCAGCGCGGCGGCGCGGCAGCAGCGAGCCAGCAGGCCGGCCAGCTGCAGCGCCGAGCCCAGCCCGTCGGCCACGCGCATGTGCGTCAGGCCCAGCTCGCGCACGAAGGTGCAGCAGTATGTTCAGGGCTGCAGCGCGGCGGCGCGGCAGCAGCGAGCCAGCAGGCCGGCCAGCTGCAGCGCCGAGCCCAGCCCGTCGGCCACGCGCATGTGCGTCAGGCCCAGCTCGCGCACGAAGGTGCAGCAGTATGTTCAGGGCTGCAGCGCGGCGGCGCGGCAGCAGCGAGCCAGCAGGCCGGCCAGCTGCAGCGCCGAGCCCAGCCCGTCGGCCACGCGCATGTGCGTCAGGCCGAGCTCGCGCACGAAGGCCAGGCGCGTGCCCTCGGCCGCGTCCAGCGTCTTGCACACGCGGAACGTGTTGCTCACGATGTCCTCCGCCGCGTAGCCCAGCTTGCACAGCTTCGCGATCACCTGCCCAAAACACCACCTTCTTATCACATACTCTAAGGCTCGTTTCCTAGTTTAATATATACAGGGGTACAGGTGGTAACCACCACCTCTGTACCTCGAGACACTTCACAGAGATCTGTTTTCGCCGTTTGTTTTGTAGTCCATCATCGGACTACAAGACAAACGGCGATGCGCCATTGTTATATGGTGGACATCCCACCCATAAACACAAAACGTTTTGAGAATACTTTCATTATGCATACAGCTAATCAATCAATCAATCAATTTATATATTTCAGGCAACTTGACCCATACCAATAAAATATATCCTATTACAATAAATAACTACAAATAAACTAATTTATTTCGATATCACTTAACCAAAACTTATACATATTATAAGTGGAATCTAAGGAGTGGAATTCTCTGCTAGAGTCTGTTTCCTGATAGCTATATCAGACTGAAAAAGATTTAAAGTTTTGACTTTCGACTAAATCTAGGCGAAAACAGATCTTCGCTACGTGCTCTAGATCTCGTGATACAAAATAGCTACCATTGTATCCCTATAGCTTTTAAAGTAGGAACTGACTAATTCTAATATTTGGCGTATGATTTCAACTAAATCTGATTGTGATTAGATTACAAATCCATGATCATGGCCAAGCCAGTAGCTATGTAACATGCTACAATCAATAGCATATATGATTTTTTGTTACGAAAATTTATTACTTTTGTAAGCTTGCAGTAGTTTAACAAACATAATACTTAAAAAGTTGGATTATAGTTCAGAATTGATCAAAATTGCTTCCCTTAGGTCTATCGTTCCTTGCTAGGGTTGCGGGAATGTAATGTTCTAACGAGATACCGCAGCCCAGAACCCAAGGGCAACTAAAGAAACAGGGTGGGTTTTCTTTTTGGAATTCCTACACAACCCAGAGCGAATTAATCATTAAATAGCTTTTCCTCTAAAAAAAGGTCTGTCTTTCCCTTTGATTATATATTTTCAGAAACTAACTTTTTAAAGGTGTTCATTTTATAAACATTTGAACATACTACTGTTAGTTAATACATATAAACGTAAGTATAATGTAGTTAATTACGAATTAGTTAATTATTTATTCAGGACCAATACACACTGGTATGTGACTGTACATTTTAACACTGAATGAATGCTGTTTACATGGCATAGTAGGTAGCATTGTCCACATTTTAATGATGAAGTGCCACACCAAGATGCAGAGAAATCTAAGTGGTATATTATGAGGTAGGCAAATGCCTTTAGATCCTCTCTAGTTTTATCTTTATTATTGGCGCACTATGTTCTGGAACGGCGGTACCTTGTAGGCCTCGTGGATGTCCTGGCGCACGCAGGCCTCCAGCATGGCCCGCACCAGCATGGGGTGTGGCTCGTCGCACACCTTGAACACGTGCTCGGCGGACACGTGCGCGAAGCCCTGCGCCGTGGACTGCAGGTTGTTGAGGGCGGCTCGCAGGTCACCCTGCGCAGTGAACACCACCGCGCTCACGCCCTCCTCCGTGTACGACAAGCCCTCCTTGTCGCACACCTCTAGTACCTGCAAACGACATCACAACTAGATGTAAAGCATAATATGAAGAAACAACAAACTGCTTAAACTGTTTTATGATAAATGATCTTTATTTTGCAAATTGGTTATTAAATAAAACTTTTACACATCATTTTATTCAATAATTTAAATGAGGCCAGTGTTTCCTAACTGACTACCCTGACAAGAAGCACCATGAAGTCCATACAATCTATACTGTTTAAATTATATGGGAATGTTGTAGGTCACAGTCTGAGGCAATATTTTTGAGGAAAGATGCAAACTGGTCTACTGTCTATTCCTACCAACAATAAAGTGCATTTATCTGAAACCAACACGCTTAGAGTAGTACGAGTTGACCAACATGATTCACTAAAGCTGTGTGCAGTACCTTAGCCAGTATCTGTGCCGGTGAGGCGCGAGTATCGAAGAACAGCACAGCGTGACTGGATAGGCTCAATGATCTTCTCAGAGTTGTTAGCGGCGAGAGCGAAACGCGTGGTGTGCGAGTACAGCTCCATGGTGCGGCGCAGCGCTTGCTGGGCCCCCTCCGTCATACTGTCTGCTTCATCCAAGATTACCATCTTGTGTCGCCCTGCTGGCAGCGTCACCTGCATTTGTTGTTATCAGAGACTGGAATGAGGAACAATTTACAAGCCATACTTACAAGGTCGGAGAGACCAGCTTACGATCCTAAGCCCTTCGCTAATACTATACTAATATTATAAAGGAGACAAGTTTGTTTAATTGCATTAATCTTCTAAAGTACTGGGTGGATTTAGATGAATGTTGGTATGGAAGTAGCTCAAAGCTTGAGAAGGTTATAGGCTACCATTTACTTGACTACAAAAGAATAATGTTAAGTTGTTATCGTTATAAACTCCATGGGAGCGAAGCCAAAAATCAAATTGAATCAATTTTATTTTGTAGCATACAATTTTTATAGTAATTTATAAAAAAAGCCCAGTAAAACATACTTTTTGCTGCGCGAACATCTTGATTTTGTTGCGCACAATGTCAATACCGCGGTCGTTGGACGCGTTGAGCTCCAGCACGGCGTCCTTGAATGCGGCGCCCAGCAGCGCGCGCGCCAGGCAAAGGATCGTGGTAGTTTTGCCCACGCCGGGCGGACCCGCGATTATTATGTTAGGAGCATTGCCAGTGCGCGCGAACACCGCCAAACGCGACACCGTATCCTCGTTGCCCACGATATCACTGAAAGTTATCGGCCGATACTTTTCTATCCACGGTAAGTGAGAAGTAGGCTTGGCACTGCTGCTGCCGGCTTGTGTTTGAGATGGCTTCTGTGCAACCTCATCTATCTCCATAATTGTAACATCTTCATCACTCATTTTGGTATAGAGTTTATAATAAAAAAGGGAAATAATTAGATTAAAACGCTAGCGCATCAAAAACAACATTCAGCGCGCCAAATTTTATTTATCTGAGTGAGACATGAAATTGGATTACTCCACACAATCACATGCACAATAAAATAAATTCAAAAACTCAAAATCAAAACAAACTGTTGACATCTGTCATTTCATGATCTGTCACTGTAATCTGACAGCAGTTTTTTTTTTTAATTTATTTCTTGACCATAGATACAAAGTCCTTCAGTCTATCTGACAGAAGTTCCAGTTAATGCTGCCAACTTTATTTTGAGTAGAAATCACATCATATTTTACCAAGAATTATAGAAAAAAAGACTTTATTTTTTAACTAGCTGTGCATGCGACTTCGTCCACGCGAAATAGTGACTTCAATTTTTATTTTTTAAACTTTTATTTTTTTATTTTGAAAATAAAGCCCATATATACTTACATAATTTGAATGTCGTATTTATTCATATCTAATCAAAAGCTTAAAAATAAGTTTCAAGCTTCCAGCTTTAAAAATGACGTAATTTCCATACAAACTTTCATGCCCTATTTCAATCCCTTACAGCTCTTTTTTCGCATTAAAAAGCAGCCTATGTCCTTTCTCAGGCTCTAGACTATGTCAGAACCAAATTTTATTAAAATCGGTTCAGTAGTTTAGGCGTGATTGAGTAACACACAGACAGTCAGAGTTACTTTCGCATTTATAATATATGTTAGGATTATTTTTAATAAAATAAAAGTAATAAATAGAGTTTTATCCATGTTCAGAGTTAGCAGGTTTTTCGATAGTCAGTCAGAAACCATTCGTTATGCGGATTCTGCATGTGATGTGAGTGGGTCTCAAGCCAGTCTTTTCCTTGAACAGTGATTGCCATACCGTCTTCGTAGACTTAAAGTTTCGAGTTTGGTATTATAAGTTCGTGTATTTAGTTAGATGCAGAGCTCGTTAATGCAGATTTAAGGTGGGTCTAAGAACAGTATCTTGTGGGACACCATAGAACATACTTTCTTCGCTGGTCTTGGTTTCCTATTTTTACAATCTGGGTACGATCACTAAAATAACATCTAAAAATATCCTGTGATAATCCTCTAATGCCATTTTTGGAGTATATTCAGGAAGAGAGGAGCAGAAACAGTGTCAAAAGTTTTTGAAAGGACTAGGAAAATAGCATTTGTTTTGGATTTGCTGTTTAAGTTTTTAGCCACAGTACCATATTCCAAACAGCATCTTCTATTATTTTACCCGATCGAAAACCAAATAGATTTTCTGCCAGGATATTTTTCAAGGCAGATGGAAAGGACCACGAAGCTGATCACAGTGATCACCAACCCACTGGCTTGAATAATCCCGGGGCTAGTAGTAAAGTAGCTAGTAAATAATTTAAAACGACTGTTTGTAGCGTAAAGGGATGTCATAGTCCTTCAGGAAAACAAAAAACGTGTAATCAAATTACATTTCACAAGTAAATACTTACATTTTATACATTATTTTTAAGTAAATCGACCATCAATCAAAAATTCTAATAACCTAACTTATCACAATTCAATGTTGCTATCCGTGAGGAAAAAAATACCCATATTGATTTCTTTTGTGCTTATTTTTCTTTAAAAAAAATATAGTTTTGGCGGCAATTATGTATGCGTCAAACTAAACTATATTTATTTACAGCTACTACCTACAGTGTTTTATAAATAAAAGTTACTGTTAGTTCGAAGAGTGGCATTATAAAGATGACAATTTTATTGATTAAGATTTTTTTCATTTAAGTAATGTTCTCAATAATATTTTTCAAGCAATTAATACATTTCTATAATATCATTATAACACATTACACATCAAACATTCTAAACGCAATAAACGATATCTCATTTCGTTTACCTTCCGTAAATATATGTCATATAAGTCATATTACATGAAACAACATCATCTTATCTAGTTTCATAACATAAAATACTTGATTTGATCCAGCAACATAATAGTGCGTTTTCCCATTTTTGTGGGTAATGGTCTGGTAATGGTATCACTGAAAGCTATATTTGTGTGCGTTTGAAGAACGTAGACACATTTGGCTCACGCACACAAAGAAAACAAAGTGGACACACGAAATCGCTCGTGTTTTGTTCTAGACGCCTCTTCTATGCGTTGTTGTTCTAAGAGATGGGTACTTTTTTTTTTCTTGGTGAAAAATATCATCGAATGACTTCTTCCGCTCGGGTGTGTCAGAATTCTACTGACTAAAAACCCACCCTGTTCCTTCAGCTGCCCTAAAGTTCCGGGGCCGCGGTATCTCGATGGAATTTTCCCATAAACCCCGACAGGCAATGGCCCTATGAGGCCCCGTCACTGGTATTAACAGATTTTTGAGGCGCGCGTGGAACAAAACGCGCCGCCGACCCGGGCCTGGACCTTACCGGACGGTGAGCGACCCCTGCTCGCCATCCGCAGGCCCGCGCCTACGGTGGCCCGAAATCGACTCGCGATCCACGACGCCCGGGGCGTCTCCCCCGGCGGCTGGGGCGCGAGGAAGAGAGTTGCCTCTCCCTCGCACGTTAGGCCTCCTCCTTCGCTAGCATGACTGCTTCGCAGCAGGAGGTGACTGCATCCCATTCTCTCTCGCTTCCCACCATGGTCTAAACCAGAGCAGGGCGCGAGAAGTCGCCGCCGCCGATCGCCTCTACGAGGATACGACGGTGCTCCACCCATGCAGGGCACACCTCGACCGTATGCTCCACCGTGTCTTCCAGTGTAGATAGGTACCTAGATATAATAATTATGTTCAAAGGTAACTTGTTAAATGGTCAACGGAATAAAAAGCAAGAAGTATTAAGAGTATTGGGGAGTATTAAGTAGAGTAAATTGCCCGAAATTGCATAATTACTTATGGATGAACTTTAACCGAGACGTTTGACGAGTGCGGCATTAATTATTACTAACTAATGCAAAAGACGTACGTGCGTATTCATATGTGCGTATCAAAGCCTCCGAAAAAAACCCATAGAGACAGGGAGTGGGCTTTGAAAAAAACTTTAGCTGAAGTTCAAGAAGTAGTACCGGAAAATAAAAAAAGGCAGGCTACCTACAAAAATAAGAAAAGCTCATAAGACAGAGAGAGGGCTTTAAGAAAATTCGTTGTTGGTATACAAGAAGTAGAAGGTACCGGAAAGGAAAAAAGTAGGACTTTCTACAAAAAGCAATGAGATCCCGTAAAAAACAATACTTGTCAACAAACCAAGTCTCGCAACTCAGTCCATAACTTTCTCATAACTTTTTATGGTAGAAACCATAAAAAGTGATGAGATCCATGTAATACCAAGTCGGTTATTAATTTATTCAGTCCCTACTGAAGGAACCTTCTGTCTTAAGTTGTTACGTAATTATCTAACCTAACGACATCTTATAGTGACCATATCAATTTTAAAAATCTTTAACGTTTTAAATAAATAGATTGACTTGGCAATCGCAATAAACAATTTAATTTATATATGTATTACTTGTGAGATATATTGTGTTTTCATGCGATGGCCGAGTCAATCTATTTATTTAAAACGTTAAAGATTTTTAATATTGATATGGTCACTATAAGATGTTGTTAGGTTAGATAATTACGTAACAACTTAAGACAGAAGGTTCCTTCAGTAGGGATTGAATAAATTAATAACCGACTTGGTATTACATGGATCTCATAACTTTTTATGGTAGAAGAAATGAGTTACGAAACTTGGTTTTTTGACAAGTATTGTTTTTTATGGGATATCCTTTTTCAAATTATATTTTAAAATGAATATCTAGTTACTCGCCGATGAAAATTTATTCATTTGCACTTCGCCATATTAATATTAATGATGTTTAGTACCGATCGTTTCCGAACGCACCCTTTTGACATAAAGAAATTTGTTCTTGACATTACTCTGACTTTGACAGATAGACTTTGGTTCCGTTGTTGGAAAATGTCCGTTCTTGGGACTTTGATTTAATTGTAATTGGTAATTAAATACCGTTTGGAATCGCCGGTTGCAACCGATAATTGGGTCGCGATTATCTATTGTTTGAAGTTTTAATCCCCATTTGATGAAAAACCCGGGATATTATTGGATTTATCGCCGGTTTGGTGCCCCGCGTGGCACGCG
Organism: Tholera decimalis; assembly: GCA_943138885.2. Taxonomy (NCBI): domain Eukaryota; kingdom Metazoa; phylum Arthropoda; class Insecta; order Lepidoptera; family Noctuidae; genus Tholera; species Tholera decimalis. Next base: position 1,409,966 of record OW964551.2, on the reverse strand, counting down.
CATTTGCTGGAAATGAGTTTGGGCTGTGATGCTATTTGAACCGCGCCATCTGGAGACTGGCGCCTTGTGAACGTTCAGAACACTTGACTTACATCACACTTTCAATTACTCACCTCATATTTACATACATATCACACTTGGGCGTGACCTAGGAAGGTCGAAGTTGGCGAACCCAGCACAGAAGGTTAGTGGTATTTATAAAGCCTCAGAGGCTAATTGTGTAACCTTGTTTATTGTAAGCAACGTTAAGCTCCACGAATCGTGGACAGTTTTGGACACCCAGTTACCGTTGCACTGGCCAATTGTAGTCCTGAACATTCTGGTAGCAGAGCGTGGTTCTTATAATATAAGATCCACTGGTTTAATTGGAAGTTTTGAAAATAACTTTAGTTTAATTACTTAACATAACTTATATAACTTAATAAGATTGAATATATTGCTTTGTCAGCCGGGCTCAAATAGTACTTGTAGTTTGTACTGTAATTTGTAGTGCTAGCCCCTTGGTATTGAATTGACAAGTAGGATTTATTTGTGAAATTAGGAATTATTGGTTGTATTTGGTACATAATTGGTATATTGTTGTAAAAGTTGTTTGGTATTGTTGCAATTAATAACTGAATGTCATTGATCTGAATTTAAAAGGTTATCTAAATAATAATCACACATTTGTTAACATAACAAGAATTGAATGGTGTGGATTGACTTATTGCATTTATTTGTATTATTGGATTGTTGTTAGAGATTGTCCGGCTCAATATTATACAGTCAATGTTGTATTTAATGGGTGTTGATCCTGCACGATATATACATTGAATTGTTATTTATTTTGTAACTAGCCATCTGTACCAAGCTAGATTCATACTTGGAATAAGTACAGGGTCGGATTTGGACTTGAAATAATTGAATTTGAGTTTTTATTTTGGTGAAATTATTTGGTCGGCTAACAAGTCATTGTTGTTTGTTTAGTTAATTTTAGCCTGTTGTATTAATATTTGATTGTTGCAATGGCCTCATTAAGGGCAGTCAGGGAGGCTGCTGCCGGATTGACCTCACAGTTGAGATGGTTCACATCGGCAGCTGCAACGGTTGAGCGTGTAGATTTGGAAGAGCTCACCCTTGCTCGGTACGGGCAAGTGATTGAGAGGATCAAGTCAGCTGATGCTGCGCTCACACGCTTCAACGAGTACATCATAGACGTGGATTTGGGGGTGATGGATCAGACAGCCCGCGATAAGATTTTGGGTGACTATGACCAGATTGTCCACCTGGGGGATGTCATATGTCTACGAGCGCGGGAAATTTTGAAGAGTCGGGTGCCTGATGCGGCCAAGCCGCAGACCCCCGTTGTTGCAGGCCCTGGACTATTGAGTAGGCTGCCCACCCTGGAGCTGCCACATTTTGACGGTCGCTTGGACCACTGGCTGGGCTTCCTAAATCTCTATGAGAGTCTTGTCGATGCACGCTCGGACCTCGGACCTGCCCAGAAGCTGGCCTATTTATTGTCTGTCCTGGAGGGCGAAGCCAGAGCCTTGGTGCAGCACTTGCCGGTGACGGATTCCTCTTACCCGACCGCTCTGGAGCTTCTCTCCCGACGGTATCAGAACAAGCGCTGCCTGGCTGATGTGCACATCGACCAGATTTTGGGGCTACCGGCCATTGTCAGCACGTCGACGTTGCGCACTGACTTGCTGAACCCGTTGGTCTCAGCGACCAACGCCTTGAGACGCTTGGAGTTACCGGTAGAACATTGGTCCTACTTGTTGGTGCACATAGTGCTGCAGTTGCTCCCCGCAGAGTTGAGGTCACGTTTTGAGCAGAAGTATGGTGGGGATAGTGCCACCCATCTTCCCCCCTTTGACGCCCTCCTCAAATTTTTGGAAGACGAGTGTCGGTTTTCGGATAACACTCGTGGCGCCACGGGGTCACCCCCACTACCTTCTCAGCCTAGAGACCAGGGACGGACTAGGGCTCGGGGGCCTGTTGATGTTCCCCCCGCCCCCCGTTTTGCTGGCGCCCGGAGTCCTCGGGCTAGGGGGCCTGTTGATGATCGCCCCGCCCCCCGTTTTGCTGGCGCCCGGAGTCCTCGGGCTAGGGGGCCTGTTGATGTTCGCCCCGCCCCCCGTTTTGCTGGTGCCCGGAGTCCTTATCATTGTGACTTTTGTAAGGCAATGGGGCATGTCATGGCGCGTTGCCCGGATTTTTTGAATTTGCACGTAAGTGCCCGCCGCCGTATTGTCAACGCACGCCGTTTGTGCTTTTCGTGCTTGGGGGCCCACTTCCATCGGGACTGCCCCGACCCCCGCCCGTGTAGAATTTGTGAAGGGTCCCACTTGGAGATTTTGTGCGCCAACGCGAACCGCTCCAGCAGACCAGCTTCTGAGGGGGGTTCGCGCAGGGGGGGGTACCCCGGAGACGAGCACCGGGCTGAGACCCGCGATTCTGTACGCCGCACTCCACCCCCCGCGCAAGTTGAACGGGAGCCCCACGAGCGCCATTTGGTCTTCCCTCGTCAGGGAGAACGCGCATTGGCTGCTAGGCAGCAGTGGCCGGGTCGGCGCCGCTGCCTTTCTCCTCCGTTGGCGGAACGTCCCCGGCTGGAGTCGCGCCCTCCGCCATTCGGGCATCCGGTGGGATATGCCCCTCCAGTGATGGCGAGCGGCTCGGGACACCGCGCAGACGAATATTTTGATTGTTGGCCTCGTCGTGAACGAAGGCAGCCTGGAAGCGGTGATCGGTCGCCGCCCAGGCATCACTAAGAGATTGACGCCTGCCCGCTAAAGGACCCCCCCGATCAAGACGGTTTTGTTGCCAACGGCCTCGGTCAAGGTCTGGGGACCCTTGGGTGACTCAATTGTGGTCCGTGCCATTTTGGGCACGGGAGTCCGGGGTTGCCTTTTGTCGTCTTGGTTAGCGGGACAGGTTGGCCTGAAGGTGAACGACCTTTCAGGCAAGATTTGGGGAATTGGCGAACCGGCTGACACCACTGTTGAGGGAGGGACCTGGTTTGAAATCACCCTTGTGAGTTGTCCTTACCCTAAAATTGGTGCTCCTGCCCTTGTTATAACTGAACTTGGTTGGGACGAGCCACTTCGGGAAACCCTGTTGGAGGACGGTTGAGGCACTTTAGCCTTCCTTATGGGGCCCGTCACCCCCTTTTGTTGCCCAAGGCGGGCCACTTGGTTCAATTGTTGGTGACTGATCGTCACACTAAGAACTCGCATGCCGGTTGCAATGCGCTGTTGGCCATTCTGCAGTGAGAAATTTGGATTTTGTCGGCTGATCGCGTCAATGAGGCGAGGCCCTTTGCTGGCGTCGTAACGGACTTGCTGGTCCCCTTTTGTTGAAGACGTCCACCCTTCGTAATAGTAAAATTGTTAAGGCTTATTTGTACCTTTGGAGCTGGTAACCTCCCTCTCGACAGAGGCCTTTGAGGCGACTTTGGAAAGATTTGTGTCTCGCCGTGGGTTACCTTCTTTGATTAGGTCTGATTGCGGTACGAATTACAAGGGTACAAGTAACTATTTGAAGGAGGTACACGCCATCCTAATGAGAGCCAGGTTGACATTGGTAATAGTTTGGCCCGCCGAGGGGTCACTTGGTTGTTTGACCCGCCAGCCTGCCCCCCATTGGGGGGGTATTTTGGGGGCCGCGGTGAAAGCGGCAAAGGGACGCTGGCGGAGATTGTTGGGAGACACCGTTCTCACCTTTGAGGAACTAGCTACGGTATTTGGCCGCATTGAAGCTGTGTTAAATTTGCAACCTTGTCAAGACTTCCAATTGATTAGCGGACGGGTAGGCCCGTCCGGGGGGGGGGGGGGGGGTAGATGTTTAGTACCGATCGTTTCCGAACGCACCCTTTTGACATAAAGAAATTTGTTCTTGACATTACTCTGACTTTGACAGATAGACTTTGGTTCCGTTGTTGGAAAATGTCCGTTCTTGGGACTTTGATTTAATTGTAATTGGTAATTAAATACCGTTTGGAATCGCCGGTTGCAACCGATAATTGGGTCGCGATTATCTATTGTTTGAAGTTTTAATCCCCATTTGATGAAAAACCCGGGATATTTTTGGATTTATCGCCGGTTTGGTGCCCCGCGTGGCACGCGCATTTGCTGGAAACGAGTTTGGGCTGTGATGCTATTTGAACCGCGCCATCTGGAGACTGGCACCTTGTGAACGTTCAGAACACTTGACTTACATCACACTTTCAATTACTCACCTCATATTTACATACATATCACACTTGGGCGTGACCTAGGAAGGTCGAAGTTGGCGAACCCAGCACAGAAGGTTAGTGGTATTTATAAAGCCTCAGAGGCTATTGTGTAACCTTGTTTATTGTAAGCAACGTTAAGCTCCACGAACCGTGGACAGTTTTGGACACCCAGTTACCGTTGCACTGGCCAATTGTAGTCCTGAACAAATGACTTATGCGCTCAAGATCTGACAAGTGTCTAATTGAAGTGCAGTCAATAGACCGCACTTGAACGAAACGCAGTAGTGGTGTGTCAAAGGGTATGTAATACACTATGTGGTGTGTGGTGTCTTCTCTAGTACGTAGTACATATTACTTCAATGGTAAGATCATAAAAATCATAAGGACATTTTCTTCAAACTGACAGACAACAACAGTTGCTAAGATACAACATAAGAGGTTTAACGTATGGAGATTAAAACTATTTACAACACCCCCACTGAATCCCCATACGTTGCAAACAAAACTTAAACTTAACACTGCCCAAACCTTTAGTTAGGGCATCAGCTGGCATAGAACCAGTTTCACAGTATTTGATGCATATCACTTTGGATTCAGCTAACTCCTTAACATAGTGGTATTTTATATTAATACTAGTACTCACGCGGGGCTTCGCTCCCGTGGATTCTATCACGGTAAAAACATAACTCTCCTTTTTTGCAGTCGCGTAAAAAGTAGCCTATAACCTTCCTCAAGCTTCAAGCTACTTCCATACCAAATTGCATTCAAATCCACCCAGTACTTTCGAAGATTAGCGCGTTCAAGCAAACAAACAAACAAACTTTTCCGCTTTATAATATTAGTATAGATGTTTAGACCTTTTACCAATAGGATTATAGACCATCTTATTGGCACTTTGGCTATCACCAAACATATCAATAGTTACAAAATTTCCTGTCAGTTCTTCACAAAGACCCTTAACACAAACTACTTCTTTGGAAGCCTCACAAATAGCGATGTCCTCAGCTTCAGCTGTACTCAGCGCAATACACAGCTGTTTGTGTGCTTGCCATGACACTGTAGCACCACCAAAAACAAGAACATAGCCGGTAAACGAATGCCCATCCGCATTACTCCCCCAATCTGTGTCGGCATACGCAACCAACGGTTTACCAGTCTTTTTAAAAGATAATTTGTAATCAATAGTACCTTTCAGGTACCTTGGTACCCTCTTCAGTGCCACCATGTGATTGTTTGACCAACACGAGTTAAATTGGCTTAAATAACTGACAGCGAATGTTATGTCCGGTCTTGTACCACAGGACAAATACATAAGAGAACCCATTATTTCCTGGTAGCGAAGATCCTCAGTCTTCTCTCCTTTTGCAAGCCGTAGGTTAAGCTCAATTGGAGTGACTACGGGTTTGCAATCTTGCATTCCATATTTTTCTAGGATCTTCTTCACAAAATCGGCCTGAGAAAGGTGAATCTCCCCATCAGTCCGAGAAATATTGATTCCCAAACAATCTTTTACCTCTCCCAAGTCTTTTATCATGAAAGCCTTTGCTTTTGCCTTCTTGGTGTCCTCAATATCCTTCAATAGGCTTCCAAAGATATAAAAATCATCGACGTATAATGCAATGGCAAGAATGGAGTCCTTCTCCTTTTTAATGTAAACACAAGAGTCATCATTTGACCTAGAAAATCCACTTTTAATAATGTGGTCATGTACCTTCACGTTCCAGCAACGTGCAGCTTGTTTAAGGTCATATATTGCCTTTTTCAGCTTACATACTTTGCCCTGGTTAATCTTCGAGACAAAACTCTCAGGCTGTTCCATATACAGATCTTCCTCCAAATCACCGTTAAGAAACGCTGTGGTAACGTCTATATGGTGCACCTTTATCTAGCGTACCTTTGGAGTACCTTTATTTAGAAGTTCATTTCTGCAGACAAACCCAGCAGTAAACGAATCGAAGATAACTTAACAACGGGAGCAAAAGTTTCTGTGTAATCTTCTCCAAACTTTTGCGAATACCCCTTCGCAACGAGTCGGGCTTTGTGCCGTTGGACTGTGCCATCAGCACCAATTTTTAATTTGAATAGCCATCTGCATTTTACAACGTTAACGTCCTTTGGACAATCAACTAATTCCCAGGTTTTATTTTCCATCAGGGAATCATATATTTTCATGGCCTTTTTCCATAAATCCCTATCAGAACGCTCCATCGCTTCTATAACCGAGCTTGGGTTTAGATCGTTTTGTATGTGGTAATTATATCCCATGTCATCATATCTTTTAGGTTTGTGAATCCTGATAGGATAGCGCCTAGCAACAGGCTACTCTTCCCCCACTGGTTCAGGATTCACCACTGGATTCGGAAACTCCGAATCCAAAGAGTCATGAAAATATTCTTCAGTAGTATTTTCTGCCGACGTCGTCGTCCCTGACTCTTCTAATTCTCTACTACTTCTCTCCTCATCAGAGTCCAACTTAGCAGACAAAGGAATTTTTACTTCGACTGACTTTATCTTAGAAGTCGCATTAGAATGCTTACCACTTAGCGATAGAATTAGAGAGAATTAGAATGCTTACCACTTAGCGGACCATCCTCCAGGTTGGTTGTCTTGGTCATCTTATTAAAAACAGCATCACGTGCGGTTATTATTTTTAGAGACTATGGGAACGATAATTAAAACTCAAATTCACTACTATGACTGGTATATATTATTTTATTAATGCCTTAGTTATATCCATACATTCATGGGTCAGTGTAGTGTCGGACATGGCTCCACTGGTAGCTATTGTCATCCAATCAGAACATAGTAAGAAGCTGGTGATATTTGCCGTGACGTATATCTTGGTAAACCGTGGTAAACATATAAATAAGCCCGCTCGTACTTCGGAGCTAGTTAGTCTTTTGGTCGACTTGATGTAGCGATGTCGTCAGCCGGCCTCCACATCAGTGCTGCCGCGGGCCGCGGTCGGCCGGTCGCCTCACTCGCCGCTCAGTGCGCGGCTGCGCGCCGCCGCGGCCGCATGTATGCTATCTGTGTATGTAGACTGCTACATTATTCCCCCGCTAGTAAAGCGTACGGTGGGTTTTGATGTTCTTCCAGACCTGGTTACATGTGAGTAGGTTGTAGGTACTGGTGCTTCTGGCTCTGTATTTAATCTAAATGCCGGTTTCAGTCTATCGATAGTTATATTAGCTCTTCTGTTATGTAGTTGTATTGCATAATATTTATCCTTGCGTGTAATGACTTCGTACGGGCCGTCGTACGTTGGCGTTAAAGGCTTGGTTGCTGCGTCATTACGCACGTATACATGTGAGCATTTATGTAACTCGTCATGTATAAACGTCGCGCGATGTTGGTTTGATCGCCGCTGCGCCTGTGCTTTTTTCAACGCTTCGCTTAATGTATGCATCATGTTTGAAGTTGTATTATTATAGCTCGTAGACTCGTCGTAAAATTCTCCGGGTAAACGCAATGCTTGACCATACAATAACTCTGCCGTGCTTGCGCCGATGTCTTCTTTGATTGACGCCCTTAGTCCGAGGAGGACAGTGGATAATTCTTGTGCCCATGTTATTGTATTTAGCCTCGCCGTGAGAGCTGTTTTGAGCGTTCGGTGCCAGCGTTCTATCATCCCATTACTCTGTGGGTGGTAGGCAGTAGTACGAGTGCGACGTATCCCCATGCGACACATTAGTTTCGTAAATAGTTCCGATTCGAACTGTCTACCTTGATCGGTTGTTATTGTTATTGGGCAACCAAACCGGGCTATCCAGTGTTCGTAGAAGGCGCTTGCGACTTTTTCTGCAGTTATGTCCTCGAGGGGGCAGGCTTCTGGCCATCTAGTAGTCCGGTCTATCATTGTTAGCAGGTAACGGTATCCGTTTGAGGTAGATAACGGGCCAACTATGTCAATGTGCACGTGCTCTAGCCGATTAGTTTGTTTAAAAATTGCAATCGGTGAGTTTGTGTGTTGTTGTACTTTCGCTCGCTGGCACGGATCACAGGTTCGAGTCCAGTTGTTTATATCGCTTTTCATCGATGGCCAAAAATAGCGAGCAGTGACTAGTTTTCTGGTTGCTCTTATTCCTGGATGGCTCAGGTTGTGGATTATTTGGTATGCAGTTTTTCGAAAGTCGACTGGTAAATAGGGACGGGCAGTGCTGGTTGACATCTCGCAAATTATTTCTGTTGTCGCGTTAGGCACGAGGATGCTTTTGAAAATATGTTTTCCTGTCTTCCTCATTATCTCTAGCTCTTTGTCCTCTGTCTGTTTCCTTGCCAGTTCCTCATAATCAATAGGTGTCGGGCAAGTTATCGTTTCAACTCTTGACAGTGCGTCTGCGACTTGATTGTCCTTTCCTGTGATGTGTCGTATGTCTGATGTGAACTGTCCTATGTATTCCAGGTATCTCGTGCGACGCGGTGTTTCGTTGTTACCACTCGCTGTCAGTGCATTAATCAGTGGCTTGTGATCTGTATAAATCACCAGTTCACGACCTTCAAACATGCGCCGGAAATGTCTTATCGCCATATGTATAGATAAGAGTTCACGATCGTATGTGCTGTACTTTTTTTGTGCTTCACTAAGTTTTTTTGAAAAAAATCCCAATGGTCTCCACATTCCTTTGATTTTTTGTTGAATAACTGCGCCTACGCATGTGTTTGACGCATCTGTCATTATTGCGAACGGTTCGCTCTGGGACGGATATGCAATGAGAGTTGCATTTTCAATGTCTTGTTTGCACTTATTGAAAGCAACTTTCGCTTCTTCGTCCAGTTTATCTTTGACTTGTCATTCTTCTTAGCGTTGTGGAAATATTTACTTAACTCCTTTTGATGATCGGCAGCGTGAGGAATATTTAGACGGTAAAAGTTTAAAATTCCTATGAATCGACGTAGTTCTTGAATTGTTGTTGGCAGCGGATATGATTTGATTGCCTTTGTTTTTTCCTCTGTTGGAGTAATACCTTCTGAGCTTATTGAGTATCCTAGGAAATCAAGTTTCGATTGTCCAAAGATACATTTAGCTGCGTTAATCTGCAAGCCATTGTCGTTGAGTCTTTGAAGGACTTCTTGAAGGTGTTTCCTGTGCTCTTCTTCATTCACCGAAGCCACCAAAATATCGTCGATAAATGAAAATACGGGTAGTCCGCGCAGTACGTTGTCGATATGACGTTGAAAAGTTTGGCCGGCGTTCCTCAGACCAAAGCACATTCTCGTAAATTCAAACAAGCCGAAGGGTGTAATGACGGCTGTCTTCTTAATGTCATCTTCTCTATTTCTGATTTGATAAAATGATTTTTTTAAATCAAGTTTCGTGAAAATCTTTTTGCCTTGTAACTGCAAGGGCTTCTACACCGATATGCGTCTTTCCCGAATCTTCGATGAAAGTAGCACAGATTGGGCCTCCGATCACGTGATTGAGAACGTGAACGACTTTTATAGCGTTGTGAACGCTGTCTATAATAATTCCCACGATCCATTTTTAATGCTGCTACTTCTTTGGTCAATGTTTCGATCATGCTGATGATGCTTTGATCCGTAGAATTTATTGAGTGTGACGTTGAGGCTTGATTCTGGCAAGGGCACACAGAGTTTACTTCCTTTGTTTGTTCGTGCATCTTATCTGCCATGGCGGCTAGCGAGTCTAGCTTGCCTTCTTCACTGACTGCTAACACTGCACGAGTCGAAGCCGGTAGGTGTCCTGTCCATAACATGCGCAGCGTCGCCTCGGGTATCTTATCTCGTGCAAGGTCTCGCATGCGACGCAGCAGTTGTGATGGTCGCTGGTCGCCGAGCTCCATATCATTTAGCAATGTATGCAGCTGTTTCCCTTCGGATTCTTCAAATACGGACACCAACCTTTCTTTAATTTGTTCGTACCTTTTTGCGTTTGGTGGGGCCATGATGATATCGCTGATTTGTTCTATTTCTAGCTTCGTAAGATTTGCTACTACGAGTCCAAATTTTGCTTCATCTCCGAGCTTCTGGCTTACAATCACTGCTTCTAACTGAGCAAACCAAAGTCGAGGTTTGTCTCGCCAAAATTGTGGAATTCGCGATCTAATGCTAATCATCTCGATTGCTTCTTCTTGGTTTGCCATCTTAAACGCGGGGTCACCACTTTAGAGACTATGGGAACGATAATTAAAACTCAAATTCACTACTATGACTGGTATATATTATTTTATTAATGCCTTAGTTATATCCATACATTCATGGGTCAGTGTAGTGTCGGACATGGCTCCACTGGTAGCTATTGTCATCCAATCAGAACATAGTAAGAAGCTGGTGATATTTGCCGTGACGTATATCTTGGTAAACCGTGGTAAACATATAAATAAGCCCGCTCGTACTTCGGAGCTAGTTAGTCTTTTGGTCGACTTGATGTAGCGATGTCGTCAGCCGGCCTCCACATCAGTGCTGCCGCGGGCCGCGGTCGGCCGGTCGCCTCACTCGCCGCTCAGTGCGCGGCTGCGCGCCGCCGCGGCCGCATGTATGCTATCTGTGTATGTAGACTGCTACATACTCGACGCGGATTCTTTAAGTCAACAAATCGATACCCTTTTGTGGTTTCGCTATAACCAACGAAGATAAGCTCACAGGTCTTTGAGTCGAACTTCTTTCGACTACCATCCTTTATAAGTACCTGTGCTGTGGAACCAAACACTCTCAAGTTTGACATATCCACCTTGCAGTTTGTCCAGATTTCTTCGGGAACCTTTCTCACAAGAGCCATAGTCGGCGATCGATTCTTTAAATAAGTCGCAGTAACAACTGCTTCCCCCCAAAATTTCTTATCAAGATTACTATCGTGAACCATACATCTTGCCATCTCAGTAATCGTGCGAATACTCCTCTCCGCTACACCATTATGCTGTGGTGTAGGGGACGCTCGTCTGATGTACTATCCCACACTTGGCTAAATGAGCCTGGAAAACCTTATTAGTATACTCTGTCCCATTCTCACTTCTCAGCCGCTTAAGCTTCTTATCGGTCTGGTTTTCTACTAGAGATTGAAACTCATTAAACTTCTGTAGCACTTCATCCTTTGATTTCAAAATATATTCAAAAATCTTTCTGCTGAAATCATCGACAAACAATAGAAAATATCTATTACCTCCATAACTCTACACATTGACAGGACCAGCTACATCAGTATGAACTAATTCCAGAATATCAGAAGCTCTGAAACCTTTCTTTTTTCTAGCAAATTTCTGCACGCACTGCTTCCCTTGACTGCAAGGGACACAAGGATCATTCTTAACCCTTTTATCATAGTGTAGGCCCATGACAATCTTTTTCAAAATCTCCATTTGAGGCGCAGATAGGTGGCCCAACCTACGGTGCCACAGTTCGAAATTTTCTGAACCCTTACCTTCTAAACAGACCGTCGCCCCATCACTATTCGAATCTACGACATAAAGACCGTTTCTACGTGGTGCGCAGATTAAAGGTTTACCATCTACAAATACATTAGATTCGAAAATTTTACAATAATCTTTATCAAAAATGCAAACTTTACCTTGATCTGCAAGCTTACTTACGGACATCAAATTAGTTATTAATTCAGGAATTACTAAAGTATCATCTAATTTTATTCCTAACTTACGACCCTCATGACGCAGGCTCAGTTTCACAGGACCTTCAGATCGAAACTATCTTTTGATTATTTGCACATGTTATTATTTTGGAACATGATTTAGCCGGAATCAAAAGTGTATGATTAGGCGTCATGTAAGACGTAGCGCCAGAATCAATACCCCAACTACCACTGCTACCTGGAGCAGATAAAAAGGTTAAAAAGTCCGATTTAACATTATTGCTGGCCAACATATTTGCGGTCGAGTTTTTATCTTGCCGCTTGACCTTAAACTGCTTGCATTGCCACTTATATTGACCCGTTTTCTAACAAGAATGGCAAATAATCTCTCCTTTTCGATTCCGTCCTCCACTGGCGCTTGCAGCTGTATCAGTCACCAATGCTGAATCATCAATCTATAATTATATATATATTTATTAAATATAATATTCTATAATTCATCATACATATTGTTAGAGTAACTTCGAGAAGTTTCGATGTACCAAGGCCGACAGGTCGGAACCTGTCGGAAAAGAGAAAGTTTTGTGCGTAAACAACTTCAAGGTCACGACATGCGATTCTCGCTCAGTATTGGTAGATTTCCAAAAACATATCGTGACCCCCACACGAGTTCGACCCTCGTGTCAAAGGATATAAGACGGCAGGATTTGTCGAATAATCGTCGTGACGTCACTCGTAGTCGCCGACTACGACGCCTGGTCCGGATCCGCCTTTTTCGAGGCGGTGAAGGATATCCTGTTTCTATAACAGAGTATCGTCAAAAACAATTTGGTTTGGCCCCTTCAGGGTAAAACCACAGTTTCGTGGTCCTTGGTTGGAAACCTCACGGTGTCAACAATACCAAGGGGGTGCTGACCCGACGCACCCGCTGATCCCCTTCAGGGTGAAGCAGTCAATTAGAGTCGAGTGCTAGGTTTTGGCCTTGGGGGATCTCCTAGTCAAACCTAGTTACTGAGTTTCCTTTTCAGCTACACACCTAGTGTCGGTTGGGTGTGTCTACCCCTTCGCACTAGACCCAATAGGGCCCGGTTCGCACAATAAGACTGGCGACCGGTTACAAGCTTAGGGCTCACCATTAGGTACTCACCTCCCAGTCTCTACCCGACTGGGAGGGTTACACATCCCCGGACCCATCCATCCGGGGAGTTAGGTCAGTTAGGCTTTAAATAGGTCCCCCGCGGGAGAGAAATCTCCAAAATTTCCCCATAAAATTTTTGATTCATTCGCCAATCATGGCAAACTCCAATATTTTGGAGATATTGCTAGAAATACTTAAGGAAAACCCTGCTATTTCAGCCAAATATGGCGGAACAATCCAGCGTGAAATCGCTAACTGTCCTCCGGCTACCGAAGCCAACGTCGCTGATTTTAGTGACGCGCTTGACAGCGCATTATCTCCCCCGCTTGCTTATCAAGGCATTCCGGTTGGTCAATTCACGGAAGTGTTTATCAACTCCGATCCCATTGTTCATCGAACAACGAACGACTTCCAGGTAGATAGCCCTCTATCGCTCCCGCCCGCCGACAATGTCGTGCCGACCGCCCAATTCCCGAAATCATCCATTGTTTCCGGCCCACCTACTAATCCTATTGTTCATAGAACAATGGACGCCGCGCAGGTGTGCGCTGCAGTTGAATTCCGTGAAATGGACACCACCGAACCTGTGTCCAATAACAACTCTGACAATGATTTGTCATCATGCCCCTCGTCCTCGGAAAACGACTTTCAAGTCGTCACCGGCGGCAAGAGGAAGAAAGGGAAAACCTCCCAGGCCAGCAAGGCCAAAAAGACCACCGCGTCGCCCCCGTCCCCAACTCAAACGCCCGTTCGACCCGCTAGCACCGTCCCAACTACCTCTGCTCGCGCGCAGAATAGTTGTCCCCCCAGCCCGATAGCCCAAACTTCCTCAGCCCAAAGGAAGCAACGCCCTCCGCCCCCCTTTTACATCCAGGACAAGGGTAAATGGACTGATGTGTCCAAGATGTGTGTTGATCGAAAGATCAACTACACAAACGCCCGTGCCTGCCAAAATGGCATTAAAGTCACCGTCCCTACGTCGAACGACTATAGGGAACTATATCGCGCCCTCCGTGAAAGGAATATTTCCTTTCACACTTTCTCCTTCCCCGAGGACACGCCCACTCGTGTTATTATTAAACGTGTCCCTAAAGAAATCCTAGTACAGGATATTAAAGACGACCTTGTCGATCAAGGTATACCAGTGATCGCCGTCCATCGCTTACATAAAGCGAGAGGCGGTGAATTGTACGACATGGTTCTTGTCATTTGTGAACCAACCGAAGGTCATCACCCGATTTTCAAGATTAAGTCCATTTGCTCCCTATCCGGTATCTCAATTGAAAAGCCCTACAAAACCGCAACAGTGGGACAATGCCACCGTTGCCAACTGTATGGCCATGCGCAGAGCAACTGCTATGCGACTCCCAGATGCGTCAAGTGTCTGGGCGAGCACAGCACTGCGGAGTGCCCTCGGCCCAAAGACCGAACCCTCTGTTCGGAACAACCCAGCTGCGTTCTCTGCGGCCAGACCGGTCACCCGGGAAACTACCGCGGCTGTCCCAAAGCCCCCAAACTCGCTCCTAAATTAGCGAAGCGCGCCAACGCCCGCCAACAAAGAGAGGCACCTTCCTCTCAAATTCCCCAACGTCTCGCTCCTCAGAGACCATCCCCGTGGAACAGGCTAAACCACGAAAAAGCCTTTCCCTCCTTGGCCACTGCCAAACCTTTGCAGGCACTGATGGATATACCCATCGCAGCGCAGATCCTGCCTATAGCCGTGGCTCCAGAGGCCACAGCCAGTCCCCAACCCGAGCATCAAACCACTGTTGCTCCTGCAGCCAAACAACCGCCCAATCCCTCACCCGTCGCGCACGGCGAGTCTTGCGGCCAGACTCTACTGCGCCACTATAGAATATTTATGACCCGCCAAGCCAGGTCTCACCGCGATGCCCTTCTGGCTGCCGAGCAGCAGAATAACGGCAAAATTACGACGGCAATGTACAGCCAAATATTCAGCACACACAGTGATGTCGTGCTAGGCCTCGACCAGATGGATGCGATGGACTGATCCAATGGATTCCCAACGCACAAACCACACTAGGCCTCGATCCCTCAAATTAGGTTTTTTCAACGCCAATGGCATTTTCAACCAACGCGCCGAAATAACTAAATTCCTCCGCGACCACCAATTAGACGTCCTCCTTATACAGAAGACTCTTTTGAAACCCCACCGCGCTGACCCCAAAATTGCGAATTACCGTCTAGTTCGCAATGACAGAACACGCTGCTACGGCGGCGGTACCCTTATTTATTATAGGAAGGAGTTATACTGCATCCCTCTGACCCCACCCGCGCCTCTCTCTCACCTAGAGTACTCTGCCTGTCGACTAGGCATGACTGGTCATCCTCCGATAACCATCATCTCTGCCTACCATCCCCCACCATCGGTCGCGTCTCTTGCTTCAGACGATCCTATCGCGCTCATCAGCGATCTCACGACTCTCTTTGGCCTGAGTGACTCCGTCTTACTAGCGGGCGATCCCAACGCCAAACACCCCGCTAGGAACAGCAACACGACAAATGCCAGAGGCAGAATCGTGTATAACCTAGGCGCGACCCTAAACTATGACGTCATCGCTCCGATGACTCCCACCCACTACCCACACGACCACAACCATAGGCCCGATGTCCTCGATGTGGCGCTCCTAAAGAATGTAAACCTCCATTTACACTCCATAGAAGCACTTCACGAACTCAACTCGGTTCACCGTCCCGTTATCCTACACCTAGGTTCCCGCTCGGGTAACAATGATCCTACCCAACCTCCTCCGACCCAATTGATCAACGACTGGAGGAAAGTAAGTGAAAAACTGAAATCCACCACGTCGCCTCACTTGGACACCATTCCTGACCACATAGTCTCAGTCGCTGACACGACGGCGGCGATCGACTCGCTTACAGATCACGTACAATCCGTCCTGAACGATTGTTCAAGGGTAGTTCAAGTAGCGGAAGACCACCGCTGGAAACTCCCGGACGATGTACGGAATCTGATAACCGAGAAGAACGCAGCCATCCGTGCGTACAGCGCTTTTCCCTGCGCCGCAAACAAAGCTCACATGCACAACTTACAGCGTGCTGTAAGGAAACGCATTGCCGAGCAGCGTAATGCGAGCTGGGACAAGATGCTGAGCGAACTTGAGCCCACCCATCTTGCCTTCTGGCAGCTTCAGAGGAAGTTACGATCTACTGAAGAGGCCACAATGCCTCCTCTCATTCGTCCCGATAAAAGTGTCGCCTTCGATAACTCTGAAAAAGCAGAATGCCTAGCCGACAGCCTAGAGTCTCAGTGTTCTCCCAGCTCTCAACCAGTAGACCAAGCCCACATCGATATGGTGAACGCCGAAGTCGAACGTAGAACTTCCCTTCCGCCCGTCGAAGATCCCGATAATCCATTGGCCCCCATCACTCCTGATGAGGTCCAGGATATCATTATAAGTCTCCAACCACGAAAAGCCCCTGGCTCCGACGGCATCACCAATAGGGTTTTCAAACTTTTCCCCGCCCAGCTTATAGTGCTAATGACTGCCATCTTCAATGGCGCATTGAGCAATAATATGTTCCCCGCAACCTGGAAACAGGCCACCGTCATAGGTATTCCCAAACCAGGCAAGCCCAAGTCTGACCCGTCTAGCTACCGTCCCATTAGCTTACTCAACGTCCTCGGTAAAATCTATGAAAGGCTTATATATAAGCGGCTCAAAGATTTTGCCGAAGCAAAGAGTCTTATACCCAATGAGCAGTTTGGATTTAGAACCGAACACTCATGTATCCAACAAGTCCACCGCATCATAGAACACGTCAGCGCCGGCTTCCAACGGGGCGCAATAACGGGAGCCTTATTCTTCGACATAGCGAAAGCGTTTGACAAAGTCTGGCACAATGGCTTAATCTATAAGCTATACCAACTCGGCGTGCCTGACCGTCTCGTGCTCATCCTACGGGACTTTTTATCGAATCGCACCTTTCGTTACCGAATTGAGGGGGAGCTTTCCTCCCCCCATCCCATTCGCGCAGGAGTTCCTCAAGGCTCCGTACTATCCCCCCTCGTTTTCACGCTATTCACTAGCGATATCCCCAAGCATAAAAATACTCTGCTAGCCCTATTTGCCGACGATACGGCTATCTATTATACCGGTCTTAAACCCGATGCCATCGCTCGCACTCTCCAAACTTCCGCAAACACTCTGACCAAGTGGTTCCGGAAATGGAGAATCGAAGTCAATCCAGACAAAAGCCAGGCAGTCCTCTTTTCTAAGCCGCGGATAAACCCACCCTCCCCCGTCCGATTACCATGTACGGCAAGCCGATCCCCTGGGAAAAGCAAGCCAAATACTTAGGCGTGGTCCTCGATAAACACCTTTCCTTCGCTGAGCACATAAAGCAGGCACGTTCGCGCGCCGCTTTCGCTCTAGGTAGGCTCCACTTCATTCTTAGCTCCCGCAGCAAGCAACAAGCTGCTGCAGCAAGCTGCGTATTTTCACCGCGGTCATCCGTCCCATCATGACCTACGCTTGCGTTGTTTTCGCACACGCAAAGCCCTACCTCCTCCATAAGATGCAGACCCTTCAAAACCGATTCCTCCGTAGAGTCACGGGAGCCCCCTTTTATGTTCGAAATGAGCTTCTTCACGTAGACCTCAAGATGCCCACCATCCAGCAGTTCATGAAACGTGTATCCAAGCGTTTCTTTGATACTGCAATCCAACATAGGAATCCCCTTATCGTATCGGCCACCCAATACGAACCCTCGCGTATCTCTAAGATTCGCCGACCAAGGCATACCCTAGTCACTCCCGATGACGCACTCACCCTGCTCCAAGAGAGCCGTAAGGAAACCAGCACAGTTTACAAAAACAAAAATCGACCATCTTTCCGTCCTCGCCGCCGAGGCCCGCCGCGACGTCCCCGTAATAGTCCGCCCCGACTCTTGCCAGAGCCAGCCCGCGACGCTGAGCCAGTAGCTTTAAATTCCCTTATTAATAATAATAATGATATGATCCAGCCTCCCCCTGCGACGCCCTAAGCCGAGGTCCGTACCCCGCAGGGGGTGCCCTTAGCGTGTAGTCGCCTAGTTTGTAAGTTTTTAATAAGCCTTGGCTGGAGGCTTTAATTAATTTATTAATTAAGGCAACCACAGGCAAGCCCGGTTAAGCAGCCGACAACCTCAGAGGTTGACCTGCGAGATGCCACTCACAAAAAAAAAATCGAATAATCGTAGTATCCAACCAACCGGACAAGAAGAAACACCTGAAGTGAAAGAAGTAACAAGTCTGAAGAATATCAAGTGTAGTAGTGAAAGTAAATAGTGAAATAAGTAGTTCAAAGTAGTGAAAATAAACAGTGAAATAAGTAGTTCAAGTAAATAGTTTAAAGTGTATACGTATTGAAGAAACGTCATGAAAGTGTAAAGAACATTTAGGAATTAAGAGCGCGTATAAAGCAAAATTACCAATTTTCTATTTGATTTTACATGAAAAATTCCAGACCAAATCTTAAAATAAAAATATATGAATAACTACATCATATTTTCAAGGGCTCTCTCTGATCAAAAACATAAAATAATAACATTTCCTTGGTAGAAAAAAATCACGAAATAACCTCTAATTCTCATGTTTTTCCGTTTTGTACTCGATATGGTAATGCCTATTGCGACAAAAATTTGATAAATAATTATATTTAAACAAGAGTAAAGGCTTTGCTTATGTAATTCCTTTTAGTTTTGGATTTATTACGATAAAATACTTTTGGCGCATACTACGTTTTTATTCCGCGCAAGAAGTCATCTTCCGTCGCTCGTTGCGGGAGCTTCAAGCATATTTCTATTTCACACATCAGTCGCTACCGCTCTGTTGAGACGAGAGGACTACGCTCAAGTGTTTTAGCTGCGCCGAGTTATAATCATTTCAGTCGTAATTGTTGTTGTTGTTCGAACTAAATAGTGAAATGGGAAACAAAAAAAAACATTGAAAGAGAACTAAAAAAGTTACAAATTGACAGGATGGCTAATTGTCGAAGGTAAGTTTGTGAGTTACTTGTTTGTTATATACTGAAAAAATAAAAATACATTTTATACTTTCGAGAAAGTTTATGCAGGTGATTTTAGATTTTATTTTGAGAGACACAAGATCTAAATTCGTTTACCTACGCACTTTCGTGAGCCGAGTAGGTAACTAGACATAATAATATGTGGGGACATTTCACACACGGCTGTCTGACCCCAAACTAGGAAGACCCTGTACTATGGGTGTCAGACAGCTGATATACATAGACAAATATATTTTTAAATACATACATATATAGATAAACAACACCCAGACACGACGATATCAAAAATTCGTGGTAGGTAGGGTAAGATGGTCGACAATGAACCACCTAAATTTTCAAGAGCTGTAACTCTACTCCTGGGGGCCCTAAGTATATACTTTTTACTTATAATTGTAGATAATATAACTGGCTACATTATGTAGTACTTCATTTTTGATAAAGTACCATAACTTCTAATGTTTTTATATTTTTTTATTTATTGGGAAATGATTCACTGTGTACACTCAATGGTATTCAATGAACCGGGGGCTGGTACACAGTGAACCGTGAGTGCAAACAATGAACCATGCCAATAACCAAGCAATAAAATTATCGGATTATAATAAATCTTGTTAAATAAAACTCTGGAATCTATTTAACGTACCTATATATTTGTAGTTACAATCAAAAAGCGTTATTTTTGGTACAAAAAAGGTACATAATATCGTAAACATTAATGAAATTAACTTTAATTTCTTAGATATCAACAATTAGGTTTTACTTAGGTACTAATCAACAGGCAACAAGTTTGTAAGTAGAAGTAATATTTATAATATTATTTTCACAATCATTAATTAACAAATCCCTCAATCTAAATGAGATCTTGTTAACAATAAAGTTTCTGTAGTAATCCTAATCAGTCACAATGTTCGTATTTATTATAGTATCACAATAATTATTTTCTTTCAGCCTTTTATAACAAAAACATAAAAATTAAACTTTAATAACGCATATTTAAAAGAGAGATATTAACAGGAAATATATAAGTAGTTTGACGTCGATTGTTAGAATTTTCAATTTTAGGAAATGGCAGAATATATTTAATATCAACAATATTAACACCAGCTGTATCAGGTTCCTTTGGATCAGTAAATTTCTGTTGAATCTTACTTTTTAATTTTAGGTATGAGACATAATAATCACAATCTTCTTCATCATCCAAAATTTCCAGAATTTTACCGACGTAATAGATTTTTTCATTTTTTGTTTTAAAAAGTATTATAACAAAGTCATTTTCACGGGGACTACGTCTAAGTGGTGGGAAATCATCTTTTAGAACTATCTCATCTTCATCAGAATCACTTGTAATCTCACCTCCAGAAGATGATCCACTTGCCTGAAATTCTTCTTGATCTTCATCCAAAGATTCAACTGGGGTCACATTTCTCTTTCGTCGTTTACAAGTATTTTCCTTTCCTTTGAATAAGTTATGTGTAACTTTTTTTACAGCTTCAGTCTTTCTTGTTTTTATAGACTTCTTGTTTTTCTTTTCAGCCAGAGCATTCTTTTCTGGCGTGTCGGTTGCGATCATAGTTTTGCCAGCTTTTCTTCCACCTTTTCTAATATTTCGTGGTCTTGCTTTTAAAATTGGTCGAAAATCTTTCGGTGAAACAAAATTTCCTATACAAGGTTGAGATCTTTCTGGCGTTTTTCTACTGGTACTTGGTCTAATAACATCGCAGGGAGTGGTAGACTTATCAGGTGCACTTGAATCTGATTTTGAGTTGGAACTTACAAATAGTGCAGTTTGCAAAAGCGTATTAGTTGAAGAAGGTCTTATAGGTTCACAAAAATCTATTACGGATGCAGAAGAAGCATTCTCAAACTCAAAAAGATCTTTCATTGTTGCTAAAGAGGTTGCTTCAAGAGACAGTGAAAGTAAGTTTCTAGGTTCAACCGTATTTTGGTCATAATTGTTGGTAAGTAGAGAGGGTGAAGGCATTCTGTATTCACCCGGGTCTTGATCAGCATTCAGTACTGAAACATCCGAAAGGTTTGTAGCACAGCTTGTAGCGTCGTCGTCATCTACATTTGTTGGTGTTGTTCTATCTAATATCGGTTCTGGCCTGTCTGTGATGTTGCTCGGCAAAAAGTCTAACTCCGAAAAAATCTCTCTATTAAACGGAAAGATACCACATTTTTTGAAAGCGTTTGTTATGTTTATTGGGGTTAACGCTTTCAAGTATGCTTCTCCAACACATTCTGCTATATCATATATAGAAATTGGTCTCCGCGGGTTGCGTAATAGCCACGAGTCAACAGTAGCGTTATAATAGCATTTGAAAGGTCCGTTCACACCAACATCAAGCGGTTGGAGCTTGTTTGTAGTGTGTGGATGCAGCGTCAGCACTGTGACTCCTGATTTATTTGCAATGTCAAGCGCTTCGATCGAGAGATGACTTTCGTGGTTATCCATTAGTAATAATGATGGATTGTCTTTCGAAGACGCTGTGAATTTCACGAAATGTTTTATCGTTTCAACAAAAAGGTCACTATTCATCCAACCTGTCTTAGAAGCCAATCCTAACGTTCCAGTAGGCGCGCCCCTAATCATGTGCGCTACGTATTTCTTGCGAGGGAAAATCATGACAGGTGGGAGCGCGTGTCCAGTTGCATTAACGATTAAACACGTAGTTACTAAAATCCCACGCTCACCACTAGTAATCTTAGCGATATTTCTACCTTTTTGGGCTATCACTTTTCCAGGCCGTTGTACTGTGGTAGTGGATGTTTCATCCAGATTGTATACTCTAGTTCCATCACCAAATTGTGGAAATCTTCCATACACTTCTTGAAGATTGTCAAAAAATGATTTGACATTTGTAGGATTGAATGATGTGGCTCGTGCAATACTACATGCTTCGGGTTTTTTAATGGACAAATCAGGGTGCCTTTTTTTAAATCTACGTAACCAGTCTTTACCCGCCATTCCCTTTTCTTTCCAACTAGTGGGATATTCGAGCTTGTTTATTTTCGCCATTTGAAAGGCGAGTTTTCTGCATTCCTTTGTATTTAAACCGTAAAATTTGTTGGCACAATCGAGAATATACATCTTTAGACTTATTTCCTGCTCCTCCGTGAATATTTTATTTACGCTGTAGTTTGGTTCCATGGAAGCAGACTGGTCTTTCATATATTTTATCACATATCTTCTTAATGTTAGATATGGTATGTTGCTATCTTTTGCATCCTTTCTCAAACTCATGCCGCTAAGATGTAAATTTACAGCAGCCTTCATTGCTTGAGGTAGGTGGTATCCTTTTTTCCTCGCAGATCTATCTAATTTTGTTCGACCCATCCTGAAATTTTGAATTTTTATTAGTTTTTTTTTTTATTTCCTAAAATAACTAGGTATAAAAACCAATTTATCTGGTTTAATACTCAATCTACTAAAGGTGGTACGCAATGAACCAAGGGTAGTACTCAATGAACCAAGGATGGTACTCAATGAATCACTGGTTCATTGTTTACTCTCTCAAAATGGTTCATTCTATACCACCCCATACTTAAACATTTTGAGGTTAAGTAGCCAGATGCACAAACACGAGGTGCTTAACAAAACTTTCTTAAGTAAAAGCCCAAAAAACAAGTAATTTATTAATCCAATTGATATTCAGCTACTATTTACACAAATAAAATGAGACGAAATTTTACTTACGTTATTTTTACACAATTTTCGCTGCAAAAACACAAAACACAGGCGCGCGCGGCCACTTGCACCGCTAGCTTGCTGTCGACTGGGGAGGGAGGAGGGCCCCTCAAAGACGCTTACTTAATGCAGTTTGCACCAAACGGCAAGGTCGCGTTTCTGAATTATTTGCATGGTTCACTCTGTACTGCTGGTTCATTGTTAACCACTCGACCCTACTTTATTAGATTATTAGGATAATAGGTAATAAATTACATTCATAATAGGTAGCTATTTACTTTTGCTATTTTGTTATGTTATTCTTCACGATACAATTTTATGATCATTTTCCCATAATGTAGGTAGTTATGAGATCTTCTAAAAATCTAGATACACGGATGGACAACAATAATGATCTTGCGAGTATCCTATATAAAAAAAAAAAATCTACCTATACCACTTCTTATTTAATATTTCTATGGTCACTCGTAGTCGTAGGTAACGCGGGCAGAATAGTATATGCAAAATAAACACAAGCTTTTAGTTGGTATCCGTGTTTGTTCGATGAAATATATTTATATCGATTACGAACCTATTTAAGTATGCCCATTAGGTATTTAAACCCTATTTTTGTAGATCAATTTATTGTGGACGTGATTGTATAACAAGGAATTTGTTTTGAAATAATATTTTATTTTCAGAATGTGGCCACCTCGCTCGCCAGATTTAAACCCATTGGACTTTTTTACTGGGGCTGTTTAAAGGAGGTAGTTTATAAAGAAGAAATCACTTCAGTTGAACAGCTGCGACAACGCATACGTTCGGCTGCTGACGAAATATCGTCGGCAGGATTTGCGCGCCGATTGAGACGGTCCTTCATAAGAAGGTGTAGAGCGTGTATAGCAGCTGAAGGAGCCCACTTCGAACATCTTGTATATTTTCTTTTTCAATAAATTTGTTTAATTACTAATGTCTTTTATGGTGTCAACAAACCCATAGTGATCAAATTTTAAGGAAATTCTCATTCTCTTTGAGTCTAAAATTAGTTACAGCAGTGTTAAAGTAATTTAATTTTGAAATCAAATTTGTATAAAAATTCTCCTTTAAGATTCGAACAGCAATAACTTTGTACTTTATCAAGATACTGGTTATTATTATACCATTTTAGAATTTGCATTAAATAGGCAATTATCTATACTTATAATAAATCTGTAGAGAGGTCAATTCTGTACATGAAATATATTTTTCAACAGTATTATAGATTGACATATTATATTTCCCTACTAAATTACGAAAGTTAATCTGTGTGTTACATCTAAATCACTGAACCGTGAGGAAGGACATAGGCTACTTTTTTTACGAAAAACGACGGAAACGTGGACGAAGTCGCGGGCAACAGCTATCTATGCTAATATATAAGGCTGAAGAGTTTGTTTGTTTGTTTGAACGCGATAATCTCAGGAACTACTGGTTCGAATTGAAAAAAATATTTTTAATTAAATACTCAATTTATAGAGAAAGGCTATAGGCTATATATATCATTACGCTAAGGCCAATAGGAGCGGAGCACCAATGAAGAATGCTTCAAAATCGGGCTTAAATTTAACGTTAGCCCAAAGTAACTATTCCACGCGGACGAAGTCGCGGGCAAAAGCTAGTCTAAAATAATGAGCCACCGCAGTGTAGTACATTTTTTTTCGATATAGTCTGGCGGGAATAATTCCGAATCATTCCCGTCGTATACTTCGGAAGTATTCCGAAATATTCCGAAACTTTGGGAATATTTCAACTGCCAAAAGAAACCAGGAAAATCGACCTTTGAAGTCGGTTAATATACCAAAACCTGCTCCTACCTAAGTATAACAAATACTTTTCTGAAAACCGCATCAAAACGTGTTTGCTTGCAAGGTTTGCCTTTAATTGTTTTTATTGGCTGGGCTATTAAACGCGTTAAGTAGGTAGGTAATGATTATTACCTACCTATGCGACTCGCGAATACTCGCGATGCGTACAGAGCTACATACAAACTAACCAAAAACATAGGTAACCCTTTTTCAAAAAACAAATAAAATATGCTAGGCCTGGTTTTTTATTCAACTACTGACATTTATAAAAATAGCATTCAATTTCGAAATAAGTAGAGTACCTACCTAGAAACAAAAGAATAAAAATCCTGTTAATCGCAGGCTAACATATCTACCTATAAAAATATCAACATATACTTAATCAATCCCATTTATAATAAAACTAGTACTCACGCGGGGCTTCGCTCCCGTGGATTCTATCACGGTAAAAACATAACTCTCCTTTTTTGCAGTCGCGTAAAAAGTAGCCTATAACCTTCCTCAAGCTTCAAGCTATTTCCATACCAAATTTCATCCAAATCCACCCAGTACTTTCGAAGATTAGCGCGTTCAAGCAAACAAACAAACAAACTTTTCCGCTTTATAATATTAGTATAGATAAACATTTATATTTTACTCTTGTATCGTACGTAGTCTCGCACTGAACAATAATTAACCCACCCACCACACAACAAACAAACACGTTAATTTCGATTGAATTATTCGGGCGAAATATTCGGAAACATTCGATTGCGGGGTACGAATCTTTCTCGCGGGGGGAAAACTTCTCCGGGGAGCATCTCCCCTCTTACCGCACCCCGCTCCGCCATCGCAGCGCGGCGGCAGCGGCCGGCGCACAGAGGGCTTTATTTAAATTCATTTTGAATAATTCTGATTTAAAGAAACTTTCCCAGAAGTATTCCGGAATTATTCCGAATTTTTCAGAAGTTTTGCAACTATAGATACAGGGGCCCAAAATTGCGTAATTCGTTAAAATTTAAGAATAACTATTTTTTGCAATATTGATTTAGAATGTAATAAAAAATCTTGATACTGATCTGATAATACAAATATTCAGGACAGATATAAAAAAAAAAAAAAAAACAAAATGAAAAAAATATCACCAATTTTAGAAATGGTACCTAATTTTGTAAGAGTAAGTACGATTTTTATTTAAAATATTAAAAATATCAATAATTTGGTCATCCATGGGCATATGACGATATAAGTGGGGTAAATGATAGATATTATCTGGCCAATCGACAGTTTCAGAGTTATCCATTATTTACGCCACACCAAAATCACGCGCCAAAATAATATTATATTATACATAATATAATATTACCTTTTGGTATTGATTTTATATTGATTCGTGTTCAGTATCAGTGGTATAGTCACCTCCTACTAACTTACTATTTACGTATTATTCGCGTACACATAATAACATTTCGTAATATTGTATAACGCAGTCATACTTTGAATACAGTTGTTTCATCTGAATATTATACGTATACTTACTACAGAAGATACGCGTCGAGCGAGCGCGTAGGTACACGCGCGATCGTATTCGATGTGAGGAGCGGGTAGGGCAGTGCGGGTGAATTCTAAAATTTTGCTGGCTTTAGGCGCGCTCTTAAGACTCTATAGTGAACTTTAAACGTGTATAGAGACAGTATATATAGACATAAGTGAAATTGCGAAGATAACAAATAAATCAGTGTTTGAAGATTGAGTTTTATTTCAAGAGCTATCGACGTATGTCGAATTGAATAAATAAATACAGTCCACGCCCATGCCAATGGATTGTATGAATCTGTCAAATCTGCCAACATGATGATTCCGACAAATTCGTCGTCTAAAGCTGCTCCAATGCTATGCAAGACTTGTTGAGTTGCTTGTACTTCAGTGACATAATTATGCTTCCATATTTTGAAAACTTGACAGTTTCAAACTGAACATCTTACTCAAAAGAGAGAGCCTTCGCATCTAACCATAACCATCTGCAGAGCTAACCATGTCTCACGTGCCGTCTTAGCGTTAGTTATGAGGGGGTACACATTTTCGGCAACTAATCATTGAGGTAATATGTACTACGTACTAGAGGAGCTATCCTAAGCAAAGAATATGTTCCATTTTGGCAAGAGTTTAAACTTAAGTTCGCTGCAGCGCTGAAACAATAATTAGTCGTATAACAAAACAATAAAAACACGCAGCGCTAAAGCGCTTCTAAGGTGCAGTTTTCTCGTGACCAAAAGGTCGGAAGCGCCGCGATTTACATAGCGCTTACGCTTTTCGTTCAACTTTCTGCTATGACATGTCACTTATATAGATTAAACTGCTGACTACAGAAGTGACATAGCTTTATACCTAGCAATCTTCATTCTCTCTTTTTTCATACTTTATTATTAATTGAATTTAACCTCAAAGTACTTAAAATGAAACAAACTTTTGTTTTATTGTTAGTTTGTTAGTGTTATTGTAAATATTTCTAACATATTTGTAAGCTGCTAACGAGTAGTAACGCAGTGTCAATGCGAAGTTACGTAATGCGGGTGTATATTTTAGTAAATATCCACTTTTTTATTATATTTTATTAATCTTTTGTAAATTTCGACCAACTCTGCTTTAGCAAGCAAATTAGTTTCGGGTATTACTTACATCGAGAGAAAATTGTAAATTGTTTTAAGACATTTAACAAGAAGGGTCAGAGATTCACATTTTTTTAAGCTGTCTGTTTTGGCGTTGTACCTTTTTAATTTTATCAGTTAACTTTTTTTTGCAATGGTTGTCATGTATTTTTTGTTTCAGAACAATTTTTCTTGGTGAATCAAGGATTGATTCTGACTCGCTAACAGACTCGGAAATCGGTTCTATTTTTCCAGTACTACTGTGCCACACCTTTGGTTAAAACAAACAAAACATTGTTAGTAATAGTAAAATAATATTTTGATACACGTCTTGAAACAGTATTATTTTCATTATTGTTACTTACATCTATACAAGGTACAGTCTTCTTCAAAAAATGCTTTCCCGCTTTGGTGGTATATTTATCCTCTTCGCGAAAATGCAACGAGATATATAAGTATGACTGGATGGTAACCAGGTCTCTTCGCTACGGTTGTTTTGTATATCCAGTTTTCTCTATCTTTACGGCCCAAACGTGGAAACCTGAAATAAATAAAATGTAATAAGTTATGTCTTACAATATGCAATAATTATTTTAATGTTTCAGTTTGTATCTTTTTTCGTTGAACAACCACAGCCAGTTTTTTTCTAAATATATCTTGGATTATTATTGTCCGATATAAAAATAAATTATCAGCTTATTCTACCTACGCTTATAACACAAATTGTCACATCTTAATTTTTAGTCTATGAAACATGGCATCTGCCAAATATATTTTTTCAAATTATATTTTAAAATGAATATCTAGTTACTCACCGATGAAAAGTTATTCCTTTGCCCTTCGCCGTATTAACTGAACTATTAGTGCAATATCGTAAAACACACGATTGCATATCTAATGCGTTTGAACGTTTTTTTCCTTTAAAATAAATATTGACATGCGCTCAAGATCTGACAAGCGTCTAAGTGAAGAGCAGTCGATAGACCGCACTTGAACGCAACACAGTAGTGATGTGTGGTGGCTTCTCTAGCACGTAGTACATATTACCTCAATGCAACTAATAGGCATATTTTAGCTCGTGCTTTGGCATCTCGCTTTTTCTCAGCTTCTGTGTCTACAATAAATGTATGTCCAACACAATCCCATAAATCATGATCTATTAGAAACATTTGAATTGCAAACGACCATGTTCCATAGTTGGATTGGCCCATCAATTTTTGTATGGTGACCAAAGATATATAATAAACTAATGGTGACTGTTTCACTTTTCTGCATCTTGAGAAGAAACAAGTTCTACTCACTCCCTACAAATTTAGCGTCAACAAAGCTATGGACTGGGCCCATAACCTGTTGGAAATAAAACGAAAGGGAGCTTCAGAGATATGTGCAGATTTATATATTTAGTAAGATCATAAAAATCATAAGGACATTTTCTTCAAACTGACAGACAACAACAGTTGCTAAGATACAACATAAGGAGGTTTAACGTATGGAGCTTAAAACTATTTACAACACAATCAACACATAGAATCGACTTTGACTAGAGATGGGTTATACTAGGTAAATTTGGGACTAGGTGCACCTATTCTTAGTATTTAAAAATACGTGATCCAGATACCTATTCCACCTAGTCCACCTAGTATCAATTATTACTTATCGAATGTGGTCATGGTGCACGTACTTAGTCCAAGTATTTTTTTTATTGTGGTTACTAATTTTGCAGGAAACTGCTAAACAACAACTTTTTTTTTTTTATTTATTTATTAGGTTCACCAACGACTGTTTACACTGATAATAATTCTTAAAAACTATGGATATCCAAGAGTAATAGTGTAACAACCACTTAAAGGTAAACACCACATGTACATATAATTCTTATTTCAGTAATCTAACCTTAACATTTGTCTTTTATAACACAATAAAAATTAACTACATCTTTAAAAATAATATAACTCCAATAAAATAAAATACATCCTGGTTATCATGGATCGGGTAAGGATTTTATGATAATTGATTTAAGCTTTGCCATGGAATCATAATGTAAGTCGATGAGATCGCTAGAACTATTTATGACCTTACAAAATCTAGCATAAGGAGAATTAGAACCTAAGACGGTTCTTCTAAATGGAGGACACAGCGGAGTGATGGAGTGGCGTGGGATTCTTGACGGAGCGCGAAAGTTACAAAGTGCAAGCAGCCTAGGGCACTGAATGCTATTATTCAAAATTTTGCACATAAACAAAGCGTCATTAAATCGCCTCCGTTTATCTAAACTATCCATAGCAAAGTGCTTTAATCTTTCTTTGTAGGATTGTTTTCTTTTAGCTATGCCACTTGAGAATGCCAAGTGCCAGAGGAATCGCTTTTGAACTCGCTCAATTCGCAAGTTATGTACCGCATAGTGTGGTCGCCAAACCACACTACAGTATTCTAGCCTACTCCTAATCAAACTGTTATATAGAAGTATTTTAGTTTTAAAATTATGGAAAGTTTTAATATTTCTAATAACAAAGCCAAGCATTTTAGACGACGATTTTATGATTTTATCCAAATGGGGGAGGAAAGTTAATTTTCTATCAAACTAACAAAAATGAATAAGGTATTATGATTAAATTTTACGATGACGGTCTTTAAGCTTCACGGACTCACCTCGTTGCCACTTCTCCTGTACTTGATATTTCTATTGAACTTAGGGTGTTAGCACCAGCAATCAGTGATAAGACTAGGTTGGTACCTAGTAATTGGACTTTATACTCGAGACTAGTCAGTAATCATTCGATCCGAGAATACTCGATCCGAATGAGTACCACCTAGTCTCGACAACACTAAGTATTACGAACTATCTATTTACTTGGTCTTTTCGAGACTAGTTGGTACTCATTCGGATCGAGTATTCTCGGATCGAATGATTACTGACTAGTCTCGAGTATTGAAAGATAAAGATGGGAAGACTACGGAATAGCGTAGTTAAAAAAGGACAGAATATATATTCTTGCACAACACGCGTGCGCGTTGCATTACTTTTATGTACTTTGAATTAGGGTTTAAATTCAAGTGACTGACAAACGAATGATTTTGACAAACATGAATGAGCGGTAAAGCAGGTTTGTAACGTGTTGAGTGAGTGGAATGCAATTACGCGTTAGTGCTATGAAGCCTAAGAGCAGTTGGATTTCGCTAGTGTTGGGTAGGACACGACTTGAAAAAGATTTTGTAAGAGTAGCCTCTTTTTTGTACTGAGCCGGTACAATGTCCCACTTCAAATGAGGCGAGGCGTACTGAAGCTCGGCGATACATTTGAAGTAACCAGTACTGTTGGGTAGGACACGACTCGAAAAAGAGTTTGTAAGAGTAGTCTCTTTTTTGTACTGAGCCGGTACAATGTCATAATACGTCATTGGTCCCACTTGACACTTCAAATGAGGCGAGGCGTACTGAAGCTCGGCGATACATTTGAAGTAACCAGTACGAATATGATATTTGATGTTATTGTGTTAGTATTGTCATAATATTACAACCTGTTTTTCTCTCAAACCAATATAAAAATAATAAACCACTCCAATATAATAACACAAACTAGCTAAACAAGCATAATAAATAGTTATTGAAAGTCATTCACTAAACA
The DNA here is from genome assembly GCA_943138885.2 of Tholera decimalis. Classification (NCBI taxonomy): domain Eukaryota; kingdom Metazoa; phylum Arthropoda; class Insecta; order Lepidoptera; family Noctuidae; genus Tholera; species Tholera decimalis. Next base: position 1,379,253 of record OW964551.2, on the reverse strand, counting down.
GTGAACGCAATGATAAACAATTAAAAACAATAATTTATCAATATATTGCATTAAAATTTTCAATGCAGAATCAAAATTTTAAATTTTAATAGTACCTACACGTTTCAATTCACGCCTCATCGTAGTACATTTATTTAGCATTAGAGTGAATAAAATATATCATTGCTTCTCGAGTCGCGTCTTGTTTCGTCCCTCGGTTCATTGAAAAATGTCGTACTAGTGCAGCATGTGCCGCGCTTTCTATTTCTAAAATTTCTCTCACCCTTACGATGAGTGACGAGCGTGCACCGCGACCGCGACATAAAATTTGAAGTAGTACATTTTATAGTGCCGAGCCGCTCTTACATTTTGACGTCATGTACGGGACAAATGTACTGCCTCTTGTAAGTCCTACTCGACACTAGATTTCGCAATACTTCATGATACTAGGTGTTGTAAAAGTGAGAATAGGTGCCGCCTAGTATCGTTTACCTATTCTTCGGATCTGTTCTAGTAAATACGACTCATCTCATCTCTAACTTTGACATTTTAATAAATTGACAGTAGGTAAATGTCTAAAAATTTTGTTTCATACGAGTAAACATTATTTTATATTAATTCCTACATTATTCCTTTGTTCTAAAATATGCTATTTAAGTTATAAAACGCGTGTTAGTCTAAGTTTGATCCATGTATGACAAGTATTGTTAGAATCGTCTAGTCTGTGACCTCAACCTGGGGATGGTGAATCATCACTTCAAATATCTACTAGTTGTTTAGATTCAGGCCACCGATTCATCAGGTACAATAACTTGCACTACTACTGGTCAGCTAATACCAAGTATTTACAATCTTGAACTGGTCTTGCTCTTGGAGGGTCCATGTGAGATTTCACTAGATACCCATCTGTCTCTTAAGTTAGCTAGTAACCTTTGTTTGTCATGTATGTGTGATGACCTTATATCCATATATTATTCTTATTCTTAGATATTTTATGTAATTGCTTTTTCCTGAGGTGCTATTAAATAAATTATTCAGAGCTAAAAATTGAACTAGAATAGAGTCATGTACTTCCATAGAACTGTCTAATGCTATTATAATTAAGAAAAACCATTTATTGTGTCTTTGTATAAATTAAAAATTGTTATCAAAACATAAACCTGATCCACACAGTAATTGAACCACAAATTGTTCTTTCAGAAGTAAGCTTGCTGCACCAAGATGGAGTGGCTGTTTGGGCACAAGATGACTCCAGAGGAGATGCTGCGTAAGAACCAGCGCGCACTCAACAAGGCGATGCGGGACCTGGACCGAGAGCGCATGAAGATGGAGCAGCAGGAGAAGAAAGTCATCAATGATATCAAAAAGCTGGCCAAGGAAGGACAGATGGTCGGTATTTACTTAATCAGACACTCCTTTCTTTTTGGGGCTCTCAATATTTTGGTATTATTCTATTTCCTACTCTAAAATAATAGTACATCCAGGTATCCAAATAATAATACAATGCAATACAATACAATACAATCTTTTTGGTTTGGACCATAAATCCATAAAATGTTAGTAACTTATACCTAATAGCTTATTATCTAATGTTAGTAGAGCTTTCGTAATGTTGAATTTCTGTATGTTGACCTCTGAGTTTGTTTCTGTGTTTCTTCTCAGGGTAGTCAGTTAGGAAACACGGGTCTCATCTAGTTTACATTTACAAAAAAAATGATGTGTGAAAGTGTTATATATAACCTATTTGCAAAAGAAACAATTATTTCATTATTATTGTACTTAATGTTAAAATAACTATACCAAATATGTTGGATTTCTAAAATGTTGAATTCAGAAGATATTGAATGATATTGTCATTTACTCGGAGAGAGAAGGAGAAGCACATATTTCTCGTAGTTCATCCAGCTGGCTACTCAGTGGTACCATGGAAAAAAAATTGAATCCTAATTTAAGTCTGAAAACATCCATTCTCTATGAAATAATTTATGGAGTATTGAAATCACTTGTGGGAAGTCTCTGATATACTGCTTTATCATACTAAGCGCTTTTCTTCCACATTTATTGTGCACACAGCCAAGGTGTGGAAATCCCTGCTTCCTTCTGTGATCCCTACTTCATATAACTGTTTGCCTTTGAATCAAGAGTAGACATCATATTCATCAGTTTCATCACAGACTTTTATTGCTTTCCATCAGGTGGGATTGAGGTCAACAGCAGGCTCATCTGACTTAAAAATGTAAAAAAAAATTGTTTCCAAATTGTACAGGGGATATTGTCTACTTGTTGAGATGTTTCTGAAGCATTTTATATTTCATTAGAAAAAGTGTGTCACAGCTCTCTTAAAATTTTTGGTGATAGCCTCATTTAGTGGTTTTTGAAATATTCTAGACACCTTTCTATTTTTAGCGAATTGGGAGCTGTATTAATGAAGCAACAAAAAATAGTGTTTTATTCGTAATTAGAGTAATTATATTTAATGTTATCTCACTGACCAGGATGCTGTGAAAATAATGGCGAAGGACCTGGTGCGCACGCGGCGCTACGTGCGTAAGTTCATGCTGATGAAGGCCAACATCCAGGCCGTGTCGCTCAAGATCCAGACGCTCAAGTCTCAGAACACCATGGCGCAAGCCATGCGGGGCGTCACGCGCGCCATGGCCACCATGAACCGCCAGCTCAACATGCCGCAGATACAGAAGATCCTGCAGGAGTTCGAGAAGCAGTCGGAGATCATGGACATGAAGGAAGAGATGATGAGTGACTCCATCGACGAGGCCATGACTGCTGACGACGACGAGGAGGAGAGGTACTCCATACTGCACGGAGACACCGCCCGGTTGTGTGCTACCCGTGTGGTTCACAGTTCAGGCCTGGGCTTTTCCTTTGGTCGAATTTATCCAGTCAAATGTAAAGGGTCTGAAACCATGTTGTCGGCCTCACACATCCTCGCGGTGCCATATTATTTTTCATCTCATACGTGTTTGTCGTGATAAGTTTTAGCTTGTAGCCCACTGCGTGTGATTCAGCTCTGTGCAGTGGCGAGACACACGAAGTATCTCATGTAGTGACCAACTTCATCAATGTCTTACAAGAACGTAATACATACCATTACACATAGCAGTCTTTAACAAACGTTTATTTAAATACCTCAGCCTCAATGCTATTGCCCTGTGTATTTATAATACACAGATTAAACGCAACGAGTAATCGGCCGCGAGATCGTCGATAGATGACACCTATTGGCTTAAACTCTTTCTTAAGAAACTTTTCGAAATATTCCATTGGAACTTGCGATTTGAAGCTTGTGTTCTATTTCATCACTCAACTTTTCGATCTTTAACTCCAGTTCATCTTGCCTCTCAAATATTCTGTTGTACCAGCTTTACAGAAGCCTTCATCGCTTATTTTGCACTGCTCTGTTGTTTACGCTGGTTGTTGTTTCCACAACACAGCACTATGTCTGACGGCGCCCTATGGTGGTAGTCGATGTCTGCAAGCTATTGACATGTATGTTGTGTGTGCAGCGAGCAGGTGGTGTCGCAGATCCTGGACGAGCTGGGGCTGCAGCTCAACGACACGCTGTCGGGCCTGCCGCAGGCCACCGGCTCGCTGTCCGTCGGAGGTGAGTGCCGCCGCGCTGTGTGTGTGTGTAGTGTGTCCTGTGGGGCTGTGCGGCTAACGTCGGGTGTGTTGCAGCCAAGCAGCCGGCGGCGGCGGCGGCCGTGGCGATGGGGGGCGGTGCCGGGGGGGCGGGGGGCGGGGGCGCGGGTGCGGGGGGTGCCGCCCTCAGCGACGCGGACGCCGAGCTGCAGGCGCGCCTCGACAACCTGCGCCGCGAGTAGAGCGCGCGCTGCTCGCCTGCGCGGGGGGAGGGGGGAGGGGCGGGGGGCGGTGCCGGGGGAGGGGGGGAGGGGCGGGGGCGCCGCCCTCAGCGACGCGGACGCCGAGCTGCAGGCGCGCCTCGACAACCTGCGCCGCGAGTAGAGCGCGCGCTGCTCGCCTGCGCGGGGGGAGGGGGGAGGGGCGGGGGGCGGTGCCGGGGGAGGGGGGGAGGGGCGGGGGCGCCGCCGTCAGCGACGCGGACGCCGAGCTGCAGGCGCGCCTCGACAACCTGCGCCGCGAGTAGAGCGCGCGCTGCTCGCCTGCGCGGGGGGAGGGGGGAGGGGCGGGGGGCGGTGCCGGGGGAGGGGGGAGGGGCGGGGGGCGCCGCCCTCAGCGACGCGGACGCCGAGCTGCAGGCGCGCCTCGACAACCTGCGCCGCGAGTAGAGCGCGCGCTGCTCGCCTGCGCGGGGCCTCACATGAGTTTGCTATAAGACCTACCCGCTTTAATCAACTCTCTAACAACAGAAAGGAACCATGCTGTGTGCTTACTCTTATTCTTCTGTATTTGTAAGTTAAGGTTCCTTTAGGAACCTTGTGCAGTGTATAGCATTTCTTTTATGCAAACTGGAACCACAAAATACCTGTTTTCTCGAAATGGGGCGTGCAACTGTCAAAGTGGCGCTAGTAGCACACTTACCAATAACAAAGCAGTTTCTCTATGGAACACTATGGAAATTGTAGTGAATTCCTAAATTAGAGATAGTTATTGAGAATTTTCCGATTAAAGAACATGTATTATGTTCTTTAATCGGAAAATTGTAAAGAAATCAATTGAAATCAATGAAATGAAAATAAAAAATACGAAGCGTGTAAATGTTTAGCTCACCACAGATAACCATAGATGATACAGATAACTATATAATATCTCACAATCTAACTAACACTGACAGTGATAAAGGTTCTTACGGTGGTGGCGCCATCTGCGATCAGCTTTCACTTGCACGTCCCATTGATCTGCTGTGGGTTGTGAGAAATATATGGTTAGTAGGTACTAAGTCGACTGTGAGCGGAATGAAAGACGTATGGATAGCACAGCATATATTTGCGGACTAGCGCGGCGGTGGTGACAATATCGCATGAACCAATAGATATAAAACTACCCTCATAATCTAAATATGATTACATACATCACAGGTTGATAGATAGATATATTCTTTATTGTACACCATAACAGTAAAACAATAAGGATGTTACAACAAAAAAGGGTGATACAATAGGCGGTCTTATCGATAAAAGCGATCTTTTACAGACAACCTTTGAATAGATTTGACACATAGGAGAAAATAAATACGCGGGTAGTCCACGGTGCACTATTTATCTATATAAAATATAAAAACAAAAAATAACATTCTCAAAACATATACAACGTGTAACGGAAACCCCATATCTATCCGAAAGGGCTGAAGACAACATCTGGTATGGAGTCTCTATGCATAGTTTCAGCACAAAATAACTGACTCAAAGAATTGATACCAAAGTATCGGTTTCATATATTTCTTGAATACCAATCATAACAAACGTGTCACAGCACTACGAGGGTCAATAACTTTCCACGTCACTTGCCAATAACACGGTGATTCTCTTCGTTCTTCTTAATTTGAAAATTCTGCCTCTGGTATCAATGTATTGAAATTTCTATTATACTTCACACATGTAGACATAGGATTATAAAACCGTTGCCATATTGTTTATTATAATCCAAAGAAACCGTGCACTTGGTATGTATATACCCTTTAAATTACACGTTGTATATATAAAAGAAACAAAGATTACATAATAACAACAATTTAAGAAGAGAGATAAAGATCCTTTACCAAGTTTTTGAAAGACGATACCTTTGGGTTTGTGCTTGTCTTACTGACACTGGTAAAGCATTTTACAGCCGTACTGCTTGAGCTGCGAACGACTTACCATAGAAATTGGTGGCGTGACTCGGTACCGCAAGCCTTAAGTTTTCTGATGATCTCACAGATTTTGCATGTGTGTCATGAAGGAACTTGAATCGTTCTTTAAGATAAGAGGGGGTTTTATGATTAAACAGAACACTGTAAAGCAGAGACAAGATGTGTAAGTTCCGGCGAAGACGTATTGGAAGTCACTTGAGTTTCGTACGAAATTCCGATACGTGATCATATTTGCGCAAGCCAAATATAAATCTAATGCAATCATTTTGGAGTCGCTCAAGTTTATCAAATTGTGTCTCAGTAAGATCAAGATAACTGACATCAGCGTAGTCTAGGATGGGGAGTTAGAGACTGTGCTAGCGCAATTTTAGTAGCAGTATTGGCAGTAAGTTACGCAACCGTCTTAGGGAATAGGCAGCAAATAATTTGCGACTGACTTCTTGTAATTGGGGACCCCACGAAAGATATTTGTCCAACCAAACCCCAAGGTTCTTAACCTTCTCGCTTAATGGAATAGCAGTGCCTTTTAAAATAACCTGAGGAAGCTGCGACCATTTTACCTTAGGTGCCAACCTGGAACTACCAACCACAATGACCTGGGTCTTTGACGTGTTAACCTGCAAACCATGTGCCTCACTCCATTCGCAAACAGAAGCCAAGTAGTGGTTGGTTCTTGTTTGCGTAAATGAGTCCTATTATCGTTTTCGAAAGCTATCGCTGTCTCTTTCACACTCATCTACAAGTCTGGGTGGATGTGAATAAAACAAAGCGATAGTTTTCGAAAACGAGAAGTATTCAAACTCATACTAAGCCCTCAGTAGTACACTCCTGCCCGCGACACGCGCCGCTGTATATATGTAATGATACGAATGTTCGCGCGTACACACTTATGTACACATTGTTGTTAAGTTATACAAATTAAGTTTATCTAAGAATATTATAATAAATATTTTTGTAAAATAAAACAATTATTTTATTTTTTGTTTTATGTAGATATTATTGTTTTTTTTTAACTGCCTTGTTGGTCCAGTGGTCGCAAGCGCGAGTGCTGAGCACTAGGGCTCAGGTTCGATTCCCGGTCGGGCAAAAAGTGCTAGGTGTTGGGTTTTTCTGTAAGGAATGGGATTGGAAATTAAGGAACGTTCATTAAGAGGCAGTACTGCCTTGAAACACGCACGGCTTTGTCGCGCTAACTGCTTTTACGAAATCGTGTTGAATTCAAGACACGCGTCTAATCGCGCTCGGGTTTGCAACGCCAACTGGAATTGTTCTAAAAACAAGTGTTCCAGGCGATGCATGGAACTAAGCCATGAAGTTCGCGCGTTAACTTCGCTCGCGTCTCGCCACTTCACCAGTCGCATTCTTTTGTCTTTCCAATGAGCAGCGTTTAAGAAAAAGTGGTCCATAGTGTATTACATTCTCTTTGAAGTGGTCTACAATGCAGTGGAAGGATTACAGATTGTGAATAGAAAACGTTTTTATTATTGATAATAGGCTGGATAGTAGTGGCGCTCACCCTCCTGATGCTCCTATTGGATGTGGGACGTGTATGTTAGACATTCTCATCCATCAGAAGGACGTCCGTAGAGTGCTGCGTAATCTTGACGTGAACAAAGCTCGTGGCCCTGACGGGATACCAGCAATTGTTCTTAGAACTTGTGCGCCTGAACTGTCTCCAATTTTGACACGCCTGTTTCGCCTTTCGCTTGAGCAGTCTCAAGCGAAAGGCGAATCAGGCGTGACCTTTCCAGTGAAAGGTGCCGAAAGCATGGAAGCTGGCTAACGTGCAGCCTGTGCTTAAAAAGGGTAGTTGTGCTGACCCGACCAACTACATGCCTATTTCAGTGATGTCTCTGCAAGAGTATGGAGCGTGTATTTAATAGTAAGCTCCTGGCATACCTAGAAGGGTTTTCTAATCTTTGCCTAGAAGCCAACGACGGTGATGCGCCATCGTTACATGGTGGACATCCCACCCATACGCACTAAACGTTTTGGGAATACCTTCATTGTGCGTACGGCTAAGGAGTGGAATTCCCATCCGGAGTCTGTTTCTCGATAGCTATAACCTGGGGTCTTTAAGTCAAAGTCACATCATCACTTTCCATCAAGTGAGATGGTGGTCAAACGCGAGCCTATTTATTTATTTATTTACACTTTATGCACATAGGTACAAAGGCGGACTTAATGCCGTAGGCATTCTCTACCAGTCAACCATGAGTGGTGAAGAGATAGAGTGGAAGGTGCAATATGTACGTGAACATTATATTGGAAAAATAATTATAATAATAGTGATAAATAAAAAAAACCTAATATCATAAAATCGAAATATCATAAAATAGAAATCTACCTAAATAATATATATGAATAAATACTTATATAAATACATATACATACATATATACTTAAGAAGCAAATGAAAATTAAATATGGAAATTCTGCTTATTGGTGAAGAAAGTGGATCCGCAATTTCTTTTTAAATGCGTAGCGATTGTCAGCCGTCCTGATCTCGAGAGGAAGCGCATTCCAGAGAAGAATGGACTGGATATGAAAAGAAGAATGAACAAAGTCAGAAGTGTGAGAAGGACAGAGTAAGAGAAGATTATTGGATGAACGTAGATTCTTATTGTGTGAAGAACATAGAAATTGAAAGTGAGATATTAGATAAGAAGGTGGGCTGGGAGAGTTGAGTAGTGAGAAAAGCGTTGTTAAAGCGCGCAAACTTCTCCTCTGACGAATGGTCATCCATTTAAGCTCAGACCTGAAACTTGAGACATGGTCATATTTCCTTAAATTAAATATGAACCGAATGCAGTTATTAAGAATACGGTCAAGCTTATCCAGCAAGACCGCATTGAGGTCGTAGTAGCACACGTCACCATAGTCAATCAAAGGGAAAATTAAAGTCTGCACAAGCATAGTCTTTGTCTTAACAGGCAAAAAGTTTCTCAGACGATACAAAGAACGCAAAGTGCCATTGGCCCTTTTGCTGACACTACATACTTGACTTTGCCAGCCAAGTGTCGAGTCAAGATGCAAACCGAGATCTTTTACGCTGGAGCTAATGGGAATGACGACACCATTAAAAATAATAGGAGGTAGAGAGATAGCCGCCACTCTACCCATCATACGTGAACTACCAATAACGGTGGCCTGACATTTTGAGGGGTTTACTGACACTCCAAGTCTATCAGACCAGTCATTGATAGCCTCCAAATCCCGGTTTACATCCCCTATAGCGTCCGACAAACCTTCTACCCGCACAGCTGTATATAATTGAAGATCATCGGCATAAAAATGATACGAACACCGAAGACAGTGAGTAATAAAGTTAACGAAGACAGAGAATAATAATGGAGAAAGAATACCGCCTTGTGGAACACAAGCATCCAGGCCACGCCAACTCGAATTATCAATAAAATAAAATTTCGTCAGGGAATTCCACTCTTTAGCCGTACGCACAATGAAAGTATTCCCAAAACGTTTCATAATATTACATCTAATAGATGATAAAGAGCCTCCTGCAAAAAAAGCCTTGATTTTATAAAATTCATTATTTTTATTTATCTACCTAGGTACGCAGATCGCCTTCTCAGTATTTATATGTATCATCTATGCCTACAATATAGACACACACAGTACACTATCCTGAGCGTTTTGACTGCCAGTGTACATGTATCACTGTAACAGGTTAGGTATAGGTACATGGACGGGCTAATGTGGAATTATTATTTAATGTTCTGTTTTTTTTTTTAATGTTAATACGATACAACACCTGTATATGTATATATCTTTGAATAATAATAATATTCCACAACTTTCACACAACGCCATCTAGTCGCAAACTAAGCAAAGCGTGTGCTATGAGTACTAGACAACTAATAAACATACATATATATTTCTAAATACATACATATTATAGATAAATTATACCCAGACAAAGAACAAATGATCGTGCTCATCACACAACCATTTGTCCTAATAAAAAGTTAAGGACTTAATTTGGTTGAGCTTCTTACCCATTCATTAAACACAAAAATACCTTCGAACTAACACGGATTTGTAGCGCGACAAACCCGTGAGTGTTTCAAGGCAGTACTGCCTCCTAATGAACAGGGAAATAGAAATACGCTGCCCAGAGTTTGTAAGTTGGTGGTGTGATAACCCCTCGCTTCGGAAATAACGTTAAGCCGGGACTATGGTCCGGGCTGTCATTGGAACATCTTTGACAGTCGTTAGTCAGAAGCCAGTAAATCTGAGACTGGTCTGGCCAAGGGGTATCGTGTTACCCAGATACTGGGTGTGGGGGTCAGGTAAACAGTCGCTCCATGTATAACACACTAGTACTCAGCTGCATCCAAATCAAATCAAAACATTTATTTGTCAACCTGTATTATGCAAATAAATGTTTTGATTTGATTTGTTAGACTGGAAGCCAATCCCGACATAGTTGGCTAAAGGGTAAACAGATCATGAGGAATTATTGTTTTTTTGCATTTAAAAACACACAGTGTCAATTCCAATCATTTATTAAGTATTTATGAACATAAAGGCGGTCTTATGGTCTACAACTACAACCATATAATATTTAATAAAATATCGATTTATATATAAATCATATTCACATGTATATATACTGTAGAGCGTATGGCGTGATACAACGCTAACCTACAGTATGTACCTACAAACGTAACTAGTACAGATCCCGATACAAATACTGGTGCCTGGAACACTCGGTCATCGCCGGGCTCCAGCCTCTAAACTACGGAGATATGTATGTCTGGTGGCTACCTAAGGGTTGCTACGGATGCTTAATTGAGCTCTACTTTAAACATACATAGCCTCTTCTCGAATGAATGCGGTCAGTACAAGCCGCAGGTCCTATTAGAGCTGACGACGGGAATCCTACGCTGAGACCTTCGGACGAGCCATGTAATAAATACAATGCCGCTATCACTAATCAATGTTAACGAGCGAACATATAGTATTGGAGTGTAGAATTTTGTCACGGTAGCACGCACACCACACACTTAGTAATACGTCAGTCTTGGTCGAGCGAACATTTGATGCTGGGGACCAGGGGCGTGCACAGGATTATGACAGGGTATGCGGCGGAGTAATCGGTCACAAAAACTTTGCCTTTTATAGATTTTTAGCATAGCCACAGCCACGCATCGTAGCATGGTGGCGATGCGTGGCTGTGGCTATGCTAAAAATCTATAAAAGAAAAAGTTTTTGTAACCGATTACTCCGCCGCATACCCTGTCATAATCCTGTGCACGCGCATGCTGGAGACGACACGGTAGATACGGTACGGTAATTTTACAAATTTTAGTTTTTAAACGAAGACAGAATGAGGGGCTCTCACACGACAGTCTTCCTGCGCAGCGTTGCACGCTTGCTGTACAATCAATGTTTCAAATCACTTGATGATGAGAAGGGTGATGTTCCCACTATCACTTTGGCACACCTACACGGCGGCTACTAGCCTCCCACTAGTTTAAGAATACAGCCGACGACGTTTGAATCATAATAAGTTTTAAACGAAAAGGAAGCCATATATGGATGTATAAACTTTTATAAATAGACAATACCCAATCACATATCACAGACAGACGCATCCAACCTCAGCTCGTTGAACACTTGTGCGGGCGCGGCCGAGCGCGCGGCTCTGTAAACGCTCATATAAAATATATACTATCTACTAACTATCTAAAATATCTAGGTTCCTTTAACTACAGGATATAAACCCCAAATACATTACAAAGTAAAGGAAGAATTGGAGGCTCTAGGCCTAGAAGCGTATGATACCCTAGGAGCCGGTGCGTACTATAGCCGTTCGGCTGAGACGCGCGCGTCGTCCGTCCACAGCGCGCTGAGCGCCAGGCCCAGCTGCGCCAGGTAGTAGGTGGACATGACGAGCGCGCGGCGGTAGGGCACGGGCCCCGCGAACAGCGCGTGGCCCAGGATGGCGTCCGACAGCAGGAACAGCAGCGCGCCCGGCGCCGCCGCCCCCCCGCGCGCCGCGCCGCGCCACGCCGTGGTGGCCAGCAGCAGCGCGTAGCCCGCCACCAGCGGCGCCAGCGGCGGCGGCGGCGCCAGGCGCAGCGCGTAGCCCAGCGCCGCCGCCAGCAGCGCGCCGCCCAGCGCGGGCGCGCGCCGCGCCCAGCCCAGCGCGCAGATGTAGGCCACGTGCGCGCCCGCGAAGGCCGCCATGCCGGCCACGAAGTGCTGCGGCCACTCCAGCAGCGCGTCGCCCAGCGCCGACAGCGCCAGCCCCGCCGCCACGCGCCGCGCGTACTGGCCCCTGCATCATTGCTTTATTGGAACGTTGCACGCTTCTTTCTAGTATAGTTCTCATCAAATAACTTGGCAAGAGTCGTTCAATGCGCAGAAGTCGATTTTTAGGTATCAGCGGTTGTCAGCGGGACGCGGGGTATGACGTAGCACCGCTCCGAGCGCGCGATTGGTGCGTCAGTAGTTCTCGTTCAATTTGCTCCCGAATACACTTGCGTACACGAAAGTTGTACCTTTTGTTTTTGTTACGAGTTGTTGTTTTAAGTTTTTGTTACGTTGATTACAATGCCAGGGCCGATTACCGTTTTACGCGGACTATTAAAACGTCAGAAAGAACATTCAGACACTATAGTTAAGGAAGGTTGAAATTCCGAATTCGTCACTGTCTTTCGGACACCGGGAAAAAAGAAGAATAAAAGGGGTAGCAGTTTTATCTTACTAATATTTATTACTAATATTACTTTATTACTAATCTTACTAATATTATAAATGCGAAAGTTTGTGAGGATGGATGGATGTTTGTTACTCTTTCACGCAAAAACTACTGAACGGATTTAAATGAAATTTGGTAAGTAGATAGGTGGCAGCCTGGAATAACACATAGGCTACTTTTTATCCCGAAATTCCCACGGGATCGGGATTTGCGCGGGAAATCCTTCCCACGCGTACGAAGTCGCGGGTAGAAGCTAGTATTATAAATGCGAAAGTTTGTGAGGATGGATGGATGTTTGTTACTCTTTCACGCGAAAACTACTGAACCGATCTGAATGAAATTTAGCAAGTAGATAGATTACATCCTGGAATAACACATAGGCTACTTTTTATCCCAGAATTCCCACGGGATCGGGATTTTACGCGGGAAAACCCTCCCACGCGAACGAAGTCGCGGGCAGAAGCTAGTTAACTAATAGTGACGACGAGAACATTATTTTTAATGTTTTTTTTTAATACACTTTTTCACTTTTAAATGTATTTATTAGAGTCCGACCGAAACTGGTTTTCCGGCCGAAACCGAAACCGAACTTTCGGCCGCGGCTTCAGTTTCGGCCGAAACCGAAACCGAAACTCACGTGGTCAAGTATAAAATTCCTTAAAATACTGAAATTTGGTGCATTTTACCCATTATTCTGCATTAATTAGAACATGAAATGGAAACAGTATATTAATTTTGTTGTAATCATTTATTTACTTAATACAATATAAAAAATATTAATAATATTTTTATTATTTTTTCAAATTAAGTTCTCATAGCAAAATGTTTATCAGTTATCAATAATCAAATCACTAATTGTTACTGTTTCATTTAATACTAAGTATTGGTATTTTGAAATCTTATTACAATCTTATAATCTCTTTTTTACATGTGACTTGATTTGTTAATAACAGCAAAACAAAGTTACTGGCTCAATATTTAACTATATAAATCATTCAAGTACAGAAACGAAACAAAAACTTACATGTAAACAGTTCCATCAAAACATAACCTCTAAAGTATGTTTGCGTCGGGCGCACTGACTAAGTTGTGTTGCTAGAGAGCTATCCGAACGGTGCACGACAATTCCCGAACAGGGCCGCCAGCGTCCGCCAAAGCGTTGCCGCGAGAAACAAAGTTAGGCGAGCGTGCACGACAACTTCCGAAATCAGTTTCGGTTTCGGCAAAAGTTTCGGCCAATTTTGGCCGAAACCGAAACTGCCGCCGAAACTTGATTTTTGGCCGAAACTTGGCCGAAACCGAACTTTCGGTCGGACACTAGTATTTATGTATTATAATTATCTATTTTATTTATAATACCGAATTAACGAATGAATTCCTCTTCTTTCTTTAACATTCTTCTGAACAGACATGATTAAAAAATAAATGATGGCAATAACCATACAATAATGGCAAGCAGTAAAAGTAACCACTTTTTACCCGACTACGGCAAAGCCAAAGGAGGGTTATGATTTTGACAGGCTATGTATGTATGTGTGTATGTTCATCTGTTCCCTCATAGCTCCAAAGCTACTTATCGGAACTCGATAAATGAGGTATCGTTAGAACCGTCTTGACCGTCCGCTGAACATAGGCTACGTGACGTGTCACAAAACCCAATGTGGCTAGGGCCCAAAAAGTGTTGTGTTAAAAAATAAAAATAAGATAAACACATCGTGATTGATATCATTTGAAAGGGCGTCACATGCACATTTCCAAAACATCGATTAAATTTAAAGTGGCGCCCTCTAGTGGACAAAAATCATGTGTAAAAATATAAAAATAAGATAGATACACCGTGTTTGGTATCATTTGAAAGGACTTCACTTGTACTTATTAAAAATATTACTTAAATTTAACGTGGCGCCCTCTAGCGGTCAAAAAGTCATGTGTAAAAAATAAAAGTAAGATAGATATACCGTGTTTGGTATCATTTGAAAGGGCTTCACTTGAACTTATAAAAAATAAAGTAAATAGTATAGAAGCACAGTGATTTAACACCAAAATAGTTTAAATAATAAAAAGTAATTTCTTCCACTAAGTGCACGATGCGCGAACTTACCCCCACTACGCCAAAACCTTGCCAGCTTAAGTGACGAGAACTATACCAGAAATGAACCCACGACATCGATCGCGTGCTGTATCAGACTATCAGAATTTCTGGCTTAATCAGAACACGTATAATAAACCTTTTATGAAACCATAGCTCTTACAAGCTTTTGTTTGTAAGGGTATTTTGCTAGTTGGGTATTCTTTGGGCAAAGAACGAGCCTCCGGTCACGCAAGGAATCGATCAGCCGGCGAGATAATCTATACTAATATTATAAAGAGGTAAAATTTGCAAGTTTGTATGTAGGGGCCTAGGGGGTAATCTCTGAAACTACCGAACCGATTTTGAAAATTCTTTCGCTTACAAGTAGCTGCATTATCCCTGAGTGCTATAGGCTATAAATTATCTTTATATCATGCATATTAGCCGAACTATTATAATCTTTGTCAAGCAAGTCGGGGACGGGATCCCGTGGAATATTTTCGACTTCTACGCGGACGAAGGCGCGGGCAGAAGCTAGTTCCTTATAAAGGAGACGCGCACTCGGGCCCCATGACCCAAGCGTTTCGACCCCAAACGGCACAAAACTGTAATTACTAGAAAGGTTACTGTATTTTATCTAAACTAATTATTATTATTTTTATTAAGAGAACCAGCAATGTGGGTAGAATTCACATTATGAGCAATCTTGTTAACCCCTCAGACCAAATTTTGGTCTGAGGTTAACCCCTCCAACTAAGCTCCAAATATGCTGGAGAGGTGTTACGAAAATAGTGTAATGGGTGGTGTTCGAACCCGCGACATTGTACGTACGGCTAGGGAATGGAATTCCCTCCCTGCCTGGAGTCTGTGTTTCCCGATAGCTATAACCTGCTGGGGGTCTTTAAGTAGAGAGTGAATAGGTTACTTCTAGGCGAGCGTGCTTCATCTTCGACAACATCATCACTTACCATCAGGTGAGAAGGTGGTCAAACGCGAGCCTATATTATCAATTTAAAAAAAATAACCTCTCGATCACAAGTCCGACCCCTTAGCCATTAGATAAGCATTAGACTATTGACGATTCAAATTATTAATTTACTAGCTTTTGCCCGCGACTTCGTTCGCCTGGAAGGGTTTTCCGTGTAAATCCTGATCCCGTGGGAATTCCGGGATAAAAAGTAGCTTATGTGTTTTTCCAGAATGTCAACTGTCTCCTTACTAAACTTCATTGAGATCCGTTCTGTAGTTTTTGCATGAAAGAGCAACAAAGATACAATTCGAAAACTATCCCACGGGAACCTTATATCGGGATAAAAACTACCCCATGTCCTTCCCAGGGTCCTAAACTATTCCCATACCAAATTTTATGTAAATCGGTTCAGCGATTAAGGCGTGAAAAGGTAACAGACAGACAGACAGAGAGACAGACAGACAGACAGAGTTACTTTCGCATTTATAATATTAAGTATAGTATGGATATTATATACATAGTATGGAAGTATGGATTCGGAGGTGTTGTTACCAGTACTTGCATAAATACCTATATATCACTTTATAACGATTTGAGGGCTTTCTGTGTTGTATTTTTCAACGGTATAGTAATCCTTAAAAAATGTTTGTCAAAACGATATTTTTCTAAGATAAGCTTCACAAAATCTCAACAGTATAATGTAATGTGATTGTCATGCATGTCTTAGTAGATTGTATTGTAGTCTATACGTAGCGGGGACACATCAGCATTATGTAGGCCTAGGCTCCTAATGGTATTTCATTTCTTCTTGAAAACTTCACTTCAGACATATTTTAGGATACTTACTGAAATCATTGTCATTGTGTGACTACAGATTAAGGGTGTCAGAAATTGACTTCGAGCCTGAAACAGAATCTCATGGCCAACTTCATTTAGAAACAGTTTAAGTTTGTTGTTGAATAGTTTCTTAAGACAATGATTTTATTTTATTTATTACAATAATAATACCTACAATATGCCATGACCTACGACAACAAAGAACTGACTGTATTTATTGCTATTATTATGATTTTAATCTTATTAATCTAACATAGATTAAAATGATATAACAGTGACAAATACCTACAAGGTTATTGGTAAAACAATAACAACCTCGCAGGATTGTATTAGGTACTAAGTACTAACATTATAAACAAAAACTTTTGTTGTACGGCTTTTAATAATTCATCATGTTTTAGTTCATCACAATAAAAATATATCAATTGCACGCTCTAAATGTTACGCATTCTGCGAAGCAAAAGAGCGCTAGTAATCATTAGTAATGTAAGTAAACTGACAGTACAAAAAACTTTTTACCAAAAAATTAAACCGACTCCCAAAAAACACTGCAAAGTGAAAAATAACTTTAATTTCGGTAGTCAGTGTCTTTAGTTTTGTATTTTCGTTTTTGGCACCGACTTCCGAAATTAAAGTTATTTTTCACTTTGCAGTGTTTTTTGGGAGTCGGTTTAATTTTTTGGTAAAAAGTTTTTATTTCACTCTTTTTAGTTGGTCTTTTTTTAATTTACCTAGTTACAAGAGCCTGAATGTCAACTACTTATAACCTTTTACAAAATATTGCTTTTCCCAATGCTGGGCCGTTAATTGTTGAGGAGTTCTCCTGGTACTTCACCATCAGCTCTACATCACCATATGCATTGTGACGAGCATAAAGTGCTTAACATCCATATTCAAGTAATCGAATCGCAATCCACTCAATACTTATTATTGAGTAGTTTCGGCGGCCATCTGTGGTCTTCATCATCAGTTCCACTTCATCAAATGGTACTTTTTGAGAGCAAATGCACAAGTTACTATAAAAAAAAAGTCAAATCGGTTCAGCCGTCTTCGAGTAATCGATGATCATACATTGAAAATATATATATATATATACGCGTCGAATTGATAACCTCCTCTTTTTGTCGTCGGTTGAAAAGGCAGCGGAGGAGATCTTGAAGGTTAGTTTCTGGTAAATGTATTATGTTTTCTAAAAAGTCCTACAAACATTGTTTGTGATGTTAGTAACATAGTCGTTGTTAGTGTTTTACCAGTAACCCTGTATAGACAGGACGGTGTGTACATGTGCGTGAGAGTGCACCACGAGCAGCAGGCACAGCACGGGCGCGCACTGTATAATGTGTGTACATATATTATGTCTGCCGTGATTCTTTAAAAGGCAGTCATCTGATAATTTACCGATTTTGAGTTAAACATTGAGCGACATCAGGAATAAAAGGGCGCGTCGACCTATCTAACCCCTTTTTCTGAAACTTATTTAGTGTTTGAGATATTTTTACATAAAAAGCTGTGAAGTGGTTTAGATACCAGTGCCCTTTTTCCTGATGTCGCTCAATGTTTAACTCAAAATCGGTAAATTGTCAGATGACTGCCTTTTAAAGAATCACGGCAGATGTGTGGGGGTGAGTGCGTGTGCGTCACGTTGACGTACTTGTGGTGCGGCAGCGCGGCGGCGTGCAGCAGCACCACGAGCAGCAGGCACAGCACGGGCGCGCACTGTATAATGTGTGTACATATATTGTGTGGGGGTGAGTGCGTGTGCGTCACGTTGACGTACTTGTGGTGCGGCAGCGCGGCGGCGTGCAGCAGCACCACGAGCAGCAGGCACAGCACGGGCGCGCACTGTATAATGTGTGTACATATATTGTGTGGGGGTGAGTGCGTGTGCGTCACGGTGACGTACTTGTGGTGCGGCAGCGCGGCTGCGTGCAGCAGCACCATGAGCAGCAGGCACAGCACGGGCGCGCACTGTATAATGTGTGTACATATATTGTGTGGGGGTGAGTGCGTGTGCGTCACGGTGACGTACTTGTGGTGCGGCAGCGCGGCTGCGTGCAGCAGCACCATGAGCAGCAGGCACAGCACGGGCGCGCACTGTATAATGTGTGTACATATATTGTGTGGGGGTGAGTGCGTGTGCGTCACGGTGACGTACTTGTGGTGCGGCAGCGCGGCTGCGTGCAGCAGCACCATGAGCAGCAGGCACAGCACGGGCGCGCACTGTATAATGTGTGTACATATATTGTGTGGGGGTGAGTGCGTGTGCGTCACGGTGACGTACTTGTGGTGCGGCAGCGCGGCTGCGTGCAGCAGCACCACGAGCAGCAGGCACAGCACGGGCGCGCACTGTATAATGTGTGTACATATATTGTGTGGGGGTGAGTGCGTGTGCGTCACGGTGACGTACTTGTGGTGCGGCAGCGCGGCTGCGTGCAGCAGCACCATGAGCAGCAGGCACAGCACGGGCGCGCACTGTATAATGTGTGTACATATATTGTGTGGGGGTGAGTGCGTGTGCGTCACGGTGACGTACTTGTGGTGCGGCAGCGCGGCTGCGTGCAGCAGCACCATGAGCAGCAGGCACAGCACGGGCGCGCACTGTATAATGTGTGTACATATATTGTGTGGGGGTGAGTGCGTGTGCGTCACGGTGACGTACTTGTGGTGCGGCAGCGCGGCTGCGTGCAGCAGCACCATGAGCAGCAGGCACAGCACGGGCGCGCACTGTATAATGTGTGTACATATATTGTGTGGGGGTGAGTGCGTGTGCGTCATGGTGACGTACTTGTGGTGCGGCAGCGCGGCTGCGTGCAGCAGCACCACGAGCAGCAGGCACAGCACGGGCGCGCACTGTATAATGTGTGTACATATATTGTGTGGGGGTGAGTGCGTGTGCGTCACGGTGACGTACTTGTGGTGCGGCAGCGCGGCTGCGTGCAGCAGCACCATGAGCAGCAGGCACAGCACGGGCGCGCACTGTATAATGTGTGTACATATATTGTGTGGGGGTGAGTGCGTGTGCGTCACGGTGACGTACTTGTGGTGCGGCAGCGCGGCTGCGTGCAGCAGCACCACGAGCAGCAGGCACAGCACGGGCGCGCACTGTATAATGTGTGTACATATATTGTGTGGGGGTGAGTGCGTGTGGTCACGGTGACGTACTTGTGGTGCGGCAGCGCGGCGGCGTGCAGCAGCACCACGAGCAGCAGGCACAGCACGGGCGCGCACTTGGCCGCCACGGCCGCGGGCGAGGGCGCGCCGCCGCCCGCCACGAAGTACACGCACACGCACTTGAAGAACGGCACCAGCCGCCCGCCCACGCCCACGCGCTTCACCTGCAACAACCACCGCTCGCTGACACATCCACCACGCAACAAACGTGTGTTTCGTGCGTGCTGGATGGTGTGAAGCTCCCGTGCCTCGGAAAGCACGTTGAGCCGTTGGTCCCGGCTGTCATTGGAACATTTTTGACAGTCGTGACAGGTAGTCAGAAGCCAGTAAATGTTACACTGGTCTAGTAATATGACCACGTAGCGAGGTACAGAACCGAGCTCAAATGGATCATGGATGCCCATTCGCCAGAGAAGAAGTTTGCGCGCCTTGACTACGCTTTTCTCTTTGCTATACTCTCCTACCCCTCCGTCTTACCTTATTTCTCATTTTCAATTTCTGTGTTCTTCACACGCTAAAAGTCTGCGCTCTTCCAATAATCTTCCTTCCTCCTTCCTTCGTCCTTCTCATACTTCTGATTTTATTCATTCTTCCTTTTATATACAATCTATTCTTCTGTGGAATGCACTACCTCTTGATATCGGGACGGCCACCAATCCAGGCGCGGTCCGAAGGGGGGGGGGGGGGTCACAGGGGACATGACCCCCCAAAATAGTACACCGCAATTAGAAATTTTTCTAAAATTTTACAATATAAGACGTTCCAAATATTATCACCCGATTTTTCAATAAAAATAGAAGACTTCCATTTGTTTTATAATGTGTGCTATAAAATTTGTATTGTGCAATAAAGAAAAAACTTTTTTGCAAAAAATAAAACCGACTTCTTGACTTAAAGTAGAGCTGATGGTGAAATACCAGGAGAACTCCTCAAAAATTAACGGCTCTGCATTGGGAAAAGCAATATTTTGTAAAAGGTGATAAATAGTTGACATTTTGGCTTTTGTAACTAGATAAATTACAAATCGACCCACTAAAAGGCGCGAAAATAAAAACTTTTTTGCAAAAAATAAAACCGACCTCTATATCAAAATACTACAAAGCCAAAAATAATTTTAATTTCGGAAGGCGGTGTGAAAAAAAAGGAAATACAAAACTAATAACACCGCCTTTATTAAACCGACTCCCAAAAAACACTGCAAAGTGAAAAATAACTTTAATTTCGCTAGTCGGTGGCCATCTGTGGTCTTCATCATCAGGTCCACTTCACAAATGGTGCTTTTTGAATGCAACTACACAAGTTACTATAAAAAATACTCAAATCACTATAGGTGTGCCTATAATATTTGAAGAGTTCCCTCGATTTCTCCAGGATCCCATCATCAGATCCTGACTTGGTGACATTGGGACCAATTGAAAACAAAAAAAGAATTTTCCAAATCGGTTTAGCCATCTTCGAGTAATCGGTGATCTGATCATACATAAAAAAAATATACGCGTCGACTTGATGACCTCCTCCTTTTTTTGTCGTCAGTTGAAAATGATTCAACAACGTTATTTACCGAAATGGCGCGCGGATGCACGGCGTGTTGAGCATAACTCGCATTATACATACCGCACTGATAGTATAGGTACCAAACTTGGTTTCATTACGGTGTATTTGCTAAAAGACTTCCTATATAAGTGATAATTGGTTCTTTTTTACGTCAGATGTGTGTTTTTGTATCTATAACTTTGAGTATTTTTATTTTACTTTCTGTTTAGTTGAATAAGTAATTTTGACAGGGTGTTATTTCGTTTAACCCATTTTTTTAACCGACTTCTAAAAGGAGATCGTTAAGGATCGTTTGGTTTAATGTTTGTAGTAAGTTTATTCATTTTATTTATTTACTAGCGACCCGCCCCGGCTTCGCACGGGTGCAATGTTTATATTAAATATACTATAGAATGTCTTTATATACATCGTTGACAGCCTTTTTGTCATTCGACATACATGTTCTCTTTAGTAATTACTTTTGAAAGAGCGACACATAATTTACCATGGGAAAAACATTCAACGCTCAAATCTAAGCAACATAGGCACGCGCGCCGTGCCTCCGCCGGCACCGCGCGGCAACCGCTATGTCCTTGCATTTTAAATCTGTAATATCTTCGAAACTATTTATTTAAATTATATTCTGTAAAGGGCAATATTGATTTATATTAAATGCACAATGTATTTATGGTACTTAATTGGATAAGGATTAGTGCTGTATTGCTTAAAATCGCTTCGTAAAATATGCTCGTATTTCTCGTAAAAAGTAAAGGATAAAAAATGGTTGTTGTGGGTTATCTATAAGAGATAGACAGATGCCATCGAGGACATTTTTGTTGACCTTTTTAAGGTGTACAATACTGTAGTACATTATTTTGATCTATCTCGTAGGGTTCAGCCAGCGTTTGCAAAGCAAGCGCAAAAAAATGTGTTTATTTGCGACATCACATTAGAAACCTCAAAAATTATCAGTGTTTCTCTACTATATTATGCATGTTATATACTTAAAAACCTTCCTATTGAATCACTCTTTCTATTGAAAGAAACTGCATCAAAATCCGTTGCGTAGTTTTAAAGATTTAAGCATACATAGGGACAGACACAGGGAAACGACTTTGCTTTATACTATGTTAAGATTTATTAAATGACACACCAACGACTTATTCACTAAATCTAATACATATAAAATTGTTACAAATAGGTACTAATACTGTAGTGAATTCATCACTTATAGGTGTGCACAGCACTTGTATAGGTAAGTAATTAAAAAAAAAAATATTAAGCAAATTGAGATCATGATTACATTAATTTAAATTACATTGAAAAGAGATAAAAAAATACATTCAAATTAATTAATTAAACATAACAATGGAATGTCAACCACTTAAATTAAAATACAATAAATAGGTATCTCTCAGAACATGTCAATGAAAAATATAAACGATATTTTTTCTATTATACAAATTAAATTATTATCAATACAGATTAAAAGTAAAAATAACCTAGGTAGGTATTTTGTTTTATGTTAGTTTTTTTATGCACCTGCCATGTCATCTCTTCACCACCCGTGGTTGACTGGTAGAGAATGCCTATGGCATTAAGTCCGCCTTTGTACATTTTGTGACGCAAAAAGATTCATATATGTATAGATAAATCGTGTTACACGCATTATGTAGGCAGTTTGGCTAACTACCTACGTAATATCTCGTCATCATCACCTGCTTAGCCTTTTACCAACTGGGTCAGCTTCCAGTCTGACCGGATGCGGCTGAGTATTAGTGTCTTACATGGAGCGACTGCCTGATCTGACCTCCACAACCCAGTAGCTGGGTAACGCGATACCTAGGCTACACAAGTGTCAGTTTTACTGGTTTTGACTACCGGTAACGGCTGTCAAAGTTGTTCAAACGACAGCCGGGACAACGACTTAAGTGTACACAATTTAGAGACGCGAACTCGTTGGTGGGCGTGGCTAACTCGCATGCTATTTCGCCGAACATCTTTCGAGAAAGAGATGCTTTCTGATACACGGGGGTTTCACACCATTCTTACAAACTTCGTGACACTACTGAGAAATTCCGTGAAAAACACAATAGCACTTTTTGCCCGACCCAGGAATCGAAACCGAGACCGCGAGCTCAGCAGTCGCGCTTGCGCCCGCTCGATTAACGAGACAGTTACATAATATCTCATCATGAAACTAATTTAAATTGTTTTGTGGTGAGAACGTCCACCGAACATCTGTCGACTTTCATGAAGGAGGGATTTTGGTCGAAAAGTGCAATGTTCCGGCGTTTTCGAGGCCAGTTACCGGATACCGCACGACACACGACGCCGATAACATAGTATAAGTGTCGGTATTAGTTTATTTATATTTATTATAATATGTTGTAGTATTCGTATTCGTATTTTATTTGTATGAGCCAAGTTGTCTGAAATAAATAAATTTATTGATTGAATATCCAGTTTTTTTAGCCCCATGATACGAATACAAAGCAAGCTTATGGCGAAATAATAGTATTAAATAACAATTTAGAAAGTGTCCTGTCAGCCTTGAATATTGCGTGTGTGCTAAAGGGGTGTGAAATAATATGAAAAAAACATTTGTGTCCATATTGACATGATGGAGGCGGGTTCCCACCATCTCGTCTACTTTCAAATAACTAATACAACTACGCGCTGCTGGTGAATGCGGTGCTGGTGACGAGGGTGTTGAAAACTAGCGACGCAGTACACCTTGTTATCCTCAGCAACGTACCTAGCAGCACCGCCAACGTCGGCTACAGTATCAGTATCTATAAAAAGCCTCCAGCAGAACGTACAAGAATGGAATCCATTACCATTATCATCATGATCTGTAAGGTAGAGTTGTTGCCTTTACTTGGATGTTAACAAAAAAAAAAAATAAGTCAGTTAAACGCAGGATAGTAGGCTACCATGCACCTAACTAGGCTAACTTGGTTTAATATAGTTAAAATGTGATACAGAATATAAAATATCACACTTCTAGTCATGAAATCTGAAAAATTATACGAACAGTGTAAATATAGCCGAAATTGTGTGAGGTGGCCCAGCCAGAAAGCAATGCTTTCTAGCTCGGCCACCTCGGTATCTCGCGATTTAGAGCATCTATAGGAGATCTTTTTCCGCATAGATTTAGTCGCTAATTATTCTGGCTTGGGCCACTGATTTTGAAATTTGACGACAGTTTCAAGTAATTTACGATTTAATCTGGGTGTAATGAGGTTTCAGGTCTATGATCGCGGCCAAGACAGGACCAGACATCGAAAGCTACGTCAGGGCAAGGTTTAAGGTTCTCGATTGGGGAGGGAACTCACCAGATCGTTGAGAGGCTATGAGACTATCAGGCACTCAAGACCTGCAATGTTCGAAAACCTCTGTACACAGTAATTTCTGAAACTTCTAGAAGCCCAAAACAGTGGTTCTTAAAATGAATATGGTAAAAAAGGTAAAGCTAAATACCCATGTAAGACACAGACCTATCATCATCGAAGACTGTACACTTAAACGTGTACTCGACCTAGGACAAAAGGCCAAGTGCGCATTGCCGGTGAAACTAAATCGGGGTATCATCGGAAAGCTAAACATGAATAGAAAGATAGCCCTTTCTGTTGCTCGTGTTTAGGTTGCGTTCGAATTAGACATAACTATACCTGCAGCAGAACAAAGTTTGTCGACGGAAGCCTGAACCTGACCTGATGCAGGCGGCGAGGAAGGAGACGCACCGATCTGGTCGATGTGGCGGTACTGAGAGAGTGATTCTTGTAAATGTTCGGACTAGTTCGTAGTCGCAAACTGCTATCGTAATTTTCGAACTTTATAATTTAGCGACCACCTATTCAGGATCAATATCTAGATCATGTATGTGAGTGAGCAACACAAGTTTTATTAAGAAAACATAATATGTTCGTTTATTGAAGAACTGAAGTACTGAAGAAATGAATTATTAGGCTTTTGCAACGGGGAATTATTGTTTCAATTGCACAAATATTGTATGTCAAACTTTTGATACCTAGTTTGATGAGTCTTTCTTATAGGAATTCTAGAAGCTAGACGACCCATAGCCATCACTTACAATATAGTTAATCATGTCCTCTTTGTTCTCGGATGTTTTCAAACAAAGTTGGATACCTATGTAAGTCACTACAGACCACATGAAAGAGCAGCTCACCAAAGATCTCATCAACCACCATAAAAAGTAATTGAATGCAGTCGTTGTGGCCGAAACAGGCTAGATGGCATAAATAGATAGATATACTCTTTATTGTACACCATAACAGAATTAAATGAGGACTTACAAACTACAAAGGGTGCTACAATAGGCATCATCATCATAAGAATTCAAAGAGAACGTAGTTATATACATATAGTAGCTTTTGCCCGCGACTTCGTTTGCGTGGGAGGTGTTTCCCGCGTAATTCCCGGAGTTCCCACCTATGTGTTATCCAGGACGTCAACTATCTACCTACTAACCTGTCATTGAGATCCGTTCAGTAGTTTTTGCGTGAAAACTTTCGCGTATATTATTAGTAGGATGATTGTTATCGTCATCAGTGGTTTATGAGAAAACATTCTGTTTCGATGGGAAAATGAAATGACTCCTACTCTGGGTGAAGCGGAAGGCAGTGTCAGACTTTTATGGACTAAAAACCCACCCTGGTCCTCCAGTTACCCTTGTGGTCGGGGGCCTCGGTATCTCGTTAGTACTTTCCCGCATACGATGTATGTGATGCACAGCGAAGCGCGGAGACGACGCGACGTCTCACGCCGTGCGTGCCCATCTACCTATTACTATGCAGATTACTGGTTTAGTCGACCTCGATAGCAAAACCAGTCGGTTTTTATGTTTTAAATTCGGCTTTATATTTATAGGACACTTGTTAAATTTTCTGTATTGCCAAAGTTCTTTCGAAATTATAATTAACTTATATTTTCGTATGTGTTGAACACAGTTCTTTGGAAATTATAATTAACTTATATTTTCGTATTCGTGAGCACAGTTCTTTGAAAATTTTAATTAACTTATATTTTCGTATGTGTTGACCACAGAAATCTTATTGCCTTATTTCTGTGGTGTTCTGTTGACAAAAGAAGTAGGTACCTACGTGCGTCACGTGCAAAGGGCAACGCTTCACGTTCAGCGAATTCATAACAAAAGGCAACAAGAACAAGTGCCTTGTTAGAAACTGAAGAAATGACTATAGGTATACGAACAAGTAAGCCCACAGGAAAACTTTCCACACAAGTACTTATATTTGGCCATAGGAAGTGAGTAGCTAGGGACTAATTAAATGAGTCGGTGAACTCTATTCTCCAAGAATTATCGATTACATATTCGATCTATACTTTATTGAATATAACTTATTAGGTAACTACTTCCTAATAGTCAGTGACTACTTAACTCATTCTATAGCTGGGTATGTAACTACCTGAAACGCATAGCAACTCGTAGGTACAATGAATGAACAAGTTATTGATCTTTTTAAAAACAGGCTAATATAGCATTGGATAGAGATTCAAACTGGTGAAACATAAGAACAATAAACAGCGTACGTACCAGGTCCACGGGAGATATCATACTTAGTAACTACGTAGCAAACTTCCTCTTTAACTCATAAACAATCTGCGCACCACTAAGTGGCGACATCAACTAACGAACGATAATAACACGGCGGTCGACTCCCCGTGAGGCGCACGACTGCACGGGGGGATACGAGAATAAATATAAGTGTTTGTTTTGATTCTTGTGTTTTGATAAACCGCGTAGATGAACAAGTGCGCACCCGTAGTAGTAGCAAATTAAAAACACTATGTTTTGTTCCTACACAATGAACATTACTGTATTACTTAAATTTGTAGTATAATACACTTCGTTTAGAAACAGGGTAAGTTTGGAAATGTTATTGATTTTTGTGTATAAAAGGCATAATATTCGCACTGGCTCCTAATGAAATAATGTTTATAGTTCAATCTGCATGAAACGATGATCGTGATTGAGAGGACAAAGTTATCAATTACTTTACCTCTAAATACATACAAAAATATTTCCCACTTTTGAACGAAACTTTTTAATATTCACTCAGAATTGTAGTTAAATCCACAGAACAGATTTCCTATCTATATCTAAACATATAATAAAACAATAAAAAAGTTGGTTTGTACATTTAAATTTTATACAAAAATAATGATTGAGGTGAGTTAAGAAATATTAACATGCAAAAGAATAAAAAATAAAGTCTGTCTGTTTGTACACGCTAATCTCCGGACCTACTGGATGGATTTTAATGAAAGAACAATGTTCAAAACGTCCCTACCCTTGTAGTACTTTAAAACCTATGTCAATCCAAGGGCCATAGTCATCTTATCATTTTATTGTATCACAGGGCAACTGAAATGTCTTAGATCCAAAAAAAGTTACAGAGGCATGAAAGTACCGGAATCACTTGCAATACTTACTTAATTATGTTGCCTAATTGAATCCAATCTTCATTCCATCCATTCATTTCCATTCTTTTTGGCATAATTACATCCAAAAATGACTACCTAAGCTAGGGGTCTCTGGGCACGCCGCAATCGCGGCGATAAGTCCCCTCTTTGAGGAGTGGCTTGAGAGACACCACGTCGTTCTCACCTTCCGCCTGACGCAGGTGCTAACCAGACATGGCTGTTTCGGACACACCCAGGTGTTGTCATTGTGAGGACCACCTGGAGGACACGGTGGATCACACGGTCGAGGTGTGCCCTGCTTGGGTGGAGCCACTGCCGTGTCCTCGTGGAGGCAATCGGCGGTGGTGACCTCTCACGCGGTGGAGCGAGAGGGAATGGGATGTAGTCGCCTCCTTCTGCGAAGCAGTCATGCTAGCGAAGGAGGAGGCCAAACGCGCAAGAGAGAGGCAACTATCTTTCTCACGCCACAGCCGCCGCGGGAGACGCCACAGGCGTCGGGGATCGCGAGCCGATCTCTGGCCACCGTTGGCGCGGGCTTGCGGCCGGCGAGTAGGGGTAGCTCACCGTCCGGCAAGGACCAGGCCCGGGTCGGCTGTGTGTCGTGTTCCACGCGCGCGTGTAAGAGCTGTGAGCAATAGTGACGGGGCCCCATAGGGCCATTGCCTGCCGGGGTTGCGGGAATGTTCTAACAAGATACCACGGCCCCGAAACTTAAGGGCAGCGGAAGGAAAAGGGTGGGTTTTTAGTCAATAGAAGTCTGCTGGCTGCTGGAAGTCTGGTTCCACCCAGAGCGGGAGAAGTCATTCGATAGTTTTCCCACCCAGAAAAAAAGTCTAGGAGTCTCGGATTTAATTTCCGGTTCGTGTAAAGTATAATTGGTTTTTTCAGTTTAAAAAAATCTTAGTAACAGCACGGAGTCTGGACTTGTATCCGGTGTGTGGCAATATTTTCACCCTCTGACCTTCGTTTGGTAATTCAGGGAATGGCACATTTAATGGGTCTCATGTAATAAGGGGTGAATCTATTGCCATACACCGAGCACTTCCAGAGCAATTCCAGACTCCGTGCGTGCTATTACTTACTAAGAATTTCGGAAAACCGGTAAAATCCAATAGTATACCAACCAACCTGGAATCGAATCCGAGACCCCTAACTCGGCAGTCGCGCTTCCGACCACTCGACCAAGAAAGCAGTAAGTATAATTGTAGTATTTTTGGCTTTAATCATGCCAAAAAACAATAAACGGTAACATAATTAATTGTAACTGATTCCGGTATTTTCAGGGCACTATAACTTTTTTCGGACAGACATTTCACTTTTGCTGTCATACAATAAAATGATAAGATGACTATGGCCCTTCGAATAACATAGGCTTTAAAATGCTACAAGGGTGGGGATGGTGTCCATAAATTTCGAGTATTGTTGTTTGGTTAGTAGATAGTTGACATCCTGGAATAACACATTGGCTTTTTATCTCGGCATTCCCACGGGACTGGGATTTACGCGGAAAATCCTCCCACGCGAATTAAGTGTCAGGCAGCAGCCTGCTAGTATCTAATATTCTTTTAAAACATTTTCTCTAAAACTCGCTCACCGCTTCAAGGCATGCATTGAGGTAAATTTCCCAATAGTGCAGAAAAATATGCCCGCCAACCTGAAGCAACAATCGATTGAGTTTACTAATATTAAAGCAAGGATCTTCATCAAAGTTAAAGACTTAGATAATCTACATTATTAGTACATTGTTACCTGCAACAAAATTATGTGTAGAAAAATTGGTTATCAATGGTCCTCAAACTAGGCGGCTGTTCATTTCAATTAAGCAACGTCTGCAGCATGCTCAATGAGTTGTGGCCAGCCAGAAGGCGTCGCGTGAGACCTTGCTGAAGATGGCTCCACGAGCTCCTTAAAACTAGCGACCAGTGGGCAGTGCGCCACTTTGGCTATGGAAAGAACTATTTAGAACACATGGGGAGAAACTTTTGCCTCCTGGCATCATCATGCATAATAACCGTATCAGTATCTAGTGTCTGTCTGTGTTTTCAAAGTGTGTTCTTTTTCTTAGCGAGTTAATGGAAAACTATTTTATATAAGGTCCAAAAATTAGCTAAGCTAACTCCGCTAGCTTATGCAGACATAAAATTATCAAGTATCCAGGGTACATGGAACCTATGCGGAGCAAGATAGAAGATGGATTCTGATTTCTGCAAGCGTTCTCTGACAGTCATTTCCCCGCCAAGGTAATAGTGTTCTGTGGTTATTTCTCCTTTGGACTTATCACCAACCGGATGTTTCGTGTTTGAGAGATTCGTCGACAGAATGTTTGGACTTTTCTTCTATGGAATATTCATGTCCGTAAGGATTGAGGAGCCACATCAGATTTTTTAAATCTGATCTCACCATTATTTAGCAGCAATGTAGCTTATTTTGCAGGCCGAATTCTAGATTTAGCAGCAAAATATATCACTGGTTATTTTAATGCAAAAGTGGCTCCTCAATCTAAATGTCTGAATTGAGGAGCCACCTGGAACTCGTTAAGTAATAGATGAATATTTATGAAATTTTGTATCATTTAGTAGTAATTTTACATATTACCGTCTAACAATTTAGCTTCTGTAGCGCTAAAATGAAAGAAATTACAATACTTTTAATATGGCTCCTCAATCTAAACTCAAGAGGTGAATTTCTATTGGATGTGAGCGATCAGTTAATATATTCGACATAATGTTCATTTAGCAGGTGTTGTGTTTGTTTTTGCAGTATAGGAATAAAATAGTAAAACAGAGTAAATTTTGTATATGAACGCATTTTCTTTGGCTCCTCAATCCTGACGTTCTAATTATATATGTTTGACTGTAGCCACCTGAGATCTCAACGGAATCTAAAGCCAGAGATACTAACATTTAGCAGAAATGTCTGCTAAATATATCTGCACAGTTCAGCAATGCATATATTTTGGATTCTAAAAAAACAATACTTAACTATTTTCTTGTCGAAATCGATATATATATATATCTAATATATATCGATTAATTTGAAAAGTATCGATACGATATATATCGATACATTTTATCCATTTGCTCATCCCTATCAAGCTGTCTTTGTTTGACATTGACACTAACATTTTTTTTTAGTAATGTTGACATCGGTTGATTTTTTTTTGTTTTCGTCCAACGGGGCATGCAAGTGATCTGAGCTGATCGCAGATGGCGCCACCACCGTAAGAACCTTTGTCACTGTCAGTGTTAGATTGTGAGATAATTTAGTTTTCTGTATCATCTATGGTTATCTGTGGTGAGCTAAACATTTATACGCTTCGTATTTTTTATTTTCATTTAATTGATGTCAATTGATATCTTTACAATTTTCCGATTAAAGAACATAATACATGTTCTTTAATCGGAAAATTCTCAATAACTCTCTAATTTAGGAATTCACTACAATTTCCATAGTGTTCCATAGAGAAACTGCTTTGTTATTGGTAAGTGTGCTACTAGCGCCACTTTGACAGTTGCACGCCTCATTGGCACCACTAATCTCTTCAGTAGCTTCTTTGAAAGGGCCAAGAAGACCAATAAGGTTGCGTATTATGTTTGCGCGTCGCGAAGTTGTAGCCATTATTCCTGTTTTTTTGGCTTTTGGTAGCTAAAAAGATATCGTTTTCGATATCTGAAAATAAATATCGCAAATCGATATATGGAAAAAAATAAATTTACCAATTTATATCGATTATTTTCTGAAATAATATCGATATTTTGATTAATCGATTTTTTACCTAAGCCTACAGCTTGGCTAATCTTCCCTATCACTGTCAACGTCAAGTTGGCATTCAAATGTAAATTTTATTAGAATCAGCTCAATCAGCTGATATATCCAGCTTTATTCAGAAAATCTTTTACATAATTCTAACGGAAATTCACTTACAATGCCAAAGAAGAAGACAGGCCAGCGCAAGAAAGCCGAGAAACAGAAACTGCGGCAAAAAGAGATTCGCAATGCGCGAGAGAACGTGGACCTGGCGGCGCACCCTTGCAACGTGCCCATGGAGTGCGACAAGTGCCAGAAGTAATGTTCCTATTGCTATCATTTTACACGCGAGGCTGCCGCGCGGCGAGCTTTTGCTTACTGTTCCTTTGGGACGAGCTTCCCGCATGAAATGCCACGTCAATCTGTTGATTTCTACTTGTTGAGTTTACAAGAACGCCTTCGCGTCAAGGCGTTACAAATAACATAACTTGAGGAGCCTGTATTGACCCTAATTGTATTCAGAATTAGAAATCTAGTTGCATATAAATTTAGTTACCTATTATTTGTCATTGTCATAGAAAGCAGAAGAATCGTGCGTTCTGTTACTTCTGTCAGGCGGTGCAGCGGCTGCCGACGTGTGCGCACTGCGGCAAGGTGAAGTGCATGCTGAAGTCCGGCGACTGCGTGGTGCGCCACCCGGGGGTCTACACCACCGGGCTCGCCATGGTGGTAAGTCTACCTACTTAAGGCTTTTGCATAAAGCTATAATCTCCAGATACAATTATTGGGAACAGATGACACCGAAAGCAGTCATTATTACAAAAAATACAACTTAAACACTAATAACACACAACTTACTCTCCCTATACTACATACTGCATATACTGAATAATCTACCAATGGATATGACATAATAGTGATTGATTAAATTACTAAAGAATTACTTAATGAAACATTTTATAAAAACATATGGGTAAAACTTTAGTATCGTTTAGTTCGAAAAGGGGAGGTTTAGGGGTTAGGGGGGGAGGGGGGGGCGCCCCTCTCACTTCTGGTACCACTCCCCTAAAAAGGTAACTCACCGTTTCAGAGATATTAATTTTTTTGTAATCTAACCTCAAAACACCCAAAAAGGTAAAAATGTAGTGTCGTTTAGTTCGAAAAGGGGAGTAAGGGGGAGGGGGGGTGCCCCTCTCACTTCTGATGCCACTCCCGTAAAAAGGTAACTCACCGTTTCAGAGATATTAATTTTTTTGTAATCTAACCTCAAAGCACCCAAAAATAACTTAAAAGCCGTAGTCGGAGCCCCGCTTCGCGGGGCTTAATGGATTAAAAAAAAATAACCACGAAGGGAATGGCGGGGTCTGTTCGCTCGCTTCGCTCGCTCACTAGACCCCGCCATCCCCTTCTAACCTAATCTGTCCGAGTCGGGGTGCCCTTAGCTCTGAGCTCGCTTCGCTCGCTCTTGCATCCTAAGTTTTTCCATGGTAGCGAGGATATCGTAGTCCGTGATATAACGCGCAAAAATCAATCGAGTAGGCAGAAAATCGGTGTCCAGTGTACAAGCGTAGGTCAATCGTAACGGCAAACAATTCAAGTCCAGGGGAAAAGCTAAGGTCGTCGAAAAATGTCACAAAAATATCAGGAAACACATTCACACAAAGGAGAAACGAAATGAATGATGATGCAATCGGATGACAGTGACATGATATTTGACACAAATGACGCCTTTTTTTACGTTTCGTTTCATCGGTTTTGCACGGAATTTTACACCACAGACAATATTTTGACAGATTTGGTTATCAATCACCCATTTTAACGTTTCGTTTTCACTTATAACTGATTTGAGGTTAGAAACTTATTTTGTAATTTTCTCGAAAAATGTGCATTACCTTATAATAAGATTGTAGCTTTATAATCAAGAACAAAAGCCCTACCCGTTTTAACCAATTTTACCCCCCAACTCGATCGAAACGACACTAAAGCCAAGCCAACATATGTGTAGATTATGGTAACCTAGTAATTAATGAACAACTTCCCACCGTTTGAATGAAAGTTTTTTCAGTGAAAAATGTGGCCTATGTTTAAGTTTGTATATGTAATAAATAAATAAACGAATATCAACTTCTAATTTCAAAGTAATTGTATACTTGCTAGATGTCAGAAGTTTGTAATTTAAACATATATGTAGGTAACCAAAGTTTTGTCTCAAATGAATCATATGCATATGGTATGTGTACGGTATAACAACTTCGCAGGACTGTATTACTAACATCATAAACAGTAACTTTTGTTCTATGACTATTTAGAAAACATAATACATTTACTAAAAACAAACATTAAAAATCCCCTTCAATGCCTTTTGTACTATCAGTAATTTTACTTCATAGACTGCGTAGCACTTAGAATGTTCAATTGAAATATTTTCATTTTTGTTGAAAATCTGATACAGTAAAATATTATGAATTATTAAAAGTCACAGAACAAAAGTTCTTTATGATGTTACTAACATAGTCCTGAGAGGTTGTTAGTATTTTACCAATAACCCTGTATACATATTTGGTTATACTGATGCACAGGCAACTGTTTTGAAGCCATTTTATAACTTGTTTTTTTTTATATAGCTTGTTTGATTCATAACACACATTAGAGCTTGTTGTATAAGTCTTCATGTGGGAGAAAGAAACAATGCCATTTATAAATAGATAAAAAAATTAAGATCATTTAGCAACTAATTAGAATTTGAAAAACATTTGTGTTATGGCATTTATTAGAATTATTATGAACAAAGGTGGTCCTAATGGAGCACTGCCATACTGCAAAGTGAACTTGCCACCGCATGGTGCTTTTGATTAGCATAAGTGTAATTCTTGTGTGATGAACTTGTGCAGGGTGCCATCTGCGACTTCTGCGAGGCGTGGGTGTGCCACGGCCGCAAGTGCCTCACGGCTCACGCCTGCACCTGCCCGCTCATGGACGCCGTGTGCCTCGAGTGCGAGAGAGGTACCCCCCACTGCCGAGCGATCATAGGCTGTGTTACTTGACTTCAGTATTTCCAATTTTAAAAGAATTAACAGTAAAAACATCTCTCCAATTCTGCAATGTAGCGATAGCGACATAGCTTCAGCTGGTTTGCTAGTTCGAGATAATTGAGTTGAGAATGTACTGGAACCTTGGCAGTTGATTGTGACAGGCATGGGTGCGGTGTTGTGTCGCAGGTGTGTGGGAGCACGGCGGGCGCGTGTTCCGCTGCTGCTTCTGCCAGGGCTACCTGTGCGAGGACGACCAGTTCGAGCACCAGGCCTCCTGCCAGGTGCTGGAGTCCGAGACCTACAAGTGTGAGTACCTCTATGCACCGTGTGTGTTACGACTGTGTTACCGTCTGTTTTATTGCCCGTTACTTATTATCGTGTGACAAGCGTTCACTTGGAATGTTTCACAAGTGTTTCAAGTATGTGTTTATATGATGTGAATCAGAATTAATTATTTGTAAAACGTAGGTGAATAATGTAATCTAAAATATATTTATTTGCGTAAAACAGTCTTACAGTAGAAGAATAGAGCAGACATGTTTTAACTTATGTAAAAAGATTCAAACTCCGACTCCCTTTTTTACCCCCAAAAGGAGAAAATTCCAAAATCCTTTCTTAATGCTCACTTACATCAGTTGAGGAAACTATATACAAAGTTTCAAGTTAATCCATTGACGAAATAAAAGTTTCATATAAACAATTTTACGTCTTAGTGCTCCTCTACACTCTCCTGTTTCTTACACATACAGCCCAATTTCAGTTTCTTGCGCCAGTAGTTTTTGCTGTGCGTTGTCTGTCAGTCAATCAGTCACTCAGTAATGGCATGACATGGTTCAATTCTGCCTTTCAATTTGATTGAAGCAAATGAATTGAACAATGCAAACGTAAAATTGAATCATTCAATGTCAATGTCCAATCGCATTGAAAGAATTGAGCTTGCTCATTATTCGTTCAATGTTCAATGCGTAAACACAAGTATTGAATGATTCAATAGCTTTTCATTCTCAATGTCGGAGTGTTAAGAAAAGACGTCAATAGTGTTCTGTACATTATTATTGTATGAATGGAATAACCCTTTTAAGTTCTTCAAATTTAGATGAATTCATACAAAGATTCTGCCAATTCTCTCAATAGACAATTTGAAGCGCCCAAGGCCTAGGGATGCTATCCGCCCGGGGTCCCCCAGATTTGTCGTAGTTTGGATGGAGGGGGATTTACCTACCCAATAGATTTTTCTCATTGTTTTTGTTAGTAAAAAATGAGACTATTATAGTAAAAAAATTATGAAGCTGATGTTATCAGTTATATGATGTTATCAGTAAATAAAAACCATTATTAATTTTTTTTATTTTTAACTTTAAAAAAGAATTCTAGGGTATCCGGGGAATGAAATGAAAAGCGAAAAAAAAATAACATTCGGCGTTGGTGGATGCGTCTGTGTTTCTTCGCTTCTTTCTTGTCAATTCTTCAATTAACCGTTTCCGTGCGGATGATGCCGCACAGGCACCATGTAAATCTATTGCGTATGGTGCCCGAGAGGATACAAAACTAAAACATAGAAAACTCGGCTAAAACGACATTTGTCAAAAGAGTCCCGTAAATAAAAGTTTCTTTATTTGTCACCCATATCATGCCCACAGTGTTCGTTTCAAGTAATTTCGTAAATTAGCAGACTTCAGGGGTTGTAAACCAAGTTGTCGAGTCACATTTTATTATTGATTATAATTCTAACAGCTAACTTTCTGGAATGTTTCTCAAAAAATCAAATGCTTTTGTCATAAGGTTCATTTTTTCCTCAAAACATGATGGGGTTACAAAGAGTGCGAGGCGGATCGGCGACTTAACAAACAATGGGTTTTACCCATTTTTTGCGCTGTTCCTATGTTGTTCCTGTTCGGCCTATAATAATATATTTCATTTTTTTTTTTTGGTTAACTCTACAACAAAATAAAAAGGTTATCAATTAAACGCTTAACAAAAATCCACATTTTTAAGTAGATAGTCATAGATATTTTTTATCAATAAAAATACATTTACATTGTTATCCAAATAAAACACTTCATAATCATGTAAGTGTTTGTAGGTACGGTCGGCCAAGAAAGTGGTGTACCAGTTTTGATTTAGTTTCCCGGTCATCGAAAATTACAACAAGGTTCGTTATAAAAAGATATTACTGAAAGAGACAACATTATCATGACGTAAACCTATGTATTTAGTATTCATACGTCATATGTCACATATAAGTACATGACATTTTAACCTTTAGTATAAATGAAAAGGACATTAGTTTCTACAAAGCAATTGAAATGTTTCCAAACAAAAGTAATAAAAACTATTTAGACAACCGAATTCCATTTGAAAAAGAAAACTGACAATTGACATTTTGTCAAATATATGCAAAAAATCGATATATTTTCCGTGTTATTTTTCAATCAACTGCATATAAAATCATCTCAATGCCTGCCAACTTGACCATTGCCGAAAGAGCACAAATAATTGCCCAATTTAATGAGGGAAGCAGTATCAGTGCGATATCCCGGAATTTGAATATATCGAGGCGTTCTGTCCGCTTTTGGATTCGTCGTGAAGGAGAGGAGGGAAGTTTGTTGGATCACAGAAGAAGTGGTCGCCGGCCTGCACTCTCCAATAACGATAGAGAATTCATGAGACGGGAATATGAAATCAATGGTTTTAAGCCCACAAAACATTTTGCGGAGATGTTCGATGTGAGTGCCCAAACAATAAGGAATCATCTACATTACATGGGGTTGCACCACAGGCATTACGCCAAGAAAATATATTTGACGGATGCTCACAGACTTGCTCGTCTGAACTTCGCCAGAGAGCACTTAGAGTTTGATTGGTCTAATACAGTGTTTTGTGATGAAAAAACGTTTAAATCCAGTCAGCATGGACGTCTTCACCTTTGGCGATATAATTCAACACGGTATAAAGGTGATCATGTAATCCCAAATAGAGAATCAGGTCGAATATCCGTAAATATTTGGGGCTGGATGAGTACGGATGGTGTAGGAGAATTGTGTTCTCTACCTCCTCGAGCGACGGCTGTAAATTATATCGACGTGCTTCAGAATGCAATGCTACCGACAGTCCGTAATGTTTACCCGGAGAACGAAGTGCCACAATTTGATTTTGTTCAAGATAATTGTTCAATTCATAATGCGAGGATCGTAAGAGCCTGGTTTCGTTCACACACTGACGTAAGGGTAATTCAGTGGCCCTCAAGATCGCCGGACCTCAAACCGATAGAAAATCTTTGGGGCCTTATGGTCCAACGATGGTCGCATCAAAATGAAAGAACCAAACAAGCTCTTATTAGTCATTATATCTGGGAGGAAATGCGGGGAACCGATATTTGCTCACGGCTTGTTGGTTCAATGAGGTCTCGTCTTTTAGAGGTTATAGAGGCCAACAGCGGTTACACCCGTTTCTAATTTTTTAAAATTTTCAATATCTTCTAAATATTACTATATATGCTATGTTTTTGTTTGTTATAAGTATTTTAAAATTGATTGTAGAAATTTAATAAAAGGATAAATCTATTTTTAGCTTGTTTTTTATTGATATTGTAATTACAAGTTTACAGAAATTGTAGGTTTGTGGACTCGCCTTGTGCCTTTACAATTTTATGTAACTTGTTGATTACAATTCTGAATTTGTAGATACAATTTTGTCATCAAAATCTACAGCCCCCCGCCGTTGATTTTACGACGTCATTGGTTCCATCAAGTTCAAACTAAGAACAGCTGTCACGTTACAAACAGTAATAGTCGTTATCAATAATCAGATAAAGACAGCAATAGAAGTTATCAGATCGATCTGCAAGCGAAACTAATCTTTATCACCTATGAATCTGCAAGCGATATTCAACCTTAGGGTGGTACACCACTTTCTTGGCCGACTGTACGAGTAGAATATTTTTGATTCATTAGAATCGGAGTTCCCATTCAGTTATATGTTCTATATTACATTGTTTTGTAGAGAAACAATTTTACCATCAAAATAGCGGATTTAAAATTGTTTCCCTACATAACACTGTATAATAAATAAATATCACCTCGCTGCAAACTCAAATAGTACGTGAACAAATTCTATATAACACTCTTGAGTAAATAGATCCATAAAATAATGCAAAAAGGTTTACAACACCTAATAGAAATTAGTCACTTACCTTCCATTTCCATAAAAACACACAGATCGTCACTTTTAAATGCACTGAACGAATTTACTGACTGCTTACTTTCGATAAACAATGGCAAATGACTCTTTAACAAGTGGAAACACGAGAACAAGCTAAAATTTACAATTCATGGCGGATGATTCCCTGGGGAATCATCCAAGTCTCTGGCGCTTGGTGCCCCAGAGGCATCACGAAATTTTTGTTTGACGCACGGCACTAAAGATTGCTAAAAAGACCTCCGCACGGAATCGGTTAATGAATCTCAAATTAGATTGATTCCCACGCGTACTACCATTCGTAGACATTTTCATGAGAAATGCACATTGAATAGTTATTTTTTAAGTATGGTAAATCATCCAATGACTGCCTCTCGATGTGGGCGAAGCGGGCGGGTGTGTCAGATTTTTATTGACTAAAACCCATCCGTCTTCCATCATAATTATGCTCTTCGTGTTCCGAGGCCGAGGTAGGGTAGACCCGGGACAATAGTACCATTTCAGAAACATCGGTTGATTACACAAATTTTACTGTTGCTTTTTATTTTAAATATTATTATTTTATAGCCTTGGTTTATTATCTACCGAAGAAAATTTCTAAAGTTGGCGTAGATTGAAAAAAAAAACTTGGTCAAAATTGACTTTGAATCAAATGAAGGCTTGTGTTACAAATGACCCCCTTTAAGGGTTAATTGTACCAAAACTGCTTAGGGTAATAAAATGCGAATACAGGTATTAATCGCATTTTCTCCGTCATTTATTTGAAGTCTTATGGGATTACAATACAATCAGTCTTAAAAATTAGGAACAAAAATATCATGAGATCGGTGTTTTAAATCAACACAAATGTGAATTACTAAAATTAACAACAATTCTTCACATCGAACAAACATAAAATAAGTTTTTATTAACATACAATCAACTTTGATCTACTGATCAAGAAGTAACAGCACATTGTTATCAAGAGTCACCCTGGTAAATGATTGGAAATGTTTCAAAAACTTCAGGAATTAGGTCGCTTCCATCTAACCCGTTGGACCATCTCTGATGAAATAATCTTGGTACCTCTGGCGGGGAAACACGAACATTGGAGGCAGGGCATTACCAACGGCATTTGCAGCCATAGCCACAGTAACAAGTGAACCGCGCTCCGCTGATGTCAATGCTCCTACTTGCCGTTGTCCTCTTCCAGCAATAACGTTCGGTTTCTGGACGGTCGTAATGCCAGTCTCATCCATGTTATATATATCTTTAGCTTCAAAATTATAGCGATTCATTACTTTGGCCAGGTCAAACAATCATCAAAAAATGCGTTGACATTGGTCTTATTGAAACTCGTAGCACGAGCAAGGCTAGTGGCTTGAGCACACCTTATCTAAAGTTCCGAGTATCTTTTCATAAAAGATGTAAACCAATCAGGACCTGCCATTCCGTTTTGATCCCAGGACTGTGGTCTTTTCAAATCAAATTTAATAGCCAAATCAAGTGCCAAGCGTCTTACTTCTTTTGGCGTTAAACCATAATAAATATCTGCTGTTCTCACTAAATATTTCGCTATGCTTTGTTCTTGCTCTTCGGTAAATACTTTCGTTGCTGGATTATAGTCCATAGAAATAAATTCGTCTGGATTAGCTTCTCTTGTTTATGCGTTAGGCGCCTTCCTCTTCAATTTGTGATTGTGGATCAGAAGAAATGATACTTCTTGGTTTCTCCAATATATAAAATGGTTTATTGTAATGAGAGTTAGTATGTACAACAGGAAAAAGACGATCTTGAATTAAATGTTTTTGAAGGTGAAGCTATACAGAGCAAGGATGAGGTTTGAATGTGGTTAGTATTGCAGACACGCCGAGCGGTTCCCGTTACACGGAGAGGAGTTCGGAAGTCTTCGTAGATTGCTGCTATTGGTGCTTCTTCGATAGCGTCCCTAGGGTTCCTCTCATTGGCTGTCCGACAATCCGAGGATGATGTGCTAGTTTTTGAGTCATGAACTCATGACGTGTAGGTAGGTGTCTCAAACGACGGGCGCCTACTGTTTAGCAATGGCAATAAGCACGTCGTCAACATCATGCGTAAACATCTCTTTTACGTTTATATCTTATGAGAGAAACATGACAAACTTTGAACATATTCGCAGCAGCGCGTATGCTACGCCCTTTTAAAATCTCATCATATGCCTGTTCATACAACTAAGAGTCTTGATCCACGGTCCGTCTTTTTTATTCTATTTCGTGGCATCTAAAACAAGAAAATGTCTAATAAGTAATTGCATATTTTAAGTATTTATTTTTTTAATCTATTATTGTTACTACGGGGTTATTTCTACCATGGGGTCAATTGTACCGGTAACAATGACCCCAGCGGTGTTGATACAATTGCCCCAAAGTAACTAATTTAGAAAAACCATCTCATAGTCACATAATTCTAAACTAATAGTTTCCATATTTATCATAAATCAAAAGTTTAATATCCGTTTAAACTAGAAACAACAATTACTTATCGAAAAAGCTCTGGTAGTACGAGTTACAGTAAATAATATTTTACGTAAAAACTTACTGTGGCTTGCCGAAAATCCAAAATTCTCCACTAACACGTCCGTATCACAGCACGCGCGCCGGCGACTGCGGGGTGCCTCTGGAC
Organism: Tholera decimalis; assembly: GCA_943138885.2. Taxonomy (NCBI): domain Eukaryota; kingdom Metazoa; phylum Arthropoda; class Insecta; order Lepidoptera; family Noctuidae; genus Tholera; species Tholera decimalis. The sequence goes on along the minus strand of OW964551.2, from coordinate 1,338,093 downwards.
GTAAGGAGCGCGTGTGCTGCCGCACTCACACATGCACGATTTAGCTCAGTAGTAGAAATATCGATGATGGTACTATTGACCCGTGTTACTATTGTACCCGGTCTACCCTAACTCTTTCGAACTATTCCGTAACGCATTGAATGGCACATTGTTCAATTTTGATAGTTGTACGTTTAAACAAAACTTTCAATTCTGATCCTTTCAATAACAATGAAGCAATGTGATTGAATCGTGTAATATCGCCATAACGGAAGCATTTTATATACAGGGTTATTGGTAAAACACTAACAAGCTCGCAGGACTGTATTACTAACATCATAAACAACTTTTGTTCTATGACTATTTAGAAAACATAATACATTTACCAAAAATTAACCTGCAAGATTCCCTCTGCTGCCTTTTTAACCGACTTCAAAAAAAGGAGGAGGAGGGGCATCTCGAACATTTTTTGTACTATCAGTTCACTGTGTTACTAACGCTGTCTTTTGCTTCGCAGACTGCGTAACAGTTAGTGTTCAATTGGAATATTTTTATTTTTGTAAGAAAATCTGATGAATGAATTGTTAAAGTCATAGAATAAAACTTGTTGTTTATGATGTTGCTAACATAGTAAAGCAGCTAAAACCTCCCCAAGCACACACACACACAAACACATTTACACAAAAATTGGATTTACATTATTTGCTATTTGAAATACTTCTATATGTTTCGATACATCAATGTATACTTTTTCATTAATATATAGGTACAAGGCAGCGGTAACAAGCCAAGTTACCGTAATATTGGCTGACACGATTCCTCAGGATGGAGTCTGTAGTATTTTTAGTTATCTTTAAAAATATATATATTAATAACAATAATATTATAAGTCCATAACGTATATATATAATATAACGTAATATATGTATATTCTGCATATGCATGGTAAGTTAGTATCGTTTTTTTAAGATTTGTACTTTTTTTTACTTGTTTTAATGCTCTAAAACAAGTAAAACAAACACGAATTTATTTATCTTGCTTGAAACATTCATTGTGACATTGTCTATATGCACTTTCCAATTTAGATCTCCATCAGTAGTAACTGCACTTCGTATGTATCACTGGTTTAATTTTGGGTTTATTTAATATAAAGTTAAATTTATGATTATTCAATAATTTACTAAATTGTATATAGACAGATTTATCAAGGGCTATTTTCAAGGTATATACATAGAGCCAGTTGATTAAAATGTTAATTTTATTGTTAGTATTAAGGTCGGTGAGTTGTATTTTTTGATTGCACATAATATGCATTTGTGTTCCGTTATTTAAATTATGTCATTTATATATAACAAGAATACGATTGGCCCGAGTTTGCGTCCTTGCGGGACATCAAATCTATTACATAGATATTTGCATGAGTGTAGCGTTACTTCTTTATCTTCATTAAAGTTTGTGATGGTAACGCATTGTTGCCTGTTATCAAGATGATTTTATCTACTGTAAAGTAGGTCTTCTAATCCCGATCGCTTGTAACTTTGACAGTAGTAGATCGTGTAATAATAGGTCGAAGGCTTTCGACAGATCAAAGAATAATCCTGTTGTTCGATTGTTGCATAGGTTACTAATGTTGTAGATTTCCTGTTTTGAAAACCATGCTATACCTTTTTTTAAAGTACCTACACAACAACAGTAACTTGCAAATCTTTTGTGCATACATTTTTCGTACGTTTTAGATAAAATGGTTATTAGGGTAAAATAGGTATTTGGACGGTAATTAACTAATTATTCAGGTTATGCGTTTCCTTTTTTGTTAGGTTAGGTTAGGTATTACATCAATAAGAAGTCCGCTATGTTTATGAAATTGAAAATAAAACACAATTAATCATAATGAATGTTTGTGTGGCGCGGCAGGCCAATCGTGCAACCGGCTGGGGCAGTACTCGTGCCTGCGGTGCAAGACGTGCTTCTGTGAGGAGCACGTCCGGCGACGTGGGGTGCGCTGCGACCGGCGCGCCGCCCCGCCCTGCCCGCGCTGCGCCTACCCCACGCACGTCACGGCCGACCTCAGCATGTCCACGCGCTCGCACCGCTACGGCCGCCAGGGCGCCGCGCAGCCCGACGACGACGACGCAGACTCCAGCTACGGTGACGCAGGTACGCATGCCTACCCCACGCACGCCTACCCCACGCACGTCACGGCCGACCTCAGCATGTCCACGCGCTCGCACCGCTACGGCCGCCAGGGCGCCGCGCAGCCCGACGACGACGACGCAGACTCCAGCTACGGTGACGCAGGTACGCATGCCTACCCCACGCACGTCACGGCCGACCTCAGCATGTCCACGCGCTCGCACCGCTACGGCCGCCAGGGCGCCGCGCTGCCCGACGACGACGACGCAGACTCCAGCTACGGTGACGCAGGTACGCATGCCTACCCCACGCACGTCACGGCCGACCTCAGCATGTCCACGCGCTCGCACCGCTACGGCCGCCAGGGCGCCGCGCAGCCCGACGACGACGACGCAGACTCCAGCTACGGTGACGCAGGTACGCATGCCTACCCCACGCACGCCTACCCCACGCACGTCACGGCCGACCTCAGCATGTCCACGCGCTCGCACCGCTACGGCCGCCAGGACGCCGCGCAGCCCGACGACGACGACGCAGACTCCAGCTACGGTGACGCAGGTACGCATGCCTACCCCACGCACGCCTACCCCACGCACGTCACGGCCGACCTCAGCATGTCCACGCGCTCGCACCGCTACGGCCGCCAGGGCGCCGCGCAGCCCGACGACGACGACGCAGACTCCAGCTACGGTGACGCAGGTACGCATGCCTACCCCACGCACGCCTACCCCACGCACGTCACGGCCGACCTCAGCATGTCCACGCGCTCGCACCGCTACGGCCGCCAGGGCGCCGCGCAGCCCGACGACGACGACGCAGACTCCAGCTACGGTGACGCAGGTACGCATGCCTACCCCACGCACGCCTACCCCACGCACGTCACGGCCGACCTCAGCATGTCCACGCGCTCGCACCGCTACGGCCGCCAGGGCGCCGCGCAGCCCGACGACGACGACGCAGACTCCAGCTACGGTGACGCAGGTACGCATGCCTACCCCACGCACGTCACGGCCGACCTCAGCATGTCCACGCGCTCGCACCGCTACGGCCGCCAGGGCGCCGCGCAGCCCGACGACGACGACGCAGACTCCAGCTACGGTGACGCAGGTACGCATGCCTACCCCACGCACGCCTACCCCACGCACGTCACGGCCGACCTCAGCATGTCCACGCGCTCGCACCGCTACGGCCGCCAGGGCGCCGCGCAGCCCGACGACGTCGACGCAGACTCCAGCTACGGTGACGCAGGTACGCATGCCTACCCCACGCACGCCTACCCCACGCACGTCACGGCCGACCTCAGCATGTCCACGCGCTCGCACCGCTACGGCCGCCAGGACGCCGCGCAGCCCGACGACGACGACGCAGACTCCAGCTACGGTGACGCAGGTACGCATGCCTACCCCACGCACGCCTACCCCACGCACGTCACGGCCGACCTCAGCATGTCCACGCGCTCGCACCGCTACGGCCGCCAGGGCGCCGCGCAGCCCGACGACGACGACGCAGACTCCAGCTACGGTGACGCAGGTACGCATGCCTACCCCACGCACGTCACGGCCGACCTCAGCATGTCCACGCGCTCGCACCGCTACGGCCGCCAGGGCGCCGCGCAGCCCGACGACGACGACGCAGACTCCAGCTACGGTGACGCAGGTACGCATGCCTACCCCACGCACGCCTACCCCACGCACGTCACGGCCGACCTCAGCATGTCCACGCGCTCGCACCGCTACGGCCGCCAGGGCGCCGCGCAGCCCGACGACGACGACGCAGACTCCAGCTACGGTGACGCAGGTACGCATGCCTACCCCACGCACGCCTACCCCACGCACGTCACGGCCGACCTCAGCATGTCCACGCGCTCGCACCGCTACGGCCGCCAGGACGCCGCGCAGCCCGACGACGACGACGCAGACTCCAGCTACGGTGACGCAGGTACGCATGCCTACCCCACGCACGCCTACCCCACGCACGTCACGGCCGACCTCAGCATGTCCACGCGCTCGCACCGCTACGGCCGCCAGGGCGCCGCGCAGCCCGACGACGACGACGCAGACTCCAGCTACGGTGACGCAGGTACGCATGCCTACCCCACGCACGCCTACCCCACGCACGTCACGGCCGACCTCAGCATGTCCACGCGCTCGCACCGCTACGGCCGCCAGGGCGCCGCGCAGCCCGACGACGACGACGCAGACTCCAGCTACGGTGACGCAGGTACGCATGCCTACCCCACGCACGTCACGGCCGACCTCAGCATGTCCACGCGCTCGCACCGCTACGGCCGCCAGGGCGCCGCGCAGCCCGACGACGACGACGCAGACTCCAGCTACGGTGACGCAGGTACGCATGACTACCCCACGCGCGCCTACCCCACGCACGTCACGGCCGACCTCAGCATGTCCACGCGCTCGCACCGCTACGGCCGCCAGGGCGCCGCGCAGCCCGACGACGACGACGCAGACTCCAGCTACGGTGACGCAGGTACGCATGCCTACCCCACGCACGCCTACCCCACGCACGTCACGGCCGACCTCAGCATGTCCACGCGCTCGCACCGCTACGGCCGCCAGGGCGCCGCGCTGCCCGACGACGACGACGCAGACTCCAGCTACGGTGACGCAGGTACGCATGCCTACCCCACGCACGCCTACCCCACGCACGTCACGGCCGACCTCAGCATGTCCACGCGCTCGCACCGCTACGGCCGCCAGGGCGCCGCGCAGCCCGACGACGACGACGCAGACTCCAGCTACGGTGACGCAGGTACGCATGCCTACCCCACGCACGTCACGGCCGACCTCAGCATGTCCACGCGCTCGCACCGCTACGGCCGCCAGGGCGCCGCGCAGCCCGACGACGACGACGCAGACTCCAGCTACGGTGACGCAGGTACGCATGCCTACCCCACGCACGCCTACCCCACGCACGTCACGGCCGACCTCAGCATGTCCACGCGCTCGCACCGCTACGGCCGCCAGGGCGCCGCGCAGCCCGACGACGACGACGCAGACTCCAGCTACGGTGACGCAGGTACGCATGCCTACCCCACGCACGCCTACCCCACGCACGTCACGGCCGACCTCAGCATGTCCACGCGCTCGCACCGCTACGGCCGCCAGGGCGCCGCGCTGCCCGACGACGACGACGCAGACTCCAGCTACGGTGACGCAGGTACGCATGCCTACCCCACGCACGCCTACCCCACGCACGTCACGGCCGACCTCAGCATGTCCACGCGCTCGCACCGCTACGGCCGCCAGGGCGCCGCGCAGCCCGACGACGACGACGCAGACTCCAGCTACGGTGACGCAGGTACGCATGCCTACCCCACGCACGTCACGGCCGACCTCAGCATGTCCACGCGCTCGCACCGCTACGGCCGCCAGGGCGCCGCGCAGCCCGACGACGACGACGCAGACTCCAGCTACGGTGACGCAGGTACGCATGCCTACCCCACGCACGCCTACCCCACGCACGTCACGGCCGACCTCAGCATGTCCACGCGCTCGCACCGCTACGGCCGCCAGGGCGCCGCGCAGCCCGACGACGACGACGCAGACTCCAGCTACGGTGACGCAGGTACGCATGCCTACCCCACGCACGCCTACCCCACGCACGTCACGGCCGACCTCAGCATGTCCACGCGCTCGCACCGCTACGGCCGCCAGGGCGCCGCGCAGCCCGACGACGACGACGCAGACTCCAGCTACGGTGACGCAGGTACGCATGCCTACCCCACGCACGCCTACCCCACGCACGTCACGGCCGACCTCAGCATGTCCACGCGCTCGCACCGCTACGGCCGCCAGGGCGCCGCGCAGCCCGACGACGACGACGCAGACTCCAGCTACGGTGACGCAGGTACGCATGCCTACCCCACGCACGTCACGGCCGACCTCAGCATGTCCACGCGCTCGCACCGCTACGGCCGCCAGGGCGCCGCGCAGCCCGACGACGACGACGCAGACTCCAGCTACGGTGACGCAGGTACGCATGCCTACCCCACGCACGCCTACCCCACGCACGTCACGGCCGACCTCAGCATGTCCACGCGCTCGCACCGCTACGGCCGCCAGGGCGCCGCGCAGCCCGACGACGACGACGCAGACTCCAGCTACGGTGACGCAGGTACGCATGCCTACCCCACGCACGCCTACCCCACGCACGTCACGGCCGACCTCAGCATGTCCACGCGCTCGCACCGCTACGGCCGCCAGGGCGCCGCGCAGCCCGACGACGACGACGCAGACTCCAGCTACGGTGACGCAGGTACGCATGCCTACCCCACGCACGCCTACCCCACGCACGTCACGGCCGACCTCAGCATGTCCACGCGCTCGCACCGCTACGGCCGCCAGGGCGCCGCGCAGCCCGACGACGACGACGCAGACTCCAGCTACGGTGACGCAGGTACGGCCCCCCATACTCACGGACCTGTTGTACGTTTCTTAGACTTGTCAAAGGCATTTGACACTGTCTCTGTACCTATCTTAATATCCAAGTTGGAGAAGATTGGTGTAAGTATTGGTGCTACATTACTGAGAGGACACAGTGTGTCAATATTGGGTCAACTGTCAGTGATGAGCATACGTTATAACTAATATTGTAACTTTGGAAACTAAAAATTCTTTATTACTAGCTTCTGCCTGCGGCTTCGCTCGCGTTAAAGTGCATCAGGTGTTCCAGTTTCCGAAATCAATGATAGCCTATATGTTGCCCAGACTTCTTAGCTATATATAACAAAAAAGTTTCATTCAAATCCGTCTATTAGTTCCTAAGATTAGTGTGTACAAACAGACAAACAAATTGAGACAAAATTCATTTTAAATTCTTGCTCTATTACTGTTTCTAAACCTAAACCCCTTCCATATTTTTTTGTGAATATGTTCAATGTACAGACACACTGATCTATTATATGTATTGATTGTTTATTTATTTTATGTTGCAGGTTACAGCTACGCGGGTGCCGAGGGCGGTGACTACTCGTCGTACTCGGAGTCGGACGACGAGGACGAGGACGACGAGTCCGGCGAGGACGAGGACGACGAGGACGTCCCCCCGCCCGCACCCGCCTCGTGACCGCGCTGACGCTGTTCACTCATTACTTCACAATATAATCTTACTCTTTGCTAAACTCTTGCGTTTTATTTATTGACTCGTACGTGACCCTCATCAGTTATCTGAACGCTGTAACTGTGGCTTTATGTACTGCAGTCCATTACGTCAATAATGCGGGCTATCTTCAGAATTTATTTTGTTGTTTTGTTAATGAGGTATACTTATTTATGATTTGTTCCGATTTTACCATATTTCGGCAGTGTTACAAGCGTCGTGATCACGGATGAACTGTTTATCGTTTTAAGTTCTAATGGTTCTGTAAGAGACCATGCCAGTTTAAAAACGTTTACGTGCACATCCTTCACAGAGGTATAATTAATATGACCGACCGAAACTGAAACTGGCTTTTCGGCGTCGACCTTAGTCGTCGTATTGGTCAAATAGAAACTTAAACCTGAGAAAAACCATAATTTGTTTAGCATTAAAATGACTACTACATAGTAAGGTACTGCGTACAAACATCAGTGAAAGAGCACAGGCTCACTTCTTATTTGGATTCATACTGAGCTGGGATACAATATCTTCTATACAGGGTTATTGGTAAAACACTAACAAGCTCGCAGGACTGTATTACTAACATCATAAACAGCAACTTTTGTTCTATGACTATTTAGAAAACATAATACATTTACCAAAAACAATCCTTCAAGATCTCCTCCGCTGCCTTTTGTACTATCAGTTTACCTACATAACTAACGCTTTTTGTATTTGTTTAAATTTAACTTCTCTCAATACTTGGAGCTCTTATGTTTATAGTTGTAGTACCTCAATGTAATTAGTTCACAATTTTAAAGGGTGTGAGCCTGGAGATCTGTAATACAGGTCCCGAACCCAGTACAGACTCCAGCTCTCACTAAGATCTATATCTTGTTGTAACTTATATTCTGTAAACCTATGCTGTACCTTTCTGAGAGAAATAAATAAAGATTATGATTATAAACGCTGTCTTTTGCTTCGCAGAATGCGTAACATTTAGAGCGTTCAATTGAAATATTTTTATTTTTGTAAGAATACCTGATGAACTAAAATCTGATGGATTATTAAAAGTCATAACACAAAAGTTGTTGTTTATGATGTTACTAACATGAGTAACATAGTCCTGAGTGGTTGTTAGTGTTTTACCTGTAACCCTGTATATCGATTAATTATTTCTGTATTATTATTAATTATTTTGACACATTTAATGTGCCATCGCCGAAGTCATGCCTTATTCCCCGATCCCGTGGGAATTTCGGAATAAAAAGTAGCCTATGTGTTATTCCAGGATATCAACTATACTACTTACCACGTTTAATTCAGATCCGCTCAGTAGTTTTTGTGTGAAAAAGTAAAAAACATCTCACAAACTTTCGCATTTATAATATTAGTAAGATCCTCAAACCACTGGTTTTACGGAATCCTAATCTGGGGTAGCGCTTGCATATTAATAATAAGCATAATACAGAGTAAGTAATATAATAGAGTAAGTAAGCATAATAGAGCAGCAGATCATTTTCCGGCAGATCAAAAATAAATGTGCAATATTAACGCATACAGCCGAGTTCTACAGTTCCTGATACTTTTCAGCAATAGTTCTGGCGTTTTTTTTTAATATTAGCAGATAGACCAAAGTACTAGAAAATTGAAAATTTCCATTTCCATCTTTCAAAGATGAAAGAAGACACTATGCTCAAAGGATAGAACTCTTTCTTGAATGCTGAACTGGTAAAAAACTGCAATCTAGAACCACACCCGAGTCTAGAACTTAGGTTTCATAGCCAGCGGAGCATATCCAAGTACTAACAAAATCAAAAATTTCCATTTTCACCTTTAAACCTAAACTAAGATGATAGAACTCTTTCTAATATGCCAGATTGATAAAAGAAATGCAATCTAGAACAAGATCCCAGTCCAGAAATGAGGTTTTATTGCCAGCAGAGCATATCGAAGTACTAGGAAAATCGATAATTTCCACTTCCATCTTTTAAACTATGCTCAAATGATAGAACTCTTTCTAATATGCCGCATTCGGTAAGAAACTGTGATCTAGAATAACACCCGAGATCAAAACTTAGGTTTTATTGCCAGCAGAGCATAATAATATCTAAGTACTAGGTAAATTGAAAATTTTCATTTCCAGCTTTCAAACTATCCTCAAATGATAGAACTCTTTCTTAAATGCCGAACTAGTAAAAAAACTGCAATCTAGAACAACACCCGAGACCAAAACTTAGGTTTCATAGCCAGCAGAGCATATATCTAAGTAAGTACTAAGAAAATCAAAAACCTAAGTTCTAGACTCGGGTCTTGTTCTAGATTGCAGGTTTTTACCAGTTCGGCATTTAAGAAAGAGTTCTATCATTTGAGGATAGTTTGAAAGTTGGAAATGAACATTTTCAATTTTCTTAGTACTTAGATATGCTCTGCTGGCAATAAAACCTAAGTTTTGGTCTCGGGTGTTATTCTCGATCACAGTATCTTATCGAATGCGCCATATTAGTAAGAGTTCTATAAGTTGAGTATAGTTTTAAGTGTGAAAATGGAAATTTTTGATTTTCTTAGTACTTAGATATGCTCTGCTGGCTATGAAACCTAATTTCTGGAATCAGGTGTTGTTCTAGATTGCAGTTTTTTTTACTAGTTAGGCATTTAAGAAAGAGTTCTATCATTTGAGGATAGTTTGAAAGCTGGAAAGTTTTGGTCTCGGGTGTTATTCTAGATCACAGTATCTTATCGAATGCGGCATATTAGTAAGAGTTCTATCTTTTGAGTATAGTTTTGAGGGGGAAAATGGAAATTTTTGATTTTCTTAGTACTTAGATATGCTCTGCTGGCTATGAAACCTAAGTTCTAGACTCGGGTGTTGTTCTAGATTGCAGGTTGTTACCAGTTCGGCATTTAAGAAAGAGTTCTATCATTTGAGGATAGTTTGAAAGTTGGAAATGAAAATTTTCAATTTTCCTAGTAGGTACTTAGATATGCTCTGCTGGCAATAAAAACTAAGTTTTGGTCTCAGGTGTTATTCTAGATGACATTATCTTATCGAATGTGGCATATTAGTAAGAGTTCTATCATTTGAGTATATTTTTAAGTGTGAAAATGGAAATTTAGAAAATGGAGTTTAGATATGCTCTGCTGGCTATGAAACCCAAGTTCTAGACTCGGGTGTAGTTCTAGATTGCAGTTTTTTTACCAGTTCGGCATTTAAGAAAGAGTTCTATCCTTTGAGCATAATTTGAAAGATGGAAATATAAATTTTCAATTTTTCTAGTACTTTGGTCTATGTGCTAATATTAAAAAAAAAAAAAAACGCCAGAACTATTGCTGAAAAGTATCAGGAACTGTAGAACTCGGCTGTATGCGTTAATATTGCACATTTATTTTTGATCTGCCGGAAAATGATCTGCTACGGGAAGTTAGCAGAGCATTTTGTCATATGACTTTTTTCAGGGTAAAAACGCCAGAACTATTCCTGAAAAGTATCAGGAACTATAGAACTCAGCTGCATGCGAAGAGAACTCAATTTTTTTCTTGATCTGCTGGACAATGATCTGCTAAGTTCACTGACATACAATAATCTAGGATTTATTATCCGAAAATTTTAATTAGGTTCTGGTATATACTATATACCGATATACCTAGCCTGCATAAAACTACAATATTTTGCATTCATACGCAGCATTTTAAAATACTGCAGGGTAGTTTTACCAACAACGTTTTTAGAGGTTCTTCGCGTGAAATCACTGTGTAAAATGTTTATATAAGACCATTTTATATTTTTTCGTGTAATAAGAAAACTAGCCCATATGAAGGCACTAGTATAAATAAAAATCTCTTAAATATAAATTTAGAAAAAAATGAAATACTTATGTCTATTTCTCAATAACGGTGGTATGTCCGTGATTAACTTTTAAGCGCATTTACCTCTTTAAATACGTTCTGATGGAAATTTAGTACTTAAATTGAACATTATTATGTTGGTCTATGCATAAAGCAACCATATTTATTACTTCCCTTACTTTTGTTATCATGCAGACATCAGGACCATTGTGATAAGGAATGTCCACGCCAAAAGTGCAATATCGGTGTGTTTTGTTGAAATCGATCTATAACGTAAACAAGTGTATTCTAACGAACTATCTCCTTACGTACACGGAGACCCAATAGTGCTCTTGCGTTCTCGCAGTAGTGACGTGTCCGATCCTGTCGAGGTTTCGCGCCAATACGTACTTGTACTTTTTGAATCTAAGAGGGAATACGAAATTATGCAATTTCGGTGGGTTACTGTACGAATGAAAGTTATTTTTTTACCGTACGGTACGCGAGTATGTTATGTGTTCTTGGGTACCCTTAGCGACCATACATTTTAAATAACTAAAGCATAAATAGGTTTCTTTTTATTTAATTTTTTCTTCATGTTTCTAATTTCGGTGGTGCAATATCTGTGGTTTCGGTGGTAAGTTTATTGCCACCGATATTGCATCAATACTAAAGTGGCTGTGGGTTCATGTGACTTTGGTAAGATATTTACACCTGAGAGGTAACACAATTAATTGGACAAACTTTGGAGGGTAGTATTGTAAGTAGGTAGTACATATTTTACAAAAACTAAAAGGAAAATAACTAAACGTTTAACTAAAAGTTTTTAAGTCCTTATTTAATTCTGTTATGGTGTACAATAAAGAGTATATCTATCTATCTATCTAAAAAAGTTTCCACCTGAAAAAACCAATGATCCTCCTGAAACACAGGGTGACGACATGACAGGCGCGTCATCTCCCACAAGTCCTTCCATACTAAATCGTTCTCGCTCGCTTAGTCCACAACCAGGACCTTCTCGTGATGGCTGATGACACATGATGGGTGAAGACTGGCTTCTTCCTGACCAATTAAAAACGTTTCCGGGTACTTTAAAAGTACACCAGATAGTTTGGATGAAAAAAGAACCACGACGATTAGCTTTGCGATCATTGTCTTGTACACATCCTGACTGTTTGATTAAGGCAACAATATGTCCTCATGGAAGACATTTAGGCTTCTATAATCTTGCCTGCGATGATAACTCGCAAGCACGAGACCAAAAAGATTGTTTTATGACACGACTTGACCTTCAACGATATTCCACAAGAAGCACTGAGTCTAAAGTTCAGATTTTAAGCGTGCAACGTTTTAAAGCTTCTGAAGGTCGATTTACATCAAACGAACACAAAGCTAGAGCTAGACCAAGAGCATTCTTTCTTGATCTTTTAGTGTAAACGAAAACTCGTAATCAGCGTTTATATTAAACGAACAAAGAGCTAGAGCTAGAACAAGAGCATTCTTTCGTGATCTTTTACTGTAAACGAAAACTAGTATTCAGCGTTTACATCAAACGAACAAAGAGCTAGAGCTAGAACAAGAGCATTCTTTCGTGATCTTTTAGTGTAAACGAAAACTCGTATTCAGCGTTTACAACAAACGAACAAAGAGCTAGAGCTAGAACAAGAACATTCTTTCTTAATCTTTTAGTGTAAACGAAAGCTAGATCATCTGTTCTTTGTTCATTTGTGTCAATTCTGTGGTTGGTATTGGTAGTGTTTCGCTATGTCTGACTCTGACAGCGATATCATAATTGCAAGTGCTGCATTTATTATTTTGTCGCAAAAACTCAAAAATAAATGAAGGAAGAGACGTTGGTGGGTTACAAATTTACGGCCATTCTCCGATTAGCAAGTTTTACGTGTCCGGGCTTGCATAATCCGTAATATTATCATATTCAATCATCTAATTTTTTTTTTATATGTTAGATAGCATCCGTATCTAGCTGTAAACAAAAACATAGGCTTCTGTTTTAGGTAGTTAAGACTAAATTAATTTAACTTATGTTCAAATAACCTCTGTTCTCTAATTACCGTGGCGTGTCCGCACACCAACTTAATATTAAAACTTGCTTGTAATTTTTATAACGTACAGATTTACTTTGATCCATTCAACGTTTTAAACGGTATTAAGCAACGTGTATCGCATACCAAAATATCAACTCAATAGAACCAGTCTATAAATAATTATCATTAAGTAACCGCATGTCCAATCGAAAGTTATAATTGCCGTGACATTTTCTGTTCTTGGGTGTACATCCCTAAATAACAGTATTTGGCACATCAGTACAGTACGCGTCACGTCTCCTCAGTGTGTGCCGCGGCCCATCAGCAGTTGCACGTCTCTAACGTTAGTGTGCCACCAATGAAGCACGTGAGTATATAATTACCGTAGCCTTGGTTAATTTTTTTTCTAATTACCGTTGTACTTATTTTAATACTTGATTTTTTAAGTTAGACCCAAATTGATCATGTAAATGGAGACAGTGCTTTGGCCTCCGTACGTTGTAATAAGCTAGTATTTGCATACTGTATCGGTTTTTGTAATTTTTAAGAAAATCTATAGTTTTCTAATTACCTTATACCAATTACCATATGTTTATAATTACCGTTGTATGAAAAATTAATACTTGTTTACTAACTGTAGCCGCGCTGTCGTACCAAACGAAAGTTTTCCTGCGGTTTTCGTAGATTATTATTATCATTGTCCGTACATATGCCTATATTATATGCTGACCATTCATCAAGTTATTTAATTTATAGGATGAGAAAACCTAAAACGACCAAAGAGGAAGTTAAAGAAAAGAGAAAGCTCGCCAATGCCAATGTCATGGGAGTCATTACAGATATAGTACAAGAAGTAGATATTCTTCAAAAAGATTTGCTGATCCCTAAAGAGATATGGGAGTATAAGGGAACAATGAAAGTCAATCATGTCATTTGGAGTTCATTAAAACCGAACCTACTTGCAATGCAAAAGCTGCAATGCGCAACAGTGTATGTATCAAGCTATTGAATGTGAACATGGTAGACATCATGGATTTTACTCCTTGAATCTAGAAAAGGCAGAAGAGGTAGAACTTTTCCCATCTTCCAGATTCATTTTATCTGCACCTTCCAAAAACAAATATAATTGCGATACATCACGGTCTATTAGTGCTAAAAAATCTTCAGACAAACCTAAAATTTTATCTAATCGGCTAGTGAAGCCCGCTTATGTATTTCCTGGGTCTTCGAAGTCGCTTATTTCCAAACATGATATGGTTAAGACGTTTAAGAAGTTCAAAGAAGCGGAAAGTAGCTTAAATTTATCACAGACAGTTTTTGGGCTCCTGTATCTCCTGTTGATTTTTAATTAATTAATTTTTTTAAATATTGATTTTTATATCCTGTTTTTTATATTGTTTTTTTTTATTGCTTGTTATTTTAAATAGAAAATTACTATAAAACAAGACTGATTCAAATGTATTACATGATGATTCTTTATAGAGCATAAGTACTCAGTGATATTAATATAAACAAATCTTTAAATTAAAAGAGCTTTGAGTAGTTTTAACTAGATCTATCCTTATATCCAAGAAGATTTAAAATAATATTCTTTTAAGTTCCATCCTACTTACCTTTTTAATAAATATCGTTTCAACAAACTAAAAAAAATACCAATTAAGACCATATTTGTTTTATTTAGTTTGTTCTTACCTGATTTTCATTAAAAGTGTCTAATCTTTAATAAATTATAGCAATGATAAAGTGTTTTTTTTACTATTGATTATGGTTGTGAGGGACATAGTTAATTCTATCGCTTTAATTATAATTATACCTATGTGTACAAATTATTAATGTGTGTTATTATCATTGATATTATTTTCTAATTACCGTTGCATTAAATATTACATGCTTCTAATTACCATACTCTTAAAATTTTTAAGTCTCATTAACTCGAAAACCACCATTAATTGTTACATGCCTCATTAATGATTGAATTCTTATCTTTGATGTGTTTCATATTTTAATGTGTTTAAGTCAAATCAGTGAAAAATAAAAAAGGTTACGGTAATTAGGCAAAGAACGCCGAATTGGAGAATGACCGTTTAATGCAACGAAGGACATTGGATAATGTAGGTGAAACAATGACGGATATGCAAGAACAAGAAGAAAGTGGTTCCAATCTATAATTTAATCGATAAGATATGTATACAATCGCTAGAACACAAGAGCACTTTGAAGAGACCGCTCAGGGGCGCGAGCACGTCCGAACACGCAAGAACGCTCTAAGCAACTGTTCGCGCGCTCTAGCGCCGTTTACATCGAGCGAGCGAGCATTCTTAGAACATTCCATAGAATCTTTTCGAATGCTCTAAGAACAACGAAAGAATGCTCTACGCCTGTTTACACTAAAAGAATTTGACAAAGTGGGGGTGGAATGAGCATTCGCTCGTCTGATGTAAATCGACCTTAAGAGATTTGACTTAGTCAACCCATCCATCAAGAAACTTTCTAAAGCAATCATTCCATCAAAAACATTGGCGACATTAGATGACTCGCTGAGTATTGAAAATGTTGATTTGGATATCATCCCTTCCACGTCGTTTTTGAAAACGTTGACAGCGCAATGTGTTTGGAATTTGAAAATTCAATACCTGAAACTGATTGGAAGAAAGATGGCAAAACTGAAAAGAAAAAGGAATCAAGATTAGCTGAATCATCTACAGCACAAATTAAGAACTATATTGAAAATGACTCTGACAGTGATTTGAATATTTTTAGATTTTTGTTTTGTTCACTTATATGTTTGAGAGTTTATTATTTTATGTTTGTTTAGGACAGCACAAATTAAGACCTATATTGAAAATAACTCTGAGAGTGAATTTAATATTTTTTGATTTTTGATTTGTTTAGTTTAGTTTTTGAGATTTTATTATTTTATGTTACAAGTTTACAAGTTGAAGAATTTTTATAAAAAAAACCCTAATTATTTGCTCAAGTGTTAATTATACGAAGAACGACGAAAATCATAACTTCATTTTATTTAGTATTACCCTCAACATATCACATTTAGCAGAACTAAAGTTAATTTAGTGAATCTGCTAAATGTGGTCTATGATCCATGTCAAAAGATGCAGTATCGAATACAGATAAAAACTTTTTACCAAAAAATTAAACCGACTCCCAAAAACACTGCAAAGTGAAAAATAACTTTAATTTCAGAAGTCGGTGCCAAAAACGAAAATACAAAACTAAAGACTTGTTGTAAAAAGAGTTTTTGGAAGTCGGTTTAACTTTTTGGAAAAAAGTTTTTTGATTCGGGTCGGACGTTTATTTATACCATTGCATCAATAAGCTCCGCTGTAAAAACATAAAAAAATGGCCAAGTGCGAGTCAGACTCGCCCATGAAGGGTTCCGTAGTAACTATTATAATATAATATAGTATGTATATTTATTTGACGAATAAAAAAATCTTAAAATTTCTTAAAACTAGCTTATTTACATTTTTAGAACTACGCTAAATAACTTTGTTTTTCATAGTGTTTGTATGAATTACAAAGTTATATTTGCGGTTTTATAATATACTAGCTTCCGCCCGCGACTTCATCCGCGTGGAAAAAAATCCCCCGATTTTGAAACATTCTTCATTAGTGCTCCGCTCCTATTAGGCTTAGCGTGATGATATATAGCCTATAGCCTTCCTCGATAAATGGGCTATCTAACACTGAAAGAATTTTTCAAATCAGAACCGTAGTTCCTGAGATTAGCGCGTTCAAGCAAACAAACAAACAACCAAACAAACAAACAAACAAACAAACTCTTCAGCTTTATAATATTAGTATAGATGCTGTATCTCAAAAACTGCTGACCCGATTTCGTTCAAACTAATTTTGGTTGAAAGTTTACATTAAGATCTACAGACATATTTTTTTAGATTTTTCACTTCATTATTATAGAAGTTAGAGGGGGGGGGGGGGGACGACGACACACATTTTACCACTTTGGAAGCTTATATCTTTCAAACGATTGACTTTATGAATAAGTGGTTTTAAAAACCCTTATATCATTTTTAAAGGCCTGTCTATAGATACCACACACGCATAGGTTTCATGAAAAAAATATATTTTAAGTACTAGTTCCATGTATGGGGACTAGGGTTGCCACCTTTTTTTTGTGCAGTTAAAGTACATTGGTTAAAATAGGTAAGAAAAAAAAGTACATAGCATCAAAATAAAGTACAATTTATTTTCAAAGTCGCTTTCCGCTGTCTGTCCCTATGTATGCTTAGATCTTTAAAATACGCAACGGATTTTGATGCGCTTGTTTTTTAATAGACAGATTGATTCAAGAGGAAGGTTTATATGTATAATACATGCATAATATAGTAGAGAAACAATGATAATTTTAGAGGATTCTTATGTGATGTCTTAATAAACAATTTTTTTGCGCTTACATTGCAAACGCTGGCTTAACATTACGAGATAGATCAAAATAATGTACTACAATACTGTACACCACAAAAAGGCATATACCTATCTCTTACGGATAACATAATATACATCCATTTTAATACTTTAAAAAATTGGCAATTATAAAGCGCTAATTCGAAAGCTATTTATACAAATACTGTATTAATTATTTATCATTTTAAATACGTTAGTTGGCTTGAAAATTTCATGAAAATTAAATTTTCGCTTTACTCCATCCAAATTAAATGAATACCTTAGGAGATATAGCAAAATCAAAATTATGCGCAACAAAAATTAATTTCGTGTCACCGTGATTTGACCGGGCGCCTGGCTTCCGAGCCGAGGGAGTCCGAAAGTTTATGTAGTATATCAATGTATGGTGGAATTATGTATCATATATATGCCTATAGAAAAAATCCGCGATGGCATGTCTATATGTTAAAAATAACATCCTACCTATGTCCATTTTAATACTTTAAAAAATTGGCAATTATAAGGCGGTAATGTAAAAGGTATTTACACAATAACGGTATTAATCCTTATCATCTAAATTAATATAATGTACCTAAAATGAGGAAAGATGATTGATTTTTGGTTTGTTATGATTTAACTCAAAAACTCCTCAACCAATTTTACCGAAAGCTACATCTCCTCGGAGTAACATAGGCTATTTTATATTTTCTGTAAAGAACCCGTGCGAAGACAGGGCGGGTTGCTTAATAAAAATTAATTGCCGAATGAATGTTTGTTTTGCAAATAAGTTATAAATAACACTTTCTCACGTCTTTTTATTAGTAAATGTAAACTAGATGAGGCCAGTGTTTCCTAACTGACTACTCTGAGAAGAAACACTGAAACAAACTCAGAGGTCAACGTCTCTTTTAAAGTCCATACAATCTGTAGTGATGAAATCATATGAGAGCCATGTAGGTTTATGTCTGTGGCGGGGGCCAGACAGAACAGAATCACACAGATTTGAGCAGGCCCGTCCAAACAGTGCAAGCATTTGTCAAATATCGCGTAGCTCAATGGCTCTGCAAAGTACAAACTTGCTGCATTGGACTCGATCGAGCGCAGAGCTAAAAGGCTTATAGGCGACGAGGTGCTGGTGGACAAGTTTCAAAGCCTGGCTCATCAGCTAACCGTTGCTTGCCTGTCGGTTTTCTACAGATTGTACTTCGGGGAGTGTGCGCAAGAGCTCCATGACCTGATTCCGTCATCTCCCTTTCACTACCGGTCTACTAGACGCACGGCTGGGAACCACCCACACTTGGTTGATATACCGTCTTGTCGTACCAAGCGCTTCTCCTCCACATTTATTGTGCGCACAGCCAAGCTGTGGAATTCTCTGCCGACTTCTGTGTTCCCTGCCACTTATGACCTTTCAACTTTTAAAGCACGAGTAAATAGGCATCTTCTGGGCGCGCACGTCCCATCTTAGACCTCATCTATCGCTTACTATCAGGCGGGATCGAGGTCAAGAGTGGGCCCATCAGTAATAATAATAAAAAAAAAGAAAGGAGCTTGAACGATTTGACGAACAATACCAAAGTAAGGACATTTGGGTGGGCCGTATAAAGCGCTCAAACTGCCAGACAGTGCGGTAATCTATTCATAATATTCGTTGTTATCCCACAATGCTATCACATTCACAACATATCTTTTGCTTTTACAAAAATAAAATATATTACTTGAAAAGAAAATGATATTGTCATCTTGTACAAACAAAATTAAAAATAGTAAAGCAAAAAAAAAGTATATTCTATTAATTGAAAAAGTAAATAATATTGTCATGTCAAAATGTATATGAAATAATCATTATAAAAAAAGAAATGAGTAAAAAATCAAACAAAACAGATGTATTTGGAGCAGCTCAATCCCAAGCATTTTTGGCCGCAAGATAGTCTTTAACAGAATAAAAAGCTTTCTGGCAAAGTTTCTGCTTCACAAATGATTTAAATTTATTGAGGCTTAGTTCTTGCACATGACTGGGAAGTTATGGGAAGAAATGAGCCCCCAATTTTCTTGAGCCTAGTTGAAGGAACAATGTATATATGTACGTAAGCGCATTAGTTCAGAACAGCAGCATTTATTTGAATAATTATTTTTTTGTTGTGTTCGTACAGAGAGTGTTCGTTTGTTGTGTTAGGATGTGATGTGACTGTATGATAACGAAAGAAAAATTGCACCCGAGCGAAGCCGGGGTGGGCACCTAGATATGTTTAAAAACATATTTCTTATTACTTTTTGCAGTTTGGACCAAATTAGTATCTCTACTAAACAAGTGCACAGCATCTTTACAGTCTATGTTTAAATTAAAGTAAATAAGTACTTTATTCATTTTTTATCAAATTCAGAGACACTTTCACTGTTTATTACGACTAAAGTTTTCAAAATCCGAAAGAAATCAATCATGCGAAATAAAGTATTTTCGTGTACTTTATTGTTCTCATAAAGTATAGAGTACAATTACCTGAAATAACGTACAATACTTTATTATGAAGTACAGGTGGCAACCCTAATGGGGACCCCCCTTTATTTTAAATGTATTTTAATTTTTTTTTTCTTAAAATCGGAAAGCGGTTCACAGAATACATCTACCTACTAAGTTTCACATGTATAGTCTTAATAGTTTCGGAATAAAATGGCTGTGACATACGGACGGACGGACAGACAGACAGACAGACAGACAGACGGACAGACATATCGAAACTATAAGGGTTCCGTTTTTTGCCATTCGGCTACGGAACCCTAAAAATGGGTAAGTATCTAATATTTTTTGGTGAAATTAAGTTGATAATGACGATAAATAATCGGTAAAATAATATTACTTTTCACCACGGAATAGATGAATAAGGTTGGAATGGTAATGTGGGCGTGGCAAGCGCGCCACATTTAGGATACGAAAATCATAGCTCGACCGATTAATTCATTCACCGCGTTTAATGAGCTTTTGATTACTTCAGAACACAGAGCTCTGCTTTAAAATGCCGTGTTGTGCAATTATAACCTGTAAAACAAAAAGTTAGATTGCAAGTATAGAGCGAGGAGGTATATCTTTCCATCGGTAAGTCGAAAATAACATTTAATTACAATTTTATTTATAAAAAACATAAAAATATTCTGATCACTATGAAAGTCCCAACATTAACAACATTATTGCAACAAGTTACAAAAAGTATACATTGCCCGATGTACACTCGCTTAATCAACGCAATGACCAAGTCAGCTTACAATGTACTGCATGCGTTCTGCACTTCAACCATTGACGTTTCGTCCTTTGCCCTGATGGGCCGTGATGCACGGCGCATGTTTATCGACAGTGAGTTACAATCAGTAGCAAGCTCTCGATTTAAGTGTGTGTAATTTATTCGTGTGCATAATTCGTATACATAACGTGGCCTCTTGCTTGTAGTGGAGCTAAATAGTGAGAGACAAGCGGCGACACGCGTTCTCATACAAATCAGGAACTAAAAAAGCGCATCATCAACGCATCTAACACGTACAAAATAAACACCCAAATTGTGAAAGAGGATGCAGAAAATAGTTCTTATAGTAACGAAAACAAATCAGGCGAAGATATCAGTGCTAAACCAGGAGAAGAAACTACTTCGAATGTCATAATGAATGAATGATAAGGAAGGACCTCGATGACGAAACTATTATTTTGGAAATTTGCTAATAGGTGAATTATAATTTTTGGCGCCATGTATGCGCTCTGAAGCATATATCAATATTTTAAAGTATATACCTAGATGCTTTAAAACATCAAGACCGTGAGAAATCAAACAAATAAATATTTAATTTGTATAATGTGCCTGGATGAACATGCGAAACATCAATTTGATTATTCGTACTGAAATGTTACCAATAAAAAATTTTTACCAAAAAATTAAACCGACTCCCAAAAAACACTGCAAAGTGAAAAATAACTTTAATTTCGGTAGTCGGAGTCTTTAGTTTTGTATTTTCGTTTTTGGCACCGACTTCCGAAATTAAAGTTATTTTTCACTTTGCAGTGTTTTTTGGGAGTCGGTTTAATTTTTTGGTAAAAATTTTTTATTTCACTCTTTTTAGTTGGTCTATTTTTAATTTACCTAGTTACAAGAGCCTAATTATCAACTACTTATAACCTTTTACAAAATATTGCTTTTCCCAATGCTGGGCCGTTAATTGTTGAGGAGTTCTCCTGGTACTTCACCATCAGCTCTACATCACCATATGCATTGTGACGAGCATAAAGTGTGTAACATCCATATTCAAGTAATCGAATCGCAATCCACTCAATACTTATTATTGAGTAGTTTCGGCGGCCATCTGTGGTCTTCATCATCAGTTCCACTTCCTCAAATGGTACTTTTTGAGAGCAACTGCACAAGTTACTATAATAAATACCCAAAACGACATAGGTGTGCCTATAATAATTGAAGAGTTCCCTCGATTTCTCCAGGATCCCATCATCAGATCCTGACGTTTATGAAAATGGGACCAATATCGAAGTATTCCCTTTCAATAAAAAAAGAATTTTCCAAATCGGTTCAGCCGTCTTCGAGTAATCGATGATCATACATTAAAAAAAAAAAAAAAAAAAAAAAAACAAATATACGCGTCGAATTGATAACCTCCTCTTTTTGTCGTCGGTTGACAAATAAACGTATTTTACACCTGTTGTACCCGCCTGTGCAGCCGCTACATAATGTTGCCAACGGCTAAGTTGTTCTTTGTTTAATAACTATCATGGTACAATACAAAAATTCCATTTTGGTGTGATGTTGCAATTTCGGTGTACAATTTTCAATTTCGGTGGGTTGGCAATTGCGGTGGCCGTCATATTTTCAAAACAACTACAGTTGTTTGTTTCCTACTAAAATATCTAGAATACTAATGTGTTCTAGAATAAGACAAGTTTATTTTTTCATCCGAAAACCTACAAATAAAAAATTCCACCGAAATTAGTAAAAAATTGAGCCTGCGTGAAATGACCCTGCAGCAGCATCATGAATCCACACTAGATACTTAGTTTATATACAGCAGATAGAGAAAAACGAGACAACCCTAAATTGCGATTGCATGTGTGGAATTTGAGAGCAAGTTGTTTAGGAGCAGAGTTCTAATGCTGACTGAAGAATTTATTGTCTTGGTTTTGTTAGCGTTTAAGGTCAGTAAGTTACGTCGCAATTAACAACTTTCAGCATTCCAGCCTCTGCGGAACTATAGGCTTCCTTCCAAGAGTCGCCATGGAAAATTATAGCCATATGATCAGCGTAGGCGGATATTTGCGCATTATTCTAGTTGAGTGAGCAGAGACCATAAACGTACAGAAGAAACATAGTGGGACCAAGTACGCTGTCCTGAGCCACCCCATATGCCACCTCTGCAAAGTTGCTTTGGTAGTCAGACAGACAAACCTTCTGCTGGCGTTCAGAAAGATGAACGTGAACCAGTCCAAAGCTTTAACTCTGTTATCCATAAACTCCATTTTCTTGATAAGTATGAGCTTTGACACGGTATGAAAGGCCTTGGCAAAGTCAAGGAAGACGCCGACACTCTTTGTAACGATTTTTTTTTTTAAAAAGAGCACTACCGATGTGGGTATAATTTACATTACTAGCAATCTTATTAAACCCTCCAACTAAGCTTAATATGGTTGTGTCTGGAGTAAGTTCACGGCAATAGTGTAAGGGGCTATTGTCGCGTACCAATGACATGGTCCACTCGGTTAGAGATTGCGTCCACATAGGTACTGGTTTGCCGATAACAGATCGGTATTTTCTTGGTACGACAAGTTTCATATTTACCAGTGAGCATATAAATTGATGCAGGAATATGGGCCTATAAATGGTTGCAACTGATGCATTTCTAGCTTTGTATATGGGGCAAATAGTTGCTATTTTAAACAGATCTGGAACCATTACTGAAGTCTTGCTCGAATTACATAAGTGTGAGATAGGATTTACTAAACAATGCGGCGTTAGTTTAATTACACGATTTGGAATGCCGTCCCATCCAGGAGCAGAATCATTTTTGTAGACTATTGACTGGCAATAATTGCAGACTTGATGCATCAGCTGGAATCGTCAAAAAAGACAGAGAGATCTATATCTCTGTTTGTAAACATTCGCAAAATCCACGGCAATATTTTAGTGTGCGTTACCCCAGCAAAATAATGTCGAAAATAGTCATTTAAATCTTATAGATAATTAGTTGCCCAGCTTCTGTAATTGTTAAGCACATTTTTAAATTTGTTACACACATAGTTTTTTAGTTATTACACAAAAACATATTCTGCTGGGGTAACGTTTGAAACGTTACCGCAGCAAAACTTTTTTTTAAATAATGGGAATATTGAAATAAATATTAGCTATACATTTAGTTGTCTAGACGAGGTAAATGTTACACGTTATTTTGTTTTTGTTCTTTCTTCGGCTGCGAAGTTATTCGAGATTTTGCTGGAGTAACGTTTGTGGTTTTGCTGGATCTCTGAAACGGTTAAGCGGATTCTTATCATCTTTTGTACATAACTTCTTAGGAATTAGTTTTAATTTGTTTCGCAATAAAAATAACAAAATGATATACTGTTTAAAAATTATTTAATGAAATATAAAAACACTTCTTTAGGTCGTAACACTCTGAATATGAGCTCTAAAGACTTACTTTAAACGTTATTTTGTAGCTTTTAACTACCTTCAAATGTATATGAAGTTTCATTAGTATCCTGTAGGTAATTAACAAATTATGATGATATTCAGTTCTCCACGTTCACGGTCACAATGCGCGCGGAGTTATTTGGCCACCGATAAACCTGTATACGGTTATATAAACTGAATGTTATATCAATATTTAGTTGCTTAATTCAGTTATATACCTGTAAAATTTCAGAGTAGTACATACAATACTTAACGAGATAATTAAATAAAAGTCATTAGGAACTTCAAGACCATGGTAATCCGACTAAATTTAGGTGGTTACAAAAAAGCGACCGCGTAGAACATTATGCTATCATCTAAAATATGTAGGATAATACACCTTAAAATTACGGTACAGACGCGTACACTGTTAAATACATAACAACATTATAATATCTGTTCTATAAACATTATTATTATTACCTTTCAGCTACTTATTAGATAGGTATATATTGTATTATGTGCACCAGTTCAATGTCACAGTTGCACGGGTTGCTTCTATTTGGCAGAATCTTGATACTCCGAAATTCATTTGGCATAACACACTTGGTATAATCTTCCTTAAACGAATATTTTTAAGGCATAAAAATTATTTAGTACATATGTACAATTATTATTTAGCCGAATGTTATTTGTTCAAATTCACAATGGCATAAATTACTTTTGGCAGAGTTAAAATTCTGCATAATTTCGTTTAGCATAACTGCATGCTTGCTTGCTTGTTTACATGTTTCTTACAGGGAAATAAAAACCACGTATGTTCACAATTAAATGTTTTATTTAGTGTATGCCAAAAGATGGTTCTAACTGTAAACTTTCTGAAAGAATGATGGTTCTACGTTTTAATTATAATGGATATGAAATTTATGCCTAAAGAGGATGCTGACTTACATAATTATGCGACTGCAGTTTAATATTTTACTTTTGATCTGTAATATATACCTTTTTTTTAATGTGGTAAAATTATCATATAAGTCTTCCCACTCCCTACTGTCAGACTTTTACTGACTAAAATCCACGGTGTTCCTTCAATAACCCTTTACATACCGGGGCCACGGTAACGGGATGAGTCCCACGACCCCGGCAGGCTTCGGCCCTCTGCAGAGGGGGCCTCGTCATGTTGCTGACGCTCTTTGAGGCGCGCGTGGAACACGACGCGCCGTCGACCCGGGCATGGTCCATGGTCGGACAGCGAGTTGCCCTTTATTCGCTGTCCGCATGCCCGCGCCTACGGTGGCCGGAGATCGTCGGCCGACGTCCGACGCCGTGGGCGTCTACCACTGCGGCTGGGCTGGAGGGAGGACGCCATCCTCTCCCTCACGCAGCCCGCCTCCTCCTTCGGAAGCATGACTGCTTCGCAGAAGGAGGCGACCGCTTCCCACTCCCTCTCGCCCCGCAGCATGGCCTCGACCAATGCCGGGCGCGAGAGGTCTCCGCCTATCGCCGCCGTGAGGACACGTCGGTGCTCTGCCCAAGCGGGGCAGTCTTGCACCGTGTGCTCTACGGTGTCCTCAGGGTGACCCTCGCAGTGGTGACACCCAGGCGTTTCCTCCTTTCCCATCAGACACAGGTACCTCCCGAAACTTCCGTGTCCGGTGAGGACCTGCGTCATGCGGTAGGTCAGGACGCCGTGACGCCGATCTAGCCACTCCTCAAAGAGGGGTCAGATCGGCGTTAGGAAAAAATATTGTGATATTCTAAATTTGTCTACAAAATAGTAGGACTTACTGTTTTTAAGTTTAAAAATTATTATTTTACCTGTAAATAAAAATTCTTTAAGAAATATGTAGTTTTTGGAACGAAGTTCCTTATCGCGCGTTACGAAAGGGGGCTAGCCGGAAAAAAATCATACGAAAAGTTGTAACGACACTTTTTAAGGTGTGGATAGTCGTGAATCAGGCTTCATTTAGGATACATTAGAACCTTTTTTTTCCGTAACCCTTACAAGATTTTTTTTTCAAAATTATATATATTAATGTAAAGCGTGTCCTCTTGGCTTCAGAAAAAATAAAAATATATTTGAAATATCATAAATAAATACGCAAAGTGGCCTCTGTTTTTGTGACTTACTACCATTTTTCTCCTAAACTATCAATCACAGGATCTTTTAATTGCCACCAATATATTATATTAAGTAATGCCGATGGGACCATGTGTGTACGATGTTTGTTTTATATTTAAACACCTTTTTATATGGTTTATACCATTTATTAGTATAATTATTGTACATTACAGTTACAGCTCGTGCCGCGATCCAGAGCGTCTCTCCAGTGTCTCCGGTGTTGCCAACCCTATATGTTAGTGTTGTTACTACTAATTATGTCTCCTCTCACATCCCTTCTCTTTTCTTAAAATAATTAATCATTACAATATTCATGCAAATAATTTGGTTTCTTAACAATTCGACCACTTCTAGTTTTTTTATTTTCTACAACAATATTGTCAAAATTAAATGTAACAGACTTCTTGGCTTTACTATTTACTATGTCATTATTAGCTCCAAGATCAGTCTGTTCATCAAGACAATCTACAAAGTTATCCACATCACAATTAACATATTCAAAATTTAAATTATCATTATTTTCCACAATGTCATTCATAATATCTTTGTTACAATTATTAAAGTCTATATCTCTAAAAGCTAAATTCTCAGTACAGTCATCATCATAATCATATGTATTTTTAACATTAAATTTTCTATATTTTGAACCTTTAAATATATTATATCTGTTTCTCAGAACTTTCTGCCCATTTTCCAATAATATTACATAGGATCTATCTTTATCCCCTTCTTTTACAATTTTACCTGGGATTAACTTATTCTTATTTATATCTCTAATATAAACATTTTGTCCATTAAAGAATATTATTCCTTTACCCTTAAATTTCTTATCATGATACAATTTATATCTTTCATTTTTCTTTTGTACATAGTTTTTTATTTTCTTATACTTTGTTTCATAACCATTTCTATTCACAGGTAACAAAGAAGCTACTTGTCTACCAATCATCATCTCATTTGGCGACTTTAACTCATTATCAATAGGCGTATTCCTGTATTCTAACATAGCTAAATCAATATTTTTATTTTCTAATATACATTTTTTTAACATCCTTTTAACTGTTTGAATGTGGCGCTCAACCATCCCATTAGACCTAGCATAATAAGGTGTTGATGTCTTATGTTTAAACCCAAATTGCTGACAGAAATCTACAAATACAGAACTTCTGTATTGAGCTCCATCATCTGTATATAATAATTCAGGGATTCCCCATCTAGAGAATGATGTTTGTAAAGCTTTTATATGCTCCTCAGCTGATTGATTTTTTAATTCACTTATCTCTACATACTTAGTAAGATAATCTACTATTAATAAAAATATTTTATTATTTAAGAAAAACATATCCGCTCCTATTGTACTCCATGGTTTATCGGGAACTTCTCTTAATTTTAATGGTTCATAACTATGACTTTTTTGAAACTGTAAACAGATGTCACAATTTTTAATCATATCTTCTATTTCTTTATTCACATGTGGCCAATATAACAATCCTTTTATTCTATTTTTACACTTTTCATAACCCATATGATTGTAATGAATTTGCTTTAACATGTCATAACGTAATGATTTTGGTACTAACAAAGCTGAATCTTTGAATATTAAACCGTTAGCTACATATAAGCTTTCTTTAATAGAATGATAAAACTTTAATTGAAATGGAATATCAGAATATTTAGGCCAATCATTTTGAATATAATTAATAAGCAATACCAAGTTTTCATCTTTAGCTGTTTCTTCTTGAAATATTTTTAATTTTTGCTCACTAATATTTAAATTTTCTATAATCATACAGACATGCATTTCTATCTTTTCATCAATATCCTGATTACATATGTTATCTTGTACATATGCCCTAGATAATGCATCAGCCACTAGGAGTTCTTTACCAGGTTTATATTTAATATCTAAGTCATAACCTTGTATGCGCATTCTTAATTTTTGCAATCTTAATGGAGTTTCGTTCATAGATTTTTTAAATATCTGTTCAAGTGGTTTATGGTCAGTTTCTACTGTAATTTGTTTGCCATATATGTATTGATGGAACTTTTCACATGCATATACAATTGCTAATAATTCCTTCTCAATTTGTGCCCATGATTTCTGCGACTCAGTTAATGATTTAGAAGCATAAGCTACTGGTGCATTATGTTGCAATAAAACTGCTCCTAACCCTGTACTACTACTATCAACCGACAATGTAATAGGACTATTTATCTCAAAATATTTTAAAACCGGTTCTGTAGTTAAGATTTGTTTTAATTTATTGAAAGCTTCCTTTTGTTTTTCACTCCATACAAATACAGAATTCTTTTTCACTAATTCTCTCAATGAATTTGTAATATCTGATAAGTTAGGTATAAATTTAGATACATAAGTTATGATTCCTAAAAATGTTTGTAACTCTTTTTTACTTGTGGGCTCTTTCATATTAACAATAGCTCTAATTTTCTCTGTATCAGGTCTAATACCTGTGCTACTCAATATATGGCCTACATATTTGACCTCAGTTACCCCAAACTGACACTTATCTTTGTTGAATTTTACTCCTGCTTGTTTAGCCCTGTTCAAAACTTGTTTTAATCTCTTATCATGGGATTCCTTAGATTCTCCCCATATTAACAATTCGTCAACATATTGTTCTACCCCTTCAATGTCACAAAATATGTCATGAAAACATTTACTAAAAACTTCAGGTGCTGAGTTTAAACCAAAGGGTAATCTTTTATAACAATACCTACCAAAGTCACCAGCATTAAATGTTGTATATATTTGACTCTTTTTTGATAATTTAATCATGTAAAATCCTTTAGAGGCGTCTAGCACCGAAAAATACTTGGCATTAGGCATTCTAGCGACTAATTCCTCAAAAGTACTCATTTTAAATCTTTCTCTGATTATACATTTGTTCAAATTCTGTGGATCTAAACAAAGTCTGATAGAACCATCGTTTTTCTTTGCCACAACCATAGAATTAACCCATTCAGTAGGCTCATTTACCTTTCTAATGACACCTAACTTCACTAATTTATCTAATTCACTTTTAATTTGATCTTGTAATTTAAATGGAATTTTTCTAGGTCTTTCTGCAATTGGTACACAATTTCCCTTTAATTTAATATCATATTCATATTTTAACTCACCTAAACCAGTGAATAATTCACTATATTCTGACACTATGTCACTTTTATTTACCAACTTTACCCGGTTAATAATACCAAGCTTTACTGCAGTTGAGTAACTTAAAATACTGGGTGTGTTAAAATCCACTACAAAGAGTTTACATAAACAGTCACTGTTGTTGTATCTTAATTTTGTATCACAAGTTCCAAGTATTTTGATCTCAGATCCATCAAAATTTGTCAATCTTATATTCCTACATGTATTTAGTTGCAATTTTAATTGATTCATTGTATTTCTATTTATGATATCCACTTGAGAACCTGTATCAATTTTAAATTTCATATATTTGTTATTTACTTGTATATTTATATACCACTCCTTGCTTACTGAGTTTACTGCATAAACTGTATCTATTCTAAGCTGTTCTATATTTTCACTGTTGACTACTGAACATTTATAAGTACAACATGAAGTAAAATGATTAAATTTATGACATTTTATACATTTTTTACCGTATGCTGGGCATTTACCATAACCATGAAACTTATTGCATTTTCTACATGGTCTTGATGTACTGGCATCTTTTTTAAAATGCTCACCTGACCTTTCTTGATAATTTGATTGTCTGCCACTGGATGTTCCTCGCGCACCATAACTTGCTTGACCTGGAGTTCTACTACGACCCCTGGCTTTTGGTTCTCGTTTATTTGCTGATAGGCGACTGTATGTTCCTTTGTTTACTGCACCTACTTCATTTGAGAATTCACTATTTAAAGTTTTTATTTGACTTTGAGCCACTTGTGCGGCTTTACATATACTAATGCACTTGTCAAGTGTCAGGTCTGTTATTCTTAGTAATTTTTCTCTGATATTACCATCAGTAATTCCAAGTACTATTTGATCTTTTATAAGACTATCCTTTAAGGTTCCAAAGTTACAATCTAAACTGAGAGATTTTAGTGCTGTATGGTATTCTTCGTATTGTTCGTCAGTTTTTTGTTTTCTTGAGAAGAATAGATATCTGTTATACGTTTCATTTGTAGGTGGACTATAGTTTTTCTCCAGACGTATGAGTACCTCATTGTATGATATGCTCGCCTTGTCCTCGAAACTATTATATATTAGCAGACCCTCTTCACCGATGCAGTGTAATAATAGAGCTTTTTTCTGTTCATCATTTAGACGTGTATCTGCTCCACTGGCGAGAAAATATAGGTCAAACCGCTGTTTCCAGTTTTCGAAACTTCTCTTTTTCGATTTCGACCCAACCAAAGATAATGGCGGCGGCGGTTGTAGTTGTTCCATCTCTTACCTCTTTTTACTTTGTTCAGCGGCAATTTTTAGTTATCCTCAGCGCCATGTATGATGTTTGTTTTATATTTAAACACCTTTTTATATGGTTTATACCATTTATTAGTATAATTATTGTACATTACAGTTACAGCTCGTGCCGCGATCCAGAGCGTCTCTCCAGCACAGAGTACATTTTTATATAGCACAGAACATTTTTTTTTTTTTTTTTTTTTTAGGTAGGGCCACTTGTAGATCAGCACACTAAGGCTGTGAGTCTACTTAACCGGACTTTAATAACCTAGCGGTTATATAGGCTCTCCAGTGTCTCCGGTGTTGCCAACCCTATATGTTAGTGTTGTTACTACTAATTATGTCTCCTCTCACAATGTGCTTATTTTTGCCAATAACTTTCTTAATTATTTATAAGGATTTTTTTACGTAATCGCTACTCGCAAATCGCGTATCCACCCCTCCGGGCGCCCAGTAAATCAGTGCGGGATGAGACGCAGTGCTGGACGGACCTGTGACACTTTTCTCCGCAAACAAAATTATTGTCGATAGCCCAACCAATTAGATTTTTCTTTGTTTTATGTATAGTGTGTGTAAATATTAGGTTATTTTAGTGGGTAATTAGGTATAACGTTGTAAATAATAATTACTACTTGTCGTAAATTATACTATATAAAGCTAGATTACCACTGACTGACTGACTCACTCACTCACTCACTCACTCATTGACATAATTGTTCTCCCAGATGGTGGATGGGGAGGTGGGTATATTTTGACAGATTCGTAAACAAGTAACTCTCAAACCTACGGGAAAAGTGCCAAACCTCCCCTTTTACCCCCTCCCTATCGTATCTCGGAAACTACGAGACCCGTATTTTTTTTTTTTCGGATTCGTATAGAGGAGGCTCGGTAAAGTAAAAACCATTTATCAAAGTCGCCCCCCACACCCCCCTTCTCACCCCCTTTAGGCGGATCTCGGAAATTAAGAGACTTGGAACATTTTTTTTTCAGATTCATTTAGAGGGGCAATGCTTTAGTCAACATACTTCTGCAACCCCCCCCCCTTCACCCCCCCTTTTTTTTATTCACAAGCACGCGAGGTGCTTGCACCTCGCGCAACACGCAAATACTAAACCCCCCATCTCCCCCCCCACTTTTTTTTTTTTCACAAACACGCGAGGTGCTTGCACCTCGCGCAACACGCAAATACTAAACCCCCCCCATCACACCCCCCTTTTTTTTTTTTCACAAGCACGCGATGTGCTTGCACCTCGCGCAACACGCAAATACTAGTTATACTATATAAAGCTAGATTACCACTGACTGACTGACTCACTCACTCACTCACTCACTCATTGACATAATTGTTCTCCCAGATGGTGGATGGGGAGGTGGGTATATTTTGACAGATTCGTAAACAAGTAACTCTGAAACCTACGGGAAAAGTGCCAAACCTCCCCTTTCCCCCCTCCCTATCGTATCTCGGAAACTACGAGACTCGTATTTTTTTTTACGGATTCGTGTAGAGGAGGCTCGGTAAAGTAAAAACCATTTTTCAAAGTCCCCCCCCCCGCCCCCCTTCTCACCCCCTTTAGGCGGATCTCGGAAATTAAGAGACTTGGAACATTTTTGTTTTCAGATTCATTTAGAGGGGCAATGCTTTAGTCGAAATAATTGTGCAACCCCCCCTATATATTATTGTGTATATGTGACAAAAAAAATCTTACAAATTTCTTAAAACTAGCTTATTTACATTTTTTTACAACTACGCCTAATAACTTTGCTTTTCATAGTGTTTCTATGAATTACAAAGTTATATTTGCGGTTTTAGGAAATATGCTGTATCTCAAAAACTGCTGACTCGATCTCGTTCAAACCGAGTCTTGGTTGAAAGATTACATTAAGATCTATAGACATATCTTTTTTGTAGATTTTTCACTCCATTATTATAGAAGTTAGAGGGGGGGGGGGGGGGGGGCACATTTTACCATTTTGGAATTGTATATCTTTTAAATGATTAACTTTATGAGGAAGTGGTCTTAGAAACCTCAATGTCATTTTTAAAGACGTCTATAAATACCACACACGCATAGGTTTCATGAAAAAAAATATTTCAGTTTTAGTTCCATGTATGGGGAGCCCCCTTAATTTTAATTTTTTATTTTTTTTTTTTCTTAAATTCGGAAAGCGGTTCACAGAATACATCTACCTACCAAGTTTTACATGTATAGTCCTAAGAGTTTCGGAGTAAAATGGCTGTGACATACGGACGGACAGACAGACAGACGGACAGACATGACTAAACTATAAGGGTTCCGTTTTCGCCATTCGACTACGGAACCCTAAAAATGCACTATCTTTCAAAACTTAGTTGATACCATACTTATATAATTGCAATAACTTTTGAAGTAGGTATACACAAAATTAGTAGGTATACGGTACAGAGGGTCTGTACCGTATACCTACTAATTTTGTATATAACATAAACTAATACGAAAAGCGAATTACGCGTTACGAAAGGGGGCTAGACGGAAAAAATTCATACGAAAAGTTGTAACGACACTTTTACCGACTTCAAAAGAAAGGAGGTTCTCAATTCGTCTTGAACTTTTGAAGTGAAAACTTCTTTAGGGGAGTTGAGGTGGGAGTTGAGGGGGGAGTTGCGGGTCGAGAAGCGGGTCGAGTTGCGGGTCGAGTTGCGGGTCAAATTGCGGGTCGAGTTGCGGGTCGAGTTGCGGGTCGAGTTGCGGGATGAGTTGCGGGATGAGTTGAGGCATGAGTTGAGGGGCGTCTCGTGGGGAGTTGAGGTAAAGAGAAAGAGAGAGAGAGGGCAATGGTATACCTTTGAAATTTCGTAAATTTTTGAAGGTTTCACTTCTACCACGTGTGAATTGCACACATGTTTTTTTTTACAATTCCTTCACTAATTAATCGAAAGGAACTTCGTTCCATCCGGGTGTCCCTTGACACCTCTCAAGTTTTTTTTTTAACACTTGTGTACACATCTCTACTAAACTTGTAAAGGTGAACGCAGACCTAGCCGCACCGCAGTCTCTACAGTCCCCGCAGTCATCGCTTTTTGTTAATGGCCTCGCACATCTATCCGCGCCGCAGTCGCTGCAGTCGTTCCCGTCAGAGTTGCCAGATTTTTGAAAGCATTATCTAACCGAAGATTTAAAAAATCTGTATAAAATCTGTATTTGGTATTGGTATTTTGCTCTTTTGTGTAATTTTATCTGTAGGTGCTATAATAGGGAATAAGCAAGTAATTATTTATACGAGAATAAGTAATTTTATTATAAACCGTTGACAGAGATTCTCTGTCTACTTTATAACTCTGGCAACACTGCGCGCCGTGGATGCGAATGACGTCATCCACGCTGCGTGCGGGTGACGTCATCAGCAGCGGCTAGGGGAGTTCGGTCGTTTCAGGGACTGCGGCGACTGCGGCGCGGGTAAGTGTGCGAGGTTGCATAGAACTTCATACAAAGAATTCGAATGCAAAGACTGCGGCGCGTGCGGTGCGGCTAGGTCTGCGTTCACCATAAGACTATCCTACATATTTTAGAAGATAGCATAATGTTCTACGCGGTCGCTTTTTTGTAACCACCTAAACTTGGTCGGATTACCACGGTCTTGAAGTTCCTAATGACTTTTATTTAATTATCTCGTTAATTATTGTATGTACTACTCTGAAATTTTATAGGTATATAACTGAATTAAGCAACTAAATATTGATATAACATTCAGTTTATATAACCGTATACAGGTTTATCGGTGGCCAAATAACTCCGCGCGCATTGTGACCGTGAACGTGGAGAACTGAATATCATCATAATTTGTTAATTACCTACAGGATACTAATGAAACTTCATATACATTTGAAGGTAGTTAAAAGCTACAAAATAACGTTTAAAGTAAGTCTTTAGAGCTCATATTCAGAGTGTTACGACCTAAAGAAGTGTTTTTATATTTCATGAAATAATTTTTAAACAGTATATCATTTTGTTATTTTTATTGCGAAACAAATTAAAACTAATTCCTAAGAAGTCATGTACAAAAGATGATAAGAATCCGCTTAACCGTTTCAAAGATCCAGCAAAACCACAAACGTTACTCCAGCAAAATCTCGAATAACTTCGCAGCCGAAGAAAGAACAAAAACAAAATAACGTGTAACATTTACCTCGTCTAGACAATTAAATGTATAGCTAATATTTATTTCAATATTCCAATTATTTAAAAAAAAGTTTTGCTGCGGTAACGTTTCAAACGTTACCCCAGCAGAATATGTTTTTGTGTAATAACTAAAAAACTATGTGTGTAACAAATTTAAAAATGTGCTTAACAATTACAGAAGCTGGGCAATTTATTATCTATAAGATTTAAATGACTATTTTCGACATTATTTTGCTGGGGTAACGCACACAATATTTTACACTGAACTAAACAGTTTGCATGTTTATAATTTTCTTCTTTTATCTTCGTATTTATAAAGAATTACTAAACCATCGTTTTGATTTAAGTAATATTGGGAGTTGTGGCATTGGTAGCCTTTTGAAGTGTTCATACAGTCTACATTCGGTCAGGATGATAATATCAGGCAAATAAATTAGCCTGGACAAAAATATCGTGTAATTATCAAAGTTTTTCAGTATACTCCGTATATTTTGTTTTTCAAATTTGTAGTGGGTACAAGTTTTGAGATTAAGCACTCCGTTACAACGGACCACATGGTAGTATGAACTACACTCAGAATTTAGTCATTGCCTCATTGGTAAGATCCATATACATTTTTATGATAAAAGTTTTAAATTAGGGCATAAAAGTTTTATCTACGATATAATTGGTCTCATTATGATTGGACGGTAGACACGTACCGAGCAAGACCTGAATCGAGAATCAATTCAAGAAAGTTACTGACAAGTTATACTGGGGTGAGTACCTCTAACTGCTCTATACACACTAACGCATAACATAAAAAGACAAGCGTAGTAACTAGATCACTTTATTGTTTTACATTAGTTATGTACAAAGTTATAACAGATAAATGCCGCCGCCGACGTCCCCTACTAATACTATTCATCCTCGTGCAACGAGAACAGCTTGGCCACCTCGAACAGGTCCTCGAACTCGCCCTGCGCCAGCACCTGCACAGAGAGCACCGTGAGCTAGCTGGCACACACACACACACACACCACACACACACACACACACACACACACACACACACACACACACACACACACAGACCTGGCGCGCCACGTGCATGCGGTTGAAGAGGTTCCACAGCAGCACGCCCACCACGCGCTTGTCGCGCAGGTAGAACACCACGCCGCGCTCGTAGCGCCGCGCCGCCGGGTCCGCCCCGGCCGCCAGGCGGTGCGGCGCGCTGCCCTCCGTCCCGGCCGCGCCCTCCGCCCCCTGCACCTCCAGCACCTCCGTCCCCTCCGCCCCCTGCCTCTCCAGCACCTCCGTCCCCTCCGCCACCTGCATCTCCAGCGCCTCCGCGCCCTCCGCCTCCTGGGTCACGGCGTCGGCGGAGAACACGCCGACGGTGGGCAGGCGCGAGTCGATGATGCCGATAGCCTGCGGACAGCGAGCGTCACCAGCGAGCCACCGCACAATGCTCACCGCTCAGAGCACAGAACCGTTTTATTACAACAGAGGAGATATCCCTATAAAATTATATTTTTTATGAAATGGGTATGTAAACAGACTTAAATTTTTTTCTTTAAAAAGTTGTATGACGATTTTATTTTTGTTGTCTCCAGACAACAAAAAAAAATCGACTTCATCTATTGAAAAAAACACAGCAAATGGAATAATAACTTAAATTTAAATGGTTTTTTTTTTGTTAAAACGTTTTTTATTTGGGTCCAAAAGAGGGTTTGGGTTAAAAGAGACGGACCCCTGAGTTTGTTTCCGTGAAACAAACTTTTTGAAACTTTTTGGAAGAATTTCAGGGTAGTCAGTTAGGAAACACCGGCCTCATCTAATTAATATTTACGGAAAAAAATGACGTGTAAAAGTGTTATTTAATAACCAACTTGCAAAATAAAGATCAAATATCATTTAACAAGTGGCGGAGCAATCGGTGAATATACATAAAATAAGAACATCATCAACGTAAAATATACGCATTATTAAGGATCTACTACTAAAACTAGTTTCGAAGTTGGCAATTTTAACCAACTTCCTTCGAATATCAGAATTACCAAAATTGTAAAATCACAAAAAACATACAATGGAATTGAGAACCCCCCTCCTTTTTCTGAAGTCGGTTAATAATACGAGGTCGTCCTCGTATTATTCATCGTCCCCTTTAACGTCTGACAACCCACTTTTGACCTGAATCAGATAATGAATATTGTTCAACCTCTACTTCGATGCCAACGCACAAATCTATTATTTGTACCAAACGTTTACATGTGAATTCTCTAGATGGCGTTGGCTTCGAAATAGATTGCGATATCGTTTTGTTACCGGACTTATCATAAGTTATTTGAAACCATTTATTAAATTCTCATCAAAACATTCTGCTTCCGACGCTCGCCCGCGACAGTCGTGCCGCTCCGCGCTCTCGATCGTTCCGTGCCTGAGTCATCGCTCCGTTCGTCACGCCCGCCGTGACGTCACTCGTAGTCGCCGACTACGACGCCTGGTCCGGATCCGCCTTTTTCGAGGCGGTGAAGGATATCGTATTTCTCTAACAGAGAATTGTCAAAACAAATTGGTTTGGCCCCTTCAGGGTAAAACCACAGTTTCGTGGTCCTTGGTTGGAAACCTCACGGTGTCAACAATACCAAGGGGGTGCTGACCCGACGCACCCGCTGATCCCCTTCAGGGTGAAGCAATCAATTGGAGTCGAGTGCTAGGTTTTGGCCTTGGGGGATCTCCTAGTCAAACCTAGTTACTGAGTTCTCTTCACAGCATACACACCTAGTGTCGGTTGGGTGTATCTACCCCTTCGCACTAGACCCAATAGGGCCCGGTTCGCACATTAAGACTGGCGACCGGTTACAAGCTTAGGGCACACCATTAGGCACACACCTCCCTGCTATCCCCGCAGGGAGCGAACTCACCTCCGGGTCATTCCCGCCCGGAGGGGTAGGCAAATAGGGCCCTTCAGGCCACATCAGACGGCAACACAGTTACCGAGTTTGTCTGGGTTTCTCTTCTCGGTAACATTGTGTTAGGAGAAACTCCGGGGCAGGGCTCTTTTTGGGGACCGTCTGCTCGGGGAGCTCACGTTTGACGTGTCTCCTCGAGGCTCACATGTTAGGGTTAGGAGATTAGGATGCCCACCATTGTCGCCTCCAACATGGAGGACATGGCAAACATAGTGGAGGATCTCATGACCAAGGTAGAATCCCTACAGATTCGGTTGAATCGAACAACCGAGATATTAGGAAATATCCTATTTAAAAACCCCGCCCTACAAAGGGAGTATGAGGAGGAGATTGACTCAATACCCCCCGCGTTGCCACCCACCCCGCAGCCAGAGTTAGGTCCCACCCCCGCGCCCATCGCAGATAGGTCCCCCTCCCCCCCAGACGTCGAAATGGACTCTGAGGAGGAGGAACAAGAAAAAGAGAGCTCGGAAGGCGAGCGCTCGGAGCGCGCAGAGAGCATACACTCTGAGCGCTCAGAGCGAGCGGAGTCCGAGCACTCCTCCGATCAAACCTCTTCCTCCGACGAGTTTATCCTCGTCGAGGGAAAGAGGAAGAAGAGGTCGCAGGCCTCGTCCTCCACCCAGGCCCCTAAGGCCAAGAAACCCTCCCCTCCCGAGCCAGCACGCTTAGTGCAGAGCCAGCCCTCCACTTCCTCGGCCACTAGGCCCAGCCCTACCCAAACCCCAGTCGTCAGCGCCTCAGTGCGCAAGACCATCCCTCCCCCACCCATCTTCATACACGATAAGGGGGCTTGGACAAACGTGTCCAAAGCGTGTGGCGAGCAACGCATCGCCTACACGAATGCCCGCGCCGTTCAGAACGGCATAAAAGTAGGGTTAGCGACAGCTAACGACCACCGCGCGCTTTCGAAGCTACTCAAGGCTCGAAATATCCCCCACCATACCTATACGCTCCATGAGAGCAAGCCCGTTCGGGTGGTCCTCTGCCGGATCCCCAGTGAGATCCCCACCACCGAGATCGTCTGAGAGTCACAGAACATCCCGGTGATTGAGGTGCACCGTATGCACGGCAGAGGTGGCAGGGCGTCTAACAACGTCCTCGTCATCTGCCACCCCGTCTCCGAAGGTCCCCATCCCATCTTTGCGCTGAAGACTGTATGCAGTCTTTCAGGAATTCTCATAGAGAAGCCACACAAGAGTGGCACGGTAGGCCAATGCCACCGTTGCCAGTTGTATGGGCACGCGCAACGGAATTGCTTCGGCAAACCCCGGTGCGTAAAGTGCCTGGGCGATCACGGCACCGCCGAGTGCAGTCGCCCAAAAGATAGGTCCCAGTGCCCAGACCCGCCCAGCTGCGTGCTGTGCGGGCAATCTGGCCACCCCGCCAATTACCGAGGCTGTCCGAAAGCCCCGAAAACCTCCGCCCCTAAACTGGCAACGCGCGCTAGCGCACGCCAGGGACGAGAGTGTCCTACACTCTCGTCTGAGCTCCCCCAGACCCTCAGTCCCCAGCGTCCAACTCCTTGGACGGCGGCGAATCACGCCCAAAACTTCCCGGCACTAAGGCCGAAAGTCCCAGGGCTGATGGATCAACCCATCATGCCCTCCGCTCCGGTAGTTGTGGCTTCTCAGCCTCCTCCTCCCCAGTCACCCCCTCGCTCAGATGAGCCGGAACTCGATCCGTTCCTCATCCTAGCGAATACATTTAAATTCTTCCAGTCCCCCCGCGCCATCCAAATGGCAACGGAGGTCGTGGCCTGCAAAAGCATTGAATCCCTGATTCAGGTATACTATAAGTATCCTGATGTAAAAAGCCATTTTGACAACCTTTTTAAACAGCCATAATGTATAACACGGCTAGTAAGAGATTAAAGCCCCGATCCCTAAAGCTAGGTTACTTCAATGCCAATGGCATCACCAATCAACGGGACGAGATCGCGACTTTCCTTCGCGATCATAGTCTCGACATCCTTCTGGTCCAAGAGACCTTCCTCAAACCCCACCTTAGAGATCCCAAGATAGCCAATTACCGGCTAGTTAGGAACGATAGGACTAGATGCCACAGAGGTGGCACTCTAATATATTATAGGAACTCCCTGCACTGCATCCCTATGGATCCGCCGCCCCTTGCCCACTTAGAGGTATCCGTTTGCCGGCTAGGCATGACGGGCCATCCCTCTATCACAATAGTATCCGCGTATCTCCCACCGTACAATGACGTAGATTCAAATTCTTCGATAAACGCCTCACTTCGAAGCGACCTTACAGCCCTTCTTGACATGAGTGACTCCGTCCTTATAGCGGGGGATCTCAATGCCAAACATCCCGCATGGTGTAGTCGTATTACCAACCCCCGTGGGAAGGTACTATACGACCTTTGCACACCTCTCCACATAGATATCATAGGTCCTATGCGGCCTACTCATTACCCGTTCGAGCCATCCCACTTGCCCGACGTACTCGACATTGCCCTCCTGAAGAATGTGAACTTACGTTTGCACTCTTTAGAGACGGTAGACGAACTTGACTCTGACCATAGACCGGTGATCATGGAG
This sequence comes from Tholera decimalis, assembly GCA_943138885.2. Classification (NCBI taxonomy): domain Eukaryota; kingdom Metazoa; phylum Arthropoda; class Insecta; order Lepidoptera; family Noctuidae; genus Tholera; species Tholera decimalis. The sequence goes on along the minus strand of OW964551.2, from coordinate 1,297,705 downwards.
TTAACTCCGAGATCGGGTCCCTATGACCCTAACCGCCCCCCTCCCACACAGTTGATCACTGACTGGAGGAAAGTAGGCGAATTGCTGAAATCCAACACGTCTCCTCACCTGGACAAGATCCCCGACCACATCCAGTCCGCCGCCGACACGACGGCTGCGATCGACTCACTCACAGAGCACGTGCAATCTGTCTTGAACGACTGTTCAAAGGAGATTCCGGTGTCAGAGCACTGGCGCCGGAAACTCCCGGACGATGTACGGGCCCTGCTGACTGAGAAGAACGCAGCAGTCCGTGCCTACAGAGCTTTCCCCTGCCAGAATAACAAAACTTTCATGCGGTACTTACAGCGCAAAGTAAGTAACAGCATCAGAGAGTGGCGTGAAGCCGGCTGGGACAAGACCCTGAGCGAACTGGAACCCACCCACCATGCCTTCTGGCAACTTCAGCGGAATATGCGCGCCACTGAGGTTGCCTCAATGCCTCCCCTTATCCGCCCGGACAAAAGCATTGCCTTCGACGACGAAGACAAAGCCGAATGCCTAGCCGACAGCCTGGAGGCACAGTGCTCTCCCAGCTCCCAACCAGTCGACCCAGCCCACCTTGCGCACGTGGATGCTGAGGTCGAACGTAGATCTGCCCTACCCCCTGTCGAGGACCCTGATGCTCCCCTCCCCCCCGTCACGGAAGACGAGGTGGAGGAGATCATCAAGAAACTCAAACCTAGGAAAGCTCCCGGGACTGACAGACTGACCACTAGGGCACTTAAACTCCTCCCACGTACGATCATAGTCCTACTGGCTGCCATCTTCAATGGCGCCTTGTCCAACAACTTGTTTCCACAAGCTTGGAAAGAGGCTATAGTGATAGGTATCCCAAAACCCAAAAAGCCCAAGAACCTCCCGACTAGCTATAGACCCATTAGTCTGCTCAGCGCCCTCGGCAAGGTCTACGAGCGGATTATTCTTAATCGGCTCAAGGACTTTGTCGAGGCCAAGAGCCTAATCCCTAACGAACAGTTTGGCTTTAGAGCCCATCATTCCAGTGTCCACCAAGCCCACCGCATCGTAGAGCACATTAGCGGCCGTTTTCAACGCGGTCTGGTGACGGGGGCCCTATTCTTTGATATAGCAAAGGCTTTCGACAAAGTCCGGCACAATGGCTTAATTTATAAGCTTTACCAACTAGGTGTGCCGGACCGTCTCGTGCTCATCATTCGAGACTTCCTGTCGAACCGCTCCTTCAGATATCGTATCGAAGGAGCGCTTTCCACTCCCCGCCCTATCAGAGCCGGCGTCCCTCAGGGCGCTGTGCTCTCCCCCCCACTCTTCACGCTATTCACTAGCGATATCCCCAAAAAGCCCCCAGTAGAGTTATCCCTATTTGCCGACGACACGGCCATCTACTACTCGGGACGTAATCCCGTTAGCATCGCTCATACCCTCCAGACCTCAGCCAACGCACTAGGCGATTGGTTTAGGAAATGGAGGATTGAGGTAAATCCCGACAAAAGTCAAGCAGTCCTGTTTCGCAGGGCTCGCCAGCATAAACAATTCACCCCCCCTCGCCCGATCACTATGTTCGGCAAGCCAATCCCTTGGGAGAAGCGAGCCAAATACTTAGGTGTGATCCTCGACCAGTTCCTTAACTTCAGTGAGCACATAAAGTCGGTTCGCTCGCAAGCCGCTTTCGCTCTCGGTAGGCTCCACGCCTTGCTGAATAAACACAGTAAGCTCTCCCTTAGATGTAAAATCCGAATATACACGACATGCATACGTCCTATCATGACGTATGCCTGTCCGGTGTTTGCTCATGCCAGTCCCAATCAGATCCATAGGATGCAAGTCATTCAGAACCGTTTTCTCCGAAAGGCCACGGGCGCGCCCTGGTTCTGTAGGAATGAGGATCTCCACGTAGACCTCAAACTCCCGACCATAAAGCAAGTGTTGAAACGCATGTCAGTGCGTTACTTCACCTCTGCTGATACCCACACTAACCCCCTGATCGTATCGGCCGCCCGATACAGACCCTCCAAGATTTCTCGGGTTCGTCGCCCGCGTAACATCCTAGACGAGCCTGACGACCCCACCACCATCCGACAAGAGAGCAGTAGGGAAACCAGCACTCTTAGAAAACACAAATACAGAACGCGTTCCTTATTCCGGCCTCGCCGACGAGGCCCATCGCGACGTCCGCGTACTTGTAATGAAAATCCTCCCCGACCTTTGCCAAACGAGCCAGCCCGCGATGCTGAGCCAGTAGCAATAAATACTCCCGTAAATAATATGACCCAGCCTGTCCCTTTGCTGCCCTCCCAAAATGACCCCGCTATGCCGAGGCCCGTACTCCACAGGGAGTGCCCTTAGCGTGCGGTCATTAGCTGTAAGTAAACTTTAGTTTGTAAGCCCTGGCTGGGGGCCTTTAATTTATTAGAGGTCACCACAGGACAGACCGGTTAAGTAGACGCACAGCCTTACTGAGCTGATCTACGAGTGGCCCTACCTAAAAAAAAAAAAAAAAAATAAAAAAAATTTTTTTTTATTAAATTCTCTCGCTCTGAGGTATATTGTTATTCTTATACAAATACCACTGGTTGGGGTTCCTTGTACGAAAAGAGTACATGGTCCTACGAGCCGAAGGGCATTTTTGGCAAGACACATAAGTAGAAGTCTAGTTCTAAAAAGTGACGCAAGGTGGCGGTAAAAGCAATATTTTTATGAAAAGGCAAAGGATAAACGCAAAGTGATCAAGTGCAAAGTGGACAATCCGTGAGTACTTTTATTTAGTTCATTGTAACATCGTATAAGTGTCAAGAAGAAGAGTAACTTTGAATAAAATATAAACTTATCAAAATTTCAAGAAGTGTGCGGGACTTAGAATAGTTTGCTAAAAAGCGACACGACGTGGAATCTATGTCCGATTTCTAAGCAATTTTAATACCGTCCAACACTTAGAAAAATCACACAGACGACACTTAGAAAATTCGTCATTAGTTGGGACTTAGGAAATTTCCACTTTCTTGGACTTAGAAATATTTCAACTACTTAGCTGGGACTTAGTTGGAAAATTATTATCTTCACAACATTTGGAGAAATTTATTGCTATTCAGCATGGAAAAGGAATTAAGAGTACTAGAGGAAGTTAAAGGCCAAATAGAGAAGGGCATGATCAATTTTAAGAAATCTCCGAAGGAACGGATTACGCAACATTACATCGACGCGCGACTCGAGACTTTAGAAAAACAGTTTCAGAACTTTTCTTTAAAACATGAAAGAACGGTAGGTGAATATGGAAGTGAAGAGTTAATGGATTATTTCAAAGAAGATATTTACGAGATTGTGTGCGAATCTTATCTTAACTATAAAGTAGAACTTAAAAATTCGATGTCAAAAGTAAATCATAATACTAAACATGATGTTTCTCCCGATAATTTAATAAAATTGCCGAAAATTATTATTCCCACCTTCAGTGGAAAATACACAGAATGGCCGTCGTTTCGCGAGTTATTCATATCTTTAGTTCATAAAAACACAAGACTAGATGATGTTCACCGTCTTCATTACTTAAAGACGCAATTAACGGGAGAAGCAGAGCAATTGATAAGGCATATCCCTATAACGGGCAATAATTATTTAAAATGCTGGGAAATGTTAGAACATAGATTTAATAATAAAAAATTCATGTCTACTTGCATTTTGAAGAGATTATTTGATCAGCGTCATATGACTTCCGAGTCTTCAAATGGTTTGAAGGAATTATTGGATGTGACTAGTAATTGTTTACATGAACTGACCAACCTTGGTATCGACGTCAGTTCATGGGATGTTATTATTATATACGTAGTGAGTTTGAAATTGGACGTAGAATCTCGGAAGCAGTGGGGACTGTATGTAAGTAAATCCTCCGAGGATCTCCCTACTTTTCAACAATTCCGCGAGTTTTTGGAGACACGATTTCGTGCGTTAGAGTTTGTTGAACCCAAGAACACAAGGCCTAAAGGTATTAATAATAACACATCGCACCCTAATGTCATGCATTCCACAACCACATCGTCATGTCCACATTGTTCCGAGGATCACAGGTTATTTAACTGTAAAACATTCTCTAAAGAAGATATTGATAAGCGTCGTGATATCGTTCAATCATTGGGAGTATGTTTTAATTGCTTGGGGAGCAATCATACTGCCAATGTTTGCCGTGTTCTTACCAAATGCCAAATTTGCCAGCGAAAACACCATACATTGTTACACCCCAAAAGCAAAAGCGTAAATAGTGCGGTTGTGGATTCAACAGAATCTTCAACCTCGTATGAAAGCACTTCAGAGTTAGAAGAGCAAAACATTAATGCAAATATTGCAACCCATCTTGTTAGTGGAAAGGCACAGGGAAAAGTCCTGTTAGCAACAGCTCTCATAAGAGCTGAAGCAAAGGGTGGGTATCCTCAAATTTTAAGAGCCTTGCTAGACCAAGGTTCGCAGGCGTCATTTATAACGGAATCAGCAGTGCGGTTGCTTCGTTTGAAGAAAATAGCTGCAAAAACTACAATAGCAGGTATAGGAGGGAGTCATGGTGGCATAGTCTCTAGACATGTTGTAAAAATTAAAATACAGTCATTGCATGATCCTTCTTTTATCAAAGAAGTAACCGCGCATGTGTTAAGTTCACTGACTTCCGTTATGCCGGACACAAAATTCAAAATTGAGGATTGGCCAGAAATTCATACTATTAGGTTAGCAGATCCTATTTTTAATTGGCCTAACAAAACAGATATTCTTTTAGGAGCTGAAATTTATAGTCAGATATTAAAGGAAGGGTTAATCAGGAGCCACAAAGGTTCACCAGTAGCGCAAGACACTTATTTAGGGTGGATTGTGTCTGGCCGTGTAGCTCATGAAGAAAATTCACAAAGTCGGCATAATGCAATCGTCACCATGCATGCGCAAGTATCCTCATTGCCTGAGAAAACTTTCACGCCTAAAGAACAGGCATGTGAAGACCATTTTACAGGTACAACACATCGAGACAGTAGCGGACGTTGTATTTTTAAAACACCATTTCGAAGTACAGCTCCGCAATACATTTATGACCACTCCAAAAGCATAGCTGTGAAAAGAGCGTTAGGTTTAGATAGGAAACTAGATAGAGCTCTGGCTAACTTAGTGAAAAGAGGTAACTTATCTCCGAGTAAACGGTATATGGTAGAATCGTCGAATTGCATCCAAGAAGGGACAGTATAACACGCGATGTCACCTTCCATTGTAAAAGCACGACTTTTAAACGTCCAGTTTCAAAACTATGTTTACTTCCTGAGACAGAATAAGTCAATATTGATTAATGTATAGGCGTCAGATTTTGTGTCTTGTTTATTTTAACTATTTTATGTATAACTTAAGCATACATGTTCATTTTTTTCTGTTTGTGAAACCGTTTAGTAGCCCATGTGAATAGTATTGCAAGCAATCGACCACCAAACTTATGTTTTAAATTATACAGTCCACTAGTTTCCTAATTATTACTGATGTTAATCATGGTGGGCGGTGCTAAAAGGGAAATTATCCTTTTGGTGGGCGGAATGTTCAACCTCTACTTCGATGCCAACGCACAAATCTATTATTTGTACCAAACGTTTACATGTGAATTCTCTAGATGGCGTTGGCTTCGAAATAGATTGCGATATCGTTTTGTTACCGGACTTATCATAAGTTATTTGAAACCATTTATTAAATTCTCTCGCTCTGAGGTATATTGTTTTTCTTATACAAATACCACTGGTTGGGGTTCCTTGTACGAAAAGAGTACAAATATAGATCGAAAATGATTAGGTAAACAATCATTTGAAATTTTTTGAAGTGGACAAAGTCCATACGCCTCAGACTTCGGACTTGAACGGAAACTAGAGAAAAGTTAATGATGTGGGAGATCTTTTTAATTTAATCCAAGGTTTGGTGATAACTGAAATGGTTCAATGATTGGACTGGAAAAACTAGTGAAATCAACCGTTTGAGACAAAATAAGGGGATCCAAATGTTCTAGTGAAATGACGGTTGATAGTATCCAAAGCGATTGCTTTACAGATATCCACATGGCAAAGCCTGCCAATACCCAGAGTTCCAAGGAATTTTCAGATAAGGGCAGGTAAAGAAGTAACTTTACTCCTTTTTCATTGTGGACCCCGACACCTAATTCCTCACTACAAGCTGTATATGATAATTGCATTCAGTGTTTTTCAGCTTGTTTCCAATACCATGGATAAGTAACGGTTCACACTTGGATATGTTTGCCAACGTCATTTGAAGAAGACCATAGAAATAGTTGATTTCTATGTGGGACGATTGTGCGGTGGGTATATAAACCTGTATGATGTTCAAAGGGAAGTGTGTGCAACTGAACCGAATGGTCATTCTTCTGTCATTGATTGTGTTATAGCCTGTGTCGAAATGTGAGACTACTACTTTTACTTCATTCTTACTCTCAAACTGTTAAAATTACGCATGCCGTAACATATTAATTAATTCTTAATATTTAAAAATTCTTAATCATCGATTATTTTTTTAATTTTTAAATTGAAAGTAATGCTGCCATTTAATTGGTCTCCTTTAACATTCCATGTGCAAAAAAACTACTATTTTCTCTATGAAGTTCTGATCGTAGGAAAATGCGGGGCGGGGCGGTACTCACCTCGTAGCCCAGCTGCGGGCCCAGGTCGCTCCAGAACATGCTCTGGTGCGTGTAGTGCTTGGGCGGCGCCACGGCCGCCATGTTCTCCCCCGCCAGCCGGCCCGACACCACGGCGTGGTCGTGGTGCTCCACGCGCCGCCGGCCCAGCACCACGTCGTAGAAGCACGCCACGTCGCCCGCGGCGTACACGTCCGAGCGCGCCTGCAGCTCCGCGTTCACCAGCAGGCCGCCCAGCGCGGGGTGCGTCTCCAGGCCCGAGGCGTGCGCCAGCGCCGCGTCCACCTCGCTGCCCACGCACTCCACCACCAGGTCCGCGCGCAGCGCCGCGCCGCCCGCCAGCCGCAGCAGCACGCCGCCGGCGTCGGGCGCGCCGCGCAGCACCTCGGCGCGCGCCAGCAGCGTCACGCCCGCCGCGCGCAGGCGCCGCGCCGCCTCGCCCGCCAGGTACGGCGGCAGCACGCCCGCCAGCGGCGCCTCCTCGCGGAACAGCTGCAGCACGGTGCGCCCGCCGGGCCGCAGGCGCTCCGCCAGCGCGGCGCTCAGCTCGCCGGCCAGGAAGCCGCCGCCCAGCACGGCCACGCGCGTCACGTCGGGCCGCTCCAGCTCGCGCGCCAGGCGCGCCGCGTCGCGCACGCCGCGCAGCACGAGCGCGCGCCCGGCCGCCGCCGCGTCGCGCAGCGCGTCCGAGCGGCGCGCGCGCACGCCGGTGGCCAGCAGGCACTTGTCGTAGCGCAGCAGCACGGGCGCGCGGCCGGGCGCGCGCAGCTCGGCCTCGTGGCGCGCGGGGTCCAGGCGCACCACGCGCCAGCCGCGCGCCACGGCCGCGCCGCCCGCCTGCTCCAGGCGCTCCACGGCCGTGTAGAAGGCGGCGGGCTCGTAGGCCACGCTGCGGCGGCGGCCGTTCCACTGGCGGAAGGAGAGCGCGTCGAGCTGCGGCGCGCGCTCCGCCAGCGCGGGCTCGCGCCACAGCTCCTTGCTGAGCGGCGGCCGCATGTAGGGCAGCTCGCGCTCCTCGCCCACCAGCAGCACGCGCGCCTCGGGCCGCGCCGAGCGGATGGCGCGCATGGCGGCGAACGAGGCCGTGCCGGCGCCCACCAGCAGGTACTGCACGTGCGCGGGGAACGCGGCGCCGTCCTCGGGGATGGGCGGCTCCTCCGCCTCGCTCTCTTTGTTGTCTTGCACCACGTTCACGATTTCGAGCTGGCGTTTCTTGTCATCGCTCAGTTTTTGGTAAACATAAACCTGAAAATAAAATTGACATCCACGAATGAAGCTGCTGTGGTGCTGTAGGGAATGCATACTGTGACGTGATGCGGTACTGACCCCGCCGAGCGACGCGGCCACGGTGACGGCGGTGGCTGCCAGCAGCCAGGAGCGCGGCGGCCGGGGAGGGGGAGGGGGCGGGGGAGCCTGCGGGGACGGAGCCGCCGCCGGGGAGGGGGGGGCACTCGCATTGTCGCTACTGCCTTTAGCCGACGCTAACACCGTCTGAAAAGTTGGACGTCATACACATATTTACTTATTAAGTAAAACCAAATTCATTTAAATATTTCATAAGAACATATTCCTTCTTTTTTCACAGATAAGCCCGCACTTGACCTCGATAATGACTGATGGTAAGCATTACATGAGATCTAAGATGGAACAATCCCAAAAGGAGCCTGTTTACTCTTGCTATAAAGACTGATTAATACAACGCCTTTGAGATTTGATATGTATATGATGAATACCTACCGTTCTGTAACGTTTTATCTTCCTTGGAAGCTTGAAAACAAAAATTTTTTTAAATATCAGATGTTTCAATGAAAAAGAACTTTTATTTCAGGCCAAAAAATGGAGAGGAAGTGGTTCAAATATGTAAGAAAGAAAAAGTTCCTTAAAAAGTTCGCGCGTCGACACGGTGAGTTTTGTGTATCGGGAACAGAATCGAGTGTTTAGTGATACATGTGACAGTGGTAGCGGTGTCGCTAACAGAACAAACAGATCTGTAACAGAAGAAAAAACGAACGAGAAAGAGGGTAGACCGATTCGTCTGCTCCTAAACGTCTACCCGCAATTACTTCAGTTCATTCGTGATCATGGCGCTTGCAACAGTGCCAAAATATCGGAAACTCGCAACCAAACATACACAGTCATGATAAATATCCCGATATAATTTGTAGTTCGCTCATAGCTTGTAATAAACATCAGACACACGTAAACAATATCAATGCATTTAACATTTAAAGAAATTCCGACCTTATGTACAATGAGTAAGGCTTATTTGACTGCACGATCAAACTTAGTTCGGTAATCAGTTTCCCTCTACATACATAAACAATTTTAGGCATTTTTACGAAATAAAATTATTTAATTTAAAGAAATTTAGACCTTATCTCAAAGAAATAAAGCATTTATCGGCTATCTCTTTCATATTTATGCGACATGCCGACACAGGGCCGCTCGACCAGCATTAGTACCTAACGGCTAACATCAAGTCAGTTATCCGCCAGGAGCGATCTAGTGTAGTTCTTTTATTTACTTCCGTGACATTTTTGTTTCCGTGCGCGATGGTTTTCCGGTATACCGATATACAATACACGAAGATGGTGAGGACCCTGGCTCGCTGTCTTGATAATGTCGCATTAGCTTGTCGGGAGATCAATTACCGTTTTGGCTGCAGTGAGAGTGCTATTAGATGACATCCCTGCTGGTCTTTTACGTGACTTGTTTTACCAGCAAGACGGTGCTCCCGCGCATTTCACGTGGACCGTTCGACGGTATCTGGATGCGGATTATGGCAGTCGCTGGATAGCCTAGATTGCCTGACGTTAGGATAGATAGTTACGACCATTAGACTTTTATTTGTGGGGTCGCATAAAATCGCGTTTGGTCGAGGAAATATATATAATAGGAAAGATCTTTATTCGCAAAAGAGGAGGAGAGCGTTCACTACGTATCAATTCAGAAGCTGATTTAGTTAAGTTAAGAGCTGAACTAAATATCTGACTAGATTTATTTATGATAATAATTTTTGTGTGCTGCCTAAACAGATTTTGTATGCTTTATGTTCTTACATTTATATTTTTTTAATTTATATCCCTTAAAAGTATGTTTATCTTTTAATCAACTCATGATGTTGGTCTGGTTTGATAAACACATATCTGAACAACTTTACTTACACAATACGCGCTACAATCACTTACATTCCTCACACATCTACAAACACACACACACACACACACATCTTGTATACGACAAACATATTTTTTATTACGTATTGGGTTTAATTAATAATAATCCTGTGGTGTCCGTAAGCGAGGCTAGAAAAGACAAAACAATACATATAACCTGGAGAATATTAGAGCACACATTGATCCATAATATTAAGTAATGGCTGAGTTTACTATTAATTTTAATAATGATTTAGATAATGTCACTGTAGCTCAGTCAGTGAAATAGAGGATTGTAAAAATTTATTACAAAATCCTAAAACGACATTAAAGATTATGATACAAAATATACGCAGTATTCACAGCAACTTGTCATGTTTTGAAACGTTATTAAATAGATCAAATGTTGAGTGGGATATTATTGTACTGACAGAGTGTTGGTTAGCACGCAATTCTAGCATTCCTTTTATCGACGGTTACAGGTGTTTCTCTACAAAAAATAACAAAACACAAAATGAAGGTGTCGTTATTTACTGCAAGAACTCTGATCCTTACACGATTGAGGAACCAGAGTCCTCAGATGCAAACATTCTCGTATTAAAAATCAATCCGGACACCATCCTAATAGCTATTTATCGCCCACCAAGCTATAGGAATATAGATAACTTCTTAATATCACTAGATACTTGCCTACGTAAATACTCTTCATTTAAGAATGTAATCATAGTTGGTGATATCAATAGGTATTGATATTTCCCTTAATACTTTTGACAATTATTTTTTCTACTTATCTTGATATGATTGCGTTTCATGGCATGCTCCCAGCTCATACAATCCCTACTCATAGTCGCACATGTTTAGATCATGTATTATTGAGAACAAGGCTGACTGTGCATTGCCATGTTGTTCATACATCCATTACTGATCATGATTCGGTTGTACTGTACATGGACACTGAGGCCAAGCAAACTCTAAAAAGAACCATTGGTCGCGTTAATTACAAGGGAGTGAATGAAAGCGTGAGAAGTATAGATTTCAGTTCATAACATGACCGATGTAAATCAAGCTACAAATTTTTTCACAGCATCGCTCTCGCTAGCATTAGATAGAAATACTGTTAGAATTGATAACACCGGACGAAAAAGAATTTTAAAGCCCTGGATAACAAAAGGCCTCCTAAGGTGTATGAGGAACCGTGACAAACTTTATATAAAAACAAAAAATATCCCGAAAATTAAGTTTTTCAATGCACATACCGAAGATACAGGATTTTTTGTGATAATATTCTGAAGAAGACTAAAATAAACTATGAAAAAGATATGATTGACAAAGCCGGCAAAAACAGCAAAAAATTGTGGGAAATGGTTAAAAATATTTTTTTTTTTTTTTTTTTATTTAGAATAGGTTCGCGTTTGACCACCATCTCACCTGATGGTAAGTGATGATGTGGTCGAAGATGGAGCACGCTTACCTAAAAGTAACCTATTCACTCTTGACTTAAAGACTCCTAGGTTATAGCTATCGGGAAACACAGACTCCGGCAGGGAATTCCACTCCTTAGCCGTACGCACAATGAAGGTATTCCCAAAACGTTTGGTGCGTATGGGTGGGATGTCCACCATGTAACGATGGCGCTTCGCCGTTTGTCTCGTAGTCCGATGATGGAACGGGCTTGTTGGAATTAAATTGTGTAATTCCATCGCACACTCCCCGAAATGAATATCACTCATACTTCAAAACTAAAAGATAAACCAACACAATTAATTTGCCCTAACAGTCCCATAACCTCAGTCAACGACATAAACACATTCTTCGCTAGTGTTGGCCAACCATTAGCTGAAAAATTACTCCAAATAAAACTCAGATATCCACACTACAATAGCTTATCCCATTCCACGTACTCTAACGATAAATCCATGGTATTTTCACCTACAGACGAACTCGAAGTAAAATCTTTAATTGCTAACCTTAAAAATGACTGTGCAGTGAGAGTTGATTACATCTCAGGAAATTTCATAAAACAATTCACAGACGTCATTGTCCCGCCGTTAACATTCATTTAAAATAATAGTAATTTAACTTTTGCCACGGGTGTGTTCCCTTCTGCTTTTAAAAAATCACAAATTGTGCCCATTTTCAAGAGTGGAGATAGATGCTGTGTCAGCAATTATATACCTATTTCTATCCTGCCAGCAATGTCTAAAATACTGGAACGTCTGATGAACAGCAGACTAGTAAAGTTCCTGGAAACAAACAATCTTCTTTCCCCATCTCAATTTGGATTTCGGGCACAAAAATCAACATCAGATGTTGTTCATCAATTAACAGATATAATTTCTAAGCTGGATGATAGGAAATGGGTAATGGCTATTTATCTTGATTTAGCCAAAGCATTTGACTCAGTATCTATCCCCATCCTAATTAACAAACTAGAACATCTGGGAATTAGAGGACTACCTTTGGAATTGTATGAAGATTATCTCAAGGGAAGAACACAGGTAGTAAAAGTGGATGGTTGGATAAGTGAAGAACTGCCTATTAAATATGGCGTCCCACAAGGCAGTATTCTTGGCCCGACATTGTTTTTGGTGTACATTAATAACTTATGTAACACAAACCTGACCAATGGGAAAATAATTACATTACACTACACTGCCCCACTTTTCTATGGAGATACTTGGGAAGAGGTTTTTAATTACGCTCAAAAAGGGTTTAATCAAGTATCCAGTTGGCTGAATGATAACATGCTCACACTAAATGTATACAAAACCAAGTTCATGACCTATACACTTAGAAATCAGGACCAATCAAACCTTACAATAATTTCACACAATTGCAATTCACCATTTAATTATTAATGTAACTGTACGCGTTTATCAAAATCGAACACTGTCAAATATTTAGGCGTCATAATTGACAATAAACTAAATTTCCAACCACATATCGAGGCCCTAGTTCCTAGAATACGTAAACTTATTTACATATTTAAATTCTTCGACATATTGCCGACTCTTCAATAATTAAAATGGTTTACCTAGCACTGTGCCAATCCGTACTGACTTATTGCATAACTTCTTGGGGTGGTGCTGCTAAAACGTACCGTCTGATGTTAGAGAGAGCCCAAAGAGCTATTCTAAAAGTAAGTTCTTCCCTCCCCATACGATACCCAACCTTTGATCTATATCAACGCTGTAAGGTACTGACAGTTCGGCAACTTTTCATCTTAGGAACAGTAATCATGAAGCACTCGGAACTTTCCTATGACCACAAAAACCTTTCTAATAAAAGAAGATCCGATGCTGTTTGCACGACCACTAGATTTAAGAGCGGTCTAGCACATAAGTTCTACGGTTTTCTGGCCCCATACTTGTATAATAAGATTAATAAACAACTGTTGATATATCCTCTTACTCGGGCAGAGTGCAAGAGGAAAGTTTGTTCTTTGCTTCAAGGTACTGATTATGATACAACAGAATCTTTATTGAAACCCTTACAATAACAAATTCACTAACAATACCATAAAAATCTATCACATGCACACCAAACACAAACACGCGCTCGCGCGCACTCACACACACACCCTCACACACTCCTCTCCACACACATTCACATATTCTCTACTGAACGTTAACCTACCAACCGCTTAGCTTTAGTTATAATAATTATTTTTCCTATGTATTTTTCTTATTGTTATTACCAATCGTTTCATTAATGTTTTATTTCATATTGTATTAATATCATGTTCATTTAATACAGGTCATATGTAAAAATTGTCCGACAGAGGGTAAGCCTGGTGATCTGTAATACAAGTTTTACCTTCAACAGACACCAGTCTCTATGTAATGTGCCATGTGACATTGTACTGTGTTTGTTCCTGAGAAAATAAATATATATTATTATTAAATCAAAACTAAAATTGCAACAAGCGTTTGTGACAGTGAAAAGTGACACAAGTGCTTACAAAATTGAAATACAATTTAAGAAAGCGTGCAAATACGTGCATAGACCAAGGCGGTGTTCATTTTGAAGCTATGTTGAAAGTGGATCGCAGAAATAGTGTAAACTAATAACCTAAGTCTAAAGTGTAAATGGTCCAGTTCTGTAAATAATTCTTCCTATCAGTATGATTGTAGTCTAATTACTGTAAATATTATAATAATAAAAAAGTAATTAAAAAAATTAATAAACCCGACTGCAACCTTATACTAAAACTAACTGAAAAGCTAATAAAAACAAGCCCATTTTAAATTAAATAAAAGTTGGAAGCAGGCGGGGCTCATACCATTATTATAGTTTCAAACTCAAATGGGTCCCGCCTGCTTCCAACTTTTATTTAAATTTAAAATGGGCTTGTTTTTATTAGCTTTTCAGTTAGTTTTATTATAAGGTTGCAGTCGGGTTTTTTAATTACTTTTTTTATTTCTAGCTTTTCAGTTTACAGATGTGAAAGATTTCGCAGACGATTTAGTTCTTTATATGTGTTTTTACGATTTGTCACTCTGAATTACTTTTAACCATATCAGTTGTATATATATTTCTGTAATCACCTTTTAAAACCCTTTATTTTGATACCCCACTCAATAGGTTTTGAGAAAAAAAAAAAACTTTTTGAAGGAATAATATGGCGCCAAAAATCCGCCATTTTGTTTTATTTTTATTTTGATATACCCAGTGTCACTCTCACAGTCAATACGAATCTAAAGATACCTCTCAAGCTAAAATCCGTCGAGCCGTTCAGGCCACAGAGCGTGCCAAACAATTATACAAACATACATACTCTCGAAAAACATAACCCTCCTTCTGGCGCAGTCGGGTAATAAATAATAAAAGTCATTTATTTCTCTTTTTAAAGCCCATTTTAAATTAAATAAAAGTTGGAAGCAGGCGGTGCCCATACCATTATTATAGTTTCAAACTCAAATGGGTCCCGCCTGCTTCCAACTTTTATTTAATTTAAAATGGGCTTGCTTTTATTAGCTTTTCAGTTAGTTTTAGTATAAGATTGCAGTTGGGTTTTTTAATTACTTTTTTTTTATTCCAGCTTTATACAGTACAGCCGTTCACACTCGCCAAGTTAGAACGGCCGCATTGTACATTTGCTTTAACTCAAATTTTTAATTGTGTTTGTATGTGGTTGAGTGTTTGTTTCTGTGCGAGGTTAAGTGTGTTATTGAGTGTAGATACATATATGTACATGAGTGTAGAGTAAATGTAGTAGGAGGAACTGAAGCAGGAAGAGAATTAAATAATAATTGATAATTATTTGTGATACTTATTTTCACCATTATTGTTAGAACACAATTTAAATTTTTACATGGCATGGGCATGCATCAAATGTGTACATATGTGACTAGCTTCTGCCCGCGACTTCGTCCGCGTAGAAGTTGAAAATATTCCACGGGATCCCGTCCCCGACTTGCTTGACAAAGATTATAATAGGTTGGCTAAAATGCATGATATAAAGGTAATTTATAGCCTATAGCACTCAGAGATAATGCAGCTACATGTAAGCGAAAGAATTTTCAAAATCGGTTCGTTAGTTTCAGAGATTACCCCATACATACAAACATACAAATTTTACCTCTTTATAATGTTAGTATAGATTTTAGTTACCTGAGCCAGGGGCGCCTGAGTGGTTAGCGAACTGGTGCCTGTAACAAGCCATAAGGATAAATGCGTCCCTATTGATATCATACATATATCACTCTACTACTTGGGGTTGGTAAGCAGAATAGAAATAAAGATATATAAGCTGCTCAAATAGGTGTGTTTAAATTTTTGCCTATCTATGTAAACCAATAAATTTTGATTTTTACTTTTGATAAATCACTGCTAAATAAGTATTTAAAAAATCAAGATAATATGTAGGTTATCTGCAACCTAAACCATAAATGGTCAAATAAAAGTTCGAAATAACAACAGATTATGGTAAAAGTTGAATACTGAAAACACTCACGGAAGAGCTTGAACACATCTCTTCTCGCTGCCGAGAGTAATTCGAGCGATTGACTCTCGATGTATATTGCAGATACGGCTCTCACTCTGAGCATAACTAAACAATTTCTCACTTCCCACAGACGCAAATCTGGTCTTCTTAGTAATTATACCACAAATTAGATCAATGAAATTTCAGTTTAAATCTATTGTCTCGTTCTCATACATCTTTGAAACGTTTTAAAATTGTTGTGAAACTAAGGTTCGCCTAGGTTAAGAAGAAGCTGGTTGCTGGTTGCTGCTATTTTGACAAATTGATAACATTGACAGTTGACACATTTTTTTACTTCGACACCAGAGACATTTTTTTTTTGTATTTTCTTTCCGTCCAACGGAAAAGGCGAAGAGCTTAAGCCCATACAGCCTGGTCTTATTTCAGTTCTAGTTCTTCATTATTAGTATTCGAGGCCAATAATGGCCTTGTCTTCCGTACAATGATATCGTTTTTCCCACCAGAGACAAAGATGTAAATCTTGCAAGGACAAGAACTGTAAATTTTTTTGCGAAGTAGAAACAAAAGAGGTACCATACCATTTTATTTTATTTATTTTATTTTATAAATTTTAAGGAAACTTACAGCTAATACATTTGAGTGATCATTGACAATATGTAGAAAAAGGCCAATTACAAGCTTCCGCTAATAAACAGTTATATGTAACACAGATACGACGGCGGATGTCGCACGGTCATGGACAAGTACATACATATTATGAAGTAAAACATGCATAAATCAGTACAAAATGTATATATATCATTTGATAGAAATGAAAGAAAGAAAAAAAAATGTTAAGTCATCATTTGTCAAAGAAAAGGCTACATAGGTGTTTTTTTAATTGCTGAACACTGGTTCTGAATAAATCCAACTCCGTGTCCTGGCACACCATATTGAAAGTTCGACAAGCTCGTAACATAAACGAATTTTGCCTATAGGCAGTTTTTACACGTGGTACATGAAGAATATGTGGTCGTCTAAGAAACACAGATGGCACGCGAAGTCCAATCTTGGCCAACTGCTCGGGGACGTCAGTGGACCCGTTCAATAAACTAAATAGGAAAGTGAGATCTGCGATACGTCTGCTCTCGTGCAATGGCAGAATATGAAATTTCTTACACCTACTTATATAGTTAGGAAGATAACAATTGGAACGATATTGAGTGTACCTTAAAAATCGCCTTTGAATGCTTTCAAGGCGATTAATGTAGATATTATACTTCGGATTCCAAATTTGACAAGCATATTCCAGATGGCTACGGACAAAAGCACAGTAAAGGATTTTAATTGTTTTCACATTCTTAAACTCCGAGGATACCCTCAAAATAAACCCTAAAGCCTTGGAGGCCTTATTAACAACATTATTAATATGAGCATCAAATAACAGCTTTGAGTCAAATGTTACTCCGAGATCCTTTATGACGTTTACTCTGGCAATTGAGGTATCCGACAACTTGTAGTCATAAATAATTGGATTTTGCTTACGAGTAAAGGTGCATACATAACATTTGGATATATTTAGATCCAGCCTATTTCTGACGCAGTAGTTATGGAACCTATCCAGATCCTCTTGTAATAGGTGTGCATCCTCAGTGGTTGACACTTGGCTAAGAATTTTCATGTCATCGGCATACAGTAAGATTTTAGAGTTTAGGAAACAAGAGGCTATATCATTAACAAAAATATTGAATTGCAGAGGTCCCAATAGGGATCCTTGTGGAACCCCCGATGGGACGTACATCTCTCTCGAGGTATACCCATTCAGAACTACAGTCTGGCATCTATTTTCTACGTAAGATTTGAACCATCTGTACAAATTACCTCTCACACCGACTAATAGTAGTTTGCGCATTAGATGCGCATGATCAATTCGATCGAAACACTTACTGTAATCGGTGTATATAACGTCAACCTGAGACCTTCTGGACATATGCTCAGACAGATAATCACTACACACAACGAGATTGGATGTTGTGGAGCGACCTTTTAAGAACCCATGTTGGTGTTTTGAGAAACTAAGTTTAAGCGACGAAGACAACACGTACTACACGTACACACGTACATGTACTATTTTCTCCATGATTTTGGCAGAGTTTGGAGATCGGTCTGTAATTATCAACGCTGTCCTTAGGTCCCTTTTTATGAATTGGTGTTATATACGCCGACTTCCAGATAGTAGGCACAACTCCCAAGTCAAATGACCGTTTAAATAATATTGTTAATGGAACTGACAGACACCTGGCACACTTTGTTATGAAAATTGGTGAGTCCGGGCCCGCAGATTTGTTAATGTTAACTTGCTTTAACAACCGAAATACTTCCTCCTCCCGCACATCAATGGAGCAGATATCTGACATAATGGATGTGGACTGATCATCAAGTTGGTCTCTTTCCAAAGTGGGCAACCCAAATGAGTCAGATCGCTCCTGGAAGTTAGAAAAGAAATAGTCCCCAAACATATTGCAGATTTCCTCGCCATTACTAGACGAGATGTCACCAAATTTAAGCACTGATGGGTAACAGTTGGTTTGCTGTTTGGATTTAACGTATTGCCAAAAAGCCCTAGGATTTTTAGTAATGGCAAACTCAATGTTTGCTAAGTGGTTATGAAACATTTCTTTCTCCATATCTTTGGCCCGTTGACGCAAGGTAGTAAAAGACTGAAAGTCCGAAAGATTTCCATATTTTTTAAATTTTGAATGATATTTAGCCTTTTCTTTAAGAACTTTAATAAGAGGGCTTTTGTACCAAGGTGGATACTTACCACTCGGAACAATAATTTTAGATGGAATATATGAATTATGAAGCAAATTGATGGTGTCATAAAAGAATTTAACAGCTTCTTCGAGAGGTCTACAATTTAGTTCTAATGGCCAATCAATTGCCATAATGTCTTGATTTATAGCAGCATAATCCCCTTGAGCATACAAGAGCATGACTCGAGGCCGAGAATGAAGTCGATGAAGTTGAACGAAGTCAGCAGAGATACAGAGTGCCTTATGGTGTGAGTCCTCTTGCACTAGGGGATCTTGACTGCAAGTGACAACAACTTCACTATTAGACAAGACGAGGTCCAGAATCCTATCATTCGCGTTACGATGTGAGTTGTACTGTAATAGATTGCAAGCGGTGAGAGTATCACAAAAACTGCTTTGGATGGGACCATGAAAGTTCCCAGGATATAAGTAATCACCGTTCACAGCAGAAAGCCAATCTATATTCGGCTGATTAAAGTCACCAAGCACTAAAAACTTATCTGTGGGATTTCTGAGAATAATATCGGCTAAGCTAATGGAAAAATTATTAAGCTGTATCATTAAAGAGTTGCCAGACTGTTGACAACATATGTACACAACACATAAATGTATTTTATAGGTTACTTTAGGTTTCTTTTGGTGTAAAGTAATAGTAACCCACAGATCCTCAGCTGACGAGCACCATTCATTGCGAACATCGGCAACAAGTTCTCGATTTATGGCTATTAGAACACCCCCACCCATACTTTGATTTGTTTGCGAGTAGTTTCGGTCACGTCTCCATACCATATAACGATCATCAAATAATTCGCTATCTGAAATACCATCAATAAGCCACGTTTCTGTCAGACAAATGACATCAAAGAAATTCATACGAACATTTCTGAAGAAAACAGATGTTTTCGTCCGTAGCCCCCGAACGTTTTGATAGAAGAAACTAATTGGCGCCATTATAATTCAATTTTAACACCAGAAAAATGATTGAAAGGATATAAGGTACACTCAGGCTTATTGCCAAGAAAAGGTTATAAGTAATAAGTGACGGCTTAAGTAGCAACTTGTAGCATAATAAAACAAAAACTGTGTTAAATAGATCTTCCACAGTGGAATACAAACGATTCCGGTTTGTATTCAATGTGTAAAAAGCGTTTGTTTTAAAATTATTTAAAATATATGTAAGAAGTTTCCAGTGTAAGTAAATCTCATCTCTAACTACACGAGCGTACAGTATATAATGGCAATAAACAAGGCCTAATGAGTTGAATGAATAAGCGACAACAAGCGATAAGGGAACAAAAGGCAGGCGAGAATGGAATGCGTGCAAAACATACATACCTGTGTTTCTCAAACTTCCATCCAATGAGTTAACATATAACAATTTAGTGACCATATTATTAAGTAAAACTTTTTCGAAACGAGCAACTAACTTGCAGAACACTTGAGGCCTTTTTATTAGCAAATAAACTTTTTTAAATCTAGTTCCGTTTTGATGCAGTGTTTTGGTGACGTGGAGTTTTTTCGCACAAGTATTTTACAACCTCTAACCCACACATGTTCGAAGCCACGCTCATTGGCTAGAGCTTTGGTTTTATTGAGCAAGAGTTTATTTTCCAGTATTAGGTGGTCGTTAATGTAAACCCTGTTATTACCCTGAAAGCCCAGATCTCCAGAATTTAGTTTTTTATATTTCCTTGCAGCAGCTATAAAATCATTTTTAAGGTACCTGTTATGCACAGAGCAAATAATATTCTTATTTACTTTGTCATTACGTGTTGGCATCCTTGCAATGTAGTTTATTTGTTCCTTTTGTATATGAAAATCTATTGTTTCGCCGATCTTGGCCATTACTTTGAACAAGTCTTCATCCTTCGATATAGGTACTCCTTTTATCTCAATATTGTTCATGCGAGACCTTTGTTCGTTCTCTAACTGCTGATTCTCAAGTTGAGTAATTCTGTCTTGTAATTTGACCACCACTTCCTTGGTATTCTTCATTGCCTCGACATCATCTTCCAGAACGGACACTTTGCTTGTCAAAGCTTTTATTTCCTGACTGTAGAACTCAAAGGACGATTTCATTTCAGACATTTCTTGCCGTATGGTTTTCAATTCTGCAAGCTCATTCTTGATTACCTTCACACTCTCCATTAGCGCAGGCAATGCTTCTAATTAGCTTGATAGACCTTGAAGCTCAAGCATGATGGTCTCTGAGTTGACTTGTGATATCTTCAAACTACCTGTTTGAGGACTGGCAACCGGCGTCGCTTTGCAGTTTTGACATCTCCAGGCCGACTTGCGCTCACCCAATTTTCTCCATCCAGCCTCTGTGATCCCAGCACAGGGAAAGTCAAATTTCGCCTTACAAGCCACACACGTGGCACCATCTCTGGATTCGGCATCACAGCGTCTACAGGTAAACATGTTTTCTACTGGCTGTTGAAAGTTTGACTAACACTGCAAACGGTTGATATAAAAGTACACGGGGGTAGACCGGTCGACGCTTGCGATCACCCAGGCCACAACTGTCAAGTAGCTGATTAGTGTTTACTGATCCACTTAACACTGTAATAACATAAGTAATCCGTGTCTGATTTAAATGAGCAATATCACCAAACAAAGAACTTTCCTTGTGCTTGACACTGATATAACTTTTGAGTTAAGATTTACACTTTATACTAGTTAACGAAAATATTAAATACGGAGTATGTAATTAGTGCTGTACACACGACCGTGGCGCCGTTGTGTGTGATTATATTATATAATACCATTCTTCAAGCCCAATGCGGGTTAGTGGATGCTAATAGCTGCAGGGGCGGATCCAGCCCTTAAAAATTGTTGTGGTCATGACCACTCGAAAATCGGCCAAGTGTGAGTCGGAGTACAAACTAGCTCGACTCTACATTTGAATTTGTTTATTTCCTTTTTTACGCGCATCAGGGGCCATACCATGACGTGAGTCGTTCGAGCGAGAAAGAGAGTTGGAGCTATACCTATTGCGTGCAAAGCTTCATCCCTGTTTCTCGTTCGAACGCAGGGCCGGATTAACCATTAGGCGGAGTAGGCAACTGCCTAGGGGCCCCGCATCAACTAGGGGCCCAGGCCCAGTGCACGCACCAAGAAAACATGTTTCTTCGAACGAGAATTTGATGTGCGTGTGAACTTAGGGACCTCGCTGTTATCTCACAAAATAAAAATCGTTAAATTTAGTAGTAGATTTAAAACAATTTTAGAACAAACCTGGGAATAAGTAAACAAGTATATTAAAAACCACAGCCCTTAATGTGCGTTTCCTCAGTTCACACACGTTTTGGTCAGTCAAAGTAAGAAAAGGGGCCCCGAGAATGCCATTGCCTTAGGGCCTCTGACAGGGTTAATCCGGCTCTGTTCGAACGACTCACGTTTTAACACTTCATGGTATGACTCGAGGACTTTGGCCTTAGGACTCGAAATACTAATTGGAGGAAGTCAGACTCGATATAGTACAATTAAATAGTGAAACAGTTTAAATTTCGAACCAATTTTAATAAAACAAATTAATGTTTGTTCGAAATCGAATTGTTTTTTCTTCTTAACGAAATGGAAGCGAAAAGTCGAAAGATATAGGGAATGATTACCTGGTTATCTACTACGGCACATACAATAAAAGAAACGGGGTGGCAATAGTCTTAGACACCAACTTAAGTCTCGGATCATAAATATCACACGGAAAAGCGACCGTTTAAACTACGTTAAACATGCTCTGGATGATCAATAAATGACCAAAATCATATCAGCCTATGTATCTCAAACAGGATGCACAGAAACACAAAAGGCACAATTCTGGGAAAACATGGACGACCCCATCCAGAGCATTTCAGCAAACGAATACAAGATAATAGGGACTGAATGGACACGTAGGTACCAGAGCTATCACAGGAGATAATGTATCTAGGTTTGCGATAGGCGAGTTGAACAAACAATTAGAAGAAATAATAGAATTTGTAGAAAGAAATGCACTTATACTTATAAACACGAATTTCAAAAGAAACCAGAACACTTAATCACTTATAATTGTGCGGGTAGAGCGTCACAGATAGGCTTCATCATGTCAGACAAGACCGTTAACGAAAGTTTAAGGGCTGTAAAGTAATACCTGGTGATGATCTTACATCACAGCATCACATACTCGTACGAGCTGCCAAAACCTGTAAAAATATAATAGAAAGAACACCGAGATCTAAGTGGAGTGAGCTGGATGGTCCTAAAGGCGAGACACTGATGAGCGTGATAAAAGATTATCTGGAGACCGATTTGGAAGTACGCTATGTACAGGACAAAAACGGCAGGGATCCTAGGAGTCTCCAAAGGACATCATAAGTGTGGCAACGATCCTAACTGGTAGAACGTCAGAATCAAAGAGACGCTAGCGAATAAAAAAGATCTTTTTAAGAAATGGCATAGTTCTAAACGGAGTTCTAAGAGGAAGATAAGGACCGATATAAAGTGGCGAAGCAGGATGCTAAAAGATGTATAGCACAAGAAGTCACCAAAAGCAACCAAATGTTCTATGAAAGTCTGGAGAGGGCTTAAAATGCGGACGATGTATGGACGGGAGTACGGAGTAAGTAGTAAATTAGCAAAACGCAAACATAGAGCATCCATGAACATTTTTTTTTATTTTTAATTGGCTTGCGTTTGACCATCATCAACAAAAGTAAATAAATAAATCTGTAGTGACATAGTACCTACACAAATTGGTGACCCGCGAACAAGAAATCAAGAACACGAACTGGAAGACGAAACGAAGCCTAAACTCCTGCAACATCTGCCTAGAAAATTAGAAGAAGCTCCACCATGTTGAATAATCCCGACGATTTCTGCGATGCTGAAGGCGTCACAACAGTAAAGAGCGACGTGGCAACAATTTCACTTCCTGCACGTCTACCACCATTTTGGCGCCAAAATCCTCGCCTTTGGTTCGCGCAATTTGAAGCCGCCGTCACTGCCAGCAAGATAGGTGAAGAACAAAAATTCAACCTCGTCGTCCCGTTACTCGACAACAGCGACCTAGAACAAATCGGCGACATCATATTAAACCCACCGGCTACAGGCAAATACAGCGTGCTCAAGGACAGACTCATCTCGACGTACCAAGAGTCCGATCACCGGCAATTACAGAAGCTACTCAGCGGTCTCGAACTCGGCGACAACAAGCCAAGCCAGCTGCTGCGTAAAATGCGAGATCTCAGTGGCACGCTATTATCTGATGAGGCGCTGAAGGTTATGTGGCTCAACCAGCTGCCCCCACAAGTTCGCGCCGTGCTCTCCGTCAACACCGAGTCATCGCTCGAAGTGCTAGCCGCGATGGCCGACAAAATGATGGAGCATTTCGAACCCACTACAGTCGCCGCGGTCTCCAGCTCCACAGCAAAGCCTCCATCAACAAGTACAGCAGCGAATGAGGTACAGTTAAACGCAATAACAAACCTACAAATCAGCATGCTGTCGAAACAAATAGAGAAGTTGTCAATCGAAGTCGCCGAACTCCGCAAACACCAACATTCATCGTTTCACCGTTCCCGCCAAAACTCCGCACACCGTAACCGCTCACGCTCACATTCAAGACAGCGTACTGAGAACTCCCGCAAGCCCGGCGACCCTGACTGGTTGTGCTATTATCATTACCGATTTGGTAACGAGGCACGGAAATGTGAATCGCCGTGTTCCAAAGCGAAGCGGGAAAACTAGAACGTACATCGATAGTGGCGGGTGTCGATGTAAACCAAACAAGCCACCGCCTATGTGTGATCGACATCAACAACCGCGAAAAATTTCTGGTCGACACGGGAGCCGACATATCAGTATTAGCCACTCGAAACCAGAAATACTCAAAACCGACGGACAATACAGGCTACAAACTATACGCAGCAAACGGAACAGAGATTCGTACCTACGGAGAGCGCACACTCGAGCTCAACTTAGGTTTACGAAGAAGTTTCAAGTGGACTTTCGTCGTCGCTAATGTGAAAACATCAATACTGGGCGCCAACTTCCTGGCACAGCATAAACTATTAGTCGACCTACATCAAAGAAAACTTATCGACCGTGTGACAGAGCTTAGTGTGAACGCCATCAAAATTAACACCACAGAAGAATCAATCCACATCATCAACCGCGACCACACTCATAACGACCTGCTGAAGAAATATCCAGATGTACTTCGACCAATGACACTGAAAACTCCAGCCAAGCGTGACGTCACGCATCATATAGAGACAACTGGGCCGCCGATCTACTCACGGCCACGACCTCTACCGCCCGACAAATATAAAGCTGCAAAACTTGAGTTCGAGCGAATGATCGAAATGGGAATATGCAAGCCGTCGAACAGTCCGTGGGCGAGTCCACTTCACATTGTAAAAAAGAAAGATGGATCACTTCGAGTATGTGGGGATTACAGAAGACTCAACGCCGTCACCGTTCCCGACCGATACCCCATTCCACGAATTCAAGATTTCACATACCAGCTCCACGGCAAGAAAATATTCTCAAAACTCGATTTGAAAATGGCCTATTTCTGGATACCAATCGCAAATCAAGATCATGCTCAAAAAACAGCAATAATAACACCATTCGGTCTCTTCGAATTCAACTGCATGACATTCGGTCTAAGAAACTCCGGTCAAACATTTCAACGTTTCATGCATGAGGTTCTACGAGGACTGGACGACAACGTATTCTGTTTCGTCGACGATCTGCTCGTACACTCGAGAAACAAGGAAGAACACCGCCACCACTTAGAACAAGTACTTGAACGCCTAAATACCTACGGCGTCAGCCTTAACATCGAGAAATGCGAGTTTGACAAGACAACCATCGAGTTCCTCGGATACGAAGTGTCATCAGAAGGCATCAAACCCACTCAAGAACGAATCAAAACCATAGTCGACTATCCCAAACCACAAACAGTACAAGAACTAAGAAGATTTTTAGGGATGATAAACTTCTACCGTAGTTGTTTACCACATCAAGCCGAGTACCAACATGAATTAAACAAATACCTACACAACAGCAAGAAGAACGACAAAACTCCGATACAATGGTCTGAAGTAGCAGAACAAGCCTTTGAAAAACGCCGACAAAGCATACTCGAGGCAACAACACTGACGCACCCGATACCTAACGCGCCGCTATGTTTATTTACCGACGCATCGAACACTAGCATCGGCGCCGTACTTCAACAAAAAGTTAACGACGTGTGGAGACCACTTGCATTCTACTCAAAAACTATGAGTGAGACGCAGCGACGCTACAGCGTGTACGATCGCGAATTATTAGCTATGTACACCGCAGTGCAACACCTACGACGGCTGATCGAGGGCAGTGACCTAACAATATTCACCGATCACAAACCACTAACTTAAGCTTTGACAAGAACGCCAAGTAGCAGCAATACACCACGACGAGAGCGCCAGCTACACTACATTAGTCAGTTCTGTACGGCAATCAAATACATTCACGGTGATAAGAATCAAGCAGCTGACGCCTTATCACGCATCGAAGAAATCGACTTGTCGCACTCTACAATCGACTACAATCAACTCGCTCAAGACCAAGAAAATGATGAAGAACTGAAGATCTGCATGTCGAACCCAAGTCTCAAGTTCGCGCCTATCACATTACCCGGAGGTCAACGACCCATCATATGCGAAACATCGACCGGTAACGTTCGTCCATACCTAGCAGAGACTTATCGTGTAGTAGCATTCAAAGCGCAACACGAACTAAGTCACCCGGGTGTGCGAACAACAAGGAGACTGATGTCTACAAAGTTTTTCTGGCCGAATATGAATAAAGAAGTCGGTTTGTGGGCGAAATCATGCATCGATTGCCAGCGCGGGAAAGTTCAACGACACGTTATCAGCCCGCTCGGCGAGTTTCAAAAATCTTCGCGTTTCGAACACATTCACGTGGACATCGTGGGACCACTGCCGCCCTCTAACGACTACAGATACCTAGTAACAATAATCGACCGCTGCACTAAATGGCCAGAAGCAATCCCTGTACGTGACGTCACCGCCGACACTGTCGCCCTAGCAATCTATGACGGGTGGATATCACGATTCGGTTGCCCTATACGAATTACAACGGATCAAGGACGACAGTTTGAATCGTCGTTATTCAACCAACTTATGATGAAATTCGGCATAACAAGAATACGTACCACTGCCTACCACCCTCAAGCAAATGGTCAAGTTGAACGCTGGCATCGAACTTTGAAGTCTGCACTTATGGCGCGAAACGCCGGTGCACACTGGAGCGAGGAACTACCTACTGTGTTACTCGGCCTACGTACCGCCCTACGGGAAGACACTCAATTAAGTCCGGCACTCATTACCTACGGATCAACACTTAGAATACTGTCAGATTTTTTCGTGCCTTCACAGCCGAATAATGAAGACGCAGAATTCGTCCAGAAGCTAACAGAAACCATGTCGACGTTGTCCCCGAGCAGCAAGTCTCATTCCAATAACAGAAGCACTTTTGTATACAAAGACCTAGCGACGTGTACCCATGTGTTCGTGCGCAATGATACCGTGCGAAGTTCATTGACCCCACCTTACGACGGCCCGTTCAAAATAATTCAACGTGACAGCAAGCATTTCACCATACAGATGCCACTTCGAACTACAGTTGTCTCAATAGATATACTCAAGCCAGCATACTTACTCAACGAAGGGTTTACTGCTTCTACAACAGGCGTGACACAACAAGTACCTCGCGTTGAAAACACATCACCGAGCGTCGAGCCGCGGTCGTCGACCCCGAGCGCACCGCATGACTCCTACGTCACTCGATCCGGCCGCGCAGTGAAACCCAACGTACGCTTCGCTTAGGGGGGAGTGATGTAGTGACATAGTACCTGTCACGCATTTACCATACCTTCGAACGATTACCAAATACCTCCGAAACAGTACCTTTACCTTCAAACCAAATAATTACCAGTTTACCACTCAACACTGAACCAATTACCATACCACGTTTTTGACATTCCGAAAAGAAACAGAGAAAGCAATCATCTTGAAAAAGACGTTGGTTTGTAAAGAACCAGGATAACAGCACGAGCACAGCACGGTGTCATCACAACGCCGCACTCGCCGGCCATATCGCTTCGAAAGAAGCGGTTTGTTTGCAAGCATGCAATCAGGCAGAGCAAGCGTAGCACCAGTTCCCTCCACATCTTCATATCGCATACGTAGATGGACACGCGGCGCTGACGACACACGGCGGGAAAACTCTTTCACAGCAGACATCTTCACTCGACGGCAGCTCACGAAGAAAAGACTCCCGGACGCCAGTGCTCTGACACCGGAATCTCCTTTGAACAGTCGTTCAAGACAGATTGTACGTGCTCTGTGAGTGAGTCGATCGCAGCCGTCGTGTCGGCGGCGGACTGGATGTGGTCGGGGATCTTGTCCAGGTGAGGTGAAGTGTTGGATTTCAGCAATTCGCCTACTTTCCTCCAGTCAGTGATCACCTGTGTGGGAGGGGGGCGGTTAGGGTCATAGGGACCTCGGAGTTAACTCCAAGATCACCGGTCTATGGTCAGAGTCAATTTCGTCTACCGTCTCTAAAGAGTGCAAACGTAAGTTCACATTCTTCAGGAGGGCAATGTCGAGTACGTCGGGCAAGTGGGATGGCTCAAACGGGTAATGAGTAGGCCGCATAGGACCTATAATATCTATGTGAAGAGGTGTGCAAAGGTCGTATAGTACCTTCCCACGGGGGTTGGTAATACGACTACACCATGCGGGATGTTTGGCATTGAGATCCCCCGCCATAAGGACGGAGTCACTCATGTCAAGAAGGGCGGTAAGGTCGCTTCGAAGTGAGGCGTTTATCGATGAATTTACATCTACTACGTTGGACGGTGAGAGATACGCGGATACTATTGTGATAGAGGGATGGCCCGTCATGCCTAGCCGGCAAACGGATACCTCTAAGTGGGCAAGGGGCGGCGGATCCATAGGGATGCAGTGCAGGGAGTTCCTATAATATATTAGAGTGCCACCTTTGTGGCTTCTAGTCCTATCGTTCCTAACTAACCGGTAATTAGCTATCTTGGGATCCCTAAGGTGGGGTTTGAGGAAGGTCTCTTGGACCAGAAGGATGTCGAGACTATGATCGCGAAGGAAAGTCGCGATCTCGTCCCGTTGATTGCTGATGCCATTGGCATTGAAATAACCTAGCTTTAGGGATCGGGGCTTTAATCTCTTACTAGCCGTGTTATACATTATGGCTGTTTAAAAAGGTTGGCAAAATGGCTTTTGACATCAGGATACTTACTGTATACCTGAATCAGGGATTCAATACTATTGCAGGCCACGACCTCCGTTGCCATTTGGATGGCGCGGGGGGACTGGAAGAAATTGAACGTTTTCGCTAGGATGAGGAACGGATCGAGTTCCGGCTCAACCGAGCGAGGGGGTGACTGGGGAGGAGGTGAAGGCTGAGAAGCCACAACGACCGGAGCGGGGGGCGTGATGGGTTGATCCATCAGCCCTGGGACTTTCGGCCTTAGTGCCGAAGTTTTGAAGATGATTCGCCGCCGTCCAAGGAGTTGGACGCTGGGGACTGAGGGTCTGGGGGAGCTCAGACGAGAGTGTAGGACACTCTCGTCCCTGGCGTGCGCTAGCGCGCGTTGCCAGTTTTGGGGCGGAGGTTTTCGGGGCTTTCGGACAGCCTCGGTAATTTGCAGGGTGGCCAGATTGCCCGCACAGCACGCAGCTGGGCGGGTCTGGGCACTGGGACCTATCTTTGGGGCGATTGCACTCGGCGGTGCCGTGATCGCCCAGGCACTTTACGCACCGGGGTTTGCCGAAGCAATTCCGTTGCGCGTGCCCGTAGAGCTGGCAACGGTGGCATTGGCCTACCGTGCCACTCTTGTGTGGCTTCTCTATGTGGATGCCTGACAGACTGCATACGACGTGTAAAAGTGTTATTGATAACCAATTTACAGAATAAATATTTCATTTCATATTTCATTTCATTTCATTTCATTTCATTTCATTTCATACAGTCTTCAGCGCAAAGATGGGGTGGGGACCTTCGGAGGTGGGATGACTAATGACAAGGACGTTGTTAGACGCCTTGCCTCCTCTGCCGTGCATACGGTGCACCTCAATCACCGGGATGTTCTGGGACTCTAGGTCGCAGACGATCTCGGTGGTGGGGATCTCGCTAGGGATCCGGCAGAGGACCACACGTACAGGTTTGCTCTCATGGAGCGTGTACGTGTGGTGGGGGATATTTCGAGCTTTGAGTAGCTTCGAAAGCGCGCGGTGGTCGTTAGCTGTTGCTAACCCTACTTTTATGCCGTTCTGAACGGCGCGGGCATTCGTGTAGGCGATACGTTGCTCGCCACACGCTTTGGACACGTTTGTCCAAGCTCCCTTATCATGGATGAAGATGGGTGGGGGAGGGATGGTCTTGCGCACTGAGGCGCTGACGACTGGGGTAGGGGTAGGGCTGGGCCTAGTGGCCGAGGAAGTAGAAGTAGAGGGCTGGCTTTGCACTATGCGTGCTGGCTCGGGAGGGGAGGGTTTCTTGGCCTTAGGAGCCTGGGTGGAGGACGAGGCCTGCGACCTCTTCTTCCTCTTTCCCTCGACGAGGATAAACTCGTCGGAGGAAGAGGTTTGTTCGGAGGAGGAGTGCTCGGACTCCGCTCGCTCAGAGCGCTCAGAGTGTATGCACTCTGCGCGCTCCGAGCGCTCGCCTGTTTCTCCTCCTCAGAGTCCATTTCGACGTCTGGGGGGGAGGGGGACCTATCTGCGATGGGCGCGGGGGTGGGACCTATCTCTGGCTGCGGGGTGGGTGGCAACGCGGGGGTGGGACCTATCTCTGGCTGCGGGGTGGGTGGCAACGCGGGGGGGTGTATGAGACGGGGATTGTCTTTTATGGAGTCAATCTCCACCTCATACTCCTTTTGTAGGGCGGGGTTATTATATAGTATATTTCCTAGTATCTCGGTGGTTTGGTTTAATCTTATCTGAAGGGAGTCTACCTTAGCGGATAGAGTCTCCACTATGGCCTTCATGTCCTCCATGTTGGAGGCGTAAAGGGGGGGCATCCTATTCTCCTAAACCTAACATATGAGCCTCGAGGAGACACGTCAAACGTGAGCTCCCCGAGCAGACGGTCCCCAAAAAGAGCCCAGCCCCGGAGTTTCTCCTAACACAATGTTACCGAGAAGAGAAACCCAGACAAACTCGGTAACTGTGTTGCCGTCTGATGTGGCCTGAAGGGCCCTATTTGCCTACCCCTCCGGGCGGGAATGACCTTGAGGTGAGTACGCTCCCTGCGGGGATAGCAGGGAGGTGTGTGCCTAATGGTGTGCCCTAAGCTTGTAACCGGTCGCCAGTCTTAATGTGCGAACCGGGCCCTATTGGGTCTAGTGCGAAGGGGTAGATACACCCAACCGACACTAGGTGTGTAAGCTGTGAAGAGAACTCAGTAACTAGGTTTGACTAGGAGATCCCCCAAGGCCAAAACCTAGCACTCGACTCCAATTGACTGCTTCACCCTGAAGGGGATCAGCGGGTGCGTCGGGTCAGCACCCGCTTGGTATTGTTGACACCGTGTGGTTTTCAACCAAGGACCACGAAACTGTGGTTTTACCCTGAAGGGGCCAAACCAAATTGTTTTTGACGATTCTCTGTTAGAGAAACACGATATCCTTCACCGCCTCGAAAAAGGCGGATCCGGACCAGGCGTCGTAGTCGGCGACTACGAGTGACGTCACGGTGGGCGTGACGAAGCGGAGCGATGACTCAGGCACGAAACGATCGAGAGCGCGGAGCGGCACGACTGTCGCGGGCGAGCGTCGGAAGCGGAATGTGACCGCGTCCGCTTTTTTTTGTTTTTTTTTTTTTAGGTAGGGCCACTCGTAGATCAGCTCAGTAGTGTTTAGGGACTGCGTCCGCGCCCCACTCCGATATATATAGGTCCGCGACGATCTTGTGCCGCGGGCAAGAATGCGTTCCGCGCCCCGCGCGCGTCTCGTCCGGCGGCGCTTCGCCATTGGTCGAGAGCTTAGAAACTGTGTTTGTCATGCCTAGATAGAATCATAACCAATGTATATATAAGCAGGTGTTTCGTCAATAAATTATTCAGTATTGATTCAGTATTCAGTTAACAATCCGACGTGAGTTTTACTATGGATACCTAGTAATCCCAACACACCCTTCCAAAAATCAAATGTAAGGACCAAAAGAATGAAGATCCACCGCCATGTGCACTTGTGAGATTAAGTATATAAAATAGATGTATATATGTAGTATATGTATAAAGAATGTTGTTATTTTTTAAAAGTAATTAATTATCAATATCAATTTATATGTATTTACCGATTAATTATCAATTAATCGATATTACCATGATTGTCAGGTATATTATAGAAATAATTTAGCCATTTGTATAGCAATATCAATTTATTCATTTACCACACGGTTCGGAAAGGATTGTTTTCTGTGGAGAAGAACCGGCAAGAAACTCCACAGTTACTCTTTTCAAAACATAATTCATTTTCACATAAACATCAATTCACTATATGTACTTTACAATATTACCACAATGTGATTACTATCGTTATAACTTATAGCTTTATTTACTTGTATATCTACTATTTCATTACTCCATTACATATTATATAAGTAAAGTTATTTAGAGAATTAATACCAAATGTTCATTAAATTATCACACAATTATCAATTAATAACACTGTCACATTAAAGTAACAAATACAAAATAATAAATTTATATTCAAATACAATAGCAATACGATAGGATTTTTATACCAATTCTACACATAAAAATATTAATAAAAGTTAGAAACAACACAAGTTCACTAGGTCCGTTCGGTGTGACTGCTCCAGAGCGACTGTGAGTGACTGTGTCTAGAACGACTGAGCGGCGGCTTTTATACACAGTGTAAACAAGTGACGTCACATCGTACGATTTTAAAACAGATTTGTTAACCTTTGTATTTTAACATTAAACTATGATTAAATGATATAAAAATACAGTAAATATGTTGAAATTAATTAGTTCAATTACATATTAGTCTTACGATGACAGAATGAGTAAACAAACAATGTTATTTTTTAAATAACGTTCAAGTATGGTGGGTAGTCAATAGTGTAACAACAAAAAATTTTCTCTGCTGTATAAAATTGTTTTTAAAATAGAAATCTTTATTACTTTCACAAATTAATGTTACATATTGATAATTAACAGTCTCTACCTGCCAGTGAAGTGTTTTCAACTCTTGAACACAAATTATTTATAACTTCATCATAGCCATAACAAAATGGAAGCAATCAACCGCACAATAACTGACATGAGCAACTTGTTTAATGAAAGGATGGCAGACTTTGAGAAGGAGTTGCAGAAAAGTCCTAACACTACAACAACCACCACCTCTGGATTGGCAACAGAATTTGCATCATTCAGGACTTTCATAGTACAAGCGCTTGGTACTCTCCAAAAGCAGGTTGGTTTCCTTGCCCAGAGCCTGGATAATATGGAGATGCGTGGGAGGCGTAAAATCTTGCTGCTGCATGGAGTGCCGGAGGAGCAAGAGGAGCAGACGGCACCTTTGGTAACGCAAGTCATCCAACAATACATTAAGCTTGATGTGTCAGTGTCTGGCATCAAACGGTGTCACAGGATGGGGCGCAGCTCATCTCACAAGCCTCGACCTATATTATTCAAGCTGCACGATGTGGTTCTCCGTGATAAAATCTGGTTTGCCAAAACTAAACTGAAGGGTTCTGGTATCACAATATCAGAGTTCCTCACAAAAACTAGGCACAATGTTTTTATGGCAGCGCGTGATAGATTTGGTGTGACCCAATGCTGGACTACTGAGGGCACTGTGTTCGTTCTCGATCCCAAAGGAACCCGGCATCGAGTAACTTCTATAGCGGAGCTCAATAAGATCGCGCTGCAGTCGGAGCCTATGGCCACCCAGCCGGAACAGGTCTCAGTACAGTCGGAGCCCAGCGTCGTTGTTCTACCGGTGGCAGCGGGAAAAGTCGCTGCTAAAACCAAGCGAGCTGTAGCGAGAAAATAAACTTCATAGTTTTTTGTTTTCTTCTTTGGCGTATAGTCCAGGCACTAGTGTTTTTTTGTTGTATCAAGTAGGTAGTTTAGTACTTGTTACTTTTTGCAATATCTGGAACCTTCTATTTTTGCTAATATTTAATGTTCGGTTTCATAGTTATTAGTTGTTTTACTTATGTCACGGGATGTAACTGTCAAATACTTGAAGTCGAATCTGCGAATCTGTCACATTTTTAATTTCGTTTGCGTTCCATAGCTGTGCACTAAATATGTAGATATCTTAAACAATTTTTATTTAGCTCCGTTACACGCTTTTAGTTTTTGTTTATTTGCTTTTGTTCGTGAAATTGTGTTAAATGTGATATTATGTGCCTGGACTACAGAACTAAATTGTATTTTAAGTTATTTTTATTTTTTACTCTCGTGTTATGCACTACTGGCGGGTGGACAACAATTTGTAGTTTACCGCGTTAATTTTTGTTTTTAAGAATATTTATTGTTTTTTTTTTTTTTTTTTTTTCTTTTTTTGTTCATATATATATTATGCTCAGCCCCGGCTGCAGCAGTGATGCTGATACTTTTCTTTCTTTAGACAGTAACGATGATAGCTTCGTAAGTGTTCCTTCTTTATGCGAAACTCTAGTTTCTATTTTTTCCGATGTGTCCAAGAACTTCAATGTAGTCCACATCAACGCCCAAAGTATTCCGGCTCATTTCCCCGAAATGCTGGCTAGTTTTGACTGTAAGAATATTCATGCTATCCTAGTTTCCGAATCATGGTTAAAACCTTGCCTTCCCTCTTCTTCTTACTCTCTTCCTGGTTTTCAACTTATCAGGAATGACCGCACAGTCGGTGGTGGTGGCGGGGTGGCCATTTATCTTCGTAATTATATTTCCTTTTCTATTGTTAACATGTCTGCACAGCCGCCCCCTCCGAATGCTGGTGAACACCTTTTCATTGAAGTTGAACTCCACCACTCTAAAATTCTCCTTGGAGTCTACTACAGCCCTTCTCTTCGAATTAATTTCTTTTCTTCCTTGGAGCGTATTTTAGAAACTTTAATTCCCACTTACAGTCATAGTATAATAATGGGTGACTTTAATACGTGCCTCCTTAAAAAGGACACTCGTACCAATTCTCTGTTTCATATCGTAAAATCAACCAATCTCTCCATTCTCGATCTTGGTGCCACTCACCATTTTCCTAACTCAGTTCCTTCACTGCTTGATCTTATTTTTGTCTCATCTTTTAGTCACGTCGCTAGGCATGGTCAATGCTCAGCAGACGCCTTTTCCTACCATGACCTAATTTTCACATCCTATAAAATTCGCCCCCCTAAGCATAAGTTCAAAACTATTCTGCTTCGCAATTTTGATGGGATGAACATTGATTGTCTTCGAGAGGATGCCAACAACATTGACTGGACGCCTCTGGTTGATTCGTCATCAGTCGACGAACAGGTTGATTTTCTGACTTCTGCACTAATTCAGCTTTACGACAGACATGCACCTATTCGAGCTGTAAGGGTTAAGCATCTTCCGGCGCCTTGGCTGACGGATGAAATTAAACTTTTAATCCATAAAAAAGCAGTGGCGAAATTTAAGTTTAAAGTTACACCCAGTGACGCCAACAGGGAGAAATTTATCTCAATTCGAAATCACTGCAGCAAGGTGTGTAGAAATGCAAAACGCCAACACATCCATAATTCGGTTCAGAGTAGTGATCCAGCTAAGGTCTGGAAATTTCTCAAATCATTAGGTATCGGGAAAAAGTCTCATGAAACGATTCCTAAAGACATTGAATTAAACTCTCTTAATAGTCATTTTTCTACTTCGCCATCACTAGATAGGGCTACTAAAACTGCTACTTTAAGTTATCTTTCTAACCTTCCGATACCTGATTATTCTCCTTTTGTCATAACTCAATTTACTGCTTGTGATGTTAAAAAGAGTGTTATGTCGATTACGTCCAATGCCGTGGGCAGTGACTGTGTCAGCCGTAAGATGATCATTCCCATCCTTGATAACGTTCTTTCCATCATTCTATACATCCTAAATTTCTCAATTTCTAGTAATGTCTTTCCACAAGCCTGGAAAGAAGCTCAAATTATCCCTTTACCCAAAAAAACTCATCCTGCATCTTTTTCTGACTACCGGCCCATTTCTATTCTCCCATTCCTATCCAAAGTCCTTGAAAAGCTTGTCCACCAACAACTTAGCTCGTTCCTTCAAGTTCCGTTCGTTCCTAAAAGTTTGGCGAGTTTAGATTTAAGTGATACCTCTGTATATAAATAAATTAAATAAATAAATTAAAAAAAAAAAAAAAAGTATAATCTCCTGAATCCCTTCCAATCTGGTTTCCGTCCTGGTCACAGCACTACTTCTGCACTCGTGCATATTACGGACGATATAAGGTCTGGCATGGAAATGGGGAAGTTAACTGTACTTGCATTACTAGACTTTAGTAATGCGTTTAATACAGTTGACTTCGACATTTTGCTTGGCATTCTATGCTCATTTAACATATCTCCATCGGTAATTGACTGGTTTCGTAGTTACCTGTTTGGTCGCCGGCAGCGTATTTCCATTGAGGACTCCTTTTCTTCTTGGTGTGATACCTCTGCCGGTGTGCCACAGGGTGGCGTTTTATCTCCCTTACTTTTCGTACTTTTTATAAATGCTATCACTCAACGACTTTCTTCTTTCTACCACTTTATGCTGATGATCTTCAAATTTACACCCAAGCTCCACTCGTAGAGTTAGCTGATGCCATCAAAACTATTAATATGGACCTTGCTCGAATTGGTGACTGGAGCGCTGAGTTTGGGCTGAAAATCAATCCTGCTAAGACTCAGGTTATTGTTGTTGGTAGTTCTCGAACTATCTCCAGGATTGATTGGACGGCACTTCCCCAGGTTTCTTTCAATAACACCTTCATACCTTTTAGTCACACTGTGAAGAACCTGGGAATACACATTGACGACACCCTTTCTTGGACTAAACAGTTACAGGAAGTTAGTCGTAAAGTATTTGCTTCTGCAGGCTCCTTGAGACGCCTACGTAATTTTCTTCCCATCTCCACTAAAATTGCAATTGCACAAACTCTTCTTCTCCCTATTCTGGACTATGCTGATGCCAGCTATCTCGACTTGACCCAAGACCAATTGGACAAGCTAGAGCGACTTCAAAATCTGTGTATCAGGTTTATATTTGGCTTGCGCAAGTATGACCACGTTTCTGATTTCCGTGCTCAGCTCAAATGGCTTCCTATTAGATTTCGCCGGAATCTTCACTTACTTTCTTTACTTTATAATGTGCTCTTTAATCCTTTTACTCCTTTTTATCTTAAGGAACGTTTTCAGTTCCTCTGTGACACACATTCTAGGTCCTTGAGATCATCGGAGAATCTAGAGTTAAGTATTCGTATGCATTCCACTTCTTTCTTTGATAAATCTTTTACCATACAAGCAGCTCGTTTGTGGAATGCATTACCAATAGAAGTGAGGCGTGCTCAAACGCTACCAGCGTTCAAAAGAATGGTGAAGGAGCATTACCTCTCCCTATAACTGGTCCCCTTCTTTCTCAATTATACATGTAATATTTATTAGTATATGATTTTCGTATTTTATGTATTTTATATTATTATATTCAGTTATAATTATGATGTTTGTACACTGACGGCCCTTAAACTGTCTCCTTTAAGTTTGTCCATCCAAAGGTTGTCTGTAAGAGATCGCCCTGTGCGATAAGACCGCCCATTGTACACTAATTTAATTTTTTTGTATCCATATTAATATTGTAAGGTGTACAATAAAGTATATAATAAAAAATAAATAAATAAAAACAAGTATGCTGTTATACAAGACAACAATGAAAGAACAGTTTAAACTATCTTATAAATAGGTTTCGTAATAGTGTTTACAAGGTTTTAATAATAAATAGTTAAATGTTGTGTATCACATGATAAAAAGGTTATAATTA
The DNA here is from genome assembly GCA_943138885.2 of Tholera decimalis. Classification (NCBI taxonomy): domain Eukaryota; kingdom Metazoa; phylum Arthropoda; class Insecta; order Lepidoptera; family Noctuidae; genus Tholera; species Tholera decimalis. Next base: position 1,260,052 of record OW964551.2, on the reverse strand, counting down.
TTATAGTGATATTTTAATTTGTGTTCAATTAAAGAAATAAACTTGAGTTAATGTAATAAACCAACTGAAATTATTTGAATAATTCATCACACTTTTAGCGTGTATAGATAGGTACGGTGTGTGCGGAGAGGAATAAAAGTTTGTACACTTGCACGTTAAATAAAGTTTAATTTAACCGATGATAAGCACAGAAAGTTATAGGTCCACAACACATAGAGTCAAGAGCACGAAATACAGATAGAAGGAGTAGATAGGAAGAAAGCACAGAGATTTATAAGATAAGTACTAGGTAAAGCGTATAGCAACGTTAGCGTTTGCAAAAGCGCGCGTGTGTCCGAGAGACACAGCTGTCACCTGCGGTGCGGTAAGCGGACTGGTGGGCCGATCGACCGAAATGATGCGCGCGCGCGGCTCAGGAATGCAAGCCCCACCTCGCGCGCAGAACAAATAGATATAACGGTGGTCGGCCGGCCGGGCATCTAATAACACAACTAATGCGCTTGTCCGTCCGTTCATAGATTTTCTATATATATCACAATTTTACATATTTTATTTTAAGTTTTATACATTGCAAACAATAAGAAAATAATAAATAAAAGGTAAAAATTATATAATAAATTTTAGTAATAATTTACGCCACATCACCCCCCTCCAGAGACCGTCACTACGGGCGATAATAGTCTGGAAAATTTACTTTGCGACCAGATCTTGTCGTTTTGATATTATTTCCTGTGTTAACTGGTATTATGGTGGGTGTTGGTTTATGTAGTGTGGGTGATGGTATGTTTGTAAGTGTTTTTGTGTTGTTTTCTGTAGCTGTGTTTGTGTTTGTGTCGTTTAATGTGTATGCAGGTTTGAGTCTGTCAATGGATACTGTGACAGTTTTGCCGTTACGAAGAAGCTTGAACACCTTGTCACCGTGTTGCAAGACTTTGTGTGGTCCCGTGTATGCCGGTTTCAGGGAGCCAGATGTCTCATCTCTGAGAAAAACATGACTCGCTGTTCCCAGGTCTTTGAACACGAAAGTTGTTCTGTTACCATGTCGGGATGCTGGTGATGGTTTTAATTTTCTTGCGAAAGTTTTCAACCGTGCCACATAGTCTGACATTTCGATAGTGTCATTGACCTGTGGCTGAAAGAACTCCCCTGGAAGCCTGAGTGTTTCACCATAAAGTAGTTCTGCTGGTGTAGCTCCTAAGTCTTCCTTGTATGCGTTTCTTATGCCCAGTAGAACTAGTGGCAAAGACTCCACCCAGTTATCTTTGGAGTGGCAGGTAATAGCAGCTTTCAACTGCCTGTGAAACCTTTCTATGAGGCCATTGCAAGCAGGATGATAAGCCGTGGTACGCCTGTGGTGAAATCCGACCATTTCTGACAGGTGCTTGAACAGTGCAGATTCAAACTGTCGGCCACGGTCCGTTACAATGTCAACGGGACAGCCGAATCGCGAGATCCAACCACTCACTAGGGCCTTGGCCACTGTATCTGCTGTTATGTCAGGGGTAGGTATCACTTCAGGCCATCGTGAAAAACGATCAATGGCTGTGAGGCAATAACGATACCCTTGTGACAGTGGCAGTGGTCCGATTAGGTCAATGTGGATGAAGTTGAATCTAGCCCTCGGTACTTTAAAATTTCCCAAAGGCGAAGAGTTGTGACGGGTTATTTTTGAACGCTGACACATTATGCAAGAACGGCTCCATTCTCTGCAGTCTTTTTTCACTGCCGGCCAAACGTACCGTTCTGTCACCATCTTGGTTGTTGCATTTGCGCCAGGATGACTCCATGAGTGCACGCTCTCAAAAACTTTGTGACGTAGGTCCTTTGTGACGTATGGTCGAGGGATCTTACTTGACTCATCGCAGTACAGTTCGATCTCTGATCCTGGCAGCTTAACTTTTGAGAGACGAATGGAAGTGGTGTTGCTGTTGAGCAGCTGTTCGAGTTCTGCGTCATGTTTTTGTGATTCTGCTAGCAGATACAGATCTACGGGCTGAGAAATCTCTTCGATCCGTGATAAGCTGTCAGCAACAACGTTGTCCTTACCCGATATATGTCTTATATCTGTCGTGAACTGCGAGATATAATCTAAGTGTCTGAACTGCCTTGGTGAACAATTTTCTTTCCTTGAATGGAACGCGTAACAGATGGGTTTGTGATCTGTATAGATCACGAAGTTTCGTGCTTCGACCATATGTTTGAAGTACTTGATAGCTTCATAAATCGCAAGTAATTCCCTGTCGTAAGGTGAGTATTTCCTTTGGGCTGGACTTAGCTTGCGGGAGAAGAATGCCAGTGGCTGCCATGGTTCAGCATCCTTACGCTGCTGTAATACTGCACCTAACGCTGTATCTGAGGCATCTGTTACCAACGCCAGTTTAGCTTCGCAGTCAGGGTGGGCCAACATCGCAACTTTGCACAGACCTTCTTTGCAGATGTTGAAAGCTACCGTTTCATGCACCGTGAAGTGAATTGGGTGGGATCCTTTGACAGAGCCTTCTAGCAGAGCGTTCAAGGGAGCCTGGTGTTAAGCTGCATTGGGTATGAATCTTCTGTAGAAGTTTAACATACCCAAGAATCTGCGAAGTTCTCTAACAGTCTTCGGCGCAGGGTACCTGGTGATTGCTTCCACCTTCTCCGGTAGCGGGCTCGTCCCATCTGCTGAGATCCTATACCCTAGGAACGTTACCTCCTTTGCTCCGAACACGCACTTAGAAGTATTGATCACCATACCACAATCTTGCAGCCTTTTGAATACTTGACGCAGGTGGTCATGGTGCGTCTTCTGGTCTTTTGAATAGACCAGAAAATCATCAAGAAATGGATAACAGAAGTCCAATCCTCGCAGCATCTCATCGACAAACCGCTGAAAAGTCTGCCCAGCATTACGAAGACCGAATGTCATATACGGAAATTCGTATAAGCCAAACGGTGTCGTGATGGCAGTCTTGGGAATGTCCTGTGGGTTGACACCAATCTGATTAAAAGCTTTTACTAAATCAATAGTGCTGAAGATTGTGGACCCTGAAAGGCTATGGGAGAAATCATGAATATGACGTATGGGATAACTGTCAGGTATTGTCCTGGAATTCAGCATTCTATAGTCACCACAGGGTCGCCATCCATTGTTCTTCTTAGGAGCTAAGTGTAGAGGCGAAGACCATGGTGAACTTGAAGGTCTGGCGGTGCCATCTCTCAGCATCGCTTCAAACTCTTCTTTGGCTATTCTCAATTTGTCGGGGGCCAGGCGGCGTGGTGTACATGAAACAGGTGGTCCAGGTGTAGTCTGTATGTGGTGGACTGTGTTGTGTGTTAATGTGCGGCGCACGCCGGGTGGTCGGGTGATGTCAGGAAATTCCCTTAGTATGTTATGATATGTGGTGTCACCAATAATTACCTTAACCGAGGAAATAATATCTGATGAACGTGTAGGTGAAGCCGGGGCTGCAAGCGTTGTATAATTATCAATCAGGCGCTGGTTCCTGCAGTCAACAACAATATTGTAAAAAGACAAAAAATCCACGCCTATTATCGCCTTTGTGACGTCGGCTACAATAAATTGCCAAGTAAAGTCGCGGCGCAACCCTAAATTTAAATTTACACTTATGTAACCGTAAGTTTTGATCGGAGTACCGTTAGCCGCGCTCAGTTGATAGTCCGACGATTCACGACGTCTTGGGAGTGCCGAACGTGGGTACACACATAGGTCGCTGCCGGTGTCGACCAAGAATTGAGTCTTCGTTCGACGATCGGTGACAAATAAGCGACCAGTGCTTGGACAATCATTAGCCGCCATTACTGATTGCCCGACGCGTTTCCCGCCGATTTGTAATCGCATGGCTTGACGCACTTCTTAGCATTTTCCCCGAACCGGTGATGGTACCAACACAAGGGGAATTTCCTATGGCTCGACTGCGATCTCGAAGAACAGGAACGACTTCGTGGACGGCGACTCGAGCGATCTCGTGGTCGCGACATGTGCTCGATCTTCGCGGTTAATCTTTCGACTTGTTTAGCGAGGGCAGCTATCTCGGCATACGCACTGGTCGAAGGTGTTGATGTGATGGCTGAAGTCGAAGCTACCTGAGGCCCGACGACGTCGTTAATGCGGTCCGCCAACTCCGCCAATTCCTCCATGTCGGCCTTGGACTGCGAGGCTATGATGGCCTGCGTCCCATTTGGCAGACGGCTGGTCCAGATTGTGCGCAGGAACTCCTCTGGTACACCTGGTCCGGCGAGGTTAAGTAAGTGGCGGTAAAATTGAGAGGGTTTACGATCGCCCAGCTCTTCGTGCATGAGAAGTTGCTTAACCTTCTTCTCACGTGACGCTGACATCCTCTTTATTAATTCGGCCTTCAGTTTCTCATACTTATTGGAGACCGGAGGGTTCTCAATAATTTCTTGCACCTCCGCAGCATATTGTGGGTCTAAGTGACCCGTGATATAATAAAATTTTGTCTCGTCGGCTTTTATATTTGATAGCGCAAACTGAGCTTCCATTTGCGAAAACCAAAGTGACGGTTTTTCTGGATAGAATGGTGGTACACGCACGCCCACACGGAATGTTTCCAGAAACTTCTCGCCACCATCTTGTCCTAGCGCGGCCGCAGTGCTCGCACTTTTTTCCGCCATCCTCGTGTTCTTATCGGGGTCACCACTTTAGCGTGTATAGATAGGTACGGTGTGTGCGGAGAGGAATAAAAGTTTGTACACTTGCACGTTAAATAAAGTTTAATTTAACCGATGATAAGCACAGAAAGTTATAGGTCCACAACACATAGAGTCAAGAGCACGAAATACAGATAGAAGGAGTAGATAGGAAGAAAGCACAGAGATTTATAAGATAAGTACTAGGTAAAGCGTATAGCAACGTTAGCGTTTGCAAAAGCGCGCGTGTGTCCGAGAGACACAGCTGTCACCTGCGGTGCGGTAAGCGGACTGGTGGGCCGATCGACCGAAATGATGCGCGCGCGCGGCTCAGGAATGCAAGCCCCACCTCGCGCGCAGAACAAATAGATATAACGGTGGTCGGCCGGCCGGGCATCTAATAACACAACTAATGCGCTTGTCCGTCCGTTCATAGATTTTCTATATATATCACAATTTTACATATTTTATTTTAAGTTTTATACATTGCAAACAATAAGAAAATAATAAATAAAAGGTAAAAATTATATAATAAATTTTAGTAATAATTTACGCCACACACTCATACATGGTCCAACTACAAATGAGGGCAAGGTGAGAATTGCATTAGGTAAAATGAAAAGCCGCAAAGCCATAGGTCCAGACGAAGTCACCGCAGATCTGTGGCAAAGACTAGGCCCAGTAACTGAAGCTTGGTTAGTACAGCTATGCAATATCATCATGAAATGTAATTGTACGATGATAAATAAATAAATAAATGTTTACAAATCGTATTCCAGAATCTTAGCGCCAGCGCGTTGTGAAAACTATAGAGGTAAAAAATTAACCGCTCACACACTCAAAATATGGGAACGAATCATCAACAACCGTCTCAACAAAATCTGTGAAATATCCCCAAACCAGTATGGCTTCACACTCACAGCATCTACCGTTCTTGTATAGCATCCGACCCGGATGCTATACAAGAAATAGAAGAAATATAGAATTAACAACAAAGACCTACATCTGCAGGAAAGACTAAACATATGGACGCACCCCTGGAAAAGAACAGCTTGAGAATTAGCAGGAGTAAAACGAAGTAGGTATATAAAATGTCCTTTCAGCGGAAACACTAGAGACTATTCATACTGGTATGACGCCTATACTCACAGTTAACCAATTTAAATATCTAGGCTCTATGTTTACGAGAGATATAGAGCATACATGGACGCTGATGTCACTCACAGAGTCAGCGCCACATGGCTGAAGTGGCACATAACGGCAGTGCGCCCGGCGCGGTTACTCTACAGTACCAAGTGCTGGACAGTCAAAAAGACACATGAACAAAATACAAAAAGTACATACCAACGAAATAAAAATGCTTAGGTGGGCCGGAGGTGTACCAAGACACGATAAAATACGAAACGAGTACATACGAGGCAGTTTCAAAGTCGCACCTGTAGTGACATAGTACCTGTCACGCATTTACCATACCTTCGAACGGTTACCAAATACCTCCGAAACAGTACCTTTACCTTCAAACCAAATAATTACCAGTTTACCACTCAACACTGAACCAATTACCATACCACGTTTTTGACATTCCGAAAAGAAACAGAGAAAGCAATCATCTTGAAAAAGAAGTTGGTTTGTAAAGAAACAGGATAACAGCACGAACACAGCACGGCGTCATCACAACGCCGCACTCGCCGGCCATATCGCTTCGAAAGAAGCGGTTTGTTTGCAAGCATGCAATCAGGCAGAGCAAGCGTAGCACCAGTTCCCTCCACATCTTCATATCGCATACGCAGATGGACACGCGGCGCTGACGACACACGGCGGGAAAACTCTTGAACAGCAGACATTTTCACTCGAACGAGTGGAAGTCGCTACGTCCCCGTAAGGGGGCGTGGCGAGCGGTGTCGAGGCGTACGCCCCTCGACCGCGGGTGCTTTACCGGGGCTCGTAAAAACGAGCCCGTCCTTGTGGTGCCTTTTAACTAGGCGTAGTATTTCGAGTGCGAGAGTGCCTACTCAAATATGAATAGCAATCTCGCACTCGTGTGATAGAGTTCTTGTCGTGTGACTATAGGTGCGCCGCGGCACCGTGACTCAGCGCCGTTTCTTCACGACACTCCGGCGGTCTGACCCCGCCAGGTGAAACTTCCAGTTTCCTGGAGGAGGCCCGGCGAAGCTCGACCAGCGACGAGATTGTCGACTCTGACGCACCTATAGTGGGTGAGTGGCTCCCGTCCGTCCCGCTTCCAGAGCTAGCCGGTCACGTTTCGGACTACAGAGCCGTGTCGTGTGTGAGTGTGAGCGGTATTGTGTTGTGAGTCACCGCTCAGTGCATCTGCACCGGATAGCGTGCGCTGCTAGCCGGTGCGGGTTATGTTTAGGCGCATGTTGAGTTATGAATGTGTGGTTCAGTACGTGATGTGCCTATATTAACTTAGCACACATCACGCACTGTGGTGTGAGTCAGGTGAGCAGAGTATTTGTTTGAGTTAGCCACGTATAGCCTGGGGGCGGCTAACTTAGGCATCTGTCCGGTGGGATGGGGTCGCTGTCGTCCGCTACCAGGTCGCGGGGCAGGCGTCTCGCGTCAGGTGGGCGCGTATGCCACGGCGCTATCTGCTTGATGTGTGGCCAAGCGGATGCGTCGGCACGCGCGAACATACCCTTCGCGAGGCGTCGCACAAACTCGTCCAGGCTCTCAATCCCAAGGTCGCGCTGGATCACGGCGTTCCTCACGTAGCGGGGGGCGTCCAGTATTGTCCGCAGCGCTAGATCTTGTTGGGCGCGGAGCATCTTGCGGTTCGCCTCGCTGGTGAGGACAAACCAAGCTGGTGTGGCGTACGTCAGTATTGGGCGTATGTATGTTTTGTACACGCCCAATCTGACGCGCGCCGGGAGGCGGGATGAGAGCACTGGGCGTAGTAGGTTGCGGGCGGTGCGGCCTTGCGCGACGACCCTGCGAACATGCGACCTCATCGTGAGTCGACGATCAATGTCTACGCCCAGGTATTTGGCCTGGGGTGACCAATTGATGTCGACTCCTTGAAGCTTCAGGAGCGGTGGGAGGGACACCCCGCCCGTGATGAGGGCCTGCGTCTTACCCACGTTCACCGATAGTCGCCACTTGGCGAGCCACTCGGGGAGTTGGTCGAGCGCGCGCTGCATCTTGACAGCCGCGTGCTTGGCGTTCATTGACGTAGTGATATACGCGGCGTCATCTGCGTACAGCGCGAGCGTAGATTCCGGGGTTGTGGGGATGTCATCGGTGAAACGTGAGTAACACACAGGCGAAATGCAGCTTCCCTGCGGTACGCCTGCGGCTATTGGGCGGGGGGCGGACAGTGCTCCTTCCACGGCTACTCTGAAGCTTCGGTTGGTGAGGAAAGAGGAGACCACTTTGACAACGCGACGGGGCGCGTCTGACGTGGCCAGTTTGTAGATGAGGCCATCGTGCCAGACGCGGTCGAAAGCCTTCTCCATGTCGAGGAATACTGCGACCGCGTACTCTTTTTTGTTCATTGTGCTGGACAGCAGGTGCAGTACCCTCGACAGCTGGAGCGTCGTGCTATGTTCCGCCCGAAACCCGAACTGTTCTGGGCATGGTTGTAGTGCTGGGCTGAGGTGACGCAGCAGGAGTTGCTCGAACACCTTGGAGATCGTGGGCAGCAAGGTGATAGGCCGATAGCTCTCCGGCTTCAGCACGTTTTTCCGACCATTTCATTCAACCAAAAATCATCAAAATTCATTTTCAACCAACGCGCCGAAATAACTAAATTCCTCCGCGACCACCAATTAGACGTCCTCCTTATACAGGAAACCCTTTTGAAACCCCACCGCGCTGACCCCAAAATTGCGAATTACCGTCTAGTTCGCAATGACAGAACACGCTGCCACGGCGGCGGTACCCTTATTTATTATAGGAAGGAGTTATACTGCATCCCTCTGACCCCACCCGCGCCTCTCTCTCACCTAGAGTACTCTGCCTGTCGACTAGGCATGACTGGTCATCCTCCGATAACCATCATCTCTGCCTACCATCCCTCACCATCGGTCGCGTCTCTTGCTTCAGACGATCCTATCGGGCTCACCAGCGATCTCACTACTCTCTTTGGCCTGAGTGACTCCGTCTTACTAGCTGGCGATCTCAACGCCAAACACCCCGCTTGGAACAGCAACACGACAAATGTCAGAGGCAGAATCGTGTATAACCTAGGCGTTATCCTACACCTAGGTTCCCGCTCGGGTAACCATGATCCTACCCAACCTCCTCCGACCCAATTGATCACCGACTGGAGGAAAGTAAGTGAAAAACTGAAATCCACCACGTCGCCTCAATTGGACACCATTCCTGACCACATAGTCTCAGTCGCTGACACGACGGACGGTGGCGATCGACTCGCTTACAGATCACGTACAATCCGTCCTGAACGATTATTCAAGGGAAGTTCCTGTAGTGGAAGACCACCGCTGGAAACTCCCGGACGATGTACGGAATCTGATAACCGAGAAGAACGCAGCCATCCGTGCGTACAGCGCTTTTCCCTGCGCCGCAAACAAAGCTCACATGCGCAACTTACAGCGTGCTGTAAGGAAACGCATTGCCGAGCAGCGTAATGCGAGCTGGGACAAGATGCTGAGCGAACTTGAGCCCACCCATCTTGCCTTCTGGCAGCTTCAGAGGAAGTTACGGTCCACTGAAGAGGCCACAATGCCTCCTCTCATTCGTCCCGATAAGACCCAACGAGCACATTAGTGGAAATAGCAGCCTATTTTGTTACTTTGGGCTGTAAAATAGCGCTTTAAGGGTTCAAAAAGCAGTTCAGAGTTGCTTATCTGCATCCGTAAACGTCTATAGTTATAAAAGTTACTTAAGGTGCTATAAGCTGAATCAAATACTACCCTAGCCTTCACAGTAGTCCACGGTATAACTCATTTACCACTTACACCTTTATATGAGAGTTACGAAGGTCATTCTGCCACTCACAGCTGCATAGTAGTTTCCATTGTAACTTGTATAGGTTATAGTTATAGTAACCACTATTATACTGCTATAAGTTTCATTATAGAAATAATAGAAACTCTTATGCATACTATAGTTACAAAAAAATCATCAGTGTAACTAAGGCCTTTAGTAGCAATAGTCATTCCTTGCAGGCTCAATCCATTCGCCATTTTACAGCCGCTTTTGTAACTATTATAAAACATTTAATAAAATGGATGCTAAACGAATAAGTACGTAACTAGATCTTATTTATTTATTTATTTATTATATACTTTATTGTACACCTTACAATACACTTAAGGATACAAATAATTAATCTTATAACCTCAAAAACAGGAAAATAGGAGCATTTTTTTGCCTGTGAGTTGCACTAGGGGAACAAAAATCACTGGAAGCGTTAGAAGGGT